>CM076605.1:7688333-9132500 GCA_038502835.1 Octonoba sinensis | reverse complement strand
ACCTGTTAGCCGAGGCCTTAGGATTATTTACGCATGGGGAGAGGTAGTGGGGTCTACGGATTTTACATGCACATATCCCCAAGTATACATGGTGGTCTTCAGTGGGTATCGAACGCGCGACCTTCCAGTTGGAAGTCCGACGTGCTAACCACTAGGCTACCACGGCCCAGTAGTGGACACTGCTCTAGTAGTGGGCACTTAGATCTTTAAGCTCCTAAAATAAGCGAATGTAACATTAAACTTGAATGAAATTATCAGAACTTATAGCACTATTGCTGGTTAATAGAACTAAAGTTGGCATGGAGCATCTATACAAGTACATGGATCATGATATTTAATAGCTGCCTCCACAACGGTGGCATTTGCTCCTCTTTACTCGATCAATAAGAAGGTTAGGGATTTTGGAAAAAGCGTGACATCATTTATGAATGGTCCCTAAGTCATTTTAAAAATTATTTATCCAAGTTAACAGCATAAAATAGGTAATATTAATTTCTGTCCGCTACTAATGCAAATACATGTCTTATAAATGTCCACTACGGATACAAATTGATCGTTTAGTAAATTGGACGTAAAAATCCTAATCTTTCGTCAAATGACATTTTATAGGTAATTAATTTTTAGAGAAATAGTTGGCGATTAAGCTAAATATGCAAATATTGACGTAAGTCCCTTGAAAAAATTTTGCCACGTAAAAGAGTACGAAATTTTTTTAAACTGTGTCCACTACCGGGTCATTTACCTTATATAGTGTTCGAATTCTGAAAAAATGATCCACGCAAATTTTCTCTTAAAAGTGTAAATGTCTAAGAAGATTTCCTTTTAAACTTTTAACAAGAAGTAAATTTAAACCTTAATCAGCATCGGTGTTTACGGTACAAAATGATCAATGAAAATTAAAACATAAAAACTTTAAAAATAAATTTAATTTTCTGATTTAATTTATTTTTTAAAATTTATTAATTTAAAGTATTTTAAATGCTTTTATAGAAACCAAAAGATGTAGTGTCACTTCTTGTTATCACCTTCCCTCCCTTTGTCACAAACTCACAATTTCTTGAACCCCCTCCCCCTCGAAGGGTGACATCATTTTTGAATGACCCCTTAGGGGGTGGGCTGCTTTTTACTTTTTGCAATTATAAGCCATCACACTAACTATTTTTACTATTAGGTTTGTCAAATTTTATGAGATGTAGACTCATTTATAACTAAACGTAAAAAAATTAATGTTTAACGCATTAAAATAAGTGAGAAAGCGTTTCTTTTCAAGTATTGTGCATGGAACTTCACTTCCGAAAGAAATGAGCGGAAAGAAAAGTTGCAGCCGTTTTGTTTAGGATATATTTAAAATCACTACTAGAGCCCATCGCTAGTTGGATCAAAATATTCACGCTTAAAATGACTCGTCGCTGAAACTCACAGAGAAAAATCTCAAACACTGTGTGTGGTTCCGACGAGAAATAAACAAGTGAGCTGCTTTCCAGTATTTTCATATTTTTCTTTGTATGCGCTGTGGTAAAATGATGCTTTTTATTAATGATCTACTTTAAAAAAGGAAATATTTTCTTCTTTCCCTTTTATGAGGTAAACAAGTCATTGTCTTCAAAGAAGCATGATAATAAGTTTTTCGCTATTCTGAGAAGTTAATGTTATAGTGATTTTATGTTAAAAAATATACACAAATAATTTAAAAAGTTAATAAAAAAACGTTTTCTTTTCTGTGGAATGAATGAAATAACGTGGTATTTTTCACGGAAAAACTTTTATTCTGAACCTTTTTACATGCATTTACGTTGTATTGCACAAAAAAAGAAAAGTGCAAGAGCGAAAAATTCCCTATTAAGCAACGAAATGGTACCAAGGGTTTGTTTTATGAACACTATGTACATTCTTTTAAAACAGAACTTCAATTTCACAAAAAAATGTCTTCATTGGTTTTTCCCCAGGACCCTTCCTGTGAATGGATCTCATACTAGAAGAGAGATTTCATATTATCTATTCTGTAAATAACTAGAATGAAATTTAACGTAATGAAAGCTTAAGACGAAATTGGTTTTTGTCAAAAAAGAGAAAGACAAATGGGGCTACAACGGGAAATATTTGTGCTTCATTTGATTGGTTCTACTTTCACGAATTATCTGGATTAGAATGTCTTCAACAATTTGAAGGTCCATTTAAAACAACTTCCATTTCACGAAAAATTCGTCTTCAGAAGTTTTCCCCCCAGGACTCTTCATGTGAATTGATTTCATACGGGAAGAGCGACTTCATATTTGAAACGAATTTTACTTAATGAAAGTGTGAGACGAAATTGGTTTTTGTCATAAGATAGAAAGATAAATGGGGCTTACAACGGGAAAGATTTGTGCTTCTTTTGATTGGTTCTAGTTTCGCGAATTACCTGGTTTCAAAACATCTTCAATAATTTGAAGGTCGGGGACCGCTAATGGATCAGAAGTGAGCGAACCCTTACCGAGATAATAACAGGCCAAATGATTGGGAAGTCGCTCAGTCCAAACAAAAATAGCGCTCAACAGGAAACGAAATCTCGTGCCTTAAAATGTATACCGTCCTACATGCCGTCAAAGAAAGGAAAAAAAAAAATTATAGCTAAACTAAACATTTTACAATAAAAAGTCCTTGATTGCGAATTGTTTAATTAATTCTGGAAAAAATAGATATTTCCTTCATCATTAAGAGCATCAACGCATATAAAACTATATGGTTGGAGAAAATTTCTATAATTGTCTACATCGCCATGAGTAGCAATAACGAATATAAAAGTCTTTTTGTGATGCAATCAGATTTTTTTTTTTTCTGGATGGGAATTTTGATCAAAGTTCTTGCATTTTTTATATTAAATGATTAGTACATAAGGGGCAGACAATGGTTTAAAACCGAGAATTCTGGAAAGAGGGGGAAGGGAGGTAATCCTAAAACCTTCCACCTTATCACATCCTCGGGGCTGTTAAAACACACCTAAAACCTTCGGAGTTATTAAAACTATTTCTGAGCTAGGAATAGTTCAGTATAATTCCTATACGATTGTCGATACTTGTTAAATCCTATCAGTAATTCAAGAATTATGTTAAATTGGGTAGAAATAAGCATTCCCCTTACAATATGGGACCAAAATTCAAAGAAATCGTTAAATGGGTATCGCCAGAGAGAAGTTAATATTGTATGTTAATATGCATACATGTAAGGACTCGTTTTGAACCAAACTACCAAACCCCTTCACTTAAGAGAAAATTCTGGTTTCGGCACTGTATTAAAAGAGAATTAAAAGATTAGAAACATATTTATTAACACTAGATTTAGCAGGCCGTTTTCAACCATTTCTAAACTTTCATTTTACACTAAGTTTCTATTAATTGTAATAAAACTTTCAGTCACATTAACTTGTTCTACTTACAGTGTATTATGAAAAGCCAATGCAAATGAAAGTTGTTCTATCATTAGTAACAAATTATGCAAAACGGAAGATTCGAAACAGTCAAAATGACTAGTCTTGTAAATATAGTGATAACTAACAAGTACAAGAAAAATTAGAACAACATATGCATATAAAGAAATCAAAGAATGACATGTTTGATCCCTTTCTATCAGTTATGAACGAAGAACGAAGATTTCAGTGTGCATTTGTAGAGAATGAACGATTTTCATTTTTCGTTATTTTTAGTAAAGAACAATAAAAAAAAAATGTGGAGTCTGGCTGTGTCATGGACATGGCTGTGTGTTGTACATGAATACGTTTATGTAACGGGTTTTTTTATTCTAACACCTTATTATATTCACTGTCACTATTTTAAACTAATGTTTTACATACAATCGATAGATTTTGACGACAGCTGTTGATTAAAACTTAAACGAACATCGTTGCTTCTCCGAGTCAAAAGCTATACTAATTGAAAATCTTGATACGCAGAAAAATAACCTCAAAAGGGCAGCGCTACCCCCTGCGTCACTGTTATCGCTTATTGTGATGAATTCTTTGATCCTTTAGTTATACAGTGGTATAATTTAATTTTATATGTAGAGGATAGATTCGAAACTACGACGCCAAACTGTATCCCCCGATTTTGTTATCAGAGTTTTTGGATTGCCCCCGTATGGTAGCAAATTTAAAGACGTATTCACGTCAAAAGTTACTGTTCAATGAAAGAATCATCAGATAATACAGAATGTCAGATCGACTAGAAATCGTTCAACGATCTAACCTGTTGGCCACTCCTGTTCTACTCTTGTGATGCGCAGCATCAGTTGGAATGTTGACAATTGAGTGAAATTAACTTCTCGAAAACGTTCTGAAAATTGTACCAGCTATAAAAATGTCCAGCAACCAAACCATCAACAAAATCTCGTAAAAGGAAAGATAATCTTTAAATCATTTCGGGGGAAGGGGTCGAAGGGGAAGGAACAAGAACACCACCTATGAGGTAAGAAAAAAAAGACATTCGACTTAAGGTGTTGACTTTCTCAAGATCAACCTCCCCCCTCTTTTTTGAGCTTAAAGTAGAATACTGCTGCTGTTAAGTCAAAGAATGTGCCAATCATAATGAAGCTGATTTTAGCGCCAACCTTCACTTCCGCCATTACCTTTTTTCTTTTTTTCCCCTTCGAACTACGAGATTACATTGTATCAGATCTACAAGAGTATGAGCAAGCTGAAGAGCCCTCTGGCGGCATCGTGTGGAGACACGCCTTCGAAATTGCTTTATATTTGCAGCATCAATGGTCCTCAGATTTATGCTCCATAAGACACTTGAGGGGGGAGTTACTTTCATGTATTCGATTTTTTTATTGTTCCTTTTTTCTTTTTCATTTTTGTTTTTGTCTTTTAATAACAGTGGATTGAATGGCTTTTCTTTCATTTTCTTCGCTATTATTATTATTCCGATCTATTATTGGGCCGCTTTTGATGGACGTGCACTGTTCTCAAGGTTGTTCAATGCGGATCTCGATTACGAAGGTAGCATGATTTCGGTTTTATGAGCCGATAAAAAAAAATCTGCGCAACAGATTCCAAGGATGAATCGAATAATAAAACAAATGATGGAATTCGCGCACTTGTTTTTTCAAATTCATTCGCATAAATGTTGCCAGCAGACAGTATTTTTTATACTGTTGGAGCAAATTGGAATGGAAAGTTTAATTGCTGCTATACTATTAACCTTCGTCTTCTGTTTCTGCTAGTACTGCCTTGGATCGTTTTCCATTTTGCTGCTAAATCATTTAACTTGCTACATGTGCTGTTTGCTATAGTTCATAAGACTATCTCGTATGAGGCAGGTACAATCAGGCCCGATAGAGGGGACAGACACTGGGGCAATTGCCCCTCCCTGAGAGTTAAATATTGTTACACAATAATATGAATAACGAACTAAATCTCTATATTTTTTCTACTTTTGTAGAAATATTCCGGGGAGATCGATAAAATATAAAAAAAAATCGGGTTCACAAACGAAGTTATATTATGTATGCGCTCCTCGGTACAATCAGCAGGGTTTAGCTCCAGACTATATTCCTGAGTCTGCCCTATCTTGAGTCGTAGAAGGAAGGAATGGATAGAATCATAGAGGTTAAGTTTATGCCTTTTCTCGCACAAAAATCGAGGTCTAATAAAGTTTTAAATTTTTTTTCTCTCTATCTCTATTCTAAAGTTTGTCCTGAGCAGGAATACCAATTACCAAATGAAACGCAAAGTGCAAACAATTCTCTGTCTTCACTTTTCTTTGCCTACTGATCATATGCCTAATAATGAAAAGTCCTATACTTGTAGCTTTGGCAAAAAGTTTTATTATGGCTATTAAAAGTTTTAGTATGGCTTAAAACCAAAGGTTCTAATCAGGGGTTTGCCACCCCCCCCCCTTTTTGCACCCTCACAATAATACAGTCATACATATGAGATGATCCTGCTGTAGAACAAAGATTCTAATTTATAGTAGATTTCTTTTAATCTGTGCTAAAAATTACTATGTAGAAATAAAATGCTATGAAAAATTAAAGGCAGACATAGTACCTGTAGCAGCAACCATCATCCCCCATCCCTGAATTTCTCATTATATTTTCAGAAGAAATACGAAAAAATACTTCCACTGTCTTCAAATTGAAGAATCAAAAGAATCAGTAGAGCAACAAGATTTTTTTCTGGCGGGAGGGGGTAGTAATCGCAATTTTTATAGCTATGTAATATATAATAACGCTCTAGGATTGGCAACTTAAACATAATTCAATTATACTGTAGGGGGGACAACCCCCTTCACCTTTGGCTGCGCCTTGCAAAATTTTGTCATTTTTTGCAATGAATTTCGCCCGACCGGTTTTAAAACTAATTCGTTTTTGTCTCACGAAAATGAGGGAAAGAGGGTGGTGATCGAAAATTAAACACAAAGTTCAAAAAATTGCTCAGCTTACCTGTTCTAGTAAAGCGATCATATTTCGTTGTTTTTTCCTTCCCAGTGTCTAGCTATTCGTTTTTCTGCATTTTTGGAAGATTTTTCTTTTCTTCGAAATCTTCCTTGGGGGTCGGAAGCAGCGGAAACGTTCGAAATGCGATCTGCTGGTTTGCAATCCGGACATTCAAGAGACCCCACGCTACTACAGTAGGCGGCATGTTCAATCGTTGACAACTCACAAGTAGGGGAGAGGAAGAAATTTCTTTTTATTCTTTTTCAGGTTGTCTTAACCTCTGTAAGCTTTATTTTAGGTTTTTCGTGGATCGGTGGAAACTGCTCTAGAACTACTTTTGTTTTGAAAAAAATATTTTCATTATAATACGAAACTACGTACGCCTTTCTTCCTAATGAAAAGCGGCTTGTGTAATTACAGAGAAGATCGTCTAGACTTAGAGAATTTATTGATTCGGAGTATACTAAAAAACCATTTATTTCTTTAAATACTTAACCTTTTGCACTTGAACATGCCTGAAATTTTCTTAAATTTTATTCCTCCGATTTTTTTTCTTCTTTTTGTTCGAATACGAACTAGATTTTTCTAAAAACACTCTGCAAATAAAATCTCTTTTCTGTGGTTTTTCTTTATGAGTATTTATAACTGCTGCAACAAAAAAGGCGCACTTTAAACGAAATCCAATGATCCTTTTTTTTTAATTTTCTCTACTTAAACCTGATTAGACTTCCATAATGCATATCTGATTCTTTCATATTGTATATCTTACTCTTATAGAGCACATAAGAGTAAGACATGCATTATGAAAGAGTAAGATATGCAACATGAAAGAGTAAGATATGCAGCATGAAAGAGTAAGATATGCAGCATATATCTTACTCTTTCATGCTGCATATCTTACTCTTTCATGTTGCATATCTTACTCTTTCATAATGCATGTCTTACTCTTATGTGCTCTATAACTCTTCTTACTACACTTACGCTGCTATAGTCACTTATGAATGCATTTTGCAGGGTTCGCACACTCTAAGGTGCTACGCCCCATTTTGTAAGGATTTCCCCCTCCCCCCAATAACCATATAAAACTATCTACTAGACAGTGAATCGTGAAATCATTAATTAAGAAAAACATATTTCTTTTATATTGGTTGCAAAGTCCTTGCCAGTGGCGTAACTAGCGACCCGCAGACCCTGTGACTATTGGGGAGCGAAGGGCAGGAGATTAAGGGGCGCTCGGTCAAGTTTCAAGTACGCAATCTACGATGAAAAAGTAGCCCTAAAATAAGAATCAAGATGCATAGGAGGATCGTAGCAGACGCCCGCTTCCATTGACTTGGCAATGCAATTTGTTCTTCGTCTAATTATAATAAAAGAAAACTAGGCCGGATAGTCGCGAGCCGGATACTCGGGAGTCTACTGCGACACATTATGTTTATTGACGATTATAACTCCCTGTCGTAAAAATTCTCCGAAATTGTCTTTCTTTTTTGTTCGTTCGCTCTTTTTCTTCCTCCTTCTATATTTTTTTTAATTTCGTGTGCATCAGTTTTAGGGTACCGTTCATAAATGACGTCACGCCTTTTTCCCATACATTTGACCCCCTCCCCCCCCCTTTGTCACAATATGTCACACTTCAGCGGAATCAACCCCCCCTTTGTCACCTGTCACGCTAGGCTGCATAATGAATGATGTCACACTTCTTGTTACCTCCTCTTCCCCCCTTGTCACACTTTCACAATTTCCCGAACACCCTCCCCCCCTCGAAGCGTGACATCATTTATGAATGATCCCTAGCTAGTGATGCGGTTTTGGGGGTTTGATTCTTTGAACCAAGCTTTTTTTGTTCAATCATCGTTCTAATAAGTAATCTAAAAATATTGCTAATAGTGAACGACAACAAAGAGAGAGAAAAAAAATCCAGAACTTTTAACATTTTCTCATCCCCTCTCCTTCAGCTTAATCAAAAAAATAGAAACATTCATGCGTTTTTCGTTTCATTTTGTCACACGCTAATCTCATCCGGAGAACTTCACATCCGTGTCCTATAACAATTTCACGCCGGAAGCTCAACTTTCTCATAAAATCGAATGAGATCTGAGATAACATTTTTTTTTTTGCCTCTAAAAACAAAGCGCAAATTGTAAGTGCAAGAATTTCGAAACTAAGCTTATTTATTTATTATATATATATATATATTTTTTTTTTTTTTGAGACCGATATTTTTTGATCCGATCATTTGCCTCACTGAACTTGAAGCTTTTGGCCTTTGTATAACGTCCATAAAAAGAACAAGAGAGAAAGAAAAAATAAAAAAGGAAAGAGATACGGAACTTTATGGTCTTCAGCAATCATTTTCATGTGCAAAAATTCTGATTCCGTAACATATGCAAATATTCACATAGTACTGAAAAGAAGTGCAAAGAACTGAGCTCTGTGAGCTCCCATGCAAATTTAGCTCTTTCTGAACGAAAAATGTTTGTTCTTGTAGTGATTTTACGCAAAAGCATTGATATTATACATTCAGTTCCAAATTATATATAAAAAGTGCATTTATGTATAAGTACACGTAAAAAAATTCTTTCAAATATTAAACTAAACTAAACTATTAAATTTACATTGATGGATTCCACCCCATTCATCATCTATATAAATAAAACCGAAAGTTTGTGTGTGTGTCTGTCTGTCTGTCGATCGCGTCCTGCCGAGATGGAACGGTCCAGAAGTACGCAATTTTGTTTACAGGTACCTTGGGTCAGGTCCTCGTGCACCTCGAAGCGTTTTTCCTAAAATTCGAATTTGTTCTTTTTTTATTCCAATTTTAAGCAAAATTGTTCATTTTGGGTTTATTTCATCGAAGAAACATCCCACGCTTTCGATTTTTGCAGCATATGAATGGCCGTAAAAAAATGCACAGGATGATCTCTTTTTGAAGTTCGTAGAACAAATAGAACATGCGCAATATTCATTTAAAGTAGATTTCGAATTTTAAAACGAGGCTTACCTCTGAATTTATCTGCTCAATTTGCGTGTTTTCGCCAAAATAAATACTACTTTTGTCGCCAACTAGATGATTTTTGTAAACGTAAGATTGAACAAGAAGTTCCGTCAAGAACTATACGAGCCTACTTTCCCGTATACACCGAATTCAAATTTATAATCTAGCTATCTCTCTCTCTCTCTGTCTTTCTCGTTTAGTTTTAGTTCTTAATTGCTTCAAATATACCTTTTTCAACGGTTAATACATATTCATTCAATTATTCATTTATTAAGTCATACATGTATTTATTCACTCATTTATTCATTCATTCTTTTGCTTATTCATTTAATCATTCATTAATTCAAAAATATTCTTGAACATCCCGATCAAAAAATTTCATAGGAAAATAGGCTCGTTCGTTCTGGATGAACTTTCTATTTGTACATATTCTACGTCATAAGAGCTTTCCGATAAAGTTTGTTCCAAGCAAATCGGTCCGTTAAATCAGGAATTATATAGGTTTGAAATTTCTCCGTAGGCGGTATGTTAATTTTTTTGAACTGTTCAAAAATGAACAAAAATTGTTCAAATTAATATTTCACGAGAAGAACTTCTTCCAGTGAGCTTGTTCATGGGAACTTGGATTTTGTACCCAAAGTTTACATAATTTGCTTCATTTTCACCCACAGGCGATAATGTAAAATTTTTTGAACTGTTCAAAATTAAATAAAAAATTGTTCAAATCAAAAAGTAAAATCTGGAAATGAGATGTCCTCGCCGAGATCTTTCGAATGCAAAAAGTATTTTTCGAATCGGGCAATTCGTTCAAAAGTTATTAGGGGGGGGGGGGGGGACAGACCGACAGACACACTTTTTCCCCATCTCAAAACCCTACTTTCAAATTTTTTATTGTTCAATCTTTATTTAATTACTTAACTTATTTTTGACTTTTCTTGATTTCTAACGATATTTTCACGATACATTAAGCCTTCTTTCATGCTTTATTATTATTATTTTTTTACTTTTACGGGAAAGTAGGCTAAAAAAGGATGTTTTATCGTTATTCATGTCGTTTTATGAGTGCAACAAATTCTAAAAATTCATTTCATTTTTTAGCATAGTGCAGACGATTTTTAATTACTTCTTGAGGTTGATTCTTCTTCGTTTTCTGGCGATTTAGTATTAAGGTACCAGTTCAACAATTTCATGAAACATATTATTTCTTCTGGTAGAGCGTCCGTTTTATCAACGAAACAAATTCTAAAAATTCATTTCATTTTTATGCATATTTTGTGGATTATAAACTGCAGACGATTTTCAATTATTTTATCTTGAGGTTGATTTTTCTTTCCATATTTTACTCAAGTGATTTATTTTATAAAACATTTACTTATTATTTTTTTTTACTGTCTATTTGGCACTATTTGGACAGAATTTAGTTATTTCTTTCTATCAACTTAAATTTCACACGTCAGGATTGGTACAGAATCCAACATTTTCTAACTTAAATGTGGATTTGCCTTTGGAAAAATGCTTTCCTTTCTTTCGTTTTTATCCGAATTTTATAAAAGTGCTATTTAATTGAATTTTCAGGAAATCCTTTGACGATTTTGCAAGCAGGATTTATAGGAACTGTCCTTATTTTGATGGGGAATTTAAGATGGACTGTTGGTAATTTTAGGAACAGTAGCTCTTGAAGGTCAGTATTCTTATGGGTATTTTTAGTCACTGACGTCTTTATTCTAATGGAGATTTTTTGAGATGTCCTTATTCTATTAGGGATGTTTAGGAATAGTTGTCGTTATTGAAATGTGGGGTTTTAAGAATTTTTTTCTTTATTGTAGCACACATATTCAGGAATAGTTGTTTTTCCCCTGATGGACATTTTAAAATAGAATAAAGCTCTTATTTTGATGGGAATTTTTGGATGTATTGTGGTAGATATTGTAATTACGATTTTTATGGACTCTTGATATCATTTTTCCACAATTATCTTGCTACATGTGCGCATTTTAGTTACTGTTGCAATTACTATAATGGCAATTTTTATGAACTGTTGTTGGCATTTTAATGTGGATTTTTATGGACTGTTATTTTTGGTCTAAAAGGAATTTTTCTAGGCTGTGCGTTTTAATGCAATCGTGTTTTTTTAATGATTTTTACTGTTTAATGTTTTTAAGGCATGTTGCGCATCTCCTACTTGAATTTTTTAAGAAAATTTTTCCTTGAGTATTTACAACATAATTTTTTACATGCGTCACTTAGCCAGCGGATGATGAAATATTATCCCTTGCAAAGCCGGGCATGTCAGCTAGTTTTAAATAAAAAAAGAAAGAAAGAAAAAGAAAACAAATAGACGAAAAAAGTATATATTAATGGAACATAATTCTAAATTTTAAATTTTTTTTTATTTTAACGCTACAAATTTACAGTGGGGCATTGCTTGTGCATTTTAGGGCATTTCTGGTGAAATCTGTTGAATGTATACTAAGTAACTGAATGCAAACAGGTTGGGAGGGGGGAGAAGAAAACCATGCGCGGATTATAATAATCAACTTAGGAATTGGTTACAATCGCATTGTTAGCTGTAGTAATAGTAACAATGTTGAAGAGAAGAATAGTGTTGTACAACACTATAATATTTCTTAACCTTTTTTCATTGTTCGCACAACTTCATAAAAATTAAACTCCATAACATATTATTTCGAATGTAACCAGTCGCACAAAATTCTTCGCAAAATTAACATGCACGTTGAACAAATATAAAAATTGACGAAATTTCTCCAAATATTAACATTGCAATAAAGATGCGAGGTAAGAATTGGTTTGAATCGCCGTCTTTTTTTTTTTAAATTTCTCGGAAGCAAGATTTTAATGGAACTCATATTTATGAAGTTGTAATCGAAAAATGTATTGCGAGTTTCTCCAGAATTATAACTGTTCTTATTCATCGTTTTTATATTCCTACTGCATTGCAACATGAAATGCAGTTACAATGTCAAATATAACTCGGATTTATGCTGTGCTGTAGAACAAATACAATAGTCTAGGTTATTCGACGTTTCTTAGCTGATGCTCTATATTATCTCAGAGATGGGACTGCCACGGCTATCTAGATTCTAAAGGCCAGAGAACTCAAGGATCATGTGACTTTTTCCGGCCCATCGAGCGAGAAGGAAACCACAGCAAATTGCTTCTGCTTATTTGTTTGACGTTTTTTTTTTTGGGGGGGGGGAGGACTGTTTCACGTGACGTAGCAGATCAGCTTGGTAATCTAGATGGCCGTGGCGTAGTTAATACGAAATGTAAACTTATCTGTTATGTATCGAGATTTAGTTTGTTTTACTTTCATTTGAATTGTAGTTTTCCGTATTGCTATTTACTACAAATAGATTAATGGTAGTCGCCTTATAGGAAAAGCTAACAGTAATAAAGTAATTGGATAAAGGAAACTATTTGCAAAATGTGTGTATGCGACTTTTTGGAAGATAAAGTTTAGTAGTATTTCCTGTGCTTGTGTTCATAATAATAATAAAATCAAATTAAAAAACAACTAAGCTTCAGGGGGAGGGGGAATTTTATCATTATTACTATCTTTAATGCAAATTTAAGAGATGAAATTCAAAAAACAACACCGTTAAGGAATTTTGCCCATTTGGAACCGACCTACATTGAATTGGATATGCTCAAATTCTCAATCAAAAATAAATAAATAAATAAAATAATGTCCATCCTCTAAGGAAAAAAAGCTTCTGCTTATCTCAACTTTATGATATAAATAAAAAATGATGAGTTTCTATATCTTCTAGGTTTAATTTACACTATAAATTAAACTTGATTGTTTAATTTATACTATAATTTATCTTTAACTTTATTCTATAAAGAAAAAAATGATGAGTTTTACTGTCTTCTATGTTTAATTTATGCTATAAATTAAACTTTATTGTTCAATTTATCGTACAAAACTGATATGTTTGACATAACACAGAATTTTTTCTTCATCACACTACTCTGCATCTCACGGTTCTGATTTATTTCATCCGAATTACCCCTAAAATATGAACATTTGACTACGAAATAATTTCTTTCATTCATCAAGGAAATATTTATTGCACATCATTTATTATATACCAAGTTTTAATCTCTGTCAAAGGTTTGAATGTGAAAGGTGGTGGGGGGAGAAAATTTCATGATTCTTCGAAACTTTTTCTGTACTGAATATCATTTTTCATTGAATTACGAGAATTTTATTGGCTGATAATACTTGCTGTCTGGATAAAGATACAAGAACTTATGTTTTTCTCCTTTTTTTTTCTTCTTTCCAGAATTGATGTTGTTGCTATTTATCCTGATAACTTACGAAATTTCAAGACTCAGTGGAACAGACTGGCGGACTGTAGGTAAGAACAGTTATAACTAAGGCGCATGAGTCGATGCATAGGCACGCCGAGGTCTGGCGTGCTTCCTATTGAACATCTCTGTAAAACTCTCTTTCCAGCCTACCTTCTAGGTACCACAAGAATCGCACTCTTCATAAATGCTACTTCTACGCTTTGCAACCGATAATTAATGGGCTAACAGTTTACGGTCTGAATTATGAAAAATTTCTATTAAAATTGATACAAGATTATATTATCGCGTATAAGTCAAGAGTAGAGCTTTCAGAAGAAAGAGATAAACAAGCTACACTGACACAGGCTTATTTCAGCTAGAGTTTAGCAAACAACATGGAACAGCTCCAGTTGAGAACACCCTTACAACTGAGGAATCTTTCCTGTTATATATGTGAAGAAAGTTCTAGAACAACTAAATTAACATAGGAAAGACTATTCCGGAAGAAGTAAATTTGCGTACGAAAGGATAATCTAGAATAAATTAATTTACATATGAAATAGAACAAACTGAAAACGCTTAACTTCGCATTACAACAGAAAGTTCAATTACAATAACAGATCGTCCTCATCGGGATTCGAACCCGCTATCTACCGGGCTAGAGACTGGCGCCTTATCTCAGAGCCGCGGATCCCTCAACTTGGAACGAGAGATATGACAATATATATACATATATGTCCGTGTCTACGATATGAATTGTAAGAGAATAGGAATCCCAATGTCCTCCTTCCGCAGGAGGAGGATGTCCATAAATTAAGGATAATGACAGCCCCGGTAAATAAAAGTTCAAAAACAAGCGTAATTTATTCATAAAACCCATTTATTAGATCGACAAAAAATAAAGAACAAGAAAGATGGGGGATTTATGATGCGTTCATAGGGGCAATTACAAAAATTATCGACGTTAAAAAAACTTAACATGACATAGTTGGTATGATGGTAAATACATTGTATGTCTCCCAGACGATGAAATACAGTCCATACAGCGACTAGGCATGATGAGGATCAAATGATCCACTCCACTCTGCAAGTTAGATCAAAATATTGGCTTGATTGAGATTTTGGTTATACCTCAAAATAATTAATTTTTGGACATAGTAACTTTACCAGAACGTCGATGATATACTGTTCTTTAACCACTCTTAAATGTATCTTTGTTATTGAAACACGCTGTACTTTAACAGTATTTTTGTCTCTCTTTACCACACAGATGATATGGGACCTCCTGTTGACGAGATGTGCAAAGGACTCATGAGATTGAGTTGCTCTTTACCGGGTCTGCGTCTGGCCTGTCACGAGAACGAATTCCCACTGGCCGAACTCACCTACTGGGACACGATCTTCGGATGCTTCTTTTACTCGTTTACTTTCGTTTTCATCCTCTGGTGTAAGTATGCGAGACGTACCGAACTTCATGAATACTTTCTCTTGTAAACTGTTGTCCAACCGATCGCGGGTTCTTTCCTCATTCCGATCGGAAATGAGAGAGCGGAGAGAATAAATGCATCACAGACCTTTTTTTTTCAGTCCCAGGTACTTAATTACGTTTTTTTTAAGGGACACATTACACATACAATAAGTAACACAGATTAGAACAAAAATACATCCACCGTCCACACCAACCCAGATCCAGCGCTCTGGTCGTGGTCTTCTCTCTTGGTATCTTTTTCGCCTTCCTTTTAGGGTTGCCACTCTTGGCGCTTCAGGGTTCCCAGGACGGCGGCGCCGTACTAAAACGTTAAAAGAAAGCTGGTAGCAGGGATCTGAATCAGAGCAAGGGGCAGGAATACGGAACAGGGGTCCGTGGAGCAACGAGATTTTGCTCGAAACTGGGGTGGAGCTGGAGCAAAGAAATTTGCTGTGCTCTGCTGCTCCGATTCTGGCCGGACGGTGCGTTTACATTTAACAAGTTTCAACTCAATGCCTGGCCATTGACTTCAATAAAAACTCTACGGCAGTTAGTATTACAGTTTAGATAAAAAGTTCCGCAACATCACAGAATTCCTTGAAAATTTCGAATTCTTTTATTTTTCAGTGGCAACACCTCTTCCCGACGTGAACGCTCACTTGCTCTTCCTTGTGTCCTTCACATCACGTGACGATCAGCAACATCCTCAACAAGATGTGGATTTTGAGATCCCACATTGGCACCCGGCCGGTGGGGAGGGACCGATCCTAAATCCTCCTCCGCCTCCTCCTGAATTTGAGGAAGAAGATGATTAAAAACACTTTGTAGCATGAGCAATCAAGCTGAACGGCAAATAAAAGTTTTATGATGAAACTGCATATAATACTTTTAAATACTTCTTGATTTATTTTTATTTACATTGAAACAATGCAGATTGTTATATTTTTTAACCCCTTGTTTATTGGAAAGACTTATAAGACCCACCATTTTACCTTGCAGCGCGACCAGGAATTGACGCATAAGAAAGCGGTTCCAAGTACTGTAAAGACAGGAGTTCGATAAAGCTTCAGACAACGCAAGATAGATAAAAGCACTATGAATCAACATTTCAAGTTTTGACATGAATACGTGGTTAAACTTGCTACCATACGGGAGCAATCCAAAAAATCTAATGATAACAAAATCGGGAGTACAGTTTGGCGTTGTAGTTTCGAATCTATCCTCTACATCCAAAATTAAATAATACCACTGGATAGCTAAAGGATCAAAGAAACCATAACGATAAACGAGAACAGTGACGCATCGCGGGGGGGGGGGGGGTAAAGAGGGAAGCGCCGTCATGTTGAGGTTATTTTGCTGCGTACCGAAATTTGCAATTAGTATAGCTTTTGACGCGTAGAAGCTACTGTCGTCAAAATCTATCGATTATATATAAAACATTGGTTTAAAGTAGTGACAGTGAGTATAATAAGGTGTTAGAATTTAAAAAAAAAGATAAAAAATATGTATATAATGTCGGCTTATACGCGTCGAAAAGCCAAAGCTATAAAGCTATTAATTAATAAAGTTATATAGTAACACAATAATTAATAATTAGTTGTTTCCTAGCTTTTATTCTAAATACATAAATAAAAATACTTTATTTAAAATATATAATCCGTTGCATAAACGTAGTAACGTACAACACACAGCCGTTTTAGTAGACTTTTTAAAATTTAAATTTTTAGCAATTTTTTTTTTTTCGAAAACTTCAGTAGATTTGACAATTTTCAATTTTGGAAAAAAAATTCAAATTTCGGGGAAATCCCACATAATAATGTACGATTTGGCACCCCTTTTTTCAAGTTAGAACAAGGGGTACGGCAGTACTGTCGTATCTCCCCCCCCCCCTGGAGCCGCCAGTGGTGTCCATGACACAGCCTCTTTTTAAAGTCACATTTTCAAGTGGTTCAAAGTTACCCTAAATGAAAGTATTTATTTCAACCAGTTCAATAAGTAATTTTAAATGGTTTGTATAATTACTATTTCTTAATTTTTGCTGACTATTCAATACTTAAGGAGCTCGTTCGTTTAATTTCAATAAATATAGCAACAATATTAAAATATGAGTGGGGCTATTCAAAATAGAGAAATTGTGGATCAAAGTTACCAAGATTGATTGTAAAGGCAACATTTAGTGCTTAAGATTTAAAGAAAAGTTAATTTCATTTAGTATTACGTATTTCGTTTTGGTGTCATTGATTTAGATACAAAGTTAATCTCAAGAAGCATTGGAGAGAAAGAAGAAAGCGACAATGTAGCTTTTGAAATCACGTGAATGTCAATTAGTATCTTTTGGAACAAAGAAATATCTTAGTTCACGAACCTCGTCGTGATAAACACTTCTAAAAACACCACTCGTACATGCGTATTGGGTGACGAAGGTTCGAAGAAAAATCGTGCGGCAAAAGAACGCCATCTTTGTTTGATTAGAGTAATATATTGAGCTTGTGGTATTTGTCGATGTTACCGTATCAGTAGTCGCAAAAGAATCGTGCTTTCCTTTCTCTCTCATGCGGCTCTCTCACGGTTTTAAATCGCGTTCAATTGCGAAGTTTGGAATCTGGCAGCGAGACAGTGCTGACGTCAGGTGTGACGCAGTCTTCTGACAAGGACGATGACCCGAAGACAGTTTCTAAGAGCGTCCGAAGGACATATGACTGGAAAATAAAAAGGGGGGGGGGGGAGAATCACACATCTGCATAGGCAAAAAAAAGAACCTGCGCAGACAGATTTCGCAATAAAAAGGAATTAAAAACTGGAACTGGGTTGTAAAATTTACATTGGAAATAGACTCAAATCACGCACAAAAAAAAAAAAAAAAAAAAAAAAGGTGGAAAAGAATCGCAGAAGAATTTGATTAATGCGATCACGTTGGTAAGGAGAACCCGGTTAATAGGAGGAAAAGATGCAGAGGAGGAGTTCCTAGTGCTTGATGGTACGGAGTTAAAATTTTTCTTTATGCGTGAGAACTCGAAAGAAAATTTATTGCTACTATTTTTACACGTTTTTATTTAACTTGATTTGTCACAAAAGTTTGTTACGCTGTTTTCGACCACTATTACTGCATAAATTATCTTCAGACTTCGCACACAAGCTTATCTTCGATGACAATGCAATATTCCATTCATTTTATAATTTATTATAACGTCAATTAGGAAAAGAAATTAATAACTTTGGCTCTGAGGAAATTATCAGAATTATTATTTGTCGAATGGCAACGATAGCTTTGTTCGGAATGTTTGGATAATGCAACGATGTTTTGAATTTTAAATGATAAAAAAGGAAATATCAAACGCTAATAAAACCGTGTAACTTAAAACATTTTTCATATTTTATTGTTGTTGCTAGTGAACTCAGGAGCATTCCGCAGGGAAATAAATGCATAAAGCACTATACGATAGGAGATCAATGATCTGTCCCAGTCATAGTCAAACTCAAGACGGTTGATGCAATATTAGCACGAGGGCCATTTCACAGTATTTTCTAAAAATGTAGAGTCCGCAACATGACACTGTTTTTGTTATAACTACGTAATTTACAGTTTAATTATCACTAAATTTTATTTTCAAATAATGTGCTCAACACATTATTTGAAAATAAAATTTGGTGATAATTAAACTGTAAATTACGTAGTTATAACAAAAAAAGTGTCATGTTGCAGACTCTACGTTTGGACAAAATACTGTGAAATGGACCACGAAAAATAGCAAAATCGCCATTACTAGCTATTTGTTGTTAATGAATTTTATGTAATTACTATTTTTCTTAGTAATGATGATTGAATAAGTATCTTATGCAGGGTTCAATTTCTGGGAACGCTCTCGGCAGCTCAGGTCTTGCACTTATGAAGTTAGACTTCTTCCGGTTCAATGAATTTATACAAAATTTCTATCAACGTAGGCGATGGCTTAAGATACTTGTATAAACATAATTAGGGCAAATTAGCTTTTGGGAAGCAAGTCCTTAAAGAAACAAAACTGGCTTTTGGAAACAATGACTTTTTAGGCTTATTTATTTGTTCTTTATATAAATTGCCTTTGCATGATATATACTTCGACTAGTATTTGGCAACAACAAAAAATTAAAGCTCAGCTTGCAGCGCATTAAAAAGGATTTCTTTCTAAATAGAACAAAATGGAGTACAATAAACTGTCAGGTCCGGCTTTTTATCTATCTGAAAGAGATTTTATAGTGCTCCTCTTCTCTCATAAGTTATCTTAGACCACCTCTAATTCGGGTGGCGATTTCGGATTATGGGTTTAATTGAGAAGCAAGAAAGCAAAAAAGGAACCTAATCTGCTTTAATTATCGTACAAATTGAAGAAAGAAATGGCGGTGAACGTAAATCATAACAGAACTCCCAAAACTTGACGAAATCTCCCTCCGTTAGAGGCGCTAATCCAGGCTATTCGTGCTTATATCTTAAGAATTCGGAACGGCTCTTTAATTCACTGAAAATGGAGCGCGTTCATCAGGTAACTTTTCAAACAGATCAGGTATGGCAAATAGGATTTTATCGAAGAGCGGAAATTGGAGTTGAAATCTATTTTTTTTTTCGAATGGCAACGGTCAAAATTTAAATGATTTCCTTTTCTTCGGGGGGGGGGGGGGGGACTTTGAAAGAGAAGATTGGTTTTACTATTTTACACTGTTGAAAATTAGCATTTTGTTCTAGATCAGAAGTTTTGGAAAGAATTGGCGAAAAAAATAGAACAGCATAGTGTAAAAAAAATTCCTGTCCATAACTGATAGATACCGTAAATCAGTAACGCATGCATGGCTGTTCAATTACCTTAATTTTTATGTACTTTTGATTGGGACTTTTGAAAATCGGCATACAATTGAAAGTGACAAATAAAAGAGGCGACGTATTCGTGCGAAGATTTGGCTAATTTAAAAGCCTCAACCATTTATATTTTTTCTAGCTCTTTTCCTTTGCTTTAATTAATTTTTATTTACCTGACTAAATGCTTTACCGTAAAAACATTTTATTTGATAAATTTTTCAATTTTTCCAATTAATAAAGATAATTATGTAGGCATCTAACATACGCACAATTTTCACTGAATTTTAAAAACATTGCAATAAGTTCTTCAGTTGCTTAAATAACACCTAACCCGTAAAAAGAGTGCTGGTGCTTATGCCTTGCAAAAGAAAATGCTGTCTTTATACTTATACACTTTGTTAGTGTTCGGCAACTACTCGTCAAAAAGCCGTTAACTACCAACTACTAACTAGTCTAAGTTTTGCAACTAGTAGTTAACTACTTTTTCTGAAAGTAGTTGTAACTAGTAGTTAACTGTTCTCCAAAAGTAGTTAACTACTAGTTAACTAGTGTTTTACGGTGTCCCAAACGTATGCATGGAATCAGAGTAGAGGTAAAGCTTCCCCATAATGAAGATTTGGTCTTTAAATGAAACTTCATCGTGCATGTGCTGGTGCAGGCGCCATTTATTTATTATATTAGAAAGCTTTTCCTAAGTTGCGTAAATACTGCGAAAAATATTATGTTTTTTTTACGAGTACTTTTACAGTATAACATGATATTAAAAATTACATTTGTGTGAGTAATATTCATAAGCTAAAAATAATTTTATGTTTAAAAAATAGTTTTTTTTTTCAAAAAAATTGAGTATTTTTTTTTCGGAAGTAGTTGGAATTTTGAAAGTAGTTTAACTAGTAGTTAACTTGTTCAAAACAAAAGTAGTTACATGAGTAGTACGATGTAAACAAACTAAGGTGTTGCCACCCCAAAGAACTGAATATTAACCATTTTAAAATCGTAAAAAGCGTTTTAAAACTCGAAAGGCTTAAAAAATTGCTAGGTATAAACATGAGAATGATTGCTTGATGTAAACAAACTAAGGTGTTGCCATTAAAAAGAATCGGAAAGTAACAATTTAAAAAAAAATCTAGTCCAGATATAAACATGAGAATGATAGCTCGATATAAAAGTCCGTAAGTTACGATATTAAATGCGTATATTATGTTACTTTTCTATGCTAACAAATTTTTAAATATAGTTTTACCATAGTTTTTTTTCTGCATGATGTCATATCATATCGTACCGCATAATTTAATCGTAACTGGTCAACGTTAAGTGAAATGTATATATATTAGCGTGCTTCTAGTAATAAGAGTGACGACAACGGATTTTATAAGCTTTAACTTTTTAGCAACGCGCCTGCGTGTCGCCGCTTTAACAGCGCCTCTTGGCGATGCGCCGGCGCTGTGGTAAAAAATATGGCGGCGGGGAGCATGCGCAGTAGCCGTTGTCATCACTCTTACTACTTGAGGCACACTAATATATATAGATAAGAAGCTAATAAAATTTGCATAAATAATAAAGCATTGACGAAAAATAAAATATGAAATTTTCAAAACCACTAGTTTTTTTTCCAGACAAAGAATTATTTTAAGAAAAGGCTTTTTTTCACGCGAAATTTAAGACGTTCTCCTCCCATGGTAACCCACAGTTACAATACTTTTGCTATGGCTACTCCACCCACTTTCCGAATGGTTTTGACATTTTCCTTCCTCATTATCAGTTTTCTCAGAAGACTGATAAGTAGCGGAAATGTAGATTGGGAAATAAATGCATTCTTTTCTTTTAGCACCGTATTTCCCGACTTGTAAAAGACGCACTGGATATAAGACGAGCTGTAATTAATTACGCTAAAATTTATGAAAAATACTTGCATCAAACAGGAAAGAGTCAAAGTACCTACTTTTGTCATAACGCTTTATGCAACGAAAACAGAACAATCAAACCTGTTAAAGTTTTTTCGTACGATTTTCATGTAGTGCTTTGCTTACTGTCTACAAACGGTGTTATTACCGTTAGTAGACCTTTGTAAGTAGGGCAACCATTTTTTACGCCTGATGCAGTATAAAATATTTTGTTTTATTTTTCCTGACGAATCAACAAGCGTCCTATAGTTATACAATCGTACTACGTTTAACGTCTTATAGTTATACCATAGTAAAATTTACACCATCGATCCATAATTAAAAGCAAGTGCTGTTTTCGGGGCTGAATTTTTGAGTAAATAAAGTGCATCTTATGGGCAGGGAACTATTATCTATTTTCTATTGGGGTTTGATGCCCGGTTGCGTTTACACAGGATTTTTTTCTCTGCATTTACAAAACGTAGATGGACAAAACTAAAAGTAGGTATTTAGTAACATTTTCAAACAGTTTTTTTAAATATTTTCTGCAGATTTTCAGCAAAAAAAAAAACTGCAGGTTAGCTTCTGAAAGGAGAGGAGGGAGTGGATGATCCCTTTAGCCGTCTTCCTCATGGTTGCACCGTTGCCAGAAATTATGCATCTCATTGAAGCTTTTGGTATATATGCATATTATATAAGCCATGGGTAATAGATATTTGCAATAAGAACATACTAATTCAGATTTAAATGACCTATATCATTGAAGATTGGTATATTTGTATATTATATGAGCCATGGGAAAAAGAGATCTGCAATAAAAAATGATAATTCAAATTTAAGTGACGCATTTCATTGGAGCTTGGTATTATACGTATGTACGTTACATGAGCCATGGCGAAAAGAGATCTGCAATAAGAAAATATTAGTTCAGATTTAAATGATGTATCTCATTGAAGCTTGGTATATTTGTATTTTATGTGAGCCACGGGGAAAAGAGATCTGCAATAAGAAAATACCAGTTCATATTTTTACTATCATATTGGAAAGGGGCGCATGAAGAACCAAACAGAAATTGGAAACAAAAAACATTATTACAACACAGAGCTTTTTCAATGTGTGCCCCCATTTGTGTCAATCACATGTTCAAAGCATGTTATAACGAGAAGGATTCGTCTAGCAATTGCAACAACTTATAAAAAGAATTGCAATTGATAGAGAAGACAGAATCTGGCGGTAAAAATCTGAACCAAAGTTTCTTCACTGCAGGTCCCTTCCCCCAAATCCATATAAACCAAGTGTTAGTAACATCCGTTCATTAGAACACGCTCGACATAGATCTAAACAGAGTAAGTTTAACTGTACCACCCTGTATTTCGAAGGGTAACGGATTGTGTAACGTCACTTAAAGAAGTTGTTTAGCTATTTATGGTAACAGTGAAAGTAAAGTTATGTTTTCCATTCGCGAAGAGGAAGAACAAAAACAAAATGTATCAGAAAGGTGTTACCAGGAAACTGAGACGTATCTTCTCTCGGTCTGTGCTTATTATAGCCACCAGTACCGTGAATCGAAACCTTCGAGGAACCGGAAGTGCTTCGGAAAACAGGACAAGCACTGCGGAAGAGATTGGCTGTCTTCTTGGGAATGCACGTACTGGACAGACGAACGGATGCTGCCGATATTTTCGGTCTCGCCTTGTGCGTCACGGTGTACTGAAATATGCTTCATTTCTAATTCGAGGTTGATATCCTACTTCCAAAGCCCCGGTGTCGAAGAACTCGAGAAAGATCATTGAGCTTGCATAGGGTTCTAATTGATATCCATGACAGATCATTGTGTTCTATATAACATCTGGAGTGACATCTGAACGGTCTGCTTTGAAGCATCGTCGTCTCCTCGAGCCGGATAACACTTCAGCAGAAGGAACTCCGCTAACAGTAACGAGTCCACCATTATTTAGCATCTCTTATGCTTTTTTTTTTTTTTGAATAATTAAAACACTTTTGCCGTGCATCAAATAAAAGCAGCACTTAAAATGAATTGAAAAAAGACGAATTTGTTTTGCATTTGATAAGAAGTGCTATAGGGACTGTTCATAAATGACGTCATATTTTTTTTCAATATATTTGATCCTCCCCCTCCCACCTCTTTGTTACAACATGTCACACTTCCAACAACCCCTCTATTCCCCTTCCCCCCTTTGTCACATGTCACGCTATATTATATAAGCATATATGTACTTGCAATGTTGCAATTCAGAAACAAAGCACGTACGATAGATTAAGTTTCTAATTCAATCGTTTATTTCGAAAAAGTAACAACTCTGAAAAACAAATTTTGCTCAGGAAATAGAAAAGAAATGGCTTCCGAAAAATTGGAAAACTTTACGGGTCTGATCTCTTACTATTATATTTTAGTAGGTAATGCAATATTGGTAAATTAAAAACGATTTTTGATTAATTATGCCAGAAAAATATTTAAATTAATGCTGAGAGTTTTTTCTTTTTCAAAACGAAGATTCAATATGATATTTTCAATATAAACAATTTAGTTTAATTTTTGAACTTTCAATGACATTTGTGAGCATAATAATGATGATTACGAGTGAATTTAATTTGTATACAATGAGATTGAGGTTTACAACAAAAAAAGATAATTAATATAGAACAGTAAAATATATTGATTATTTGAATTCTGAAAAAAATAACCCGGGGTATTTTATCATAAAAGTGTAAATGCCTAAGAAGATTTCCTTTTAAACTTTTGACTAGACTTAAAGTTAAACCTTAATCAGCATCGCGGTCATTCCACAGTAACGGACGTTACATTTACACAGCATTTTTTAACTTCAACGAGCTTTCTAACAAACTTGTTGGGTATTTTTTAGGTTTTTTAATTTTGGCTAATAAAAGTACATGTGTTCTAAGTATGCAAAAATTTTTTTTGAAGATATATATGTATTTGCTGTCTGTTAAAAAAAATTCTGAAATTTCGTTACGTGTGTTACTCTTCGGGTAACACACGTAACGAAATTTCAAAAAACTTTTTGATAATGATAATAGTGGCTTATCAAAAACTTTTTGATAATGATAATAATAACAGTGGCTTATATTCAGCGCAGTTCCGGTTTCGGAATGAAAAGGTAGCAAATCGCACCGTAATAAAACCAATGATAAATCAATAAATATTTTCTGAAACTTTAACGGAACATTTTTGAAGATTTATTTTATTATTTAACCCATTTTTCTTTTTTTAATCCATTTTTTTTCTGGCCATTTTTGGATGCTGACCCCCCTTAAAGCAAATTTTTATTCCCAAGGCGAGGGAGAAGAAATATGATTTCTGTCAACCAACCAGGTTCATTTTGTAAAAGTGGTAAGCATAATTAAAACAAGAAAAGGCATTTTTCATTTCAGACTCGAGTTTTCGGGTAACAAGGATGCACGAAATTTCGTAGCTTCAGAACAAGTGTCAGTTTCATTCTCTTTTCTTTTTACATTTATTCTAGAATTACAATGACTTTTTTCTACTCAAAGGTAAACGGTTTACTTAACAAACTGATTTGAAGTTGTAAGTTTGGCGAATTGCCAACTTATAGACTTACATTTGTGTGATATTGATTCAGTGTAGACCTATTCAGTTAAGTAAAGCTTAAAATACTGTTCTTGAAATTTGTAACCCCAAAACACATGGATTCATTATTTATTATACATTTAATAAATTATTTCACTTTATACCATATTATTTCGTTTATTCGTTTTATCAGTTTAAACATTAATTACGTTGATTTTCTCATTTATCATTTCTGCGCAAAGGTAAACTTCTTAATGAAATATGATTTGAAGTTGTAAATGTGTCTACGAACTGCCAGTTTTCTAACACCAATCGCTTGACCTATTGACTTATATTTATGCAATATCGACTCAGTATCTGTATTTATGCAACATTCAGAGAAGCAAAGCTTAAAATACCTTTCTCGAAAATTGCCGATTATTTTTCTCAGCAATGTAATGGAAAGGATATGAAGAGCTACAAAAGTGAATAGTAATGATAAGGAGAGGAAAAGGAAAAAGGAAAAAAAGAAACAGATAAGGTTGAAAAGATCACTAGCAAAACCACTTGATGTCACAGTCGGAAGAAACGTTCTCTTTTCAACAATGCCCTATGCGCGCATGTTTAATAACGCAAAAATTATATATAATAATAATAATAATAATGATAATAATAATAATAATTATTATTATTATTATTACTGTTATCATTCATTGCGGTAGCGCTGAAAAGAGATGGTACCAATCTCTGGGGAAAGCACTAGGTCTGCAATTGGCAGAAGCAAGCAGCAGCCCGTTAAAAATAAAAAGTTCTGACAAGCATGCATGAGTACACACCCATTCGTTATATATATATATATATATATCTCAGAATTTAAAAATAACAGCAGGGAACCAAAATCAAAAGGTTTCAAGCTTTATAAGTTGACTAAAGTGTGTGGTTTCATCAACTTGAAAACTGCTTTTTTTTAATTAGATCTTGCAAAAGAATTCTGAAAGAGAGAGAGAGAGAAAAAGAAGCATTTCAATTTTCATTTACATATGCATTTAAGGTGCTCTAATATGCAAATAAAGTGAAACACTGTATCAGAGAATTCAACAGAAGTTTTCATTCAAATTCATTCATACCAACCCACATTGATCTTCAACAAACAAGAATCTATTCAAGAAGGAAAAAAAGAAAAACTGACAGCGATATTTCCTTTAACGATTCAGCGCTATGCAAATGCTGTCAAGATGTAAGAAGGTATTCAGAGTTGTTTGATTTACAGCGACTTAAAGCAAAATACAGGTTTTTAATAGCTTAACTCTCCTGTCAGCAGTGATGTTAGGAATAAAAAGTACCTCATCAGACAGTAACTACCCCTGTATCAACTGGTTTCGTCTGTTACAAAGTAACTATCAGGATGGAGAGAGCATTTAGGTGGGAAAGAGTCGTGATTCATTTGAATTGCGTTTTTCTAAACATTGGTGTCGGCTACTTTTAATTTATAGGTAATAGATGGCAACACGCTTGTTTTGTGCTTATTAGAGGGTGACGAAATTTGAGCTAGTTGAGGGTAATTGAAACAGGGATGTGAACAGGATGACATTCTTCAGGTATAACAATTTGAACCATTGATGTTCAAACTTTGTTGATTCCCAGAACCTTCAGAACTAGAAGGGTTTTTTTCGGAGGATGACATTCCGCCCTGAAAAATATCATTTTATTGTTAAAGCTTTCTTATATTTTAACCCTTTTGCGGTCGTATTACGTTTATGCATGGCTGTGATGTTGGTCGGAATTAATTTTCGTTGAACGAACAGTAATACATAATATGCAATATTACAGCTCTACCGTCTTCCAAAGCAATCTGCCTGGCAGAGTGCCAAGAAGATTCCATCCACGTTCAAGGGAGGAACTGCTGGTATATGAAATGTGCCGTTTTTGTTCTTGTTCTAGTTCGTTTGGAATACGTAATTTCTTCCGAACTGATGCTATGTGCCAGTTTATAAATTTAGTTACCTCTAACAAACAGTGAAGCAAACATTCTGATTCGCGTACTAAATAAACGCGGCAAAACGAACTTCACGAAAATTCGAATGGATTCGT
The DNA here is from genome assembly GCA_038502835.1 of Octonoba sinensis. Classification (NCBI taxonomy): domain Eukaryota; kingdom Metazoa; phylum Arthropoda; class Arachnida; order Araneae; family Uloboridae; genus Octonoba; species Octonoba sinensis. The sequence goes on along the minus strand of CM076605.1, from coordinate 9,104,960 downwards.
TCTTTTCTTCCAAAGGCATAAGATTGAGCAAAAGGTGCACTTGAATTTTATGTATATTTTTGTGAATATTTTTTTAATCAATAAGCGTTTCCGTAAACTTTAAATTTATTTAAAATTAAATACGTCATTTAAGAAACATGTTACAGATGATATCAATTAAAAGAAAGTTAAGAGTGTAAGTTTTGCGCCAAAATAAACAAGAATTGCTGAAAACTAACATTGCGGCAAAATAGCTCACTGAAAATCAAAGAAAAACGACCAATCGAGTATAACCAATGAAACAACAGTTCATATCGTAGGGAAGTTTATATCTGTGCTGTCTTTTCATAGGATTAATAAAAAATCTCGTGGTTTAGCTTTCGCGATGGCGCTATGTGAACCACAAAATAAAAATAATAATGATAATAATAGTAATAATAAGAAATAAATAAATAAATAAATAAACTAAAACTACACAAGTGCAAAACCTGCACCGTTAGAAATTTCATCATGAAATTATGGTTGCATAGCCGGCAGCAGTCTGTCCATCTAATTCCCCGTTAAATTTACGGTTTGGAATATTTTTCTATCTTTACCAAACCTAAACCATTTCCAATCAGCTAGGTTTAAAAGCCGTAAATACAAAAGTTTACGGTTTCACAACCATTTATATATGGTTTCAAAACTGTAAATGTAAGTTTTTACGGTTTCTGAACCATTTCGAGGCGTAGAAACAGTAAACGAAACGTGCGGGAATCGAACCCCGGGTGTATGGTCTATCAACCTTGCGCTTTAACCATTCGGCCATTTACACCACTCAAAGCAGCAGTATTTTTATCAATAAATCTTCTTTTCCAACAGGCAAACTGCATTAAAATTGAGATTTCAATTTTGAATCGGATCCAAAGTCATTTTTGGTTGACGAAAATCATTTTATTTGCTGCAAAAATTAAAATAGAAACAAGCTTCAGCAGCTCAAATGACCCATCACGCGCCCGATTCTTATTGACTACGAGACCTAGGGGCGCTTGTAGATCACGGTTTGTTAAACCTTCTTTAGGAGAAACAGAATAAACGATTTTTTTTTACAATCAGCGGTTTGAGTACCATTTTTTAATGGCTATTCAACTGTTGTAATTAAATATGGTAAAATAACAATCAAATAAATGGTTATATTGCTATTTTCTTAAGGAAATTTTTAACAGTGCGAAAGTCAGATATTTTATAACTGTTGAGGGCATGTTTGAAGCCAGTAATTCCAAGACTCGCCGCTATTCCTTTTAGTGAAGATCTTTTCCTGTACATGTAATTCATACAAAACGTTTGTCGATGGTTCGAAAACAACAAACAGTGGACTGAATTAAAAAATTGTAAGGCATAATTTATTGCTGAGTAGACTTCGGAAAATAAACAATGTTGCACCAACTTCTAAAATAGAAAAAAAGGTGAATTTCCTTTCTTACTTCATTTCTTCTACGGAGTAGATTATAGTAAATTTCTGTACAGTTCGACCACGGAATTTTGACGTTTGGACGCTTCTGCGCATGGCAGAAAAGAACGAATCCTTTCGAGTGTTAGGGAAGTTCGATTTGCAGGTGCGTTCATTTAGTACGCGAATCAGAATGTTTACTTCTCTGTTTGTTGAAAGCCACTAAATGTATAAACTGGTACATACCATCAGTTCGGAAGAAATCAAGTATGCAAACGAAATAGTACGAGAACAAAAACGGCACATTTCATATACCAGCAGTTCCTCCCTTGAACGTGAATGGATTCGTCTTGGCACTCTGACAGGCAGATTGCTTTGGTTGAGGGTAGAACTTTATTTTTCAGAAAACGAAAGTGTTTTTGAGAATAACGGGACAGGCTACCTGATGGGACTTTTCCCGTTCAAAACAGGGAGTATGGTCATTTTAGACCAGTGGTGTAGTCGAGGGGAGACGCAGGGGGACGGCGTCCCCCTGCGTATTTAAAATAATGTATAATAAATAACTTTAAAAACTGCTATCATAAAAACATTTAGGGAGCCAACAATTATTTTTTCTTTCTTTCTTTTTCTTTTCTGAAAATCAAAGTATTTAAACTACAAAATGAAAGCGCCGTTCAATCTGAGTTGTGCACAGTAATGTATTTTTTATGAAGTATCTTTATTGCAAAATTAAATTCGCAAAGATGCTGAAATTTTTGAAATTCCTCGTGATCCTTTCAGATGGGGCTGCGCATGGTCACCTTTGCAGACTCGGTGCATTCCTCGAGAACCGGCATCCATTTTTTTTTAAAGTAGCACCACTATCGGCGGATGCCATTACCACGTTGAGAATTTTGACGCTCAGTTTCGCCCTAGATGGCGGCACCTAAGCTCTAAGCGATGCGAAACTGCACTAGGAATTTAATTTAGCCGAGAGTATCCAAGCCAAACAGATATCCAAGGGATCTTTAACATGCCGCATAATCATACGACATGGGTGGTGACGATTTTCTGCATCTTGAACTTAGGCCAGGTTTGATCCTGCGAACTTGGGCGCATGAGGCCAGTGTCTTCGTGGTTCTGAAACATGTGTATGCAATATCTTTGTAAACTTTTGCATTAATAACATTCATTTCATTACATATTTTTTACTGTTTTTACGCAGAAATAAACAGTTTTGCTTTTTACGAAATAGTGCATATAAAGTAGAAATACAATTTTAAATTTTCCCCTTTTTCTCTTCAGAATAATATTTATTTTCTTCAAGTCAATTATAAAATATTACTTCAGCTTTGATGCAAAAAAATATAAATGAAAAATTGAATTTTAACAGTGAAACTTGTGGCCTTGTGTTGCTATCTTTTTGATAACACAGTAAATTAAAACAATTTAATTTTACTTTAATACTAACTGAATTTTCTAAAGTTTTATTTATTTATTTTGTTTTAATTTGATTAATTTTGTTTTCTTTTTTTCTTTATTTTATTTATATTTATTTTTATTATATCTTTATCTGCTTACTGATTAATGTAATGACTTATTTGGGCTTTCCTAAACATTCTACCAGCTGAAGAATTCTGTGTCACAAAAATGAACACAATTGTCCCATTTTGAAATGAAAAATTGAAGAAACATATCAAATGGATAAAATTTTGATATTATATTTTTATAAAGTGTCTCAAGTGAGCAAACTTTAATATTTTTATTAAAGCAACAAAATAGCTATGAACTGTTTAGATTATGTCAGTTTCATCCGACAAATTGTCCTGCCTGTACCAGAATAAATTAAGTCTATATTACTATATTAATGTTATTTGAACTTTTTATATACTTGTCTTCAGTTATTTTTACTTATTTGATTTATTTAATTTTTATATGCATGTTTCCTTTTTATTATTTACTCATTTGCTTACACTTTACTTTATATATTTATTTTATTTTGCCCTAAATATTTTACTTTTCCACAAATTCAAGAATTCTAGCTTCCAAAAATGCCCTTTTGTTACTCAATTTTGAAAAAAAAAATCTGATAAATAAATAAAAATACATACAAAATAAAAAAAGTATCGATGTTTTATTTTTATAAAACGGCTCAAACGGTTATAATGTTATAATGATACAAGTCTAACATTGTCGTTAGAAGAAGATAGTTAGGTATTGTTTAGATTTTTTCACTCATTTCGTCAGACGAACCCTCCTAACTACTGGAATTGAATACATGCTTAAGAAAACAAAAAAAAAAAAAAAAAAAACCCACGAGTTTTTGCTCGCATCCAATTTCATCTACTCTGCAGTGCGCTTCTTTCACTGCGGACGATACTTGCGTAAGGTGAAGAGCCATTTACAGTAACATCCGATTTTCTACTGGTCTGGGGTTTTCAAGCAACCGAATCGCGCAAGTCAATGGTCCGTAAATTTCGAAGAGCTGCATAGGGGGAATGTGAAAGGCAAATAATGTAAACCTTGAACCTTCTAAATAATTTCTCAAAATAAGTAGTCTGTAATTTTTTTTTCCCCTCTCTCATTTTTAATCTTTGCTTTCGAGTAAATCAATCAATTATTTTATTTTAAAAGGGCCCTTCAATAAAAGTAAAAATCTTCTCAAATATTAAATTCCCACTGTCACAATAAATTGCTTTCTCTCTGTTATTTAATATCTTCGTATCTAAATAAATTAAGCAGTTATAAGACAAATGATCAAAAATGCTTTGTGCTAATATATGAGTACAAAAAAGAAAAAAGAAAAAAACGTAAAAAGCACAAATTGTCAATTGTTTTGTTCTGACAATTTGTGCTTTTTTGCGTTGTTTTTGTCTTTGTACTCAAATTAATAATTTATTTAAAAATAAATTTCTTATATATATATATAATATCAAACTCATACTGCCAACAATGTTTTATTAAATAATAAATAATGAGCTTCTTTAGGAAACCTTCTCAAAGTTGAAAGCTCAAAATTTTATTTCTGCACTGGAAAAGGGGTTATTTGTATCCCCGAAACAAGTTGATTATATATTTTTTTTATTTTTCAATGCGCAAAGGTTTTTATTAATAATTTGTTGTGATACTCCCCATATTATTTTATATTTTCATAGTTAAAGAAACTATTCAATTAATTTGAGAATAAAAAGTTCTAGAATAGTAAAAACTTTAACAATAGGATATTATTCTCTTAATTCATCCAGCCATTGAAGTTTTAGTAGTTCAAGAATATTCTTATTTAATCCGTCGAAATGCTTTATTGAAGAAAAAAGAAAGAAATCGGATTCAGAATCCATTTTATTACTTTTGGAATTATAATCTGAAGCTATTTTATTCATTGAGTAGTAATTTTAAATATTTTTGTACATGCAGTTTATTTATTTACTTTAATATTTATTTCTCTCACTTCTATTTTTCCCTTCATTTTTTAAATTTTTTATTTTATTTTAAATTTTATCTGTTCATCTATTTATTTATTTATTTATTATTAATATTAATTTATTTATTATTTATTAGTTACTGATTTTAATTTATTTTGTTTTATTCTATTTATTTACTTTGGCTACAGTCGTCAAACACATTTTTTTTTTATAATTAGAAAGGTACTAAAGATACTTGGAGCAAACGTTTAAAACTTTGCGCTGAAAGAAAAACTTTACTTCAATAACTTTTAAAAAGGACAGACTGAAAAAAAATAAAATAAAAAATAGACAAAACAAAACAAGAACGAATAAAATGCTAAAACATAGACATGCAACTTTAAATCAAATTGAAAAATAAAGTTTCCGTAAGAAAAAAAGAAAACTAAAACATGTTTATTATACTTTTCACACAACGTAGAGAAGGTTCCCGTTCCTTATCATTTCAGGCATCAGTTTCTAATTGAGTTTTCTGCCTCGGGTGGTGTTTTTAAATTTCAGTGAATACTTTTAGATGTCGAGGATGTTTTGGAGCTTTCAGACTTAGAAGGACATTTTTAAATGCTTGAATATATTTTCAGCCGCTGGAGTACGTTTTTGAATTTCCAATTACATTTTCTGGTATCGGAGTGTTTTTTTCAGTTGTTGTTGTCGTCGTAATATGTAGGGTTTTTGACGAAAATTAAAATAATTTATGGGTTTAGAACAGTATTTCCCATGGGTGATTCTCAGTGAGAATATTTTTTTAGAACTTCAGACAAAACTTTCGGAGAAAGCATGCACCATGAATTTAAAATAAAAATTATATAATTAGGTTGAACACTCTCCCTCCCCAACACACTATACATACGTACATGTACATAAGCTCTGTCAGATATTAACTACAACTGAAAGTGAAAGTTGTAGTTAATATCTGACAAGCTCAAAATAATCCTTCAAGTAATTCAATGAAAGGTCTAATAATAATAGCAGAAGTCATTTTTTCCCCAGAAACGTTATTGTATAGAGAGTTTTTTAAAGTAGTAGGGTCAGGTGGGGGAAAATGGGTCAATAAAGTTAATTACCGTGAAAAAATAAAATAATTTTTCTAAAAAAAACAGAACCGACTTCAAATCATAAATTGCGCTAAAAAGTGAAAAATAAATTCATTCCTTAAACAACATCGATGTGACTTTTAAGCATAGTATTAGAAGTCGATGTAAAATTAGGATAGATAAAATATTTTGTAATCATGAATCCCCAATTACAAATATATATATTTTCACAGAATTAGCAACAGTTCCAATATGAAGTAGCAAATGGTATAACGGTAATTGGACTCATAATTTTGCACCGACTTCTAAAACTATGTTTAAAAGTCACATCGATGTTGTTTAAAGAATGAATTTATTTTCCACTTCTTAGCGCAATTTTTAATTTGAAGTCGGTTCTGTTTTTTTAGAAAAATTATTTTATTTTATTCTTTTTAGTGTAAATACATTTTTATATAAATACTCTATTTTTAAAAAAACCCATATCAAAGGGCAAAACTGCTTTGAATGAATGGCACTAAAAACTAATCATTTGTATGATAAATTCCCTTTTGAAGTCGATTTTAGCAAACAGACTGATTGGAGTAATTTTTGCCACAGAGAAGCCTTCAGTCAAACTCTTGCTGTAATTTCATTCAATATTATAGCCCATGACAACAAACATGTTTTCAACAATGACTTTTATATTTAGTAATAGATTTCCCAACAAAGAAAAATCAAGCCAAGCCTTTCCAATTAAAATAAAAAATACTTATTTTTCACCCGTAACGTTTTTTCTAAAAAACAAATGTTTTCAAATTGATTTGCAATATTTGAGTTAGACGACCCTCTATCGATTAAAGAAAAAAATCATTAAAATCGGTTCATTTAGTCAAAAGTTATGGATGAAAAACCAAAAAAAAATACTACATTTCTGCCCATAACTTTTTTCTAATTATCGAATATGGTCAAACGAAGATACGGGACCTATGGGAAACCACCCTCGATCGATTAAAAAAAGAATCATAAAAATCGGTTCATCCGGTGAGAAGTTATGAGTGGACAAACAAACAAACAAAAAAAAAACGACATACATACAGTATGAATGTATACCTTCCTTCCTTTGCGAAGTCGGTTAATAATTTCAAACTACAGAGACAAACGCTTATAACTTCTTTTTTAGTTAATTTAGAGGCTTCCAATGTTAGCACGAAGGACAAAACTCTTTCTAGGATAGTTTTTTACGGGCTTTTCAATGGTATCAAGCTCGAAAGGATGTGACAATTTCTTCCGTTGAAAAGGACTATTTTATGCAATTTTCGGAACTGTGCTCCTATTGGTCTTAGCGTGATGATATAAAGCCTATAGCCTTCCTCGATAAATGAGTTATCTAACACTGAAAGAATTTTTCAAATCAGACCAGTAGCTCCTGAGATTAACGCGTTCAAGCAAACAAACTCTTCAGCTTTATAATATTATTATAGATGTATAGAGCTGTTGTGTGTGTGTGTGTGTGTGTGTGGTGTGTGGGTGTGTGTGTGCTGTAAAAATTACAAACAATTACCATAAAATTCGAAGAAATATCGTCAGTCAAACGAGTTAAATTTCAGTTGTTTTCAGAAATGTATGCTTTAATGATATGTATGCTTTATATCTTTACTATAATCACTTGAATTTTAATTTTCGATAAAGAGAAAAAAATGTCATTCTGTTAAATATGAAATAGCCCAGAGCTTTATTAAACTCTGCAGTTGGACAAATATTTAAATTTAAACACTTGTTTTAATATTTCTCTTAAGAAAGTTCTTCTGTGAAGAAAAAACTCCTAAGTTTTTAATAACACACTAAAAATTCCTAGTTCAACCTTTCCCCAAAAAGTGGTGAAGTTTAGCTGCAACCAACATTTGGTACTAAAGTTGAACCATTATAATGGTTTCTAGTTTTACATTAATGGTGAAACTAAGTGAAACTACACCATTATAATGGTTCACTTAGTACCAAATATTGGTTGCTGCTAAACTTCACCATTTTTTCCATTTTTTTGGTGAAAGGTTGAACTAGAATTTTTTACAGTGCAAAGAGCCTCTGTCATTTATTAAATTTCCACTCCCCTCTTTTTTGTACTTGTGCTTTTTATTTTCAACTGAAATCGAAAGATTTTAGTTGAAAATTTATTGGTTTAGATAATGAAACCGCTAAAGATTTCCTTATGTTGTGGGTGAAAATAAAAGAACACCATCTAGAAACAAAATTTATAGGAAGATAGTGTTCATTTATATATTTATTTTTAGAGGAATGCATTTTTCAGACAGAGATTTTATTTTACTTTCCGGTATCAGACATTTTTTTTCTGGTGTAACACAAAAGCTTTCAGATGAAAACTGAAACAGTTTATGGTTTAAAACTATGAAATCGTTAAAAATGTCTGTTTGTTAAGGTTTCTTATTTCACAGTTAAAGGTCCAAGAGCCGTGTTCTGAAAAGTAATCCTCAAAAGAAATCGGTATACCGAAATTACTATTTGAATGCTCAACAGCTTCGAATGGAGAATCTCTTCTAATGGGAAATTCCTTTTTTCGTTTTTAGTTATAAGGCTTAATGCCGTTTGGGCTTGTTAGCTGCTCAAGAGACTCAAGGTCTTATGGAATTTCAAGTCTTTCCGAGAAGGAAACAAACGCAAACGATTACAACCTGTTGTAGGTATCAACAACCCTTGATAACGAGAAGCTGAAGCACCAACAGCAACGCATGCTGCTTGCATGAATGCAAACCATTAATTTAAAATCCAAAATCTTAAGGCTTCACTTTTTCCGAGGTCCTGTTGGCGGCGCTATAATTTAAGAGGTCAAGGCAGCGAGCGGTACAGTGGGTAATCAGGGCCTATGTGGAGAAAGCCATGTACCATAAACAAGGGTTTATTTTAGGGCTTCGGGTTATTTTGGCAGCTACTTAGAGAATATCGTAAACGTAGCTGTATCGGCTCTTAAGCAATTTTTGCTTTCTTCACATATAATCAAACCAAATTTATACTGCATCGATGATTACAATGCTCTGGAAGTAATATTGCACCCCTCAAAACTATGCTGCCTAACTTAGAGTTTTCATTGTTAATGTGGAAATAAACAATTTTAGCTCTACAAAGATTGCGAAAATCAATACCAATTAATTACAAAAATGTAAGCTTTTTAAGAATTGTTTCTTTATAGCGAAGTATTCAACATCTATACTATATAAATAAAATTCGCTTTTATGTTCGGGTATGTTTGAAATAAATAAACGCGCGTACTATAGAGCGCACAGTAAAAAGACTAATTCTGTTGGAATTAGAATTTTACCAGAAGTAATTTTATCTATTTTTATTATTTTTTTAATATTAAAAAATAATATTTAATTAATTTTCCAAATTTGCTCAAGATCTGTGCTAAGTGCAACTAAACTTCTCTCTAATGTTTGTAAGCAGTGAAGCTTTTGTGTTCGAGTATGTTTGAAATACTAATTAATTTTTAGCGCAGACGATATTTTTTGAATCGAGTTTACTATTGTCTTTTAACCGATTGTGCCAGAAATTTTTTGTATGTGTTATTGTGTAATATGTATTTGAAAATTGTCTTCCGGGGGGTCCATCAATATTTGAAATAGCCGGTGCAACGCCGGCCGACGCAGCTAGTTTCTATATAAAAAGAGAAGAAAGCAGTTTGAGAAAAGCGTTTTAATCAGAAAATATATGGTTGTGGAACAATAGTATTGCTAAAAATTTGTGGCACTGCTTATAAAAATATCTCAAAAATAGTATTATTAATAAAAATAGTAAAAATGCATCAGAAAAAAAATATTGTAAAATTTCATGTTTTAAACCATCATTTGGGTTGGTTAAGAAAAGCTGTAGAAAAGGCAGTATGAACTTGTGTAAACAAAACGGTCTTGAAGCAAATACTTAAAACTACAATGGTTAAAAGCCGTTTCATTTACAAAAGTTCTCTATTTTTAAGGTTTGGAGTAGTTAACCCAAATGACGATTTAAATTCTTCAGTTTTAGATTTAGATTGGTGCATTGCAAACAAATATATATTTGTACATACATGCCCCAAAGCAGAATTTGGGGGAAGATGGAACTGGAACATACGTCGAAGAACAAATCGCTCTTCTGCAGAATGCACATATCTCGTTGAATTCGAAAGGACTGGTACCTCCATCCAAGAGTTTTTTGAGAAGGAAACACTTCTTTATTTCCCCATAATGCAGTGAGGAAGGAATATCTCCCACTGAGCTGGTGATTATACCCTTAAATAACTCCTCATTTCACTACGCATTCATTACAAACTCATATTGTGTGCATATATCCTTCAGAAATTTTGTCAATTAACTGAAGCTTAGTTCTAGGAAGGCATTTTGTTGCTGGGCATGCTTGTACACCTGTTTGTTGCCTGACATCGATTTATCCCCAAGGAAAGGAAAGCAACAAGTTCCAGGGTTATTATTACTGCCCATTGTAAAAACCGGAGCAGGTAATTTCATCTGAGCTTGAGTCTGTCGTCAAGTAGCAATTGTTATTAGATTGATCGAATTCCCCTTTTAGCGAGATGAGGCTCCTTTATCTCCCACGAGCCAATCATTTTATTACTTAATCGGGCAAATCCAATGAAAGAAAGAGAGCCTTTGATGTTTTAGCCGGTAGTCAAAATGCAATTTCGGCTTTTTGCGACACCCCACAGCTTTTTATGTATGGCACTTCACTAAATCTACGCTCTCCGTAGTCTATTTCAAAGAAATAAAATGGCGGCATGATCACAAATGTCTGCGAGAATTCCGCGGTGGGGAGGCGAGAGGTAACCCCAGGTTTATTTATGACCTTCTTTTTCTTACCTGTGGATGTTCACCACCGGGGTAGCATTCGCCACGAAACATGTCAGATTCTTTTTTTTTTCTTCCTTTTCTGTTGCGGCCATGAATTTCACTTCAAGAAAAGGAATACGCAGCGAGAGAATGAAAGCAAAAACAGAGGGGAGTGGATGGAAGGTCAGGTGGAAAACTGATGAAGAAACGAGGTGGTCTTACCTTGGTATTATCAAACACGTTCTTGGTTGAACGTGTTTTTAAAATTCATACTTACTCTGAATCAAAAAGTCTAATCTTCAAAGTAACTTTACAACTCAATTTATTTAATTTTAAATTAGAATGTCGTACTCTCTTGCACATTGAAAAACTTCGACGTTCATAACTTCAAAAGAGTTGTGTGGGTGATTTTCTGGTTGTTAGAAATATAAGCTTAACCAAAATGTTGTTCAATTTATCTTGACTGATAATTTCATAACATTAAGATAGGTCGTATGCTAATCTGTATCTTTTAAAAAATAAATAAATTAATTAATTATTTTTTTTTTTAAACTTACTGACTCTAAGGAAAAACTTCATCTGTACTTCAGCATTTCCCAATCAGGATCATACGGAACCCCCTTGATTCTAGATAGGCAAGGAATCAACAGCGTTTTTTCTACTAGTTCTCTCTAAGGAAAAATAAACTGTTCGTAACTTTAACCCTTTGAAGCATAGTGTAAGACTGTAAGCAAGATACCGTTCGATCGCTGTTTTTGAAACGTCCTTTATAATAATAATAATCAGGGTCCGACAAATCCCGGGGGCCAGGTCGCCCGGGCGACTAAAAAAATGCCTTGGCGACTAGTTTTTCAGGTGGCGACAAATGAAATATTATAGCTGGCTCCTAAAAATTTTCCTTGGCTCCTAAAATTTTCGCATTTTTGTCGGACTCTGATAATAATAATAGTAACAATAACAAAATTAAATCCTGAAATACGTGTATGTTGTTTCCTTACCTAGAAACAAAAAATTCAAATAAATCCGAGTTCATGAATTCATACCCTGTTTTCTTGTAATGTTCTTTATAACTAATAATATAATTGTAGAACCCTGAAATACGTATCTTTAATTATTCCGTTATTATCTGGAATCCTAAAAATCAAATAAATCCGGGTTTCTGAGTGAGAGAGGGTTAATTTTAGGGTTAATAATACTGTGTCTTTTATATACATCATACGCCGGAGTTCCCAAAAGGGTGCCTCAGCACCTTGGGGCGCCACATGAAGAGCTGATGGGCCACCATTAGGCTCCCAGAATATCAATTCTTTCCCGGGATTTTCAGCAATTTCGATTATAAAGGAGAAATATAGTTAAAAATTAATGCTGAAACTGAAATATACGTACATATTAGGGATGTAACGAATAGTGATTTGACCGAATAGCCGAATACCGAGTATTCGGTCATTTCTTTTAGGCCGAAGCCGAATATTCGGCCATTTCTTCTGGGCCGAAGCCGAATATTCAGCCATTTCTTCTAGGCCGAATCCCGAATATTAAAATTTCAAGGAAATCGTTGTAATAGAAAGTATTTGTCAAATTTAAAAGTATTCACAAAGTAAAACACTAATTCCACACATTAATCTACCATGTATGATTTAATTCTGTTTGTTAACCTAAAACTATCTATAATTAATGTATTTTTCATATTGTTTCGAATGCAATGAAACTGAGAATTCCACTAATAAGTGGAATAGAAATGACAGGTTTTAATGTAAGCATTAGTATTGTTTATTTAATTATTTAATTCAAATTAAAGAAAATGCTCAAAATAGTGTTATGAAGATGTTTTAAAAATTGCACAAGTTAATATTCTTATTTTGTGGTTTTTTTTACATATCTATTTTTAAAAAATCTATTAAAATTTAATGCATTTAACTAAAATATATTTTCATTTTCAAAAACCCCAACATCTTATGCTATCTTAATATTCATAACACGTTCTAGGCTTTTCTCATTTTTCTCTTACCCAATATTTACAATAAATCAGTCGACCTAACACCCTTTCCCAAGTCCATCTCAAGGCGGAAGACGATTAAAAAAATTGAGCATTACAGGGTTAACTCATCCTCAAGTTGACTGATTGGTACTTTTACTGACGCAGTAGAAACCGCCGAACCGTCAATACTGAGTTATTAAGAGCCAATTAGGTTAGCTACAAGTTTCGCAATCCGTGGTCTCGCCCATACCTGTCACCGTGAATGGAAGGGGCGGGCGTAGGGAATTAACCCTTTAATTCCCAAGTCCATCTCAAGGCGGAAGACGATTAAAAAATTGAGCATTACAGGGTTAACTCATCCTCAAGTTGACTGATTGGTACTTTTACTGACGCAGTAGAAACCACTGAACCGTCAATACTGAATTATTAAGAGCCAATTAGGTTAGCTACAAGTTTCGCAATCCGTGGTCTCGCTCATACCTGTCACCGTGAATGGAAGGGGCGGGCGTAGGGGATTAACCGTTTAATTGCCAAGTCCATCTCAAGGCGGAAGACGATTAAAAAAATTGGGTCTTACAGGGTTAACTCATCCTCAAGTTGACTGATTGGTACTTTTACTGACGCAGTAGAAACCGCCGAACCGTCAATACTGAGTTATTAAGAGCCAATTAGGTTAGCTACAAGTTTCGCAATCCGTGGTCTCGCCCATACCTGTCACCGTGAATGGAAGGGGCGGGCGTAGGGAATTAATCCTTTAATTCCCAAGTCCATCCCAACGCGGAAGACGATTAAAAAAAATTGAGCATTACAGGGTTAACTCATCCTCAAGTTGACTGATTGGTACTTTTACTGATGCAGTAGAAACCGCCGAACCGTCAATACTGAGTTATTAAGAGCCAATTAGGTTAGCTACAAGTTTCGCAATCCGTGGTCTCGCTCATACCTGTCACCGTGAATGGAAGGGGCGGGCGTAGGGGATTAACCGTTTAATTGCCAAGTCCATCTCAAGGCGGAAGACGATTAAAAAAATTGGGTCTTACAGGGTTAACTCATCCTCAAGTTGACTGATTGGTACTTTTACTGACGCAGTAGAAACCGCCGAATCGTCAATACTGAGTTATTAAGAGCCAATTAGGTTAGCTACAAGTTTCGCAATCCGTGGTCTCGCCCATACCTGTCACCGTGAATGGAAGGGGCGGGCGTAGGGAATTAACCCTTTAATTCCCAAGTCCATCTCAACGCGGAAGACGATTAAAAAAAATTGAGCATTACAGGGTTAACTCATCCTCAAGTTGACTGATTGGTACTTTTACTGATGCAGTAGAAACCGCCGAACCGTCAATACTGAGTTATTAAGAGCCAATTAGGTTAGCTACAAGTTTCGCAATCCGTGGTCTCGCTCATACCTGTCACCGTGAATGGAAGGGGCGGGCGTAGGGGATTAATCCTTTAATTCCCAACTCCACCTCAAGGCGGAAGACGATAACAAAATTTGAGCATTAGAGGGTTAAATAATATAAAAAAAAGGGAAATTAAGGAACGTCTCTTTAACAGCATACTATATGTAATGGAAAATCATACGCAAAATACAAAATAAATAAAGGAACATTTTCCATATGCTGTTGGTGGTATATTTAAGGCATTGTGGGTGAGTCTGCTGTTCAACTACAGTTGCTCAAATCTCGGAATAATGAAAATGATTGATATATGTACTAGGGATGTATCGAATATTCTGCCACTATTCGGTATTCGGCCTATTCGGCCCTTTAAACGAATATTCGGCCTGGCCGAATATACTCGGTAAGATCAAATTCGGCCCGGCCGAATATAGATGGAGTATTGGGCCGAATAGTTCTGCTACAGTTGAAATGTAAAAATATAAAGAAATTAGTAGATTTTAAACTTTTAAAGTAGCATTATAGTTATAGTAAAAAGAGCCCATTAGTATATAGTTTGAATAAATAAAAATAATTTAGAAAAAAAAGACTACTTTTTTAAATATTTGTTTTTTACGTTTGACTGAGCAAAAACAGATTTTAAAGTTTTAATATTATATTTTATACTTAGCATTTACTCCCAAAAGCTGGCAATAGTTAACTACATGATGGCTTAATAATTCAGTATTGACGGTTCGGCGGTTTCTACTGCGTCAGTCAAAGTACCAATCAGTCAACTTGAGGATGAGTTAACCCTGTAATGCTCAATTTTTTTAATCGTCTTCCGCCTTGAGATGGACTTGGGAATTAAAGGGTTAATTCCCTACGCCCGCCCCTTCCATTCACGGTGACAGGTATATGGGCGAGACCACGGATTGCGAAACTTGTAGCTAACCTAATTGGCTCTTAATAACTCAGTATTGACGGTTCGGCGGTTTCTACTGCGTTAGTAAAAGTACCAATCAGTCAACTTGAGGATGACTTAACCCTGTAATGCTCAATTTTTTTTAATCGTCTTCCGCCTTGAGATGGACTTGGGAATTAAAGGGTTAATTCCCTACGCCCGCCCCTTCCATTCACGGTGACAGGTATGGGCGAGACCACGGATTGCGAAACTTTTAGCTAACCTAATTGGTTCTTAATAACTCAGTATTGACGGTTCGGCGGTTTCTACTGCGTCAGTAAAAGTACCAATCAGTCAACTTGAGGATGAGTTAACCCTGTAACGCTCAATTTTTTTAATCGCCTTGAGGTGGACTTGGGAATTAAAGGGTTAATTCCCTACGCCCGCCCCTTCCATTCATGGTGACAGGTATGGGAGGGACCACGGATTGGCGAAACTTGTAGCTAACCTAATTGGCTCTTAATAACTCAGTATTGACGGATCGGCGGTTTCTACTGCGTCAGTAAAAGTACCAATCAGTCAACTTAAGGATGAGTTAACCCTGTAATTCCCAATTTTATTAATCGGCGCCGCCTTGAGGCGGGGTTGGGAATTAGAGAGTTAAAATCGTGTATTTGAAATAATAGTTAAAATTTTAATTTTTGTTTTCTTACTCATCTGGATCGTCTCTTCTAAATTGTAAACAGGTATAAATATTGCATATATTAGGTATGCAATAGAAATAAAAATGCTTGGCAGAATCGATGAAAATTTTGATTCTGCCAAGTGTGCCACGACTCTAAATTGACGACACAGAATTCGAAACACTGCCATAAGCAATTTATATTAAATGTTAAGACATTTTGGCAGTTATTTATGTCTATTTAAACAGCTTTTGATTTAGTGATTCAACCTTGCAAGAATGAATACAACTCCGAAGTTATTTTCTGAGTTTTGTAATCGTATTTCTGTCTTCAAAATAAATAAATAATGTCTTAACTATAGTTTTTGTTTGTTTATTTCAACTTATTTATTGTTCATTAGCATCTACTATAAGTACTGATTCTAAAACAATATTTTAAAGAAATATTAGTAGCCCGTGAATGTAGGGGCTCCTTGGAAGTTGGACATTGTGAAAAGGGTTCCGAAAGAGAAAAGGTTTGGAAACGCTAACTTGTTGATACTGGAATTTTGGAAAACTTTAATTGCTGCTACAAAGTAGATTACTCTTTGAAGGATTCTATTGAAAGTTTAATTTTAAAATACTTTTTATTTCTTGAAAATCTTTTGTGTTCCTTTATTCCTTTCTAAGATTGAAAGCAAAAAAAAAAATCCAATCATTCCATAAAAAAATTCCAAAAAAATGAAATATTTGAAAAAATGTAATATATTGATTTTTCTTTTTTATCTAAGGGAAAGGAAAGAAACGCAATAGGGAGTCAATAAGAAAAGAATAGAAAAAAAAAAAACAAGAAGGGGACGGTTATAATCCATTTTCACAGATATTTCCCATTAAAAAACTTTTATCATATATGTAAATATTTTCCGTTTTTTAGCCTACTTTCCCGTAAAAGTAAAAAAATAATAATAATAAAGCATGAAAGAAGGCTTAATGTATCGTGAAAATATCGTTAAAAATCAAGAAAAGTCAAAAATAAGTGAAGTAATTAAATAAAGATTGAAAAATAAAAAATTGGAAAGTAGGGTATTGAGATGGGGAAAAAGTGTGTCTGTCGGTCTGTCTGTCTGACGGTCTGTCTGTCTGTCGGTCTGTCGGTCTGTCTGTCGGTCTGTCTGTCGGTCTGTCCCCCCCTAATAACTTTTGAACGAATTGTCCGATTGGAAAAATTCTTTTTGCATTCGAAAGATCTCGGCGAGGACATCTCATTTCTATATTTTACTTTTTGATTTGAACAATTTTTTGTTCAATTTTGAACAGTTCAAAAATTTTTAACATTAGCGTCTATGGGTGAAAATGAAGCAAATTATGTAAACTCTGAGTAGAAGATATAAGTTCCCATGAACAAGCTCACTGGAATAAGTTCTTGGCGTGAAATATTGATTTGAACAATTTTTGTTCATTTTTGAACAGTTCAAAAAAAAAAATTAACATACCGCCTACGGGGAAATTTCAATCCTATATAATTTCTGATCTAACGGACCGATTTGCTTGGAACAAACTTTATCGGAAAGCTCTTATGACGTAGAACATGTACAAATAGAAAGTTCATAATGAACTAACGAGCCTATTTTCCTATGAAATTTTTTGATCGGGATTTTCAAGAATATTTTTTAATTATTGAATGATTAAATGAATAAGCAAAAGAATGAATGAATAAATGAGTAAATAAATACATGAATGACTTAATAAATAATGATTGAATGAATATGTATTAACCGTTGAAAAAGGTATATTTGAAGCAATTAAGAACTAAAGCTAAACGAGAAAGACAGAGAGAGATAGCTAGATTATAAATTTGAATTCGGTGTATACGGGAAAGTAGGCTCGTATAGTTCTAGACGGAACTTCTTGTTATAGGTTACTGAAGGAAAAATATGTTTGTTTGTAAAGTTGTTGTGAATATCTAATTGCACAATTATTTTATTGTTTGTGTTGTTTTCCATTTGTATAAACTATTGTACAAGTTTTTTCAACAACCCTTCTTTTTTCTTCTTAGCATCAGGTTTTTTCTTCTTCCCCTCTGTGTTATTGAGGAATCGTCGCAATTTGCACAGCTTGAAAGAAGAAGAAAAAAACTAGAGCAAGATTCATGACAAGTTTATTTACACAATTGAAGCTTTGCGCTTAGCAACGACCACCATGTTAGGCTTATAAAAAAAAAACCCAACGTCAAAGTGCTTGGGGGAGATAAATGAAATTTCAAGCATTCGACGAACATCATTTTTCAACCTCTCTAAAGCGACTGTAACCGCGAAAAGAAGCTATACGTAATTCTAAACGGGTCCTATTTTTCTGCCTTTCAATGGAGAACTTGAAAAGTGTTCGATTCATTCATTATCCTTCGCACGTTTTCCAGACAGCCATCATCTCTCCTCCCGTTTCTTACTCTGCAGGTGAAAAGCTGTTGCGCTGCTATTTTAAAAGAACCGTTTAGATTAAAATGGTATTTTATATTTTCGGCACGTTCTACAGTTTTCTTTTACATGATATTCTGTAACCTATAGTATTTAGAAAGACCAAAAGTACTAATTTATTGACTGTGCGAAGGGGGGAAAAAGGGAAAGAAAGGGAATAAAAAGTGAAAAAAATAGAGAGGAAGAAAATAAAAAATGAAAAAAAGAAAGAAAATAAAAAATGAAAAAAAGAGAAAGAAAGAAAGAAAATAAAAAACAAAGATAAATAAATAAATAAAGAAAACTAAAAGAAGAAGAAAGGAAGCAAAAGAAAGAAAAATAAGAGGAAAAGAAACAGGCAAAAGGAAAAAAATCATGCAGCAAAACAAAAAAACAACCACAATGGGGTCTTCCAGAAGCAAAAAGGCACCCTAAATATTTCTTTTTTCATTTACGTCTCTTCATTTCTCGTTGCGTTAATTATTTTATTTAGGCAGAAATAGTTCATATATTAAACTAATAATTCATGTATTAACTTAATCAACTAATTAGAATTAATACATAGATTATTCCCAAAAACTACATTAGCCTATATTTAGCAAAATTAACTACTTTAATTAAGGTAGCTAATAAATTACTAAAAACCCTTAAATATGTAATTGTAAAAAGCCTTAACAGTTTAAAAAATTTAAAAGCAATAATTTAATAACTGTTAAGTACTCTTAATAATATATCTATAATATAATCCTTTCTATAGCTCTTGGGCCTATACAGAATGCCTTTAAAAAGTTTTTATTCAGAATGTAAAACTCAAAATTTTATGAACTCATGTGATTTTATTACAATAATGAATTTAAATGGATACAATTTGCTTTTTTCTCGACGAAAATAGCTCTCTTGGGCTAAAATGTTGGTCAAAAACTATCTGGCATTAGAGAACCTAATATTTTAGTATTTAGTTTACTTTTTACTTTGACTATTTTCTTGTTCTAAGTGAGTTAATGATGCATTTTTTCTTTCATGATCATTAGGACTAATAATAGGCGTAATCGAGAGATTTGCATAATCGAATGGTCGGATACCGAGTGATTCTGATAATCGGATGATTAGCAATCCAGTGAATCTCTCACAATCGAGTGGTTCCAGAATCGAATGAGGTTCTGGAAAGCTCTTATACATGTCCCTCCATAATGCCGATGTACTAATTAGGACATATCTGAAAAGTTTGACTTCTTTGCTCTTGGAGATTCTCACAACCACAAATTGCTTCAACACAAGGAAGAGCCACATACCATAGCTGACAGGTGTTTGTTTACAAATCACGGCAACAGGTCCACTTAGGTCACCCATCAGGTGGGGTAAGAGTGGCAGCGTTGTGCCCCACAGCTTACACGAATATCCAGCTGAGATGATAGATCTGCGTGGCTCGTCATCTGCTTCAGATGGGAAGGGCAAATATGAAATTAGAGTTATACACCACAATATGTATAAAAGCCGGGCATTTTGCATCAGATTTTTCACTGTTAGAAAGATGGGGTTACCACAGCGAAGTTTCTGGCAATGAATCAATCACATTACTGAATCTCGCCAAATTAGGAAAAGTTTACATGCCAGGGGGAATGAAACATCGTCAAAAGAGTCATAATATGTCAGAAAGGACAACCACGCATAACACGTGGTGACCCAAAATGGCGGATTCGTCAGCTTGTCTATGCAGGGTATATACGAGTAAATCAATGCCCCAGCACTTTTTAAAAATTTAAGCCGGATAACGGAAAAGGAATTCATAAATGAAGTACATCGATACCGTTAAGCCGAAATTTCAATTCATTGCACATTAAGTATTTGATGGTTGTGATGAGATCACACAATTTTTCTTTCCTGACTATTTCTGCTATTTTAAAAGTCCAACGTGCCATCGAAGGTGTACTTTTTTTGTATTCATTATTATTTTTTTACTTTTAAACCCGCATAAAAGTATAATGCTAGTGTCTTTTTTTCCTAGGCCGATGATTTTTCCTCCAACTCGGTGTGTCTTAACTATTAAATGTTTGTTGACAAATAGTCTATAAATGACTTTAAAATTTACCACATAAAAACTTGTTAATAAAAAAAATAAATGAAAAATATAAGATGATTCTTATTAATACGAATTTCGAATGAGTTTAATCCTGTTCGGAGCAAGGAGCGCAGTTTTAGTGAAGTCGGAGTACTTAGAACTCAGAGTTCTCTACTCCATCCCCCTCTCCGGTTAGCACGTGACCTGTGGGTTGCCCTTCCCCTGGCACGGGGAAGGAAAGTCCGACGAATGCCCATTACCGCTCCGAGATAGGTTTGCTGGGCGCTAGCCCAGCCTAACTTACTCTTGCGGTGTGAACCTGGCCCTCCTTGATACCCCTATGCAGGAAGAGTATCATTTGGAGGGTTGTTCCCAGTGGCGTAGCTAGATCCGGTCTTCGGGAGAAGTCGGCTAATTTCATTGTTTTCCAATAAAAATTAGTCAAATTCTGGACAATCTTTGTCATTTCAGGGGGGTTTTATCCCCCAAACCACCCCCTTATCTACGCCAGTGGTTGTTCCCCTTAGAACTCCGAGTGGAGCAACTCACGAAAGGACATTCGAGATAATTCTCTTTGCATAAAGAAGAAGAGAAGAGATGGAAAGAAAGAAAGAAAGAAAAGAAGGAAAGAAAGAAGAAAAATAAAGGAAAGAAGGAAAGAAAGAAGAAAAAGAAAGGAAAGAAGGAAAACAAACAAGAAAATATGGATTTAATACATCGGAGAACTAGAAACCCAACTCCAGTCTTTGGTGGAAAAAAATATTTAATTTGTCTGAAATTGATTCAAGTTTTTACATTTTATTTTTATCGTTTAATGCTTTCGAAGCTCATCAAAAAAGCGACGAACTCATGCTTACATTCCGATACTTTGCTGTTTTGTAACTAATGCGAAGAGGTCCATTCTTTCCTCGAGCTTCAAGGATATCTGCAGAAGCCCATTTCGTCTTTCTGATTATTTTTCTGTGTTAATGCTTTCGTAGGTCTTTAATAAAGCGATTAAGTCGATAAGTGATTAAGTTCTTTCAGAAGCGGAACCAAATTCAAGGACTTCGGGAAGATTTTTTTTTCTTTCTTTCTTGATGTTTTTCAACCTTTACGTCCATCCTTTAAAAAACAATGAAAACGCTCAGGTTTGTGGCTCCGACTTTTATCTCACTAACCAACGTATCTGCGTTGTTGAAACTGCGGCTGAAAGTAAAGTGAAGCAAAACGGGAGTCAGAATTGGCAAATTATCACCGATTTAGAGCAAAAGTGGTTTCTGGACGCCTGGAAGTCATTTAAATTACGGAGGAGAAAATAAACTGAAATATTAGATTTCATACGAAGAAAAAATTTACTTTTGCACCTAAAAATTAATGAATGAAACCAGCAATGTTAAAATACAAATTGCGAAAAATACTACAAACACTGGCCCTCGGAGTTTCTTGGAATCGTTTTATCAATGGATACTGTTTTGAGCTTCTAGACATAAGAAGGGCTGAATTTAGACCTTAAATCTTTCACTCAAAACAAGAAGCAAACCTACCTTGACTTCGAAAACCCAAGAAAAGCCAACAAAATTTTAAAAATCTTAAGTTGTGGAGAATTTTTTATAATTATTCATTTTATTTTCGATTTCAGTTAAACTATTTGGAACACGCAGCGGAGCTGCAACAGAGTTGGAGCAGGAATTTAGAAATTTAGAAGCCGGAGCAGGGCTGGAGCGGAACAGCTCAAAAATATTTTTGTGTTCCTCTAGTTCCCGATTATTATTATTATTGTTATTATCATTATTATTGTTATTGTTGTTATTATTATTATTGTTATCATTATTACTATTATTATTATTATTGTTGCGATTGCTGTCGTCGTTGTTGTTGTTATTATTATTATTATTATCGTTATTATTATTGTTATCATTATTACTGTTGTTATTATTATTGTTATCATTATTATTGTTGTTGTTATTATTATTATTATTATTATTATTATTATTATTATTATTATTATTGTTAATTGTTATTATTATGATTATGATGATGATGATTATTATTATTATTATTATTGTTATTATTATCATTATCATTATTATTATTATTATTATTATTATTATTATTATTATTATTATTATTATTATTATTATTATTATTAGTTAGTAGTAGTAGTAGTAGTAGTAGTAGTAGTAGTAGTAGTAGTAGTAGTAGTAGTAGTAGTAGTAGTAGTAGTAGTAGTAGTAGTAGTAGTAGTAGTATTATTGTTATTGATTATTATTATTATTATTATTATTATTATTATTATTATTATTATTATTATTATTATTATTATTATTAGTATTATTAATATTATTATTATCATTATTGTTGTTGTTGTTGTTTCTGCTTTTGCTGTTGCTACTATTGTCATTAATGTTATTATTGTTATTGCTGTTGTTGTTGTTTCTACTTTTGCAGTTGTTACTATTGTCATTAATGTTATTGTTATTACTGTTAGTGTTGTTGTTGTTATTATATTATTATTGTTATTATTATTATTATTAGTAGTAGTAGTAGTAGTAGTAGGATTACAGTTCCTCATTATTTTTTTATTACGACTATTATTATTATTGTCATTATTTATTATTCGGAATTTATATTTTCTACTAACAGAATTCTTTGAGATGTATCTCCAAATCATAGGACTCAGTTTGAAGGCTAAATAATGGCTGGCGTAAATGATGGACAATACAAATATTTCAAGAAATGACCTTGAAATCTGTAGATACGCCAGTAACAGCTTTTCAAAGAAGCCAAAAATAGTCACTTAGTTAATTTTCACTCTCAGCAACCCTTTCTCATCCCCAGTCATCATGCGTCTCACTATGTCAAGGACTATTCTCGACAACGTGATGAGAGATTAAATACGGGCCAACAACTGGGGGAGGGGGGCTATCTTCTGATTCGCGTGATTGCCAATCGTTCGTGTCAACGACACCGAGGTCAAAGTCGTGCCATTTTCCACAAACGATTAAAATTCCACACTAATCTTCTCTGTTTTCGCGGCAAGGGAGTCATAACAGGGGAATACTTATGTGGACTTTTATATATCATTTCAAGAGGTGGAGATAAACGACTACAAATCATTGTCCGACTACAATATGGACACCAATATTAGAGCAACTTAATCAAATCAATAGCAGTTGCTTTCCAAAAATTTGCTTTCAAAGGTTTTGAAACGAAAGGAAGAGTTATGAAGAACATGATCATCGTCATGATGGAGACCAAGTTCATTTTGAAGCCCGGTAGGAGCTTAGGCTCTTTAATTTCCTTTTAGTTCTAACTAGCTGGTATCAGCACATTTCTTTTATTGCGTCTACAACATACATGTCTAAAGCAAATATCCGGCTTTCACTAAATTTCTTTAACCCCTATGAACTTTGAAGATTAAAACTGTTTGTTACTACGTATAAAAAAAAAAACAAAAAAATGTTCCCTAAAAGATGTTTCTTAATCATTCTGCGGTCAGAAACAGTTGATCCTGAAAGCTCACATTTAACTGACGTATGACATCCAAATAAAGAGTACAATAAGGAACAAACCTGGAGGAATCTTTTTAGCCAACTCTTTGGTTCACAACCATTTCGGACCAATTACTTTTCGTTATTAATGGAATTGAACTGTAAGATGCCCTGTGCTCACCCCAGGAAGTAAATAGCTAAATAGCTTCATTTCAAAGCATTGGCAAGTTGGGCAAGATAGAATGAGGGCATAACTTTCGCAACTCGCCATTTTGTTTCCCAGCAATAATTCGCTTGTGTGCATCTCCTCCCACTACATTCCCTTAGGCCCCCTTTTTTATGCCTCTCGCGAACTAGGTCGCTTAAAGATAGTTTTGCCTTTTGAGGGCAAAGCATGGAAATTTGATTCCAAACTACCGAAAAATCACCTTTTAGAACTTCGATTGGTGTCTTACTTTTCACATGTTTTCTCCAAAAGCTTGATTCAGAAAAGAGGTAATAAATCAAGGTTATCTCGACAGCTATAAAAATAATCAGGCACTGTGTGTGTGCGGGGTATTTTCCCCAGCACACGTTTTTCTGCCAAGATTTTTGACGGTTTTCAAGCATGGAATTGTTCTTCAGAATAGTATTAGTAAAAAAATTGCAAAACTGTTGTTTATGAGAATGGTCATTTAACATCATTATTAATTTTATTTGCAAGATCACAACATTCTCAAATGCATAAATTGTCTATTTTCATTGTAATTGCAGTAAATACTGTGTATTTAAGATTATAGATGAACTGAGATTTTCATTTTAAAAACAGAAAAAGCAAAGAAAAAAAGCTAGCAAACTTCAGAAAATTAATATAATTTTAAAAGCAAATTAGAAGAAGAACAGAGAAAGAAAAAAAAGAATTCGGCAAATTTTATTGAGCATCGATATTTTGTCACTCAAGGAGGATAACAGAGGCAGAAAATTAGTTAAACACAACCATTGTTGATGATGCCCTCTTCTACATGTAATTTGTACATTGGTTTCAAAGCATATAATACTGCTATGCTAGGGTACTGATTGCATGTCGTTTTTTCCAAATTTCCCCTCGTTCAATTAACGAAATCCAGTTGCAGATAAATCTTGCACCTGCGGCAAGAAAGAGAACAACTTTCTGTTTTTTCATCCTTTTCCAAAGTACTTAGGAATCGGAAAGGATTATAAGTCGTCTCATCTATATGCCGGTGCAACCACCGGCGGTTGATGCGCTCTGCTGTGCCGAGGAAGTGCGGAACGCCGACGCATCCGCCGGATTCACATCCCGCTTAGTCCGCTTAACAACCACTTGCAGCACTAAGACAAAAGGGAGGATGAGGCCAACCCTTCTCGGATAACCCTTGATTCACGGCACTCGCACGCACTCAATGCTAACGGAGCAGGTGCAGACATCGAAACCGTTGTGACCAACCATTTCATGCTCTGCAAAATAGCCCCCGGGCTTTCTATTTCGCTTTTACTGTCAACCGGATGAAATGAAGCCGGATGTCTGGGGTGGGATGGACACCTCCTCTCATATTCGAGACTTAAAATCCGAACACCGTTAATTCGAAAATTCGGTTAAGGGATCATCCATTAATGGTGTCACGCTTCTAGGGGAGGGGGTTTGAAATTGACAAAGGGGGTAACAAGAAGTGTGACTTCCTGCTTATGCAACATAGCGTGGCATGTGACAAAGGGGGAGGGGGTATGTTTAAGTGTGACATTTTGTGACAAAGGGGGAGGGGGTATGTTGAAGTATGACATTTTGTGACAAAGGAGGAGGGGGTCAAATATATGACATCAAAAAGCATGACATCATTTATGGATGGTCCCTGACGCAAACAGGTTCGGAAAATTTTGGACCTTAATTTTTAGTTATTTTGTGAAATTTAAGCATGAACGGAACAGTCGAACCAAAGAATTGGCTTTAGCTGGATATTTTTTTCCTAGGGGACCGTTCATAAATGATGTCAATTTTTTTAAAAATATATTTGACTCCCCTTCCCTCTTTGTCACAAAATGTCACACTTCATCATACCCCCTGGCACATGTCACGCTATATTAAGCGTATGTACTTGCAGTTCAGAAGCAAAGTCCTGAGTTACATCCCGTTTCTAATTTTATTTTGGAGCTTTTAATGACATTTGCGGGCATAATAATAATAATGATTACATGCGTACTTAATTTGCCTAAAATAAGGTTAAGGTTTACAACACAAAAAATAATTTCTATAGAAAAGTAAAATATATTAATTGTTCGAATTCTGAAAAAATGACCCACGCCATTTTATCTGAAAAGTGTCAATGCCAATGAAAATTTCCTTTTAAACTTTTAACAAGTAAATTTAAACCTTCATGAGCAACAGTGTTTACGATACAAAATGATCAATGAAACTTTATAATGAAATTACGAAATAAAAAAATCCTTTAAAAAATAAATTTAACTTGATGATTTAAAAATATTTTTATAGGAACCAAAATGTGTAATGTCACACTTCTTGTTACCCCCTCCCCTTCCCTTGTCACAAACTGGCCCAATTTATCAAACCTACCTCTTCCCCTTTAAGCGTGACATCATTTATGATTGATCCCTAGAAGCCGACTTTAGGAGAATACATAGAAAAAGCGGTTCCTTGTGGCCTCGAAACACGTGTCCTCCACGTTCTTTCCATAACGCTATATGTGTTTGTAATAGGTTGACTGCTAAGAAGGAGGAGTGCATATCTCTCCCGACGACAAGGATATATGGATTCAAAACCGTTGAAAAGAAAATTGTCGAACATTAATTTCAATTCAGTTTTTTACTCGAAAGCTCTTCCACATAGTAAACAGGGTTACATTTTTTTCTTTAAATTCCTTGTCAAAAGGTTGAGGTACATATTTGCCCCCATGACAATGAGTTAGACAGTGATAGTAAGCTATTTTTAAAAGCAGGTGACGAAGTTTAAGTATGTTTAACAATAACAAAAATGAGGCACAAGCAAAGCTTTTATACTGGAGTTAAGAGTCATAATGGAAAATAAGCAGAAGGAGAAGACAATATGATCGCTTGGTGATGGGAGCATGTAGAGGTGGTCGCTTAATAGACGGAGGGTTATAGTTAATTCTATAAGAAATTTTCGTTTCATTAAATTTTGGTCGAGTAATAGTGATAATCACTCTATTCACATTTATCATCTATCGTCACTCATTGGTTAATTGCATCGAATAGCGGGATGATGACTACCCTCTGCTATTCGATTTAGAGAAGCTAATTTAAGACGAATTTAGAAGAAGAAGCACTTTTCAATTCGATGTGAATTTTCATATATTTTCACGGAATTCAGACTACTTACGTGTGGAAATCAGCTCCAAAGGTCACAGTGGTCCCGCACTTCTTTTCTTTAGAAATTAAGCTCTGTCGAGGGGGATGTGACCTTCAGGAAACATGACCTGTTGGCTTTGAGATTCAGTTATGCTATGGAAAGGAAGATATCATGTCACAGTGGAATCAATAAAACATTATCCTCTGTGGAAAAGTAATTTTTAATGATGGAATGAATCAGGGCCGTGCGGTGCTATGAGGCGATCGCATCAGGCGGCATCGTAAAGGAGCGACAAAACGGGCAGCACTCTGAATTGGTAGATAACTGCTCTGAAGGGGCGCCACAAGAGTTTTCTTTATAATTACTAAGTTTCTCGGGCATTTTTACAGAATGTTTTAAAATTCAAGTATTTGAATCGTAGTTTCTGCTGATTTTATATTCAAAGCAATCTTCTGTTGTACAAGATTCTTTGAAAACCATTGTAATGTAAAATATTTTATCAAAAAAAAAAAACGGCAAGCATAGTATTCTATTTTCTGTGCATTTTTAAAAAGTAAATCTCGTAAAAGACGCCGAACGAAGAGCCAGAATCCCGTTACGTCACAGTTGATGTAAACGCCGCCGTTACTCGTCCAAGTACCTCCTAAATAGTGTTTAATATGAAAAAATACTAGGTTATTATATCATCAGTTTCTTATAATTTTCCATTTTATTTATTATTTAATTTATTTCCATAACTGAAATAATGTAACTGATAAAAATATATCATTAATTTCTATTGGATCTACATTGGATGTTACAAGTTAGGAGGGTAAAACTAGCAAATTGCAGTCATTTTATACCAATTTCAAAAAAAGAAAAAGTTTGTAATTTATTCGTGCCTTTTTTTAATTACAAAATTGAGGATTATTGAAAAATAATGAAAAAGAAAGAAGTTTAAGGTGGACTTTAGAAGACTTGCATCACACTGATCAAAGCTACCGCAGGGCCCTGGAATGAATGACTGCCAATAAGTACTCAGTACGCGTATAGTTGCAAGTAGTATGTAAAATGTTTGCACCATTATGTTAATGTCCATTATGTCTTTTTTTTTTGTTCACGTCAGTGATGACATGATTTGTTCCCCTGCATTTGATGACTCATTTTCGCAGACAGCAAGTTTTGTCGAAAATCATGGTAACAAAATTAATTACAAAACGGATGGTTATTAAAAAATAAAGAAAAAGAAAGAAGTTTAAGAGGTGGCCTTTCGAAGACTTGCATCATACTGATCAAATCTACCGCAGGCCCTGGAATGAATGACTGCCAATAAGTACTCAGCACTCGTATAAGTTGCAAGCAGTATGTAAAAACAATGGAAAAAAAGCTTTATTTCTGGTTCACGTCAGTGATGACATGATTTATTCCCCTACATTTGATGTGATGACTCATTTTCGCAGACATCAAGCTTTGTTTGTCGAAAGTCATGGTAAGACTCTCTCCTTTCAAAAAGAAATTTGCGAGGCGATTCTGTCGAAGATCTGACCAAAAGACATGAAGGTTCAAGTAGGAACAGTTTGACGTCACATGATTCGTACGTAGCTTAGATGATAATTTCGTCGATACAATTGAAAGGATGAAAGTTTCAAAAAGCTAATGATAGGTACATCATTTTATGGCATTAAGCAATTTGAAAGTTGAGAGCAGTTAAAAACCCTGATGACTCGCCAAGCTAAATGAAATACTTAGTTGTTGTCTTTATTACATTTCTTACAATGAATTTCAACCTTGACGTTTGCGGATATGGCTGTCTTATAGCATTAAAAAAAAGGTTTTCTTTAAAAGAGGAAAACTGGCAACGGTTTTTATTTCCCATTTAATGCTCACCTTCGAATTTTAAATGGAGTCAAAAGACTACTCCATTACAACTGACACTAAATACTCCTTCCTCACTTGCCACAATCCGGTATTTTGGACGAAAACCAACAGACCATTGAATGAAACGAGATGCTTATTCTTTTTATTATTATTATTATTATTTAAAATGTGTAGGGCAAAAAATGCGTTTAAAAAGGAAAAAAAACTGTGGCAAAAAATCGTCTGAGGGCAGTCTGAGAAGAGCAAGAGCTCTCTGACAGATTGAATCGTCTGCGTCAGCTGCTTTGCGGGAAGGTCACGGCAAACAAAGAATTCCGTTGTTTATGGCACGATTTTTCGCTAATTATTCGACTTCTTATTTTGCCTTCGGAAATTCTTGGAAACAGTCCATTATTCTCGAGGCAATGGCGGACATCGCAAGAACTTCAAAGTCACCAAGTTTGAAGAGAAAATGGAACAAAAAAAGAGAAGAAGAAGAAGAATGAGAGAGATTAAAAATAATCATGAGTTACTTTTAAGAGTTGAAGAAACAACACGAAAACTTAACTGCGGCTTAATTAGATAAAGAAGCGAATTACTTGAACCAGACTGCGTAAAAGAGTGAAAGTGGTAGCACCTGTGCAATGTCAACATGACAGCTTTCTCCGCAAAAATTACTGCTTCCGTTTCAAAAGAGGATCACACATCCTGCAACAGATTTGCATCTTTTAAACTGATGGCTCCATAGAACAGCTTTTAATTTTAAGCCTTAAAAACGTATCTTATTACAGGTTCCAGGGATGCCTACGCCCCCACAGAGGGATGGATGTAAATACCAATAGCTTTAAAAATTGAAAACATATAATATAACATATAAAGGTGCCATTAAATCTTACCGACAAAAAAAGGAAGAGGGGGAGGGGGCGGCTGCTGGATAGTAGCACTCCTGGGTCCCTGTAAGACAGTTTTTGCGGCACTCTAACCAATCTTGGTGGAAAAGTAGAATGCACTGGCGTAGATAAGAGGGTAGTTTTGGGGATAAAAACCCCTGAAATGGTAAAGAGTGTCTAGAATTTGACCAATTTTTCTTGTAAAACAATGAAATTAGCACACTTCTCCCGAAGACCCCCCCCCCCCCCCCAAATCCGAGTCTAGCTACGCCACTGGTAGAATGCTTAGGTAACTGATGCAAACGGTCGCAAGAGTTTTTTTCTCCCTTAAAATATTTAATCTTTTTATTATTAAGCTAATACAGAAATTATCTTGACGCTACTAAATAATTCAAGGAGCCAAATTTCTAATGCTTAAATCTATTAATGTCTCGATTTGGGAATGATTGCAAAAAAAAAAAAGGAAAAAGAAAAGAAAGAAAAGGAGATTAGAGGTTGGAATGCATGGCTTTTTTGTTCCGTTAACTAAATATTTTCTTGAGTTATCAACGTTTGCAGTAATGCTTCAAAATGTCATGACCAGGCCCCGGAAGTTGATGACCTAAAAAATCCCTAAAATGCTCTAAAAGTTTACCAAAAATGCCATTAAAGCTGAAAAATTTCACTTCACTTTTCGAAAAATGCACTAAAGATCTGAGGTTGAAATTCGATTGAAGAAGGTTAAATATTTGTCTTTTGAAAAATTATAACAGCACCATCAACAAATGACTTTCTAAAGAAATGAACGAATGAAAAATAAAAACATTACAACCAACAATAGAGAAACATGTGTTTTAACAATTTTAATGTCATAAATGAGATAATCTTAATTACTTTGAATAATTAACACTAGTTTTTCTACATTATTTAAGACCAGAGACCACATTCAAAAGCAAGGTTTTATACTAGAAAAATGTCTTTCAATGTTGAGACAAATTTTAAATAAATAAATAGAAACTCTCATAGAGAAATATTTTCTTCAAATTAACACGAAATGTCTTCCTTTTAAAACACCAACCATTTTTCTCAGCATGAAAAATTGCAGCAATAGATTCGCAATTCAACCGTTCACCAACCTTTTATTTATTTATTTGTGAAATTTAATGAATAAATCAAACTTAATTTTAATCAGGAAAGATAAAAAAGAGCTATAAAATAGAAAAATGTACCGAAAAAGGAGAAAAATACTTAAAAATGCAAAACTTGTTAGAACATTTTTAAAAAAATGCTCCAAAACTAGAAAAACGTCTAAATATGAAAAAAAAAAAAAAAAAAGCATCATCATCAACTTGGTCACGACGCATGCATTTTTTTTTTTTTTCCTCGACATACTAACTTTTACAAAATCAAATTTTTATTGAATTCGGCGTGGAAAATTGAATGATGTGTTCAAACACCAAAAGAGATCGTAGGATTTGAATCAAATAAAATCAATTCCGAAAACCTTTTCATGGAGAATATATAGACAGTTCATTTTGATCAACAAAATTAATGGTGCCAAAATCATATAAAACTCAAAATTTTTATTTCTTCCCTCTCTTGTTCATTAGTATGCTGGAAAAATTAGAGAGGCGGATAAACGAATGCTTCAATTTTGGGGTAATTATTTTGTTTAGTTTATTTGTTTAATTAGGGTTAGGTGAGAATGTTGATAATCTTTGGTTGCGTCAAACCAACGGTTGCAGAAATTTTAGGAAAAAGTACATTCCGAAAGTAACTTGTTTTCCTGATTAATTTTATTCAAACCAGTAATCTTTTTATCAAAATTGATTAAAAAGAAGATTCTTTGAACTTTTTAAAATCCAATGCCTCCAAAGAAAATTGTCAAAAAACTTGTGGCTCCTCCTTCACTTCTTTGTAGCTAGTTTCCAATGCGAGAGAAAATCATTTGGGGATGGCATAAAATGCAGATAAATTTATATAAAACGCGTTAGAAAAAGGTTAAAATATTATAAATCGGTATTTCTTGGCAGGATAAACGCATAAATTGATCATTAACTAGTGCCATTAGTAAAACGAATAAAATAAATATCTGTTACAATTCTTTCCTTTAACACAATTTTATGTTTAGTAAAAATAAAAAACAATAAATTAAAAGAAAAAAGTCTCAGTATGAAAACCGCTTTTACAAGGACACACACAACGGGGGGAGGGGGGCAGAGAATAGATCACTAGTGCATGCTAATTTTTGAACAATAAAATTCTATATTAATCATCCCTATCCTCGAAATGCAGTAAGTTATCAAAGGTATTTTAATGTTACAACTGCATAAATACAGATCGAGCTCAATAATCATCTTTTCTTATAGCATATTTGCGAGCTCTCTACTTTAAAATGTATTAAGAAAATATAAAAAATTGCTGTTTTAGGAAAGTTGTTTTTCGAGCTTTGATTTAGATTAAAAATGACGCAGAATTCTGAAATATAATTGATGTCCATGTCCAAATGTGATCCTGAATATAAATTGATCAATATTGATAGTCTTATATTAATCACTTTTTATAACAATCAACAAAAGCAAAAATTACGAAATACTGTTTCCACTTAAAGTAACTATTACGAAGTTTTTCTACTTTTTTTAAAATTAAGTACTTGCCTGAAGAAATAGCAGACGATTGAGAAAAGTTGGACAAAAATTAGGTTTATTCTATTGTAAGAGCTTTTGGCAAAAAATAAGATTAAAACAACGGGTTTTGTTATTTATGTTCATAAACTTGTAGTATCAAAAGAGGAGCTAGAAGAAGAAGATATTTACATTACTTTCAGGTAAGAAAGTAAAATATATTTCCACGCTGAAAGTTTCTGAAATTAACGTTGAAACGTTTTATTTTTTATTATTGAAAGATATTCTTTTTATAATTGCAAAATTGATTGTCGACGAGAATGTGCCATAAAATTGTGCTAAGAATTGTCCTTTTTTTATTTGTTACAAAATAATATTTGGATGACTAGTGTATAAACACATAAATTGCATGGTTCTCTGATGTCCCACGGAAAAGTAATGCATGTTCCGCAAAAAAATCATTTTATAACCTCGAATGGTAGCTAGAAATTCGTAAAAGTTTCATTGTTTAATAATGTCTAAACTGCCAGCATTATGAAAAATTTCAAATAATCACTAAATACCAACTCTGTTAATATTTTCTTTCCTTTGCTGTTGCTGTCGATAATATCGCCGGTGTTCTAGTTAAAAGTCACTACAACCAAAACTCAAGTTTTGAGACATTTTTAATTTAAACTTCCAAGTATTAATAAAATTATTCCAAGAAACAGTTTACAATTTACCGACCCTATAACTCCGACAGTAGATTTAGTAAAATAACTTTTAAACTAAAATACCAAATTCTCTGCAACAGGTCGCCAGATTTCCCAGTCAATTTTTAGTGACTTTCACCTAAACGCCGACGATATGTGTAGTGTCACGTTTCAAGTTAAAAGTAAGTTGTGGCGAGAAAGTGACAAGGGCGTATTTGTGGGGGGAGGGGGGCGAGGTGGCCAGGACCCTTCAGAAATATAGTAAAAAATACTCATTTTGTATAATGATTTGAATGTTTTGTAACTTTACTTGGAAAATACTATTCGTGTTTGACTCCCCCCCCCCCTCGGACCCATTCATGACACAAATTCCTACACACGTCTATGCGACTTTGGCATTTTCTAAAATATTCAAGAAACACCTCCATTTACTTACGAGAAAAAGCACTCCACGAAAAGGTAGTAAAAAGCTTTGTCGAAGGTCCTGCGCCATCTCGGGTGGTCCGCAGGTTTGGCGCATGCGCGGGGCCCCCAACAGCGGCGGACACAGGAAGCGAGATCTCGAGCTCAACCAAGGTCACTGTTTAGCCAAAAAGAGAGCTCATCATCTTGGAATCGCCGAAGAAAATACGGCGTAGGACTTTGCGCATTGCACATTTCTCTGGTTTGAAAGCCACAATGCCTTAAAAGTTAATTTTAATGTAAATATCCGCAATGAGGGTCAAGTATTGTGAAAGACTTCGCGAATAACGTAGTAAAGCTTCATAATCTTATTCACCATTTTGGAAAAAAATTCCGGAATGTATTCACCTCTGGATAAGGGATACTCTATTTAAGGGACATTCACGGAGAAAAATTTCAAAAATTAAACTTGTATAGATAAAGAATATTTATTGGAAGCTGAGGCTCATTTTTTTTTCTTCTAAAAATTAACTTTTGAAAGTTAGTATGAATCCTAGAAGCAGGAACAAAGAAACAACTCTAACAAAATCAATTTTTCGATATCAATTCATTTATCACAAATTGTAAAAAGTTAGTTTAGGTATATGAAAAATACGGAACCGTTAAGTGATAATTTTCATTCACAAAAAATAGCACTAAGCTGTAAAAAATGTGCACAACTGTGTGTTTTTTAGGTATGTTCTTCAGATAAATGCAAAATGTATACAGCAGTGGCGTAGCTAGCATGGGGGACACCCGGGGCGCCGGGGCTGGTAATGATGGTGTCACTCCATGTAAAACATTAAGCCAAAAAAAAAAAAACATGTAAACGTGAAATACGCAGTTTAATGCAATATAGTTATTTTTAAACAATTCAGCTTTGAAAAAAAAAAAAAACATTCGTATCATGGGCGTCACAATATTTAAGGTATTTGTTGACGGGAATGGTGTGTTTAGCTTTAAAAAAACTTTTAATATATTTTGGGCAGGAAGCGTTTTGTTCGGTTAAAAATAGAACAGAAAATGATAGAAAAATTATTCAATTTTAGGTATATATGTTTTATTCTATGGAGCTTAGCACCCGGAGCGGTGCTACGCCACTTTCAAGCACGATATCAGTGATTCTGTGAGCATGCTACAGCTTCGTTTAGTGGGAGGTGAAATCTTCACAGCTTGTATCAGCAGGAGAGGGGCAAGAACGGAAGCAGGCCATATGCAATTTCCGTCTTCAACATCGATGGAAAACGCTTTTTCTTGGAAAAGGGTTCTCCTATCTCAGAGAGAGAGAGAGAGCTAGTTTAGTTCTTTTTGTGCAAATCGTTTTCCTAGAGTGCTGGGGCTGGGGATGCAGAATATGTTCTCGATGTACCATTATTGAGACAGAAACATGATCTTCTCGGAGAAAATTCAATGTCACCCGTGAGACGAGGGAATATTTTTTTTTTTTTTTTTGAGTTATGTATGATATGCCGGTCCCTATGTCCGTTGGACCTTGTGGTCATGGATATTCTGTCCTCCGAACGTTTTGTCCGTTCGATCTTTTGGTTTTGGACCTTCTGTCCGGGTCCCGATTTTGAGATCTACAGAAAACAAAACTATTTCTTTAGACATAGAGATCAAAACTGTTGATGAAATGAACTGCGGATGGTGTCGGTTACATGTATCGCTTTCATTCATAATTTGAATTTCATTATAAGAAAGATAATACCCAAAATGTAGCAAAAAATGGAAGTTTAATTAAAATGCGGCCAAAACATTTTTTGTGTGGTTTTTTTTTTTCAATGTGATTTGTTTTGTGCGAGGTTATTTTTATGTTTTCTTTTTCTTTTAATGCGGTATATGAATGCCAGCGATGTTGATTTGTATCAATGCATATATATGAACACTGATACAATGAATGTACCAAAAACTTATTACCGACTTCATGGTAATAAAAAACAACTAAACTCTAATATCTTTAAGTGACGAAAGTGTTTTTAAACCAATTCATGCGAGAAAGACGGACGCGTTGGATTACGACGAACAGTTCTACTATCAACCAAAGCAATCTGCCTGGCAGTGCCCAGTAGAATCCATTCATGTTCAAAGGAGGAACTGCTGGTATAATGAAAGTGCCGTTTTTGTTCTCGTTCTAGTTCGTTTAGCATACTTGATTTCTTCCGAACTGATGCTACATGGAAATTTTTAAATTTAGTTGCTTCAACAAACAGAGAAGCAAACATTCTGATTCGCGTACTAAATTAATGCCCCTGAAAAACGAACTTCCCTAAAACTAGACTGGATTCGTTCCTTTCTGTCATGCGCATGAGCGTCCGAACGTCAAAATTCCGTGGTCGAACTGCAGTAATGAAACATGTGCATTTTGAAGAAATTCTCTATGCTCAAAATGAGGAATTAAAATTTTCTAAAAATACTTCCATGAGTAATTTAATTAATTGATTTGTTTGGAAAGCACTTTCACGATATTTCGTAAAATTGTATCACCTAAGCCAGACTTTTTTTTTTTTATGCGGTCCCTTTCCACTGCCCTTTTTTAAAAAAATACAACATAAAAGACTTCACAATGCTTAAATTTATTTGTAAAGACAAACTTATGGTCAGCATTGTATCCTGACCATTAGAACAGTAGGTTTCAACGAAAGTTGCTTAACGATTAAGGAAGCTTCATAAATTTACGATTTATATAACATACACTAATAATCTAGGTCAACTTTTCACTAAAAAATGAAGAATGAAAATTTGTTGGTGAAATTTAGCTGCAACTCACATTTGGTACTAAGTTGAACCATTATAATGATCAATGATGTAGTTTCACCATGAGAGTGAAACTAGAAACAACTAATAATGGTTCAACTCAAATGTTGGCTGCAGCTAAATTTCAGCATTTTTTTTTTTTTTTCTTCACTTTTTTGGTGAACGATTGAAGTAGTATATTTTACAATATATAGTAACTATGGTTTTGTGATGAAATTAAACCATGGTTCTACAAGTAAAACGAAATGTTCCCTAAGAATTTATGCTATCTGAGTCTATTGTTATAATTGCGGCAGTGTTTTACAGACGAAGATGACTGTGGAGAAGAAGGGAGTGTGGGGATTTACTTTCGCTTGAATTGCTGAAGACAACACAGGACTATCATGGTTTGACGAATTTAAGCCAAAACCACGAACCCTAATTCCCCGTGAAATACTTCGCGCCCTATTATTTTTCACACCCAGCTAGGATCCTGCAAGGCATAAACATTGCGGCGTCCAATCCCAGTTCACTGTCAGGTATTTTGGCAGACTTTCTCGGAAAAGGGGCCGCTGCGCCCCCTTCTCCCACCGGGAGGGGAGAATATAGATCCTCATTATGATTTTTTTTTCTCTAGACCTTGCTTGAAAATACCAGAAATTGGGAAGTGAGTGTTGTAGCCTTTTGAGCACGACATTTCGCATGTGAACAAAAAGGACTGGAGCTTGGGAAATATTTCTGGGAATAGGGGTGCCCGTATGAAAGAGGTTCGTAAAGAAGATCGACATAATTGCCCTGTCGGCTGGAGAAACTTATAAAGGGCAAAGAAAAACGACTAGTGTTTCGAATTTAATGAAAGATTGTAGATACTTTGTATTCCGAATTCCTTGACATACTCATTAATGGGAAAATTTCCAAAACTTTTTAATGTATTCAAATAACACGTACAATACCGTACATCGATCAGGGTCCAGTTCATTGTTAGGGGTGTGAGGACAATGATGATGCAGAGAAAGAGAGAGAGCAAGAGCATATTTTTGTTTTTCCATTTTAGTAAACATGTTTGTTTGATTTCCCCCCCCCCTTCATATGTATTAACCGTACAATTAAAACAAATTTAATTGAATGCAATGGAAAAAAAGAATCATGTCAAGTATGTTTATGGGACCCGGACAGAAGGTCCAAAACCAAAAGGTCCATTTTGCTTACACTTTTGAAATGGTTCCTTTAAATGGGTCCTTATAAATGTTTATAATAAACTCATGTTTGTGAAAATTGCAACACCATGAAGGACTTACGCGAGTGAGCTGAAATTTTCAGGAAATGCAAAGTAGCGCATGATATGCAAATGATTAGAATTTCAAATCCGTAGCGCATGCGTATGCTGAGCAGTGCCCTCTGAACGGCGGATGGATCCGAATAAATAGACGGCTGTAGCGTGTATGGTTATCGGTGGTTATCTGCTAGTGGTAAACGTTAGCTCAATCTTTACTTATGCCTCTTCGACGAAAGAGAGCGAGATTTGGACAACTTACAGAGTTTGAGCGGGGGAGCATCATCGGCCTTCGTGAAGCTGGATTGTCGTATCGTGCAGTAGCCGCTCGTGTGCAGCGTAACAGCAGTACAGTGATGCGTGTTTGGAAGCAGTGGACGGACGAGGGTCGGACAACTCGGAAATCCGGGAGTGGACCCCGAAATGTGACGTCAACTCGCGATGATAGACACCTGGTCCGCATGACGCGGACGTACCGTACAGCTTCCTCTAGACAATTGGCAGCACAGTGGTCAATAGCTACAGGTGTTTCATTGTGTGCTTCATCAATTCGTAGACGTCTGCTGCAACGTGGACTGCGCGCAAGGACTCCTTTATACAGGATCTCCCTCACGCTAAACCATCGCCGCCTGCGGCTACAATGGGCCAATTAGCATAGAGACTGGCCTGCTGATTGGCAGCATGTCGTGTTTTCTGACGAATCCCGCTTTAGTTTGTGGTACCATGATGGCCGCATTCGTGTCAGACGCTATGCCGGTGAACGACACCTTCCGGAGTGCATTATCGAACGCCACAGTGGACGAACACCCGGAGTTATGGTCTGGGGCGCCATAGCCTATCTTGGACGATCTCAATTGGTACGAATTGTGGGCAATTGAACAGCAACAGGTACATTAGTAAAGTTCTACAGCCCCAAGCTGTTCCCTTCCTTCAAAACTAGCCAGGCGCTGTATTTCAACAGGACAATGCCCGCCCTCATATTGCTAGGACTGTTCAATCCTTCTTTGTAACGCAGCAGGTACAGCTTCTTCCTTGGCCTGCGTATTCCCCGGATATGTCGCCAATTGAACATGTGTGGGATTTCGTTGGTCGGCGTCTCGCTCGTGATCCTCATCCTGTTGCTTCTGTAGACGAACTTTGGGTACTCATACAAACAATAAGGAATGCTCTTCCTCAGGCAGACATTCAAAATTTGTTTGACTCCATGCCACGTCGTGTAGCAGCACTTATTGCGGCGCGTGGTGGCTACACAAAATACTGATTCCGATCTCTTGTTGTTGTTTGTTTGCTTTGAAAATTTAATCGTTTATTTGTACCACTACCACTCAACTGTGTATTAAATTTCATACAATTATGACGATTCCTTCATGGTGTTGCAATTTTCACAAACATGAGTTTAAAACCAAAGAAACTTAATGAAACGAACTTCAAACTTCAGGAAACGGGACCTTCTGTCCGTGGTCGTTTTGGCTGTCGGAAACCAAAGAAGCTTAATGAGACGAACAAAAAAAACCTGGATCGTATGTCCGCCCTGTTCAGAAAACGGGACCTTATATCCTGCCTATCTAAAAGATCAGGCCCTCCGTGGATCTAATGTCTGTCGGACGGACTTTTCGGTTATGGACCTTATGTCGTCCGGACCGACCTTGTGTCCGTTGAATCTTCTGTGTGTTCGAATTTTTGAATGTAGATCTTATGTCCGGATCCCACTGCATTTATGCCCGCCAGACCATTTGGTCGTGAAACTTAGCATTGGAGTGGACATTATGCTTTCGACCTTTATGTCTGATATTTTATCCTAATTACCTAATACAAAATCAATTACTTCTAAATACAAATGAGTGGCGGAATTTACTTTTGTTGGAAATTAAAATAGAGCTATTCGGGGAGTACTTCTTTGTACTGAAGAAGAAACTGGGTACTTGCAACATAGGCGTAATCAGGGGGGGTTTTGGGGGTTCAAACCCCCCCCCCCCCATTGGGTATTTACTTATTTAGGCACACAAAAAAATTTCTGGCTACGGCCTTGCAAAGCACATATTTTTTTTCCTAAGAAAATTAAAACACATATGCATATGATTTTATTTCCTCTTTCTCTGAAGGGTTGTGATCATGACCAAAGCATCATGCAGCTCATAATAAAGAGGACTTTTCATATGGTTATAATCAACCCCCTTATCACCTTGGGAGGGGGGTTACAGCGAAAGGTGGCTTCAATCACCATACCACACACTGACACATAGGCGTAACCAGGAGGGTTTGGGGGTTCAAACCCCCCCATTGGGTATTTACTTATTTAGACACATTTAGGCACACAAAAAAATTTCTGGGTACGGCCTTGCAAAGCACATATTTTTTTTCCCCAAGAAAATTAAACACATATGCATATGCTTTTATTTCCTCTTTCTCTGAAGGGTTGTGATTATGACCAAAGTGTGCAGCTCATAATAAAGAGGACTTTTCCCCTGGTTATAATCAACCCCTTATGACCTGTGTGTGTGGGGGGGGGGGGGTTACAGCGAAAGGTGGCTTCAATCACCGTACCACACACAGACAAACAGAGATCCTTTCAATCACTCTAGAGGGTTTTATTTCCTTCTTGATGTTTTTTTTTTACCCAAAGGCAGCAATTTGGGAATACAATCGCACAAGTAATAAGTTTCGTGGAAAATATTATCTACTGTGATTGAGTTTTGTTTTCTGATAAACCGGTGTTGTAGGCGCTGGGGTCTGAAAGTGAAGGACCCCTAGCCAACAATTGTCCTGATGGGTTAAAACCCTCAAGGAAGGAAGGGATGCTCATCAAGAAACTTAAAGAGCATTTTATTTATTTATGACTTCCTGTCCAAAAACCCATTTTGGTAAAATCTTTTTTGTAGATGAGCCGATTAGAAAACTGATGAACTGTATTTGCATTGCATTCTCATTTACAGATGTTCTCTCATCATATTTTGAATGTTTTTTTTTCTTATTATGGTCCATCACTGATTGCATTACGACTCTGGAAATCATCCGTTCAACGTTTCCAATCTCACTGCTAACGGTTTAATGCTGCATTTTAATTTACAATCAAGTATTATTAATAATTTAGCTAAATTTTTAATTATTTTCGATACATAATAATGTTTGCACTCCAGCGATGGACACGTTCGTCATCCAAAAAGAAAAGAACGTTTGATTCAGACGCTTCCACTTCTGAGGTATGTTTTGTTACAAATTTAACAAAATTTTTAGAAATTTATTGTGGGATGGGCATTTTTGTAGGGGAATTTGGATTTTTTTCTCTAAAATCCCACTATTTCCCAGTTTTAATATTATGAATGCCTGGACATAGAAGATTGCTTAGCGCTAAATATTGAATTTTCTATTTGCGTTTGAATTAAGATCTAGTAATGAATGTTTAATGTTTTTGTGAATCAAGGCCGTATCCAGAGGGGAAGGGGGACCCACCCGCCTCCCCCCCCAGAAATCTTTTGCAGTGTATCATATATTCCTCCCTGAAACTTTGCTTAACATAAGTGTGTCGAAGTCGCCCCCCCCCCCCCCGAATAAAAATTCTGGATACTACCTTGGCTCCGGAGCAGGGGGAGCATGTTAAGAATTTGGAAGGGCAGTGTATGCTTCAAAACCATACCCTTTATATATACATATATATAGATATATATGACTAGAAATGATGTTAATATGATTTTTTTTACATATATGATAGCTTTTTTATGTATATATAGTAGATGTATGTTTAGATCTTTGGTGAAGTTAGAGGAGTGGGTATTTGGGGCTTCTGCAACTTAAATTTTTGTAATTGGTCTTACATCTATAATGCTTAGGCTAACTCTGGAGGCAAGAGTTCGAGGGCTCTCCCCAGTAAACTTCTTGAAATCTTCCTAGCAATGCAATTTCGGAATACTTTGGTGATGTCAGAGGAAACAGAAAGGAGTTTGGTTACTCTCCCCCCCCGCAATTTTTTTCAAAATAAAGTGTTATATCTTTTAGTTACTTTTGGTGTCGCTCGTGATAGTGTGCAATGTCCTTTCCCTGAAAGTATTTCTGAAAGTAAAGTGTCTTAAAAGCGTAATTTCTCTTTTCTTTCTTTTTTTAAAGCTTGTGATCTGAACTTTTTCTGGCGGAGGTGGGGGTGGGGGGTGGGGGGAGTTGACTTGCTTCTAGGAGGTAACTCCCCCCCCCCCCGGGCGATGCCTGAAATAAACACGGAGTATATCTTTAGAGACAAGTATTTATGATTTGCAAATTTTCAATGCTTTTACACTTCTTACTGGTGTTTAGTCTGTACATTTTTAGGGTGACCCCCCCCCCCCCTTTCAAGAACCCTAATTACGCCTATGACTTGCAAATCCGGAAGGTAGTAGTTTTTACTGCAAAATTACCTCACAATGCTGTATTTTCTCATTTAAGCAACGCATAGGAAATCATATACAATCAAAATACTATAAGATGTTGAAATTGATCCCAAGT
Organism: Octonoba sinensis; assembly: GCA_038502835.1. Taxonomy (NCBI): domain Eukaryota; kingdom Metazoa; phylum Arthropoda; class Arachnida; order Araneae; family Uloboridae; genus Octonoba; species Octonoba sinensis. Next base: position 9,063,106 of record CM076605.1, on the reverse strand, counting down.
GGCTGTTTGCACGTGACAATGACAGTTTTGCGTGTTTCCCTTTTTACGATTTCAGGTTAAATTCTCAAAATTAAACTGAAGTCCCCCGATAAACATGTCATTAAAATCAGACGACAAAGATTTATGTGTTGCTTTACAACACCCAGAGAATGGGGACCCATTTTCACATCTCAATCCCTCCGCGACAGCCCCCAAGAGCAGACACCGCCTCTGTCCGTGACCGAACAACCCTCTCTCCCAAAACATTCCATATACCCCGGTGGGTCAGGTTTCCCTTTGTAGGGACGGGTTTTTCAGAAACGGGAATTTCTCGGAAAACTCAGTTCCCAGCCCTTCGGGGCAGCACGCCTCCATTTATCTTGATGATTGGGGAAGAAGGTCGGAAGATATCAAAGTGGGCAATCCATCTACGGCTGCTTCTCTCGCTGATAGGCTGGGATCCGTGAGACGATGCTCTCTTTTCGTGTGTTGTTGCTAAGGCTTTCGATTGAGAGAGGAAGAAATACTTTTTTTGGGTCTTCGGACGTAAAACATAGTTTACAGGCCCTGACCATCGCACGGGCGCCTGGGGCAGGAAATTTCTAAGGAAAAAGGAATAACATCATTTTTTCCCATAATATCATTTAAAGTTCCAGTCATTATAGTCTGTACGTAAAGTAAATCAAACATTCGAAAGAAGTAGGGAAAATTGAAAGTGTCCTAGGGATGAAAACTTGCAAAGTCGGGCCTCGGTTGAATAAATTATGCTTCGCTGTTAAGATGTTTGAAGAATAAGAGTTGTATTGTGAATTTAAAAATTTAACATAAAATCACCACTTTTTGTTAATAGTAACCACTGGTAATTTTTCATAACAGGGTATTAATTACCAATTTTACATTGACCGTAGTACTCAAACCGATACATATATCGATGTCTATATAATCTATATAAATAAAACCGAAAGTTTGTGTGTGTGTGTGTGTGTGTGTCTGTCTGTCTGTCGATCGCCTCCTGGCGAGATGGAACGGTCCAGAAGTACGAAATTTTGCTTACAGGTACCTTGGGTCAGGTCCTCGTGCACCTCGAAGAGTTTTTCCTAAAATTCGAATTTGTTCTTCTTTTATTCCAATTTAAGCAAAACTGTTAATTTTAGAAATATCTCATCGATGAAACGTCACACCTTTTCGATTTTTGCAGCATATTGATGTCCGTAAAAAACTGCACAAAATTATTTCTTTCTGAAGTTCGTAGAACAAATAGAACACGCGCAATATTCATTTAAAGTAGTTTTCGAACTTTAAAGCAAGGCTTACCTCTGAATTTATATGCTCAATTTGCGTGTTTTCGCCAAAATAAATAGTACTTTTGTCGCCAACTAGATGATTTCTGTTAACGTAAGATTGAAAAAATTATCGTTATTCATGGCGTTTTATGAGTGCAACAGATTCTAAAACTTCATTTCATTTTTTTGCATACTGCAGACGATTTTTAATTACTTCTTGAGGTTGATTCTTCTTCGTTTTTTGGCGATTTAGTATTATGGTACCAGTTCAACAATTTCATGAAACATATTATTTCTTCTGGTAGAGCGTCCGTTTTATCAACGAAACAAATTCTAAAAATTCATTTCATTTTTATGCATATTTTGTGGATTATAAACTGCAGGCGATTTCCAATTCCTTTTATCTTGAGGTTGATTTTTCTTTCCATATTTTACTCAAGTGATTTATTTTATAAAACATTTAATTATTTTTTTTTTCTGTCTATTTGGCATTATTTGGACAGATTTTAGTTATTTCTTTCTATCAACTTAAATTTCACATGTCAGGATTGGTTCAGTACCCAACATTTTCTAAATTAAATGTGCATTTGCCTTTGAAGAAATGCTTTCCTTTCTTTCGTTTTTATCCGAATTTGATAAAAGTGCTATTTAATTGAATTTTCAAGAAATTCTTTGACGATTTTGCCAGCGGGATTTATAGGAACTGTTCTTATTTTGATGGGGAATTTAAGATAGACTGTTGGCGATTTTAGGAACGGTAGCTCTTGAAAGTTAGTATCCTCAATGGATATTTTTAGTCACTGACATCTTTATTCTAATGGAGATTTTTTGAGACTAATGTACTTATTCTATTAGGGATGTTTAGGAATAGTTCTCTTTATTGAAATGTGGGGATTCTAGGATTTTTTTTTCTTTATTGTAGCAGACATATTCAGGGACCGTTGTTCTTCATCTGATGGACATTTTAAAACATTTTAAAACTTAATTTTATGAACTGTTGTTGGAATTTTAATGTGGATTTTCATGGACTATTATTCTTGGTCTAAAAGGAATTTTTATAGGCTGTTCGTTTTAATGCAATCGTATTTTTTAATGATTTTTACTGTTTAAATAAGGTTTTTAAGGCCTGTTGCCCATCTCCTACTCTTGGATTTTTTAAGAAAATTTTTCCTTACATATTTACAGCAGAATTTTGGACTTGCGTCACTTAGCCTGTGAATGATGCAATAGTATCCCACGCAAAGCCGGGCATGTCAGCTAGTATAAAATAAATCAACCATTCAAAAGGGGCATCAAAACTGGTAAGTCGGGCCCTGGTAGGCATAAACACCTTTTCTAGAAATGATGCAGGATTTTGCTGAGGAAGTGACAACTTCTTTCATTTTACCTATCTCCGGAAAATTTGCTCTAAGTAAGGAACATGACAAATTTCAGTTTGATATTTGTATAAACTTCAATCATACTTAACTCTCAGGTTGCCAGCATTGCGTGCCCCTGTATCCGCCCCTGAACCCATAGGCATAACTAGGGTTGGTGAAAGGGGGGGGGGGGGTCACACTAAAAATGTACAGACCAAACACCGATAAGAGGTGTAAGAGAGTTGAAAATTTATTAGTCATAAATACTTGTCTCTAAAAATATACTCCATGTTTATTTCAGGCATTTCCCGGGGGGGGGGGGGGGAGCTACCCTCTCGGAGCAAGTCAATTCCTCCCCCTCCCCCTGGCAAAAAAACTTCAGATCACAAGGTTTAAAAAAAGAAAGAAAAGAGAAATTACGCTTTTAAGGCACTTTACTTTCAGAAACACTTTCAGGAAAGGACATTGAACACTATCACGAGCGACACCAAAAGTAACTTAAAAGACATAAGACTCTATTTTGAAAAAAATGGGGGGGGGGGGGGAGTAACCAAACTCCTTTCTGTTTCCTCTAACATCACCAAAGTATCCCGAAATTGCATTGCTAGGAAGATTTCAAAAAGTTTCCTGGGGAGAGCCCTCGAACCCTTGCCTCCAGAGTTAGCCTAAGCATTATAGATGTAAGACCAGTTACAAAAATTTAAGTTGCAGAAGCCCCAAATACCCACTCCTCTAACTTCACCAAAGATCTAAACATACATCTACTATATATACATCAAAAAGCTATCATATATGTAAAAAAATTCCTATTAACATCATTTCTAGTCATATATATATATATATATATATATATATATATATATGTATATATAAAGGGTATGATTTTGAAGCATGCACTGCCCTTCCTAATTCTTAACTCGCTCCCCCTGCTCCGGAGCCAAGGCCGTATCCAGAATTTTTTTCGGGGAGGCCCAGACTTCGACACTTATGTTAAGCAAAGTTTCAGGGAGGACTATAGGATACATTGCAAAATATTTCTGGGGGGGGGGGGGGAGGGGGGCGGCCCGTGGGTCCCCCTTCCCTTCTGGATACGGCCTTGATTCACAAAAACATTAAACATTCATTACTAGATCTATTAGTTTATTTTTGTAATTCAAACGCAATAGAAAATTCAATATTTAGCGCTAAGCAGTCTTCTATGTCCAGGTATTCATAATATAAAAACTGAGAAATAGTGGAATTTTAGGGAAAAAAATCCAAATTCCCCTACAAAAATGATCATCCCCACAATAAATTTCTAAAAATTTTGTTAAATTTGTAGCAAAACATACTTCAGAAGTGGAAGCGTCTGAAATGAATTTTCTTTTCTTTTTGGATGACGAACGTGTCAATCGCTGCAGTGCAAACATTATTATGTATCGAAAATAACTAAAAATTTAGCTTAAATATAAATAATACTTGATTGTTTTTAAATGCAGTATTAAACCGTAGCAGTGAGATTGGAAACGTTGAACGGATGATTTCGAGAGTCGTAATGCAATCAGTGATGGACCATAATAAGAAAAAAAAAACATTTAAAATATAAGAGATGAGAGAACATCTTTTAAATGAGAATGCAACGCAAATACAGTTCATCAGTTTTCCAATCGGCTCATCTATAAAAAAGATTTTACCAAAATGGGTGTTTTTGGGTAGGAAGTCATAAATAAATAAAATGCTCTTTAAGTTTCTTGATGAGCATCCCTTAATGGCTTGAGGGTTTAACCCATTAGGACAATTGTTGGCTAGGGGTCCTTCATTTTCAGACCCCAGCGCCGGGTTATCAGAAAACAAAACTCCATCATAGTAGAGAATATTTTCCACGAAACTTATTACTTGTACGATTGTATACCTAAATTGCTGCCTTTGGGTAAAAAAGACATCAAGAAAGAAAGAAAACCATCTGGAGTGATTGAAAGGATCTCTGTTTGTGTGTGTGTTGTACGGTGATTGAAGCCACCTTTTGCTGTAACCCCCCCCCCCCCCCAAGGTGATAAGGGGGTTGATGATAACCAGATGAAAAGTCCTCTTTATTATGAGCTGCATACTTTGGTCATGATCACAACCCTTCAGAGAAAGAGGAAATAAAATCATATGCATATGTGTTTAATTTTCTTAGGGAAAAAAAAAATGTGCTTTGCAAGGCCGTAGCCAGAAATTTTGTGAGCCTAATGTGCCTCAATAAGTCAATACCCAAAGGGGGGGGGGGTGAACCCCCAAACCCCCCCCCCCCTGGTTACGCCTATGCCTGAACCTAAATCTCTTTGTACTGATATCGTAAAATATCACAATCTCCATCTTGTTGAGAAAACTCGTAACCAATATCCATTTTTTGCCTATTTTTCCCATAAAAGTAAAAACAAAAACAAAATGATAATAAAGTATGAAAGAAGCATAATGTATCCGTAAAGATATCGTTAAAAATAAAGAAAAGACAAAAATAAGTGAAGTAATTAAATGAAGATTGAAAAATAAAAAATTTAAAAGTAGGGTTTTGAGATAGGGGAAAATGGAAAATGTGTGTCTCGGTCAGTCTGTGTCCACAATAACTTTTGGGGGAATTGTCTGATTCAATTTTTTTTTTTTTGTCATTCGAAAGATCTCGGGAGGACATTTCATTTCTATATTTATATTTTTAACTAAACAATTTTCTGTTCAATTTTGAACGGTTCAACAAGTTTTAAAATTAGCACTGTTGGAGAAATGTAAAGCAAATTACGTAACCCCTGTTCAAAAGACCCAAGTTCCTTCAGACAAGCCTATTAAAAGAGCTCTCGGCTTGAAATATTTTTTTGATTTGAACAGTTCAGAAAGAAATTTAACATTAGCGCCTACGCCGAAATTTCAATTCTATGTAAATCCTGATCTAACAGACGGATTTGTTTGGAACAAGTTTTATCGGAAAGATTTTATGACGTAGAACATGTGCAGATATGAAGTTCAACCAGTACTAAACGAGCCTATTTTGATATGAGATTTTTTAATCGTTTTTTTTAAGGACATTTCTGAAAGAATAAGTGTAAGAATGAATGAAAAAATAAACAACATTAATTATGAGTGAATAAAAAAATAAATAAAAATGAATGAATGAGTGAGGGAATGTCTGTATTAACCAGGGTTGTAAAAAACTCGTTTTTTTTTTGTTTTTTTTTGTAAAAAATCCAGCCCGGGTGGGTGTTATAAAAAACGGGGTTTTACGGATCGAAAGCCCGGGTTTTTTGGGTAAAATGTGGAAAATTAAATTCCTTTTTCCAGCAATTTAATAATGTATGGTACATATGTATATATTTTTATATTAGAACATGCATAATTTAGCAAGAAGGAAAAACCATTTTTGATCAAATTCTATTTACTTTTTATTAAAACAAAGGTAGTTTTTTTTTTTTTTTTTCAACTACCTTGTTTGAATGTTGCATTTAATTTCATTTAATCTTATTTCACGAATAATGCTCTTTTAAAATTCAGTGATCAGTATGGGTGACAGTAAAAAATTAAATAATATTTACTGCAAACGTTTTTCTGATAGATCCAGAGCAACCTAGACAAATTAATAGTTTAAAATTATTTATAAATAAAAGTTGGGGAAAAATTACTGTTTGAAAAAATAAAATATATGTGCATATATTTATGTATGCATACAGAGTTATAGGTACATTACATTTTGTTGCTTGTATAGGTTTATCTCATGATTTTTCTTCTATATAGTTAATACATACCACGTATTTTTCATCTTCTAATTATAATCTATTCATCAAATCTAAGCATAATTTTAATAAAGAAATATTTAAGAAAGATAGAGGGCATTAGCATTTCACAAATTGAAAGTTTAGCTTCCAAATTATTTTTACTTTAGAAAAGTACAGTAAGAATGTAAATTTATATATTTTCATATAAAATATTCGATGTTTTGAAGTGTTTTTATCATTTTTCATTTTTTAAAAATTTAACTAAAGCTTTAACTTCTTCAAATCTAAACCATAACTGTTTTTCCGCTAAATAAATTTTGGTCTTATCAAAACAAAAACCACTTTTATCATAAAAAAGAAGAAGAAAATTCTAAACCAAAACTGCTTTTGTCTGAAAAGTACAGAAAATGTAAATTTATACGTTTTCATATAAGATATAGGATGTCTTGTAGTGTTTTTTTTTTTTTTTTTCATTAAAAAAAAGTCCTTTTTTCATTTAACTAAAGCTTAACTTTTCCAAATCTAAACTAAAAATGTCGATCCATTAAGTAAATTTTTATCAGATCAAAGCAAAAATTATTTTTATCACATAAAGGGAAAAAAATCTAAACAAAAACTGCTTTTGTCTAAAAAGTCTAAACCAAAACTTTGCACAAGTGTGATATCATTGGATGATGGAGGCCGAAATAGACAAAACAAAAAAGCACCTGTCTAAGATTTCATTGGGTAGCTGAAAGAGAAAGATAGGTAACTTAGTAATTTTTTATATTGGATTTGCCATTTATATCTGTCATTTAACTGTTGATTTTAGAAAGTTAGAAAAAATAAAAGTGAGTTATGGAACTTAAAAACAATTAATTAAATATTGAATAGTATTAACAAGTGTAGAATTTTCATCAAAAAGAAATATTTTACAAGGGATTATTTATTTATTTTTAAAAATTTTTTTAAAAACCCATTTTCCCCAAAAACCCGCTGGTTTTTAAGGTAAAAATCCAGCCCAGCGGGGAAAATGGATAGCTACCCGGGCAGCAAATCTGACAACCCTGGTATTAACCATTCAAAAAGGTACATTTGAAGTAATTAATAACTAAAGCTAAATGAGAAAGTGAGAGAGAGAGAGAGAGAGCTAGATTGTAAATTTGAAGTTGGTATATACGGCTCGGGAAAGTAGGCTCGTATAGTTCTAGACGGAACTTCTTGTTGATAAATGAATTTACGACACAATAAAAGGGAGAGAAACAAACAAGGTTTTAATTTTAAGCACAAAGGAAAGTTTTATGACAATTTTCGGGAAAGTTTATCCCATTTCCCTGAATCTAAAAAACTCCCATTGGTTTCATATTTCCAAATATAGAAGGTTAAACCCTATAGTTTAACTGGTAAAGCGATTCAAGACATCAAGTAGCAAAGAATGGGGAAAGGGGAGGCCCTTCCCTTGTTTATTTGTTTTGTTGTTTGACGCGACACCTGCGAAAACGTGTCCTTTGTACTAAAATGCGCAAGAGAGAGCAGGAGGATTTTCTACTCAACTCGCACCTGTATCCCTACTTTTCTGTCCTTTTAATTTCAACTCCATTGTTGAGTCAGTCCTTTTTATACCAAGACAAAAGGACGTTAAAAACGATTGCTATTAATTTTAAGAGAACCAAATATTTTGATTGTTTATCTTGTGTATCAAATAATGTGTTTTGTAATGGTAGTCAAATCGTTCTAAAGCAGAACACCAGAGATAAGGAAAAAAAAAACCGTTGTCCTCATTGAGGACTGTGTCCTGAGCCACCATTTCAATAAAACCGGCCTGGTTACAAGTAATTGCAAGTAATTGTTATTTTACCAAAAATGAAAAAGAAAGAAAAGAATCGTTACAGAAAAATATATCATTAACATTTGTATTGATAGTAAAAGGTTTCCCTACACTATGTGAATAGTTTTAATAAAAAAAAAAACCCTATCTGTAAAAAGGCAGACATAAAAATATCACTTTTCGAACGCTAAGCTTTAAAGCTTAGCGTTGTCATGTAATTTAAATTACATGACTAGAAATTGCTAACAGGCTTAATTATTAACTGTTTATAAAAGGCTACATGGGTAATGACTTACTTTTCCTTTTACGAATTGGAAAGAACCTTTTGCAAGGCTCCCATCGCCTTCACACAATTTGTAGTAGCTTTCGGAGCAGGTAAAATGTCCTTTTTGTATCAGTTTAGAGCAGAAGAATTTTAACTTTTGTATCAGTTTGGAGCAGAAGAAATCGAATTTTGTATCAGTTTAGGAGCCGAAAATATCAACTTTGTACCATTTTTGGAGGATTTTTTTTCTTTATTTTTTATATATTAAATGGCTGTTTCAAAGCAATGTCATTTTCATACATCAAGGGTAAGAGCAGTTTCAAGTCTTTAAAATGATAGGAAATGAAAATGTCAGTCATTCTTCAAAAACTGGATTATTTTTATATTTCTTAAGAAATAATTCATAACCTATTCGAAAAGTAAGACTAAATAAACCTATAACCCTTATAAGGGTGTTTTTCAATACTTTTCTCAAGAAAGATTATTTAAAAAATGTTTTGTTGTTTTTTTCTTCTTCCTAATAGTTAAGAATAGCTGGAAGAAAGCTTAAAATTTTTTTCTTTTCAAAAATCATTGCATTCTCTCTTTTTTGTTTAATAGCTAAAACACTATTCTTTCAAGAAAATAAGCAAAAACTAACTAATATGAAAGATTCAACTGTTTTAAACTATTTATCATTATTTAAAATTTGTTTTTTAAATGGTACTTATTTAGGTATAATCATTGTGTTTATAGTAACAGTAAAATTTTGAATGAATTAAATATAATTTCATATTTTATCAAAAAATATATTTGAAGCCGATCCTATTTTCTACCTGCAGTAATATTTATTATTTTTCTGATTAAAAAATATTCCTTTAAATTTCAACCCTAAATGCTCACTTAGATGCTTTGGAAGTAATTAATGGCATTAAAAGTAAATTGCCGAGTTTCATAATTTTCCAGCAAGAAAATTCAAGAACCAAATTATATTTTTCAGTTTTATAGCACAAAGGCAAAATGTATTTCTTATTATTTATTTTTTTCCAACAAATTATCTTTACATATTTCAAAAATTGTGCAACAGTTACAATTAAATTTCAAGAGTGCTATGGTTACAGCAATCTGGATGCTGAAAGAAACTAAATTGAATTAAAAGAAAGAGGAAATGAGTGATAATTTCATAACTTTAAAATCTAGTTAAAAATTGAAACTTTAAGCAAATGTACTTTTATGAGGTCGTTCATCCACAACAAAATTTCTATTTCTTCTAATAATATTGCTTAACATATTTGCTAAAGATCATCAATTCATTATACATGCTTTTTTTAATGATTTTCTAACTTAACTATTTTTTTTACTTATTTTGTTCTTTATAGTTATGCTTTATGTTTTTGAATTGCTTGTGGTTATATGATATAGATTACAGAGCTTAAAGATCAATGAGAAAAGAAAAAAAGCTGAAATTCAATGTTTAATTTTACAGCGTTTGAAAGTCAACCTCTAAACACTTTCGGGAACAAATATATATTTTCAAACAATGTTTTTATTTAAAATAAATATACATTTTATTTATTTACTTTGAGAAGAAACATTATAAACAGTTGAAATGGAAAAAATCCGATTTTTGTAGGGAATGCAAAAAGATTGTAGAACGTATGCGCTCCTTTGCTTGCACGTGGAAAGTAGGCTTAAGGAATTTGAAAAAAAATGTTAAAATGAAGCAGCAATCTTTTTAACATCTGATCTGTTATTGATTTTTCACTTTGATTAGTATTTCCTAAACATTAGAAAACAAAGTGCACTGAGGAAAAACGTAAGTTTATTTTTTTCACGTCCCATGAAATTAAACATTTTTATCTATTTCAAGAAAAACTTACTAAATAAAATATTCTACATAAATAGTGATAAGAGGAATGAGTTTTCTCTCTATAATACTAGAAAACGTTAGAAATCGTATCACTGTTTCTTCTACAAGCGTGGGATACATCACTCATTCTGCTCAAGTTTCTCATCCATATTTGATGTTCTTAAGAGAGGGTAGAGCTAATATTCATTGATAAACTTCTTCAATGGTAAAACATTAGTTGAGTAAAGGAAAAATGTATTGAATGATGTTGATTTTAAGGTTAAAAAAATATAATACCTAAAATTTTTTCGATTTCCCCCCCCCCCCCCGAAAATCTCTATTTGGCGCAAATTTTGCGAAAAAACATATTTTGTAGCAGCATGTAGCAGAAAAATCGTTTTGGCGCAATTGGCGCAGCCGTGAGAAAATTTCCGCTTTTGCAATCCAATTATTTATTAATCGACTATTTTTACCCCCCAAATTCCTTACGAAAATTTTGACATTATGAAATATCACAGGCCTGATTAATGCACGGTCTCGCAGGTCCGTAGATTTGGGCAATGTAATTTTAGAGGCACCCAAATTGTGTAAACTTTTCTTTTTCTCTTAAAAAAAAACCTTTTCTTATTAGAACAATTTTAATGGGAGGAGGAGGAGGAAACAGAGCTTAAAATTTAAAAAATTCAGCATCTTAAACATGTTGAAAATATAATTACTTTGTTGGGAGAGAGAGCGGGCACCAACGTTTTCCAGCGCCTGGGCACCATTTTGGCTTAATCCAGATCTGGAAATATCCTACACATTAACCATTCTGTTCCTTTACATCTGATTTATTATTTTATACGAGGTATAATGAACATGTTGTAAAACTTCGTTTTTCGAAATGATTTCAGCATTTTACAGAAAATAATAATAACAGCAATAATAATAATAATAATATCACATCAGGGGCGTATTATAGGATTTTGAATTTGTTTCGGGCGGAACCCAAACATACATCCGAAGCCCATAAAAGAAATTTGAGAACTGAAATTCCAAAATAATAAATTCTTCGCTCTAAACAGGTAGTTTTGAATTAATTCCGGTAGGGGGGGGGGGGTGTCGAGCTCTCCCTTAAATACGCCCTTGAATCACATATTGTATCTTGAAAACTGCATCCCTTTAACTTTCTTTGATCTTTAAATCTGTTTATGAAGCAGTTTTTTTTTCTTTTCTGTCTTGCTCCCATAGGCGTAACTAGAATTGGTGAAAGGGGGGGGGGGGGTCACCCTAAAAATGTACAGACTAAACACCAATAAGAAGTGTAAAAGAGTTGAAAATTTACTAGTCATAAATACTTGTCTCTAAAGATATACTCCGTGTTTATTTCAGGCATCTCCCGGGGGGGGGGGGGGAAGGAACTACCCCTTGGAGCAATTAAACTCCTCCCCCCCCCGGCAAAAAAAATTCACATCACAAGTTTAAAAAAAGAAAGAAAAGAGAAATTACGCTTTTAAGACACTTTACTTTCAGGGAAAGGACATTGAACACTATCACGAGCGACACCAAAAGTAACTTAAAAGATATAAGACTTTATTTTGAAAAAAATTGCGGGAGGGGGGGGGGGGGAGAGTAACCAAACTCCCTTCTGTTTCCTCTAACATCACCAAAGTATCCCGAAATTGCATTGCTAGGGAGATTTCAAAAAGTTTCCTGGGGAGAGCCCTCGAACTCTTGCCTCCAGAGTTAGCCTAGGCATTACAGATGTAAGACCAGTTACAAAAATCGTCTATGTCCAGGCATTCATAATATTAAAACCGGGAAATAGTCGAATTTTAGAGAAAATAATCCAAATTCCCCTACAAAAATGCTCATCCCCACAATAAATTTCTAAAAAATTTGTTAAATTTGTAGCAAAACATACCTCAGAAGTGGAAGCGTCTGAATCAAATTTTCTTTTCTTTTTGGATGACGAACGTGTCCATCGCTGGAGTGCAAACATTATTATGTATCGAAAATAATTAAAAATTTAGCTAAAATATAAATAATACTTGATTGTAAATTAAAGTGCAGCATTAAACCGTAACAGTGAGATTGGAAACGTTGAACGGATGATTTCCAGAGTCTTAATTCAATCAGTGATGGACCATAATAAGAAAAAAAAAACATTTAAAATATAAGAGATGAGAGAACATTTGTAAATGAGAATGCAACGCAAATACAGTTCATCAGTTTTCCAATCGGCTCATCTACAAAAAAGATTTTACCAAAATGGGTGTTTGGACAGGAAGTGATAAATAAATACAAACTGCTCTTTAAGTTTCTTAATGAGCATCCCTTCCTGGCTTGAGGGTTTAACCCATTAGGACAATTGGACTTTAGGACTCCATCACAGTAGAGAATATTTTCCAGGAAACTTATTACTTGTGCGATTGTATTCTCAGATTGCTGCCTTTGGGTAAAAAAGACATCAGGAAGGAAAGAAAACCCTCTGGAGTGATTGAAAGGATCTCTGTCTGTGTGTGGTACGGTGATTGAAGCCACCTTTCGCTGTTAACCCCCCCCCCCCCCAAGGTGATAAGGGGGTTGATTGTAACCTTATAACCAGATGAAAAGAAATCTTCTTTATTATGAGCTGCATACTTTGGCCATGATCGCAACCCTTCAGAGAAAAAGGAAAAAAAAAAAAATCCTATGCATATGTGTTTAATTTTCTTAGGGGAAAAAAAATTGCGCTTTGCAAGGCTGCAGCCAAAAATTTTTCTGTGTGCCTAAATAAGTACATACCCAATGGGGGGGGGGGGGGGTTGAACCCCCAAAACTCCCCCTGGTTACGCCTATGCTTGCTCCCTCCCGCCTAGTTAATTTCTTTTAATCACTGACTAACTACGCGAGAGAGAGAGAGAGAGAGAATGAGAGAAAAGAAGTCTAATGTAATTAAACTCTTGACTGCCCATACGTCGAATTAGTCGCTAGGATAATCAGCAAATAGCTAGTGGCTGGGCACGGCCAGCGCATGGGGGGGGCATCAGAATTTGGTCAACCATTTCATGTTGGACTACTCGCTTCGCTGCTAGCGCTTAATGAGGCGTTCTTTAGAAATCACAGGGTGAATCACAAAATGCTAGAATCCAGCCATTCTAAGGGTGAATACTAAGGTGATGGAAGCCTGGGTGAATCTATTTTTTAAAATATTGTTAATAATTTAAGTCTATAGGTTTTTGTTTTGTATTACGTTACGAATAACATATACTATAACTTCCATTCATATATTACAGTAGCTAGCGTGAAAGCGGGACGCGAATTTGAAATTTAACACATCTATACCTGAGAGCCATTGTATTTAAAGTTTATTTTTCCAGTTTTTGCGATGAAGTTAAAAAATAAACATGTTTAGTGTTCAAAGGCTAGACTTTTCTATGGGAACCTTAAAATAAAGATGTCCAATTAAAGTTCGCAACCCTCATGGATCTAATGGCTTTGTCGCCGGTACTTATAAAAGGGACTTAAGCGCGGAAATTTTTATACATTAAAATACGTTTTAACAAATACTTTCTTCTTTTTAATTTTAATAACTTTTTTAGCACCCGAAAGAAAAAGGAAATTGTTATAAGTATGTCGAAGTTCTAAACTAAAGGAACCACTTCGTGAAAAACATTTTAGTACCACGGTTGAAATTCCCATTGAGAAGAACCGATTAATACAGGGGTGGACTCAGCAGTGATGGAATCTAAAGTGAAGGAACACAAAATTTGCTAAAATGTTCGCAGGAAAGGTATAACGAGGAAGAATGAAGCTTCTTTTAAAGAAATGCATAAGCATTTTTTGTAACGTAATTTATTTCTTCAATTCCATTTTACCGTGTGCAAAATTTATCCTTGTATAGGGCCATTATGAAATTAGCAATTTAAATGATCAGAAATTAGTTTATTGCAATTTCTTCGCTAGTGCTCTTGGCCATTAATTGTTTTCGATAGTTTTTACTCCTGTTTGAACCAAGTCAACAAGTTCACGCCGGGCCGATTTTCATGTTTTTCGCTGTGAGGCAGCTCTCGAATTCATGCTGCGCTTCATCGGCGCCCGATGAAAGTCTATTATAGTGCGGGCCACCGGTGGTACGCGCCGGCGTGAACGTGTTAAAGTGCTAGGTATAAATTCAAACAAAATAATATTTTTGTCCACATTGCTAACGTTTCGAATTAATAAGTGTGCTAAGTGACCACTCGTAGAATGTCCAGTACCGGAAATGACCACAACGAGGAATTTCTGTATTTGGTTTTTCATTGGACAATTCCATGAAATATGGGACAAATAATATAAAGAAAAACAAAAAAAAAAAAAAAAAAAAAACCGAATGCTTATTATTGATGAAATTAAAATCAGGCCAAAAATTAAATTTAAACGTATTTTAAGTGAAAGGATTTTATCCAGGAAATTTTATTTTCTGGAAAATTAGTATCAGAACGAGGGGGGTGGGGTACTGCTAACACCATACGGCAGAGGGAACGAGAGTCAATTGAACCCCTCCCCCGACTTAAATGCATTAAATTTATACATGTTTTTATGTATTTTGTATTTTTTTGACCTATAACATGCATTGAAACTATAATCTTTGCCCCCCCCCCCGAAGATTTTAAAATTATGGGCTTGGTTTCAGTGTTGCCTCACTGTCTAATTAACAAGGAATTAGTACTAAACAATGATATAGTAATGCATATTACTTTTCTTCTTCGTAATAGCTTACAAAACGGAATTTTATGAAAGCGTCATTCAATTCCTTTGAATGGTATTTACCAAATTTGTGCGCATAAAATGTCTTCACAACCTCATAATACATACCATTTAGAGACGCACATAGGCGTAACTAGGGTTGGTGAAAGGGGGGGTTCACCCTAAAAATGTAGACTAAACACCAGTAAGAAGTGTAAAAGCGTTGAAAATTTACTAGTCATAAATACTTGTCTCTAAAGATATACTCCGTGTTTATTTCAGGCATCGTCCAGAGGGGGGGGGGAGGGTTACCCCCTAAAAGAAAGTCAACTCTCCCCCCCCCCCCCGCCAGAAAAAGTTCAGATCACAAGCTTTAAAAAAAGAAAGAAAAGAGAAATTACGCTTTTAAGACACTTTACTTTCAGAAATACTTTCAGGGAAAGGACATTGAACACTATCACGAGCGACACCAAAAGTAACTAAAAGATATAACACTTTATTTTGAAACAAATTGCGTGGGGGGGGGGGGGGGGAGTTACCAAACTCCTTTCTGTTTCCTCTGACATCACTAAAGTATTACGAAATTGCATTGCTAGGAAGATTTCAAAAAGTTTCCTGGGGAGAGCCCTCGAACTCTTGCCTCCAGAGTTAGCCTAAGCATTATAGATGTAAGACCAATTACAAAAATTTAAGTTGCAGAAGCAACAAATACCCACTCCTCTAACTTCACCAAAGATCTAAACATACATCTACTATATATACATCAAAAAGCTATCGTGTATGTAAAAAAATTCATATTAACATCATTTCTAGTCATATATATCTATATATATGTATATATAAAGGGTATGGCTTTGAAGCATACACTGCCCTTCCTAGTTCTTAACATGCTCCCCCTGCTCCGGAGCCAAGGCAGTATCCAGAATTTTTATTCGGGGGGGGGGGGGGGGCGACTTCGACAGACTTATGTTAAGCAAAGTTTCAGGGAGGAATATATGATACACTGCAAAAGATTTCTGGGGGGGAGGGGGGGGGGTCCCCTCCGGATACGGCCTTGATTCACAAAAACATTAAACATTCATTACTAGATCTTAATTCAAACGCAAATAGAAAATTCAATATTCAGCGCTAAGCAATCTTCTATTTCCAGGCATTCATAATATTAAAACTGGGAAATAGTGGGATTTTAGGGAAAAAAATTCAAATTCCCCTACAAAAATGCCCATCCCACAATAAATTTCTAAAAATTTTGTTAAATTTGTAACAAAACATGCCTCAGAAGTGGACGCGTCTGAATAAATGTTCTTTTCTTTTTGGATGACGAACGTGTCCATCGCTGGAGTGCAAACATTATTATGTATCGAAAATAATTAAAAATTTAGCTAAAATATAAATATTTGATTGTAAATTAAAATGTAGCATTAAACCGTTAGCAGTGAGATTGGAAACGTTGAACGGATGATTTCCAGAGTCGTAATGCAATCAGTGATGGACCATAATAAGAAAAAAAAACATTCAAAATATGATGAGAGAACATCTGTAAATGAGAATGCAATGCAAATACAGTTCATCAGTTTTCTAATCGGCTCATCTACAAAAAAGATTTTACCAAAATGGGTTTTTGGACAGGAAGTCATAAATAAATACAAACTGCTCTTTAAGTTTCTTGATGAGCATCCCTTTGGCTTGAGGGTTTAAC
Organism: Octonoba sinensis; assembly: GCA_038502835.1. Taxonomy (NCBI): domain Eukaryota; kingdom Metazoa; phylum Arthropoda; class Arachnida; order Araneae; family Uloboridae; genus Octonoba; species Octonoba sinensis. Next base: position 9,046,473 of record CM076605.1, on the reverse strand, counting down.
CCATTAGGACAATTGTTGGCTAGGGGTCCTTCACTTTCAGACCCCAGCGCCTACCACACCGGTTTATCAGAAAACAAAACTCAATCACAGTAGATAATATTTTCCACGAAACTTATTACTTGTGCGATTGTATTCGAAATTGCTGCCTTTTTGTAAAAAAAACATCAAGAAGGAAATAAAACCCTCTAGAGTGATTGAAAGGATCTGTTTGTCTGTGTGTGGTACGGTGATTGAAGCCACCTTTCGCTGTAACCCCCCCCCCCCCCAAGGTGATAAGGGGGTTGATTATAACCATATGAAAAGTCCTCTTTATTATGAGCTGCATGCTTTGGTCATGATCACAACCCTTCGGAGAAAGAGGAAATAAAATCATATGCATATGTGTTTAATTTTCTTAGGAAAAAAAATATGTGCTTTGCAAGGCCGTAGCCAGAAATTTTTTTGTGTGCCTAAATAAGTAAATACCCAATGGGGGGGGGGGGGGGTTGAACCCCCTCCCCCTGGTTACGCCTATGGAGCCACACTCTGTTTAGAAAAGTTGCAATTACTTTACACCTGAATAAATCCCCTTAGAATGCTACAAGGACCACAATGGGCCAATTCAAAAAGTTTGCAGCACAAAAGATAGAAGGATTTCTTACGATTCCTGTGACTCACAGTTGTCCGACAAATGACCGTAAAATTGAATCTTTTATTATCATTCTTTCGAACAATTCAAACCTTTTCTCTCTACTTGGCGGGAAAGAAGAGGATGCCAGCCCAATCATTAGCTAAAAGCTCTTCCTTGGTAGGGTGTCCAAGTTGGGCTATTTCCTTCCTTCTAAACAAGCCAGGCGAAAAATTAACGAGACGCTCCGTTATACGTGAATCCGTTACACACGAATAATAACGTAAAAGATCTATCTACTCATGTGCCTCGTTTCCTTTCAACCACTTTTTTCTTTCTTTTTTTAATGAAACGGAGAGTAAATATAATGCATACTCTCTGAGATTAAGATACTTCTTCTGCGCAAGGGAGTGGAATGATTTTAATTGGCCTTCCTGTGTCTCTCGTCTTTGTGTGTGCAAGTGCCCTACGGTTCACGAATTAAGGGATGCTAATAGGATGAGGAAGAGCACGTGCTGCCATCTGGTAAACGGTCCGAACGCAGTTCGATTCAGGATTTCCAGCTCTGTTTACAAGAAAGCAGGGGTGCTCACCGACTCGGTCGACTGTTGGGCCGAATGGGGGGTGTCGTCATTTTTCGGGGGCATGGGACCAAGGCCGCAGCCGGAAACTTTTTTCGGGGGGGGGGGGGGGGGGCAACTTTGAAACACTAGTGCTGAGGAAAGTTTCAGGGAGGAATATATGCAACATTGCGAAAATTTTCGGGATTTCGGGGGAGGGGGGGGGGGCCGTCGGCCCTCCCCTCTGGATACGGCCTTGCAGGGGACCCCTGAAAAAGGGCAGTGGCGTAGCTAGCAAGGGTTATACCCGGGACGGTTATTGATGGTGTCACTGCATGGAAAAAACAAAACAAAACAATAAAAATATGTAAGCGTGAATTATGCAGTGATGCAATACATTAAAACATATCACCACCACAACTTTGAAACAGAAAAAAGGGGGGAGGGGGGAGTGTCATTCTTATCCTCGGCGTCATAAAATTTAAGGGATTTCTTGGCAGAAATGGCGTGTTTAGCGGTTAAAAAACACTTCAAATATATTTTGGGAAGGAAGCACTTTTCCAAGTTGAAAATAGAAAGAAAATTTTTGATAAAAATATCCAATTTGAAGTATTTGCTTTGTTTTTTTTCGTTGTGGATGGGTGTCACCCGGTGCGGGCAGCCCCCACTTAGCTACGCCACTGAAAAAAAGGCTTATTTATTTTCATTCTTCTAGGAAGGAAAATAAATATCGGTCCCGGATGGTCCTTTTACCGCTTTATTCACAATCAAGAGTAGTGAAATAATTTTCTGGCACAACAAATTTTTCATAAGACCTTGCTGAATCTTTTTACTGTGTGTAAACTAAAGACCTACAATGGAATGGTTGGAATGCTAACGACTTCTCTGCCACACTTGGCCTTGAAAGGAAGTGACGCTACTTCTTTAAATATTATAACGTGATTGAAATCAAATTGTTAACTGCATTTTCCCATCTGTATGGAGTCAATCTGTAAACTAACAGAGAATATACACTTAAAAACGATAGATGAAGATCGGGGCGGGGGACACCTAATAAATGAAGTTATAGCCACAAAACAGTACCCGTTACAGCTAGTAAATAGTGGGCTTCATGAAAAAATTTCTTTTATATAAATGCTCCTTTTGAGTAATTGGCTAATCAGTCCCAGCAGTGGTGTAACGGGGGATAATAACCCCCATGAGGCACTAAACCATATGTACACATACATATGCATACGTACAATGGCAGGAATTGCTAACCTTAAAATAATTTCTTAAACTTAAACATTATTCAGCCAAGTGATAAAATGGAACAAAGGGATCGATAAAGAAAAACCAGTACTACTTCGCAAATTAATTTTTTTACAGGTCTAATAACTCGGTTTCTTGATGAGAAATTTGATTGCTATCAATATTTTTAAGATAGAAAACAAATTACATTAATTACCCATCATTATAAGGGGTATCAATGTTTTAGCTGTGGGCATGGGGTATGACTAAAAAAAGGTTGGTAAACTTTGCTCTGAATAAAAAGGAATCCACCCCTTTCCGTATCAAGGCCTCAGTCCTGAATCCGCCCATGGATTCAGATGAGTCATTAATTACCTAACATACTAATAAAGTTTGTTCATTGCAATTATGTGATGGAAAATTTCGAATTTCTATGCTTTTATGAATTATTTTTTTTATAAAATGTTTTTTTCATGTATGCATGTTTTTTGTTCGTTTTTAATGGTATACATTTTCCTTTTTGTATAATCAGGGTTGTCAAATTTTAAAACTACAAAAATGGGAAGGGGGATCGGTCCCCAGGAGGAATTGAATAACCTGTATCCGCCCAATATTTAAATACAGTTGAACTAGCTTGATACGAAATGCCAAAAATTTGCGAATTTGTTCGTATTAGCCATTATTCGTAACAACTGAGAATAAGGCCTGAGCGGATTGACATGTTCGAAAGCCAACACGTGTACGAGCTTTATTCTCTACTCAAAAAGATTGAAAGTATGATTCGAAATACATACTTGGTGGGTTTACAATGACTGAAAATAACCAACAATTGGTTTAAAAAAATTAATGATATGCAATCGAGAAAACTTTTCGTGAATAGGTCAGAAATTTTGTTAATCTTAGCCAAAATTTGTATTTTAGCCTTCGTAATATGCATAAGATATTTAGTGTAAATAAATAGTCAACCAAATTTAATCAACAAAATGTTCATTTTAGCCGTGATTTCGTATTAACTGTGTTCGTATTAGAAAGTTCAACTGTATAAGAAATTCACAAAATCCCCAGATTCCAAATTGTACTTTTCACACCATTATTTATTGAATAAGCCATAACTAATAACAGAAAATTTCATCACTATAGCTTTATATTTTCAGTCGAAAATGCTGGATCGACCCCTGAATAATGAATGAGTGAACAAAAAGACACAAAAAAAAGTAATACTACGAAGTCCCATATATATTTTGGGGATGCTCAAGCACTACAGCACTCCCTATTCAACATGAATTAGAACCAAAAATGTGAACCAAAGGAGCCAACTTTAAGTGAAGGTTAAAAATATGGTGACTTGAAGTGTTGCTCTTTTAAGAAGTAAAATCGATCTAGCATTGGTGGTTACATGACACATAAGAAAAAGGGAACAATAGTTTTTCAAAAAAGTAATTAAAATATTTAAGTTTTTTTTTTTTGCTCTCTCTTTTTGATGGGCCATCATTTATTTTCATCAGGTAAAAGTTAGTGCATCAAAACAGTATATGCGTGTGTTCAAAGGTGTATCCAGGGAAATTTTTTTCAAGTGTAGGGGGGGGGGGGATGGTTGCTTGCATGCTGTGTATTAATATCTAGATGTCAGGATTTTTAAGGGATGAGCCTGATAGATCCCGATATCCTTCCCCTGGGGAGCATCCATAAATGATCAGCGGTGATTGCGACACAAAGTAAAAAACCCTGAAAAAATTTTATGCAAAAAGTCAAATTATACGACACCTTTTATACACATATAGTTACAACGGCATGTTTAAAATAACTTTTGAAATTAAAATTTATATTTTACTTATCTACGTTTAACTAATAAGAAATATTTTATTTATTTTTTGCAAATAAACTGCAATTTATAGTAGAACATAATGAATAGGAATTTCAAATGAATATATATTTTTTGCCAAATTTTTGCAGTGATATACTTTTTTCTATTTAGAGTTATTATTTTTTCATTTATTTGTCAAATATCTGCAACTTTTAAAACAAAAGTTTAGAAAATAACTCTAAGTCCAGCGCCAATGTCAGGAAAAATGCGTTATTAGGCAAAAAAAAAATTAAATAAAGTTCGGAAAATGAGTTCAACTTTATAGATGTTTATCGGAAAAAAAACTAAATCCAAAAAAAACTCCCAAGTTTTTTTTTATCGTTCTTTTGAAAATGCAAATAAAGTCCGGGGAAAAAATTACCACTTTTGGGGATGTTTACATCGGAGATATAAAAATCGCGAACCTCAGGGTTTGGCGCCGAAAAAATTTCCAAAATGGTGCCAACGCTCAGTTATCAGTAACGAAAGCACGTGGGACCGTTTAGTGTTCGGAACAAAGACAGTTGGCGCCGTTACAGCCCTTGCTGCGTAAAAGGTTACTACAAAGGGAATGTTTATCACTTTTCGGCGTATTTTTTGTTCCCATCCGCTAAACTTTCAATTTTGAAGACTAAAAACTTCGATTTTTTAAACACGGAAGGAGGATATAAAAAACCCGGATTTCCGGGGTACACCCGTAATACAATAACCCCTCTGAATGATGTTACTTTTCCCTCATATATTTGACCCCCTCCCCTTGTCACAATTTCAAGAACCCTGGGAGCGTAACATCATTTATGATTCATCCCCTGGATAAATACATGCAAGTGTTAAGGACAAACACTGTTTACTACAAACTTCAATATTGCTACTTTCTTAAAAGTTAGTTACTATGCAGAAGTGACTAGTCCCAAAATTGACTCATATCATGAACTTGATAACAACATTGAAACAGAAATTACAAAAAATATGTCACATTTTGGGATTTAATAGCATGTTTATAAAAAATGTCTGCACCAAACATTTTTAATAAAAACTTGTTTATTATTTCAAAGTCTTTGCAGAATACACAGGGTATTTCTCATTGCTAACATCATCAGCTCTCCTAGAAATAATATAAAAAAAAACATGAAAATATTTATTAATCATTTTTGTATTCATACATACTGTAAATTAAAAAAAAAAAAAAGATGCTTAACAAAAACAAGAGCCTAGCATGGGTTTAAAAATGACCACGACCCTTGCACAATCTCAATTTCTTTTGCAGAAAACATTTAGGTCTTGCCTTCGAAAGTTATAAGAGGAATATGGAGAGAAAATACAAAAAAAAGGGGGGGGGGGGGGGTTAGATTATGCTGAAAGTTTTCTGGCCAAGTGGAAACAATAACCCTGCAAAAAGTTTACTGATATACATATCCCAATAAATGGAGCCATACTAACAAAAGAGTACCCAAATATGACAGGAACTCCCTGACTTTGGCAGAGATTTGAGTTTCCCAGACCCTTTTTGGGTCTTTTTGGTTGTCCCCGACAATTCTAGGTTTTCCTATTTTCCAAGTGCGTGGCAACCCTATCATATAGCAAATTTTTTCCTGGAACATAGTTCCTTACTCCCGAATGATTTTCGCTATTCAGATACTTACAACTTTTCCTAAACTGCCTATTATTTTCCCTCTTGTATTCTTATATGGAGTCAAAGCAAAAAAAAACAGCATACAATAGCACTACAGCAGTGGTTAAGTAAAAGTTAATTCGTGACTAATTGGTTTAATTGTTTTATTTAGATTTTAACAGTATTAAATGTATTAGATGCATTGAATTGTTAAGCTAAATTTCTTCACAGGAAATTTTATACTTAAATTGATACTCTGAATAGAAATAGAAATAAATAAAACTTTGGACATTGCAACACCATATCAACTATCACATGCATTAACAACCTCAGGAACCAAAATCATGTGCATATAAAATGGCCATAAAATTACCATCATAAGTGCTGCCCTCTTCTTTGCTTTTTTCTTTTCCTTTTTTATTCTCCTGAGTTCTGCTTCGTCCAGATCCTCATTTTCCTGAAAAAAAATAAAATAATTTTTGTGCTACAAGGAAACCAAACATGTCTCACAATATTAATTTGAAAGAAACATTAAGGTTTTCTAAACTTTTAAAAGAGTTTAAATTAACTATGCAATGCAGACAAGCAAATATACAAATTTTTGCTGAGAGGGCAATTTCTGTGATTTTACCTAGCTCCATGAAAATTCATAAAGTTTTAATTCATTTTTCATACAATAACTGATATTTGACTAATGAGGGAAGGTAATTGCCCATATTGCCCCTTTGTAGCTAAACCAAAATGCAGTAATGGAGATTGATGTCAAGTTGTTTTTTTTTAATGCTTTAATTTTTTAGAAGAAAGTATTTCCAAGCTACTTAATTATAAGTTAAATATGGGTATGAATGTTATTCATTACAATAATCATGAAAGTAGTGATTGCACGACAATCATCGAGGTACAGTATAAAACTAATGCAAAACAACTTTGCGGCAAAACAAGTACATTAAAACCTTTTTGTACTTGTTTGTACTGTAAAGTGGACCACTTTTGTCAGGAACGGATTTAGCTCTTCACCCTGTCTAAGTTGTCCACTAAAGTGCTGCACCGCAAGTGGTCAACTTACACAGGTGTCTGTACACCAAGGACACAATGGAGCCAAAATAAAAAAAGTTCTGCAATGTCAGTTCTTAAATACTTTTCAGTCAAACAAAAACAATTTTATTCTAATGATTAGATTAAGTTGATTACCATAATTACTCTTAAAATCAAAGTTGTACCTGTAAGATAAATGTACAAGCTTAGTTTACATTACATTTACCATCTTTCATTTCTTTGTGGAACTCAGAAAAGTTCACAATTATTTCTCTGAATTCTCTTTAAATTCTTAAAAAGAAAAGAAAGAAAGAAAAACACACTTTATGACCGAAAGAATACAAGATGAAAATTTTCCCTCATGTAGCTTACTTCTTGAGACACATGAGAAGAGTCGTTATGATTTGAAGTCGTACTTAAATTTACGTTATTTGAAACATCAGAATTCATGGAATTTTCCATTTGTAATTGCAGTTTTTTGGCTTTTTTCTTTTCTTTTTTCAATCTTTTTCTTGCTTGTTCATCCATTGCTTCTTCCTAAAAGAGTAAATTACAAAAAGATAAACACAAAATTAATTATTGACAGCTTTTACTTTGTATATATAATGTCTTTATGAACACAGAAGAAACACAATCAGGTAAGCAAAAAACAAAATTTAAGAGATTTTGCTGCAATGAACAACCCTTTTCAACATTAAATTTTAAGAGTTGATCTTATGAGGAACTGTAATTAAACAATTTTTGCGCTAAATGCATATTAATTGTAAAATATTAAGCTACTTTCTCTTATCTCATCCGAGTAAAAAACTAAAAATATTTATTAAAAACTAGAGATTTCTAGAAATCTCAGGACATAAGCACCCAATTATGGGTAGACGCACACACACACACACACATATATATATATATATAGGGGAGCCTGGAAGAGCGATCATCTCTGTAAAGTGGACGACTGTCTAGAGTGACCATTTATGCAAAATTAAGGGTCCATAGTAAGATTTAAGAAAAAAAGTAGGAATCGAAAATACAGACAAACACACCTATTAATGTACTTACTACACTTGTTTGCAGAATGAATACATACAAAATAGGTAACTGGGAAAAATCTTAAAAGAAAAATATTAGTTTGCTTGAAATATTAATGTTATAGAATCAAATACTCCCTTACCCCCTCATATTTTCATTCACGATTTCTAGACAGATTTATGCCAATCTTAAAAAAATCCCCCCACCCCCTAAAAAAAATCTGCACTGTAACTTCTACAAGACTAATCCATTAGAGCCGCACTAATAGAAAAATAAGAGTTCAAGAGCTCCATTACAAGTAATATTGATTGGTTCTGGCTTATTTGAAAATCAAGCGGAACATCAGAAATGAGGGAGAAATTTGAGAAACATTGGGAAAGTAGAAAAATGACTGAAAACTGGGAGACTGGCAAGTGTGCACGTCCCTTAGATCCTAGATGAGCACTTTGGCTGATGATACTTTTTTTTATGCGCCGATTGTTCATGTGACTGTCGCTTTGTTTTATTTGCTGTCTAGTTGGGGGAAAACAGTTGCGTACGCAAGGGTGTTAGGTGTTTAACCCCCCCCCTTGAGAAAAATTCTGCGTACGCCACTGGGGGAAAAAGTGGGGAGGATGAAAGGGAAATGTTAAGAGGCATGAGCTAGTTCAAGGTCACCTGCTTTTTTTGTTTACTTCATTAGTAGGGACGGCAAGTAATCTTATTGGCAAATGAAAATGCCGACATTATAGAGAGAGGACGTAAAACTTTAAAGAACAAACACAAAAAGACTGAAAAATCTCATCCCTGATTGTGCTATCTTTTTGTGTGATTAGGAATATGTTACTTCATACATTCTAAATGATTTTCCATTATTTCTGAAAAACTCAAAGTAAGGTTCCACACGATTTCTGCTTTACTTAAAAAATAAAGGAATTAGCTGATAAAAGCAGCTCATTTTACCTCTGATTCGTGTTGATTATTGTTGAAATGTTCACTCAAATCAGCAGAGCTGTCCATAGAGTTTTGTTCCGTCTCTTCTAATTTTCTCTTTTTTGCCTTTTTTGCTTTCTTTTTTTCTTTCGAGGATAACTCGTCACCCTAATAATCATAACAAAAAATATTTTTACAAAAGTAAAGAAAATAACAAACAGTACAGATACAATAAAAATCACAATTTTTTTTTTTACAAAAGTAATGAAAATAACAAACAACGTTGATACACTAAACTGAATAAAAATAGTGAAGTAATTGAACAAAGATTGAAAAATAAAACATTTGAAAGCAAGGTTTTGAGATGGGGAAAATGAGTCTGTCTGCCGCCCCTAATAGCTTTTGAAGGAATTGTCCAATTCGAAAGATTTCGGCGATGATACCTTATTTCCATATTTTACTTTTTGATTTGAAAACAGCTCAAATAGCTTTTTGGACAGCTCAAATAATTTTAACATTCATAATTTTATGAAGGGATATTTGATTGTATTTTTGATTGATTTAAATTTCGTAAAGGGTCCGAAAACGGACACGATTTTGCTCTGGCGTGATCCCTGCATCAGTTTTGAAAATGTTAAACATATTGCACAGTAACAAATTGATTTTTAATAATTGCTGTCCTCTTTAAGAATAAATAATTTAATTTTGTTTTCTATCACTTGGCAATTTGAAATATGAAAATTTGTAATTGCATCATTAACCCTTTCCACCTTAGTGATGCTATTTGGTTTTTCATCATATTTTCCCCCACTCTCCCCTTTTTTGCAACCAAAGCTGCCTCCGCACCAAATGAATAAGACTTTAAAAAAATCAATCATAATTTTTTGGTTTGGCCTCTAAAGTTGCATTTGATACCAAATGAATATTAATATACCTTAAACTAGCTTGCGACTGAGGAGGTTGAAGATGCACAACTGATTGCCTTTTAAGGCAAGCATATTATTATTCAACAAAGTTCAAAGAATACATAAAAGTCAACTTTAATACTTGAACAAAATAATTCTTTTATTATTTACAAATTTTGAGCTAGCTGTAAAACTTTAAATTATTCAGGCTTGGCTTGAATTCTTTCAAAAATCCTTGACTATATTTAACAATATTATATCAAATGCAATCCCAGTATAAATTTGTGAAGTTTTTTATCTACTTGTTCATGCTACATGATTTCTTTTTCTTTTTAGCATATATTACTCTTAAATTTTACAAGTTGTTCAACATGAAAAATGACATGCTGCTTCCAACTGTAAAGAAAGTTTCAAAATTTATTTTTTTTCATTTTAAAGGAAAAATATGATTACTTACATTCAAATTGTCTTGCTCATTATCTGCACTTTCATTTGAAATTAAACTAAAATCAGTAGTTGAGTTTAAAACAGAATTTTCTAATTCAAGTAATTTTTTCTTTTGTTCTTTCTTCTTCGCTTTTTTGATTTTTTTCAGCACTTCTTCTTGCACAACTTCTGCCTAAAAATTAAAAACAAATAAATAATTTATAATCATTCAGCAAGATTTTTCAGATAGGAAGTGTCCAAAAATACATGATAACTTGATTGAAAATTTTTTTTCTAATACTGGATCGGATATAGCGTAATAGTAACAGCTCTTGCTACTATTAAAATTTTTTTTTTTCAAAACCAGCATCCAAGCATTAACAAACAAACCTAAACTAATTTATTACTTTTAATTTTACTTTTTTTTCATTAACTGTTGCCACTCACTTTACAGCAATACTACAGTGGTGTCGTATATATTTTCTCCTAAGCAATCCAAGCAAAATCTAAAAATACTTTTTTCTGGAAACTAACACACACACATGTAAAGAGTCAAAGTGGTCATACAGCAAATGAACAGTTATAACTTTGAAATTACTAATGGAATTGGTGTAATCTTTATATTTTAACGACAACTCTTTAACTGAAGAAAATAGTTAAGTTGTTAGCTCACACAACACTTTGAATTTGGAACACCTCTTTCAACTTCTCTCTGAGATTTTGTTTAAAAGAATTTGCAACAAATAGAGAGCACAGGAAAGCTTTATACATATTTCAAAAATGTTTTCTGACTAACGGCTAATCTAAATTTATTGAACATAATTTTTTACAAACATTTAAATAAGATGTAGTAAAGTGGTCATAGTATTAAGCTTAAGACTGAAAATTACTTAAGGTGAATTTAAAAGGTAGACTAGGGTTTAATTTACACAGGAACTCAAGGGAATCTTTTCTTGTTATAGGGAATCATGCTAATTACACATGGAAATAAGATTTGAAGGCTATACTGTTTTACACTTATTTTGTTGGAAATTAAGCCCTCGCAAAAATTCGTTAAAATATTGATTTCACTAATGCTGTAGGATTGTGAAAAACAGGATCAAACACAGCTGAGCTCAAATACAATTGGGATTGAAATTACTATGAGGCTGTCTCCTTAAAAGGTTTTGGTTTGTGTAGACCAATTCTTAAAAGCAATTTCTGCAACAATTTTTTCATGCTCTCCAAGTAGAACAATTCACTTCTAAACATACTTCTAATAGTTATTTTTAAACTGGAAATGCTTAGAATTAACCGTACTTTGAACAAGAATAATACATGAAAAAGAGAGAATTAAAAACAACAATGTTAAAATCTGTGCCTGAAAACCACAGTACAGTATCTTAAGTCCATTTTTCACGCTATTGCGATGAAGTTTCAAAACAAACATTTTCAGTAAAAACTGGACTTTTAAATACAAAACCTTAGAATAAATATGTCCGATGGGTACTTTAAAGTTCGGAACCCTCATGCAGTTAGTGGCTTTGTTGTCAGTACACTGTACATCCATTAAGTGTAATTAAGTATTATCATCTCAGAACTCACCAATTGAAGATACTCTCTTAATGTGTAATTTAATTACTTGAAAATATTTATGTCCTATTATATTAAATGAAAAGGACAGATTTTCAGACTGACATTTAGGGATTAAAAACTTAAGAATACTTATTAGAGGTCTTAAAATATAGGCTGCAGCTCCAGAGACTGAAATAACCAGCAAGACACTACGAAGATTGGGAGACAACTTTCAACTATACAGGGCTTTCATAAATTCAATAAAGTTGTATTCTTTTTGGAGATGTACCGTTCTGGACTATTTTTTAAATACTATTATGGTTATTTATAATACAATTACATGTCTTCTTTTCTAATATAACGACTTTAACCCACCCCATGGGGTAAAGTGGGGGTAAATACATCCCAAAATTCTTTTACTTGATTTTTTTCTGCAGCAATTTGTTCTTTAATATCTTAATGTAAGATATCCACAAAAAAAAAAAAAAAAAAAATCTAAAGTTTTAGAATTAATTCTGGTATTTATCATCCAACAAAGTTGAAAAGGATAGATTTTATGAGCATTTTACCGGACATATTGATTAAGGTTTAAAAGATATTGCAGCATTGAAAATAAAATTTTCTATTAAAATTCTTTAACTAAACTGCAAACAAAAGAGGTGAGATTCCCTGATGAAAAAAGTTTACCTTTTCTAATGCATCTGTCATAACATCAACATTTTTTGCTGGAATTTCCCCAGTTTCAAAAAACTTCAAACGATCTTCAACTTGCTGGCGCAATTTCTCTCCAAATACTTCAGTGGGAATGTCTGAAAATTACAATTACAGGTAAGAAACCATGGCAATAAGGAGAAGAATTGATAAACTTCAAAGACTGTTTACACTTTTTGATACTTACATATTATCACAACCAGATTAGTACAATTAAATATCTTGGTGGAGCATCAAATTAATTTTATTAGGTAGTTGTCATCATTAATTTTATGAAAATCTTTTGCAAGAAGCCATTCCACTGCTTACCAGCACCTTTGAGCAATCTTAGTGTATCTCTAAATATTTATAAAGAATCTAATGTGGTACCACCAGACCTGCCAACCTTCGGGTTTGAGAAAGATAGAGCCTTTTCAATTATGCGTACATACACCACAGAAGGGCCAACATTTACTGGACTTAACTCGCATACAAATTCAAGTGAAGGAGGCCTAATGAGATTTATCAGGGTTCATACTCAACTAGCCAAAAGAATTTCCACGACTTTTCCAGGTAAATCCAAAGTAGAACTCTATGTTAATATTCGAAGTAAAAATATTTATTAGCAAATGCACTACTTGTACATTAAATACGTGCACCATAACAACTTATAACATACAATTATATTAACACCATATTAAAAAGTTCCACAGATGCTCATTAAGATAACAAACTTATAGAATTTCTAGTGTATGGAATTTAAAAAGCAAAATTTTATTACACAATACTGCCAAAAGATATTAGCCTTTATATATTCATTCATCTTTTTTATTTATTTTTTAATTTAAATTTTAGAAAGCTAATTTAAACCTATAAAACATAAAATATCAAGAATAAATAAATAATAAAAAAAAAAAAATAGGATGATCCCAATGGGGACAAATCAGCTTTTTAATTATAATAACGCATGAAAACAAATATTTAAAGAAATGCTGATGTTGGCACTTTTATGTCCAATGACAATAAAATAAACATTATGTGACAGTCTGCGCTGCTATGACCTCTCCTAACCTGGTGGGCTCTAATAAGAAGACTTTAACGCATCAATAATTTAGCAATTGTATTTGTTAAAATAGCATTGAGGAAAACTAGTTTCCATCGCTACTTACAATTGTTATTATCTCTGGACCAATATAAGTATTTCTACCCTAGAAAAAGAAAGGTAACTCCTTCAAAGCCAGATGGCATTTTATCAGAATAACACTGCATTCCTTGTATATGCTACTTGTACAATTAATATAAAAGCAAAGGGATTTTTTCTGATAGAACATATCAAGGGTTAATTTTCACATTACGAATTTAGTGTGCATCTCAATATGTTGATAATTTTGTTTATGCTCATAATGTTGTCAACATTTAATGGATTAAGGATTAAGCAATTTCAACTGTTCAAATAACAATGAGGAAATGGGTTTGCCTCGCCAATAATTTACAATACAATGATTATTGGCTCTGTGTCAATGTAAGGATTTCTCTCCTTTTACAGTTTGTTCTCCCCCCCCCCCCAAAAAAAAATCAACACCTTCTAAGTTACGCAGCATTTTATCAGAGCTGCACTAGATTCCTTGTATATGCCACCTGTACAATCAATATAACAGCAAAAGATAATAGCAGACAGGGAAAAGGTTAATTTTCAGATTAAGAATTTAGTATGTATATCAATTACATGTTGATAATGTTGACTTGAAAATAGAGCAGTTTTTTTAACATAATTTTTTTCATTTTAGGAGAGTGCTGAAGTAAAGGAAATGGATCTCTTGGGTAAGTGTCCCAGTTCTCCAGCCGCAGCCAATGATCCTGCAGAGGTTGAAGGTTCCACCAAAGAAGCGTCCATTTCGCATAACAAAAGTTCAGAGGTGTTCCCGTCACCACAACATTGTGTGAAAAAGCAAGACAAACAAAAAAATCGCTACACATTCAAAATGTGAGGAAGCGTATTCTAATGACTTCGCCATCTTAAAAGGCACCAATCAAGTCATACAGGTGATAAACCTTTTCAATGTTTCTGCAATTATCAATTCAAGTGTAAATACAATCCGGAAGTTCATGTTGGCAGAAAACATGCCGGACCATAGAGGAAACCTGTTCGAGACAGCTACTACAGATGTGCGCCTACTTCAGTCCTTACCCAAGAACTGAGAAAGCATTCAAATTGATAATAGTATATCATGTTCAATCAAATTGGATAGAAAAGTTTCAACTTGTAACATCCAATGAGTCTTATACCTTAACAGAATTTGTGGAAGAGTCTAATATACCTTGCCCGATTTTGAAGATAAATGATTCAAAAGACTTTGTAAAAAAAATCTATAACTTTTATTTTACCTTTAAAAAACTACAACATTGTTAAAAATAACCTTAAGCCAAAAAAAAAAAACTGGTCTTTTATAGCTAACGCTACATTGGAAAAACTCTTACAAGCAAGTGAACAGGTAACTTAGTGCTCAGTCGATGAAATTACAACATGGTTGAGAAAAACAGAAGAAGTGCTTCCGTCGACCAGAGCTTCCTCTTAAATACACACCCTTATTAGCATGACATAATGTTGCCCGAGTTCTAAAGCAACCAATGAGAATTTGGCAGCAATTGAAAATTGTACCCTCTTTAAGGTAGAAATAATAGTATCCTCAGTTTTCGCCATTTCTGCTATGTTTGCAGAACTCGGTTGACCAGAGCTTCCTCTTAAATACACACCCTCATAAGCATAACATAATGTTGCTCGTGCTATAAAGCAACCAATGAGAACTTGCTGAAGTTTTAGTTCTTTCAGAACCGTACTTTGCTGTTGTTTCATTGTCGACAAACATTTTCTTGGACTAGGGTCCAGCATGATCCGCACATGTTATTGAGAGATTGTGCTCCACAATAAATGCTGTGAACAGAGATTTGGCTTTAATATCGGAATGATCATTTTGCTTATTAACAAAGTTGTTTTTTTATTCATGCCTAACATGCGCACAATATCCTGATGCTTCTGCCGAGCAATATGTTTAGTAATGTTGTTCTTTCCAAGTGCAAAGCATGCAAAATGCATAAGATTTGTCTTATTTGGAGGCAATAATGAATGGATATTCCTTCATATATGTTTTCGTAAATACCGTTTGATACCTTCTTTTCGACATTGACCCGAAATACTCACTAGGAAAGATAACCTTGAGAACGAGAACACAACAAAAACACGAGGTAGGATAAGCATTGGCTAAACCTTCGTCTCCGCCGTTTTCTGCATGGCGCATGAGTTAGAAGAGTAGAGGAGGAATGACAGTGCAAGCCAGTATCAACCTCCGCACACAAAACAAAAGAAAGCTACCAAGAGCGCATGGGTAGTTTTCGGCTCTCTACACGCTGAATGCGTGACGTCCCTTAAAGAATGCAAGTAAAGTTGATTCGCTTCACGCTTTTGAAGGCTGCCTTACGTTTTCCCTCTACTGCTTTTACTTTTTAAAAAATTTTGTTTCCTACGTTCTTATTTCACAAAAGTTCTAAAAAGTGGGAGAAATCGAGAAGATTCGGGAGGCGGGAGATTTTAGTAAAAATCAGGAGTCTCTTGCCAAAAGCAGGAGACTTGGCTGGTCTGTACGACCCTTTTGAACAATGTTGTTGAGTGAATGTATGTAGGGGGAGCATTTAAAACCTGTTGAAAAATTAGGCTACCTATTTCAGCAGCATTCAGACAGCAAGTAAGAGTAGCATGCTTTTTTAGTTACATTGTGGTACTGTTAGGGAGAAACATAGGACACCACCACAAGGGTCACTTTTCTCCCCCAACTTCCTTCCCTGTTGGCACTAGGCCTTAGGGATGACCTTCCCCAGGAGAGAGAAACAATGGTCACAGGGGTACCAGGGAACTACAGTTAACTCATATTGATGGATGCTAATATGAAACAGAAAAACATTTTGAAATTTAGATTCACTAATACTGCGCTTAGGATGGCTAAAAAAATGTTTCTTTACACTTAGTTCTACAACGTTTTCTGTACTGTTCAGCTTTGGGTGGTCATTGCCGATGGTAAATTCTTTTTCACCAAATCAGCAATTTTCCATTTTGGAGAATCATTGGCAATAGATGTTTTTTTTTTTTTTTTTGCTAAATCAACTCCAAAAATAAAACAAGATGCAGTTAATTAAGTATAAGTAGTGTCACTGATTGAAATCTTTTACAACATACGAAACAGAAAAAAAAGTACAAAATTTTCTGTAGCGAAATACATGGCACTGAGCCTCTTCAATCTTTCAAACTGCAAGAGCCACGGTATAATGGTACATCAATTTTTTTAAAGCTCTGGACATGCCTCAGGTTGCTAAATGAAGCACTTACTGTTTAACCAGACGTTATACATATATAAATAAAATTAATTCTTTGATTAGAAAAACACATTATTAAATAAGCATGAAAGAAACCAATTACCTCGGAAACAATCGATTCTTGAAGCGACAGAACATTTATTTGCTAAATACCGAGATATTCTTCCTTTATTTGTTTTGCCAGCTCTTCCTATGAATGTTGAGTGATAAATCAAGCCATACTTAGGAGTATTTCCCCTTGTTTTTAGAGCCCTAAAAAGAACAAAATGAAAAATTTCACAAAAACTTTCTTATACAGGGGTGAAACTCACTCGGACCCAAAAATCCTGAAAACTGTTATGAGAGTGAAGGTTGATAAACTAAATGAGGCACAACAAAATTCGTCCACCCCCCCCTCCCTTTTTGGCACAAATATTTTTTATTAGATTATTAATAAGGCTGCAATAAAAAATTAAAATTAACTGATATGATCACTAAAAGTTAAAATAACTTTCGAAAAATTGCTTATTTTCTTCTGAGTTTTCAAGTTGGTGTGGCAGAATGATGTCCGTGCAAGTTCTTTACTATAGAAGCTGAAGCTCAATAAAGATAAAAATAATGGAAAGCTCAAAGTAATTGATGTCCAAGAGGCAGAATAGTGCAGTAAATGACAACTAGGCAGTTTTTCAAAGTCGATGCATTGAGATTTAGAAAACATAAAAAATCGAGACAAACCCTTGAAAGCGGAAAAAATGCATAAATTTTACTCTAAATTTGTAAAAGTTGGCCGGTATGTACGTTGACAGGCTACTTCTAAAATTTTCACAGAAAAAAGGGAGAAATCCTTCCAAAAATAACGATTTTTGTGGAGACGAAATTCTTAATGTCCAAAATAAAAAAAAATACAAATTCAAACATAAAAACAAAACAAAAAAAACAAAAACAAAAAAAAAAACAAAAAAAAAAATACGAATTCTGTCAAAATACGGAAAAATCACATGTCTGAATACGACTACCAGTCTATGTGGAAAAGACACTGCATCATTGCTTTTACTATTTAATAATCATAACTAAAACTGATTTTTTATTAAATTTTCTGCAAATTATTTTTGAATGGATTCATCCACAGGTTTATTACTACAAAGTAGAATCTCAGTATCAAAGTAGTACAGAATCTCAGCTTCTGATGTGTAGAATTTTTATGAAAACATTTTTACGGCAAAATATCTAGAAAATAAGTGAAAAAATTTCTTTTAATTAAAAAAAAAAAAGAAAAGAAAAAACCTTCACTTTGGAACGTTATTTTACCAAGACTAGGAGAGTAAAATACCGAACAACCGCTTCCTCCTCTTCTGAAATTTCTCTTAGGTTAAGTTTAAGTTACGGGATATATATCCGCCCACCTATCTAGATTACTATTGAAATTATAAACAAGGAACAGAACAAGCAACTGCGACCCCAAATACGTTTTTAAGATTATATTATCATTCTTTTAAAAATGTTTATTTCTAATTCCTGTGCAACTTTTTAAAAAAACAACTCACCCAAGATAGGCGATTAAGATATATATTTTTTACAAGTACAAAATGTTTGATCTGAACTAAATGAGCTACAAAAAATGCATTTAAAAAATAAAGCAAGGTGGAAAGGTTTCTTTGCATCAAAATCAAAGGATTAATTATTCACATGACATTCAATAAAGAGAACAAAGTCCAAATTGGCGAAGAAAGATAAATCACTGGAACTGAACAGTTTTTTTTTTTTACATGTGGTAGTTTACAAGTTGCAAAAAAGACATTGCATATATAGCACTTTTTTTGGTCCCTCAGCACTCCTATGAGAAGAGGGGGGGGGGGGGGGGGGGCCTTCGCTGCTAGGGTAGCAGTCTGCTATTGCTTTTGAACATATGTGTGGGCTTGCTTGAATCCATGTTCGTAGTTCATTGCATACATCTTTGTTTGCTGGAATTTAAAACCACCTTCTCCCTATAGTTAAAAATCTTGCTTATTTCCAATGAACTCGAAAAGAGCTATTGAGCTATTGCTTTAATTGAATTTTACATACGTAACTCATGACGTCCAAGCACTGGAATTCCAGGGTAGCCCCAGAAAAGTTTCATAAAAGTTTTTGTAATTTCATGGTAGTAACAAAATCCAAGAAAAATTTCCTGATTGAGCTCCAAAAACTTCCCTGATTTTATAATTTTAGTTGTGATAGTTACACGGTATCACTGTCATACATAATGACAGTATGAGTGGCATGGGGGGGGGGGGGGGGGATGGAAATAAAAAGAGGTCATAATGTAATTTTCTGAGCGATATATATAATCTGCAACTAAGAATTTTTCAGATCTAAAGTTTTTTTTAAGAATTTAGATTCCTCCCTTCCCTGAATCATCATTTAATGATTTCTTGACATGAATATACAGTATGGGACCCCAATTTTGGAATCCCGAAATCCGGAAAACCCAAAATATGGAACTTTTTCGGGGGGGGGGGGGGGGGGGGGGCACCGTTTTTCTTTTGGAAATAGGCGTTTTAAAGAGAAGAAAAATAAACTGTAATGAACATGTTTAAGATCGGATATGTGCTGTTTTCAAAAAAATATATTTCGTGATTTTCTGAAAAGGGTTTGCTTTTGCAATTAGAGTTTATTAATTGTTGTTTTGAAAAACAATCGGGAAATGTTTTACACCGTTTTTTTTTGCTCCCCCCCCCCCCGGAAATAGGCGTTTTAAAGAGAAGGAAAATAAAATGTAATAAACATGCTTAAGATCGGAAATGTGCCTTATTTTTTTCAAAAAAATTATTTCGCGATTTTTCGAAAAGGGCATTTTTGCGATGAGCTTTCCTTTATTGTTGCTTTAATTCTGCGTTAATATCATTAAATTTTGCTTATTTCTATTGCTGTTTTCTTATATTTATTTTTTCAAATGAACTCTAATTTTCGCTCGATACAGAACATTCGCGAAGTTGAAAATTCGCGTTTCTCGCATTTTTTCGATGGTTTGATCTTTTTACTACAATAATTTAGTGGCTAGAGAATATAAAACCATATCAAAATTTAACAGAAATCTTTTCTGTAATTGTTTAATTAAATAGGTTAAAATGACATTGAGAAAAGTCTAGATTTTTCGATGCTTTGCCTCGTATGTAAGCCTACTCAAACTTTGTTTTTTGTGC
Organism: Octonoba sinensis; assembly: GCA_038502835.1. Taxonomy (NCBI): domain Eukaryota; kingdom Metazoa; phylum Arthropoda; class Arachnida; order Araneae; family Uloboridae; genus Octonoba; species Octonoba sinensis. Next base: position 9,026,547 of record CM076605.1, on the reverse strand, counting down.
TAAATTTCGCGAGTTATAGGCGAGTATATACCTTAATAAAAATACTATAAATGGGCAAAATGCTAATAAAAAGTTCCAGAGCAAATTACATGGGCTCTGATGCTACTTACAAAATTTTTTGAATGAGGACCCAAAATCCAGAAAGATCGCGGCCCCGAGCGTTCCGGATTTGAGGTCCCATACTGCAACTTTATTTTCTCGAGATGCGTATTGTCTTTTCGTTGAGAAATCCTCACCAAAAATGTTCTTTTGTGATTGTGAGTTAGTCATCGGGATTGGGGGGGGGGGGGGGGGGGGGGAGAAAAGAGAAATTAAGGTAATTTTACGAGTGATATAATCTACAACTGCGAAAAAATTTTCAGTCTGATTTTTTTTTTTTTTTAACTTAAATATCGCTTTATTTTATTTTCTTAGGATTTGCTCTTCTCGAGTAAAAAAAAAAAAAATTAAAAACAATTAAAATCATCATTCTAGATGGGGGGAGAGGTCACGGGCCCTCTAGGCCTCCCCTTCTGGTTGCATCACACTGCAATATCAAACCTTAACTTCGGCACACTCGGGGCCGGCGCCACGCCAAATTTTAAAAAACGACCAAAAATGGCGGACTTACAGGACCAAAAATGGCGGATACGCGGAAGCTTCAATCCTGGCACACTTATTTTTATGCAAAATTGCAATGTTTTCTTAACTCATAGACAGACAAAGTAATTTTTTGGTTGCTCTGCCAGAGAAAGGGCAAAAAAGTGAAAATATTGACCAATTTTTTAAAAAAAGTGAAAATAGTGACCAATTTTTGAAAAAGTGACTAAAAGTGACCAATGCAAAAAAAAAAAGACTTTTAGTGAAAAAAGTGACTCGCGCCGACCCCTGCTGCTTATAATAACACTTCTTTACATGAACATGAGTTTAAGACACACAATATAGGTATGAGGAAAACATAATAAACATTAAAGCCTAAAAATAGTAGCAACTTTGCATATTGAAATGATCAAAAAGAAAGGAAAGAAAATGCCTTCTAATGTGCTATTATTAACACATTAATTTATAATTTTTATCAAAAGAAAAAAGACATGAAACATTTCTTCAACGGTGCAAAAGTGGAAATCAAACTATTTTTTTTTTTTTTTTAAATTCTTTGCAACATCCTTCAATGAAAACTGCAAATGCATTAACCATGTGATCGCCACATGTAAACCATTTTCTGTTACAAAAAAAACTTCATTTTTAATTATGCTTTAATTTATAACAGTATAATAGCTGTAAATTTTAGCATACCTGAACAATGCTTTTTCTGCACCAAGGATTTGAACGGTTGATGCAGGAAATTTCGCCAAATTTATTAAACTGCCAGCTTGAGCAATTAGTCTTGCTCCAACCTAAAATTATTCAATGATAATTAGAAATCTATTAGTAAGAAAATAGAAAGGGCACTTTGGCACGTCTGTTATATATAATAATAAATAGCAAAACAACTAAGAATATGAAAAATAATTTGTACTGTAATTTGACAATATGACTGTCTAATAAAAGAAATCAATAGATATTTTTAATAGCATTAGGTGTTTTTTAAATGAATTTTATAAATTTTAGTTGAGATTAGTTAAAATTAATAAAGTCCCAAATTATTTTCACCAATAACACAAAATGAGGTTATGTTTGGTGCACTATTTTTATATTTTTGAAAAAATAAATCATATCCTATTTTTGTAAAAGATTTATCCTGTGGTATATAATATCAAGGTTTTTGATGAATACTGTTTCCTTTTATCCATTTTTACCATATCCAATGATGCAAGATTTGTAAAGGTCTAAGAGAAAAAGAGGCTGCCATTAATTTTCTAAAAAGATATTCTTTTTTTACTGTGCCATTTGATAAAAAAAGAACAAATTTTAAATACTAAGATTTGATTGCAGATGCAACAAAAAGGTAAACACACATAAAAGATCCAAAATATGTAGGTTTTAACATTTTTCTGATTATTTTGGATTAGTTGGAGAGTTGAGCACTGCACAACATTATTTAAAGTAAAGACCACATTACAAAGGGAAAAAATATGTTGAAAAGAAAACTTTTTAAAAATAGAAATCAAGAATATTTAAAAACTCGTATGAGGTCAAGGGGGAAAAAAGCCTTTTTTAAAGCAATAAGTGATAAATTGTTACATCCTAAAATAAAAAGTAAGATTTCATACCATGTCACCTATTAAAGTTGCAAGATTAGGTGCAACACTATGCATTTTTGACTTTAAATATTCTACCAACTGCTTCCTTTTTTCCATGAGAGAACTGATTCTTTCAGCAAACACTGTAACATTTTCCATATCTAATGGAGATATTTCCATACCTGAAAATTAAAAGGTATTTATAATAAGAGTATACGAGCAATATTAGTACACTAGAAAAACTTCACACTAATTTTTGAAAATGAACAGACATAGCAAAATAATGGCATTTTCAATATCATGCACAAAGGGGGAGGGTTCAACCTTTTTTTACTAGTACTTTTTAAGCAACAACCAGATCACACTTCTATTAGAATGTCAACATTAAATTTAACAAATTTTCATAGTTAAATTTTAATCATGCAAATAAAAAACTTATTGAGTGAATGAAATATTGAGCAATGTTAAAAGCAGGCCAAACAAACATGAATTTCAACAAATTCGGGTCCGCTTGCGGATCTTCCTCAAAATTGCATTTTTCATAGAGGGATTTATTAAAAAAGTAGCATTTAATAATAATTTTTTAAATCACTATGTTTCTCCAAAATCTTTTTAAAATTCACAAAAACCAGACCCAGTTAAAAATGCTGGTTTGAACCCCCTGTTTATGCTGACTATAAAAGGGGATGAGGGGTGGGGTAACAGAAATATTAACAAAGGGAAACTTCTGCAGATTTTCGAGACACAAAATAACAGTGTTTAATACGCGATTCAAAATAGTTTTTGGCTTTAAATGTGCCGAAATGTTCAAATTACCAATTGTATCATTTGAAAATAATAATAATAATTCATAGCAGTTAATTGATACATTTTCCTGTTAATTTATATTTTGGGAAGTGGCAGGTTGTAAAACTTCTTAACAATAAATTTTAAATGCAACAAGATAAATTTGGATTATTTGATACAAAAAAAAAAAAAAAAAAAAAAACGATATTTACTTGTTTATTTTCTATTTTATAGAAGTAACGTAGGTTTACTTTTGCATGTACTTTAACAGACATTCAAATCAAGTTACAACACAAAAATAAAGCTTCACCTAGGAAAATATTAACATTTTTCTCATAGCAAACTATAAATTACACAATTGAAATTATTTGCAAAGCTATTCTTTTCAAAGCTATTATTTTCCCCAAAAATTAGCAGCTATTAACAATTACATAATAACAAAAATCAAGTTGTAAAAAAATATTAAAATGAAAAATAAAATAGTCCAGTTAATGGTAGTTTATGTTAAATTAACTTCTAACTTACAAAATATTTGAAATGTTTATAGGATGCAAAAAGATTGAAAGCTCAAAAATGGCATGCAATTTTTGGCAAAGCATGTGCTTGATGTTTGCATTTTCCAAAAAAAAAAAAAAAAAGTTTTTATTTCTTTTAAATTGATGAAAATGTAATTATAGCACAAAAGAATGCACATGTCTAAACAGTTTCACTTTTCGAGCGAGCAATGCACCTCGGAGTTGGTTGCGATTGAATAGAGCAGATAACAATTGTCAAGTAGGGCACTTGCATTACTTTGGTCGAAATTTCATGAAAATCCTTCATTGTCAGCAGCAGGTGGCAGTCGGTAAAAATGAATTAATCAGGAAGTAATAAATAAAAAGTAAAATAATGAATAATTTCACAACTCCCGGACAACTGTCGTTCCAAGGCAATTTGGCTGAAAATTGGCGACGGTGGAAACAAGGTTTTCAACTGTATATGGAAGCTTCTGAGAAAAATAATAAAGAAGGTAAGCTAAAAATTGCTATATTGCTTAATTTTATTGGTGAAGAAGCTCTAGAAGTATATAATACATTTGAGCTAACTAATGAACAAAAGGCAGATTATGACCATACAATAACATTATTTGACGAATATTTTGAACCTAAACGAAATGTTGTGTTCGAAAGATTTAAATTTTTCGCCACAAGTCAAAAGGATTTTGACACATTTGATTCTTTTGTCACGGAATTGAAGAAATTGGCGAGCACTTGTGAGTTTGGCGACCAAACTGACAGCTTAATTAGGGATAGAATCGTATTGGGTATAAACGATAAAACGCTACAACAATGTTTATTAAAAGAATCAGATCTTGATTTGAATAAAGCGATAAAAATGTGTAAAGCAGATGAATTGAGTAAAATGCAGTTCAAAGCAATGCAAGATCTGAATAATATGAATGTTCATTTTTTAAAAAAGGGAGAAAAGGAGAGAAAAATTGGTGAACATTTTACAAAGAATAAGAGTTACTCAGCGCCAAATGAGAAAATAAAAAAAAATTGTAGGAGATGTGGAAAAAAAAATCACAAAATTAAACAATGTCCGGCTTGGGGGAAAATATGCAAGAAATGTAAAAAAGAAAATCATTTTGCGCCACAATGCCAAAGTCGAAACGTTAAAGCGGTAAACGTAAATGAAAATGATAGTGAAATTTTGTTATCCATATCCGAAGACAAATCTCCTAAACAATTAAATTCTATTGAATGGACAGAGTGTCTAAGTATAAATGATGTAAATATTTCATTCAAATTAGATTCTGGAGCAGAGGTAAACGTAATTCCGTTTAACCTTATAAAGAAAATGAAAAATGTTAAGATTTTTCCAACAAGTAGAAAATTAAGTTCATATACAGGTCATGAAGTGAAGATTAAAGGAATATGTAAATTGCACTGTAAAGCTAGAAATCTTCAAGAAGGCCTAGAATTTTTTGTAGCAGTAAGAAATGTACAGCCTGTTTTGGGAATAGTTGCTCTAGAAAAATTATCTTTAATTAGTAGAAACTGTTCTAGCATTAATTCATTGCAAATGAAATGCTATAATCCAAAATTATGAAGATATATTTAAAGGTACAGGAAAACTGAAAATGGTTCACAAAATTATTCTTAAAGAAAATAGTAATCCTAGAGTATTTTCAAGCAGGAAAATTCCTTTATCTTTAAGAAATAAAGTTAAAGAAGAATTGGACTCGATGGAATCAAAAGGAATTGTGGAGAAGACTGAAGAACCAACGGAATGGGTTCATCCAATTGTTGTTGTACAAAAACCGAATGGAGGAGTAAGAATATGCATGGATCCAAGAGAACTACATAAAGTTATACAAAGACCACACTTCCAAATGCCAACACAAGAAACTATTTTTTCTGAGCTTCAAGGTGCCAAATTTTTTACAGTTATGGATGCATCGACAGCGTTTTGGCAAATACCACTGGATGAAAAAAGTTCCAAACTCTGTACTATAGCAACACCATTTGGTCGTTACAGTTTTAAAAGGCTACCTTATGGATTGAATAGTGCATCAGAAGTATTTGGGAAAGCAATTTATGATGCATTATGTGGACTGGAAGGTGTAGTAAATTATTTAGGTGACATATTAGTATTTGGCAAGAATTTAGAAGAACATAATGAAAGATTACAAAAGGTTCTAGAAAGACTTAGAAGCTATGGAATAAAACTTAGCAAAAGCAAATTGCAATTAGCAGTTCAAAAAGCCAAATATCTAGGTCATATACTTACTGAAGATGGAATTAAAATAGAAGATAAGAAGATAGATGCCATCACAAAGTTAAATGCTCCTAAAGATAGAAGTGAGCTTCAACGCTTTATTGGAATGGTAACCTATCTAGCAAAGTTTATTCCTAATTTTTCTGAAAGTACATCAACATTGAGAAAACTCTTAAGTACGAAGACAAAATGGATTTGGGGCAAACAAGAACAAGAATGTTTCGATGATTTGAAAAGGTTAATATCAGAAGCACCTGTTTTAGCATTTTTCGACAAAAATAAAGATGTAATTTTATCCACAGATGCAAGTCAGCATGGATTGGGAGCAGTTTTGATGCAAGAAGGAAAAGTTATATCGTATGCTTCCTCTAGTTTAAATGCAACTCAGCAGAAATATGCTCAAATTGAAAAGGAATTATTAGCATTAGTGTTTGGATGCGAGAAATTCCATTATAGTTTGTGGGGTATTGATTTTCAAGCTGAAACAGATCATAAACCTTTGTTAAAAATCACAGAGAAACCATTGCAAGATATATCTCCTAGACTACAACGCATGGTGATGAGACTTTTAAAGTATAAAATAAAGTTAAAGTACACACCAGGAAAACAAATGTACATAGCTGATTATTTGTCAAGAGATCCATTGGAAAATGAATTTAAAACGGACTATTTGGAGGGTCATACAGAAACGGTTCACACTTTACTATGCATAAGAGATGAAAATGTAGAAAGGTTGAAAGAGGAAATAAGAAAAGATGTAGTTTTGCAAGAATTAATAAATTTAATAAAATATGGATGGCCAGACTACATAAAAAATTTACCGGATTCTGTTAAAGGATTCTGGCATTGCAAGGAAGAATTGCACTTAAAAGATGGAATCATCTACAGAGGAAACAGAGTCATTATTCCTCAAGCAATGAAGAAAGAACTTCTTAATTTAATGCAAGCTGCACATCAAGGAATCACAACATGTAAAAATAGAGCTAGATCAACGATTCACTGGCCTGGAATTATGCAGCAAATAGAAAATGAAGTAATTAAATGCGAAATATGTCAAGCATACTCCAAAAGCAATTCTCCAGAAACCATAAAACCACATGAAATTCCTCAACTTCCTTGGCAAAAAATTGCAATAGATTTTATGTATGTGTCGAACCAAAATTACATAATAGCAGTTGATTATCACTCAAAATTTGTTGAAATTAGAAGACTGCAAAACAAGACCGAAGCATCAACTATTTTAGCTCTTAAAAGCATTTTTAGAACTCATGGAATTCCCAATATTGTTATGTCTGACAATGGACCACCATATAGCTCGAAAGCATTTAAAAAGTTCAGCGAAGATTATAGATTCCAACATGTAACATCAAGTCCGTACTATCCAAAGTCAAATGGATTAGTTGAACGTTCCATACAAACTGTTAAAGGATTAATTGTAAAAGCTATAAAATCACATAGAGATCCAAATTTAGCAGTTATAGAACATAACTCTCCAAAACAGAATTTACCATCGCCTTCATGTCTCTTAATGGGAAGAAAATTAAGAACACCATCAACATTTACTATGAACCACTATTTAAAGTTCCTAATGTAATTGAAAAGTTGGAAAAATCTCAAGAAGTTTATTCTGGAAAATATAAGAAAAATTTAAAAGATCTTTTCCCTGGTCAAAACATATTGTTACAAGAAGGACACAGGAATTGGATACCAGCAAAAGTAATATCAAAAGATCCTAATCCAAGATCGTATATTGTGGAAACACCAGATGGTAAACAATGTCGAAGAAACAGAATACATTTAAAAGAGAGAGAGTTGGAGGACACTTTAAATGAAGAGGAGAAACAAACAACTGCATTAGCAGCTAAAAATGCAAAGAAAATCAGGAAATTCCGAGCAGCCCTAAGAAAAACCTTGAAATTCAGGAAAGTCCCAGTAACACTGCTCAAAAGAGTCCTAAAAATAAAACCCCACAAAAGCCTGTCAAAACCTCAAGATTTGGTAGGATTATAAAAACTCCTCAACGCTTAAAATATTAATCTTGACTCTTGAACTAACTTTTATTTAGAGACTCTTAATTTAATAATGCATTTATTAAAAAAAAAAAAAAAAAAGGCGTGTTATGTATGCAACTCAATTTATGGTCTCGTGCATGAATATACATGGAAGCAACGAGACATAAATAGCCAGTTTGTATTTTCACTCATTAAAGTTATGTTTTGATATAATATCTGCCTGTTCATTTAAGTGATTTAATTTACATACCAAATTGACTTGAATGCGTAGAGCACATTAAAGCAAGGTATGAAACATGGTTGTTAAAAGCTTCCATCTAACTTATGTTAGTTGTCGAGTTAATAACAATGACAAGAGACGGATATTCACTAAAGGATTCGTCGCTGGATGGAACCTATAATGCTGATCCTGTTTTAAATACAAGGTACCTCTCAATACTATTCACTTTTCAATTGTTGGTTAATTGAGCTTTCTGCAAACATGTCTATTGAAAATCAAGCACACGAAATTAATCGAGTACCCTTAAAAGTACCCTCTTTTTGGGACAAAAACGCTGCGCTTTGGTTTGCCAACTTTGCGGCACAATTTGTAATATCCAGAATAACCCAAGATGAAACCAAATTTTACAGCGTAATTTCAGCTCTCTCTTCCGATATTTTAAGCTATGCGAGTGATATAGTACTAACACCACCAGATTCAGAAAAATACAGAGCCCTGAAATCTGGGAGTTCTAATCTCGACAACATATCAGCCCGGCATATTCTCAGAACCTTAAACTTAACCGTACTCCAACAAACCTTTAACAAACTGTATATCCTCCGACTCCAAATCAGAATGTTGCATGTTCAAATCACGTCCGCGTCACCACTACAGAGAACAGAGATAGCTACTGCGTGTCATTATATTCTTTAGTGAATATGCGTTTCTTGTCATTGTTATTAACTCAACAATTAACATAAGTTAGACGGAAGCTTTTAACAACTAAAAGAACACATTTAATAAATCCTACACCAACACAATTACAACATCTCGACATTACGATGAGAGAGGCAAATTGGGCACAACCACCCAACACGAGGCACGGCGAACGAGTGCTACACAGGTAAACAGTTGATCAGTTCATTTCACTTCAAAATGTTCCGGTTGCCAGGGCTGAAAATACTGTTAAAGTTTTGCGGCTCGGCGGGAGCACCGCAATTTTGTATACATTTAACAACAAATCAACCATTATCTGCACTGGATACTAAAATCGATAACTGGATCCTAACTAATCGATACCTAAAATCGATCGACTTTTTAAATTACCGGTCAATTTGACCGAGCACAGTAGGAATAGGTATATAAGAACTGTCGGTAGGTTTAGTGTTAAGAGCCCTTGTTTTGTTTTATAATTAATTTTTTATGGGAAGAAAGGTGCAATCAAGTGCTATTTATTATCCTTTAAAGAACACCTTAGAACATTATAATTGCAACTTTGGTGCAGTTTGTCGCAGAAATTAAATTTAAGCCTTTTTGTATGAAATGAATAAGAAATTGAAAATTGGTACAATTTAACCGAAGTTTTCCTCTGCTATGGCCATCACCATGTCTGCCAAAGGCAAGTTACACTCTAAGTGGTTTACAAAAATCAAATTTAAAAACTGAAAAAAAAAAAAAAAAAAAAAAAAAACACCATTCTACTTCTTTTTTGAAAAGTTTAACATTAAAATTAACACTTTGCTATGAACAAATCTTAAAATTATACTTTCATTTTAATACATACCCATAGAGCTACGAGCAAGCTCCATAATATCATGCACTTTTGTAGAATCCATTAGTATTTTTTCCAACTCTTCTTCCACATTTTCAGGCATGTTTTTTCGATCATTTATAACTCTGACACATTTTACATATAGATGATTCTCTGGAACTACTTTAATCAACTCTGGGAAATGATGGGAATACCATTCTCTGACAAAAAGAAATGACATATTTAACACTGAGATAAATAAGCACTTTAATAAATTTAACAGCAATATATGCAAAATGATAATGAATCCCGATAATATTGAATCTTAAAGGTTAACTTATTTTTAAAAAATCACAGTGCAGGTTTTTGCTGGCTGTGCAGCATATTTGCCAGAAATAGGTACAGCAAATAGCTAACTAGTGCGGTGAACCTCTTTCAAGAAATTTATAACATCCTGAAATGACCTAGATTTTATTGATTGGAACTTCTCCGTTGAACTGAATTAAGTGGCCACCTTTCATTTCTAACAAAAAAAAAAAAAAAAACGTGTGCAAGCAAATTTTTAGTGCCTAAGAGTAATAACTAATTTTATTAAAATACATACACATATAAATGGCTATTTATTTTTCAAATTTCAAATTATTTGTTTTTCCATTTTTGTGCATAGAAGCAATGAATATTAAACAGTTTTGTAAGATAGTAAAAAACTAAGATTTCCGATATTCCAGGTTTGACAAAAAATAAGGTGGATCAAAACTTTTTGAAAAGTGTATATTTCACTATGCAGTTTAAAAACCTTCAGAAAATTGGATATGACAACATTTAAACAAGGTATTTTGAATTATTTTCTGATTATGATCAGTCATAGTAATAGCAAAATGAGTTTTTCATTTAAAACCTCTTAATTTTATTTTTTATCCTTCTTTTAAGGCATTAAAAGTAAGCGCATAGTTGCATTTGAATAAAGTAAAAATACAATACATTTGTGAAGCTTAATAAAAATTAAAAGTACTTTGTTTGATGTATTTTATTTGAAACTTCTTAAAAATTTGAAACAAAAAGGGGGGGGGGGGGTTGTTAAAAGAAACCCATCGGTTCCAATCTGGCTAACTCCGAAGAGCCCTTATTCTTCAGAACTTACATTCATGTTTAGACAGGGCTCCAGGAATTTGTAGAAAAGGATTAGACAGAAAAAAGTTTTTGTGAATAGAACTTTTAAGATTACATTTTATCTGTAAGAACCCAGATTTAAAATGATGCCCATGTCCTTTCGGACTAGGCTAGGTATGAATAAGACTTTGCGGCAAGTCAGTGTTAGCATCAGGTATGCACTTTATAATCTATCCAGTTTTATTTATAGTGGTGAAAGTGTAAGTAAAGAAAGTAATTTTTTTTTTGAAGTTTATAACCATAATATACTTAAGCATATGATAAACAAACAAAAAAAACTTACCTAACTCTCATGGCAAAGGTATTTATATCTTTGTCTAATTGATCTACAATATTAATAGTCTGAATAATCATATTATCAATTCTATTTACATTGAATTTCACTCGTGCTCTTGAATAATGATGACCTAAACCTAATTGTGTCTTGTTTGCAGCATGCAGATCATCTTTAAAACCTTTTACAAGCTTGTGAAAATGAAAACGAATCCCTGCAACCAATAAAAATTATACAATGAAAAGCACACAAAATAAAACATGTCACAATAAAAGCACTGAAATTAATCATAAGACAAAAAAATAGAGCTTCAAATGTGATTTGTTTGAATACTGGAAAGATCGACACTTCCCCTTTCTTATTTAAAAGAATAGCGATTTTATTCAAAATCACTAATTTTGTTTAATTTTACAATGTCATAATTTAGTCAGTAAATGTTCAAAAAGTTACTTATATAAATTACGTTTACACAACCTTTATACCTAATTGAATATCAATCAAGAAATAATGTAATTTACTTTATAACATAGTGTGTTCTTAATAAGTCTTTCTCAGAAAAACCGAACTCTATATAAAAAAAAAAGCAATACTGATTACAATTAATAATATGATGAGCTATAGTCAAGTACGGCATAGTTTCAAAAAATAAATAGTAATAATAATAAATTTAAAAAAGGAACAATGGTAACACCAGACTTCGCATTTTATTTTTTTTTTTTTTTTGAAAGTATTGGATTGTTAAAAGTAATTTTCATCTAAATTTATAACCTCAATTTAAAACATTTTTTAATAGCCGATTTCCTCCCTTTAAAATTCTGAGCTGAAAGAAGACCTTAATATGACAATATTTTAAAAATAAATTATAAATTTTTATAAAAATAGCTTCCAATTACTCTTTTGCTAATTTTCTATTTTTTCAGAAGTAGCATAGATTTACTCCTGTCTGAACTCTAAACAGATATTAAAATCAAGTTAAAATACAAAAATTAAGTTGCAACTTCATAAATTTTTTTTACTTTAAATAAAAAATTATAGTAACAATAAATTGCACATTTACTTAAAACACATTTTGTCTCTAAAAATTAAGTTCTGAAAAATATTAAAATGAAGAAAAAAAGCAGCCGATTTAAGGTAGCTTCCAGTTTACAAAATAATAGAAACATTCATAGGAAGCAAAAGGATTAGATTCTCAACCACAGAGGGCAATTTTCAGCAGGACGAGAGGTCCAGATCCGCTTAACTAGCCACACCAGATGGAAACAAACTTTACTCGCAAGTCAAGCAACCTGTTGTTAAGCGAAGTGGAAGAATTGTTAAACCACCTAATAGACTAAATCTTTAGGAGGGGAGGGGAGGGGAGATGTGACATTATCCATGCTAAGTATTAAAAATAAAAGCTACAGCTAAGCCTTGGGCTTATATTTATATTGTTACAAATGCTGAATGTAATCATACATTGTATAGTTTGATTAGGAGTTTAAGATGGTAAAATTGTCTCATTAAATGTTGTGTTTAGTCTTGAACAGTGCTTATTCAATTATTGATTTGATATTCCCACACATAGGAGTGAACTTAACAAACACGAGCTCATTAGGAATAGGAAAAGTTGCTGAATTGGAAAAAACTGCGGTTAGGGTTTAGAGTGAAGCCCTGAAACTTGAAGCAGCGAGGGACAACTGTACAAACTTCCAGATTTTTTTTCACTGGTTAAGATAATCATAGCGCTGCTGCTCTCTTGGTGAAAAGCATAAAGATTTGGTTAAGAGAAGTAAGCAGTTGATTTTGAAAAACAAAGATTAAATTGAAAAAAAAAACAGAAAAACAGACAAGAATAATGATTGAAGGGGGGAGGGGGAGAAGAAAGTATCATGTTAAATTAAGAAATTATGTTTAGAATTAAGCACCTAAGTTCAGTAACAGATCAATCCCTACCACTGCCTACTTGTTTAATTGACAAATGGGATGCAGGTATCCCTTTACTTGTTAGCATCTCTGAACAGTACAAATAATAATAATAATAAAAACTTTACTTAAGAGCACAGCAAATGAATCATTGGCGTACAGGATGACTTGTTTTAAATCACTTTTCCATTATTATCTATTAAGTTTCAATATTACCAAAACAGAAGCAGAAAGTATTTTTTATATTTTTATATAAAAATTAAACATGAAAGATGAAAATCAACTGAACACAAAAGTTATCATAAAAGGCATTATGTTGTTAAAACACACAATGATAACAAGTTGCAAATTATAATTCACTTGCTTACCTCTTAATATCTCTGGGACAACACCTGAAATTAAGCAACTAATTCCCAAACTTTCCGTTATTGCAGCAGCAATTTTAGAATCTGCAACACCTAAAGTGACAGGATGCTTCTTTTTCGACTTTGGAACATTATTTTCTAAAAACACTTGTAATTGAGGATGCAATATTCCTAAAAATATATTTATGATACATTAATGACAAAAATAAATTAATAAATCTTAGCTATCCTAATACAATGGTAGAATATTGTTACAGTTGAACAATAGAAGAATTTCTGCTTAACAAGCCAATGAAATATTTGGTTAATTAGGCATCAGTCGACTTGAAAAATATTAAGAACAAAATAATGCATATTTCTGCAGTGTTTTATTAATTGTAAAATCAAAAGGGAAAAACTTATCTTTCAGGGACTATGAGGTGCCCCTCAATTTTAAAGCAATTTTCCGGAAAAATATTTTATTCATCATTTGACTGAAAAGACAATATACCAAAAAAAACTTTTTTTTAAAAGTGAACTGACAGCTTCAAGTAGAAAATACACCTGAATTTTGCAATCAGTTTCCAAAGGAAAAAGTGAGTCTCATAGTTAGAATAATATACAGCAATTCAGAAAATATTGACATGTGAAGCAAACTGTAAACATTATGATTGAGCACAACACAAATATGTATCTTAAGGGGGCACAGTACCTTAAAATTGTCCAAAATATAGAAAAATATTTTGTTACGGATTTCGATGGATTAAAATTGTTTTGAAGACTCGGGCAAAATTTCAAACTTATGTGACCAATTAGTTTTTGTAAATGAGTTTAGCTACTTTCATTTTGCATTTAATAGTTTAAATGCATTTTTCTCTGCTTTGTATTTCTGACGAATTAGTGGTAAAATACCTAAGGCATTTTTTCAGGTAAAGATACAGATTCGAAACTTTGTACGTTCATTTCATGGTGTTTATTTAACGAATAATAGTATGGGTTTGACTAAAGTTTGTAGTTCGTTTTTATTTTACTGTTAAACATGAATTTTTGGGATTTGTTGCCCTTTTTTCCGACATTTTAATGAAAAAAATATTAAAGTTTCACTAAGTTTCAGATATTTAATTCCATGCTAACTTTTATTGCAGTGTAAAAGTTATCATTGAGAGAGTTATAAGCAATTTTAAAAAATGAAAAAAAAAAGTTAATTTTTTCTAAAATTTAAATTAAGGGCTGATCACAATGAGGTTCTACTTTCAAATTTCATTTCTGATCATAATTATAATTAAATGCATGTTTTTTTTACCCTGAACTGTGCCCCCTTAAAAAGAAATTAATATTTTCTACACAAGAAATAAATTAATATTTTCCACACAATTAATATTTTCTACAAAGAAAAAAGAACAAACATACCTTCTGAAATACTATTCATATTTTCTAAAGCATCTCTCCCTGTTTTAAATGGCTGAAATGAGATAAGGTCCGCAAGAGAACGAAATTTATTGATATCAGCAACACTGTTTTGGATCTGGGGCAATTGGCTAGATGCCTCATCGAATTCTGTGACATGAAAGAGAGCATAACCAGCTGCATGTTCAAAAAGAACGTACAATTTAGCCTATAAGAAAAAAAAATTTAATTTATCACATAACTACGTTGAGTCAAAATACATTAATGAAAAAAAAAATCTTTAAAAGAACTTATACATTGTATATTTAGAACATTACTTAAATAGAGGTAATGATAATAAATTATCAATAAATAATTGTTTTCAGTGTTAAGGGTTTGTTAAGATTTTACGATCAATTTTTCAATACCAACTTCAATTAACAAAACGAAAAAGAAATTTTGTACACTTATACATATGTCTTTCGCATTGAAAATAAATAAACAATCAAGGCTTAGTACATGTGAGTACGTATCTTTCCTCTTTTTTTTCATAAACTCATACCTTATTCTATTACAAAAAATATATAGGTTCAGAAAAAAACTAAACCAAAGCTATGAAGCTTGTTACATCATTTGATTTGATCAATCCTATGAATGATTAATATTTTTGCATCAACTATCAATAAGAGCTTTGTAAAACAATTTTGCAGCACGCAACATTTAAAAGAGCTGAAGTACTCAAACTTTACGGGTAACTATCACTAAAACTAATTTCCATGCATAGGATTTTAAAAAAAAAGACATTAAAAATTTTTTTTATTCATAAATCAATTTAACTATTCAATAATATACCCTGAAAATTTCAAAAGCAAAATTCCAAGTTGTTTAAAAGTTAGCAGCATTTGAGTGAGGGCCCCATTTGGAGCAGTTGAGCAGGTAGTCCCTCATGAATGACCTGAAGGGTATTAGAGAACGTTAGCACATGTCCTTTGATTTCTTTTAACAATTGAGACCTCGGATAGAAATTTCTATAAGTATTTAAAAAATGATTCATTACTCCCTTAAATTTACCTTCAACAACACTTTTTTTCAAACGTGTTTTTCTCGAAATTACTTTTACGAATTTGTGTACACTCTAGCTCAGAGTTTTTGATCAATCCTTATCAAATTTAGCACGCATTTTCTTTATATACACACGCTTTAGTTGAATTAGAATCATAAACATATCATTACTTTTTTTATTGTAAAAAAAAAAAAGAAAAAAAAACAGTTAAAAATCGTACAATTAACTTTCCCATTTTAAAAAAGAAAAAAAAAAAAAAAAGAAATTTTCAATTTTTTATGATGATTTTAGTTTAACTAGAAGAGACTTATAAAAAATTATATATATATTTCAGATAAAAATTGTGACCTCCAGGATGTACACAAACTGCCGACCTGGGTAGCGACTTACAGTGTGCAGCAGCCTTTATCTCCGGGATTTTTCAAGAAAAATGTTTGAAAATTTCAGTTAATGTTCTTCAATATATCTATAAAATAACCTCAAAATCCAGGGTTCGTGATTTTTTTGATTAAAAAAAAAAAAAAAAAAACACCCGGATTTTTTTTATTTAAGGCTGCTCTTCAGTCAGAGTTTCAAATCTTCGAAACCAATGTTAACCTACGGGAAAAGTTGGACTAAGTTTTAGAAAGTTCCTTTGAAGTTTTCGAGTCCGGAATTTTTTTGAGTATTTTTCAAGCCTATATCTCGGTCTTTTAGTTTTTACTTTTCAAAAATATCACTTGCCGTATTTTTAAAAAATCGTTAAAAAATGAATTTTGGAAAAAACGTGGTACTGTTAGACGTTTCGCTCTATAAAATATTTTCAGAGCATGTTACCGAAATTTTAAAAACAACAAGACCAGCAAAACATTTCCAGCTTTCTTTTGAACTTTTGTTTGAAATAATGCAAACATTTTTAAAGACAAAAAAATCCGTCCAAAGTTTGAAAATATTTCCAAAAAAAGCTCGAAATTCCTATAAGCCACGCCTCCCACCGGTTCCCATGCAAGGGGGCATGATTTACGAGGTCGATTAGCTTAATGACTCTCACTCCGGGAAGCATTGCTGCTTCGGATTCGGACAATGGGGAAAGTGTAGTCAACCTCTTCAGACCCTCAAACCGGCCAGACACAGAAGACAGACCACATGTTTTTTTCGAAAGGGAAGAAATTTGAGAGCTTTTTGGAAGAAATTTGGAGAAGCTATGACTTATATGAAATCCTTTATATGGGCAAATTCCTGTTCCCACGGTACTATAAAAATATTTTTCACGAATTAAATGTTTGTACAATTGGGGAAAAAAACATTTTTTAAAAATGTAAGCTTGAAAACATTACTGCTCTTTAATTAGTAACTCAAATGAGAAATTATTTAATGTAAGTAATTATTCATTTGTAGGTTATTGATTTAATTATCTTCTACACAATCCATTCTTCTTTTCTTCAAAAACTTTATGAAGAGAAAAGCGTTGCCTTTACTTCCCCCCCCCCCCCCCGCCCTCTTAAAGACAACTGTGTATGCCACAGATATAACTGAATTGAGCGAGATAGAGTTTTTTTGTTTTTTACTGAAGGGATAAAGGAATGATAAACTTTAAATGTTTTCGTAAATTAAAAAGGGATTTTTGAGAAAATGAATGTAATTTCAAAATTTTATATTGGCCTCTTTCTGAATGCAATGTTTCAATAATTTGTGTTTTAGAAACTGAAAAAAAAATAAAAATTAAATATTGATTAAATAAACCAACATCTTCCGATGGAGCTGGAATTTTGAAAAACAAAATTACATATAAAGGTCGACAGCTGGGGGGGGGGGGGGGGGGGGGGGGGGGGGATGCTAACAACCCTATTTCTTTCTTTTATTTCCTTTTTTTTAATGATTTTTTTATGCCATTCGTAATATTTATTAGCCTTTCCTTTCATAAGATTTTTCCATCTTTCGATATCTTTTACTTCTTCTTATCCTACTTTTCCGTAAAAGTAAAAATAAAAAAAAACAACAACGAAAGAAGGCTAATGTATCAGATCACAAGAATATCGTTAAAAATAGGAAAAAGTCATAAACAAGTGAAGTAAATAAATACACATTGAAAAATTTAAAAAAAATTGAAAGTAGGGGTTTGAGATGGGGTAATTGTGTCTGTCGGTCTGTGTCCCCCCCCCCCCTCCTGTAGGGCCCCATTTGTCCCCGTGGGCATCTAAAAATCCGATGCGCCAAACAATGGCAGGTGCGGGGGTTCTGGGTGCGCATGTCTCTCCCCCCCCCCCCCCAATAACTTTTGAAGGAATTGTCCGATTCGAAAGATTTTTTTCCCTGCATTCGAAAGATCTTGGCGAGGACATCTCATTTTCATATTTTACTTTTTGATTTGAACAATTTTTCGTTCAATTTTGAACAGTTCAAAAATTCTGAACATTAGGGACTTCGGGATTTTTTCCCGAAGCAAAGTATGCAAATTCTGGGCAGAAGATCCAAATTCCTTTGAACAAGCGTATTGGAAGGAGCTCTCGGCGTGAAATATTTTTTTATCCACTCCGAATTTCATAGTTCAGAAAAAAAAAACCGACAGCGCCTACAGGAAAATTTCACTCGTATACAAATCCTGAGCTAACCAACCGATTAACTTAAAATAAACTTTATCGGAAAGATGTTATGACGTAGAACATATACAGTGGAAATCCGCCATTCGTACTTGTCCCTCAATTCGTACGGCGCCAGGGGTCAGCTGGGTGGCCAGTTTGGCTTTTTTTAAGAAAAAAATCGAGAAATTATGCTCATTTTGAACTCGTCTAGAAGTAATTTGTTTCGCGTTTTGGATTTTTTTTAAATTTTACTATACTTTACTATATTAAACTATAACATAAGATTCGGAGGGAAGCTGTAGCATAGCAACTCAAAAAAATAAATTAACATAAATAATAATAATAATAATGATAATAATAACTCTGCTCCAGTTCCCTGCGCAAAAGGTATTCAAAACTTTCAAAATGGCAGCCCGACTACTGGGGAGACTTTGCAGACATTGCACACCCAGCTAAAGTCTTATACTTGGACATCTTCCCTCACAGGATATCTGTCGAAATTCAATAAGTACTTCACTGAAAGATGGGAAGAAATCCATTCTTTGCCAGAAACACAAAGCATCCATTAAGTAGTAATTAACGCTTTCTAGCGTATAAACATAAATAGGAATATTTGTTTCTAGTGGAAAGAAGATTTTTAATCTTACTACATAATACTTATCAAAGTATCCCTGAAGTGTAATAGTAGAGCTGCAATTGTAAGTCAGAAATGTTTTATTAGCTGAATGGAGAGGAAAACATTTAACCAGGTGAGGCAAGAAATGAAGGTAGGGGGGGGGGGGGGGATATTTTTTGAAGTATTTCATTTGAAAAACTAAATTCATGAATGACTTATATTTATCCTGTAAAAGGGAACAAATGTTGGACCAACAAAGAACAAATAACAAAACACAACAACAAAAAAACCAAACTTAAGATAATTATAGAAACTACCCCAGCACTTGACTGAGAAGCAGGTTCAAGTAGAAATCTAATGTACAAATACAACCAGTGATATACCAGTTGATGAAGGTTTTACACATTTACACATGATTTTCACACATATTAGAAAGAAATTCAGCCTTTTTAATGTGTATCTAGTACTTTGGCACTTTTCTCCTTCCGTTACCATGAAAGAATATTTATTTTTAGTGAAAAAT
Source organism: Octonoba sinensis (assembly GCA_038502835.1). NCBI lineage: Eukaryota > Metazoa > Arthropoda > Arachnida > Araneae > Uloboridae > Octonoba > Octonoba sinensis. The sequence continues at coordinate 9,007,258 of CM076605.1, read as the reverse complement.
ATAATTATTTTTAAAAAAAACTCTCCTAATATGCATTGACTGAGCCTTCCTTAAGATGTCCAAATTTTTTCAAGGAATTTCTGCACATAGTTTAACTGAACTTTAAAGGTGAGAGTGCAACCAAAATTATCATGGCAGAAAAATTTCCTTCCGTTACCGAATTTAAAATTTCAATTTAAAAAAAAGTTATTAATTGTAGAATTCCAAGTTTACTAATTTTCATATAACTTAATAGAAAGTATAAAGGTTTGACTGTAAGTTTCTTGAAAACAGTTATTTTTTTAAATTGACAAGCTCACAAAGTCCTATTTTGATGTAAAAAACGTCCTTCCGTTACCCACGGAATTCACCTAGTGCTAATCACATTTTTGCTTTATATTGAATCTAGAACCAAAATTTTAAAAGCCCTATTTTCAGAAACTTAATTCGATTACCAATGATGTAATTCCGTTACTTCTACTTTAATTGAAGTTAAAAATATTAAGTAATAATTGCACACTTAGCAGTGAATGTTTCTTAAGAGTACAACATCTAGTTAATTAAATAACATAAAATAAACAATGATGCCATGTTTAGATTCACAAGAATTTGAGTTCCACTTAAAAAGACTTTTTCGCTGTTTTATTCTGTAATTCTGTTACTGGATATTTAAAAATTTCTAAAAAAAAAGGCAGTGTTTGAGAAAAATTCCAAATACAAATTTCAACATCTGTGACTGTACTTAACATTTTTGCCAAAAATTTGAGCTTAAAATAACAATAATATAGTTTAAATTTCATGAAAACTTGTTAATATGATCTGATGTGTAATTCCACTACCAAAGAATTGACCAAATTTATCTAGCTCAGAGAGAAAAAATATCATATAGAAAAGGCTTGATAATTTTTTAAATACAAAGGTTGTTATTTAAAAATTATCAATCCCTTTTCTAGAAATGGAATATTTTGTCCCCCTGTTGTCCAAGTGATGACCAAATATTTCCTCATGCATAAAATGAATTCTACATTTCTTTTCAATATTTATGTAAATTGTTCATATATTTTTTAAAAATTCAGTTTACTTGAAATTATGTTTTACCCAGAAATTTTTATTGCATAATTAATAATTTACAATATATATTTAACAGTACAAATATTTTTAACCGACACATAGAAGAATTAGTTTTGAATTTAAAGAAGAGATCATATTCCATTTAATTATTACTTTTAATGCGTACAAATTTGTAATTCCTTATTTGATATACTATACAGGGGCCAAACATTTAGGGCGGGATTCTCACCCAAATTTCTCGGATCCCCTCCGGAAAGTGACTGGTAGGGAGTTTTCCCGCCCATGAAAGTTTCAAAAAATTTCGATGAAAACGTAGAAATCTGCATTTTTTTTTCACTTGTATTATATGGCAATATTATTATAAGAAAAGAATTTGTTATATTCCTTCTAAAAATTACAATCGCCTCCGTATATAAAGCTTAGAGGAAAGTCTCCCCATCCACTTGACTTTTTAGATCCCGATATAAAAATTTTCACACATTTCATAGTCTGTTTAAGCACAGAACCAATTTGAGAATAATGTTTTAATGAAATTTAATGAAACGGAAATAACTTGAACATTATTATCCATTCACTTAATACAACAACCATGTGTTATAACAATCCAAATAGTGAAGTCTGGATGGGGTCGTTATAACTTGAGGTGACTATCAACCATCATGTAAGTTAAAGTGAAGTGGTAATTATGTGGTCTTTGCAGCAGCGATTCAAAGAAAGCAAATTTAAATTAGCGATAGTCATTTAAGAATAGCATTTAAAGGTTTACAATTGCAAAATTGAGATTGTACTGTATTTGATTTCCTTTGACAATTGGCATAGATCCACAAGAAATGCACGTCCTTTTTGGTATTGTATATTTTGTACTGTTAATGACATGGCTGGATATTTGTTAATGTTTACTATTTCATGATATTTTTACTGGAGCTGCTTTGTATAGTTAAATATTTGCCAGATAAAGGACAAGATTCGCACTTGTTGGAAAAAGTGGCGATTCAAAAAATTAGGAGCGATCGCCACCTTTCCTTTTTTTTTAAATTTTGTAAAGTGAATCCCTCCTTTTCAAATACCTTCTATGGAATTTTCAACTCTTGCTTCTTTCATGTATGCAAGCACAATAAAAACGCATCAATTCGGCATTCAAGTTACCGAATTTCGGCTGATGGTCTTCATTTCCCCTTTCACAAGAAAAAAATGGCGAAAATTTTTCCTGATTACGCTATTTTTTTTTTCTTTGAATTCATTCTCTCTGCCATATAAATCTTTTAAATATAGTAGGAAACAATATTGATCTTGATTCTTTTTCATAACTTTCATTTCAGATCGGCCATTTTCGATTTATAAAATCGGACTCAAGTGTCGTGCCATTTTGAAATAGTGTGAAAGCTTTAAAAAGAGTTTTGAAAAGAATGAAAATTAAATGTACTGAACAAAATTAGAACTGGAAATATACATTTTTTTATACTTGTGTTCGAAAATGGTTCGTATTGGTGATCGCGGTTTTTGTAAAAGGTTCATTTCTAAGAGGGGGATTTTTATTATCTGTTACTTCTATGATGAAACAAGTAAAATTTTGCATTTACATCTTTTGTGGTTTATAACATTAAACATGAAAAACTGTATTGAAAAAATTCATATCCCCTTAATTTACCATCGCCAAGGAAGCAAGTTTTTTCTTTTTCCAATTTGAAAGTCATATACATTTTTTTTTTTGAAGACTAGATAGTTTTAACAAAATATTATGTTTTCTTCACTGAAAATAAGACACATAAGGAATTGTAGTGCACTGATGCACCAATCACCCCCCCCCCCCCCCCGCTTTGCACTTTTGCTTTATGATGCATAGGTGGCCACCAAGTTAATCAAGTTTAGTGGCCGCTGGCCACTTGCAAAATTTCTGTCTTGACCTTTATTGCCAGATGTGGGCTGGTAGAGGGCAAAACTGGGAAATTTTACTAGTGGCCAGTAGAGGCAGATTTTGTACTGGCCACTTTTTTCAGTGAAAAATTCACAACGGTGTTTTAAACTTTTATGTATCAATTAGTAATGATATAAAATTAAATACTTAAGTTATTAGAATATGATTATAAAATTTTAAAGATTAATTTTTTTAATGAACTCACAAGGGTTACAATCTCACTTTGATTTTCAGGAAAAATATTTTCCCTTTTCTCCCAATTATTTAAAACCATTGTACATACATTAACTTATGCAAAAATGAAAGATCATTGTACAACATCAGGGTTCATTGATTTAAATCAGCTTGATTTAAATCAAGTGATTTTTTTAAAAAAATCATTGATTGTAATCGAGTGATTTTTTTTCAAAAAAAATCATTGATTTTACAATGTTAGAAAGTGTTGCAAAAATGAAATATGTTGCAATTACAACCACTATTTCAAACAAAACTTCCTAGGTCCATCTGTCTGTGTGCATAACATATTTCATTAGTTTAGAACTAATTACTGTTTTGTTAATTTTACAATATTACTCTTATTCTTCAAGCATCTTAAGAGCAAAGCATAATTCATTCAATCATTAAAATTATAATTCATAATAATCAGGAAACATTGTGTTTTTTATTTTAAAAATAGTATTTTAGATCGATGTAATAAATGCCACACAATAAATTCAGAATGATAATATTTAAAACAACAATTGATAGAATTTAGAATATGTATCCTTTCATTCATGTCCCTTAAGGTTTTTTTCCTTCTAAAATATTTTTTAATCTTAGAAGTTTTTAATAAAGATATTTGATTGAAACAAAAAGTTTCAGTTTTTAGTAATGGTATGAGCATATGATTTTACTAAATGGGTAAAAATATTTCAGGCTGTTTTATTTATAAAATAGAAAAATGATTTTAAAGTACACTCACAATGAAAAAATTAAGAACACACAATTGTTACTTTTTTTCAGCTACTTTTTACTGCTGTGAAAATATCTTAAAGTGTATTTTTGCATATTGATTACCATACCCTATTGTTTATATGAATGTGACATAATCAATATCCAAAATATTTAAGGTCTTTTTAAAAAAATAAAAAAAATCTGATTTAAATAAAAAAAAATCCGATTTTTTTAAAAAAATCACGAACCCTGTACAACATATTGCTTATTACACTGAAACAGTTGATAAAAACTTAGCACATTTTGCTTTTAATATTAAGGGATTTTTGTCAATACTTACAGCAAATGAAATTATATATTAATATATTATTTATGAAAGAAGTTTAATCACAGAAAACTATGATAAAATAATAATATGGCCTATGGGTTTTAGGGAGGGGTACGCGATGGTACAGGACAAAACTAATTGCAAACTTTTTGTGAAATACAATTCCGAACCCCAAATTCAGAATCCGAAAATTCGGCACTTTTTCCCGAAAATTTCCGATTTTTTTTTTTTTGTAAATCCAGAAACATTAATCGGTATTTACGTATCATCACAACCATGCGAAATTCGGGGATAACGAGCCAAATTGGCAACACGGATTTTGTACCTATCTAAGGCGCTTATGGTAACCATAAGTAGGTATATAAGTCGCTAATCTCGCCAACCTGGTTGCGATAATACGTAAGTACCCATTAATCTAAGAAGCTGCTAAATGAACAAATACCGGTAAATTTTGATTCACATGGATGCAGCAATCTTGTAGATATATTTCTGATTTATATGAACTAAACTCAGGAAACCAAGATAAAACCAGTAAACCCTATTATGTTAAAAAGTGAAAATCGGTTTGTTGGGCACAGTTAAATATCTTTTTACCCTATAAACAGTCAAATATTTTTTCCTTATTAAGTTCTTAAAAGTGCCGTTAAAAAGAAAGATAAAGTTTAAAAAGAAAGATAAAGGAACTTGCTCTATTTGTTTCTCTGTGGTCATAAATGGCGCCCAGTATCCTTGGAATCTGGCGTTTTGGTTCGACTTCTTCGCTAATATTTTACAGATGTAGCTCTATTTCCTTATTCATGCAATTGCATGGCAAAGTACCATACGAGTATGGTTTCGTTTATTTTTGCTGAATTGTGAGTTGTAATTTGGAACGTTTTATTAAAATCCATGAATAAGTTTTTTTTTTTGTTTAGTAAAAATATATCACCACCACGGGTTTACTTATATTACCTTCTCAAGGAAAAAAAGGTATCTTATTTATTTACTAGCTAAGAAACCGGAACCGGAGCATGCTGAATCCGGGGTTCGATTGGATGGGAACGTGAAAGCACATGTTTTTGAACCTAGCAGTGTACTTTTTGCAAATTTTCAAGGGGAGAAAAAAAAAAGTGGTAATATTTAAGTCGCCATTTCTGTTCATCTAGTCACCTTGTGGCCAGTGGCGACCGCTAATTTTTCCCTCTATGGGCCGGCAACTGTCCACTGGATAGGACATTTATGTGGGCATTTGCACAAAGCACTTTTAAGTACCCAACTCAGTAGCAGAATTTTCTGTACCAATCTGTAGCACAAGTTTCAGAAGTCAAAATTTATCTGCGGCACCAAATTTATTATCATAAAAAATAGCAAACTATGCATTTTAAAAGTAGTTGACATATAACAATAATACATGCAGATAATAAATAGATACAGTGGAACCCCGCCATTCGTCAAACTTGTTCAAGTAAAATTCAACTAGCCATTCGTACTTGTCCTGCAATTCATACGGCGCCAGGGGCCAGTTGTGGCTATTTTTAAGAAAAGAATCCAGAAATTTTGCTCATTTTGAACTCCTCTGGAAATAATTTGTTTGGCATTTTGGATTTTCTTTTTTTTTTAAGTTTTAACACTCTTTGAGATTTTACTGAAAATTCTAACTTTTTAAGGGGACAGAAAGAGGAAGTGGTTGAAGAACTTTCTTCTTCAGAGGAGAAAAGTAGTAAGGAAAGCATTTCCTTTGCAAAAATTAAAAAGCTGTGTTACCCCTGCAAGAAAACACAGATATGGCGGAAAAATGGCATCCCAACACTGCTGTGGACAACAGCATTAACTTGTTCAACAACGTTTTTGACCACAACGACAATGTTTTCGACCATTTTAGAAAAATTCCGAACAATCGTCAAAGGCAGACAACATTGGACAAGTTTTTAAAGAAAGAAACCCAAGGTTCTTATAGTTCAAAAAGACTGAAAAAAAGAACAGCAGAAAGGGAGATAACACCTGAAAGGATGTTACCCGATGTTTTTATGGAAGGGAGTCTTTCATCCAACCATTTCTCTTCCTCCTCTCAACATTCCCCTTATGCCATCAGCTCACCTCAGTACAAGCAAAGTGCAGTTAAATAAACGGATTGGATTCTAAGAATTACACACTTAAGCAATCAAAATTAAACTTTACACTTGCATGTCATCTATATTTGCTAAAAGATACATAGCATGTCAGCATATCTACAGGTACAAATGGTTATAACATATAGTTCTTTCAATAAATTGAAAAATAATTTAAACAAAAATTTTCAGTCATTATATTAACACACGAAATAAGAAAATGCTAGTATAAACTGAAGCAAAAACATTCAAACATTAATCAAAATGATTTTGAAATATGTTTTATTAAAACAGGCTGATGTTCTAAGCTAACAATATTGATTCTGCAAAAAATTATAAATGCTTTACAACATCTGCTATGAAAAACCTCATACGTAGTATCATAAAATTGTTAGGCAATTTCGCTCCACGAATAATGGGAATAATTTCAAATTTTGCTCTGTTAACTTCATACGAATTCCAGTTATTAAGTAATTATATACAAAACTATCTATTTCTAAAGAGAAAATTCAATACATAACATAAAATTTGAGAAATGCTTCAAGGGAAAAAAAATACATCGAGTCAAATATGGAACGCGCTCAATACCTCTTCGTAATTTTAATTTCTTTGAATAAATCATAGACACGAGATGAAAAAGAATATTATTAAATGAGTACGGCATGCAAAAATTTCAAATTGGCTTACCATAATGCAAACAAAACTATTTAAAGAATAATTGTAACAACAAATTCTACATCCAACATCTTTTCACAACGTAAATTCCGTAAAATAAACACACATGGTTTGAAAAAAGTAAAGTTGTGTTGGTTCCCTCCTGCTTCGAAGAATTATACTTTTTCACACGAAGGTCCGATTCCTTAAATTTCCCCAGTCTATGCGCATGCGCCTTGGCGCACATTCAGAAACCAAATAGCGATAAATCATTGCCAATGGCTGCACTTGGTTTGGTACTTTAACAACGCTGTAGATCGCAATGCTGCGCAATTATTTGCCGTTACGGTTGTGTTGCAGAATATTGAAAAGACATATTATTTGGAGAAAACTTTAGATATATTTGTTTTTGAACGTGATTAATAAAAGCAAAACGCAATTAGAATTTTCAAACAAGTTGATTAAGCAAACTGATTTTTGTAAAGAATTGAAAAACAACGTTAAGCACTTTAAACGATAAGAATTGCTTCTTTTTTTTCCAATGCAGCAATAATAATAATTGTAATAAAAATAAAAGTATATATGAAAGGATGAAAAATATTAGATTTGAAGTAACTGCATGTTATTAATTTGACCAAGATTAGCCTAGCTGGGCCCAGAGCCTGTTTTTCTGTTTGCTGATTCTCGTTTTTGTATTTGTATAAGCTGCTTTTCTAAAATCTTCATTTTCATCACTTTAAAAAAAAATTCCATTCAAAAACACCAAATTAATGAGGAATAGGAACCGCACTTTCTACCTTCCCAAAAGAGCCACACACATACATGAAAGACGCAAGACCCATGGTCTAAAAGAACACACAACGTCCTAAATTTTTCTTTTATTTTGCCCCCAATTACCTCTTTATTTTAATGAGTATTAAACGTTGATGGCTACCCTAAAAAATATGGTTGCGGGGGTGTGCAATCGGGGTGAGAAAAAAAAGCAAAGGATTAAGTTAAAATAAAGAGCAACAAAAGGCATTCTGCCAAAAAATCGTCTGATGTACAGTTTTTCAATAGAGGTTGCAACTATATGAGCAAATATAGTCATGCCCATATGTTACGAATTGGATACTAAAGATACTAACACGCCATCTGGCGCGCAGATCGGATGTATCCACTCTTTAAACCTTCTTTCCCGTAAAACTAAAATAATAGTAATACTAATGAAGCATGAAAGAAGGCTTAATGTATCGTAAAAAATCTCATTAAGAAACAAGAAGAGTCAAAAATACGTTAAGTAACTAAATAAAGATTGAAAAATAAAAAAGTTGAAAGTATGGTTTTGAGATGGTTAAAAAGTGTGTCTGTCTGTTCCCCCTCCCGCTAATAACTTTTGAACGAATTTTCCGATATGCTGAATTATTAACAAGATTGATAGAGCTCAAAATTTGTCAAGTATTTTATCAAATGTTTTATGTTCGCTCTTCGTGGATTTTATTATACAAATACAAATACAAAAGTGACGACCAGCAACAGGCTCAGGGCCCAGCTAGGCTGGTCCTAGTTAATTTAACTGTCCCCAATGAACATCAAAAGCTTTCTTAAAAGTTTTTACTAAGGCTCGACCGATGCATCGGCCTCGCCGATGCATCGGCGCCGATTGTTCAACAAAGTTGCCATCGGCCATCGGCATCGGCGGCAGATGTTAACTTTAGAAAAACATCGGCCCATCGGCCTTAAAAAACATCTAAAAGCCGATGCAAGGCCGATGTTTTTCGCAGGGACAACTTTCCAGAAAACATTCTGTCTTTCACTTTATTTTTTTCTCTATAGCTCAATTTCTATTTCCATAGAATAACAGGCAGCACATAAGTTAAAAAGAAAAAAACACAGAAATAATGTTATTCTATAAAGTATTTGATAAAAAATTCGGAAAACTAGTTTAAGCGATCGCTGCCCGAAAACCTTCATTATTAAAATAGTTCTCTTTGAGCAGAATGCTCGCGAAATAGAATATGTTAAAGTAAAAGTCATAGAAACGTCTTATGAGTGCTATTTGTTTTTCGCACTAGGTTAGTTGCCTCATTTTTGTCCGTTTTCCTTTTAATAATGACTTAGTGCATTAGATGTCATTGTGCAATAATATTACACCATCTGCTTTTAGTTTGTCATGTTTCTTATTATTCCGAAATTGTAAACAATAAAAAGTCAACTTAATCAAAGTACGATAATAATTTTAATTTTTACCAGAGTAAACTTTTTTCTCTTTGCGTTTTTTTTTTTTTTTTTTTTGCTTCTTCGATCCCACGTGTTAGAGTTTTTCTGCAATTGTGGAGCAATCTTGTTGCATCTGCTTTTGGTGTGCGGTTGTTCTCATTATTTCATTTTTAGCCTACTTTCCCGTAAAAGTAAAAAAAAATAATAATAAAGCATGAAAGAAGGCTTAATGTATCGTGAAAATATCGTTAAAAATCAAGAAAAGTCAAAAATAAGTGAAGTAATTAAATAAAGATTGAAAAATAAAAAATTTGAAAGTAGGGTATTGAGATGGGGAAAAAGTGTGTCTGTCGGTCTGTCCCCCCCCTAATAACTTTTGAACGAATTGTCCGATTGGAAAAATTCTTTTTGCATTCGAAAGATCTCGGCGAGGACATCTCAATTCTTTATTTTGATTTGAACAATTTTTTGTTCAATTTTGAACAGTTCAAAAAATTTTAACATTAGCGCCTATGGACAAAATTGAAGCAAATTCTGTAAACTCTGGGCACAAGAGCCAAGTTCCTATTGCAAGCTTATTGAAAGGAGTTCTCTGCGTGAAATATTGATTTGAACAGTTTTGTTCATTTTTGAACAGTTCAAAAAATTAACACAGAGCTTACGGGGAAATTTCAACCCTATATAAATCCTGATCTAACGCACCGATTTGCTTGGAACAAACTTTATCGGAAAGCTCTTATAACGTAGAACATGTAGAAATAGAAAATTTATCCAGAACTTACGAGCCTATTTTTCTATTTAATATTTTTTGATCGGGATTTTCAAGGATATTTCTCAGTAATTCAATGAGTGAAATAATGAATGAATGAATAAATGAAAGAGTGAAAGAATAAATCAATGAATAAATGAATGAGGAAAAGAATGAATGAATAAATTATTGAATAAATGAAAATATAAATAAATGAGTGAATAAATACATGAATGCGTAAATGAATGAATACCCACTTGAATGAGGTAACGAATGAATGAATAAATGCATGGCTGAATAAATGAAAGAATGAATGAGTGAGTGAATGAATATGTATTATCCGTTGAAAAAGGTATATTTTCAATAATTAGAACTAAAGATAAATAAGAAAGAGAGAGAAAGAGATAGCTAGAATATAGATTCGAATTTGGTGTATACGGGAAAGTAGGCTCGTATAGTTCCAGACGGAACTTCTTGTTAGTTTCTATTATAGAAAAGATTGGTCAAAAATAAGAAAAAAATTTAATAAATATTTATTGATCGAAATTTCATGTGTCCAAGTTCGAGTTGAATTTTCAAAATGCGAGTTCGCGTGACAACCTTAATAACATTAATAACATCTTAATAAAAATGCTAAAATTACTTTATTTTTAAAGATTGATCAAAGCATATTTTTTTTTCAAAATACATCTTAACATTTTTTATGCGATAATAATTTTAATTTTTCCCCGTTTATACTTCGTTTTTTTAGCTTCTTTGATGCCACGTGTTAGACAGTTGACAGTTTTTCTGCTATTGTACAACAATCTCGTTCCATCTGCTTTTGAGTTTAGAATATTTCTTGTACAACATAGAACATATTGATAAAAATATGAATCAATTTTTCAGTATAAATGTTTATGGGCCGTGGTAGCCTTGTGGTTACCACGTCGGACTTCCACCTGGAAGGTCGCGAGTTCGATACCCACTGAAGACCCCCATGTATACTTGGGGATATGTGCAGGTAAAATCCGTAGACCCCACTACCTCTCCCCGTGCGTAAGCAATCCTAAGGCCTCGGCTAACAGGTAGGGGTCTGGTGGAGAAAAGTATGCATGTTTATTGATCGAAATTTTATGTGTCCAAGTTCGACTTGCAATTTTCAAAATTTTAATTCTTTAAAAACAAGTTTGGGATACAGGGTGGAACAATACCTTAATAAAAATGCTACAATTTCATTAATTTCCAAAATTGTCAACGTATATAAAAATATATATATATATATATATATTTTTTTTTTTTTTTTTCAAAATGCATCTTAATTTTTATAAACGATCACGTGTTTTCAGAAGATTATTTGTCAACAGAAAACTGCTGGTGCTCAAAATATTGGTTTATTTCGGTGACCTTACATATTGTGCTCATGAAAATATAAAGAACATGTCAAGTATTTCAGAGTAATTTTCAACTCACAAGAAAAAAAAATCTAATAAGATTAGTTCTTAAGACCCAGCATTCATTTGTAATGACAAAAAAATCTCAAGTCTATGTTTTTAAAGCAATATTCAGCATGTCTTGGTTATAAACAAGGGATAATACTGCGAGCGAAATTTTTTAATATTTTATTTTTATTTCAGAAAAAGAGCTCAAAATAACTTTTTTAATGAAAAATAAACATGTAATCGTTCCCGCTTTTCTTTTAAAAACCGGGGGGGGGGGGGGGGGGATCATGAAAAAAATCTGAGAGGAGGCGGTTGACAGTTTCGTTAAAAATACAAACCCACATTATTTGTTAGTCTGTGTCATAACATCAGCATTCCTCTCCATGAAAAAAAATAAGAAAATAAAGGCAGCTGCACTTGGCATTTGCAGTGCAGGTGTGATAAAGAGAAAATGTTGAAGGAAAGGGAATTAGACCCGAGCCGATCCAATAGATGTTGAGTATTTTTCTTTTGCAAACATAAGAAAAAAGAATTAAAAATCCTCTGATATAGCATTTTTTAATTTTTTTAACCTCCAAATAGTTGTATTACTTTACTAGAATCGCGAGTGATTCTTTCAGTTTTAATTACTATGTAAACTTCCCCCAAACAGTTTTACGGTGCTTGAATAATGCATTTATGTTTTTATAAACATTAAAATAAATAATAAATGATTTAAATGACATTTTTGACAAGCATTCTACACGTTTTAATGGTTTAAGGCGACTTTTTTTCCTATCGGCCATCGGCATCGGCCATCGGCCGATGGAAGAGGAGAATAATCGGCAATCGGCCATCGGCCGACCGCGGAACAATCGGCCAACAATCGGCATCTGCCCATCGGCCAAAAAATGCCATCGGTCGAGCCCTAGTTTTTACCCCACTGCAATTAATAGTCGCTTCCGGTAAACTATTCCAACTGCCTACAACCCTATTGAAGTAGTAGTTTTTCCTAATTTCAAGATTAGCCTGAGATTTGAAAAGTTTAAAACAATGACCTCTGGTTCTACTTTCAGCACATAGCTGTAGTCCATCAACATTTCCCGTTTTAATGAATTCAAACAACTGAATCATGTCCCCTCTGACTCTCCTTTGCTCAAGACTATACATATTGAGCCTTTTAAGCCTAACCTCATAATCTAAGTCTGAAAGACCACTTACCAATCTTGTAGCCCTCCTTTGAATCCTTTCGAATAAGGTAATATCCTTTTTCAGGTACGGAGACCAAAACTGAACAGCATACTCCAAATGAGGTCTTACCAAACTTCTGTATAATGGCAACACCACTTCCCTAGACCTGTTCGAAATAGCCTTATTGATAAACCCAAGCATCCTGTTAGCTTTGTTACTTACTATGCTACACTGCTGACTGGACTTGAAGTCGTGAGTAATCAATACTCCTAGATCAACAACTGCTTCTGCTTCCCTAATGACAGAACCTTGTAAATAATAGGTTGCATGTTTATTCCCATGACCAAAATGAAGTACTTGACATTTCCCAATATTAAAAGGCATACCCCACTTAATTGCCCACCTAGAAATTTGATTTAAATCCTCTTGAAACTGATTGACTTGTTCCTCCGTGTCCACAATTCCCATGATTTTGACATCATCAGCAAAAATATTGATGTTCCCAGAAATACTCTGAGTAATATCATTAATAAAAATAATAAATAATATCGACCCTAAAACTGAACCTTGTGGAACCCCACTCAAAACATCAATCCACTGAGAATAATTGCCCTTCACTACTACTCTGTTTCCTCCCAGTCAGCCAGTTTTTAACCCAAATAAAAGTTTTTCCACCAATACCAATATAAGCAAGTTTGCTAAGAAGAGCTTCATGCGGTACTTTATCAAACGCTTTCTGAAAGTCAATGTAAACAACATCTACGCACTTTTTACTATCTAATGCATGGTAACCTTGTCATAGAAATGCAACAAATTAGTTGTACAGGACCTACCCTTCCTAAAACCATACTGAAAATCAGTCAACACTCCATTTGCCTCCAGGAAATTCCCTATTTTGATTTTTATCAGAGTTTCAAAAATTTTACAAAGAACGGAAGTAAGACTCACAGGTCTATAATTTCCTGCCTCAGGTTTAGACCCTTTCTTGAAGAGCGGCGTTATGTTGGCCAGCTACCAATTCACTGGCACAGTCCCCGAGTTATATGAAGATATGAAAATAGTCAAGACAACATCCACTAATTCTTCTGCACATTCTACTAAAATTTTTGGATAAACATTATCAGGTCCTGGAGCCTTATTTGCTTTAATTTTTTTCAAATGAAACAACACATCATCCCTAGAAAAATACAAAATCCTCAAGCTGTGTATTAGCTTGCGTCTCGCTTATGTCAACTGTTGAGATACAGTTTCTGTTAAATACACTGGAAAAAAAATTGTTTAGAATATCAGCAATATCTCCCTCATTTTGAATCAAGTTCCCGTTCTCATCCGCTAGTGGGCCTACCTGAGTATTACGAGCTTTCCCTGAATTAGCATAAGCAAAAAATTTCTTAGGATTCCTTTCGATGTTATCTGTAAGCTTTTGCTCCAATTCCCTTTTCTTACTCCGTACCAAATACTTGAAAATACGTCTAGCTTCACAATACAAAATGCTGTCAGCATGGCACCCAGTCTCTTTAAGTCGCCGAAAAGTGGCCTACTTATAATTGAGAGATTTTTTCACCTCTCTAGAGAACCACATGGGCCAAATTTTCGTGAAGTCCCCTTTCTTTCTAAAAAGAACATAATCCATCACTGTTTTTTCCAATTTCCCCTTAAACGCTTCCTACTGAAGATCAGCTTCACTATTCTCCAACCCAGAAGAAAAAACCTCTTTCAAACCCTGCCTAAGTGTAACATAACCAACATTCCTGAAGTTAGGTACAAATCTGAAATGCTCACCTTTGTGAGCATCGAAGCTGGTCTAAAACCTAATAGTATTGTGATCACTATCTCCAATATGTTCCCCTATACTCAACCCCTGAACAGAACTTCCGACATCACAAAAAACTAGATCCAAAACAGCACCATGCCTAGTCCCCTGGGTAACAACTTGATCCAAAAAACAGTCCCCAATCACTTTCAGAAAATCTTCTTCCCTAGCATTGCTAGTGTAAAAACCATTCCAGTCTATGCCCGGGAAATTGAAATCCCCCATCATGATGACCGAGCCCTTACCAGACATGTCCCTAATAACACTATACATCTCCTCGTCTTGATCCTGACTAACATTAGGCGGCCTGTAAACATTCCCCAAATGTAACTTCTTCCCCTTATTGCTCAGCAACTCCACCCAGACCATATCAATATCCTTAGGCTTATTATTAATGACCAATTCATTGCAAATAAAAGTGTCCTTAATATAGAATAAAACCCCTCCACCTTTCTTACCCAGCCTGTCTTGCCTAAACAAATTGTATCCAGCAATGCTCACCAAATCCTTATCATCATCAGTAACCCATGTTTCCGTAATTCCAATAATATCCAACTCCTCACCTGCGATAACACTATTTAACTCGTCCATCTTATTCCTGATACTGCGAGCATTAGTATATAAAAACCTGAGCATGCCCATTTTGCTTGTCTTAAACATTTTATGATGCCTCAAATCACTACTATTAATGTTACTATAGCTTAATATTTTACCCTCATTTTTAAAACCTCCAGAACAGAAGTCAACACCATGACATTCTCCAATCCCCCCATCCAAAATTAGTTTTTTGATTCTAAAGCTTCTAAAATCATATCGCTAACCTTAACTACACCCCTAGAACTAAGATGCAGGCCATCCCTCGCAACCCAATCACGCTGACAAGAACTCCAAACATCAATGAACCTGATTGAATGCTTTATGCAAAGTTTCTTAAGAATCAGGTTCATGCTCCTAGCCTGCTGATTTAACCAGCCCCTATGCACCCCATACCTGGGAAGCAAACCAACTACCTGGACATCTGTCGAAAAGTTAGTTGCTTTATCCAACAGGTTCTCCCAATCCTTAACAAACTCCTCGTTAGTGCTGTTACCGACGTCGTTAGTCCCCACCCACAGAGTAACTGAATCTCCCTTCTTAAACATTCCCCTTTTCTCCACAACCTTATTAACATCCTTCACCCGAGCCCCTGGTAAACAGCACCTAGCCACCTTGCTCCTCGTTCTCCCGACCACATTACCTATCCCGCGTACCATAGAATCCCCTAAAATGACACCCTCTGTTTTTAGGTCTACAGTTCTACCTTTCCCCATACTAGATCCTACTCTTGCACCCTCACTCTCCCCAACAAGCCCATTACAAGAAGTTCCCACCTCTTTTATAGAATTTTCACCCAAGTTATTTCTAACTAATTGGGCTTCCAATGCTACCACCTTGACACGTAACTCTAATAATTCAGCACATTTTGTGCAAATATATTCCTGCTCTGTAGCTGTATTAGTGTTTCCCGCCAACTTACTAAACATCTCACACCTATCACAGCAATTTCACCAACTCCCATTACCATTTTTAATTTCCTTCATTAAACATATAACTCCCATAGCTAAATAAATCTAATGCAAACAATCAAAAAAGCAAAATAATACACAAATCAGCAAATTTAAGCCACTACTCTGATTAAAAACACAAATTACATAGAAAAATGCAAATAACTTGAATTTAAACACAAATTACTACAGTAAACAACAAACCCAGGCTGTTCCCCAAGACTTACAAAATGTACACAATCACCACATGGTTAGGCTTAACTGATAAAATTGAATTACACCCCAAAAAAGCAAATAGAATGAGTTTCAGTCTCACAAAAATTAAAACATACTAATTACATAATAAATTGCAACAAATATACAAGTAATTAAACAGAAAATATCCAAAAATACATAAAAGATACTTAATTTCAGTAGGAGCAGAAACACTGGCATGCAACACTTGGCCCCCTGGTGGCCAAAAAAAAAAAATTAGGGGCACCTTATTTTTGCTTTCAGAGAGTTATTGCAAACTAAAGAAATGTAAAGTTCTAGTTGAATTTTAGCCCTGATGCACGTGTTTTAAAATTATGCATCATGGTGTTAATTTTACTGGTAATATTCCGAAAATGACAAAGAATTAAGGACTTCCTCTTGATAATGTACTATTGTGTGCGTACACGAAGAAAAAAGTCATTAAAATTAAGATTTTATCTAGTAAATTCCATTGTTATTCGACTGCAATTAAGGTTGCCCTCTTCCGCTTTTAGTTTATTTACTCTTAATACTCTCTTTACGCTTTCAGAGAATGCACAGGTAAAAATATCCTTACTAAACGAGGTGAATTTTAGCCATATAGCAGATGGTATACCATACCAAACAGCATCAAAGTTTTAATGTCACAGGTGGATGTTTAGTGTTTGGTAGAAATAAAGTTTGTACACGCTTGGTAATATGACATTTCTGTGTGTGTGTGTGCATAAAAAGTGCATTAAAATATTTTATTTAGTATAATTATTTTACAGTTTAACTTACACTCTTATGCACATTATTTACATCAATTAATAAACTGCAAATAATTATTCTTGCCCCTAATTTATTCTAATAAAGAAAATGCATTCATGTGTTCATACACCTGCACAGAACACATATTTTCAAGAATAATTCTGTACATATATATAGTACATGCCTACCCTATGTATGTGTGTATATATATATATAAATATATTAATACAGATTGTACTTATTAGTTTGGATTAAGTGATTGTTTTGTTATTATTATTATCTTTTTCAGGACTTGGGCCATTCTTTTACTGGTTTGTAGTGATCTAATTACATTGCATCATGTTTGATATTCATACACTTCAATTCTTGATTTTTAAGGTTTACGTTGTGTTTCTTAAACTAAAGTAATATTTTTCATTAATGATATTGAAGTGCATCGGGAAAGTTAGCATGCAATGTCAGAAGTTACATGGATTATAATTAATAGATATGACTGCATTTGACGGTGACAGTAAAACCTGTTATTTTAGGTTTCCCTGATTATATGAAAGTAAGCATCTTCTAATCATAAATACTATGTTTATCAAGGTAATTTAAATTTAAAATGCTATTTAGTTTTAAAATATTAATATTAAGTCATGATAATCTGGTTTAAAATGCAAAGCATCCTCAAATTTTGTGATGCACTAAATGCAAGCTTTCAGATTTACGTAGTGCTGACTGTTTGAATTACTGCTCAACATGCCAGATATATCTACCATTAAAACTGAAGTGTATTTATATTATTTCCTTTATAAGGGGATCCGGTACATAATGGATTCTCCCTTTAAATCTGTTACTATCCAATTACTTTCATTCATATGAAGTCTCATAGACAGTCGAACAGTTTTGCTTGTTTACAACCAAAATGCCAAAAATATCATATGGGAAATACTTGGGTAGCCGTTACAAGAAAATTTTATGTTTTGAGCTGCTAAAAGTAATTTCTCCATCTTTATTTTTTTTTTAAATTTTATCAAGCCTGAGATGTCTATGAGTATTAAATAGTCCTTCTAGAAAGGTGAAATCATGCTGTATTTAAGTTTCTAAAAATTATTTGTACATTTATAGTTCATATATAATTTTAGTGTTTTTATTTGTTTCATTTCAACATGAGACACAGAGGAACATCACTGTTTAAAAATACAGCTTATTTAGTTTACTTAAATTCACATGTACACATGAATTGTAAAGCGTTAACATGAAAATAATGAATGAAAATAGTAAATTTCACAATAATAAAATAAATATTTGAATAACATAAAAACACTTAAAGTCCTTCCCCTTACACTTGCGAAATTGGCAAAAAAGAGACAATAGTGCTATGTAGGATAGGTTTTTAAAAACCCTGATGAGGATTGTGTTATAATATTTCTGTACATAATATTTGTATAGAAAACATCCATTGGAAATTAATTTACATTTCTAAAAACAAAAGCAGCTGAATCCATTTTTAATATAAAGAACATCACATTTCATTGGAGGACATTGTTATACTTCTTCCTTACCTATATGTGTCCTTAGGAAATTCATGGATGTTTCTTCAAATTTCAAATGTGGCTTACAATATTTCCTCATTAAATTTTAAAACACAATAATCACTTAACAAAATTTCTTAGTTTCAACGGTTTCTTTTTTACTTGATTTCCTTTAAAATTTGGTAATTTTATTTCGTGATATTGTTTGCATTATGTTTCTTAGACCAAAACATTGTTAGAATGTAATTTCAGGAAAAAATGTTATCTATATTAATTTAATCTAGGTCAGTCTATGGTCTACTGTATCTCAGGAATGGGGCACAATAGACCATTTTGTTGAATCCACTTAATTTATACTTTTACTCATAATGCGTTCCAGATATTGTTGCAAAGAAATTAGGTCATTACAACAAAAGTTTGAAAAACGTCTGTAATTTTTTTTCAAGAGCATAGCTTTTCCCTTTTTTTAAAAAATAAAGGCAAACTCTCCACTGTAGTGCATACAGGCGCGCATGACTATATTTGCTCATACAGTTGCATTGCAACCTGATTGAAAAACTGTACATCCGACTTGATTTTTTGGCAGACTGTTGCATCTTCTGTTGCTCTTTTTGACTTAATCATTTGCCTTCTCTTGCGCGCTAATGTAATGCTCTTTCCTGTGTGCCCTGAGGCCATTTCATTGCACCTCAACCAGAGCATAGACATGGGTTCTAACAAAGAACAGGGCTGTCATTTCCAGTGGGAAAAATTTTCCAGGGGGAAGGGGAGAGAATTTAGATTCAATCAATGGTACTCAGCGGGATGGCACACCCCCGAAACCATATTTTTTTAGAGACACTAAAAATTTTCATGGATTTTTTTTCTTCCTTTTTTAGGCACCATATATAATATTTTTACACGGTTGAGAAAAGTCAAAATTAAAAAAAAAATTACTGAAAAAACTGATAAAATGCGGTTTTTCTTGTAATGTGAGCACCAACTTTTAATACTCATTAAAATAAAGAGGTAATTGCGGGGGATGGAAGGAAAAGAAAAATTTAGGACATTGTGTGTCCTTTGACTATCGGTCTTGGGGCAGGGTGACAATATTTCTGAGCGTCAATTTGGGGACTCTAAAAAAAGTTTTGGGGGCATAACAAACTAATATACATACACCTCTATTGTGAAAAATTAATCTCATTGTAATTTTTAAAGGGTATCCAAGCATATTTTCTTAGTTCATTGACTGTTAGAAATTGTAATACGAAGGCAATAATTTGATAAGTGCCATAATATTATCTGAAATTTTACAAAGTACTATCTTAAAGTTTAAAATTGCAAATCTAGAAGCAATTTGGAGAGATAGAATAAGAATTTTTTAATTTGGGGACTTTCTGCGTCCCCAAGGAAAGTATTTTTGGAAACAAATCATTAAAAATACACAAATTTGGGGACTGTCCCCGAAATTCGAGGGCGTACAGTTGTCTTATGGGTCTTATATGTACGTGTAGGGCTCTTTTGGAACAGTAGAAAGTGTGGTTTCTATTCCTCATTAATTTGGTGTTTTTAAATGGAATTTTTTTTTAAAGTGATGAAAATGAAGATTTTTTAAAAGTAACTTATACAAATAGAAAAATAAGAATCAGCAAACGAAAAACATGCTCTGGGCGCAGTTAGGCTAATCCTGGGCGAATTATTAACGTACAGGTACCTCAAATTCAATTTCTTTCATTGTTTGTTCGTTTATATTATTTTCATTATTATTATTGTTAGATTGGAAAGAAGAGGTCTTTTTAAGCCCTGAAACACGTGACTGCAATTATTATTGTATAAAGTGCTTAACGTTATTTTTAAGTTTTTTACAAAAAATCAGTTTGCTTGATCAACTTGTTTTAAAAATCTAATTGTGTTTTGTTTTAAACACATTCAAAAACAAATATATCTCATCAGTTATCTCCAATGTCTTTTCAATATTCTGCAACACAGCCATAACGGTAAATAATTGCTCAGCATTTTTTTTTTTTGGACTATTAATTATTGTTGGGTGATGGCTAGGAAAGAATTGACCAGCTGGATAAGGAAATGAATTTATTGTTAGAATTTTTACGTAAGAGTTGATTGAGTTACTTTGATTAGGGGGTTTGCTGGTGTGTCAATTTTGTTCCTCGACTTTGATAAGGACAAAACCTTAACTTTGTTTTTCTGATAGCAATATTTTTCCTTAAAGTTTGAACTTGTAACTTTTTAGTGGTTGATGCTTTTACTCAGCACTTCATTTGGTTAGTATTAATTTTTCTTAAATATTGTGTGGTATTCTACACCTTCTCATTTTTTGAGATGAACCAGCACTGATGAATCCTGTCTCCTTTTACAATTTCTTGTAATTTTCATTTTTATTTGTGAAAAATTATTTTATGCTTTTATCTCTCTGTCTCTCCACACACACACACATATATATATATAAGTTATAGTATAAGCTTCTTTTATATTTTTTGTGTTGTTTATATCTTACAGAAATAAATTATTAAATAGGCTACCAATATTAATACCAATTCATAATGTCATTTTTTTTGCAATTATGTTTAAATTTAGTTTTTATTTCATGTTTGAAACAACAGGGTTCGCGTTAGGCCGCGCGATCGCGGGATTCCCGCAGTATTTTTTGAAATCAAACTCAAAAAAAGTTCGTTTGCGCGCTTTTCCCGCAACTAGCGGAGACGCATTCAAAACATCGAGAAACGAAACTACTATTCTAAACTGATAATTCAATACAAACTAAATGGAGTATGTTAGTTTTCAACTGCCATCTTATCCTCATTAATGAAAAGAAGAATCTAAGAACCCCATTTATCATATATAATAACATGGGCAGGCGCATAGCCAAGGGGTGGCTGAAGGGGCTGGAGCCAACCCCGAAATAATTCAACCTCGAAAGTTGGAAATAGATCTATGTATGCTTAGATAATTTTAGTTTAAAATAAAAGCTCTTGTTATTTTCTAAATTTGCGAACTGAGTTCGCAAATTGTGAAACTGTTCACAGGTGAGCGCACAGAGAGGGAATTTTTCTCCCGGAGGACATGCAGCTTGTGACAAAGCGTATTGGTCAAGTTTCTCACAGAAAGAAGGCTCTGTCGGCAACAAACATCCCAGAGAAGAGATACGTATCCCTCTGGGGGCTGAGTGCAATGTGGTTGATCATGTGACAAATGACTAACTAGTTGGAAAAGGTTAGGGTTTAATTTGTTTCCTAGAAAGGACCAGGATTCTCTATTGTGTGGGGTAGTTGGCTCTGTATTTGACCCCTAACGGTTCGACCTTCCACTCATATTGAGATGGATAACCCATAAACTCTTAATAAAAAGTTGAATAATTTACCGATTTTGAGAAATCGTTCTGGTTTTAGCTAATGAAGCCGAAACTCTAGCTGCCAAATTTAACACAGAGGTAAAAACACCTAGAGTGTGTAAATTTCAAAAGAACCACATCAAATATAGCCAACAAAACAACTGAAGAATATTATAGAATCACGATTTTTAATTCCTACCGAGATGATCTGATATCGTCACTTAATGAGCGTTTTTTGCCTCATAAAGACACAATTTCTTCCTTGAGAAACTTTATTCCCCAACACGCTGTTGAAAAGAGTTTTTAAGACATAGAAGCGTGCATTTCATTCATTCTATGAAGATGTTATTGAAGGTGAATGGGGAAATGTAAGATGAAGTGAAAGTCTGCCGAATTGTTGCCGAACTCGGCTATTGGGTCCCTCTACCACCTAAATTTAGCTTCAAATACTTTATATCCTATCAGTATCAGCAGTTCCAGCTGAGCGAAGTTTCTCAACTTTAAGGAGATTAAAAACTTACCTCAGAAGCACGAATAGCTAAAATCGTTTAATTGGATTGGCTTTACTCAATATACATAGACACTGTTCAGTATCAGATGACATGGTAATTAACAAATTTGCCAACAGTGTTTTGCTAGAAAAGTAATGGTAACTTTGTTTTTTGCTCGAATACTATTTTTACACGTACTATTAAACTTTAATTGAAACATAAGTTCTCATTTCTTTATTTAAAAAAAAATGTTTTTCAATTAATCAAGGTATTTCTCCAGAATGCAGTTTATGCAAAAAGCGTTAAGATTCCAAAAAAAGTTTTTTTAGTTTGATTAATTTTGATTTGATAATTATTAGAAGGATATAGTTATCGTTTTTGAATGTAACATTTATATTTCTCAGCCCTCCCCAAAAAGAAATCCTGGCTACGCCCCTGAACATGGGGGAAAGATTGACAACTTCTTCCTTCCTTGGGGTTATTGAACAATTTAAGCCCTTTGTGAATGCAGACTTATCTTCATTCATTCTATTCACAGAGAACATAATCAAAAAAAGGAGTGGAGAAAGGGAATCTTCCTTGGTCACAAGGTTACAAGAGAATGCTGGTTTCTAAAATATACTACTTTCATTGAAAAACATCAATAGATAAAATGACATATGAGCATGATCGGACAATATAGTAATATTTTTAAAGACAAAAACAAAAGAAAAGTTCCCACTTAAATTTAAAAAATCCCACTTAAAATTTTTGTCACGGTGGGAAATCCCACGTTGTATTTTTCCCCAGTGTGAACCCTGAACAATATGGATAATAATCACTCCCCCCCCCAATTAATTTGACTCCCTCTCAATTCATTTGACTTTTTGCTCACTTTCCTCTGCATACCCAATACCATCATACTTAAAACTGACCCATGAAAATTATCATTTCAGAATCACAGCAAACATTAACACATTATCAGTAAAATTTATTAGACCACTTATAAAACATTTTTTAAAATTTCAGGTTCCTTGACTGGGAAATTGATGTAGAGCTGTTTTCACCCTAAAGAAAGAAATAAACATATACATAATTAGAATTCTCATAAGCTACAGTGATATGAAATGAACCATTTTTCAGCTTCTCCCCCCCCCCCCCCAACTCTTAAACAGATTTTATGAAATTAAAAATTACTAGCATTTCAGGAAAAGAGGAGATACTTTCTAGGTGAAGCATTATAAAACAAGTAAAATTACAAATAGTATTTATGGAAAAATAATCATTAGAATACAATAGGCATACAAAAAAAAGTATTCTGCAATCTTTTTTTTTTTTTTTGGTGGGGGGGGGGGGGGTCAAAACACTTTCATCACATGTGTACCCGATGTAGCACAAGATTTAACACAGCAGCCTGCATGAATTGTAAAAGGAACTTCTATACATTATTATAAGAATAATGGTAAGTCAAAAATTACTTACACTTTTTGACTTACCATTAAACAAAGATGGGTGTACAGCAGATACATTATTTTAAGATATAGTCTCCCCTTTGAGCAATGCATTTGCTCTAATGAGCCACAAGCTTCCATTTGCCTTCCTGGCAGAATGTTTTAAGTTGGTCTGGAAATCACTTTTGCACCGCATCCTGTCTATATCTGATTGAGCAAATCAACGACAACTCAAAGCTTCCTTGAGTGGTCCAAAGAGAAGAAAGTCTGAGGGAGCAAGATCTGGGATTTATGGAGGGTGTTTCAGGGTCTCAAAGCCCAACCTTTAGATTTTTCTATGGTATTACGGGTTGTGTTTTCTGTGGTAAGCATTCGTGAAACCCATCGTACACACTCTTCCTGAATTTGAGTTTGTCATGGATAATCTGAGAGGCAACATCATGACTGATGTTATAAAGAAGATTTGATCTCTTTTTCAGAAACTCGCCTTTCTGCTGTAACCATCTCTCAAGCTTGCTAAATGTTGTTTTCATTGGTCAAGGTTTGCCCATCTCCCTCTTTTTTGCTACGCTCACTTTTAAACATTTCGATCCACAAAAAAAAAAAAAAAAAAACTTTCCCCGTATTGTGAAAAATGTGTCTAGTCAATTTAAATACATTTCACACCATCTGACCGCAAAAATATTAATTCTCCTTCTTGGCTCCTCCTTGGTGCAATATGATAATGGAGATGACATGCTTATGCTGTTTCTAGCTAGACCAGGGTTTTCTCAACCTTTTTCGACTTGTGCCCCCTTAGAAGCCAAATTCTTCCGTGGCTCCCCTTCAGTAATGCACCTGGGATTTTTCTGGGGGAGGAGGTCAAGATGAGGGATGCATCGGATATCCACTGTCCCATGTTCCGACAGTTCCACATCAGATATCCGATTCCAATTTCTGAAAACCATAAATTCCGTTCACATTTTTTCAAATCCAATCATTCGAAATACGTTGCCAGTTTTCTATTTATATATATTTTATTCAAGACATGATAATAAATGTTTAAAAAGCAAATTTGGCCTGCCATATAACAGATCCTTTCCTACAGTGGCAGGGTTTGTTGATTGAAATCAACTTGATTTAAATCAAGGGATTTTTAAAAAAAAAATCATTGATTTAAATCAAGTGATTTTTTTCAAAACTAAAAAAATCATTGATTTTACGATGATAGAAAGTGTTGTAAAAAAGAAATATATTGCAATTATAACCAGTTTCAAATAAAACGTCCTAGGTTTTAAGTTACGTCCTAGGTTTAGGTCCTGTCTGTGTGCATAAGATATTTCATAAGTTTAGAACTAATTACTATTTTTTTAATTTTACAATATTACTCTTATTCTTCAAGCATCTTAACAGCAAAGCATCATTCATTCAATTATTCAAATTACAATTCATAATAATCATGAACCCATTCTGTGTTTTTATCTTAAAACTAGTATTTTAGATCAATTTAATAAATGATACACAATAAATAATTCAGAATGATAGTGCTTAAAACAACAATTGTTAGAATTTAGAATATGCATACTTCAAGTTTCATCCATGTCCCCTAAATGCTTAAGGTTTTTTCCCTTCTAAAATATTTTTATCATAGAAGTTTTCAATAAATATATTTGATTAAAACAAAATGTTTCAGTTTTTAGTAATGGTGTAAGCAGGTCCGGCGCTAGCACGAAGGGCGCCCTGAGGCAAAAAACTTTTTTCCGCCCTTTCTATATATTATGAAGGAATAGAGATTAAAAATGATCGATACAAACTTTAATTATATATTTTTAACTTTCAAAAAGCTGAAGGAAAACAATCGCTACTCAGAATGGACTAAATAAGGAAAAATAAAAAACAGAAAAGAGAAAAAGCAATAGATTGCATTTTGCTCGTCATAAAATAGAGAAGACACTTTCTGGAACTGCAAACACTTATAAAGCGAAGCCTCCGAATACATTGAAGCCGCCTGTCGCTGTGGAGAAGTAAAGGATAATGTGCAGTACATGAAATACCCCAGTAAAAAATACAACAAAGGATAGAAAGAAACGAAATCGTTTCAAAATGTTCCTTATGCGTTTTTGTGTTTGATTTTATCAAAACTAAACGTGTAATATATATTAATGCAAAAATAAAATTAGATGAAGTTTTGATGCACCATTTGTAAAACTAAGTAGTTTAAATATTATTTAATTTTTTTGAGATAAAAACTATTGTTTATTACTTAAAATGATGCAGTCAATATTTATGGCCCATGAGCCCCTAAGAACGACGCGCCCTGAGGTGGGCGCCACACTGCCTCAGCCTAACGCCAGCCCTCGGTGTAAGCATGTAATTTTACTAAATGGGTAAAAATATTTCGAATTTTTTCATTTATAAAATAGAAAAATGATTAAAGTACACTCAATGTACAAATTAAGCACACACAATTGTTACTTTTTTTCAGCTTTCAACAGCAAAATATTTCTTATTAAATTTGTTCATTTTCTCTGTACTTAGGGGTGTACTATTATTCTTGGTAGAGTTTAAGTTTATATAGGTTCTGTTGCTACTTGCAAAATTTTTTGAATGAGGACTCAAAATCCGAAAAATTCTGAAATCCGGAATTATCGTGGCCCTGAGCATTCCAGATTTGAGATCCCATACTGAACTTTTAAATTAAGAAATATTGAAAGAAAAGAATTTTAAGAGATAGAAATCAATAACATTCACAAGACAAAACGAGAGATTGAGGGGGAGGGGGATGGAAAATGACATAAATGATTCTAATATATAAATAGTATTTATTTTAAAAACATTTCATGAAGTTTCAGTTGGCGATAATTAGACTTTTGCTGTAAAAACAATTGCTGGATTTTTTGAACAGCCACTATGTGCGTTTCGTCTATAAAAGATTTTTGTTCCATTCCTGCTCTTTAGTTAATTCAACGCAATGTTCGTTAGATATAGCAGGCTACATTTCCTTATTTTCGTCATCATCGCTATCTTGCTCTTTGTCATCTGTTGGGTCTAGCACCATTTGAATAATTTCCGAATCGGACATCTTTATTTGCATCGTCGATGTTGGTTTCTACTAAAAGATCCCATTCCAGCCACATTCGACAATACTCCCGAAATTCAATTTTCAGATGCTTTTCTTTTAAAAAGCATCTTTACATGCAGAACCACACGCAAATTTCGCACTTGTGTGCAACAACTTCGGTTTTGCGATTTTAATAAAGAATTCATTTTCAGTCTTAATTTTTGTTGCCTTAATATCAATTTTACATTCTTATTACCTTATTGCAGCTCTTAAATAAATCAAAAAATTATAAAACAAAAATAAATTAGCTCCAATTTTCACACGATTAGCTATTAGGGAAAATTCGCGAAACTGCGGTTTTAGAAATTTTCCGAATCATATAGTCCGAGTTTTGTTGCAATTCTTCTTCAAATACTCCCCATACAAATAAATGTATAAGAATCTAAATACATATTTCTTACATGTTTAATTATTGAAATAAAATAGAGAAAGCATCTGGTTTTCTCAATTTCATTGGAGATTTTTTTTTCTTTCTAATTTTCTTCTGCAAGTAAGTTTACACTCCCTCCTCTAAAAAAACATTGTTTTTAGACTAAATTATTAGACTTATAAACACTGAATATGTTACTTGTAACGAAAAAATGCGTATTTTTAAAGGTATTTTCAAAAAATTCATATTTTTATTAAATGGGCAAGAAAACCACAAACTTTTCAAAAATGGCGGGTTCAAATTCACTAAAAAATTCCCATTTTTTTGGTTCCTGGATAAGAGGTTCTGTACTGTACCAATAAAGCAGCAAGTATGTCTATGTCTCACGTAGGACCAAGACCGTTCAGCCAATTTTCATAAAATTTGGCACGGAATTAGTTTGGAACATGAGGGTGTGCTACTTGAAGAGTTTTTTTGAAAATTTATTCTTTTTTAAATTCCAATTTAAAAATGGAAAATGAACTAAATGGCTCTTTTCTATAGGAAGAAATTTCTGTATCATTTCAAAAGTGGTACAATTGGAAAGCCGGCAAAAAGGTGGTCCAGAAAAAGTGTTTTCTTTGTGCTAAAACTCGAAGCCTCTAAATTAACTAGAAAAGAAGTTATAAGCGTTTTTCGCTACAGTTCGAAATTATCCTTTCACAGTAATTAAATTAAATTTTATTTTTTCCAGATGATTAATAGAGCGGTTTAGCTTTATTTTATTTGGAATGCGTCGAATTTATCTACATGCATATTTGC
The DNA here is from genome assembly GCA_038502835.1 of Octonoba sinensis. NCBI lineage: Eukaryota > Metazoa > Arthropoda > Arachnida > Araneae > Uloboridae > Octonoba > Octonoba sinensis. The sequence goes on along the minus strand of CM076605.1, from coordinate 8,979,375 downwards.
TAAATAAAATTTTATGCACAATGTTTTTATCATTTTGAGACAAAACTGATTTTTAATTAATCTTCCCCTTTTTTTGGCTTTTGATTCTTTTTCCTTTTTAAATGATTAGAATTTTTTTTTCTACAGCACTCAGCGATTGATAGCTTTGTTTCTATATTCTTGTTATGACAGGTATTTTTATGGGACTGTTCTCCGTACTCTACAGGGGTTTATTGAGTAACGTTATCCTTTACAGTGATTTTTGTTATTCCAAATTCGTATTACCATTTATATGTTTATTTACTTTTTCCTCCAGTGAATTAGCACATATGTTATTTGCCAATTTGAGCTCGGATGAAAGGTTTTTTCTGCTTTCAAAGTTTTGCTTGCTGATGTTAGTTTCTGCAAGCCACAAAGTATGAATAATACTGTCAATGAATAATACTGTCAATGAGACTGTCAATTTACTGTCAATGAATAATAGATAAAAATTAATTATACTAAAAATTCAAGAATTTAAACTATTCTATGGGTTTATAATAGTCCTTTTTGTATAAGTACTTGAACTAAACAAACAAAAGACATCTTGTAAAAAATAGTTTCTTTTTTTGTTTCTTTCTTTCTTCTTTTTTTTAATGTTTGTAAGGGAAAGAAATATCCTTAAATTTGAAAGATTGCCGGTTGATTACAGTGGGCAGCTAATCTTTAATTCTATGGATGGCAATACATTTAAATAAAATAAAATAATTTACACATAAAAGGTTCCTACTCTATATATAATGCAAACTGACTGGTCTTTTCACTTTTGGCCCTGCATGTACCGCTAGCAAGTAATACATAGAAAAAAAAAAAAAGAAAAAAGAAAAGAGGTTTGTTACTTCTATTCTGTTTCAAGGCCATTAATCACATTCATATTAATTTTTAATATGAACCCTGGGGTAAAGCCCAGTGGTGTAGTCCCGAAAGAAAAGTTAGGGGACGCTTATACATAAGAAGATAAGCAATTGAAATCAAAAATGGGGGAAGGGATGCTTAAGTTAAAATTAAAAAAGTTTGGAGGGATGTTTGTATTAAAATAAAAAGGTAGGGGCACCCCGTCCCCCAGCGTCCTTCCACGACCACACCACTGGGTAAGCCTAACGTGTAAAGGTTAGGAAATTCCTTCTAAAAATACTTAAAAAGGGGAAGATATAACTGACTGAGACTATTGTACTAAACAAGAGCACTTACCGATCAAAAAGTGTTGTATCACTTGTTGACAGTAGCTGCTGAAGCAACTGTTGAACTCCTAAATCTTTCAATTTTCCTTGTCGTTCTAAGGCACCTAGAATAATGAAAATCTTCATTTAGACACATTTAAAGATTAAGTGTTGTACTTGTGTATAGGTGGTTATCAAAAACATCGCAAATTAGTACAAAAAACTTATTCTCAAGGTTTAGAACCACCTTGATGAGCAATTCCATACCAACTCACCAAAAGAAATAAAATTTGGTTGCATGACCAACTCCTTAAATTTGAAGAAACTTGAATTTTTTTCAAATTTGGTACACAGATTGATGATATAGAGGCATGAAAAAGTCCACATTTTTAGCTACTTGCTCCACTTATTCATAAATATACAGGTCCTCAAAGTTTGTCTGCCACCTCAAAATACCAAGAAATTGATGTTATTTAATTTTTTTCTCTTGAAAACTCTATTCATGCAATATGAAAGTGTTAGATATTTATGGAAACTAGATGTTCCAGGCATTCAGAAAAAAAAAAAAAAATACTACAATCTGCATAATGAAAATTGCTAAGTTACAGTATTCTGAGAAGTTGCAACCACAAAAGTTCAATTTTCCCGATTTTGCTAAAATTGAGGATTTAGTTCTGAAAAATAAAAAGGAAAATAAAACCAAAGGTATACTCACTTTCTGGTAGAGTACATGTGTTCACCATAAATTGCTACACAATAAATTATTAGGGTTTTTCACTCCTTCTTGGAAATATTTCAGCTTAAAGACAAGCCATAGAGCAAAAACATGCAATTTTGGCCAACTTGCCAGTCATTTTTCTCATAAAGGGCAAGAACTAGAATTCTTTAAATATTTAAAAATAAGCTACTGATGTGTCAGCTATTCAGAGAAAAGGGTTTACTTTGGGTTATAGTTTGCATAAAGACATATCCTGCTGATAGTATATGATTGTTTTTCTCTAATACTATAAATTTTATTTACCCTATGAACATTATCTAGTTACTTTTGGAAATAGTGTTATTTGGGGAGTGAAGCATTGGATAATGGAGCAACATTGCGTTTTTACTACATTCTGGCAATAAAACAAAACTAATGTTTACTCTATTTTTGTGATGTCTTAAAGTAAGATGTAGGAAATAAATTTCTTACAAACCTTTTTATTTTTAAAAATTTTAGTAATTAGTGAAGAAATAAGATATTTAACAGATAGAGCTCTCCCCCACCCCTTCCCTAAACTAGATGAAAGAGATTATAATATTTGCCAGTATTGTTATCCTTTTTAAATTTAATAATACTTCTTGATATATTTAATCATCATACAAAATGAAGTTTTATTTTGTATGATGATTAAATACAACAAGTAAAAATCCATTACTCTTAAAACTCACCTTTGAATGGTTTAAAGTTTAAACAACCACAAATAAATAGAATCTGGGTGGGAAACCCCTTGTTATGAGCTAAGGCAATACTTGATGCTTTATTCGTTGGTAGAAAATAGAATGCTTCATTGGTTCTGTGAACCAGTAATTTAATGAGTAAACTTATTCTTGTCAGTGCAGAAACTAAACATCCTGTCAGTAAAAGTAAGTCGTGTCAGTTTTGAAAGTACTAGTGTGGTATTAAAAAAGTTATACTAATATTCTTCAAGAATTATATCTACTATTTTTATTTTTACATTGTAAATATTTGACTATTTATTAAAAAAATGGAATATGATGCTGAAATGAATAGCTCTTTATCATCATGCTCAATTGGTAGCCAATTAAATGATATTTGTCACCAAACATTCCACACCAAACAAAAAGTCCTCTGTTCATTTTCCTCATATTCATGTGATATTCAAGAAATTCTGCAGTTAACCCATTAACCGCCAAAGCTCCCGTTGCGGGAACATCTAATTTAAATTTTTTTTCTCAGAATGTTTTGAAGTTATTTATGAACAATATTTTTCATGGAAAGATTTATAGTATTGAGTACATTATTTTAAAAAATTAGAGTAATATTTCTCATTTTTCTATTTTTCTGAATATTTTCAAAAAATGGAACTTCGCTTTTTTCACGAAGTTGTAAAAACTTAAAAGAAAGAAAATAAATGAATTGTTAAATCTTTTTGAGCGCACTGCATATTTCGAGCCAATATTTTAAGCAATAGCAGACATAAAACTGGAAATGAATATGCTCATTCAAAACTATGCTAGACACGTTGAAACCTGTTGTTCCCGATATAGGAGCTTTGGCAGTCCCTGGGTAGCCTTTTTTCGTTCTTTTATCTGCGAGTGAATGCTGCTACACAGGGGGGTTTTACTACCTCACGAAACAGGTGCCTTTTCGTGAATTTTAGCAGAAGAATTCGTAGAACATTCAATGCTTTGTATTTGCTGCTTTACTAATAGTTAGGGCTTCAAGTTTGGAAAAGTAGCCCGAAATTTCGTGAAACGTTCGCAAAACACAAATATAATAAAATATAGCATATCTGCAATGAAAGTCGTTCTCCATCCTAAAACTTTTTGGGACATTGTTAAAAATATAAGAATAATAAACTTTGTCAAAAACATTTAAATATTTGTATTGACTAGGATAAGTGAAGTATATTTTAAAATTTTTGAAGCTGATTGGCAAAGTCTATGTTTATTGTTACTGCTTCCAAAAAAGAATTTTGATTTTTTTTTCTTGGCATAAGTTTAGAGCCTTTTTAGACATTGGGTACTCACAGATTTTATCTTTGCTTTCTGAAATTCCGAAAACTAGTACATTTTGCAAGTAAATAATTAAAAAAAAGAAAAAGAAAAATTCGCGGGTTTTAGGAAAAAGCTTTAAAAATCGCGAAAAACATCGCAGGAATTTGCGGTGCGACAAACTTGCAACACTACTAATAGTTTATGCTAAAAAGTTGAACATTTTCGTTTCACTGCTCGTTCGTTCTGCTCGAAAAAATTGATATTTTAGGATCGGACTCATTCTAAATGAAAAATGCCTGATAAGTTTTTAACTGTTCAACAAGCTTTCGATAATTTTGAAACTCTTGATTCGGATGAATATTCAGAAGAAGGCGGTATTTGTATGTTTACCCCCTGATTCTAGTCTTGCTACAGATGAAGGTGTCGCTGAAAACGAAATTACTCTTAGCACTGATTTTCCTCGGGACGTATGTGGAGAAGTCGAAGAATCAGTTTTAAAAATAATTGAAAAGAAGAAAAAACGTTCCTTAAATTCCAATAAAAAGGAAGAAAATTTCACCAGAGTACGAAAACAATGCAGTAATGAGAGTAAGAAATCAAAACATAATTTAAAATATGCCGCGGAAAATGATACTATTCTTGATATGAATGCTCCAGAAGGCACACATGGAGAAGCTGATATTTCAAATATTAAAGGTCATAAAAGAAAAGTAATCTTTCCTCTTAAATCAGAGAAAAAAAGGAAAATTAACCCTGAGAAAAATCATTGCAGCAAAAATAGTGATAAATCGAGTGAAAATTTCAATTTTTACAGCTCAAAACGAAAACTTACAAAAGCCAATCGAAATACAAGGAAATGCATCAAATCTGCTATATATTGCTACTAAATCATTTTTTTTCGACAATTTCTCAGGTGATTTCCATAATTTATTCCCAATAGTACACTATATATGACAGTTATCTGTGTCATTGAACGCAATTCCTCTAAAACAGGGTAGAAAAGAAAAAGTAGGCGTTTCCCAAACAGAGAAGAATTTCCCCCCCAAAGACGCCAAAGCTCCCGTTACGGGAACAGGCTATAACTTTTGAACGGTTAGTTTTTTTTAAAATTTCAACTGCATGATAATAGAGATACATAACATACATCAAAAACATAAATATATTATAGATTTTTAATGTGGTTCATATAGCGGCGTTTAATGGGTTAAGAACCGAGTGTAAAGACATACAGAATGTGTGTTATCATCGTGAGCAAGTATATATGTCAAAATACTCTCACTTCTTTGGACGAACATGTAATGCATTAGAACATCAGTGCTCAGCCAAGACGTCTTTACGAGTTATAAGAATTGAAAGAGTTACAAATTCAAATAGAAAATTAATTCCGGGATGAAAACTATATCTAAAAATTTGGACTTTTTCAGTGGCAATTACATTGCATGCATGTCATAAAAACTTGGTAAGTCAGAAGATTTTTCCAACATGCCAAAAATTTCAAGTATTGATTTTAAAAAAAAACCTACTTAAAATATTGGGAGAAGATCATCTTTTTCCATTACGAAACAGAGTAATTATGGTGGTTTATTGATTTTATTAAAAGCTAGAAAGAGATTGGCAGATGATGACTAAGCACACCATTTATCATTTGACAGTTATAACATAACCAACCTGATATTATAAAAAGCAGCAAACAATTTCAAACAATTTATGATGGTTTATTTCACTTTAATTAAAAACTTTAGTAAAATTATTACTAAAGTTTCATTTTCAGAATTTTTTCTTTTTGTATTGAAAAAATATAGTACTCCATATTGATATTATTTAAATTAGTTATTATAAATAAAAACATTACACAGGTAGTACATATAAATCATAAGGTATTGCTACTACAAAAAATTGCAATTCAACTTATTTTATTTTTGGCAGATTGATACAATCCTATTTGCCATCCTAGGCTTAGAGCAGATAGCGACTCTCTTTCTCTTTTACATAGTACATATTTAAAAAATTACCTTCTTCTTCTTTCCATACTAAATTGGAGATGCAAAAAGTAGCAGCAATTTGAAGTTTTACATTCGAATGCATCTGCAAAAAGAAAGCAAAACTTTTTAACATTCAGCATATTAAAACAACATTTTATTAAGCATGCAAAAAATAATGATCATTATAAAACATTTACACTTCAATAGAGCTACACTATTTAAAGTTACAATTCCAAAAGGGTTCTAGATATGAGGCATGTAGAGGCAAAGGGGTTTAAGTGACAAAATGGAAATTTTTGAGATAATTATCGCAAGGATAGGGAAAGAACCATTCTATATTGCGGTAACTTATGTTACTGGTAGCCTTAACAAAATGCTGCTCCCCAATGCAGGGGTCGCAGAAGTCCTATATTTGCTGTATTTCATATATTTTTGAAAAAAGTAGGAAAAAACGTCCTATATTGTTCTGTATTATAAATTACATTTTCAAAATTGTCCTGTATAATTCTAGTTTATTTTAAAATTTATACTCAAAAAAACCAACTTACCACTTACAAGTATAATCTGATGTCATTTTTGCCAATGCATCAATGGTGTTATACGCAAATTTTCATAATTCCGATCTTTCAACTACAATGAACGCATCCTGGAAAAATCTCAGAAGTTTCAGCTCGCAATAAAGAATAAAGCACACATGAGTTTTCTGCCAAGGGATTCTAGCGGCATAACGTGAATTTAATTTTTCAGATTTGCCGACTCCGAAACGTGATTCCGGGGGGATTATTCACATTAAGGTGAAGAGCAAGTACAATATTATTAGTACAATAAGCCTTTACCAATAACTACAATAATAATTACCATGCCAGTGGATTCCTGTTGATTGCAACAATATTTTTAAATTACGTAATCTTAATTTCCACATGCAAGCAGAGATATGCATGCACTCATTTCTTTGCGTCATCTTTCTGCATCTTTTACAAGAATTTTATTTTTTCATTGCAACTATATTTTTTAAGTTCAGTTATGAAGTAAACAAATATAATTTCTCTTTCTTTTCTTCAAAATCTTAAAATACATATTTCCGTTTAAGCCAAACTCTTAACTTTCAGACTAATAATCAGAAACCTGCGCTCGTTTAATGTGGACTAAAAATCAGAAACGTTGTTGTCGCTGTTTTTAGATAAATATTTCAAAGAGAAGGAAAATGAAATGTAATTACAATAGGAAGTGTGTGGTTTCATTTTAATTTTTTGTGATCAAAATTTTTGTAAAGGTTTGTTTTTGTGATTATGATTTTTATTAATTATTGTTTTTATTCTGAACTAATGTCAATAAATTTTTGCTTTTTAATTTCTTGCAATTTTATTTCACTTTTTAAAAAAAGGAGTTCTAATTCTCCATGGTCAATTATGCGCAAAATTCGCGAATTGCAAAATTCGGCATTTTCTGTTCTTTTTTCATAGTCAGGTAATTATAGATGAAATATGCAAAAGACTGCAAGCAGGATTGAAACGAAAAAGTGCAAGATATGAAGCAGCTCAAACCCTTATTGATAGAGCAAATAATAAACTAAAATATGCAAAAGGGGAACACATGAAAATAATTTTAATAATGTTTCTTACTCCTGATGATAATTATTTAGTTGTAACTGTACTATTTCTCTTACTACTCTGTACATTTCATGCACATTAATAAAATGTATTTTAATATATTTTATTGAAATACATTTTTTTTTGCATCATTTTTCTGTTGCCCTATATTTTGTAGAAAAAATTCCTACACTTTTTTATTTTCCACTGCAACACCTGCCAATGTGATTTAGAGAAAAAAAAAAGGAACATTACAGCTCTGATAAACTTCTTTTCTCAGAAATGCTCTTTGGTCACTTGCACCCTCTGCTTCTCACAGCCTTATACTTGGATTAGTTTACTGAAAATCGTTGCTATTTGCAGTAGGATGAATAATTTTATGAGGGCTTGATCGTCATTGGGGATAGATAAAATAAATAAGTGCAGCTTATTTGGGTCGAAACCCCCAAACAAACAAATACGTTTGGGACAAAAAAACTGTAAATTCTACTTTCAAAATATAAAATAAGCATCAACCCAAAGTTATTTTACATTCAATTAGAGCTATGATGATGGTTTCAATATTTGACATCACTATTTAATTTCCCTACACATGAAAACTAAAATTTTGCATGTGGGTAAAGAAAAACATCGTTTATTAAAATAAACATTTGCCACTCATTAACATTTTTATAGTGCTTAAATTAATAGATTAATGGAGCATTTAGTGTTCTAGTGAAAATGATTTTTCAATGAATAACACAATAGCATCAAAAAATTATTACCATATATGTGGTCAATTTTTTAAGAACATCTTCATTAGACATGATGAAGTTCTTAGCAAAATCACCATCTGCTATGTTAGCAAGAATACAAAGAGCTTGTTCTTTAACTTCTGCATTATGATCACCTTCCAAAATAAGCACTATTGCCTGCATGACTTGTTTTCCATGGAGCCCCATGATATGGTCAATGTGCTGTAAATATTAATTTTTCTTTTAAATCTTATGTTTTTTTCGCTATTAAAAGATATAGATTGAATGCCATTAACATTAACAATGTCTTTCAACCAAAGTACACCAACTGGAGAAATCAATTTTAATTTTACATTAATATAATTAAATTAGAACTCAAACAACCAAAAAGAGCAGCATTTTGAAAGTATAGTATACAATAATACAGTGTATATTTATTATTATCTAAAATTAATTCTACATGAAAGCTCCAAACTGTAATATACAAGACCTACCAGGGCAGAGCTAATCTAGCAAGAATTGCTATCTGTAATGAAGAGAAATAAAACACTGAAAAACTACTACAAAGCTCTATTTGAAGTTGCATTTTAGAAAAAAAAAAAAAAAAAAAACCCAGAAATTTTAGAAAAACATAAGACAAAACTTTAAACAAATATTACTGTAATTACTAAGTACTTGAATCAATATCATTCTAACACCATCACTACTTTTTTTTAATGTAATTCCACATGAAATTTACTTACACAGCCATAGCATGCACATCACGATTTCTAACAATCTACCTCCACTTAATGCATTCCTTATTTAAAAGAACTTTTCAAAAAATTTAGGTATTTAGCAATATTTTTTCCAAGTTGCATTTTTGTTTGCAATGAGAAACATAGGGAACTTGAAAAAGTATAAAAAAAACACAAAGAATTATAAAAGTTTGAAAAATCTGATGTTGTTTCAAAAAAAAAAAGGAAAAAAAAAAAGAAAGAAAAAGGGGAGGGGGACATCAAGCACAACTTAGCTCATGTGAGCTTTTCAATAATTTCCCAAGCTCTTAATCAGATTCTTATCTTTTTAAGGTGCATACATTTTTCAGTCCTTGAAAAGTACAGAATTTTGCTGTCTAGAATGGATGGTAAGAAATGGAAAATGGATACCTACTATGAAATAGGATTATGTGAATATATCAACAGATCCTAATGATATTGTAAGCAGGTCATGCAACAACAAGGCATTAAAAAGAAGCCTGATTTTATAAATAAACAATTAAAAACGGATTTATTTGATTTTTTAATTTAAATCTTTTTCAAACCAATAAACATAACTTAAGACTGACAGTCTGAGAAAAAAAAAAACTAGATATAATATTTTTACATGCAAATACTAAGGGAAAATGCCCTAAAGCTGACACCCTTAAGTAAAAATACATTTAAAATATTACCAATTCCCTAAAATAATTTTAAATGAAATTCTTTTTCTTTTTGAATGGTATCACTTCTTAAATCCTTTCACTTCTTAAATCTATTTACATTGGTAATGCTTGAAATGTTTTTTTATTTGAGGGTGTCAGCTTTAACCAACTTCATTAATAGTTTTACATTAAAACAAATACATTTATGATGAAAATTTAGAAAATAAATGGAGGTAATATACTGCGCTATGGCTGTCTATCACCCATGCATTTTTTACAGCAGCTAGTTTTCCACTATTCAACAGTGAACATAGAGATTCTGAAGTTTATTTTTCAAATACATGAATTATGAACCACAACCCAATTCTAAATAGTTCAGTGTTTCCTTTAGCAAAATCCAATTGGATCTTAAATCTCCTACTACTTTATAGTTTGGGGATAAGAGATGGCTAATGAATACAAATGTGAGAATGCCTGTACATAATTTTTTTTAAAAGGTATTGTAGGTATTTTATCTATGGCTTTAGGTTATTTTTCATATTTTTTTTGTCAAAAATTGCAATAGCTTCAGCTATATTATAATTATCTGCCTACAAATTATCTAAAGCAATGGAGAGTAGTTTGAAATGAATACACAGATTCTCTACGTTCTGTTAGAGTGCAATACCGAAACATTTTAATCTTTATTTGCCTGCTGAATTTCTATGTTTTAAATTTAAAATTTGTGTAACAATTTGATAATTTCTTAATTCCATTTTGTAAGTATCATGAAACTTTAATCCTTAAATAAATTTTGGTTTTTAATTGAGTAGGAATTTATCATACCCACATCTCACAATCCACAGGCAAATTCAAATTAGTAATAACTTTTTCAACACTATTATTATCTTCAATATTTTCCCTTCTTTTTCCGTTTGCGCAACAAGATTCTCAATCAGAATGTCACTAATGCAAAATGGTTTCTTAAAAAAACCTCCAAATTAAAAGATCGATTAACAGTTACTGAACAATAATGCCGAGATATATTTAAACAAAGAGAAATTCAATGAAAAATTTACTTCAAATGATTACTTAACTTATAAAATTAAATTACCCACAATTCACTGCTATGTGTTCAGTATAGTTTAACAGCATCAAACTATCAATTTAAAATTATATTTAAATTTAAAATTTTGTTCTATACAAAGCAAACAAAAGACATTTGTGATTCTTTTTTTCTATTAGTGAGAGCAACCAATATTCAAAAAGTCATTACCCCATAAATGTTAGTGGTGACTTTCAGCAGAGTTTTTCAGAAAAATGATTACTATAATGTAGAGGACACATAATACGCATTTTTTAAAAAATCAATTTGACATTACAGTGATCTCTTACTTATATGTGCTCTCGCTTATGCGCGTTTATCCAACGGTCCCCGCTAGCGAGAGAGGAAAAGAATGATAACTCTTATTCATTTATGTGTGGTGCTAAAAAAGCAGCTCTTACTTATATGTGTCGAAAAAAATTTTCAGTCCAAAATCCAACTTCCTCAAGTCGGGTGTTTCTTACCACAAGTATTTCACCCTTTTTGCTCTGCTTCTAAGAATTCGCTCTCTCCTCTTTCCCCTATTGTTAAGAGCCCAAGAAAACATTCCCCTTAATGTATACAGAGGAGTGAAAGCCGGGGTACGGGATACTTGAGACTGACGTCAGTGAAAGTTGCATTTGTGCTCCGTCCAATAAGAGTACGAGAACACGTGACACTGATTACTAACGAAATCTTTTTTAATGTTGGAGATTGGAGCTTTGTTACTTTTTAAAATGGCAGAAAGAATGCACTTGGGCCTTTCATTTAAAATGGATGTTATCCAAAAATTTGAAGGAAATCCCAGCATATCAAAAATAGCTTTAGCTAAACAATTTTGTATCCCTGAATCGACATTGAGGGGCATTTTAAAAATTTGGCAGGGAATAATTATGGCTAATAAAGAATGGAATCCAGTCAAAAAAAGTAGGATTCAAGGGGGAAAGTTCAAAGAGTTTGATATTTTTTTACTATGGTTCAAAGAAGCTCGTGCCTTGAACATCCCTATTAATGTTGAGCTCTTAAGTGAGAAGGCCCCACAATTGCCAAAGAGTTTTTAATATGGAGAACTTTACTGCTTCGCATGGATGGATAGAAAAATTTAAAGAAAAAGACACAACTTGGTGACTTGTGTCCTTGCCGGGGAAAGGGCGAGTATGAATGAAGGCACACTTGAGCAATGGCGAGAAAATTTAGCTTCCTTGAAGCTATGTACATCTCTTTTCCCATTTTCACTATAACTATATGCATATTACTCAATAATTACTGTCTACACTGAACTGATATTTGCTCTTTGCCCACTTTTATGGTTTTCCACTTTGGCACGCTTTTCATTTATTCGTGTTTTTCACTTATTGATAGGAAATGTTTTTATTTTAAAAGTTTATTTTCTCCCCACTTAATTTAAATGTAAAGTATTTTTTAACACTACTTCTTTCCTTAAGTTTAACCTTTTAACCTTGTTCAATATTCGTAAATGTCATATTATTTACGACGTACATCCTGCTGCTCAAAGTTTTAGCCAAACTGATTAGTGAGCCCATTTCGCCACTTTAAGGCATTACCTTCTTCCATCACAAATCTTCTGGAAGGTTTTTCACGCACATGTCATAACGCTCGTGCGTACACGATGCTCTGCGACGACTCGCTACATGCAAATCTGCTGGAATGTGGGACATGGGAAGAGAAGAAGCAGAGTCTTTGTTATGAAAACATCTTTCTTTATTAGCGAAACCAGGGAGACGAAGATACATTTTTACGCAGTTACATATTTGCAAGGAATGGCACAGAGCATATACAGCAGATTTACATAGCAGACACACTCGCACATGCCCGCTAATACTTAAAAATATGAACTGAAACTATAAGGACCAATAGGGATACAGACTTTGTTAGGCCCTCAGAAGTTTCTAGAGCATTTTTCGACATGTGGAATATATATCTCTTGATGGGACAAAGAAGGATCAGATCAGGAATAGAACTTACATCATGAGAACGAGTATTAAATGGATTAACTGAGAATAGCACAGTAATACAAAATAGATCAGAATATACAATAAAATCACCTACGGGGTATTTAAGTGTGGTGTTCGCTACCGACTCTCTCTTAGATCTCAGATCTCAGATCACTTCCCGGTTTTTAATACTTCTTTTCTTAAGTACGCTCAAGTAAGTGGACAGGAGTGTTCGACTTCCTCCGGTGAAATGGATCAGCACTTTTAGGATGTCTTACATTAGAGATAATTTCTGAGCGGTACCAAATTCTTAAAATGCCCGCTGGTTTAGTTTTGGTGTATAATAGAATCTGGTCAACTTTATTTTTTCTATGGCTTTAGGTTGTTGTTGTTTTATTTTTGACGAGTTAATATTTGTTGTTTTACTTAAATAAATCGCTGCTGTTATTTTAAAAAGATAGTATCGAATTCGAATTTTTTCTTGGCAAACACTGGGTCTTTTTAAGGAATAATGGCCCATCACTTATGCCCGTTTTTACCACGGGCCCCTGTGACCGTGCATAAGTGAGGGATCACTGTATATATCATAAAAATTATCATTACAATGCTATGGAAATACATACATATTGTTGAGAAAAATAATCAATTTGAAATAATACATACTCTACTTACAGGCTTGGTGGAGAGAAGGTTTCTCAGTAGTCCTAATGTCTTCATAAGAACATCAACATCCGAGTCAGACAGCAAACGAAAAACATGCTCACTACCCAAGGTAGTTAATATTTGTGCCTTAATCTTGTGATCAGCTTGGAAAGCCATGTTCATGAGAGCCCAGACTCCATTCAAACGTAGTGAAGGATCGTCTCTTCTAGTTAGCCCACATAGAAGTTCTACAGCACCACACTCCAGGATTGGCTGAGTGGAAAACCACTGGAATGATTATCGAGATTCTTTCATCTCGGTACTTCCATTTAAAAATAAAAATATGCTGGTGAAAAGATTGAGGGTATTGGTGATGAAGCACTATGATTTAAAAAATATACAAACATGCATATAAAGCACTAAAAAAAAAGACAGGCTCTACTGCTCATCTACTCACCAGCATTAAAACAAGTACTAGGAGACAAAAAAAGAAAAAATAAAGAAAGAAACGTTCTTACCTCTTTGCTTGGAGAGAACTCTAACAGAAGGTTGCACAATGTACTTGATGCAACTGTTAAGATTTCATCATTTGCATTGTGCAATAATTTCATGAGGGGTCGCCAAACAGCATGGTCTTGGAATGTTGTGCGTAGCTGCTGAACTGATCGAGACAAACTGTGAAGGCATCTAACAGCAGCTAAGCGTACACGGGGACTCGGATCTGAGAAAGCACCAACTACATTTTCCATTAATGTATCAGTATCAATTATCTGGAATTAAATTTTCAACACTAATAATTAATACCACTTTTTTACGTGTTTTATCTTTGTACTCATATACTAGCACAAAGCATTTTGATCATTTGTCTTATAAATCTTGATATTCCGTAAAATTGTTAGTGCTTGAAACTTGCAATGAAAGCATTTACAAAACAGAAGCGCAATACATAAAAAGACTAGAGTTTTATACCTTTTAAAACTTGAATTGTATATTTTTTTCCATAATATGCTTTATGTTTTGGATTTTTTCTTTTGAGCTATACACAAGTTTATGACCTTATACTACAAGACTAATTACTTGGTAAAAAAACATAATAAGCTACAAAAAACTGAAAATAATAAATGCAGTTTCTTAAAGTTTTGAGATGACAACAGGCATCAATCAAATGGGATAAATGTACATTGCACACTAAAACTCAGCTTGAATATTATTTTATTTATTTATTGATGAATCCATTGCTAATATACAAATGATAGTTGTATCTTTTATAAAGTTGAGGCAGAAAAAAAAATTACTTAAATAATTTTTATGTCTAAAAGCAGAGAAATTAAAACCACTTCCTGTTACCTCAGTATGCTTAGCTTGATTTATACTTATTAGCATCTGATTTTAGTTAACAGCAAAGTGCATGTTATCATGAGCACAGAATGTATAGAGTAAAATCTGAATTTATGCACTTCATTATACCCAAAAATTAAGAACAACCCATGAATATTAATTCATATTTTGGTTTAAACAGAGATAAAATTTCATCAATAACAATTTTGCATAAATGCATGAGACTTTAATGAATATAAATCAAAATTAAAGAATAAGACAACTGGAAATTTAATTTATACTGACTTTCAAAGAATAACCTATGTATTTGGCTTGCATTGTATATCACTGCTCTAGTTCAATACAGAATCATTAAAATAAAAAAAACACACACACACACACACACACACATCTCTAAGTAAGTGTCTCATTTCGTCATGAAATTCTTTTAACATAGCTTAAAACAAGAGTGTAAGACTAGTATGATGCCCAAACTTCATTTTCCCTGGTAGATTTTCTGAGTCAGTGTGAAAAATTAAATGTTTAAATGCGTTTATCTCAAAACAGCATTTTAAACATGTCTTAGTATTGAACTAGGGTAGTGCTATGTTTACAATGATACAGAACTTTTATTGAATGCAACACCGAACAAACTCATATCTAAATCAGTTTTTATTCATATTCAAAAATAAAACATGCCATTTTGAAATTAGACAATTATTTTTTTTCCAATTATGAATAACCTAAATAACAAAATAATGCCAGCAGTGTTCAAAAACAAAACAATGTTGACAAAATAAACTATTTTTTACATTATCATCAATAAAAGATGATGCCTAATTGCAAAGATTATGTACCCCATTTTTTATGGATACCGTCAGTCATTAAAGCTAATTTTTGACCAGTACCAGAGGCCTTTACCAAATGTGCAGTTGGGAGACAAAAGATTTCAATTGTATCCAAGAACACTTGCCAAACATAATTTGCACAAAAGTCGTATCAGTGGAAAAAGAGATTATACAATAAAGGAAATAATAAAGTACATTTGGAATGTTTACCTTCTTTCGTATCTCTTCGTCATTTGCCGCCAATGAAGAAAAGGCTTTGAAAGCAGCTTGTTTCATTTCTTGAGCCATTTTCACTTCTTGAGCAGGCTAAATTTAAAATAAAAGGTCATTATTTTCTTTTAATTTTTACATGCAAACTGTAGAGTAAAATAACACTAACCTTTGCAACTACATCCATTTTCATTTCATCACTGTTAGTCACATCATCACTTACATCAGTTCCATTTTGAACCGGCGTTCTAAATTTCAAAAGCTCAGACAACGTTGGTATTAAATGATCACTAATGCTAGCTATACGCTGTAACTCTGTATCTACTTCGGTAAGATACGCTAAAGTTTCTGCTCCTTCAACTCTTTCTTCAGGTGCAACATCTTTTTGGACCATACGCACTAAAGTGGGTAGAGCCTAAAACATAAACACACACTGACAGTACAATAAATGAATAAATAAAAATATTTAAGAAAATAAAATTAGAAAAAAAAGAGAAAAGTAGATTTAATTAGACAATGTTTCTAAAAAAAGATCCTGTTTATGCATTTTTAATAAATGACATATTTTGTAGTGATCGAAAGAAGTTTTAAGAAAAAAATTATAGAATAAATAGCAATAAAAAATAAAATTATTGAATAAAAGTACTTGACAAATCCCCTTTGGGAAGATAAATGTATAATCCAATTGAAATTTCATTTTTTTAACTTTATATACTTTCTTTTTTTTGATAAGGTCTAAAATGCTCTTTGTTTGCTTTTTCAAAAACATTTTCTTTTATTTCTCTTTTATTAATTTATATAAATCAATAAAATAGAGAGAAAATAAGAAAAAAATACTGTCTTTACTTGGTTTCAGTGTAAGAATAGCAATTGTTATCCTTTAAATTTCATAGAAGCAGTTTGAATACTAAAAAAAGTACAAATAAATCTACACCTGAATGACAAGAAAATATTAAAAGGCAAACCTTAAATATTATTCTTGAATCATCAGCAGAAAGTGCCCCAGCTCGAAACATATAGGTCATACTGTGAAATAAATAATTAAATATCTGTATTAACAAACTTTTGTTTCAAATTCAAAATTGAAATTAATATAATGCAGTGCATTCAAAATTCTAAAGTCATTTAAAATCAGTAAAAAGGAAATTCATTTTCAAAGGTAGACAAATGCATTGAATTAATATAAAGTACAAAATATATTCATAAATAATAACGTAAAAATTAAAAAAGCCTAAAAAAACTGTTGACAGATAAGGTACAAGTACCAAGTAATTTTAATGTTTGACTAGGTTTTTATCATCTCCCTATAATCGTTACATTCATTTTTGCTCAAATTTAAAGACCTGGGCGGACTTGTTACATAATGTAGAGATTTTATAATATCGGAAACTTCGTAAGATTCCGAATGTTGCCAACCAGCTTCCCATCGGAAAGTCTCCTGACAAAACTTAAGACACTTCAACTGCAAAATAGTACCCAAATTGAATAAACATGCTTTTGCTGCTTCAGAGTACTTTAAGGTTGGTTTGAAGGCCTTTTGGTTTTTACTTGGTTCCAGCTCTTGATAGCTTTAAACAAAAGTTTGGTTTTTAACAATGACTTTTTAAATAATATTGTGATTTGATTTCCAGTTTAGAAGGAAATTAATGAGGATTTTTTGGGACTGGTATACTCTTAATCTAATGAAGGTTTTGGGGCAGTTTTACTCTTTATCTAAAGGAGATTTTTAAGGACTGTTGTCTTTATTCAAAGAAAGAACATTCAAGATCAGTTTTGTTGCCTATATCTAAATAGGAATTCTTAACTAAAGTTATCTATTTTTAAGGGAAAGTGATGAATGTGTGTCAAGACATTTCCTTTCCTTTTCCCTTAGGAGAATCATGCAATATTTGAGATAGCCTGCCTAAGGTCGGGTAAACTATTTAATTAAACAAACCTTACAAACTAATAGCACGAAAAAAATCCATTTAAACATTAAAATTACTTCATTCATAGGCAATTTAAGTACATTTTATTTGTTGTAGCAAAGTATAAAATAACTTTTATTAGCAACAACAACAAAAAAAGCACTTCATTTGAGTCGGCCATTAATAAATTAAACGTTATAATGAGCTGTTAGTAAATCACCGACCATAGGCGTAACTAGGGTTGGGGAAAGGGGGGGGTCACACTAAAAATGTACAGACTAAACACCAATAAGCAGTGCAAAAGAGTTCAAAATTTACTAGTCATAAAGACTTGTCATTACAGATATACTCTGTGTTTATTTCAGGCATCTCTAGGGGGGGTAACCCCTCGGAGCAGGTCAACTCCGCCCCCCCCCCCCCCCCGGGCGAAAAAAATCGGATCACAGTTTTTAAAAAAAGAAAGAAAAGAGAAATTACGCTTTTAAGACACTTTACTTTCAGAAACACTTTCGGGGAAAGGACATCGAATAATATCACGAGCGACACCAAAAGTAACCTAAAAGGTATTAACACATTATTTTGAAAAAAATTGCCGGGGACAGAGTAACCAAACTCCTTTCTGTTTCCTCTAATATCACCAAAGAATCCCGAAATTGCATTGACAAGAAAGATTTCAAAAAGTTTCCAGGGGAGAGCCCTTGAATCCTCGCCTATGGTTTTGGACCTACCTCCTGTCCGGATACCTTGCTGAATACGCTGCCCTTCCTTAACATGTCCCCCTTCCCCTGGAGCCAAGGCCGTATCCAGAAATCTTTTTCGGGGGAGCCCAGACTATTAATTTATTTTTTATTTAAAATTCAATAGAAAATTCAATATTTAGCGCTAAGCAATCTTCTAAGTCCAGGTATTCATAATATTAAAACTGGGAAATTGTGGAATTTTAGAGAAACAAAATCCGAATTTCCCTACGAAAATGCACATCCCCACAATAAATTTCTAAAATTTTTGTTAAATCTATAGCAAAACATACCTCAGAAGTGGAAGCGTCTGAATCAAATTTTCTTTTCTTTTTGGATGACGAACGTATCCATCGCTGGAGTGCAAACATTATTATATATCGAAAATAATTAAACATTTAGCTAAAATATAAATAATACTTTGATTGTAAATTAAAATGCAGCATTAAATCGTAGCAGTGAGCTTGGAAACGTTGAACGGATGATTTCCAGAGTCGTAATGCAATTAGTGATGGACCGTAAGAAAAAAACAACATTTAAAATATAAGAGATGAGAGAACATCTGTAAATGAGAATGCAATGCAAATACAGTTCATCAGTTTTCCAATCGGCCCATCTACAAAAACGATTTTACCAAAATGGGTGTTTGGACAGGAATAAATAAAAACTGCTGTTTTCTTAAGTTCCTTGATAAGCATCCCTTCCTGGCTTGAGGGTTTAACCCATTAGGACAATTGTTGGCTAGGGGTCCTTCATTTTCAGACCACAGCGCCTACAGCACCATTTTATCAGAAAACAAACCTCAATCACAGGAGAATATTTTCCAGGAAACTTGTGCGATTGTGTTCCCAAATTGCTGCCTTTGGGTAAAAAAGACATCAAGAGGGAAAGAAAACCCTCTGGAGTGATTGAAAGGATATCTGTTGTCTGTCTGTGTGTGATATGGTGATTGAAGCCACCTTTCGCTGTAAAATTCCTAAAGGTGATAAGGGGGTTGATTATAACCAGATGAAAAGTCCGCTGTAATATGAACTGCGTACTTTGGTCATGATCACAACACTTCAGAAAGAGGAAATAAAATCATATGCATATGTGTTTATTTTTCTTAGGGAAAAAATAGATATGTGCTTTGCAAGGAGTAGCCAGAATTTTTTTTGTATGCCTAATAAATGTGCCTAAATAACTAAATACCGAATGGGGGATGAACCCCCAAACTCCTGGTTACGCCTATGCGAGCAAAATACCATTTTACAAAAATTTTAACAGGACTTTCGTAAAAAAAAGTTTTTATGCATTTTCATTATTAGTATGTACACATTAAAATCTTAATACAGTAAAACCTTTTCAAGAAGTTTTTAATTTCAATACCAGTTCCATTCCCATCTCCCTAATGTTAAAATAACCCTTTTAAAAAGTTTTGATTTTATTTTTTTCCCGCTGAATGACTTTTCATATAAAAAACAATACCAATTTAGAAAGTTTCCGTTTGCTAACTCAAGATCGGAAGGAAAATATTAAAACTTACATAATTACAGTGCAATAGCGCAAAGAGGAATAAAAAACAATATATACACATAAATATAAAAATATCATTAGAAATATATAATATATATATATTAAGTACTTTCATATTGTACGTTAATTGGGATTTTGTAGGAATATTGATAATATACGTCAGCAGAAGTCACTTAAAATTATGTTTATAATCCTTTAATATTACTGTTATTAAACTGAAAAGGTAAGTAAGGGAAGGAAAATGCTACGCATTTTGATACTAAATGAGTGATGCATGAATCTGAATTTTTGAACTGCAGAAACTGAAGCACATGACTCTCACAGTACATTGGTAAAAAAGAAAAGAAAGACATTGCACATCTGTAACTATTTTGTGATTTTCTTTCAAGGCTATAGATACAAAAGACTATCCCGTTGCGTCTTAACCCCCCCCCTCCCCAACAAGCTCACATCCCTCGGTTTTCTCGGAAGCTTAGGTGCCGAAAGCAATAGCAACCCCTCCACCAATTCCGTTGGCTACAACAAGTGCAGACGATTGACACCCCTAAATGACGATTGACAGATGCATCCCCCCTTATCACGTGACTCTCCGTTTTAGTTTCAGTTTCTCAACGAATATGAATTAGCGGTGTACCGTGCTCCGGGCCCCGAGGGTCTTGTCCTTCAACGTCCATCTCCACGATTTTGCCCGAGGAAAGGGATGAGGGGAATTCCACATCTTGTCGTCTATGTTGTTCACACGAAGTAAAAAAAAAAGGTTTTTCCAAGCCCACAACCCGATTGACTTGACATGATTTCCACCAAGTTGAGCGGAAAAAATGAATAAATAACTAAATACCCAATGGGAGGGGGTTTGAAACCCCAAACCCCCCCCCCTGGTTACGCCCTTGTCACCGACCAAACTTGTTCGAGAAAATAGCATTGTTATATGATTTGGCTTTTTTCCTGCAGAATCTTGGTGAGCTTATCATTAACTGATAAGAACCCATCAAGTTCACTCTGTTTCTAAGGCTCCATAAAACTGAACTGATTGTCAAAAATTTATTTATGCATACTTTTAAATTTTGTTTTTTTGTGATAAAATGGTTTAACCTTATTCTGAATAATATATATATATATTTATTTAAATTTTTTAGTTATGTCCTTATTAATGTTATGGATTAAGAAAACAGCCTACCTAGTACTAAAATGTTGCAGTTTCAAAGTATAAATTGAATTTTTTCAACTTGAAAAAATCATGTTTCAAAAAGAGGGCTCCGTTGAGCATACCCTATACCCCCATGCCTCTCTTTTTGCATTCCAAAAATCCTATTGATTCACTTAAAATTAAGCCCTGGAAACAGAGCAGAGAACCTGGAGCGCAAACAGAGGGCACAAGCTCATTACATTTCTACAGCTCCATAAAACTGAAATGATAACAAAAAATTTTTTATGCATATTTTTAAATTTTGTTGTGTGATCTAGTAATTAAACTCTGTTTCAAAATGTTTTTTTTTTTTAAATTTTTATTTTGTTCTTTATTGATATTATGGGGTATATAACTGCATACCCAGCATTAAAAGTTGCTGTCTTGAAGCAGTGGTGTAATCCTGGAAAAAAAGTCGGAGGGACGCTTTTCATACGAAAATAAGCAATTGAAATCAAAAGTGGGGGGACGCTTACATTAAAATGTAAAAAATTTGGGGGGGGGACACGCTTGAATTAAAATGAAAAGGTAGGGGGGACGCCATCCCCCTGCGTCACCCCTTGACTACACCACTGTATTGAAGTTGAAATTGGATTTTTTTCAACACAAAGATTTCAAATTTCAAAAAAAAAAAGAAAGAAAAAAGGCTGTGTTTTAGGGAGGGATAAATATACAGGATATGATATAAACGTACAGAATATTTACTCTCTGCATTCCAAAAATCATATTGATTCATTTAGAAGTGAGCCATGGGGAGCACAAACAAAGAGAAAATAAATTCGTTGATTTTCAAGTTAAATAATTCTAAAACTACTATTTGAATCCATTAACGTTTTACATCAGCGTGGCAGCCAGAAAATTTGCTACAATTCATATTATTTTCAGAATTTTTCATTGAGCATATTTTGACTTGTAAGAGCTTGAAGCATGCAATGCGGAATTTCTCTCAGACAGCGGCGGCAAGGCAGCAGAGCAAATTATTTTTTTTTTAGAATATAAAGAAGCCTTCTTGAATTTACCATTTCGCTGACACTAACTGCATTTCTGTTGTTCGATCTCGACTCATGAGAGAAATGAGAATGTCAGGAACAGATCTTCCTCCAAAACTAGCTAATAATAAATAAACAAGCAAATGAGTAAAATAAAGAAAAAATACGTAGACAAAATGATTTTATTACTAACTTTTTACTATTTAAAGCCATCTCTATTAATTAATGAAAAAAACATTCATATGAATTTAAAATTTAATTTACATACTTTAATTTACATACAAATAAAGCAAAACGGAACAACAAACAGGAAAATTAACAAGTACACAATACATTTTCCATTCTTCTCAGATGTTATAAAAGCAAAAGTTACAGTTGGGATAAAAAATTTAAAATGTAAGATTAATAAAAAATGCACCAGGTGTTCTTACATGCGATAGGTATTTGAGCTACAAATTTAAAATGCTATAAAATAATGAAAGATTATCGACAATGAAGCACATTGTAGAAAAAAACTCTAATAAAAGTAAGATGCAGTTGTGAAACAATTATTTTCTAAAAACGCTGCATTATCACGTTTGAAAGAATAATTGGTTTTGCAAATGTACATTTTAGAATTCAATACTCATGGATAAAAGTGCAAATGTAGAATAGAGAAAGAAAACTAAAACTTTCTTAAACAGATATGTTAAACTGTACGTTTGAGGAGACACGACTAATTTGATCATGAAATTCTATAATAAGTGCTATTTATTGGACAAGATAGATTAAGGGCAATTAAAAGCTACATACAATGATAAATTATCATTATGTCTATGAAATAAGCAAAATTACTTACATGTTGCAGCAAGTTCGGAAACCTTTTCATTTTGATAACACATCTGAGCTAAACATCTCAAGCTTGGAATTTGAACCTGCATTAAAACAATTTATTCTCACATAAAAAACTGCTTTTAACAATTCACAAATGCAAAGATTAAACTAAAAATAGACATACTCGATAAATAGAACAGCTCAGCAGTGGAGCTAAAAGTTCAAGCACTCCATTTTCACATAGAATATCTTGGTGTTCAGCAGTCTAATAAATTAAAAGATTTTTATTAATATTAAGAAACAGCAAAATACAACATTACTGAAACAACATGATTTGCTTCTAACTAAGCATAAACAATACTACATATTTAACAGTATTAATTCAGAAGATTCAAAAACTTAATGCAAAGAAAATAAACAAATAAAATATGACATAAATGTGTTATAGATTATTGGAAGAGCACACCAATCAAAACGAATATTAAATGTGTGTTGATCATATAGCTTGAAACATATCATAATACATAAATTAAAATTGCATTAGTGGTTCCAAAAACTTAAACTTTTATTTTTCATAAAAAACACTTATTGACAGGGGGAAAAAGGGAGGGGAGAAATGCACTAGGGAAGTAGAAGATTCATAGCTATTTTCTGTAACAATAAACTACAAAGCAAAGAAAATATTTGTAACTGCATGTTTTTTCACAGAGACTTGATCCTTCGAATTTTTTACTTTATTTTTTATTTTTATAGATGAAATCCACATTTGTGAAGCTCTGAGGTTTAGAGGGAAAACCGACTCTGATCTCAATGACTGAAATTGATTATTTAAACAGTTACATTGAATTCTAACCACAGATCAAAAACATGTTTCAATTCAATTAGGTGTGTAGTTTTAAAGTCACTCTTTGATTAATTACAAGCTTTTGAAAAAATTTAATGATATCAATGCAGTAAATTTAGCAAAAAGAGGCAAACAAACTTAGTTTTAAGCATGGCTTATCTCTGTTCCAATTTCAGGCACCTTTTTCTTGAGCATTATTAACAACACGTTTTATATACCAATAGGCAAAGCAGTGACTGGACATGGGTTTTCCAAGGGGGGAGGGGGATAAATATCATGATCTAGCTCCCCTTGAAATTTAGATATACAAATACAAAAGTGACGACCAGCAACAGGCTCAGGGCCCAGCTAGGCTGGTCCTAGTCAATTTAGCATATCTAAAAGAATACCTTTAAAAGCAAATTTTAAAAAATGGTTGCCGATCAGTATTCTCCCCTCCCCCTCGGACAAATAAAATTCCTGTATGGCAGGGATGCACAAACTTTTTTGGGTGAAGGGCCAAAAAATTAGAAAGCATCAGGTTGGGGGCCAAAGTCACGTAATGTTTTATTCATAAAAATACAGGGTGTATTTCAGTTTTTATTTAGAGGTAATATGTACAAATTACATGTATATGTAATTACTGTACTCGGGAAGATTATTAAATAAAAGTTTAAAAAAATTAATGTAAATGAATTCAAACAAAATAAGGTATTATATTTCTAAACAATTAATTGCACAACATTCATGTATATCAATGAAGTGATTGGTCAAATGGCAAAAAAGAAGAATGCTAAAATTTTTTACAAAAATGTGTGCAAATTATGAAAATGAAACAAATGAAGAATGAAAAGGTAATTTAAACTTAGAAATACAAGAGCATTATTCTCTAAATTATAATAACGTTCTTTATAATTTAGATAATTTTTCTTTGACATTTTATAATGTAAAATTTAAAATATATATTAAGAGTTAAAATGAGAAATTAATTAAAAGTGCGAATATAAATACAGAAGAAATAAACACACATATATTAAATAGCAAAATATAAATGCCGTGAGTCTATACATCACGTTAAACCCTTGCGATTCAAAATTACTACTAGTCAATTTGGCTGGTAGAATTGTTTTTTTAACTAACCATTTACAAAATCTTATTAGTTAAATTATCATAGTAATATTAAATTCACATTGCTACATGGACAATAAAAAAAAAGTTAAACTGATTCCTTTATCAAAAATCAACACATCATTACTTTGTTCCATGGCATATAATTAAATTTAAATCCTTTAATCACTAGTTTTTCTGAAGATTAGAAATTGATCTTTGTGAATTAATGTAAAAAATCGTTATTTATTTATTCATTTCCTAAATACATATCAACAATAAAATTTTCCTAAATATATATCAACAAAAAATATTTTACATTTTGATGATAAATTACACTTTATAAAGTAAAATAGTTATTCAAATTGATATTATTAATTCTGAAAATTAATGTTTAGTTAATAAATTTGTATTCATTCATTACTACTAGTCAATTTGGCTAGTAGAAATTGTTCTTTAACTAAACATTTACAAATCTTATTAGTTAAATATTGTACATATTAGTTAAATATTGGCATAGTAATACAGTACAGAACCTCTTACTCGGAAACCAGAAAACCGGGAATTTTTTCGTGAATTTCCCACCATTTTTGAAAAGTTCGCGTTTTTTTGCCCATTTAGTAAAAATACGAATTTTTTTAAATGCCTTTAAAAATACGCATTTTTCCGTTACAAGTAACATATTCAGTGTTTATAAGTCGAACAATTTAGTCTAAAAACGATGTTTTTTTTAGGGGAGGGGGGCGTCAACTTACTTTCAGATGAAAATTAGAAGAAAAAAAATATCCAACGATACTTGAGAAAAATCAGACATTTTCTCTATTTTATTTCAATAATTAAACATGGAAGAAATAAGTGATTACATTCTTATACATTTATTTAATTGTCTCGTCAGTGTTTTTGAAGACGAATTGCAACAAAAGTCGGAATATACGAAAGTTCGGAAAATTTCTAATACGGCAGATTCGCGAATTTTCCGCAATAGCTGATCGTGTGAAAATTAAACCTCGTTTATTTTTATTTTATATATATATTTTATTTATTTAAGAGCTGAAATAAGGTAATAAGAATTTAAAATTGATATTAAGGCAACAAAAATTGCAACTGTGAAAATGAATTCTTTATTACAATCGAGTTCGCAAAAGCGAAATCGTTTTACATAAGTATGAAATTTGCGCGTTGCTGCATGTAAACATGTTTCTTACATTTCGTTTTCCTACTTTTTGAAATCATTTATTACTGTAAAAGTGATTGATGATCAGATTTTACGAAAGTAATAATTTGATAAACAAGATGTCCGATTCGGAAAGCATCCAAATGGTGCTACACCCGAACGATGACAAAGAGCAAGATAGCGATGAAGACGAAAATAATGACATTTTGTCTGCTCTGTCTAACGGGGATCGTTGCTTTGAATTAACTAAAGAAATCATAGCAGGATTGGGACAAAGTTTTTTGTAGACGAAATAACGCACATAATGGCTGTTCGAAAAATCCAGCAATCGAATTTTCCACCATTTCCCGATAATTGTTCTGAAACTTAACATGTAGCTCAGCACCAGATGACAATGCAATATTCTACCACTTTTATCATGATTTGATTAGTTTCTGAAGTATTTCCAATAAAATAAAATTAAATATGGCGATTAGTTCCGAAAATTGCGACCAAAATTCAGTAGCGGCTGTGCGATCGTATCTTTTTACTGCGATTTTTCGTAAGTTTTTTTTTTACAAATATTATTATTATTTTTTCTTTGTTTTTTATTTAAATTTTATTATAATTATTCTTTTTTATCAACTATATTAGCGGGCCAATTCAAAAGCCTCGGCGGGCCAATTTTGGCCCGCGGGCCATAGTTTGTGTATCCCTGCTGTATGGAATACTGTTGGTAGATATAAAGACCTAGCTATTTTTGAGCCTTCGAGGCCAAAACATTTGAATGTTTCATTCTTTCTGAAACTATTTTCATAAGTACTTCAATTCAACATACATTATTTATCCAAAGTATACTTGAAAGTTACAAAATGTTTACAACCTGACATCCTGAATGCAATATCGTCATAACACATTCTTGAACTGTAGCAGAGGGTTGTTTGGCAAGTCTGACGAGATGAGGCACAAGTGTTGGATCATTATATAATACTTCAACTGGGGATTCTTTACGGGATAAAACAGTTCGCATGCACCTTAAACATGCTTCCATGAGTTTTTGATGAGGACTAGCCAAACCTATTTAAAACAATAGTATTCAGGTATAAAGATTAAAAAGCTATATACATTGAAAACTAAAATAAATGCCATTACGTTAAATTTTATAAAAAATCCTTACTGCCCTGAATATACAAAAATTAAAATTATTCTCATAAAAATTTTAGTCGTCACCAACATCATATAAGTAAAAAGAAAACTAGTAAACATTATTTTAACTCAATACTTTTTAAAAAGGTCTCAATGACAGCAAGTGTTCTATTCAATATTGAAATAACTTTAGTGTTTAAATTTGGAGGACCTTGTGGGATTGTGAAGTAACATGACAATCCTCTGTTTTCAATTATAGAAAAACTAATCATTTAACTTCTAATATTAGAGCAAAAGCATTTGGAAAATTGCCCACATTACATGGTGGCAACAACTATCTAAAACATAACACACCATTGGCAACAAAAACTTGAAATATAACGAGTGTTTGCCACAGCAAATATGATTTAAAAGCGGTAGATATATGAATTTTCTAATTTTATGAATGATAATTATTTTAATTTACTAAATTAAACTACTTATTTTATTTTACTAAAAAAAGAATAAATATTTGAAAATATATACCTCTTAAAATCACATTGAGAAGACCAGCATTTAACAGCTCTTCAACATGTTTGTCTGTACCTCTGGACAAACTTCCTAATGTTACAGCAGTTTCTACCATTAATTCATTACTAGAGTTTTTATCTAATAGTATCTGGAACAGCCTATAAAAAGAATTGTCAAAAACATTATCTAATTTTGTAAGGAATCAAAGCAAATTAACACATAAGAATATTCTAAGGAAAAGGTTATTCAGCAAATTTAATAACTTTGAATAGGGAGGAGTTCTATCAGTGCTATATGCAGGACCGTACGGTGCTGTGAGGCAAAGAGGCGATTGCATCCGACCGCTTTATAAAGAGGTGGCAAAAGGAGCAGCCGTCTGAATTGGTAGATAACTGCTCTGAAGAAGTACAAAAAGAACTTGCCTTATAATTATTAATTTTCTAGTGCATTTTTACAGAATGGTTTTAAATTTAAATATTTAAAGATTAATTTCTGCAGCTTTTATTTTTGAAGCCATTTTTTGTTGCACAAGATTACTTGAAAGTCACCATAATGCTAAATATCTTAATACTTTTTAGGGTGAATTTTTAAATGTAATATGCATGCATTCTTTTTTAGTAGCCTATTCTTTTTTACTAGCCTTATTTACTAACCTTAGTACTTATATTTAATAAAACATTTAGTATGTTTAATTTCGGCACTTCACTTGGAAAAAAAAAGGTTCTTCCTTTAGAGTAACAAATAAAATCAAAACTTTATATCTTTTACTTTTCCTTCATATTTCTTATAATAATATTTATTTTTCAGAGTAAGAATTAGAATATAGGCCTTTTCTTTTTCGTACCCATTGTAAATAGTACTACATTTTATTAATTAAAGTACTTACTACTTATAGTACAAGTTGTTTAATAATTCTATTATTTTTTTAAATATCAGTTTCAATTCACCTTTTTAAAAGTTCTTACAATAGTGAAGGAAAAAAAAGAAAAAGAGGGAAAATTTCACGTTTCACTTAGATATGGGTTTTTTTGTTTTGTTTGTTTACTTAAAAACAGAGGTAAGACAAACTTGTTCTGTGGTTCTGAATATAACTTGTTAACATAGTGAAAAACATTTCCTCTCATGTTAACCAAGTGTAGAATTTCTTCATTTTTTTAGTTTGCTTAAAAGGGAGGGAGAAAAAACCTTTTCTGATATTCACAGAATTATTCATATAAAATAAATATAACTTATTTATTTCTTAGCAACTTTCTAATTAAATAGAACATATTATTAATTATTGAATGGTTTGTTTTTACAAGGAAACACAAAGCATTACATACAAACAAACTTTTAAATGAAATATGAATTTCCACAATGTTTTATTATAAGGTACAATTGTGGGTAACTTAAGGCAATGTTTTATATAATAATAATTGTGAAAAGAATATTCACAACATGAATTGTTATAAGGCGAATCACAGCTTATTATTCGGTCAGTCCGAAGTTCATTCTATCTCTATTAAAAACACAATAATAATTAAACAAATGATAGAAAAGCCAGCATTTTTTGAAACCAGAATAAATAGTCAGACGTGTCAACCTGCCAGAATTGAAATGCAGGAGGTTTCTGATCAAGAATTCAGGAGAATACAGGAGTGCAATAAAAAAATTAAAGATTTTATCCTTTTCATTGCAATTGTTGTTAATACAGGTAAAGCCGCATAATACAGTTAAAATATATTTAAGGGTGATTTTAATTAAGTTCATGAAAAGATGCCTGAACTTTTTAAGAGTAAAATGGGGGGAAGGGCTTGTAATTTTTATCACTTTTTTTATAAGGTATTATATATTTCTTAGCCCTTAATACAGTCCTAAAAACCCTCTATCTTTTACAATAGCAGGGATCGAATCTGATTTAGGTAATTTTGAAATTAAAGAAAATTGTGTATGCTATTAAATATGGAAAAGAAGTTAATGAGCTGTAATAAGCAAGCAAATTTCCTAATCTATACAATGAGAACTCATTCTAAGATTTAGTATTCTTATTAATAAAGATGTACAGGTGTCACTCAAGCTCATTTTTTAACAAAGTCCATAAAATTTTGTTATTTTTTGCTGCTTATTTAATAAATAATTTTGCGAAAAGTATGATTTGGTAGCATATATATGCAAGAAAAGCCTAAATAAATGACACAAAAATAAAAATAGCCCTGAATTCAGCATTTAATTTTTTGACATGTGAGAGATCACACTCCTAACAAGCACAGAATTTCGTTTCAAAAACTTCAAATCAAAATTTTACAGAAAATAAAAAGGAATTTATTCCATTTGCCTTTTAATAAAGCTTAATAAACACTAATAGTGAAAAAAATCCAATTCTAACAGCAGATGCAGAAAGATTGAATTTTTTTAAGCGTAAGCATCAAATACAAAGACGGAAAATAAAAGATTTTATTTAAGTAAAATAACTCCAAGATTGCATTTTAATAAGGCTATAATAAACAGTAATGACTACTGGTATTATCGTCGGAAACTTGGAGCAAATTAAAAACAATAGCGGGAAAAAAAGTCGCTGAATTTCAGTAATTTTAGCTAATTTTCGAAATTATGAAAACACCGATTTCCAAGGGGGAGTTGGTTATGCAAGAAAAGGAAATTTCAGGGGGGAAAATGCAGTAATTTTAAATTCGGTGACTGATCAGTTTCAATGCAGGAGATTTTGGATCGATTCAGGAGGGTGGGAGAAGAAACCCAAATGCGGGAGAGTTGGCACGTCTGCATAGTATTATAACATTAATACAAAAAAACTTAAAAAACATAATTTTAAAATTAGCTTAATATGAAGAAAGTATAATTTACCTTGGTACGACACCCATTTCAATAACAATTCCCTTTTGCTTATTACTCCCAATGACAGAGTTTTTCAAATGACTAAACAAAAGAAAAGTAGAACAAATTAAATTTGAAGACATTTTTTATGGATTTAATTTTTCGGTACTTATTGGTTATACGCCCTATCTTTTTTGGCTCGCCAAATGAAATATAAACAAAGCAATTTATTAGAATTATAAATAGCATGAGATTTTAGTAGATTTCAATAGCATGTTGGCAGCATTTCTAAAACCAACAACAAGGTAGGGCATAAAACCAATAAATACCAATTTTTTTAGCAATATCTCATTTAATACATAACATTGTTTGAAATTAAATTTAATTTCAGCAGGCTGCACAAAATGTGAAGAAATGTCTGAACAACACATTAGTTTGTTATTTAACTGAACATATAAACAATGTTGGATATTTTATCAATCAAAAAAATATGAAAAAGGTTCTCCTTTCTCAAAAGGACTCAATAGGTAAGTGGAGCTGAAAAGAAAATTGCAAGTGTATGGAATAAAAACTTGTTATTAAAAAAAGTTCAAAACTGAGTTCATGTGTTGAGTTCATTTTCCAATTTACAAACAAAAATAATAATTACATTCAAAGATTTGTATTCCAAAAAAAAAAAAAACCCCTACCATCAAATAGAACTTCTTTTCTCATAATGTAACTCTTGGTTCTTATTGGTTATATACGTTCTCTACCTTTTTTGGCTCGCGAAAACCAAGCCTGTGTTAGGAGGGTCAATTGTCCCCACCCCTGGCTTAGGAAACATTATGTACTTATATGTATGAACATGTATTTTGTTGTTTTTTTAATGAAATATACATTGAGTTTATACCCTTTGTCTCCCCCCACCCAGAAAAATTTTGAAATGCCTGGTTGAAACATCACCAAATGACATATAAACAAAGCAATGTTATATTAGGTTCAAATAGCACAAGATTTTATTAGATTTAAATAGAATGTTGACGACATTTCTACATCCGTCGTCAATGTAGGGTATACATCCAATAAGTATCACTTCAATGGTACTTATTGGTTATAGGCTTTACATATGTTTTTAAACATAGCCAAATAAAATATAAACATAACAATGCTGTATTAGATCTAGGTAAAACAATATTTTATTACATTTAAATAGAATGTTAGAGACATTTGGTTGGATCTTAGGAGCCCACCCCATTGGTGTGGTTGGCAATAATTACACAATCTTGGGTAACCCAGATTCGATAGAAACCCAGCTTCTATCGTTCTGAGAAAAGGACGCCAAATTGATGATTTTGATAAGCGGTGGGCTCTCCTAGGAGTTTACATAGACATTTTTAAAACTCTCACCAATGTAGGGCATATAACCAATAAGTACCTGAATTTCTACAAAATTATTCTACACAAAAAATAAAAACTTAATTCTAGTGCAATTCAAATCAATCATATATATATAATACTCACATAACTGCTTCGAAACATGTCTGTGAATCAGGTGAGAAAAGACTATCGATGTACGCTCTGCTGCTTTCCACATCCTTTAAATATTAATCACTATTAGTTCACATTTAAATAATTAAAATACTGATATTGATGCATACACACAAAAAAACATACTAAAAATTAAACTCTTTAATACCAACTTCATTCTTTAATCCATTTTCGAAAATTGTTTTCAGATTTTACCATGAAATAAAAGGTTCCTAACAATGATCAGAGGATAATTAGATAATATGGGATACTTGATTTCTGAATTAAAATTTGATTAAAATAAAATTACATAGTTTTCAAATACAACAAACAGCTTCTGATAAGTTATTTTTGTTTGAAAAAAATATGCCTTATAATAATATATATTATGCCTATTAATAATTAATTGGCAAGGGGGGGAGTATAAAGATACGAGTCTAGTTAAAGTATAGATGGAATTAACTTCTTTGAAAAGTATTAGCATATAACAGAAAGAGAAAAACAAAAGGCCAGGAATCATGAGAAATAATTTTACAAATTCTCAAGACAAATGAAGGATACAAATTTACATGAGTGTTAATACAAACTATTAATTATAATTATTATTGAGTAATTAATATAATAACGATCTACAAATTACATATATTTTTTTCTCGAATATTAGAATATAAACAATTTTACCAGAGCCCGATTTTTTTAATCACACAAAAATGACATACCACAATGATCTAGTAATTTTATGTGTTCATAATTTATTTTTCTCAAAACGGTTCTATTATTTTACTTACAACATACGGCTCAACGTTAACCATCTTCATGATTTGGCTTTAGTGCCTCAGATGAATAAGGCAAAACTAAAAACGACAAATTACTTATAATTTCCCATTACATAGTTACATCCTAAAAACAGGCATAATCCAATTAAGAAATAGTTACACCGTGTGTCACTTAAATGCGCCTATAATTTGGTCATTAAATTCATCTGTTATATAATTTTTTAACTTCCTCCACTTTTATTTATAACAAATATTTGAATATGAATTCCAAGCAAAAAATTTCATAATTTTTCTTGTTTTGACGCAAATGGCAAACACATGGTTGCCAACTCTAGAAATAAAAAGATTTCATTTAAAAGGCAATGTCATTATGGCTGAGAGTTACCAAATTTAAAGCAATTATTAAAAACATTTTCCTGCAGTCACACTTTAAGCTAAGTGGAGACTGTAGACAAAATGGAGAAAAGCTGTCAAAATTGAAAACATTTTTAGCTGTGCTCCCAATCTACTTGTGTTCCAAATAGATAAAATTATTGTAATCATTAGCTTAGACACATACATTGTTTCTTTAAATGCAAAAAGAAAGTGAAAGTGAAAATTACGTCAGAACTTGAGACCTTTGGAAAAACATTTTCAGTGCTCAAGTAACCGAGCAAGCCAGTTTAAAAGCAAAGATAGCAATTTTCACTTTTCCATTGAATAAATTTTAACATTCAATGTTCAATTATTTACCAGAGTTTTAAAGTACGAAGGCTTAGTGTAGTTTCAGTTCCTTGCGTAATATAGCAAACACAAATTGTAAGTATGAATTTCGAAATTTAGTTTGCTTTGTGAAATGAACGCTCCAACTCTTTCAAGCTGTTATTAGAAATCATTCATTTCCAAACTTATTCTGTTTCGAAATTATGCAACTCGATCAATATAGAGGCACATTGTAAACGATCAGGAAATGCTGTGAATTCTCAGATTAAACGCAGTCGCAATTGCTCAGTACATTAGCAAAATTTACTCAGTGTTAGTGATTCGGGGGACGCTTACATATTCGAATTAAGTTATTGAAATCAAAAAGTGTGTGTGTGGGGGGGGGGGGGGGGGGCTCTTGTGTTAAATTTGTAAGAAAGTATGGGTCGCTTTTGTTAAAATAAAAATGTCGGGGAGGGGCGCCGTCCTCGACTACACCACTGGCGACTAGTGAGAAACAGATAGGGCCTATTGTATGAATGAAAAACATTTTAATACACATGTTTCGTCCACTCAGTAGGACCAACCTAGTTGGAGTCAGAGCCTTTTTTTATTTATTTATTTATTCCAACGGGGCTGCATATGACTGCTAACCATTTTGCAGACCTAGTGCATCCCCTGGAAATCGGCATCCGTTCTTTCAAGTAGCACCACTATCGGCGGATGCCATTACCCCTCTAAGAATTTTGACGTTCAGTTTCCCCTAGATAGCGGCACCTGAGCTCTAATTGATGCAGATTGAACTAGGAATTTAGTTGAGTCGAGAGCATCCAAACCAAATATCTACTCAAGGGATCTTTTACATGCCAAACAGATGCTCAAGGAATCTTTAACGTCCTGCATAATCATATGACATGGGCGCAGACGATTTTCTGCATCTTGAAAATCCCCTGACTTGGACCAGGTTTGGACTGCGAACTTGGGAGTACGATATTTGCGCCATATCTCTACGCCACCCTGTCGGCTGGAGCATAGGCGTAACCAGGGGGGGGGGTTGGGGGATTCAACCCCCCCCCCCCCATTGGGTATGTACTTTTTTAGGCACACAGAAAAATTTCTGGCTACGGCCTTGCAAAGCACAATTTTTTCCCCCTAAGAAAATTAAACACATATGCATATGATTTTTTTTTTCCCTTTTTCTCTGAAGGGTTGCGATCATGGCCAAAGTATGCAGCTCATAATAAAGAAGACTTTTCATCTGGTTATAAGGTTATAATCAACCCCCTTATCACCTTGGGGGGGGGGGGGGGTTAACATCGAAAGGTAGCTTCAATCACCGTACCACACACAGACAGAGATCCTTTCAATCACTCCAGAGGGTTTTCTTTCCTTCTTGATGTCTTTTTTACCCAAAGGCAGCAATCTGGGAATACAATCGCACAAGTAATAAGTTTCCTGGAAAATATTCTCTACTGTGATGGAGTCCTAAAGTCCAATTGTCCTAATGGGTTAAACCCTCAAGCCAGGAAGGGATGCTCATTAAGAAACTTAAAGAGCAGTTTGTATTTATTTATGACTTCCTGTCCAAACACCCATTTTGGTAAAATCTTTTTTGTAGATGAGCCGATTGGAAAACTGATGAACTGTATTTGCTTTGCATTCTCATTTACAGATGTTCTCTCATCTCTTATATTTTAAATGTTTTTTTTTCTTATTATGGTCCATCACTGATTGCATTACGACTCTGGAAATCATCCGTTCAATGTTTCCTTTCTCACTGCTACGGTTTAATGCTGCATTTTAATTTACAATCAAGTATTATTTATATTTTAGCTAAATTTTTAATTATTTTCGATACATAATAATGTTTGCACTCCAGCGATGGACACGTTCGTCATCCAAAAAGAAAAGAAAATTTGATTTAGATGCTTCCACTTCTGAGGTATGTTTTGCTA
This sequence comes from Octonoba sinensis, assembly GCA_038502835.1. Taxonomy (NCBI): domain Eukaryota; kingdom Metazoa; phylum Arthropoda; class Arachnida; order Araneae; family Uloboridae; genus Octonoba; species Octonoba sinensis. The sequence goes on along the minus strand of CM076605.1, from coordinate 8,944,119 downwards.
CAAATTTAACAAATTTTTTAGAAATTTATTGTGGGGATGAGCATTTTTGTAGGGGAATTTGGATTTTTTTCTCTAAAATTCGACTATTTCCCGGTTTTAATATTATGAATGCCTGGACATAGAAGATTGCTTAGCGCTAAATATTGAATTTTCTATTGCGTTGGAATTAAAAAATAAACTAATAGATCTAGTAAGGAATGTTTAATGTTTTTGTGAATCAAGGCCGTATCCAGAGGGGAAGGGGACCCACGGGCAGCCCCCCCCCCCAAAAATCTTTTGCAATGTATTATATATTCCTCCCTAAAACTTTTCTTTACATAAGTGTGTCGAAGTCTGGGCCCCCCCCCCCCCCCCCGAAAAAAAATTCTTGATACTGCCTTGGCTCCGGAGCAGGGGGAGCATGTTAAGAATTAGGAAGGGCAGTGTATGCTTCAAAATCATACCCTTTATATATACATATATATAGATATATATGATTAGAAATGATGTTGATATGAATATTTTTACATATATGACAGCTTTTTGATGTATATATAGTAGATGTATGTTTAGATCTTTGGTGAAGTTAGAGGAGTGGGTCTTTGGGGCTTCTGCAACTTAAATTTTTGTAACTGGTCTTACATGTATAATGCTTAGGATAACTCTGGAGGCAAGGCTTCGAGGTCTCTCCCCTGGAAACTTTTTGAAATCTTCCTAGCAATGCAATTGCGGGATACTTTGGTAATCTTAGAGGAAACAGAAAGGAGTTAGGTTACTCTCCCCAGCGAAATTTTTTCCAAAATAAAGTCTTATATCTTTTAAGTTACTTTTGGTGTCGCTCGTGATAGTGTTGAATGTCCTTTCCCTGAAAGTGTTTCCGAAAGTAAAGTGTCTTAAAAGCGTAATTTTTCTTTTCTTTCTTTTTTTAAAACTTGTGATCTGAATTTTTTTGCCGGGGGGGGAGGGAGGAGTTGACTTGCTCCGAGGGGGTAGTTCCCCCCCCCCACACCGGGAGATGCCTGAAATAAACACGGAGAATATCTTTAGAGACATGTATTTATGACTAGTAAATTTTCAACTCTTTTACACTTCGTATTGGTGTTCAGTCTGTACATTTTTAGGGTGACCCCCCCCTTTCACCAACTCTAGTTACGCCTATGGGCTGGAGCCAGAGCCTGTTGCTGATTTTCACTTTTGCATTTGTATTTATCCAGAAAAACAAAGAGCGAAGGAGAAGGAAGAAAAAGAAAACCACTCATTTTGTCTCAGGGCAAGTTGTTTGCCCCTGCTCGTTGGTTTCTGTGTCATGCACATCTTACTGAAATTGAATTGGGTTGCCATTATACAAACAAGTAGAAATCGTTCATATGAATTGGAAGATATGGTAAATACCTTTTCCCTCCTCCACCTCTGGAAAAATACGAAATTACGTGTATGGTCGGCCAAAAAAACCCTCTTTTTTGCCGCCTTCCCCGTTCAAGTTTAAAAAAAATGTATGAAGGACGGCTTAATGTATTGTAAAAATATCGTTAAAAATAAAGAAAAGTCAAAACATAGTGAAGTAATTAAATAAAGATTGAAAAATAAAAGATTTGAAAGTAGGATTTGACACCATGAACCGGTTTTATATGCATTTATAATTCACTTTTAACTTTTTATAAACCGTGGCCAACTTACCTCATATGAATGGGCAACTTTCCCCGCAACGGGGTAAGTTGGCTCACATTTTTCTCTTACTTAAGTCTTCCGTTTAAGATAAACTACAAAAGTTACAGACTCAAAATTCCTGGGTACTTATAGCCTAATGCATGTGCTTTTAAGGTGCAGTTAAAAACTTTTTTCAAAAACTTGAACAAAAACAAAAAACTAAATAAATACATTCTGCACCTACTTTTCTCGACCAGACTTCCACAAACCTGTTAGCCGTAGCTTTAAGCGCCCTTTACACATACGTTCTTAACCGCGCGACTGAGCGTGGCGCATCCAGCCACGGTCAAGAGCGCGAGTAAAACCGTGGCGTTCAAGAATGTGTTGCAAAATGCACCACATTCTTATCCGCGCGCAAGAACGCGTTCAGATGCGGGGCGTTCCATTGAAGTCCCCTACACAAGCCACAGCCTGCAGAAATGTCCACTCCTCCCACTTTGATGCGCGGTTAAGAACGTGTATGTAAAGTGCATCATTTCTTGGAGCGCGATCATGAACGCGCATCTGAGTATCATTCTTAACCGCGTTCCTGAGCGTCCTATAATTGCATTTACACGCACGCTCTTGACCGCGGATCTGAATGGTTCGCCGTCCGGACCGCGGTTAAGAACGTGTGTGTAAACGTTGCTTTAGGCGTGCCGAAGCTGGGAGCTGGTGGCAGCGTCTGTCTCCCCTATGCTAGGGAACCACAACCCTCCAAATGATACTCGTCTAACATAGCGATATCAAGGAGAGCCAGGTTCACACAGCAAGAGATAGAAATGCTGGGCTGGCGCCCAGCAAACCTATCTCGGAGCGGTTATGAGCTTTCGGAGGAAATCAATTCCCCGCGCCCGGGAGAGGGCACCCCTAAGGCCACGTGCTATCAGAGGATGGAATAAAAAGATCACCCCTGTTACTTGAAACAACCACTCTGGGTAGAGGACATTATCAGCTTCTAGGGTAGTCGACCTGTGATCACGATCACACCTAGGGCAACATGTAATTGGGGAGGTAAAGTTTACAATTTCAAAGCTGCAAAAAGGTAAACATCAGTATTGGTTGCAGCTACGCTCTTCCCAAAGTCGTATCCAGATATCCAGAAGGGCGACGAGGTTAAAATTTTCGGCTTAATTTATCAGTTTATGAAAGAAATTATTTTCGTCATTTAGCAATATGGTTGCATACTGTTGTGCATATGGATGTAAAAATAAATTTGTGAAACTTAAAAGAAAACGGTGCTAAAGTTCATTTCAATGGGGAGTTGGCTATTTAAACTTTAGATGCCTTGCTCTCTTATTCCCTCGTTAAATGGCCTTATTTCGTAGACATTTAACTTCTATGCCCATAATGTATACAATATTTTTTCGGATGAAATTCGGATGAATAGAGTTTGCCCTAAATAATAACATTACAACTTAATTACATTGCTGAAAAACTTTTAAACGTAATGTTTCCTATTAGCATTAGAGTCATATAATATTTCTCCTGTTTTTCTATAATCAAACATTATTATGTAATATTTTATAAGAGAAAACATCACTTGAACAAATAGCTATATCATGTATCTTATTTTCTTTTGTCTCAATTTGCTAGTTAATGGCAATTTTAATGTTAGTTTTGATGCTTTTCATTAACTCTTCATTCGAGTAAAATTTTGATTTTCGCCTGTGTTTAATTTTTATTTTGTCAAAATGTAGAGGTTATTATTATTTATTATTTTTATTATTATTTATTATTTTAATACTAAATTAACATCTACACTCAAAGGATTTTAATGAGTTCATAAAACTTTGAATTACAGCACTTTTCCCCTGTATATACTGAACTAGTACGCGAGGCATTCATACGAAATGACTGCTGTTCTAGATATTATAAATTGTAATTAAAATGATTTGTGCAAAGGTGTCTGCTAATTCAAACTGAATGACCCAGATCAGGTGGCGAGGACGACCCTTCGCTTACAGCCCCACACTACTATACATTTATTTACTATATAATCAAATTGTTTGTGAAAAATATATATTTATCATCGAAAGAACTTATTGAAAATTTTATTATGCTTTTCAAAACAACAGTTTTAACGAAACTGGGAAAAAAGAGCGCTGCCACTCTAATAAGAAAAATATGAAAAGGGCAGACAATAAATAAATAAATTAAAAAGAAAGAAAGGATTAAATTGAATTCGCGTATACATTAATTTTTAACGGAGATTGAAATACAGCGAAGGCTCACTCAATATGACGTTAACGGAGATAAGCGTTTCGATTGTTATTAGTATATTTGTTACATTTATGACAATAACAATGGCAACTGCCATTGTTGTTGATTTGTTTGTTCACACAGCAACTGTAATTATATGTTTGGAAATGAGGGCAACAATGCAAAAGTAAAGTAAAACGGGTAAAAAAAAAAATCATTGAAAAATTTTAAAAAATTAATTAAAAAAAAATAATTGAGTCACAACTTTCATTTTTACGGCGATGCGTTTCTCGGGTCGTAAACATTAACCGTGCCGAATATGGTCCCGATCGGTAAAACGGCCTGGGACCCTATAGCGGACAAACAGACAGACAGACAGAATAAGGCGCTTATATATAAGATATACTGGTCAGCTAAATCTTTAGTTTGTGAGTTGATTAAAAAATCAGAATTGTTATCATTTCTTTCTTTCTTTTTTTTCATTTTGTTACAAAATGAACACTCAAAAGTTTTAATGAGTTTATAAAACTTTAAATTACAACATTCCTAGTAAATATACTGATCAGCGATATTTTAAATTTGTGCATGCTTAAAAAATCAAAAGTAGTATTTTTTTTAATTATTATTATTTACATTTAATAGCCATAAAAGAAATATTCCATTAGTGAGAAATATATGTTAACTCAGTCATAGGTAAGCAAACTTGCAAGCAGCTTTTGTAAAATATAAAATTTTAAGTGTTCATACATTTCATATTTATCTCAAAATGACATGTTCCATTCTATAGTTATTTTCAGACTTCTGTTATAAAAATGTTATCCTGTATTATCTACAAGAAATTGAATTTCTTTTTTTCTTCCTTTAAGTGTTTCTTTTCTTTAATTGTATATTATGTTTAAGTGCAATGTCAAAGTGTAAGAAACAAAAGTCTTGCACTTTGGTTTTTTATACACTGTAAAAAATTCTAGCTCAATCTTTCACCAAAAAAAAAAAATTAAAAAAATGATGAAATTTAGCGGCAACCAACATTTGGTATTAAAGCTGAACCATTATAATGGTTCCTAGTTTCACATTCATGGTGAAACTAGGTGAAACAACACCATTACAATAGTTCAACTTAGTATCAAATGTTGGTTGCAGCTAAATTTCATCATTTCTTTTTTTGGTGAAAGGTTGAATTAGAATTTATTACTGTGTAGGTTTTCGCATATTATGTGAAATGACTGTGCACAGCAATTGAAATTGCTTTAGATGAATCTCTATCTCTACTAATAACAAGGAGTTCCGTCTAAAACTATACGAGCCTACTTTCCCGTATACACCAAATTCAAATTTATAACCTAGCTATCTCTTTCTCTCTCTTTCTCCTTTAGTTTTAGTTCTTATTTTTTTCAAATATACCTTTTTCAACGGATAATGCATATTCATTCAGTCAGTCATTCATCCTTTCATTTATTCAGCCATTCATTTATTCACTCATTCGTTTACTCATTCATGTGTTTATTCATTCATTTACTCATTCATGTATTTATTCACCCATTTATTTATTTTTTCATTTATTCACTCATTTATTCATTCTTTTCCTCATTCATTCATTCATTCATTGATTCATTCTTTTACTCTGTCATTGATTCATTCTTTCACTCCTTCATTTATTCATTAAGAAATATCCTTAAAAATCCCGATAAAAACATTTCATAGGAAAATAGGCTCGTTAGTTCCGGATGAACTATCTATTTGTTCATGTTCTATGTTATAAGATCTTTCCGATAAAGTTTGTTCCTAGCAAATCGGTCCGTTAGATCAGGATTTATATAGTATTGAAATTTCCCCGTAAGTGCTATGTTAATTTTTTGAACTGTTCAAAAATGAACAAAAATTGTTAAAATTAATATTTTACGCCAAGAGCTTCCTCCAGTAAGCTTGTTTATTGGAACGTGGATCTTGCACCCAGACTTTACATAATTTGCTTCATTTTCGCCCATAGGCGCTAATGTTAAAAATTTTTGAACTGTTCAAAATTGAACAAAAAAATTGTTGAAATCAAAAGGGAATATATGGAAATGAGATGTCCTCGCCGAGATCTTTCGAATGCAAAAAGAATTTTTCGAATCGGACAATTCGTTCAAAAGTTATTAGGGGGGGGGGGGGGGCACAGACCGACAGACCGACAGACACACTTTTTCCCCATCTCAATACCCTACTTTCAAATTTTTTATTTTTCAATCTTTATTTAATTACTTCACTTATTTTTGACTTTTCTTGATTTCTAACAATATTTTCACGATACATTAATCCTTCTTTCATGCTTTATTATTATTTTTTAGCCTACTTTCCCGTAAAAGTAAAAAAAAATAATAATAAAGCATGAAAGAAGCCTTAATGTATCGTGAAAATATCGTTAGAAATCAAGAAAAGTCAAAAATAAATTAAATAATTAAATAAAGATTGAAAAATAAAAAATTTGAAAGTAGGGTTTTGAGATGGGGAAAAAGTGTGTCTGTCGGTCTGTCCCCCCCTAATAACTTTTGAACCAATCGTCCGATTCGAAAAATTCTTTTTGCATTCGAAAGATCTCGGTGAGGACATCTAATTTCCATATTTTATTTTTTGATTTGAACAATTTATTGTTCAATTTTGAACAGTTCAAAAAATTTTAACATTAGCGCCTATGGGCGAAAATGAAGCAAATTATGTAAACTCTGGGTACAAGATCCAAGTTCCAATGAACAAGCTCACTGGAAGAAGTTCTTGGCGTGAAATATTTATTTGAACAATTTTGTTCATTTTTGAACAGTTCAAAAAAGAATTTAACAGAGTGCCTTCGGGGAAATTTCAATCCTATATAAATCCTGATCTAACAGGCCGATTTGCTTGGAACAAACTTTATCGGAAAGCTCTTATGACGTAGAACATGTACAGGTAAAAAGTTCATCCAGAACTAACGAGCCTATTTTCTTATGAAATTTTTTGATCGTTATTTTCAAGAATATTTTTGAATTAATGAAAGATTAAATGAATGAATAAATGAGTGAATAAATACATGAATGACTGAATAAATGACTGATTGAACGAATCTGTATTAACCGTTGAAAAAGGCATATTTGAAGCAGTTAAGAACTAAAGCTAAACGAGAAAGAGAGAGAGATAGTTAGATTATAAATTTGAAGCTGGTGTATACGGGAAAGTAGGCTCGTATAGTTCTAGAGGGAACTTCTTGTTTTACTTTTACGGGAAAGTAGGCTAAAAAGCAGCAAGTATGTGTATGTGTGGTGTGTGTCTGTCTGTGTCCGGCGTAGGGGATTTTCATGAAATTTGGCACGAAATTAGTTTGGAACATGGGGGTGTGCACCTATTAGAGTTTTTTCTGAAATTCGAATTTGTTCTTTTTTTATTCCAATTTATAGCCGAAAGTTTCATAAAATAGTCCTTTTCTATGGGAAGGAATTATCGCATCCTTTCGAGCTTGATACCGTTGAAAAGCGGATAAAAATCTGTCTCAGAAAGTGTTTTGTTCTGCGTGCTAAAACTCGAAGCCTCTAGATTAACTGGAAAAGAAGTTATAAGCCTTTTTCTCTGTAGTTCGAAATTAATTTTTCACGGTAATTAACTTTAATTTTATTTGAATTGTTACCATGCCGACTGGCTTATGATCCTTTTATTTTCTAACGAATTGACGTTTATTTCTTGAAGTTTTTATCATTTTGTGGAGCAGCCAATTTTTAATTAATTAATTAATTAATTAATTATTTTTTAAATTTTTTTTTTTTTTTTTTTAAACGAATAAAATGCTGTACAAGGGTTTTTTAAAGAAATGTTATCCTTTATAGCGATTTTTGTTGTTCCAAATTATTATTACTATTATATTTTTATTTATTTAATTCTTTTCTCCAGAAAATTAGCAAACATGTTATTTACCAACTTGGGCTCAGATGAAAGGTTTTTACGCTTTCAAAGCTTTTCTTGCTGCGGTTAGTTTCTGCAAGCTACAAAATTTCATCTTTCTGTTTTGCTGTCAATGAATAATTGATAAAAACTAATTATACTAAAATGTATTAATTAAGACTATTCTAATGGATTATAATCGTCCTTTTTGTGTGGGTACTTGAACTAAACAAACAAAATACGTTTTCCTTAAAATGTTTTTTTTTTTCGTTTCGTTTCGTTTCTTTCTTTCGTTTTTCTATTTTTTATTGTGTGTTTTTGCTTAAATGTGTAGGATCGCTGGTCGATTGCCATGGGCGGCTAATTTTTAATGATATGGAATGCATTTTAATAAAATAACATAATTTTCACTTAAAAAAGTTATAGCTATGTGCACAATGGAGAATCGACTGGTCTTTCCATTTTTTAACACGGGCATAGCCGTGCGGGTACCGCTAGTTAGAAATAAAATTTCATCTCCTTATTTCTTTTTAGTTTTTAGATATACACATCTGTACAAAAGATGCGTTGTTTATAATTTGCTTCTGTACATGTCAACGTAGCGAAAATTAGGCGGAAATTCTTCAAGTGCAACGATCTTTCATATTTTAACTAATAGTGTAAACTTTTCAAAAAAAAAGGAAAGTTTAGATGCAATTTGTTTTTTTCCCTCTCTAATTGAATGAAATTATTTTTACTACATTTTCTTTCTCAAATGCTTTCCCAAAATAATTGTAATTGATGTTGTAAGGTGCATCTTTTTTTTTTCTTTTTTAATGTGAAACGAACTAGTTTGCATGCCAAATTATAAGTTTTAAAAATATTACTTATTTTCGCATAATAAAAGAAGGGCGGACTGTAGATAGAACTGTAACTGTGACAAACGATTGTTTGAGACATTTAGAATGCAATTCAATTACATAAGGCAGCATTTCCCAAACTGTGGTACGCGGAGCCTCTCCAGGTGGTACGCGTGCAGGCAAAAAATCTATCTACAATCTATTAATATTCTATTACATATAATGAAGTTATACAGCAGTGGTACGCAAAATGGTTTGCAAGAAAAATGGTGGTAGGCGAAGAAAAAACGTTGGGAACCGCTGATATAAGGACACTGAGCTAAAGCTCAGTGAAGCTGCCTTGTTGAAGCATGGGAGTCCTCGCTCCAAATGTCTCTTATTTAGCTTAGAGTCCCTGTATCTTATCTTTTATAAGGGAACAGTCCCTGTATCTTATCTTTTATAAGGGAACTCTTTTTTAGCTCAGTGTATAAGGCACAGTCCATGTCAATTCAGGTAGGTAGTGAAAAAATCATGCCTTTTCATGACTCAGTTTTTGAGTTAATTTACATGTTAAAATTTAGAGCAAAGTAAAATATAGGTATATTTTTGTTTTCCCCAAAAAAATTCCGGGCCCGAGATACAGCCTCCCCCCCCCCCCCCCCACACACACACAAAATTGCGTCTTCGGCGTCATTTCTGACTTGCGATTTTCGACAAAAATTTTAAAGTGCCCTATTTCTCGAACGGCGCAAGATACTTTGTTGCGAGTTTTTGTATTTGAATTATCTGCTTTTTGAAATGAGGGGCTTCATTTTGAAATATCTGTTAGTTTTTGTTGTAGCCTTCTGAAATTTTTTTTAATCGTTCTTATTTTTTTCTGAAAAAAGCCAATCTCAAAAATTTTAGTTTTTTTAATTGTTGATCAATGCCATTGAGTACTGCACTCCCTGAAAAGGAGAGTTTCCACTTTTTAATTTAACGGTTTTTAGAAGCAGTTTAAGATTTTACATATAATTCACCAGTTTTCTTTAAACCATAATCACGTATTGGTCTCATGAAATCAAAATTTAACTTTCTTTAACATGGCATTTAATGCTTAATAACTATTAGAAATATACCTCCCCCCCCCCCAAAAAAAAAAAGTACCAGCAGATAAACAGACAGACAGACATTTCCTAACCCAAACCCTCTAGTTTGAAATAGTTTTTAAAAAATATTTGTAGGTTATCACTTATTTTCTTTTATCTATGACTCGTTTTTGCACAGCTAGAGTTCTAAACTATTGGTTGTTAGTTTTAATATGTGCTTATTTGAAAAAGCAAGTGTCACATGCAGGGCCGTCGTGAGGTTAATTCGGTAGGGGGGGGGGGGTGATTTTTCCAACTGACTCTTAGCGTTTAGGAAAATCCACACAACAGCCCCGACTTGGCCCCTGCTGACTTATTGTTCCCTAACATGAAGAATCACCTCAAGGGAACCCACCATGGCAGCGTAGAGGCCAGCAAGGAGGCTGCGACCTTCGTCTTGAAGAAGGGGCTAATTTTAGATGACTATCTAGGCTGCTTCCAATCATGTGAGAAACGTTGAAAACGTTGTTCTGAGTTTGGAGGGGACTACCGTGAAGGCCGTTAATAAAGTTTGTTGCCAACTTGGTTTGCCTGTGTTTTATTTAAAAAGCCTCGGAGTTTAATTGTCACACCTTCTATGAAGGAGGATGATTAATATTATAAATTAACTTTCATTCCACTTCCCACGGAAATTTTTTAAACTGAGTATAGCTTGCCTTAAACAATACTGATCAATAATTAAGGTATTAAAACTTCAATGTTCCCGTTTGTTTTGTTACCATTTTTTCTATTAGCAAAACGGAAAGCATTATTGGTTTACATACTTCTCGAAGGATGAGTTATAGTTTCGAGATTAGCTTAACATTTAAGAAGTAACATTTTAGGTTATTATTTTAGTTGTTAAAAGTGATTTATAAAAGTTAGTTCATTTGGTGTGTTTTTACTGAAGATTTAATTTTCGTTTTACATTACTGACACAAAATTGATGATAATCTTCGGTGACGGCCCTGCTTTACGGCAATCGTCCCCTTGAATAATATGGAGCCGGTGACACCTCTGTTGACGGGTCTTTTATTAAAAGAATTCAGAAGATTTTTCTCAAAAATTCAGAAAAATTTAGGGAAAAAGAAGTATAGAATGTGAATGTTATTCGATGACCATAAATAAATAAATAAAAAAGAAATCACTATTTATAAAACCCATATAAATAAAAAACATGTACCTACTGCTAATGCAGTATTGAAATTTAAATAACCCAATTGTGCTCATTAATGTCTAAGTCAATTATTAACATTAAAGCCATTTTAATCATTTTAAAAAATGCCCAAACATTGCTGATCATAGCAAAATTCAACCCAGTTTTACTAAAAGCCGCTAGAATTTCACTAAAAATTCTCAAAATCTAAAATTGATTACGAGCGTAAAATCATGAAAACTGACCTTCTTTCTTAAAAATTACGAAAACATCGCGAGCGTTGGCAGGTAAGGTATATAACGCCTTATGTAATATAAAAATAATAATAATAAAATACGTCCTATTATAAAAGTGAAGAGCACCCCCCCCCCCCCCTCTGATGAGGGGCCTGGTGTAGAAAATAAAACTTATTGTATTTTATTTTCAAGATTAGCAAAAAAGTAAATAAACCTTGCCTCCGTAGGAAACTGACTGTCTGCCTTTTTAGAATGCAATATTTTCAGAGTCGAATTTCTGTCGAGAAGAAATTCGACTTTGAAAATATTGCACTTCAGATTATTTATCATATTGCGTTTTGTAAATTTAAATATTTGACGAAAAATTGGGAAAAAAAAATCTTGCATCATCTAGTGCATAAATAAAAATACCAAATTGAACTGTATCCACTTGCTTACATTCGTCGTGAAGCGAGGGTAAGTTGTTTTCTTTGCATTCACTGCTGTTAGGACAGTGCAGCTACTTTTACAGAATGCATTCTCGATTACTTCACTTGATCTGAATAATTTTTGATCGAACGCATACGGAAATATGCTTTATCTTTTCTATACCAACACCTGCTTCGCTGGTCGAATCATTCAACTTGTATTTCTGCTCTGGAAGAGACGAACAGGCTACTCACATTCTCTACTCATTTTGACGTCCCGCGTGGTAGACGTCAAAATAGTTCCTTAATTTTGATACAAATACTATTGTTCTGACGAAGTAATCGTGGAAAAAGGAATACATACGGGTGATTCTCAGAGGAAATACAAAATTTTCTCGTTTTTTTTTTTATTGTTTTCTTTCTTTCTTTTTTATTTTACGTAGTCTTTAAAATAACCTAATTTTTTGTTGCAGTATTCCATTATTTGTTGCAGTATCCCATTCCTAATAGAGCCTTATTAGTATATATACAGAGCAATGTAGTTTACTGGCATTTGCGCTAAAAAATATTTAAAATGAAAAGTAACCAATTTTTTAACTGGATTTCATACAGCAAATATACTCGTACATTTAAACTTTAGCCTGGTAGCTGCCGGTTCATGAATGGCATAACATGAATTCTTTTATACACTGTACTGTGAAGGGAAGCAAAAGTATGCTTTGCTGCTAATCTGTGTAAAACAAACTTGTACGCCGACAGTGCTTCACTAAATGATTAAAGTGGTAAGTAAAATAAAAACATGCTTGTATTATAAACTTAGTATTTTAACTGCATATTAAATTAATATTCCCTCTTTCTTTATTTCTTTATTGTATATAAATATTGGTTTCATGTCTAGTTATACCGTACATTATGATCACGTTGTTTCTACTTCATACAAGAGTATTTGACGAAAAAGAGAAAAGTAGAATTTTCCATTTTTTTAAAAACTGATATCTGTTGATAAAGCCTTTCTTGATGGTGTCTATGCAAATGAAGCCCACTGTCGGCTACAGAAATTAACCAGTGAGGCGTCTCCGTCTGACCATTTGAGTTCGAAACTAGCTTTAACTTCAGTTTTGATGCACTCAAGATGAAGTCAATTGCCTTCTATCCTTTGCTGCTGCAAGAGAGAATTAGAAATAACATACCCAAAAAACTGGGCGATGATATTTAATAATGCTTCAAAGACTTTAACAAGCACTGGAGGTCATACGAGATCTATAGAACCGCACCGCAGGAGGGTCTCAGAACTTAAGGTGCCCCACATAAGGACCGAAAATTGAGCGTTATTTATTGAAATCCCTTTCAAACATTTAGCAGCAAGGTCGCCAAGCTGTTGGTGTCACCACTAATGAGAAGATTTATTGATTATTCTTCTTTTTCAAGAACTGAATCTCCAGGGACCTGGAGCAGCCTTTTTTTTTTTTGAGTTGCTCCGCTCTGACTAAGTATTTCTGTCGACTCCGTACCGAGCTCCAAATAAGTTTAATAGGAATCATATTGCATTTATCTCTCTCTCTCTCTCTCTCTCTCTTTTTTTTTTTTTTTTGGTTTATCTAGTAACACATTATGAGAACGAAACGAATTGCAATATTATCACGAAACGGGCCTGCCGCCCGCTCATAATGTGTTAATAGACATATATGTGTGGTGAAAATTTCAGGAGTTACTTATTGATTAATTACTGATTAACAAATATATACTGTTTAATACGCATTGAGTTGCAAAAAAAAAAAAAGGAGAAGATGAAGAATTGGGTACTCCAAAGAACACGAACTTAAAAAAAACTTAGTCACTTATATTTAAGTTTATGCATGTAATTAAAAAAAGAAGAAGAATCAGTTAAGCACAATTATTTTCTTAGGTCCGGCTCCGCTCCAGTTTTCAGCTCTAGATCCCTTAAACTTTTACTTATTTTATTACCATCAAAAATTACCAACTATGAAGTCATAAATAATATTAATTTAGTCTCGACCATATATATATACATATTTATAATTTAGTCCGTATAAGCAGAGGCGTTAAAAGCATGGGTGTCACCCGGGGCGGTAATTTGGTGTCAGTTTTGTAGTTTATATCAGGGAGCATCTACGTTTTGAGTTCTCCGCTCCGACTTCTAAACACTTGCTCCGGATCCGCTGCAGCTCAGCTCCGTCCTCCGAATAACTTTAATGGATTATATTATTCATCTCAAATTTCTTTACTCTGGCTCCGCTCCAGCTTAAAGCAAACTGTCGTTTACCCACTGCTCCCCTCCCAGATCCTGCGTTACAGTATTCTCAGAAGCGCCAAAAAAAAAACTTCAGAAATTTCATTTTATTTATTTCGGACTAGCTCTGGCATGGTCGAGCTTTGCGAGTCATTATGTCACGCAGTCGTATGTAAACTCATCTCCATGGGGTCACTCATAAATGATGTCACGCTTCAAGAGCGGAGAGGGGGGGGGGGGGGGAGTTCGAGATTTTGTGACAAGGGGAGGGGAGTGGGTAACAAGAAGTGTGGCTTACACATTTTGGTTTCTTTAAAAACATTTAAAATCAGCAATTAAATTTATTTTTAAAGTTTCATGGATCGTTTTGTATCGTAAACACCGATGCTGATTAAGGTTAAAATTTACTTCTTGATAAAAGTTTAAAAGGAAATTTTCTTTGGCATTTACACTCTTAAGACAAAATTGCGTGTATCATTTTTTCAGAATTCGAACAATTAATGTATTATTGTTCTATACTAATTACCTTTTTTGTTATGAATATTAACTTCATTTTATGCAAATTAAGTACACATGTAATCATTATTATTATTATGCTCACAAATGTCATTAAAAGTTCAAAAATAAAATGAGAAACGTGATCTGTAATGCAGTGCTCTGTTTCTGAACTGCAAGTACATGCGTTTATGTAATATAGCGTGACATGTGACAAAGGGGGATAGGGGGTATGACGAAGTGTGACATTTTGTGACAAAGCGGGGAGGGGTTCAAAAATATTGAAGAAAAGCATGACATCATCTATGAACGGTCCCCATTCTATGTCATTTGGTGTAACTTTCAGTAACCAACATTTATTTTCAGTTACAATACATTGAAATAGCCGCAGTAAAATTGTATAAATCAAGTACTATAATGCATTTTTCAAAACTTTTAATCTCATTTTGGGTGTCAGCCCTCAACACCCCCTAAGAGCGGGGTGTCACCCGGGGCGGAGCGCCACTTAGCCCCCCCCCCCCCCCCCCCCACCACATAGTGATGCTACTGTGTATAAGTGAACATAACGATGGTTAGATCCTGAAAAAAAGAGCGATAAAAGAAGTTTAGTCTCTCAAAGCAAAGCGTAAAACTCGTGCACAGCGAAAATTGAGAATTTCTACTTTAAATAGATTCAACGTTTGGATGTATTAGATAGCAAAAACATTAGATTCGACTTTTCAACATTTGAAGCAATCAGAAATAAAAAATTGCCTCTGTTAACAGCTTGAAAACAAAATTTAAAGAAAAAATATTAATCACAATTTTCATAATTCATTTAAATTCCTATTATATTCTAACGCATAATTTTTTTACACTTCGTAAAATTCTCATCGGATACTATCTATGTTTAATTTTCTATTCTTTGTGAGCAAGAGACGTAAGCAGATTTTGTAGTTTCAACATAGTAAAAAAATGAATGAATCGTTACAAAGAAGAGAACGAGTTTGCCCAGAGTCGTCTGAGAGGAACGATTAATTTTTAGTTTTTAAAAGTCGAGTCTCTTTTAGGAACGTTATTTGAAGAACTTGTTTTCGATTAAAATACTTGTTTTCTACTCCTTCCTCGTACGTCCCTCTTTGCAGACTCTCTGCGTACGCCCGCCTCCCCCGCCCCTCTCGGTGAGTGTGTGCGTACGCAGACCGGGTCGATCCGCGAGCGGAGGTTGCAGCTCTTGGACACGTGACTCGGCAAAGGATCGTACCGCGCACGCGTATTCTGGACGCGTACCATGATGGAGCGACCGAAGCGGATCAAGCAGGAGCCCTTACACATTGAGGAGGAGGAAGGGCCCTGCAGGACAGTGGGGGTCCCGAAGCATGGGGCCAGTCCCGCCCAAGAAGCAACGAGGGCCCGCATTGCGAGCCTCGAGAATCAGCTACGCAAATTGAAGGGGATCGCGACATCCAAGGGCTCTTTCCAGATACGCTGCATTGAAGAGGACCTCAGGAAGGTACGTAAGGACGAGAAATAAGTTGTTCATGGGGGGTTTTGTATAAGTTGCACATGGGGACGCGTTTATGTACAAGGGCGTGTATCGAGCAAATTGAGGATGAGGTTTAATTTTTGAGAACTTTAGAGTGATACAAAATTTGATAGGGCAATAATTATAATAATAATAATAATTACAGTCGACGCTCGATATAACGACCGTCTGCGTCCCGCAGAAAAAGGTCTTTGTAACGAGTGGTCGCTATAAGAGGTAGAATTTTCTAAAAAATACATAAATGCATGATATGTTCAGTAGTTCCTTTAAAATTGGTAATTTTTCAAAGATTCCAAAATAAATGCTGAAATTATTTTTTATCATTGGAATTTAAAAAAAATTATCACTGCAAAATGTTAAACAGATTTTTAAGTCGATAATATAGGGGGAGGGGGAGGGGAATTACATACACATTTCTGGAAGCAAAACTGAACTGATATGACACCTGGGCAGGGACAGAATTTCTCCTCTTATTTCGGAGAATCGACTGTTGGAAAAATACGTGATTCAAACGAAACACTACCAATACATCTGTCAACCCCTTTTTCTAATAAGAAATCCGTAAATTCCACGTTTAATCCCCCTCTATTTTTTCCGTACTCTGATGAGTGGTAATCCCTCCCCCTGTCAAAGTTGGACTGAACACTTATAAAGGTTCCATGCATCTTGTCCGTAAACTATAATCAAGGTCATTTCAAGTTACAAATTTAGAAATACGCACTGTTTAGAAAGAATACCAGAAATAGTATCTGCTGAATGCGGTCGCTGTATTGGATTAGATGATACAGAACGGTCGTTATACCGAAAGCAAATTTAAGTAGAGTTCATAAGGATAAAGTTGGGTCTTTTACCACTGGTCGTTATAATGGAATGGCCTTTATAATGTGTGGTCGTTATAATGAGCGTCGACTGTAGTTTAATTTTAAAAAACAAATCAATTTCAAGCAGTAAAGAAAACTAACCTCAAAATTTCACAACCAAGTTAAAATAGTTTATCATAATATAAACGTGTATATATAAGGCTGTTTGGGATTTTTATGACAGGTGACAAGTAGGAGAATCAGAGAAATGGGCATTCCATGAATGGAACCATGTGTGGTCAGAAGGGGGGGGGGGGAGAAGGAGTGTTGTCCCTCTCTTTCTGGAAATATCTCGTGTTTCTCCTATGAAAAAAAACTTTCAAAAGGGAGTCAGGAAATTTTAAGAAAAGATTTAAAAACTTTTATTAATAAGTTATTAGTTATTATTTTAGATTTAATTAGATTGAAAATCAATTCAATTTTAGGGGAACTATTCGCAGAGTTTAAAGTTTTTTTTTACCTTTTCTGGGTAAAAAAAATCTGCGAGCTCCCATGTTTTGAGGGAGATTAGGGAGGAAATGCTTTGAAAGAAACTGAAATTAAATATTGACTTGCCTGTAAAAGTTGGGGAAAGTTCCTCTCCCCTTTTTTTAATTGTTACTATTTTATTTTATTTCTTTCGTAAAAATCACCTTAACCTTTCTTCAGTTTTATGAAAAAGAAGCGTTTGGTCAAATTGAGTAATTTCAGGAATGTTTTAATTGTCTTTTTCTTTTTTGAAATTTATGCGGAAAATATTCAGAAAATTAAGAAATGTAATACAGCAACTACTATCACTAGTGCGAATTTTTGAAAATAATGCATGAGTAAATTTTCCATTTTTAATGCTAAACAATGATAGTTGGAAGAATTTTAGCTGTCAGGTTTTAAAGCAAAATATATTTATTCTACAAACATTTTTTTATCAAACTTATAGTTATAATATACGTTACGCAGTTGTGAACATTAAGGGCCTATAAGGGCCCCGTTAGACTCAGGAGCAGCGCACCCATTTTTCCTCGCTTCGCGCGAGGATACGCCAACAACATCCCCCCCCCCCCCCCCCAGTTGTGAGCATTTAAATAATCCTCTCTTTCTTTTCCTTCCTCTCTCCTCCTTCATCGTTTACTACTTTTATGTGTAGCTAATCGATTTATTCTGCATATCGCAAAAATAAGTGTTGAAAATACGCATCATAGCTCTTAGGGTATGAGGAGATTGTGCTTTTTAGGATATTACGGCCATAGGGAAATTATAGTAATATTGTTGAGATTGTTCTTACAAGTATTGTTATACTGAGGGATATAGGGGGAGGGGATTGTGGCTTAAAGGATATGTATGGGTATGATTAGATCGTTGCTTCAAAGCACATTAATTTTGCAATGCTTATACACGCATTTATTAGGAATGTAAAAATATAAAAGCATTTTCATCAGAGCTTAATGGAAAGTATTTGCTTAAAAGTAGATTAAAATACAACAATGCATTGAAGGCAAAATGATAGTTTCTGACTGACCTATCACAATATCATCTCATGCTATTTAAAAACGGTTTCAAAATATGATTGCAAACAATGAAGTATGCCCCTCAGGGTCCGACTTGAAAGTTTTCATGCCCAGGGCACTTTAAATTTTTCCTGCCCCCTTTGAATGGCTTACTTACTATATATATATATATATATATATATATATATATATATATTTTGTGTGTGTGTGTGTGTGTGTGTGTGCAGCTTTACTCTGAAATCGGTTATTATTAAGAATAACCTGTTATTATGAAAAATAATCAGTTGTTAATATTAATTAAACCAGTTATTTTATATTACGAATTTTTAAAAATAAATATAAATGATGTTATGGAAAAATTTCCTCCCCCTTAAAAAGTTTCCGCCCAGGGTACGGGCCCGGAGCCCGTGGGATAGCCAGGGCCTGAGCTACTGTCTGGATACAATTCTAACCTTTAGAACTGATGAATTAGTTTGAGCTCCTATGAGTCATTATTATCTTGAAGAGTTTGTTTGCAGGACAAACTAAATACAAGAATATTTTATCTTCTTTATCACCCGTGCAATGATAAGTCTAAAAAGATAAGAAAGAGGAAATCATTTTAAATACCGATTTTCCAACGATCAATAAAACTCGTTTATCAGATAAAAGAATAAGACGGAAATTGTGTTTCATTTTCACTTTGAAATATTTTCCTCGGTGTTTAGAAGTAACTTAAACAAGTTTACCTGCAATTTGTTTGTTTCTTTTTTTTTTGGTGCTCAAATAGTGCTTCTAAAATACTTGAAAACCTATGAAAAATAACTTAAATATCTTTGTGCTAATATATAGCGATACCCAAAGTAGGCTTCGCGGAACTCTAGGGTTTCACAAAGGATGACGGGGTTTTGTTTGGCGAGATATTACTACTTAAAATTATTGTTTGCATTTTTGAAAAAAAAAAAAAATCTAAAGGTTCTATTAAAAATCTATTAGCTTGATTTCCACTATAAAGCAGAAAATAAAATAGTTACATGACTTCTTGATCGCAAAACTCTAAAATTGTAGTTTCTCTTAATATTTTTCTCATAGTTTTGATTTCAAAACTATGAGAAATAATGTAGTACTACTTTTCATCAGGGGCGGAAAGTCTTGCGGAGTGTCATTGGTGCATGGTTGATCACCGATCATTCATCCCCTGCAGGTCGTATTTCTGCAGTTCATATTAAACAATAAAAGTGCTTAAATTTTTCTGTTGACAAAGTTTTAGAAAATCCTATTTTGTTTTTGAAATTTTTAGTGTTTTTGGGGTTTTGTAGAGATGGTGTAGCTAAGCTACACCATCTGGGACAAGAAGCAACAACACAGCACGGTTATTTCTAAAGCAGCCAATAAAATGTAATTTGAAAAAGAAATAGGCGGCGTAAAGCTTAGTACAAATAGCTCTTACTATACCGCCTATTTCTTGTTTCCTTCAAAGTTTTGATTTACATTTAATTGACTGCTTTAGAATTAACATAAAGATAAATGTGTTAAAGTGCATACTTGTAGACTACTATTCTAGCTACATTCATGGCTCTTTCTTCAGGCTCACTCAAAGTTGCGACGCCTGCTGAACGAGGCGGAGAGACAGAGGCGGCGCCGGGAACGGCTCCGGGGCAACACGGTCAAAGCAGTTCAGGGTCAAGATGAGGGCGTCATGAGCGCCCTCAGGTCCTGTACTCATTTCCAAGACTTCACCAAAGAACTCAGCACCCTGGGTTACAGTCTCGTCCGGAATGACGGACAAATCGATGAAAGTAAGCGATGTGTTTTCTCATTCAACTTCAATGCGCTCACAAATTGCGATACGCAATGTATGCGTTTTCTGGCTTCAAAGAACCACGAAATATGTAAACAATCCCATCCCCCAGGAGGCATTGGATATCCCGATATCCGGAATCGCAGCCGGATCAAGTTTGAAAGCTCCAGTTATCCGCCGTGTCAATGATGATTTTCTTAAAAAAATAATTAGCACGTTTAGGAATTATATATAAGGGACCATTTATAAAGGATGTCACAGTCATTTTGAATTTATTTGACTCCCTCCCCCCCCTTTTTTTTCACAAAGTGTAGCACTTCAACCTACCCCCTAACTCTCTCTGTCGCATGTCATGCTATCTTGCATAAGCATATATTACGTAATTGCAGTTCAGAAAGAAAGCACTACGTTATAGATCGCAGCGCAATTTTATGTTTTAAGTTTAATTATGTGTTTCAATGACATTCGTGAGCATAAAAATAATAATGTGTACTTAATATTGCATAAAATGACATTAAGTTTCACAACAAAAACATAATTAGTATATGATAGCAAAAATATTATTGTAAAAGTAGAATTGAAAGCAATAGTATTTTAGAAATTGACGTAGTTTGCTTCATGAACCTTATATTTATTTTATGAACACAAAACAGTCTCAAAGAGAATGCATTTAAATATAAACGCCAATTTGTCATAAAAATGTAAATGCCAAGACGATTTCCTTTTAAATCAAAACTTTAAACTGGTAGATATTTTAAACCTTAACCAGCATCGTTGTAAAATCAATGGGGAAAGAAGGGGGCAAAATAAAATAAAAATATTTAACTTGCTGATTTAAATTTTTTTTATTTTGCCTTAAAAGTCTGATGTTACACTTCTTGCTACCCCTTGTCACAAAAGTTCCCAATTTCTAGAATTCCTCTCCCAAGACATCATTTGTAAATGATCCCTAAATTAAAAACTTACTACGTGTTTGGAGATTGTCGGATTAGAATTTACATATTTCAAATATCGGAGCCAGATATCTGGTATGAATTCGTCTGAAGAGGGACGCTGGGTATCCAATTTATTACAAAATCAACATCCCTAATTCTCACCGGGGTCCCCTCATCTCAAATCAAATTCCTGTGTGGGAGAAAGCTCTTATGACATCTTTTTCTTTTTTGCTGAATATTGCTCTGAATACTTAAATGATAAATAAAGAGAAATCCCTTACTGCTGGGAACTCATGGGCAGCTCAGGAAAGGAATTTCCTTTCTGTTCTGATCATTTTTTACCAGATTGGAAAGAATTTCAAACAATTTCCGCATGAATATCCATCGTATAAAGCGCATTTTTGTTTATGTTTAATAAAACATAAGATCGGAACCTACTACGAGTGCGAAATGATAAAAATACAAAACAATACAATACAAAAGTGACGGCCAGCAACATGCTCAGGGCGCAGCTAGGCTGGTCCTAGTCAACTTAGCAGTCCCCAATGAACATCAAGAGCTTTCTTAAACGTTTTTACCCCACTGCACTTTTTCCTAATTTCAAGATTAGCCTGAGATTTGAAAAGCTTAAAACAATGACCTCTGGTTCTACTTTCAGCACATAGCTGTAGTCCATCAACATTTCCCATTTAAATGAATTTAAACAACTGAATCATGAACTCTTCTTTCTCAAGACTATACATATCGAACCTTTTAAGCCTAACCGCATAATCTAATTCTGAAGGACCACTTACCAATCTTGTAGCCCTCCTTTGAACCCTTTCTAATAAGGTAATATCCTTTTTTAGGTGAGGAGCCCAAAACTGAACAGCATACTCCAAATACGGAAAAGCATTTAAAAAAATTTGATTTCTACATGCTCGTAAATGTTTATTTAAAAGAAATGCATGTGTTATTAAAATAATAAAATAACTTTGAGCACAAGTAAACTAAAAAATAACTGCACGTAATTAAAGCACAAATAAGCATTAAACTGCAGACTTATGTTTCGGGATCGGTTGGAATCCCTTTTTCAATTCAATAGTGGAGCTTGGATGTTTTCCCACCTAGAAACTCTTCTATTGCATTGAAAAAGGGATTCCAAGAAATCCCGAAACATATGTCAGCATTTTAATGCTCATTTGTGCTTTAATTACGTGCAATTATTTTTTACATGTTTTATCAATTTAACAAATTTCAGTTTTTGATAATTTGAAAAGCACGTCATGTGCGTCTTCCCTTATACCACCAAGCGCACCTTCAAATTCTGCTTCACCTTCACTATCACTACTACTCTGATCCATCAAAATATAAATATGTAAATAAATAAATGAAATAAAATAGAATAATAATAATAATCATCGTTTTCTGTTTTATCTAAATTTTCAGACAGTTACAAGTTACGCTAGACTTGTTAACAGCTTTTGAATTATGCCAGGTCTTTTGTAAAGTTATAGGTGCTTTTATACAGCGAACTTATCTAAAATTAAAGGTTGGGGTGCCTCTTACCTTATTACTACTAATTTTACTGTAGAAATATAGAACTTCAAACTACATATTTAAAAAATTAAAAGTGTAGTTTGAAGTTACATGTTCGCAATTTGGGCCGGAATACTTAGTAAGTTCTTACGAATATTGAGATCCTGCCTTTTTTTTTTTTTTGTTAAATTAAATTCTTAGTGCAGTTTCGCATAATTTAGATCTCAGGTTACCGCCATCTAGGGAGAAACAGAGAAGAACAGGGAGAAACAAAATTCTCTAGTGGTAGTGGCATCCGCCGATATTGGCTCTTCTTGAAAGAATGGATGTCGGTTTCCGGGGAACGCACTAGGTCTGCAAAGGTTTGTTTCCATCTGCAGCCCCATCAGAAAGAAAGAGAAAAAATAATCGAATGGAATTGTTTAAACCTTTTGCAGTAGGAATTCCTCTTGGAACTGCCAAAGTATAGTCCGCTATTTACACTTATTAACATAAATTTCTGTTTACAGGTGATATGATGCCAGAAGTAGATGGGATTAAGGTGCAGGTTGAGCTAATCGAAGGCGATGCAGAAATACCATCTGAAATTAAGCCGGAAAATAGTTCCTCATCTGAGACAGAAATTCCACTGCCAGAAGGTGAGTCATTTGCATTAGTAGGTTTAAACCTTTCTTTCACACTATAGATATCACCTGCGATGAATAATGTGTAAATATACAGTAATTTTATGAAGCAATTTACTGTGATTGTGGATAAACAATAAAGTTTTGAAATTAATTAAGAGAAAAAAGTAAAACTTAATGCTTTTTTTTTCATATAAAAAAAATTATTTCATTGCATTTCAGTCCATGGTTTTCAATCCATGGACTGAGATATACATGTATATATGTATATTCCAACTGTAGTTGATGTTGAGACATATATATCCTTTGCGTAGCAATCAACTTACTGCAAACACATATAAGGCAGTACGAAGCAAAGGGATGTAAGTGACCAAAAGACGATTCCGAGAAAAACCCGTTCAAAGTTTGGATCTTATGAGACCTTTCATTTTTTTTCCAAAATCAGATTGTTGCGGAGCACCTGTTCGAGATTTCACGAACATCTCTTACCCCCATATATTAGAATAGTGCTTTCCCTATCATTTGCACTGGTTATCTCCAAATTTTCAATTTTGTGAACTTACACCCCTTTGCTTCTTAGTGCCTCATATAGTGTTCTGGAGAGCCTTATAAATTTTTAATGCCGTCTAGATAACTAAAGGAGCACCACGTATAAATGGCAAGACAACTAAAGATGAAGTATGTATAAATGGCAAGACAACTAGAGATAAAGCATGTATAAATGGCAAGAAAACTAAAGATAAAGAAAGTATAAATGGCTTAGTTTTACGCCTTTTCTCCACCAACCTCCTTCCCTGTTAGCATTAGGCCTCAGGGATGCCCTCCCCCGGCGCGAGGCAGTGGGGGTAGTGAAGTCCACGGATCTTACATGCACGTATCCCCAAGTGCACTTGGTGGGTCTTCAGCGGGTCGGGTATCGAACATGCGATCTTCCAGGTAGGACTGAGAGATGTCCCGTTAGTAACCAAAGGGTTAAGCTAACTTCTATTTCGATGGTTCCTTCTTGATGTATTTTAGTGAAGTAAAATAGGAATTGTTTTGTTGTGCTCCTTGCATATAAACTACCTTTACTTTCATATCATTTATGTAGTTATTTTATTTATTTTTAGCTTTCGAAGATCAAGAACAATCGAGCAAGAGATCAGTAGAATCATATAGACAGTGGTTCGAACGTCAGATCGAAGCACAGCACCAGTGGGAAGAAGGCATGATGAGAGAACAGATGGAATTGGCGCGCTCGCTTTTAGAATCCGTCACGGCCACTTTCCTGCAAGGGATACAACAAGTTCTCAGCAATGTCACTGCGGGAAGAAGGGTTTCACCGTTTTTCCCGGAACCACCTCCTTGAAGGAATCAAGATGAATGATAAAACTTTGTGACATTCTTTTTCGGTGAAAAATTTCATCTATTGTTCTGTTAAATTGCATCAAATCAAATTAATGCTGTCTGGAGCAACTTCACTATTTAAAATTTAGTTTCTTTTTTATGCGGTACTTTTTTGTGAAAATGTCTATTATTCAGTCATTTTTATATACAAATGATACTAATTTTAAAAAGGGAAGAACATTCTGTCCAAGCATTTAAAGCAGTAATTCTGAACTTTTTTCACCTCATCTTCAGCAATTAAACAACTTGGATCCCATATATGCACACACACATATACACTTTCACACAAGTATGTTGTCACAAATAGGGAATATTACAGGGGTGGCCAACCTGCGGCTCGCGAGCCACGTGCGGCTGTTTGAAGGATTATTTGTGACTCTCGGTAAATGCACCCGAGTTCCCTTTTCATTTTTGTGCTATTATATTTTAAAAAAATATTTTCGTTCGTGTTTCAAAATTTCTAATCACATATTCCAATTTAAAATTCGTGAAATCCAAACACTACCAGTATTGACTAACCAGCATCTCAAAGATTTACTCAGAAGTGCTGTCACCAATTATTCACCAAATTTTAAAGAATTATCAAGAGAAGTAAAACAAATATGTTTAATTTTTACTATTTAAATTCAATACACATATTTTGCGATTTTATTTATGTTTTCAAGAAATAAAATTCCTGTAAAAAAAAATTTCTTTAACTTTTTTTGCATACCTTTTAAATACGTAAATAATTGCGTCTCGCGAAAAATTTAAAATTTGGAAAAATGGCTCGGACTATCAAGGAGCTTGGCCACCCCTGGAATATTAGATTCGAAGTTGTCACGGTGCCCAACCCGCTGCAAATTTGTTTATTTTATAATGTCCAAGGACATTTCAAAATGAACAACTTCACGTGATTCAAAAATTAAAGGAGTACTAAAAGAAAGTGGGGGCTAGACTGAAGGATTGCATTTTTACGAAGTTCGACAACCAATAAACGGCTGTGTCATCTAACGTCCTGTTAATTATCTTGTTTTGATTGAGAAGACTACAACTGCCTCAGTTACTACATTTTTTTTAATTATAAGATGAACTTTTTTGATGTTTTTGCTGGAAAAGAAATCCCAAAATGTGTAAAAACAAAACCCCAAAATGCTTTCATACTTTAATGCCTACCACCAACCATAGCAATCTGTCTGGAAGAGTGCCAAGAAGAATCCATCCATGTTCAAGGGAAGAACTGCTGGTATAAGAAATGTGCCTTGTTTGTTCTCGTTCTAGTTTTTTTACCATACTTGATTTCTTCCGAACTGATGCTATATGCCGGTTTATAAATTTAGTTGCTTTCAACAAACAGAGGAAGCAAGCATTCTGATTCGCGTACAAAACAAACGCACCTTAAAAACGAACTTCCCTAAATCTCTAATCGATTCGTTCTTTTCTACCATGCGCAGAAGTGCCCAAATATCAAAATTCCGTGGTCGAGCTGCACTGAGTGAAAATGTAAATTATTGAGAGTCGTCATTTTCTTTGCACCTCTAGAAGACCTCAGATGAAAACGAAATTATTTTTATTATAATGAAGTATACTTAATAGGTTCATCTTAATGATTCATAAATTTAACCTTAACAAATTTGAGGAATAGGTACCAGTGCTTAAAACTTTCCTTTTGCATCATTATCCTGACCGTCATTGTTCTGACATATAAGGAGCAAAATAGTAACAATATCGCAGGACAACGACGTTTAATGTTTATTTAAAATATAATTGTATTATACTAGTAAGCCCGGCGGTCATACGAAGAGACCGCTGTTCTGGATATTATAAATATACAATATCCAGCATAATCATCGTCAAAACAATAGTTTTAACGAAACTGGGAAAAATAGCGCTGCCACTTTAATATACATAAAAAGCGCAGACGATAAATAAATTAAAACAAAGAAAGAAGGATTAAATAAAATTCGCGTTTACATTAATTTTTAACGGAGATTGCAAATCTAGCGATGCCGCACTCAAAATGCTAGAGAAATGTTTTGATTATTAGTATATTTGACATGTGTTACAACAATGGCAACTGCATTAGTTACATTGTTCATTGAAATTGTTCATTGAAAATTAATTAAAAAAAAAACTAATTGAGCCACAACTTTCATTTTTGCAGCGATGAGTTTCTCGGGTCGTAAACATTAACCGTGTCGAATGTGGTCTCGATCGGAAAACGTCCTGGGATTCTACAGCGAACAGACAGACAGGTCGTAATCCGCTTATATATAAGAAATGCCTTTAAAAGTTTGGAAATCTAATAATTTTACTGCAATAATTACTTGTTTTTGCTTTTATTTGTAGGTTGTAGTTTTGTGATCATAGTACTTCATAAACAGCCAAATTGATTTGACGTAATTATTTACGATATTTTACATGCATTAAAAAAAGTTGATTTAGACAATCAATTAAAATACATTGTAATACCTGATCAAGATTTTCTGGAATAGTAAATTACGGAAAATGCTTAAATAGAATGAGTCTAGTTTGGATATTTGTTCTTAAATTTTTTTCTGGTACTGTTATCAGTGAACCTTTTTTTCTCCTCACAAGAGGTGCACATTTACACAGCAGTTATTTTTTTCTGCATATATATACACATGTCTGCTGGAAGACATGTAATATCAAGATTGCATTCCAGTTATACTATTAAGACTTAACTTGAAATAGTAAACACTATTGCCTTCTAATTATATACGATAGAGAATATATATATATACAGATGCCCAGAAAATTTTAATTTTCGAGTGGCATACTAACACTATACTTATTGACATAAAAGCGTATCTAAAAAATATTTTAGAAATCCTTTTTCGTACATGACTTTAAAAGTGCTTTCATTGTTTAAGATACAAGAAATTAATGAGTGGAAAGAAAAATGTAAAAGGGATTTTGAAATTAGCAAGATTATTCCAAACGGTTGTTGGCGACATGCCAGGAAGAAAACTGATTTTGAAATTTAATCACATTTCTAAAATATATAAATTTCATTTGGCAGTTAAAATCTTAATAATAATGCTGCCAATATTTTTTTTCTTTTTAGAATAATATTAGAGTGACGACACCTTTTCCTATTTCGTGAGAACCACTCTCACCCATACAGTATATACAATGTACATACGCATGTATATTATATTTTTTCCCCCCTTTATTATTATTATTATTATTATTTTTTTATTATTATTATTATTATTATTATTTTGAGGACGTCGGAGGCGGAGTCGTAGTCTTTAAAATTCTGGCGTCAGAGTCGATCCTTTTTCCAACAGACTCCGCAGCTCTGATCAAAACACCTGTTGAAATGTGAAACATGCTTGCATCGCTATTCAAATGGCATGAGTATGTGGTTCCTAGTTTAAAACAGATTTCCAACTCGGATTACAATTTGAGTCGAGTCAGTGGTTCTGCTGATTCAGCAAGTATGTCGACAGCAAAATTACCTTTCATTCCTCCCCATTCAGGTACGTTCCTTTTTCTTCCTCTTCTTTCTTTCTTTGATTCTTAAATTATTTATTTTTATCTACCACAAGTTTCGTGAAATACAAAACATTGTAAATGGGCCTCCAAAAAATGTTAGGATTCATTCCAAATATTTTAGAATTTTCAGAGCTCCTCTATATAGTTTTTATGTGGAATTACTTTTATTACTCTACAAGTCATGCATTCCGTTGAATCTATTCTCTTTGGAAATAATTGGAGAATTAATTTTTAACGGTACACGAGGCATTTCCAGATATACATTTCTAGAATTATTTGAAACATATGATAATTCAGTATGAAATACTTAAGAAAATGTCGGAGAATTTAATGTGTAATTAAAAAGAAATGATAAAGACAAAAAGATCAACAAAACTACTTTTATACGAGTTCACAAAAAGGTATATCTATGTTGAGTAAACATCTGGAATTGTGAAGTATTTAGCTGGTATGTTACATTAAATAAATGATGAAATTACTGTGGATAAATTTTCTGTATTTTCATAATCATACAGACGTCCTATTCGAATTAGTTGCATATCCATTTTAAAACATTTGTGTTGAGTCATTAACGTGTAATGCATTTATTGTATCGTCGGAAAAGATTGCAGAAGTTTTGTGTAGCTCTTTCAAAATAGAGCAGCTTTTCTTACCCTTTAAAAAAAAAATCTTATTTCTAACAGTAAATGCTGGAAAATTAGTCTCTTATGCAAGTAAAGGCTCACGGAAGCTTTCTTGCTGCTTATCGAACTTATCTACTGTTTATTTATTGGTAAGAGATAATACACGCAAAGCTTTTTACTAAGGCTTTCCCCATCACTTAAGAGCTTGCCGTGAGCTAGAGCATACTAGAATGCAGGAAGCCAACCAACCATCGAATTCATCTTATCCAGAAAAGAGGACAGGTAACCTTAAGGCATTAAAACCTAATCTTCGTGGGTATTTAAAAAATGCGATGAAACTTACATGACACTAGCACGGTTAATGCGAAGTCACTGTTGATTGGAATGTTCTGAATTCCGTATTTATAGAACTTTTTCTTCTAATTTTCCAGTTCGAAAATCTAGTTGCTACTGAAATACGAAGAAATCTATTGAGTATAAAAAAAAAATGAAATTTGCAATTTCACTAGCGGTTGTACTTGCACACCATGTGCAGTTCAAGCTACAGTTTTACTGTCAGTTGCAAATTAAAAAATAATGAAGTAAATGGGTGGGCGCATATTATTTGCTCTTTATGGAAAATGTTTTTCATTGCACTGATATTTCAGAGTTTTTTTTAAATTGCTAATAAACAATTGCGTTTAAATTAATCATAACAAATCATTTTTACTGAAAGTATCGATTCAATGCCATTCGCATGAATATCTGGTGAATGTGTCGTTCGCAAAAAGCGTCAACCTCACTTCGACGTTGGAATGCCAGTTGCCAGTCTTATAAGAACTTGTCTAAAATGATGTCATTTGGTGTTAAAGCAGGGGTGCCCATTGGAGGTGGGGGGTTATGGCGCAGACTGCGTCATTCACATTTGGAGGGTTCGTTTCAGGGGCTTGGGGGGGGGGGGTGGCACTTGGTCGCCTTTTTAGAGGGGTCGTCGATTTTGGTGGTCCATAGTTTTTAGGGGGTGCGCCATCACTCTGATGGAGGAGGCACCCCCTAGTTAAAGTATTGATTTGTAAAATCCAATCATATATTAACTCTAAAGATGAACGCCTCACTCGCGAATATTTTTTTTTTTTTTTTTTGTGTGTATGTGTGTTTCCATTTGCCGTTCAATATCTATACATTCAATCGATGAGTCCAACTGTTGCAAAAGCCGTGTGTATCCTCCAAGGATTTTCAACAGATATGATTGGCCTTTTAGAAATTCCTTCTTCACACCATTGAAGACGATGTCTTCGGAAGCAATCGAGTACCAGTTTGCCGATTTTTTGAGCAATGTCCCAGACTTTTGCACCAACTGTTGCGACTTCTTATGATGTTTTACACCTATTCATCTTTTTGCTAGGAAATCGAATTTGTTACCTCTTGGATGGTAAGTAAATCACGTGGTAACTACCGACAACGAAAATGTACAAGGGCTCGAAAAATCTTTAAAATTTTACATATGCTACCGGACATGTTTGAAAAATTACCTGCCCGTAGTTGTTTTATTGCATACCAGCTGTACCCGGCCACGCTTTGCTGTGGCTCAGTCTATTTCGATTTAAAAACAGGAAAAGGCACATATTTCTAATATGTTTCATTTGACAATGCTTGTTGTTTCATTGTCTGAAAATATAGATTGTCTGGTTTACTCATTCTGGAACACGCAATATATAATTGTACACATGAGAAGATCTAAACTGCTCAATTTGATTGATTGGTCTTGAGCTTTATGTTTTTTCACAATGCTTGCGGGCATTTTTTTTTTTTTTTTTGTTCCATTGTCTGTGACGATTTTGATATTGTCTGGCTCGGCACATTGAAAAATTCCAACATAAGCCTTATCCAAACAGAAGAAACACAAACACAAAAATTCTAAATTAAAAATTTGCCGTTCAAAATACATTATCTGTGTTTTAAAGTTCCCTTAAAAATATTGAAAGAATACTTCAACACAAACAGAAAAAACACAAAATTTTAACATCAGGATGAAAATAGCTAAATGAAACTGTTAATATTCAAAATAAGTAATCTTTGTTTTAAAGTTCCATTTAATCTTCGAGTGCAAAAATACTAACAAATACATCAATACAAACAGAAAAAACACAAAATTTTTGAATGAAAATTAAAATAACTAAATTAAACTGTTGCTATTCAAAATAAGTAATCTTTGTTTTAAAGTTCTCCTTAATCGTCGAGTGCAAAAATACTTCAACACAAACAGAAAAAATTATTAAATCAAAATGAAAATAGCTGTACCCTGCCAATTGTTGCAAGTGGTCCATTCTCCATAATAAAACATTAAAAAACGAAATAATTAAATCAAAGTTGCAATAAATTAAAAGTGATATATAAAAACACATGTTCTGATAAAATTTCAAAACAATTGGTGAAGTACTTACGGAGATTTGAGGTTATGAACCAAGGCTGAACTTGATCGTAACCGTAAACTGGATCACGTTCAGCCTTGTATGAACAAACGAACACTTACATTTTTATTTATATAACTTATATTACCCGGAGTTGAGGAAACTGCTAATTATTATTTTTGGATCAAGGTAAGCCTTAAGAAATCGAACTAAAAAGCTTATAACTGGCCTTCTTCTTGACTTAGAAACTTCGAACAAATTCTATCTTGTGCAGAAAAATCAGCGCTTTCGATTGATATATTACATTAATATGTGCAAGGTTTTTTTCACCCCCATAATGGGAAATTTATGTAGAAATTTGCTTAAAATTGGAATAAAAAAGGAACTACCTATATGGAAAATTATAATGGATTTTGATGCATGATTCCTTTTGTAACTATGAACCCAATTACAAATATAAATAACGTAGAGTTTGCAACAGTTTCAATGTAAAATAACGTATGGTGTAATTATAGTTAGACTGTCATAATTTTGCACCGACTTCAAAAATTATGTTTAAAAGTCGTATCGAAGTTGTTTAAAGAATAATATTATTTTTTACTTCTTAGCGCAATTTATAGTTTGAAGTCGGTTCTATTTTTTTCCAAAAACTCTTTTATATACCACTAAAATCTGCACAGTACAGTGAATGTGTTCTTCCTCAATCAGTTTTTAATGAAGCAATAAATTTTAACTTAATTTTTTAAAATTTTAATTCCAGAAGAAATCGTGATTTTTTTTTTTCCTTTTTTTTTTTTTCCCCTTTTTTTTTTTTTTTTTTTTATCCATCAGTAGTGAGAAAAATTATATATGAAAAACATCCCAATTTGGTTAATGATTCTTTTTCTATTTCATATTTTTAGCAAGTTTGGAATAAGTTTCTATAATCAATTTTTCTTTTCTTATTCTTTTCATTTGTTGATGTTTTTGGATCTGTATTTGATGTCGTTGCTTTAATTTTTGTGTATCTTTTTTTCTGCTCTTCGTGATTATACTTTGCTCCCTATTCTTTTGTTTATATCACTCTCCCTCCCTCCAGCCCCCGTGCCTTTTTTACATGAGGGCATCGTTTTTCACTTATTTTTTTTTGGTTTTCGCTGCTTTTTTTTTTTTTTTTTTGTGCTTACTTCCTTCTATTTTAATTATTTATAATGTGGCTTTTATGTCTTGGTTTTAATTGTTTTCACGTTTTTCTGCTTCCTTTGGTTCTTCTTGCTTTGTGCGGTTTCCTTTTGGATGAGCTTAATTTGTGGCGTAGCAAGGTGGGTTAGGGGGTCAGAACCCCTCCCATATCGAAAAGCTTCAGTTGTCCTTTATTAAAGTGTAGTTCTGAGAGGTTCGAAATAAATTTATTTTTACTTAAATTGTTCATTTGTAATTGTTTTCAAAATGTGCTTTTACTGTAAATTTTGCTCACAGTTCATTTTACGCGTAGCTTAACTAGTATTCTAACTTGTAATGTAAAACCAAAACTTTTTCCTTTATCATGTCTTCGCCTCTGCAGGAACAGCTATAAGGAGCGATAATTATAAGTAAGGGAATTAAAATCTTAGGAGAGTCATTCCATTTCAAATCAGGCAGGCAGGTCTGAAACTTGTCACATGACCCTCACAGATTTTTTTGAAAAAATTACAGTAGTTACAACTAAGGGACATATAAAATATCCCAAAAGGATTTTGCGAAAAAAAAATTTATTTTACTAGTTACAGACGTTTAAAATTTGGGACAAAGTTGGCTGTTTTCAGAAAATCAGTAAAACACTCACTTTTAAAATGGCCACTGTTTCAAAAGTTTTTAACCGATTCGAATGATTTTTTTTCTATAAATAATAAAGGGATGGTACTTTATTTAGACACTAATTTTAAAAAATTAGTTGACTTCATTGATAAAGAAAAAAAATTTTCTGAAGTGAAAAAATAGTGTTTGTTCCGACTTCATGATTTTTTCCTCTTATGAGAGAAATTTATTTTTGACAAAACAGAGGTGGCGATCTAAAGTGCTGTTATGGAAGTTTTGTATCAAATTTTATTGTAAGCATGAGATGCATATCCTCTCAGAATTTAAATTTTGAAATTTGAAAATGTTCAAAAATTACGATTTTTGAAGTGTGATTACTCAAAAAAGCCATTTTTTTTTTAATATGAAAATCTGCTCATTTGTTGCCCTTAAAGTGCTTAATGAGCTGCTATCAATTATATTGTGTATTTTTGCCCCAGATATTTTGTATGATTTTTCAAAGATGGCCTTTTGTGCGTTTCTCAAAAAAGCCAGAAATTCAAACTCGTTCTTATTTAATCACTTTAATATAATATTTAATCAATATTTATTAAGAAATATACTGTATTGTTACACAATTACTACAGATAAATTGTACTTAACCTTCTTAGAACTTAAATAGCTCCTAGCACAAAGCGTAGCTACTGTGATTTAATGCATGTTATTCTGTTCAATCCAATTACTAGTTTCAAACTCACACGCTTTATATCAAATACCAAGCAACAGCAAATGTAAAATTTATTGTAGGAATACAATCAAAACATTATTGGCTATCCTAAAATACTGCTAAATAGTAAAAATCCCTAAAATAGTAATGCTTACATGGGACGCACGAGCAAACAAGAAGCGGAAAACAGTTAGAAGACTAACCGCCTCTAAAACAAATATAACTCAATGCATGATTTCTAAATAGGAAAATTAATTGAAAGTGAGAATGAGAATTATTGAATGGGGCAAATTAAGAATGTATCACCGATGGTTTAGGGACACTATCGAATAATTTGTACACAGATAATCTAGAACAAATATTTCAATAGCCAGAATATAATACCACAAGAAATATAACACCATCTGAACCCTCCTAGTCTTTGCATTTTTTTGGTAATAAGGAGTAGAAGATGGTTCAAGAACTTGATTCTACTTATTTTGCTTTAAGTACACAATTTCATATGCGTTTAAAACTATATATATCAGTGCTGTAACATATTTGATGCAAAGTGTGCGAGTTTAAAACTAGTAATTGGATTGAACAGAATAACATGCATTAAATTACAGTAGCTACGTTTTGTGCTAGGAGCTATTTAAGTTCTAAGAAGGTTAAGTACAATTTATCTGTAGTAATTGTGTAACAATACAGTATATTTCTTAATAAATATTGATTAAATATTATATTAAAGTGATTAAATAAGAACGAGTTTGAATTTCTGGCTTTTTTGAGAAACGCGCAAATTTTTGAACATTTTCAAATTTCAAAATTTAAATTCTGAGAGAATATGCATCTCAGGCTTACAATAAAATTTAATACAAAACTTTCATAACAGCACTTTAGATCGCCACCTCTGTTTTGTCAAAAATAAATTTCTTCCATAAGAAAAAAAAAATCATGAAGTCGGAACAAACACTATTTTTTCACTTCAGAAATACTTTTTTTTCTTTATCAATGAAGCCAACTAAATTTTTAAAATTAGTGTCTAAATAAAATACCATCTCTTCATTATTTATAGAAAAAAAAATCATTCGAATCGGTTAAAAACTTTTGAAACAGTGGAAATTTTAAAAGTGAGTGTTTTGCTGATTTTCTGAAAACTGCCAACTTTGTCCCAAATTTTAAACGTCTGTAGCTAGAGAAATATTTTTTTTTTTTTGCAAAATCCTTTTGAGATATTTTATATGTCCCTTAGTTGTAACTACTGTAATTTTTTCAAAAATATCGGTGAGGGTCATGTGACACCCTCTGCCTGATCTGAAATGGAATGGCTCAGGATCGTCTAAGTTCTAAACATTAAAATAAAATAGTAATGTGATACAAGCACTGCAATAAAAAGTGTTGTTAAAATGTATTCATGAAATAACCTTTTGCATATCATATCAAAATTATTGCCTTAATCTTTAAAAAAGATCGAATATTTTTAGCGGCATGTAACAGAACATTACAATAAAAAATGTATTTCCATTGTTTAATATATTTTTGAGAAACATGTTGTCGCCCTTTATGTGCGAGAGAATAAAATATTTTAAAATATTTATTAGTTGTAAGTTGCAATTAATTTATGATATTATTTATTTCGAAATTTTTAAGCAACATAATATTCTCTTTAAATGTTTGATTTTAGTAATAATATTTTATAATGAAATTCATAGTTGCAGTTTCAATCTTTGTACGTGGGCGTTTCTATAAATAGATAATACGCCAAGAAAACTGGTGCAAGGAATTTTTGTCATCTTTGGGGAGACCCTCCTCCCCTTCCTCAGCTATTCCCTTATTACTGTTGTCGCAAATCAAAAGTACAAGTTTTAAGCACAAAGAAAATGAGTACCTTCTTTGTTTGGAAACCTGTGCTTTAAACAATGAATTGTATATTTAATCATGACTTCATTGCAAATTAAACATGAAAACTCAAAACCATTCCAGTTAGTTCTGCTGAAGCTCCTTTGAGCTTCTTCAGCAGAATTTACCACCCAGTCACGACAGAAACAATGACTGGCTTCACCTTTGTTCTGACAAGGCTTCACCTTTTTGTTTTTATATTAAGCTATGTTTAGCAAAAATTTGTGGCTATTTACTATAATTTTTTCTATCATATTGCACATATAATCCATATATATAATGTAATAAATACCCATCCCCTTCCTATTTACTAAATAGATGATTTTATGTACGAAAGTATAGCTACCACCGCCTTCCCTTCCCCAAAACCGCCAACTTTGAACCCCCCCCCCCCCCCATTGGGAATCCTAGCTACACTATTGAGCTCTTTTTGATGCTTGTCCAACCACCAAGGTGGGTTTGTTTTAGGTGTTTCATTATTGGTTCCGTTCTTATGCTTTTTTTATTCTCTCTGTTGATCTCTTTGCATTGAAAAAGGGGTTCCTTGTAACCTTGAAACACTTGTCTTCAAATTTTGTCCTTACTTTTATGTCGATTTTTAATTTTTAAAATGAGTATTACCCGAAGTAAACTTTCGGAACGGTGCTCTGCATTGTTGAAAAGTGCCAGAAAGTGGGATCAGCGCGGTCCGGCCCGGTGCCCAAACCAACGGCCACCAGCTCCGTGCGAAAGCAATCCTTCGGCCTCGGCTAACAAGTGGAGGTCTGGTGGAGATAAGTACACCATTGAATGGCTTCGGGTAACAGCCATTCAATGCATGATTTTGCATTGAATGGCTGTTACCCGAACCCGGACCTGCAGCGCGATTCTTTTATTGAACATGAATAACAAAATTGAATGAATGATCGATAAAACGCGTTTATGAGTAAAGGAATTGATGAATGTAGGAAAATAAATGATTAATTAAATGAACGAATGAAAAATCTAATTAACAAATAAATGAATTGAAAATTTAATGAATGTATAAATGAAGGACAAATTTGGTTATATGATGACTAGTGTAGGGACAAAGTGAAATAAAATGCTATTTCACTTTGCCTCATATGCACATGCAAATGGTACTAAACATTTGAAACCAAAATAAGACAAACATAAAAAAATTAACACTGGACATTAGAAAGTCTTTATTAATGGTACAGTAAATAATATAACAATAATTTTATCATTATTTGAGTATAATAGCAATAAATATTTTTTATTTAACACGAAATGTTACTTGAGCATCAAATTTTGAAAATGGCTTTGTATTAACCAAGGGCGGATCTAGAACATCTTCAAGGGGGGGGGGGGCGATTTTGGAAATCTCGGGGTTCAAAGTAAGGATGGATGGAGGAGATTCTTCATTCCTTTTCAACAGTCCTTCCGCCCACCCCCCTTTTTTTCAAACAGCAGGAACAACAACAAAAAAAAAATGCTAGTGTAGTGATATTTAAAATTTTACTAGCACATTTTTTCAATGCATATACGTTTATTCAAAGCCCTTATAAAAGGAACACAAGCTGACGTTTTTTGCTTTCGCAAATCTGTCTATAATTTTTTCAACGTCCAATCTTTATGGATATGCAATAACGCTAATTCAGTGAGTCTACCATCACTCATTCTGCTTCTTAGCCAAGTTTTAACCGAGTTAGGATTTCCTTCAAGCTTTCTCAAGAAAAATGTAGGCTTGTAAATACATTTTCTAAATTTGAATTGATATGTCTAAATTACAAAATAATAGCAATTATTAGTAATATATTTTCAAAAATTTTCAAAATGTAATACTAAATATGTACT
Organism: Octonoba sinensis; assembly: GCA_038502835.1. Classification (NCBI taxonomy): domain Eukaryota; kingdom Metazoa; phylum Arthropoda; class Arachnida; order Araneae; family Uloboridae; genus Octonoba; species Octonoba sinensis. The sequence goes on along the minus strand of CM076605.1, from coordinate 8,907,071 downwards.
AAAAAAACCATCAACGAGTATGTGCAATTTATATAAACATCTGTAATTATGAATGTTCAATGAAATGTTTCAGGCTCCAGGTTTTAGCGTAAATGCTGCAGGAATTTACACCACGTGCTAAGGGTTGGCTAGCTGTCACCAGTTTGATGGGTAGAAGAAAAGAGCAGGGAATCTCTTTCCCATTACTCCGAGGATTAGCAACTCAGCAATACTAAAGGACAAAGGGACAGGGGGAAAGCATAGAACTTGAAGGGCTATATTAGGCTGGGATTCCAAGAACATAAAAAAATGGCTGGTCCCGGGGCACAAAGAGTAAAAACTCACTTAGGAGTGTCGTTGTAGTATCCACTTGAATCAGCCCAAGGGGGGGGGGGGGCGATCGCCCCATCGCCCCCCCCCCTTAGATCCGCCGTTGGTATTAACGTAATAGCTTGAAGCTAAAGTTAACTACTTTTCGATAGGAATCAACTAAATGTTACGTTACTCAGAAGTTATTAAAGGTGGACCTGCAAACTGGGTAAATATTTTTCCATTTTACTTTGTCCCCTGTTTCACTCATTGAGCTATAAACTTAGTTTATAGCTCAATGGTTCCACTACAGCACATTAATATCAACATTCTATAAGAATTGCGAAAAAAAAATCTTACAAGGGGTTTTTCTTTTTTTAGAATCTTTTACTACGCTTAGGTGTTTCGAAGGCCCGTCATTTGGGCCATCGGTGGGGGGGGGGGGGGGGGGAGGTAATTGCCCCCTCCCTAACTTTGAGAAATACAATGTATTTATACACGTGTTTAAGTATTTTGCTGTTTTTAACCGATAATATGCAATGAATATATACCCTTTGCCCTCCCCCCTGGAAATTTTGAAATGACGCGCCTGAGTTTTCATGTCGATCAACACTGGATTTCGTAATTTAAAATAACGTTACTTATGTGGTGTGCGATGTGTGCGATGCTGAAAATTGCGTTTTGAGCAACATTAAGATTACTAACTGAGTCAAATTACATCTGGATTAGAGATAAATGAAGGTTTTCAACTATAAAAAATATTACTCGAAATAAAATTTGAAAGCTGCCTACCGCCTGGTGGCAAACTTCCGGAACGCCGTACCGGCCTCACTACACCAAGGCCGTTGCCAGAAATTTTTTTCGGGGGCGGGGGGTGGCTCTGACTTTGAAACACTAATGTAGAGGAAAGTTTCAGGGAAAAATATATGCTACATTACGAAAATTTTTCGGATTTCGAGGGGGGGGGGGGTCTGGGCCCGTCGGCCCCCCTCTGGATACGGCCTTGCACTACACACTTACTAATTACAAAAAAAAAAGTGAAATAAAAGAATTTGTCTTAACAAAGTCTTAAACAAAATTTTAATGATAATAATAAATAGTAAAAAAAAATTAAATGATAAATATAATGCCAAAATAAAATAATTTAATAAATTAAAAAAAAATTGCGAAACTATAGTAATAAATCTGGTGGAGATGAGTACACCCCTGACACTACACTTTATTTTTGCTCTTCGATTAAATTATTGAAAAAAAATTTTTTTTCACTTGAAATGGAAGCTGTTAGAATGACGTCAAATCTGTGCCCATTGATAATTCGTATTTGACCAATGTTTGTAAGGCAGTACGCAACGAAATTTTATGCTTTTACTTTCCTATATAATAAAAATAACATTATCGAAAGGTAATTTCGTAACAACTTAATTTCGTATTTTCGAAGCAAGCCTTTGCATTTTGCATCTATAGCTTTTCAAGTTAAAACTCTACACTAACTGTAGCCTGTCTAATAGTATAATAATAAACAAATGCCAGCCTCCGCGGCGGTCTTTTAAATCGGTGATTGCGTGTACTACGCACTGTTTTTAAAAATATGCGCTCGTTTTGTTGAAGTAAGATTTATTTCTTATGTGGAAATGGGAATAGCTTGGGACTTAGAAGATATCTGATTTTACCATAATCAAATTTTATAACATCTCTTAAATTGTTTTCTTAAAATAATTTTACTTCTTTCGCAGATGGCAGGTTCTACTTTCATCGTATGCCTAGAATTTAATGCAAGATATAAAATCTACTTTGCAAGTTCAAGGTTATATCTGCTCTTCTTTTAGAGTTGTTTTTAAGTGCAACTTGGTCCAAGTGATTTTGTCTTAAATATACGTATATTTTATCTCAAGTTTTAAGCGCGTATGAAAGGCAAAATATATTGCATCATTATTAGATTACCAGTCTCATCATTTTTCTAATAATTTCTCTTTAATTTTGTTATTATTTTTTGTTTTCGTAAAACTGTTTTGAACACAGCCCCTTAGCACTTATACTTGTCCTCTCCCTCCTCCTCGTGATAAAAGGTCTGTTTTTTATGCAGCTTTTTTTTTTTTATTGTAGATTATTTTCTGTTTTCCTAAACCTGTTTTTAACCAAGGGCCCTTAGCACTTCACCTTGTCCTCATCCTCTTTGTTCTGATAAATGGTGTGGTACTTCTATGCAACCTTTTTAACTGTACATTATTTTCTGTTTTCCTAAATCTGTTTTGAATCCAGGCCACTTAGCACTTTTCCTTGCCCTCTTCCTCATTGTGGTAAATGGTCTGGTTCTTTTTATGCAGGTTTTTTATTATTGTACATTAACGAACTTGACTCGAATGTATGGATGCAGAAATAACAAAATATAATTTCTTATGGATGATGTATTTTGGAGTGTATTGCAATAAAAAATCCTGTTGTCAAATCTTCCAAATGAAAAAAAAAAAAAACAATTGAATTTGTCTTTTAGTGTAGGATTTAAAGCCTTTAAGTTTTCTACAAAATACAGTCGAACCTCTATTTTGGAAATTTCTCAATTTTCAAAATTTTTCCTAGTTTGTAAGAATATTTAAGGTTTTCCATGTAAAAAACCTTCAAATTATGAAGGGCATTTTCTATTTAATGAACTTTTTCTGGTGAGCTAATAAACATTTTCCATCCTATTTTTCAAGTATAGGGTGGGAAGAAAATAATTTTATTCTTTAAACACCTCTGCTGAAGCTTATTGGAATAAAACTAGTTTCCTCAGAAAGTATATCTGGAAAGTGAAAAGAATTGCCATTCTCTTCATTGCACCTAATCTGGAATGGGGTGGGTTTGTCGTTAATCTTCAACCCTTTCGTGGAACTTCCAAGAATTTGCTGTCTTATCTCTTTTAACCTTGATAATCCTTGAACCCTTGTAAAAATTTGTGTTCTGTTCACTTCGTACTTGGTCACTTCATTCCTTGGCTTATAAAAATGGCCAAACAGAAGTGTTTAAGTTTGTGACAGGGTGGTGTAGTGGTAAGGCGCAGGCCTCATACTCCCGAGATCGTAGGTTCAAACCTTGCCCAAGTCTGTGGATTTTCAAGATGCAGAAAATTACCTCTGCCCATGTTGTATGATTATTCAGCATGTTAAAGATCCCTTGAGTATCTGTTTGGCATGGATACTCTCGGCTAAATTAAAATCCTAGTGCCGATTGCATCAACGAGAGCTCAGGTGCCGCTATCTAGGGGAATCGGAGCATCAAAAAAAGTTGCGGCAATGGTGCCACACTCATTGTGGTGCCGCTGAAAGAGTTGGTACCAATCTCTGGCAGCGCACTAGGTCTGCAGTGGTTAAGGACCAGTACTGCAGCCCCATTAGAAAGAAAAAAAAAAAAGTGTTTAAGCATCAGAGAAAAAATGTCAATTCTTGATGAAGTTGGCAAAGGTGTGAAGAGAAAAGATATTTCTTCTAAATTTAATATCCCACCAAACAGTTTATCAACCATATTTAAAAAACTCAACAAGATAGAGAAATGATTCATAAAATTCATTCTCTTCAAAATGTTTTAAAGCATGTGTCTATGAAGATGTGGATTAGGCAGTTTTGAAGTAGATATGCCCAATGCGAACAAAAAAAAATTCCCATCTCTGAACCTTTTATAACGGAGAAAGCACTTGAATTTGCAAAAAAACTAAGTCGTAAAGAATTTGAGGAAGTAGGGCCAACTTGAAAAATTTTAAAGACACACAGGATTGTAGTAAAAGTAATATCTGACTAAAATAAAGATGTGGATAATAACATTTGAAAACTGGAAAACAAGTGCATTGAGAGAAATTCTGGAGGTGTACAAGCCAGCTTAAGTAAAAGAATTAACGTAAACTGCTATAATTATTATTACATGATATGTAGAGCTTTTATACGTTTAAAATGAGTTCTTATGTAGCCAAAGTATTATAAAAGAATGTAAATCTCTATTTAATGAATTTCTCAAGTTAAAAAATTTTTCTCTGGATTTTCCTACTTTGTTAAATAGAGGTCCAACTGTAGTTACAGTTTGGCAGAAGTTCAAGCTGAAAAAAGCTATTTTTGCTGAAAATTCTCTTGATAAATTGGTTATAAAAAGTCGGCAAGAAACATCATTTTTGCAAAAAATAATTTATGAATTTCATAATTAAAAGCTTTTGCTCTCTTTTCCACACATTTAGTCAATAATAACTTTTTAAAAAACTATTCCTTTGCATGATCAAATAAGTCAATAACATAGCTACTTTTACAGGCTTGTAGGCTGTCTTCCATCCAGGATGTTTCTGGTTTGCCAGATCACCTTGGGTGGAAAGATCTAACAATATCTGGAAGTCAGAATGCATCCTGAATCAAGCACAGCTTACAAGCCTGAAAACTAATCATATTTTATTCTTTTACCATCATATTTTTTAGAAATGCTCATTTATAAGTATATTTTCAATTTTTAGGCATGAAACAACTTGATCTGATAGATGTAGTCAATGATCTACAAAATAAACTAACAGCCAGTGGTCATACCTTAGACATATCCCTTCCACAAATTGTGGTTGTTGGCTGTCAAAGTGCTGGAAAAAGTAGTGTTTTAGAAAGTTTTGTTGGCAGGTGGTATTTCTTTTATTTTTGTTTGGCTTTTGTTGATATAATGTTCAATATAATCTTTCATTTTAGATTTTGGGTTTTATTTTTACTTAAAGAAAGCTAAGTGTTAAAGTACATTGAAAATTTATGACCATATTTATGTCCTGAATGTGTAGTATAAAATTGATCTTCTGATTTCTTTATAGCATTAAGAAAATTGATGTAGGAACCAAGAGCTTTTGCTACTACACTAACTGATAGTGTAGAGCAGTGGTCGGCAACCTGTCAATCGCGAGCCCATTTTCGGTTGATTGCGACAGCATTTTGGACAGTTTATAGTTTAAAAAAATTTAAATAACTTTTGAATTGGATGGTGAGTTTATTATTTTTTCCCTCAGAAAATGTTTATTAGTTTGTCAGACCATTCACCGGACCTAAAAAAACTTCCACTAATATGGAATGTCAGTCGTCACTTTAACTATGCTCTTGGTGAGAGTTAATTCAAGAATGTAACTACATTTAACATGTGTTTTAGTTAAAAAACAAAACAAAAACTAACAGTTCTTTTTATCAAATTCAAAAAAAAATAATATATTTGTATTGTTTTGATGCGAGTTAACGTTTTAGCAAACTATTATTTTAGAAATTTTAAAGTAGGTGTTTTACAAGCATCAGAACTTGCTCTGCAAGAATTAACCTACAATTTGAAGACGGGCGCAATCCCAACTTGTCCTATTAGTAATGTACCACCACCCCCCCCCCCCCTCCACCAGTCCCCCGAGTCAATCTTGGTGTTCACCAAACTTGGAAAGTAGATCTTCAGTCAGTTTAGGTTGCCGACCGCTGGTGTAGAGTATCCTACAAATTTTCTTTGTCTTCAGGTGTGATATATTGAGCGCAAAGATTTTGTTTTCTGATTGAACGATGTCAAAAATCCATATATCGAGGAATATGTAATATTTGAAACAGCTATGTGTTACCAAAGTGTCAAATGCTTAATTATTAGTCACACAGGAAATGTTAATGTAATTTGTAGATTTTAATGTAAAAGTATTTTGTTTTAAATGCAACATTTTTTCAATGTGATTCATACCTCTGCGGTCCATGTGTTATAGGAAATTTAACGCACCCATCCTCTGTTTTCCCGACTTTTTTTGGGACTTTTGTCGTTGGTGTTTTCTCAGATTTTGCCATTTGCATTTTGCTGCCTTTAGCTGTGGTCATTGTAGCTTACCTAAATGTATCACTACTTTGTTCTAGAAACAGTTAAATTTTAAATAAAAACAGCCGGAAAAAAAAAGTTGTTATTTTTGCGTTGTCTTAAATAATAGCATTCACATTTATGTTGCAAGTTACTTAAAACCTTAATGTTAATGAATATTTTCCAAAAACATAACCATTTGTTTTAATCTAAAAAATAATTTAACGTTTTACTAATTTTTCAGAGAGTTCCTTCCACGTGGAAGCAATTTAGTGACAAGAAGGCCAACAGTAGTGCAGCTTCAACCATCTCCTGGGGAAGGTGATTATTTCTTCCACTGTAACTATGAAAAAATGGAAACTTATTGTAGCAAAGTTCCAAAGCAAAAAGAAAAATATAGCAGTGTTATGAAAAGAAAAGTTATTTGAATAAAGCTAAAGAAATGTCAAATATTTTAAAAATTATTATAAGGTTTAACTTATAATCGAAAAACTTATTGGGTAATTCTCAAAATATTCATACAAATCCACTACAGTATATGTATGTATTAATTTTTTTGGCATGTATGCATATTTTGAAAGTGACCCAATTGATTATTTGTTTTTCCAAGGAGATGGTTTAGCCTTTTCTAAACAAAATAAAAATTATCTAAATTTCTGAATGGGAAACAATCAAATCACAAAATACTTTCCCTTTCCTACCAATGAAACTAATGTTTTGTTATTGACAACCCTTCTGGGTGTAAAACTATGTTTGCAATGACAAGAAAATCACCAGCACTCTTTCATTGCAAAAAGCCTTTGGGGAACCCAGGTATTGAAGTGTGTTTAATCTGTTTTATTTGAGGTAGACAGGGTCCGACAAATTTCGGGCGCCAGGTTGCCCGGGCAACTAAAAAAATGCCTTGGCGACTAGTTTTTTAGGTGGCGACTATGTTCGCAAATGAAAATATTATAGCTGGCTTTTAAAAATTTTCCCTGGTTCCTAAAATTGTCGTATTTTTGTCTGACTCTGGAGATAGACATCTTAAGGATAAAGACACTCACTCCCTATTGCCTACTAATGAACTTCTGGTTTATTCGGAAGCATTCCGGCTCAAGTATAAGTGGCAGCATAATATATTCTAAGTAAAACCAAATCATAAATAAATCAGCATTTCAAATTGTTTTATTTTAATTTGCCCCAAAACTTTTGAATTTATTCCAAATGCTTTAAAATTTTCCGGTCAACAAAAAAGTATGAGGAGCTAGGTATCTTGCATAAAATTGTTAAATACTCGAAAACTAAAATCTGCTATTTTTTCATCCACTCTCAATTTCGATGTTGCTCCTCCATTGTTAGTTATGTTAATAAGCTTTAATTTAAAATGATTTTCTCTAATAAGACCAAGATGTAAAGAACTTCAACTAATAAAATTATAGATAACTAAAGTACATGACAGGAGAAACATCTATATCTTTTATGGTAATGAGATGTTAGAAACAGATGTTGTTATCAAATATGAGTTTAAAGATCATATGGAAGCTTCCATATGATCTAAACTTTGCACTAGTTTTTGGCCAAAATTTCACTTTTTCTTTTGTTTTCTCTTTGTTTCTTGCTGTTTTCTTTTTTTTTTCCAACGTTTATTATCAGTTCTAAAATATCTTCTGTTTTCTTCAGCGTTTGCTGTTTTTTTACATAAAGAAAATGAAAAGTTTACGGACTTTGCCAAAGTTAAAGAGGAGATTTTAAATGAAACAAACCGAAAACCTGGACCTGTTGGGTTTTCATCTGATCCAATTTCTCTCAAAATTTGTGCTCCTAATGGTAAGTTTTGGTGTCTGGTTCTACATTAAAAATGTCCAAGCAATATTTTTTTTTGCCATAAATTTAGATTACTGGGATAGTTTTAATCAAGTAATAATATTTACCAGTTTTTTTTTTTTTTGCAGTTTTAAAACTGACAGTGGTGGATTTACCTGGTATGATTAGAAATGCGGTTGATGGCCAACCAGAAGAAAGTATACAAGCAGTCCGAGAAATGGTGCTGAACTACATTCAGCAACCCAAATGCCTTATTTTAGCAGTATCTCCTGCTAATCAAGATATTGCCAATTCTGATGCACTTAACATTGCAAAAATTGCAGATCCTACCAGTTAGTGAATTATTTTTAAGTTGCTTTAAATCTTCACTACCTTCTAATATGTCTACTGCTTTAAACAGAGTTAAATTGAAAACTTATGCAAAAATCATAAGAATTAAAAATAAATTAATCGAAATTGTTTGATGAATCTGGATGATCTGAAATGATCTGGAAATGTGATTATTATTGCTTTCTGTGCACTGATAGGAAGTTGAAATAGGTTCTCTAAAGGCTAAATATTTTCACCTCAGTTTTAAGTAATGGTACAAATGGAATACCTTTTTTTAAGAAAGTAAAAATGTCCATACCTCGAATAACAAAGATACTCTGATATGAGGAATTTAAACCTCTGTTATACAAACATTGGATCTTTTTAACATTGTGCAATAACATTACTGCCATTTTGTGTTCTATTGTTCCTAAAACTTGTACTTGTTTTAATTTATCAAATATGTTTTCTGCTTAATTTTTTTTTCGCATTTTCATGGCTTTCATGTTGAGTGGTGGCACTAGGAAATGCCCAACAAGGGGTCTAGCTAATACCTGATGAGGGGGTGGGGAGCTTATGATTTAAAAATATAGTTTTTTTTCCTTGCATACGTTTTATGCTACATGGTTAAAAAGTTTGATTATTCCATAGGTACCACATCAATGCTATGGTGTGTATGGTTGTACTAAATGAAATGATACACTTTTGCATACAGTGGCGTAGCGTATGTTTTATACCAAGGGATGCTGAAGTAATCTAGTCAAAATTACCGTAATCTTTAATTCTGAACATTGCCTTATACAGTCGAAAAGGATTATAGCAAATATGAAGGGGTCAACACATCGCTTGTCAGTAGTTGTCGCATAGCTTGTCACGTAAAAGCAGGAAAAAATATCAGATTTAAAAAATGCATAAAAGGAAAGTATGATTACCCTTTATTTTGAATTATTCTCATGATATTACATTTAAAAAAATGAAGGGTAGTCTTTTTAAATAACTTTATACATTAATTCTATTCGTCGCTTTTCTTTTCAGCGAAGACAAGCAATGCATCTTTCAGTAAATACAGGATCACTGGAAAGTCCCTTCAGTAAGGCGTTTTCAATAGTCAGTGAGCTAAAATTACTTAGGCGGTCATTTCTCATGAAATTCTTTTTTTTCCAAAGTAATTAGAACAGCGAACACAAGACAAAACTATTTGACACTTTTTTTATTTGAAACTCTCGGGATTCTAAGCTTCTTCCTTTTTCGAGAGGCCGGCGTTTGGAAAAAGAGTCCCGGCTTTGAGGGCCCAGCATCAGCCAGAGCACAGGAGATGAACAGGTTTCCCTAAAGGAGCATGCACAGTTCCTTCTCTCTTCCGCTACCTCCTCTCTTCTCCTGCTTTTTAATACACTGAACGAGATCAGCGTCCATCTCCCGTCGCTGTTAAAAGTTATTTTCTCCTTAGTGCTCGACGCTTTGGAGTGAGGCCGTTTGCTTTTATGGGAAAACGAACGCAAATGTGATATTTCCATTGCTATCTTGTTAAGAAAAATATTTAAATTTTCTGAAGGAAGTTAGTTTTAATATACTTTCCTACTTAAAGATGAATACTCCCGATTTTCAGGGAACGCTCGGCGTACGAGCGTCCCTTTACGCTACGCCCCTGCCTGTATATATCATATTAATGACAAAGGTATTTAGTTGTGGTGATGAGTACAATGTATTTTCAAACACTGGTGGCTGTATCTCATGAGACATGGTAGAATTTAAACTATCTTTTATCTCGTATGTTTTAACCTCAACTGTTCTATAAAAGTAAATAATTTTCTTTTAAATGTTAAACTGCATACAGTTTCCACTGTTGGACTTATATTATTGTTAATTCTTTTGTCTTTCTTTAATTTGATTAATTTTATTTATTGGTTTTCTTTCTATTGAAACTTAAATTTCAGGAGAAAGGACTATTGGTGTGTTAACGAAATTGGATTTGATGGATGAAGGCACTGATGCAAGAGATGTACTTGAAAATAAGAAAATTCCATTAAAAAGAGGTTCTAATTTATATATACCATCTTAATTTCGTAGTTTACTGAATCATAACTTATATGTGAGTTATATACGGAATTTAAAATTCGGTTTCACGAAGATTTTTCTTTTTGAAATTGCAATGAAGTGAAAAAAAATTAACTAATACTTATTAATGTTAACATAATTTAATTTTGCTGTCCCCTTTAAATTGACAGTTAATTAGTTAATTCACTGTACATTGAGCACAACTTTGTTTTAGGATATGTTGGTGTTTTAAATAGAAGCCAAAAGGAAATTGATGAAGGCAAAGATATAGAGTACATTTTAAGGAAAGAAAAAGAGTTCTTTTCCACAAAGGAATGTTACAAGTAAGTAATCATTACTTATAACATTCTAAAATTGCATCAACATTAAAAATGAAATAAAATTGTTGTCTCAAAGTACATTCCATTAAATTTTTGCTGCGCATTGTATTCAGTACCACAGGACTAGCTATAAAAGACTTTAAAAAGTTTAAAAAATAAATATGTGTAGTATAATGTTTGTTAAATGTTAATGTATCTGTAAATATATAAAAATGATAAAACTATGAATTTTTTAAAGTGAAAATTCATTCATAGTTGTATGTGTATATATTTTTAGTTAAAAAATCCTTTTAAAGTTAATTTGTGATTCATGCTTAATATTTTTCATGTTTTTCTATTTATGGAAATAATTTGCAGGATTTCTAGAAATTTCTAGAAGAATATTTAGGTGTCCCTTTATTTATTTATTTTTTTTTTTTTAGCCCATAATAAAGTTTGTCTTTTTTGTAATATTGATGACTAGTCGCAGCTAAATGGTATTTACCCACAACATAATTCTTGAGACATAGAAATGTATTTCATAAAAGCTGTTTTGATCATAAGTTAAAGAAGAATTGTAGAATTTTAAAAAATAATAAAAAGTAGTACACAAAAGTTTAACAGGACTAAAATAAAAAATATTATAGACTTAGTTTCAATAGGGATTAATGTTACAAAAATTAAATTAAAAATAAACAAACATTTTATTTATTTTATATGTTCAGTTGTTAAAATTAAAATGAGTTTAAATTCTAAAATTTCTAAAAGTAGTGAAAAAAAAGGTGGTCAAAACTAGGGATGTAACGAATATTCCGCCACTATTCGGTATCCAGCCTATTCGACCCTTTGGCCACAAATATTCATCACAGTCATTTCATCACCCAGCCGAATATTCGGCCTGGCCGAATACTGGGTAAGGTCAAATTCGGCCTGGCTGAATATTGATGGACTATTCGGCCGAATAGTTCTGCTGCAGTAAAAAAGATAAGAAAATTAACTAGAAATTTCAGAGACTAGAAATTTCAGAGACTAGAAATTTCAGAGACTAGAAATTTCAGAGACTAGAAATTTCAGAGACTAGAAATTTCAGAGACTAGAAATTTCAGAGACTAGAAATTTCAGAGACTAGAAATTTCAGAGACTAGAAATTTCAGAGACTAGAATAAACTACTTTTTTAAAATCTTGTTTTAGGCTTGACTCTGCAAAAACACATTTTAAAGTTGTAATATTGTATTTTATATTTAGCATTTGCTCCCAAAAGCTGCCAATAGTTAATTATAATGGAGAATATGATAAATTCATTTTGTAATTATTAACAAAGTGAAGACAGAATTTGTTTGGGTAAACTGATTTTTTGTGAATATTGGGTTAGAGAGAAATGTGAAAAGCCCAGAGTATATTATGAATATTTAGATAGCATAAGTTATTGGGGTTTTTTGAAAATAAAACATATTCCAGTTAAGTACATTAAGTTTTAATAGAGCTTTTAAAAACACATGTTTAAGTTAAAATAGAACTTTTAAAAATTAAGTTTTAATAGAGCTTTTAAAACTTAAATAAGTTTTAATAGAGCTTTTAAAAAAAAAAAAAAATATTATCACAAATGTTTTTTGAATTTCACAAATGAATTTCACAAATGTTTATGGGGTATGTAAAAAACCCCATAAAATAAAAACATTAACTTTTATAACTTTCAAAATGTCTTCATAAAACAGTTTTGAGCAAGATAAAAGTTCAGTAAACACTAGTATTTCATTCATTGCAATTAAATAATTAGTAAAATAATGCTAATGCTTACTACTGTAAAACCTGTCATTTCTATTTTGCTTATGGGTGAAATTCTTAGTTTTATTACATTCAAAACAATAGTGAAAATAGATTAATTTTAAATAGTTCTAAATTCTTAACAAACAAAATTAAATCATACATCATAGATTGTGTGTAATTGGTGTTTGACTTTGTGAATAATTTTAAATTTGACAAATACTTTCTATTACAACGATTTTCTAGAAATTTTAATATTCGGCGTAGAAGAAAGGGCCGAATATTCAGCTCCGGCCTGAAAGAAATGGCCGGATATTCGGCTATTCGGCCAAATCACTATTCGTTACATCCCTAGTCAAAACTGGTCTCATCTAAAAGTATAAATATGCACTTACATGAAACTAATATATTATAAAATTATAATAACGTACATTAAAATTAAATATTTCTATTACCCACCTTAAAAAGAAGATAATTTACCTTAATTCTAGGTGAGAGCAAGAAATAAATCAGTCGGTGAAGTAAAAATAACAAATTTGAATTAAGCTGTGAAATCGAAACTAAAAAAGACTAATAAAAAGTGCATTAATTAAAATAATACACAGTCACTCTCTTGATTTGATTCATTTCTATAAAAAATATTGAAATAACCAAGAAAATATATAATTAAAAAAAAAAAAAACAAGATTGAAACCCACTAAGAAAAAAATGTATAGTCTCTTTCTCAAAAAAAAAAAAAAGTTACTTTTAAAAAGGTAAATAGTATTGTGTACACATTATATTTTTCATCAACCTTAACTGAATGAGCTAACATTAATCTAGTCTATGAGTTTTGGAATTCTTACTACACTGATAAATAATAAATGAAATAGTTTTCGGGTTTATAATATGTAAGTAAAAAGCTGCCCCAGAGCAGAATGTTTTTCTATGGTCTGCAATGTATATTTTGCAGGTGAAAAATGTTCTTCAGTGAAAGTTTTTTAAGCATGGTATAAATTTTTGTAATTAAATATCTTTTATCATTGAAGTAGATTTAATAATGATGCTTTGAGGAAACTTGCTATTACTTTTAATGCATCAACACATAAACTGGAATTTATTCCTTTACATTTATTCATTTAAATTCAAAATTAAAATTTAATCATTTAAAGTTTGTTAAATAAAAGCAAAATAATAGTGATATAAAATAGAGACATTTTAAGAGCAATAATAAAGCCCCCTTCCCCTCAAAAAATGAAAACAAAAAAGTTCAAAACAAGATATGTGCAAAACATGATGTAAATTAAATTTAATTCATATTACTATTTTTGTTTTAACACGTTTTTTTTTCACTGGTACCTCATGCTACAACCTTTTTAAAAATAAGTTAACTGCTGAACATATTACTGCAATAATATTAAAACTTTTAATTTCAATTTCCTTAATTCATTCCATAAGTAAATGGCGAATTATTGAGGTAATAATTTAAATATTTATCTTATCTTAAAAGTTCATTTAAATTTTTTATTTCAAAATAAATCAAACAATTATGTGCTTATTCCTTTGAAATTTTGTACTTTCCTGAAGAATACAGAACTACCAATAACTTATTAATAACTAAAATTTCACAAAAAAAATTATTTTTATAAATAAATTATTGAAATTTAAAATAAAGTTTATTGGAAGAATGCAAAAGGATTGAAATGTCTTAGCACAGTAAGCAATTTTATTCAGAGCACATCTGTAAGCACGTTTACAAAAAATAGGTTTAAATAGGTTTATACATGATACACAAATAAGAAATTATCAAAAATCCAATTGAAATGCTTGAGATGCTCCTTAAATTTTCATGAGCATTAATCAAAATTTTGTTGAATGAAAAACAATAAAATAATAGTAAGAAAAGTCATACAATGGCAGGGGTTGAACCTGAGGAAATTTGCCTGCTTTCAGACCTTTCCAAAATTTCGGTTAATCAAAACAAACCCTTCACAAAATTCAAATCAATCGAAATGGACCCTTCACAAAATTCCAAGCTACCAAATCGTACAATTCATAAAATTATTCATTAAATAAGTGGCAAATAATAAATTTTTTTTTGGTCACTATATGTTTAAGTTTTGAATTTCACAAATGTTTTTAAGTTCACAAAAGCAGGACTCTGTCCTTGATTGCACGATGCACATATTTAATTGATTTTCAATTTTCTTCAAAAATGTTAACTCTTACTGCATTTGTTCTGTTTAAAAACTAAAAGGGTTAGTATAATTCATACTCGTGGCCGACGTGATGCCGAATTTCAGAATTTGAAAAAATTCTGAAACAGAACCAAATTTGGCACATTTTCATGGCCAAAAATGGTGGAAAAGGTCACTGCATTTTTACGTTCTTCTTCAGAATACAAAGCCACCACACTTTTTCAGCGTTCGAAATTACTGGTGGTCCACTGGTTCGAGACCACTAAAATACCCCTCAGACCACCAAAAAAATTTATCAGTGGTGCGTAGGACCAGCGACCTTGCTCACCATTTATAGACCTTTTAGAACACCGGCAGACTCATTTGGTTTCTCCCAGTAATATCAGCGCAGACTGAACGGCGAAGTTCGTATTCTTCCTTTTCCCTCATTTGGCAGATTGCCGGCTGGGAGGAACCCCCTACCCGACCGCCTACTCAGTAGAAGTAATTTAATTTTTTCTTAAACTTTATTTCCATAGTAAGCTTAGTGTTTTAATCAACTATTGAATCAATTAGCTATAGTTAATTAAGTGTTATTATAAATAAATTTACAAATGATCATTAAGTGCAAAAAGAATATTTTAAATTAAAATACTATAGATTTTGATTAGTTTTAAGTGGACCAGTGATGTTGTCTCTGGATCAGTAGATGTTCATGTTTACTGGTCCGAAGGACCAACAGCTTTTTTTAACAATTTCTAACCCTGCTGTTTGGTATATGTTGCTTTAGAGCTGTACTGTTTGCAATTGCATACTGATTTTCTTTAAGAATTGACTCACCTTACCTGCATACCAAATTTTTGTAAGGGTAGATAGATCTGGACTAAACTCTCACATGGGTATTTGTTTTGTAATAAGTAGTGATTAAAAGAAATTAATAGTGCAAAACATTTCTCTGATTAACTTTTAGACACATTGCTTATAAAATGGGAACCCACTACCTTCAAAAGTTGCTACAAAAGATGCTACGGTCTCATATCAAAAGCTGCTTGCCTAATGTTCGTAATGATATATCTCAGAAGCTGAATGCATACAAAAGAGAATTAAGAGAGTTTGAAGACATTATGGGAAATGGTCCAAATGGAAAGCAGTTTTATTTAATTAAGTAAGTATTATTTTTATTTAAAACATACTTTTATTTTGTTTTCTAATAAAGAAAAAAGTAGAGAGCTAAAATAATATATTTACTTTGTACAAGTAAACTGTAATAAAAGTTTTAATGTTAAGAAAGCACAAATTAGCATTAAAGTTCAGACATATCTTTTGGGATTCCTTGGAATCCCCTTTTCAGTGCAATAGTGTAGCTTCTAGATGCAAAAACATCCAAATGAAACAGTCTGCTTCATTTGGATGTTTTTGCATCTAGAAGCTCCACTATTGCATTGGAAAAGGAATTCCAATCAATCCCGAAATATATGTATACATTTTAATGCTCGTTGGGGCTTTCTTAACGTGAAAATTTTTATTACAGTAGAGAGCTATTTTCAAGTGAATTTTTTAAATGACAAATTTTATAGAACGTTATTTGATAGTAGCAAAATTGTACTTTTTGAATTAAATTCTTCAAATAACGGATCATTTAAAAGAGTTTGATCGAATAAATTTCTTTTACGTTTAAAATAAGCTCTCCAAGTTTTGATATACTTGAACTCTTTACTGTAGAATACCGAATACTAGCCCCCCCCCCCCCCAAAAAAAAAAAATTGCAAATTGTGGTGTGTGTCTAAATTAAGTATTTAATCTTGTGCTTCCCTATTTTTCTCACTACATATCAGGTTAAGCCACAGCGGCACTGTTTATTTGATTTTAACCACATCGTTGGCTCTATGCTCAGAAAATTTCTTGCAATGCTGCTGTAGACTGTCTTACTCCTTTTTGTTTTGTTTTTTTGTACGTTTTTTATGTACCAGTAACACAGAAATTGAATTTTTTATCAACAACTTTTTTTAAAAATGTACCCATAATAATAGGAATGTAAGACATATTCATAAGTGGTGGTGTGAAGTCTTCAGGAATCGTCAAAATACCAAACAATGACTAAAAACAGGACAATGATCTACCTTTTTGAAGATTATATTTCAAAAGACTCATATGTACAATTTTTATATACAAGGGCTGATTGTTAAGTTGACTTGAATCTGCAGCCCAGATCCTTTGCTGAGTTGCACAGCCGGAGTTCAACACGGAACCCGTTACCTCGGCTTTCCAATTATCAACTGAATTATTTTAAAGTTCCTGTCCCCGGAAAACAGGGTCAGAGGGTGCTGTCAATTGTGCTCGTCGTGGATTCGTGGACCAGCACAGCGTCATAAGTCAATGTCCACTTTGATTAGCGCAGAGCTTGGCACCAAGGTATCTATAGCACACCCCCGTTCTAAGTCAGCACGCACTAGAGGAAAAGGACAACGGAATGCCCCTATGGAAATCACAGGAGCTCTCAATGGACCTATAGTCAAAAAGCCAGCCAAGCTGGTGCGTCTGCCACTCTGTTCTCCTTTGCAACAAACCGACCAGTTTGGAAAAGAGGGGGCTTACTTCAGGATAGCACAGTGGTCTTCAGAATTATACAGTAGTTTTGTGCAAATAATTTAAATTATATCATTCTTGCATAAAGTGCGATATTATTTGCTTTGAACTTGTCATATAATTCTGTTTTCTTTTTTTAGACTAATTCAAAAATTTATTGATGATATAAATATTAAAATGATGGGTAATTCTGAAAG
Source organism: Octonoba sinensis (assembly GCA_038502835.1). NCBI lineage: Eukaryota > Metazoa > Arthropoda > Arachnida > Araneae > Uloboridae > Octonoba > Octonoba sinensis. The sequence goes on along the minus strand of CM076605.1, from coordinate 8,889,811 downwards.
TGTTGACATGAAAGTGCTTACTGTTGGAGCTCACATTCATTATAAACTTTATACAGAAGTTCAGAAAAATTTGGAATTGGTAAGACACATTTTAATTATAAAAAGTAAGAAATCAAAGGTATTTTGGAAAAAATGTGCTTATGTATGTCATTTTAGCAACTGAATTGGCGAACCTTGTTACTAAAATCAGAATTACAAAATTTTCCAAATTGAGCCTTAAATGTGAAAAAAAAAAAAAAAAAACATTATAGCAACTTTTATTTTATAATAAGGTACAAAGGAAGATTATTAATTTTTTTAAATTGCATTTAAACATTTTCTTTTTCAAACTAAAAATTTTGTGCTAAACATATAAATCTTTCATTAAATACTGAACTTATTTGTAATAATATTTTTATGCAGATCTATGGGTTATACACATTTTAAACTCCAAAAATTTCCAGAATTCTTTTGATTTTCCAATGTTTATTTTATTATTATTGTTTTACTTTTTTCAAGATTAAAAGGAAGAGTTTTGGAGCTTATTTGAGTGTGTGCTGAACTATATATATAGAGAAAATTCCAATGCAATAAAAATTTGCTGTAACCAGTGCTGCCATGCACCGGGAAAAACGGGAAAACCTGGAATTGTCAGGGAAAATGAGAAAGACCTAAATTGGTCAGGGAAAATCACATTTCACTGAAATTCCTGGAAAAGTCGGGAAATTTCTTTCATTTTCTGTTAGTGCAGCTTCGTTTGTTGCCAAAAATAAAAACAGCCATTTATTTCCTGGTTCAATTCGTCACTTAATATGTAGTTTTGTTTTGCCAATGCCCAGGCTGCAACGCTTGGCTCTTTTGCGCTCATTTTTGTAGTGCTGCACGTACGGGAAAGTAACCATGCAGGGGTACGCCACAGCCAGCTGCATTTCGTCTTCATCACATCATCGCTGAGGGGCTTGATCCAAACGCTACTTCATTCCTGGTGAATAAAAGTGAATTCGTTTTTTGTCCGTGGGCAAAATTGTGTTGTCTATAAGTGATGCATCAGAAGTGCGATATTTCTTTAAATATTTTTTTGGGGGGAAATCAATGAAATTGATTTGCTTTTAGAAAAGTTTTGTATTTAACAGATGATGATGCTAAATTTAAAAAACTTTTTTTTATGACAGAAATATTATTAATGCCTTATTTTATTTTATTAGTGTCCTTTAACGGATGTTAAGTTTTTCGTATCTTACCGAACTCGAAATAATCTAGATTCAAAAAGGATTTTTTTTAATGTATTTTTTTTTTGCTTAATGTTTATTTGTTATGTAATCACTGGTTCAAATTCCGAAAATTGTACACATGGTGAGTAACCATGCGTGTGAATTTGTGGAGCCTGCATTTGTGTTTAGAAAACTGAAGTTCTATAAGTAGATTTTTTTTTATTATTATTATTGGTCAAAGTCTAAAAAACGTAATAAAGTGGTGAGGTAGGCAATGATTGAAATGGTTTCCATGTCATGAACTTTGGAATTAGTACAATAGACCTCTGGTCGCGGTACTTGGCCTTTCGTGCTCCCCTTTCCCTCGTTCATTACATTTAAATTCAGGATGTTAGTTTATCATTCCTTCACTCCTGGAAGGGAAGGACTACATGTTACCTTTGAGCTATTCCTTAAGTGTTCCATGTTGCTTGGATTTTATTTATTTGAACATTTTAAGTATTTACCACTTTTTACCCTCTTTTTTTTTTTTTTTTAACAGATATTTTGCTCTCAACACAAGCCTGTTTGAATCGAGAGTAGCGGTTTTATGTTGAATTTTTCCGTATTTTGACAGCATTCGTATTTTTGGAAATTAAGAATTCCGTTTCCGCGAAAATCCTTAATTTTTGAAAACTCTCTCTCTCTCTCTTTCTTTTTTTGTGAAAATCTTTGAAAGTAGCCTGCCAACATTTCACAAAATAAGATTAAACTTTACGCATTTTTTCCATTTTTTGAACTTCGGTCGGTCCCGATTTTTTATGCATTTCGAAATCCGATTACATCGGCTTCGGTAAAACTTCCTAGTTCTCATTTACTGTCCAATTCTGTGTCATGGACATCAATGACTTCGAGCTTACCATTATTTTTAGTTTTATTAAGTTTCAGCTTCAAACAAAGTAAAGTACTTGCACGGACTTAATTTTGCCACGCCCACTTGAAAATTCGGCCGAAAATATCTGGAATTTTTCGAAAGTTATTTTAAGTTTTAGTGATCATATCAGTTTCTTATAATTTTTAATATTACAGCCTTATTAATAATCTAGCAGAATTTTTTTTTTTGCCAGAAATGTCCCCCCCCCCCCCCACTTGTATGTAATTTAAAATGAGTTTTTTTAATTTTTAGCTGTGTTTAACATTAAGGTTTTTTCCTTACAAGTACTCATTATAAAATTGTTACAAAAGAAATTAACAATTCTTTCTGTTTTTATTCAATAAATATTTAAAGGAATGAAAAAAATGCAGCAATCTTCTGATGGGTGATTTTTTTCATTATAAAACAATTGTTAAGTTTGAAAAAAAAAAAGCCTAGGTAAGGTTTTTGATAGTGCCTCTTCTTGATCATAGAAATCCATTAATCCAATTCAATATTATACCAAATAAAAGTACTCTGTGTTTAAAGCAAATATGTTTATATTGTTTATTAATAATCTTGTCCTTCTCTTGTAATGCGTTGGTACTTTCGCAATCCTTTTTTTTTCTTGCTCTTCATACTTTCATAATATTTTTAATAGGTGATAGATATGAAGTAGTTTTACTTCAGTTTAAAAAGTTAATGCTTGGAAACTTGTTTATTTCTTTCAAAAATGGAGTTAGTTTTTATAGCTTGCACTGAATTTGGACTCTTTACGTATGAATATAAGTTCCAAAGAATCCATTAATTTTAAAATTTAAGTGTTCTGTTATGTAAAAGTGTAAAGTAATGATTTAACTTCGCTTTGTACTTCATAATTTTATTGCATAGTAATTTACATTTGTTATTATATAAGGTTCTTTTTCAAGCTTACAATGTTCTGTCGTGGTATTTCAGTATTTTTTTTCCTCAGTGGGTCACATGTCTGATAACCTATAATTAACCTCTTTTTTTTTTTTTTTTTCCAATTTCTTATTTTTTGCTTTTAATATCTATGTGCAATTTAAAAGTTGCCAGCTTTTGATACTAGATTTCCTTGTAACTGCATATTAGAAAACCTTTGAGTAGTAAGTGAAAGCACAGGAAATTATGCTAAAGCGAATCTTATTTGTGCAAAATATTTCCATGTAACAATCAATATTATTTGGTGATTTGAAATTATTTGTATCTTGAATTTTTTTTTTTTTTTTTTGCTGTGCAAAATTCCTCATTGTTCCAAATTTCATTGACCATGTTTACAAGTTAAGTTAATCGCTTTGTGACAATACGAAAATCTATAAAATATAAAACTTTGGGCTGCAAGGTGTATCAACATTGTCTACTGCATTCCAACTTTTACTCATAATAAATGCAAGTAAACTTTAGATTATTTCAACTTTAACCATTTAAAAGTTGGTAATCATTTTTGGTAATTTTTCATAATCATTTTTGAAAAGCAAGCAAACTCTTCTATTTTTATTGTGAAGAAAATTGGACTGTTTTAGCTGCGTCTCTGTGTTAAACTTACTCAATTGTTAGGCTCTACACACACAACTCTTTTATTCACAACTAAAACATTGTATATATGTTAATATTTAATAATGTTAGTTGACATCGATTCACCTGGAATTTTTCCTAATATTGCCTGGAAAAGTCGGGGAATTTTATTGTCTAACATGAGTGGCAACCCTGGTAACTCCAATGAATTTTTGAAAAGTACTGTTAATCCCTTATTTAAAACCATCTGTTATGATTTACTTTTCAAACCAAAATAGTTTATGCTATATGCAGACTTAGAGGGTCTCAGACTGCTATCTGCGTACCTCAATCATTACCACTCTTAAATTATTATTTTTTAAACTTTCTTATTTATCCACGGAAATATCACTTAGTAGCACTCTGCAACTTTTGATGGTCTCATCGCAACCAGTGGCTGACCCACAGGGAAAGTTGAGATTGGGGTGTTCACCACTTCTAACAAATGAGTTCCAAGGGAGGAGCAATAGCTTTTAAACAAATAGAATGAGAAAAACTACAACAAGGAATACTAAATCTTTACTTGTAATCTACACCAAAACACAAATTTTATCATTACATGAAAGGTAATTGGCAATTTTTAACTAGAAAGATTAAAATAAAGTCAGCTGGAAGGCAGAGGTGATTGATTCTTCTTCTTCTTTTTTTTTTTTTTTGGCCGCGTAAATAGTCTTTTTTATGAGGCTCCAAAAAAAAAAAACCAAACAGATTATCATGACAGAACATAACGTGTTCTTAGATGTTTAAAATTTTTGCTCTTAGACCCCTGACCTCTATTTCCCTCATTTGTAACAATTAAGTTTCTCTAATTTCTTTATTTTGATCTGTTTCTCATATTTTTATGAGTGCTTTCAATAAACTTTTATTTTATGAATTAAATCTGAATTGCGTATTTTATCAATAATTTGCTCCAATATGACGTAGAACTAGAACATCATATCAGAATGACATTCATTTTTTATTCCACGAATGGAATGGAAAAGAAATATTAAAATAAAAGGAAAAATGATGAAAATAATCTTTATGTATTACTTCTCTAGCCTGTTTTTTGTCGCTTCGTGATATCTTCCTTATTCTTTTATCAAATTCCATGATTTACCCCTCATTTTAAAGCTTATCATGCCGGCTAATGACGAAAAATAGACCCACGGTCTAAAAATGTACCGCTTCTCTTGAGTTTGAGATTTAACATCATCTAGAAAGAGGTCCTTTAATGGATGCCAAATTGGTGTTGTGTATGCTGCCATCATCTGTTATCAAATAAGCAAGCAAACTCTCCTATTTTTATTGTGTAGAAAATTGGACTGTTTTAGCTGCATCTGTGTGTTAAACTTACTCAGTTGTTAGGCTCTACACATTCATTTATATTATGAATATATAGAGTCTAACCAACCAACAGTAACTATAGTTTAAGTAATGAAACCTTTTTGTTATTGTATTTTAATGCTACATATACTAATACTGAAAATAATAGTTTCTATTATTGAGATTTGTTTTATTATTTTTAACATCTAAATAATAGTGGGAAAAAGAGTGTAACAGCTATTTGTACTGATGTGTGCAGTTACATACCTTCTTTTCCCGTTTACTTTTTCCTATTCTTCTTCAGAATGTCCTTTCTCCCGAATTAGTGTGGAATCCCGCGCGGGTCAACTAGTTTTCTTTATTTGGAAATTGCAATTAAGTCTATAAAAGAATGCATTTTGAAACTAAATAAGTTCTATGCTCAAACATGTTTGAACATGTTAACAACAAAATATCTACATATAGTTATAAATATATTTTATTTATCAAGTCGGGGGGGGGGGGGGATTGCTTTTCCTTGTGCCCCTAAATGACTTGCCTGGAATCTCCCCTCCTAAATTGAGTCTCTGGATCCGTCACTGGTTGCAACTGCTTAGAGATGTCTATAACTCGTGGTTTAGAGAGACAAAACCAGTTTGGTCACTTTTTAAGGAGAACTCATTGATTTTTCTTTTTCTTTTGTTACTCTGTGAGATTTAAAGAGACATTGATTTTGAATCAATCATAATTATGATGATGATAATGATCTTATAAATTGACATTGCAGAATCTGTGTAAAAAAAAAACTTACCCAGTGCTGTGTTTGTCATTTGCTAATAATCATCAAAGTCTGAATTATTTTATAATGGCTGTGTTACCTTCCCACCTATAAAGTAATATCTTCTGCTCCAAGAACGACTTTTTATCTCGATTCTGCTGTGTTGGTGTGCAGTTTGATGATAATTATTTTGCTTTGCTTTTTTCCCCTTCTCTTTTATAAATGTATTACAAAACAAAGTAACTTCTAACTGTGCTATGTTCATTGGTTAATTAAACGTCTTTACTGATTATGGCTCGATATTAAAAAATAGTTTAATGCTTGTCTCAAGAGTTAATAATAATTATATTTTCATTGCAGAAAATTTTAATTGCTTTCCATACTGTTAACAAATAATTTTTAAAAAGCAGCAAAAAGGAGGTAGCAATATCCATCAGCTTTATTTCCAACATACACTAGTAGCATTATTGAATGTTGAAGAGGATTTTCTCATTATTTTACTTTGAATAAACCTATTCCCGATATATAACTTTACTTTTGAAAATAATTTTATCAAATTTGTTTGAAGTTCATTTGATTTCCCATTTCATTGGTAAAATTAAAATTATCCTATTTTGATGCATAAAAATTGTTTCACTTTTCTTTAGACTTTGATACCAGATGAAGAAGAACTAACAATTCTCATAGCAAATTTATTTGGTCTTAGGTAAGTATCTTTAACAAAACATCCTTTAGTATGCAATGTAAAAAAAAAGAAGAGTAGCTTTAAGGTTTAAACAGATAAATTAATGCATTAAACAGATAAATTAATGAATTTTTGAAGGAAAGACTGAGAAAAATCTTTGGACTTTAATTACACCTAGGTATATTGGTTTAGCAGTATTTTTTCTTGTAATACAAGTTACAGTGGTGACAATGCTTATTAATCATATATGCTGACTGATTAGACTAAAGTGCAAAATATCCTTGCATCTCACCCGACAAACTAATCTTAGTGGTTATTTCCCGAAATAACTGCTTCCATATATATGTAATATGGAAAAATCCTTTGTATCCTTTGTCAGGCTGTGATATGGAGAAGTCCTTTGTCTCCTTTGTCTGGCTTTTTCCATATTAAACTTGACAACTCAGGGTTGTCCCACTCATAAATTTCTCTAACGCTTTACCATATATGGTCATGCCTAAGCTCAATTTGGTTTCCTTCATTAATTCCCTCCAGACTATTTTTTTTCCCCGTAGACCTAGGCCAGCCTCTGTCTACGGCATTAAAGCCAATAATATATTTAATTTTCCATATGGCCCTCCTATTTAAACCACGTGCCATCACGTGGTGTAGGGAACGTTGTCTGCAGTCTAAGAGATTTTCCCCCATATAAATACGACTGCCCGAACAAAAATCGGGGTTCTTGCTTCTTGAAACGTGCTGATGACTTCATGTCCTTCGTTCCAACAATATTAATGTTATGATAGTTGTGTTAAAATGTACCAATAAAGAATTGTAACAAAGCCCTGTGCCTCGTCTTACATGGGTCTTAGCGGCCACTGCTGTAGAAGATAGAACGGGACTGCCGTTCTTACAAGCCGGTAGGATTTATGTTCCTATCCGGGCTCCTGCAGAAGAAAAAAAAAACAATCGAAGAAAAGCAATACTAAATCTGCAATGTGCCGCACCGATGTAGCAGCGTAGATCATCTTTCCAGACGGTTCAATGAACCAATGTGCGCTTCTTTCACAGACTGGGGAAAAGCTCGCCCCCGTTGTGGCTTTTAGAAGCGAAGAGTGTTTACGTTCTGCGGAGTGAGTAAACCAAAGGGTCATTATGTTGTGGTGCTTTAGAATTAAAATTATTTTCATGTGCTGAAGTGAATTTTGATAGAGTAATTTTTAATGTGTTATTCCAAAATGGTATTATTTCGAATTTTCTTCATAAATATCTTATAATTATATGAATATCTTTTTCTCCTGTTTGGTTTTTTTTTGCATGATATTGCTTTAGAATTTATTATGATGTAAATTGATCATGTGCTTTGGAAGAATAAGTTCTTTATTTGATGATATATTAATTATCGGTTTAATCTTTAAAAGGGATCTTGTCAGCATGGTTTTTTTTTGACATTAAGATGTTTGAAATGGTAAATTTATCAATGTGCTGTGTAATTGAAATTATGGTATACTTTTTGCAGTATTATGAATAGTTCTGTATATATTTTGGATGTTATGCATTTGTTTATGCGGAATATTTTTGTTGTTAAAGTGGGAAGGTAAAAATGTCAAAAATCAGTGTGTTATTAGAATTATGTTATTACGTAGTGGTAAAATGAGCAAGACCATTGAAAATGAAGAAAATTCTGACTTGGAGTCTTCCCATAAAGAAAATTCAAACATGGATGGGGATAACTTAAACCGTAAGGATGCGGAAACTCAAGCAGAGGCAACTGCCGATTTAAGCTTAATAAAAACGGATTCAGAATATCGAACGATTAGTGAGAAAATAAAAGAGATAAGTTTGGCCGATGGCTCTTCTACTTCAAAAATTGAAATAAAAGACACAAATTCGGGTAGCTCACCTGAAATTTTATTATTTGAACCAGAGTTAGAGATAAATTTTTCAGCATGGTTAGCTCACTTTAACCAGCAAACGGCTCAGAACAACTTAAATGATAGTTGGAAATTAAAAAAATTTCAGAAATTTATTCACGGGTCAGCCTTAAAGCTCTACATCAATCAATGCCTTTGCTGTAATTCCTTTCATGAAATCATTCAAATTTTTGAAAAACATTACTTTACTCCAGCAAGTAGTTTTCTTGATTTTCAAAATTTAAAATTTTCTGGAAATAAGAAAGAGTTGTACTCCTATTTTACGGAAAAAGTAGAAATAGGAAGAAAAATAAAACTTAGTAATCAACATATCCTTGAGGGGCTTTCAGTTGGGCTACCTGCCCAAGTTAGGGCATTTTTGGTAATAAAAGAGCCAGAAACTCCCACCGAATGGCTTCAGGTAGTTTCAAAATTAATAAATGAAGTTCCACATGAAACACCCAAGTCCACTTATAAAGGGGAACAACAAAATATTTTTAGGGTGAAGCCCACCTTTTATCAAAATTGGATGCCAAAAAATCAAGACCAAAGTAATTTTCGTCAACGATATTCTTGTCAAGATAGAAATAATGTATACCAACCTATTTTTTACCAACAGAATAAACCTAGATTTGTAGGACACAATGATACACAAAATGCAGTAAAAAGACAGACTGCACATTTTTCGCAGGAGTTACCCCCAATCCTTGTAAATTTTGCGCACAACAAGGAATCTCCAACGCATATCATTGGGGACAAACATGTGTGAATAAGCCAAATACATCGAATGCTGGATTTAAACTACCACCTCAGCAAAAAGATAATCAATTAAGAGAAGAAAATCAGAGAGTTAACGAAGTATGACAATTAATAAGACCCCGTTATATTATTAAAAATGAGGCGAAATTTAAAAATGATTATCAACTATCTAATGACACGTACACTCAAAATACAAATTCGAATTTAAAGACTATTTATTTAAATGTTGATACCGGTTCAACATTAAATATCATCCCGAGTGCAATTGCAAAAACATTAAATGTTTCGATTAAAGAAAAAATCGCTGTAAAAATAAAACAAACGAAGGGAATGCTACAGCTTAACCAAACGTGTATTCTTTACCTTAAGGTCGGCAGTATAGTTAAACCGGTGGAATTTTATGTTCTAGACACCGATTTACCTTATGCCATATTAGGTTTAAAGAGTTGCGTGGGATTTCGTTTGGTCATAAATTGTGTAGGACATGTCGTTATGCAGGATCAGAGAAGACTGATCACCTTTTCTGATTCCGAACCGAATGACTTGTCTTTGCATATTTTACCTGAAATCCTAGTTAAGAACTGTGGAAATAAAGTAAAAGAAAATAAAAACGAAAATAATAGTATGGGAAAAATACGCAAGAAAATTGATAAGGAAATTAAAAGAGTGAAAGATCCGAAAGAAAGTAAAACTAAGGAAAGTGTGACGGAATTACATTATAAACGAAAATGAAAAGAAAAAGAGTAGCACGGAAAAGAAAATTTGTCTAGAGAAAGATAGAAATGAAAAAATGAGTTGCGAAAAGAATAATCATTTTCGTATTTCGTCCGATGTTACGGGGACTGGTTGCGGCATTGGAGGCCTACAATGTCGCGATCCTGTCAATGGACATTCGGAACTTGAGAAAAATTCGAAATTAAAAGAAATATTGCAAAATTACGAAGATATATTTTCCAAAAATAAATATGATGTTGGAACAATTAGAATTGAACCTCAACGGGTAAGGTTAACATCCGACTTACCGGTGTCGTTAAGGGCATATAAAACTTCCCCAAAGCAACAAGAAGAAATTGAAAATCAAATTCAAGAGTTATTAAAGGCTAATATAATAAAAGAAAGCTCATCGCCATATTCTGCACCTGTTACACTAGTTTTTAAAAGAGACGAAAATAAAAAAAGTCGATTATGTATAGACTACAGAAAATTAAATCAAATTACTAAGTCCGACGCAGAACCATTACCCCTGATAGAAACACTTTTAGATAAATTAGGGAAAAGCAAATATTTTACCAAATTAGACATGGCTTCCGGATATTGGCATATATCAATTCATCCCGACGATACTGAAAAGCTCGCTTTTGTCACTAATAGTGGCTTATATGAGTGGAACAAATTACCCTTCGGGTGGAAAAATTCAGGAAGTATTTTTCAAAGAACTTTGCGTCGAATACTTACAAAAAATAAAATAAAATTTGCAGCCAATTAATTACTTTGATGACATAATAATTTTTTCTGAAACCTTTTCAGAACATTTAGATCATATTCAACAAATTTTTTAGATATGCAGACAGGAAGATTTAAAGTTAAAAGCATCAAAATGTTCTTTCTTACAGACTAAAATTGAATTTTTAGGGTATGAAATTTGTAATGGTATTATAACACCCGATAATAGCAATATTGAGGCTATTAAAAAATTACAACCGCCTAAAAATGTTAAATCTCTCCAAAGATTTCTGAAAAACTCCTTAATTTGTAAGCCAATTTTAAAAATATTTGATCCTAAAAAAGAATGTCATATTTGTGTTGATGCAAGTCAAACGGGTGTGGGAGCAATATTAAAACAGCCAGACAGTTCGGGTGCCTTACATCCCATAGCTTTCCATTCCCGCTCATTAAAAGATTACGAGAAGAATTATAGTACTACTGAGTTGGAATGTCTAGCTGTTGTGGATGCTTTAAATAAGTACCACCACTACCTCTTTGGCCATAAATTCGTCATACATAGCGATCACGCGGCGTTAGTTTGGCTCAAAAATGTAAAAAACTTAAAAGGTCGTCTGTTCCGCTGGTCCTTACAATTAAGTATGTATGACTATGATATTAAATATACGAAAGGCACCACAAACTTCAAGGCTGACATGCTCTCAAGAGATATACCTGTAAATAATGAATGTGTTGAAAAAAATATAGGAAACCACGTTTCGCATCTACTGCAATTGGATGAAATTCAAGAGGCTCAAAAAAATGATAATTTAACTGGTAATTTTGTCGAAATTAATAACGTGTTATGCCTGCGTAAAAAAGCTTTTACTAAAATTGTTGTTCCTTTTTCCTTACGCCGTAAATTACTTGAGACTGTCCATGAAAAGTTTGGACACCCAGGAATTCAAAAGACAATTAATTTACTTACGCCTGTATATTATTGGCAAAATATAACATTAGATATAACTGGATTTAACAAACATTGTCATATTTGTCAGGTAAACAAAAAGCCTTGACAAAAAAGATTTGGCCTTTTACAGTCTATGCCTCCAGTTGATAAACCATTTGATCTCGTTGCAGTGGATAGCGTGGGTGGTTTCAACTACTACAATTCCACGAAAAAATATTTACCATTGTTTATAGACCATCATACTAGATACATGTGGTCTTTTGCATCAAAATCAATCACTACCGAAACTTACGTCAACTTTCTTAAACAAATTTTCAGTGTTCAAATACCTAAAAGTGTATTAAGTGATAGAAATCCATCATTTACTTCATCTCATTTCAAGAAATTTCTAAAGCACCACAAAATTAAACAGCTTTTAACCACAACTCATAGACCAGAGACAAATGGTAAGGTGGAACGTCTGAACCAAACAATAGTCACTCGCTTAAAGTGCAAAGTGAACGAAGATTCTGGAAACGTGCCATGGCCTAAATTATTAGAGCAAGTGACTCAAGAATATAACCTAACTCCACACTCAGTTACGAATTTCCCACCTTCGTATTTAATGTACAGTACAGTGCCTTTTCAAAATCCAGTAAATGAAGACATTTATCCTCCTGTTGAGGAAGCTAGAAAACTGGCAGTGGAAAGAACTAAACAGTATCATGAAAAAAATAAAATATATTACGATGCCAGATTTGTGGACAAAACTTTTAATACAGATGACATTGTGATATATGAAGAATTCAAATATCCGAATTTACGAAAACTTTCACAACCGTTCAGTGGACCATATAAAATTCTTCGAAAAGTTACGGATGTAACTTATGAAATCAATAAACCAAATGCACACAACAAAGAAAAATCAGACATAGTACATGTGTCAAGATTAAGGAAATATTACCTACCAACAAATTTCAAACTATCACATGAATAATGTGATATAAGTCATTCACTTTTGAACTGCAACAGAATAATCTAACTGTAATTAAACTGAACTGTATATAAAATTTTGCAAATATCATTTAGTAAGAGTTTAAGGGAAAAAATAAGTGTATAATAATCTGTGATGAAAATGTTCAGTAATTTTTGTAATTGTATAGTATTTCATTCAAAATGTGTATATAAAATTTAATACATAAATTTATGTGGGGAAAAAGGCTGCAGATAAATCACTTCTTCAATATTAAACGTAATAGAACTTTTGGGAGGGGGGGATGTAATATGGAAAAATGCTTTGTATCCTTTGTCAGGCTGTGATATGGAGAAGCCCTTTGTCTCCTTTGTCTGGCTTTTTCCATATTAAACTTGACAACTCAGGGTTGTCCCACTTATAAATTTCTCTAACGCGTTACCATATATGGTCATGCCTAAGCTCAATTTGGTTTCCCTCATTAATTCTCTCTAGACTATTTTTTTCCCCGTAGACTTAGGCCAGCCTCTGTCTACGGCATTAAAGCCAATAATATATTTAATTTTCCATATGGCCCTCCTATTTAAACCATATATCAATGTAACTTCTTTGCAAAGCATGATGAATCGACCACCAGATCCATACGCTGCACCGTCTTCGGACCCTTCATAAAGTTCCAATTGATCAAATTGGATCCTTCACAAAATTCCAATCGTTCAAAACGGGCCCTTCACAAAATTCCGAGCTACCAAATTGTACTTTTTGCAGAATTATTTATTAAATAAGCTACAAAAAAAAATTTTTTTCATCACTGTATGTTTAAATTTTGCATTTTCACAAAAATATTTGATTTTTCACAAAAATATTTTTAAAATTTACAAAAAACGGACACTGTTAAAAAATGCTGGATCAACCCCTGAGTAGGGTATTGTACTTTCTTCATGCTGCTTCCCATATGAACTGCGTCTATAATTGTGTATTAAATTCCAAGGATTAATAAAATCTCTGTAGCCAAATGGAGAAATCACCCCTAGGTATTTGTTTATGTCCCTTTCTCACTTCTATCCGCTTATTGTGTACTATGAATCCTTTTTCCATCATTGCTCCTGGGGGTTTATAATTAATATAATTACAAAATCTGAATTTCTATCTGATGTAAACTTTTAGGGTTCTTTTATTTCAATTTTATTAATAGTTTAGAACTATTATATACAGCCCTTACAAACTAATTTATGGTGCCAGGATCCATAACAAATGATTGTAAAAAATAAAATTATTAAAAAAGAGAATTGTTACAAAAGCCCAAATTAGCAAAAATATTGCATACAGGAATACACATGTTTTGGTGATACTAAAAAACCATTTTACAATGCTGAAATGTATCAAATATTCGGTGCTGGAGCGCCAGTCAGTATGAAGCCACTGTAATTGCTTCTTATTTTTGGAACTCGTTACTTTTCAGAAGCAATAAATCTGTTAGTGGCTAAACTTATAATTTCAATCATCTCTTCTCTGTTTGTTGCATCGTTCAGGAAAACCTTACAATATTTGTTTTATGCATATTAATAAAATTAATGTAAAAACAAATGTATGATTTTTATTTTGGCAAAATTTTATAACTTATGTTTATTTTGTGTTCAAGAACTACTTTTTTTTTTTGCTTAAATTAATGTTTTTAACTTAAATTAATATTTTTACCTTATTAAACATTTAAATAGATGGATGCAATGAATATTGTATGCACCCTTTTGCCTGCAAATAAGCTTTTCTGTCCTGTTAGTGCCTGCTCATTTAAATTTTCACTTTAATTGTTTTTATCCACCCCTTTTGAGTTCCCCACTCTTTTTCTCAAGCTGCTGACGTCCTTGTAGGAAACAAATAAAATTTAGACTTTTACAATTATAAAATTGTGCTGTTTAGAATTTCTCAGTTTTCAAAAAGTATTATTAAAGTGTTTCAAAGTTTTAATAGATTTTATATTTACATCTTACAGAAATGCCATATCAGTGCCATCTCTTGCCCTTGATGCCATGTGTGGAAAACTGCTCGAATTGTATAAAGATCCTCTAGAAAGATGTGTGAAATGTGTGATGGATGTTCTTACAGCTGCCATTGTTGAATCTGCACAATTGGCAAGTTTCAAAAAAGTCAATTTTAAACTTTATTACGTTCCTGCATTACAACTGTAATTTATTAAGAATAAATTCCTTTTTGTTGCTTTGCTGCATTTATAAGTAGTACATCCAAGTTTATAAAAAATAGGTAAATTGTCATAAATTTCAGTTTTTGTTTGCAGGAGACAAAGTATACTGAGAGATAAATTAATATAACATAATGGATGGGGCCAATAGGTTGATTGAAATCAGCAGGTGGATAACAGAACAATTTCTAGTTGATCTATGGAAATCGACAACCTTCTTATCCAACAGGGGCTCCGTTACTTTTCTTACTTGAAAACAACATAATCTGCATTAGTTTTTTTGACAAATTAATACATTGCAGATTTCTTGAAATCCTTTGTCGACTTATTTCAACAATTTGACTTTCTAATGAAAAAAGCTCTAATTTTTCATTGGTTTAATCTTTTCATGTGTGTAAATATTTGGGGATTTTTGTTTTACTTATTTTTGTTTTTTGAATGCATTGCTAAGCCAATTGTTTTTGCATAAATATTTTATTCTATCTCTCATCACACCATCAAACAGAAAATTTCGTAGATTGATCGCAATACACTGTTAGCAGACTCTTAATGAAATACAAATTGGCCACTCCTGATATAATAACTAAAAAATGTTATCAGTCCTGCCATAAAGTAGAGGGACACATTAAAAGCATATTATGTAGCATTTATTCTTTTTTATTCCTAATTTTATTAAACAATTAATGACTACAAGTAACATTTTTTATATAACCTACAAGGATCAGGCTTTAAATAATAACGACTAAAACAGGAAACAGTCAACATAAGTTACAATTTTATAAATGAATTAATGTTTTTATGAGGATGAAAGTTATGATTAGAGATAACAATTGATTAATTTGGAATCTCTCCTCTCTTCAGCTTTAAGCCTGTGGACTTAGACGCAAATGCCCTGTATTATCAGGCTGTGATAATGTGAAGAGTTGGCTCTTAGTCATTGCCACCTGCAGCAGGTGATCATATTGCGCAGGTGGATTGAAATAAAAATGAAAAATGGATTGAAATTTAAAAAAATATATATCCCAGTTTAACTTGCATAAATTATAGTAATTTTACTTATGTGTAGATAATTAAAAGGAAAATTCATAGTTGAAAATTGAACAAGTGATTTAACACAGAATAAATAAGACAAATGATCAAAACGCTTTGTGCTGAAATATGCAAAGTTGAAACAACGTAAAAAGTACAAATTGTCAGAAAAATAATGCAAATAGCTACCAACATTGGTTAATCTTGAATCCGACACATTTGGTATAAATATCGGCTGTCTTTCTAGTTCTTGCCTGTTCACTCACATCTTTCTAGTTGTGCGTTGAGCACTTTTTTTTTTTGTACTGATGAAGAGGCTCCAATGTAGCTTCAAAATAGCTACATGTGCGATATTTTGTGCTTTTTTTACGTTTTATCTTTGTACTCAAATGATTTAATAGTCATATCTCATTCATCATTCTGCAAATTTGCTTATATGCCAAATGCCACTTATCTTGAGCATCTTTCTTTTAGTAAATATTACTTATACTCAAACCCCATTAGAAATGGTGATCAAGATTATAGTCTTTGGCCTATTTCAATTCTTTTGTACAGATGATACAATCATGCTAGTATTTGTCTATCAATCATTGTTGTATGCTGTTTAATTTATTCAGTATGTAACATTTGCCAGCAGGAAGCACATATACAGTTTCCAGTAAAATTTATGAAAAGTTTAAGTTTTTGTTGCGTAATTTGTGTTTAAATTAGTAGTTAAAGGTCTAAAAGGAGAGAGGGCCTTTTTAAAAAAGCTCAACCTTCTGAAAATACTATTTTGAGTTTTTATTTGTTTATTTTTTTCTTGCAATAAGGGTTTTAAACTGTTTATTGCAGATGGATCCCTATCCCACGTTAAAACAAGAGCTTTTGTATAGGATACGCTCTTTCATTGAGCAAGAAGCAGAGAGCACACAAAATAGGCTGAAAGAGCATATTGATGCTGAAATGTTCTATGTAAACATTGCCCATCCCGATTTTGACAGTTCAGTGTAAGTTTTGTGTTGTTTAATTATTTCTTGCATAAGAATACAATACAGTCAAACTCTTTGATGGAATATTGGTTGAAAGAATGGTGGTGTAGTCCTGGGAAAAAGGGTGGAGGGGGGGACTTTTTAAGTTTTTGAAATCAAAAAAGGGGGGACACTTATGTTAAAATTTTAAAAAGTTGGGGGTGGGATGCTTGTGTTAAAATAAAGTAAGGGCTTGGCTACACAACTGATCCCGATAATGGAATATCCAGTTTATTCAAATTATTTTTTTGTTGAAAATTGGCTATTCTATTAAGCAGGCTTGACTGTACATAAGATAATTTTGACTGTAAAAATTCATTGAAAGAGTCTTGCACTAAATTTCGGTTTAGATAAATTTTTAGTACTCGATCATCATGGTTCAAAAAAATAAACATTTATCTTCTTATGCCCGATGGAAGTATGAGTGGCAGTATGAGGCCACAAAATATTCTGCACCCCTAATGTATGCATTTTGTAGAATGCAGTGACTAAAATATTATTGATAAATGCATGCATATATATTTGAGTAATATTAAAATCCATAGGCTCAATTTATTTTTCTTATGTATTAGATGTGTAATACTGTAGTAAATTAGCTGTTAATATCTGCTGCCCTTAAAGGCATTGACTTTAAGGCAAGCCCCTCACTGCCTCTGCCTTCTGCCGGCCCCGACTTGGCTTATAAAACATTGCAGCTGACTAATGTTTTTTTTTTTTTTCCTCAACAGAGCTTTCTATTTTGAAACTAAACTTCAACATTTTGAAATTCTTTTAAGTATAAAGGCATTGTTTATTTTCCATAACTATTTCCAGCTTATACTTTCTTTCTATAGTCTCTTACTTTTCTTTTTCTCTCTTCCCTCCTTTTAAATAAAGAAGTATTTACTAGAATTAAAAGTTTTATGCTTATTAAGTGTGCACAATTTTGTAGATAAGCTGTCGTAAGAAAAAATTTCTCGATTCTAATTGCAATGACAAAAAGGTTTTCATAGTTCTATGAATCAGTAATGTTTTATGTAACTAGTCAGTTCTCTATTAAGTCATAACTATTGCTAATTAAGTACAGTAGATCGCCGCTTATCCAGATGCCGCTTAACCGGATGTCCAATCAACTGGATTGTTCAGGGATCATGCGTTTATTTTTTTCTGCCCTCTGTAAAAAAAATACATGAAAATACCGACCTTCAGATTCTCTAAAAATGGTTGAAAACCCGCTTCCTTGGCCTTTTGGTGTTCCAAGACGAAGGGAGTTCCCCCTTCGCTCAGGTATGTGTGATTTAGTTACAATTAGGATGGGGTAGAAGGAACTGAATAAAAGGATTAAGATTCTTTTTAAAGGAATAGGAGCGAAAATAAAGTACTGAAACTAACAGAAGAAAAATAGTTGAAGTACTTCATTCACGGTCAAGGGGTCAAGTTTAATTCTCTCTGCTTAACTTAATTTCCAGGAACACTGTTGAAAAACTCGCTTGACAAAAAAGTAGATTGTGCACCTCTCGAAATGATCTCATGGTTTCACATTGTCTGCGCACGTTACATAAAGCTAAAGGAACCCACACTTTTCTAATTATGATCTGTGAGTGTAAAAAGTGCTTTCTAAATATGTCTGGGAAGCGCAAAATAGTAGTGTTATCTTTAGATCAAAAAACATAAATTCTTACAAGATTGAAAACTGGGAAAAATGAAATCAACGTAGCCCTTTAAAATGGCATTGGCACATCACTGTGTCAGATATAAAAAAAAAAACATTGATGCAATTTTAAGCTTTGTATTAGCATTTTACAAACAAGAAGGCAGCGCTGAAAGGAAAACGATAAAAAGAGAATATCAGCTATGTAGCAAAAGACTATCAATAATTAAAACTTCGATGTTTTTGCACCTAGAAGCTTCTGTGCATTGAAAAAGGGATTCCAAGCAATCCCGAAACATATGTCTGCATCTTAATGCTCATTTGTGCTTTCTTCATGTGAATTATTTTTCAGTTTTACTAGTGCACAAAGTTCATTTTTTTTATATCAATAATTACTTTACACCACTTTTTTTGTTTATAAATCAGTGCAGTGTCTGAATCGTTTTTATGTGTGGTACTACTTCTGTATCATTTTTTGTAAATACTTAAAAAAAAAAAACTTTTAATCGTGCCGTTTGCAATGTAATAAAATATGCATTACTGCAAATGCCGGTCGTAAGCCTAGAAAATGCGCAGGGTTGGAAAAAACCCAGCCCAGTGGGTTTTTTGTGTTTCATTGGGTTTTTTCGGGCTTTATTGGATTTTTTCAAAAATTTGAGGTTTTCTTTATTCTTATTTGTAAGAGGTTGTGTACACATAATGGTATTAATTAAAGTGAAAAAGAATAAATATTATGTATTTCTTTTAAGAACATTTTATGTTTTAATAAAAAAAATTTTGAAAAGAAAAAATTAATTGCCTTTTAAATATTAATTATTCCATTCTGTCTTTTACAACTATAAATTTTTTTAAAAGTCAATTACTTTGCCCCTTGTTTATTGTATTTTTAGTGTTCAATAAAATCCCATCAAAGGGTTTAAGAATTAAGTTATTTTTAAGTCTAGTTAATTGCAATTATTTTATGTTTAAAGGAGTTTGAGCTAATTACTTTCAAAATTACTGCAATCTCTTACATGCATCAATGCCACGGACGCGCTATAGCACATAAAACACTCAAACATCGGAGGTGGAAACGCAAACAAATAATTATTACACGTCCCCCGGGACGCATAATTTTTAGCAATTTTCATTGCGGGGAAAAAAATCAAGTCGAATATATAAAAAATCGATAGGCCAAATATATTTTTGTGCGTCCTTGACCAGCTTTTTGTTAGATACCATAGATTGTTTTCTTAAAATTAGTTTCTCTTAAAACATATCTATCATTTTGAGTGAAATTCTGATATTTTCTTTCTTTTGGGCATTTGTTTCTATACTTTTTTCAATAGAGAATTTTTTGTGGGAAAGAAATTTTATTTTGATTATGTAGAACAATTTCAAACCCATCCAGCATTTTTGAGTTTTTATCCATGATAAAAATATATTTGTTTTTTTTTTCTGTTTACATAAGTGGAGTTGAATTTTGAGCATGAAGTTTGAAAAAACCCGCCTGTAGGGTTTTTTAAGTGGGTTCTTATTATTGAGTCAACCCTCAAAATTTTACACCCATGACATAAAAGGTATATATTATGAAAGTAAGTTATTATGTTTGGTCAAAATAGGTATTTTTATTTGTTTACATAAGTAAAGTTCAATTTTAAACAAGAGATTTTAAAAAAATCCACCAGTGGGTTTTTTCAAATGGGTTTATTTTTTATCCAATTCTCAAACATTTTTAGACACTACATATAATGTATGTATTATGAAAGTATGTGTTATGTTTGGTCGGAATCAGTATTTTTATCTGTTTACATAAGTGGAGTTCAATTTCGAACAAGAATTTTGAAAAAAACCCACCTGTGGGTTTTTTCAAGTTGGTTTTTGTTTTGAGCTAACCCTCAAAATTTTATACCCATGACATATAATGTATGTATTATGAAAGTATGTATTATATTTGGTCTAAATCAGTATTTTTATTAGTTTACTTAGGTAAAATATAATTTTAAGCAACAATTTTGAAAAAACCCGCTTGGGTTTTTTCAACTGGGTTTATTTGAAAAAACCCACCCGGGTTTTATCGGGTTGGGCAAAATCGAACCAACCCTGAAAATGCGTGAGGGGAAGCTGCCTAAAAAGTCTAGCCCTATTTGTGCTTTAAAGATGTCAATTCAATTATCTGGATTTTTCTTTAACCGGATCTACCTCGGTCCCGACCAGTCCGGATAATATCTGTATTATGTTTGTTAATGAATACTTTTCAGTTATTTAAAAAATATATTAAGCTTTTCATTGATTTTCATATTTTGCTATTTGCACAAATCTCAATATAATGCAATTAACAGACCTACTAAATAATTTAGTAGGTCTGTTCCACTACTAGGTTTCTACTAAACCTATTAATCCCTATCAAGTTCAAACTGCTGATGTTTTTATTTATAAATAGAAAATTACTTCAGTACATTAAAAAATCGTAAAAATTAGCAACTACTTCAGACACATTAGCCATTATTAAATGTGTGGTTCCTATTAGCCTACTTTCCCGTAAAAGTAAAAAAAAATAATAATAAAGCATGAAAGAAGGCTTAATGTATCGTGAAAATGTCGTTAAAAATCAAGAAAAGTCAAAAATAAGTGAAGTAATTAAATAAAGATTGAAAAATAAAAAATTTGAAAGTAGGGTATTGAGATGGGGAAAAAGTGTGTCTGTCGGTCTGTCTGTCTGTCGGTCTGTCCCCCCCTAATAACTTTTGAACGAATTGTCCGATTGGAAAAATTCTTTTTGCATTCGAAAGATCTCGGCGAGGACATCTAATTTCCATATTTTATTTGAACAATTTTTTGTTCAATTTTGAACAGTTCAAAAAATTTTAACATTAGCGCCTATGGACAAAATTGAAGCAAATTCTGTAAACTCTGGGCACAAGAGCCAAGTTCCTATTGCAAGCTTATTGAAAGGAGTTCTCGGCGTGAAATATTGATTTGAACAGTTTTTGTTCATTTTTGAACAGTTCAAAAAATTAACACAGAGCTTACGGGGAAATTTCAACCCTATATAAATCCTGATCTAACGGACCGATTTGCTTGGAACAAACTTTATCGGAAAGCTCTTATAACATAGAACATGTAGAAATAGAAAGTTTATCCAGAACTTACGAGCCTATTTTGCTATGAAATTTTTTGATCGGGATTCTCAAGGATATTTCTCAGTGACTCAATGAGTGAAATAATGAATGAATGAATAAATGAAAGAGTGAAAGAATAAATCAATGAATAAATGAATGAGGAAAAGAATGAATGAATAAATTATTGAATAAATGAAAATATAAATAAATGAGTGAATAAATACATGAATGCGTAAATGAATGAATAAACACTTGAATGAGGTAACGAATGAATGAATAAATGCATGGCTGAATAAATGAAAGAATGAATGAGTGAGTGAATGAATATGTATTATAAAAGTAATATAGTATTGAAAAAGGTATATTTTCAATAATTAGAACTAAAGATAAATAAGAAAGAGAGAGAAAGAGATAGCTAGATTATAAATTTGAATTTGGTGTATACGGGAAAGTAGGCTCTTATAGTTCTAGACGGAACTTCTTGTTTTTAGATGTGATCCTGTGGCTCCTGCTGCAGGCCCTGTGAAAATTTGGGACACGGAGGATTCCGGAGATGAGTCGAACAGTTCAGAGCAATTACTGGTGTGTATTTTTTCTTCTAATAGTATTTAATATTACATGTTCAATATTAAAATATAAATAATTGTCTTTTTCTTTTTTTTTCTTTCAAAAAATTTGTTTTGATTTTTTTTCACTTTGAATCTTTCTAAGGGAATGGGAAATTGAATCACCTTACAAGTCTGAGGAAAAAGTATGGTAACTTATTAAATTTAAAAGTAGAGTCTCATTAAAGACAGTCATGAAATAAAATATAGTCCACTTGGCATCTGATATAATTTATATTTAAATGTAAGAACTATTGTGGAATTTAAAGATACTGAAGAATTTACGGAATAGATTTCAATTTAAAATAGATAAATAAATAAACAAAACAAACTTGCAGGCCTTATTTCAAGTAAACCTTTAACTCTTTAAATCAATACTTTAAATTACTCATTATATTTCATTAATTTACAATTTTGATATGTAAAAATTATATGATATGTAAATTATTGATATGTGAAAATAAGATTTTGACAATGCCTGAACTATCAGTATTACACCGTTTCTTGAAGTAGTAATAATCAATATTATTATTAATCAAAGTTAGTTTGCATACTTTTGGGCATCCTCATGGCATTATTTTCGAGTACTTTCCAAACTAACAGGGTTTGGCGAAATAAATATACGTTGCTTTTCTGCTCTTGCTTGGGGGTTGGGGGGTTAGCTATTTCACCAAATTTCTTTCCTGTTTTAGGTTCAGAGCAATGATTTTCAGATATAGAAATTTCCGAGTCCAAAGAATTAGGATTTTCACAAATGAAATCACCTTCATTATAAAAATCACTTCCACCATCATCCCGAATCTTCTGCATAAAGATTTCAAAAGGATGTATATAACAGGCAGTCTTTTCTGATAAAAAATGTTGCACAGAAAGGGAAGTGTAGACTCACAGACCATTGTCGTAGTAACATGTAGAATTTCACCAGGATGCAGGTACAAAAAATGTTTTGATAAGAAAAGATGTTAAGGTCACTAAACACAAAGAAGATGTATCTATTCAATTAGACTAAGCATTTAATAAGGGTGATGAAAGAAATATATTGATAGGTCTTGGAGACTGCATGTCCCCTGTTAAGGGCTATATAAATCCAAATCTTTCAAAATAAGTTTTTGCAATGTAAGAGTTATATTGAAGTAATGTTTCAACATATGTTTTTTTGGCAGAGAAAACTGAAGCAGAACAATCAGATTCAACAGAAAGTCAAGTATGTGACAGCAATGGCTTTGAAGTATCTCGAAATAGTGCACAAGCAAATTGGAGATACTGCAGTTAAATATACAGTATACTTCCTTGTTAAAAAAGTAAGTACAGTTTTAGCAAGTAATGTTCTAATTGTAATTATGCTCTCAATGGTGAAAGTTATGTAGCTTTTTCAGTAAGATACATTTTGGCCATTTACGTAGATTGCCCATGTCAAGAGCATATATAAGAAGGGTCGGAGTGGCCCACCCCCATAGGGGGTGGGCCGCTTTGACCCTTAAATAAAATAACAATACCGCTATTAAACCGCTAAGGTATTTTCATTTTATGTCCGCTTCGACCCTTACATAAAATAAAAATACCTTTTTTGAATACAAATTTTAAGGCTCTAAAGCTCTTCAATTTGGGAAGTCCCCTCAATGTTTGGTTTGGAGCCCCTCTGAAATAAATTTTTATATACTTCCTTGCCTCATTGTAATATTTAAACTAGTAGCGACTACTGATACTTATTGAGGTCAGTATAAGAACTTAGGTATTGAAACAGTATCTATACTAAGTGCAATTATGATACAGGAATCTTGTTCATGTCTCAATTATGTCATGCTCTTTTTAGTATGTACATGGTTGTTGAATGAATGTTTCTTTGGTGTTGAAGTAATGTAATTTTGCTCTTCTTTTTGCATAATTGAATTTCAAGCGGAGTCTTTATTTTGGTTATAAATTACCAAGAGCTTAGAACAGATTTCAGTCTTGATAAAGTGACGGATGAACAGGAAAATATATAATGTTGTTTTTGCTAAAATGTCAAGTATTTAGTTTTGTTTTTGGAGTATAGAAAATAATCTATCTCCCTCTCCCCCCTGCCCATCTTAAAAAGAAAAACACAGTTTGTGTTTTGAAACAGAATTTTGATATAGTGCATATAATATCCACTCGTTGAATTTTCAACAAAAAGGGGATGGGAGAAGTGCTTTCTGTTTCCTCCTTATCACAGAACTGTAATTATGATCTTTATAACTTTAAAATATTTTCTTTTTAGGTGATAGAATTCATCAAAAAAGATCTCATTCCCACTCTTGTTGAATCTGCCAATATTGTAAGTGTTTGAGAATTTCTTTTTTTTACTATTTTTTCATTCATTGTGCATAAACTTGTTCAAAATAATTATGAAAGAATAAGTATTTTCTTAACCAAATGCTCGGATATTTAATTTCGTAACCATCTCTTCAACTAAAATATTATTTTATGTTTGTCCAGTGTTATGATTCATAGATTTCACCTTAACAAAAATCTACATCGATATTTACAGAATGTTGTTTACTAAAATATAGAAGTAGCTTGATTTATCAATTCCTAGAGAACATCAATAGCCCTCTTAAAACTTTTTATCCCGCTGCAAGTAATAGTTGCTTCCGGTAGACACATCCAAATGGCTACAGCTCTATTGAAATGGTCATTTTTCCTATTTTCAAGATTTGCCCTATTGGAAAAGTTTAAAACAATGACATCTGGTTTTACCTTCAGTGGGTAAAGGCAGCCCATCAACATTTTTCATTTTAATAAATTTTAATAAATAAACCATGTCCCCTCCAATTCTCCTTTTCTCTAGACTATATTAAACTTTTGAAGCCTGACATCGTAATCTAAATCTGAGAAACCAATTACCAGCCTAGTAGCCCAACTTTTAACCTTATTTAACAGTTATTTAAGCACCTCGATAAATTTACTTTTTTCTATGAGAAATTGTAAAGTTTCCTCCTTACAGGCGTCCTTAACTGAAGACTGTGATGAAGATTTCCAAAGGAAAGAACATGTGGAGTCAACTTGTGTTTCCCTGAAAGATGCTCTCGAAGCCATTCAAGCATTCTAACAAGTAGACTGATAAAAGTGTATATTACGGCGAAGTTCAAATATGTGTTCAAATATATAACTTTATATGCTCCTGTTGATCTGAAAAAAAAAAACTAGAATAGGATTTGAAATTATGTTTATAATTTATTTTTGTTGTACTTCAAAGGAAAATTTTGTATTTTTGTTATATTTTTATAAATGTTTTTGAAAAAATGGTGTTTTTTTAACTTCTCATAATCAATGAGATAACTAAATGAACCCAGTTGCTCATAAAATACACACAAATTTACACTGTTATGTAATTGTTTTTTACATTACAGCTAGACTTAAAATAGTTTAACTTTCAAGAAATGGTATGTATCTTTTAACTGTTTTTGTTCTTGTGTAAAGAATTTATGTTAGTCTGGGATTTGAAAAGCTCTGGTTTTACCTGCTGAGGGAAAATGTAGCCCACCAATATTTTCCATTTTAATAAACGTAAACAGCTGAGTCATGTCCCCTCTGACTCTTTTTTTTTTTTTTTTTTTGTCTTGAATGATGAATACTAAGCGTTTTCAGTATAGAATCATTATCTAAGGATAAGGATGTCTGCTTTCTAACCTTGTGGCCTTTCTTTGAATCTCCCTTTCAAAAGCTAAAATTAGTTATGTAAAATTGTGTGTGTGCTCAGCTTTTCCACTTTTTACAAAGTACTGCATAGTGGATAAATTAAAAAACCTGGTTACTTTAAATGAACATTCATGCTATTGAAATAAATTGTTGGATGCACTCGATTGCATGATTTATTTCTTTGACGATGATAGGAAGAAATCTTTTTTTTTTTTCTCGTTTGCTTTAATTCTGTGCACATATGTGCTGTAAAAGTTAGGATTTATGAGCTGACATCAAATGCAAGGTAGACGTAATCTGGAAAACAAAATCAGGAACAGACATTAAATATGATGCAGTGAGATGCAGAAGGATGCAAGTGGACGAAAGAATTATTCTGAGTAAAACTCCTTCCAAGTTTGGATCTTATGGAACCATGTTTTTTTTTTCTTTCTAAATCAGGTTGTGGAGCTGCACCTCTTAGGGCTACCACTAAAATCTCTTGCCACTATATATAATAGTGCTTTCTCTATTGTTTACACTCTATCGTTGGCCACAAGATGGGTTTTCCAAGAGTTCCCATATTTATGTCTCACCCTGTATTATTACTTAAATACATATTGTTTTGCAATTCGAAAGTTTATTTTGAAAAGGAATGAATCTACTAAGTAAAGATCCTGTAATAAGCATGAGACAGTCTTCTTAATGTCCAAGAATAATAAATAAATAAGGCAGTTATTTAGAACTAGTGGAATTTCATTCAAAGGTTTGATGTGTCTAACCCTTATACTTTTCTCCACCAGACCCCTACCTGTTAGCCAAGGCCTTAGGATTGCTTACGCATGGGGAGAGGTAGTGGGGTCTACGGGTTTTACATGCAGATATCCCCAAGTATACATGGTGGTCTTCAGTGGGTATCGAACGCGCGACCTTCCAGGTGGAAGTCCGATGTGCTAACCACTAGGCTACCACGGCCCTCAAACCCTTATACTACATTCACTTGAAGCAGTTGTATGAATAAACAAGTCTGAATGTGTAATCTTTGCTTCTTGCTCGAAAATAGTACCTCATAACTCATTCTGGTGAATACATTTCAGGTATTTAAATATAGAATATTTCTCAGAATCACTACATATAATGAATGTTTAATTCTTTTTTCAATTAGTACTTTTCAAAAAATGGTCACTGAGAATAATTTTGTAAATTTACTTTGAGAGAGAATATAATTTCTGGTCACTATACAAATAAAAGTAAAAATACAAAAAGAGATGAGCAGCAACAAGCTTTGGGCCCGGCTAGACTGATCGTAGTCAATTATTCAGTGTAAATCAATGTCCTTTTTAAAAGTATTTACACACTTTGAAAGTAAACTCTGGTAAGCTCTTCCGATTTTCGAATGCCCGCCACCAGGACCACTACCAGGATTTTGAAAAGGGAAGGGTTACAATTCAGAGGGATGAGGTTTTCCTTCCCTGGTCATATTTAGTCAAAAAAATTCAAATTTGTCATTTCGGTTGTAGATGACGGTAGTTTTCACTCACTTTAATAGATTTTTGAAATAAAATTATCTAATCCATCCATATGCAGCTTTTTTCTAAAAACTAGAATATTGTACTAGTTTCTTGTCACAATATCTTTGTCCTTTGTAAACTCATATTCGTCCATGACCTCCTCACGAGAAATACTAATTTTGAATTTCTGACAAAGCGACAAAGAAAGTCTAGAAGTATTCCAAACAATAGGTGCAATTTTTCTTGTGCTTTATTTATTAATTTTTCCAATGGGAGGGGTTTAACCCTCAAACCCTCCGATTGGACACGGCCCTGCCTGCCTACAACCCTGTTGAAGTAGTAATTTTTCCTAACTTCTGCACTCTCAAGAAACACATACTCAAATCTCACGAAACTTTCTTCGTATTTGACGAAATGGCTTCACGAAGAATGCTCCGAGGAAATCTTTTCGTCAAATCGGCGAAATTTGTGCAGTGACTTTCAGGGACGGACTGGGAAGAAAATTCGGCCCGGGCATATTTCAAACAGACCGGCCCTTGGGAGGGGGGGAGGCACTACCAAAGAAGGGGTAATGAACGCAATCAGATATTATGCACTCCCCCCCCCCCCATTTTTGAAATTTACGCATTGACAGCAACGAGTTGAAGAATAAACATGGAAAATTATGTACCCCATCTTTGTCTATTGAGTGTGCGACACTCAGGATGTTATCATCAAGAAAATTAGTTCTAGTTATGAAAACGTTGAAAGAAATGTTTATTGTTCTGGTTTCCAGTACTATAACATACAAAATAGTAACAGGTTTAAAAAAAAAAAAAAAAACTCACCCACAATCAAATATACATTGCAATATTTGCTTAAAAATTATTTTTCTTTTAAAGGCCATTTAATATTTTAAAAGCGATTTTAAAAGGGGACATGGGGACTCTTATTTGCTACATCATCTATTAGACTTTCCATGTCAAGCTTTACGAATATGTCTTTTCCACACTATATTAACACAAATGATTCCAATTTGTCCTGAGTTAAATTGCTTCTTAATCTGTGCTTAGTATACTTTAAAATAGAAAAGCTTCGTTTACAACGTACTTGTGAGAAAGACAAACTTAACAATTATTTAAAAGCCGGTCCAATAACCCCATAAGAGCCTGTAAGAAAATTATAATGGCTCAGATGTTTATAACAACAAAGACAACAATTATTGGAGGATTTGCAAAGTTTAGATTTCACATTGACTTCAGCAATGATGATTTTACAATGACTTCATCCCCAAATTCATTTTGCTCTGCCTCCTCTTCTTCACCGTCACTATGCTCTTCCATTTCCAGAACCTATTCTCCAAACGTGGAAGTTTTATTTTTTTCAAAGGCATGATCTAAGTAAAGAAAC
This sequence comes from Octonoba sinensis, assembly GCA_038502835.1. Lineage (NCBI taxonomy): Eukaryota > Metazoa > Arthropoda > Arachnida > Araneae > Uloboridae > Octonoba > Octonoba sinensis. The sequence goes on along the minus strand of CM076605.1, from coordinate 8,861,298 downwards.
TGTTTTTTATGTTGTAAATACTGCCTTTAGGGCCTCAGCCTCCCGCCAGCACAGTTCAAAATTAAAAATAAATAAATTTTGCGGCCCCAAAAATTTTCCATCCTAGGTGGGCCCCTAGGTTGTCTATATGGACAAGCTGACCATGAGAAATTATCAGGGCCGTAAATGATAGATTGCAAGAACTAAAAATATTTATTCATCACGGAAGTGTAATGATACGTAATATATTAATTAGCTGCTAATTACTGCCGCACTTTGGGGCGTTACGCAGTGAGACAATTGGCCGAGAGACAACTGGCATCGAGAAAATTTCTGGGCCATCTGTAGGAATTTTCAGCGTCGGCCCTGCAAATATCTCACGCTGGCCCTGAAAATTTGCATCACCTGGATTGAGAAATTCTCAGGGCCGTATTTTGTAGATGGTAGGGATTAAAAATATTGGGTCAGTAAATATGTAGATATGTATTTGAACAATATTAAATGTCTACAAGACGGACTTATTTTTCTTATTCATCATAAAAGGGCAATAATACGTAATATGTTATACGTAATATCAGCAATTAATAGCTGCCGCCTGTCAGGGCGTTACGCCGTGAGGCAAACGCCTTAGCCTCCCCGCCGGCACTGCTCAAACTTTTAAAAAAAAGGGAAAAAAACATCAATTTTGCGGCTATTAAACGTTTGCACCACAGGCGGGGCCGCCTAGGATTTCTATACGGACGAGTCGGCCTTGAAAATTTCTCAAGCCGGCCCCGAGAGTTCATCGATATAGACAACTTAGGAAGCAGCTTAAAGCGCAAAACGGATTTATTTATTTACTGTCAAAATTAAAAAAAAATAAAATATAATCAATTTTTCAGTCCCTAAAGTTTTGCACTTCAGTCTGGCTATCTATACGGACCAGCCGGCCCTGAAAAATTCTGATCCCCCCCCCCCCCCCCCCACATGTGGGCCAACGGCCAGACTCTGGAGATTTTGCCCCATTGGCTGCATTGCACTTTCTAAAGAGCCCGGATTACGCCAAAGTTTCGGTTCTCCGATTTTTTAAATTAACATTTTAAAAGCTGTATACTTTAACTTTATATGAAAAAAGATAGATATTTTGCGACCGGCCCACCGGGCATTTGCCCGAATGCCCGCATAGCCAGTCCGCCGCTGGTGACTTTTATAAGTCGCGTGAGGAAAGAATCGTTGTAAATGACGAACTTTTCTTGACGATTGAAGAATCGTCAAAAGTGAGCGTTCTATTTCTTAGAGAGTTGGAGATTTGAAAAGCTTAAAACAATGACCTCCAGTTCTGCCTTCAGTGCAAAATCTTAGCCCATCAATATCTTCTATTTTAATAAATTTAAACAACTGAATCATGTGTCCTCTTTCTCCTTGCTCAAGACATTAAGCCTTTAAATTTAAAGTCTGAGATTTGAGCCTGAAAGTCCACTAGACTAGATGCCCACCTATGAACCCTTTTCAAAGAGGTATTATTTTTCTTTAGATATGATGAGCAAAACTGAATGCAGGGCCGCCGCGAGGCAATGCTGGCCCCTCCCCACTTAAGGGTCAATCCATGTGAAATCATCCAGAAAAAGCGAAAAATGTTGCTCGATGTTTTTGATTTTTTTTATATTTTGGTAGTCAATTTATTGTTATCTTGAGACCCCAAAACAAGTCTTAAAAAGTTTTTTAATTCTTGATACTTATTACAGCCGTTTTCAAGACATGCTATCCTTTTGTGCTGGCTCACTACAACAAAACAAACATGGATTTTGAAATTTAACATTAATGGTTGATTTTGTTGCTTATGTGTCGCTGTAAGTAAATTTATAAGCCTTGGAAGATCTTATAAACGTTTTGAAGCATTGAGTAAAATAAACAAGGCAATATGATGACATTTAGATGTGAAAAAAGGCGGAAAGACATGTGATTTTTTTGCCTGACTTCGAGGTGCCGTATTTCTAAAACAACATCGATATCACTTATAAAATCGTTACTACATATTTATATCTATAAAAATATTATACCCCTAAAATTTCATAAAATTTCATTCAGTCCCTTTTTAGATATTGAGTCTCAAAGTTAGCATTTCTACACCGAGATGCCAAGTTTGGCTAATTATATAAAATAAAGGAAACCCTCCAAATGTTCCATACCGCTTCTGATGAAACTACCAAAAGGTATCTATTCAGGGCAAAAAATGTACAGGCGAGTCATAGTTTCTTCCATTAAAAATTTTAACGTGAAAAACGCAAGTTTTCGTTTTGAAAATGGTATGTTCAAACTCCATTTCCGTATTTTTTAAAAAATATATCAAAAAAGAAACCGACAGAAAAAATTTTCTCATTTCTTACAGAATTTAATGGTTTTTAAATCATTTTGAAATTTTGAGAAATAAAAAAGTTACAAGGATTTATGTAAAGCAGTATTTTCATGAAAAACCACTAAAGATGTGACTTGAAAACGGCTGTAATAAAAAATTTCAAGAATTAAAAAACTTTTTAACACTTGTTTTGGGGTCTCAAGATAACAATAAATTGACTGCCAAAATTTAAAAAAAAATTAAAATCATCGAGCAACATGGCCTGGATGATTTCACATGGGTTGACCCTTAACGCTTACATTTCAGCTGTAGAGACATTTTACCCTCTGCACTACTCCAACGCCGAGCCCGTTACCTTCCAAAGACCGGGCTCCATGAATCTGCCATGCCTGACCATTGAGCTATACCCTAAGCTCAATGTGCCCAACAGCTTATATTCATGCTCTGACGAACTATTATTCCTGCTCTTGCAGATTTTTTTTTTTTTTTTTTTTTTAGAAATTAAGCTCTAGCTGGTGTAACGAATTTTTCTATAATACATACTGAGTATTTTGAGCATGATCAAAGAAATTTTATGCACAAAAATCTGGCTAAATTTTAACTACGTATTTATTTGTTTAAATGCGGTGCTGGATATGGAGAGGTAGGAGGCAAGTTGGGACCCATGCCCCGGACGTCATTTTCGGGCTTATGGTGGCCAAGTGCGAATCTAAGACAGCTCAAAATTGCGGTTTTTAAGACTTTAATTTTGGAAAATTTCGAGAGGATACACACGGCCTCCCCCCACTGCTAATGTCATTAAAAATAGTCTAAAAATACGGATCTAAAACTTTCGAAGGAAAGCCAAAAATCCTCCATCGATTAACCTCACCAAAGATAGCTTCAATTCCCTAAAATTCTCTGGTGAAAGTTATGTAACTCCACTCTTGTCCCTAACGTTACAAAAGATAGCCTAAAATTAAGTTCAGTTTTATAGCTGAATTCGGGAGAGAACTCTGATCCTAATGTAACCAAATCGACCGTAAAATTGCACTTTTAGGGTGTCAGTTTCAAAAAATTCCAGTGGAGAGTCGCCGGGAGTAACATCAAAAAAGATGTCTAAAACTGCGTATGTCGAAAAGTTCCATAGAAAATTCCCGAACCCAATCCCCTAATGTCACCAATGTTGATCTAAAACATCGTTTTTTTGGACTTTAATTCTGAAAACGTTCCGCAAGAGTGCCAATGTGGCCCCCTGTCACCAAAGATAGCCTTAACTTCCGTTTTGAAAAGCTTGTTCAGAGGGTAAACCTCCGAACTTACCTCTAATGGCACCCAAAATAGCCTAAAATTTCCTTCAACCTCGAGAAAAATTTCGGGAAAAACCCTCTCCCCGTCCCCAACCTCCTCCTTTCCCCTGATATTACCACAGAGAATTAAAATTCCATATTTTGGATTTGAATTTCAAAAATATTTCCTGGCCGCACTCTTCGCAGGACTTCAGTTTCGAAAAGCTTCCAGGGATTGCCCCCCCCCCCCTTCCCCCTGCCTTCGAAGTAAACATAGATAACCCAATTATGCATGTTTAATATTTTTTCGAGATTTTTCTGAAGGAGAGCCTGCGAGCCCTCCTATTTTTTGACTGCACCAGAGATGGGCCAAAAATGAGTTTAATTTGAAACATTTCTTTGGAGGTGAACACTGAATTCCCCCTCCCTATCACCTTAAATCGTCTAAAATTGAGTTTAAAACTTCGATTCCAAAAAAATTCCTCGGGAAAGCTCTTTTGTTCCTCCTTCCCCTCATTTTGCAAAAGTTAGTCTAAAATTAGGGTCAGTTTCGCAAAAAAAATCTGGAGGGAGACCTGACCCCCAGTGTTCTCAAGTTCTCAAAGGGAGCCTAGGATTATGTTTTTATGACGTCAAGTTTGGAAAGTTACTTTGAGAAGAACTTCCGTCTCGTCCTCCCTCCAGTGCCGGATCTAGGGTGGGGCAAGCCGGGGCCCATGCCCCGGGCGGCACTTCTGGGGGGGGGGGGCAAATTCAACTTTGGTCAACAACCAAAAAAAAAAAAGAAGGAAAGAAAAGAAGAAAAAAAAAGGAGAAAGAAAGAAAAAAATATTTAATTAAGAAAATTTAACTTTTGGAAGAGAATTAAAATCCTAGTTCTGCTCCCCGATTTTATCATTGATCAGCTATTTTGCTAACTATTAAAACCGATTAATAGAATTATTTATTTGTATAAACTGTCGGAAATTCTAAAATTTAGGTTAGGGGGTGGCAAATTACTTCGCAATGTCAAAATTTAAAAATTTAAATTTTAAGAAGTCGAGGTTTTTTCCCTCTTGTGATAATGACATATATATAAATCAGGCTATGCTCAGACAATACCCAATGGTTTTACTTTTAGAAACTTTCAAAGCATCCTTTTGGGAAGAGGTGGGAGCTTGTAAGTTTGAGAAGGCAAACGCGTGACTCTTCGATATGGGCGTTAGTAAGAAGGAGGAGGGGAGGTTGAGTCCTGCCCTCTTTATTTAAAAAAAAAATGGTAATTTTTTTCTGAATTTTTATTATTACTTTTATGAGTAAAAACGTTTAAATTTCAAAAAGCTTTTGTCTGCTTTTTTTTACTAAAATTTTTGAAGTCCCAAAGCGTCTCCTAAGACCTCAAAATGCACCAGTTTGCAGATAAATTTCAAAAATTTCCGGGGGATAATCCCTTGGGTCCCCTACAGCTCTGTCAGAATTTCATATCTTCAGTTAAGGGGGACCTTTCATATGGCTCTATCCACCCTAATGTTGAGCTGAAAGGGCCATGCTGTGTGGACATTAACGAAAGTTTTATTTGTTGACTAAAATTGCGTTTTTAGAAATAGTGGTATTTATCTTTCCTTTTTGGTATTTATCTTTCCTTTAAGGCAAAAAAATTACACACGAAGAATTTCTGAATATTAAACTTAAATTACGTTTCCATAAATTCACTCCATTTGTGTTATTATTATTATTATTGTCATTATTAAAATTGATAGAGAATGATAAACGAGGATGGATGGGTTTCCCCGCCCCAAAAAAAATCGAAGATCCACCGAGGAAATTAAATTATGTTTTTAGAGTAAAAAAGTATTGAAGCTTACAGTTCTACCATCAGCCATAGCGATCTGCCTGGCAGACTGCCAAGAGGAATGCATTCACGTTCAAGAGAGGAACTGATGGTATAAGGAATGTGCCTTTTTTTTCGTTCTAGTTCGTTTAGCATACTTAATTTCTTTCGAACTGACGTTATATGTCAGTTTATAAATTCAGTTGCTTTCAGCAAACAGAAAAGTAGACATTCTGATTCGCGAACTAAATTGGAGGTACTTCAAAATTTTTCATTTTCATTCACTTTAATTTTAGTGCTGCGACAAAATGCTGTTTGCCATCCTTCATCTAGGACCAATAAATTATTACACATTTGTAGCATTAGAATAGGAGGTTGACCTCTGAATCCAGGTCTCTCTCATCGCTCACGCCTCCTGACAACTGATGATGCTTTTTTTACACCTGATCCTGATATGATTTTACTAATGGCAGATTGTGATACAGCCAAGGTAGGAAAAAGGTGCTACAAACTAGCAATCCGACAGCGCATATGAAAGATATCTCTTCCTCAACGCATTTGCTCATTGGTCACGTATTCTGTACCACACGTTGGCCTAAAAGGGGGACGCGTACTTTCAATTTGGTAAAGAGGCTATCGTCACGCGATGGCAGGAAGCTGTATCTGAATTAATCAAACGCGGCATCAGATCAGCGGCTGTCGCGTGGTAATGCTCATCAAAATGAATTGCGTGATGAGCCAGTTTAGAAGCGTCTTCCTGGGAATTGCTCTGACTCCATTTCTTTTTAGCATGTAATTCCACTTTAAATGAAACGGTAATACGGTTATGTTGATGTTTTAGATGACTTTTTATATTATAATTATTTTATTTCTACTCAAAAACATTGTTTGTATTAAGTTTCCTTTAGGTGAGAAAAAGTTAAGTACTAAAAGAATTTTAGAACAGGCATAGCCAATCTTTTTTTTTTTTTTTGGCTGAGATCAAACTCAACCAAATACGAAAATATACTATGCAATGCACCTATATTAAGAAAACGTTTTGAGTCTATGCTGTTTTCGATTTAAAAGTTTTATTTTGTAAACAATAAGAAAAATGTTATTGAAAAATAAATTAAAATGTGTGCCTGACCCCGCTGGGCAACTGCCCCCTTTGTTTTTAGAGAAAAAAATGCACGTGTGTCCCCGGGGCGCCCCCTAAGAGCGTAAGAGCGATGACGCCCCCTTAAAAGGCCAATAAATCCCTCACCAGGAACAATGACATCCCTTAAACGGCTGAAACCTCCTGAAAACAACATCTCTTAAAATTTTGGATGGCGCAGATTTTATGCCGTTCTAATGAGAATTTACGCAAATTCACAATTAATAAGTTATTAATGGCAATTTAGTTTTTGCTATAAAATTATTTGCTGCTAATAAATTCTGGCTATGAATTAATTTAACCATAATGCTGTGACTCAGTTGCACTTAAAGTTGCACTCAGTTGCACTTTTGTAGGCAAAAACAAAATTGTAACCTTTAATAAGTGTTTTGCATTAGGGATACGAACAGTTTACGTTGACATTCCTTTAAAGTTTAAACTTATTTAAACTTAATACCATACATTTACAATCTCTTCCTTGAGAAGAAAATTGAGCCGTTTTCTTGCTTAAAAAACCGCTAAAATAAAGTTCGTATTCGCTTTATCGTTGAAAATACAAACACAGATAAATACAGTCAGCAGTTGAGTATATTTAACTTGATTACAACTGTTGAGCTGTTCGTTAGAAAACAAAACTCAGATAACAAACCCTTCTGGAATTTTTGTATCAAACCCCAATTCAAACCAAAATCGGTTTCAGATCAGATATTTGTTACACGTATATGCGGAACTTGGAGTTTCTGCTTTAAATTTTGGTGCAGATTTACGAGGAGTTTATTTATAAAGCATGTTTGGTTGCAGAAAGCAGATGCGAAGTAAGATGCAATATATTTCTCTCAAATTTTGTGTTATTCTTGTCCCGGTTGTAACATAATACGGTAATGACGGTAATTATAAAATGTAACTTGTCTAATAACTTTTGAGATACTAAATATACTCACCGTCCCTCTTAAGAACTAAGGGTTGCTTTCTTAAAATTTTGAATGTTAAGTCCTAGTGCTATCTTTCATGAAAGTATTTATTTTGATTATTCAATGGGGGTATTTTTTACACAAGAAGTAATATAAATGTATTAAAAAGTAAAACACGATGTATATTATTCACAGAGTTTTGCAAAAAGATTGCAGACACTTGTTTCGAGTTCGTAAGGAACCTTTTCTGAGCCTACTTTACCAAGAGATTTATTAAAAAAAAGTATGAAAGAAGGTTTAAAGTATCGCAAAAATATCGCTAAATATAAATAAAAGTCTAAATATAAATAAAATTAAAAGTTAAAAACAAAATAATAAGTAAAGTAATTAAATGAAGAATGAAAAATAAAAAATTTGAAAGTAGGGTTTTGAGATGGGGGAAAATGTGTCTGTCGGTCTGCCTGTTCCCCCTCTATTAGGTTTTGTCGGAATTTCCGGATTCGAAAATAATTTTTTTGCATTCGAAAGATCTCGGACATCAAATTTCTATATTTTATATTTTGATTTGAACAATTTCTTGTTCAGTTTTGCACAGTTTAAAAACTTAACATTAGCGTTACTGGGGAAATGTAAAGCAAATCATATAAACCGTGTGTATAAGACCCAAGTTCAATGGAGGCAATTCAAACAGCGTCATTGGTCACGTGGTAGCGATTAAAGCAATGTAAATAAAGGAAGCCGTAATCACTTTACTTCGAGTTCGACAAATCTAATAAAAACTAGGCCTAAATAAAGTTCTTCTACATTACATAAAATTGACACTAAATAAAACACTATAACTATTGTAATAATAAAAAATTCCTTGAATAATGATTACATTACATGTAAATACTGGGTTATAATCAGAAAAGGCTGTGAAAATAGTCTGATTAATTTTAAGATAACTAATTTTGCCTAGTGTACTCCAGGTAGAACTCAATTGAAAATCTTAGTAAACAAAGAGCGGATATCACGTGACAACGGTGATCGTTCATGAGTCCCTCTAGCGGGGAATTGCCTCCATTGAATAACCTTATTCGAAAGAGCGCTCGAAGTGAAATATTTGTTTTGAACATTTTTTTGTTCAATTTTGAAGCTCAAAGATTTTAACATTAGCGCCTACGGGGAAATTTCATTCCTGTATAAATCCTGATCGAACGGACGAATTTGCTTGGAACAAAATTTATCGGAAAGATCTAATCACGTAAAACATGCACAGATACGACTTTCATCCAGAATGAAACGAGCCCATTTTGTCATGAGATGTTTTCTCCTGGGATTATAAGGATATTTCCGATTTAATGAATGAGTAAATAAAGGAGTGAAAGAATGAATAAATAAATGTATGAATACTTGAATGAGTGAATGAATATGCATTAACAGTTGAAAAATGTGTATTTGAAGCAATTAAGGATTAAAACAAAATGAGAAGAGGAGAGAGAGAGAGAGCTAGATTATAAAATTTGATGTTGAACTCTAACTGATGCGAAACTGCACTAGGAATTTAATGTAGCCGGGAGTATCCAAGCTAAACAGGTACTCAAGGAATCTTTAACATGCCGCATAATCATACGACTTGTGCCAGGCTCGATCCTGCGAACTTGGGCGTACGAAGCCAGTTCCTTACCACTACGCTACCCTGCCGGCTTATCAGGAATACAAGAAGGATCAAGAAAATTTATAAATGGCTCCGAGGGTTATAATTTCCAAGAAAATAGAGCATCTCTCTTGACAGTATAGTACAACCTAATTCCTTGATATCACTATCAGTGTTTTACTCTATGCAATGTAAAAACAATTTCATCTTTAAAATTAAGTGGGAGACCTTATGCAGTGTAATTTCTGTCCCCTTAATTATCTTCTAAGAGATTGCTCATTGCAAGTTTTCGTTTTTTTGAAAAATTATAACAACACCATCATCAAATGACTTCCTAAGAAATAATGAATTTTGGAAAATACAATCAATAATTTTGAAACATGTGTTTTGACAATTTTAATCTTAAATGAGAGAACCTAAAATGCCCTGAATAATTAAGAATTTTTTTACACTATCAAAGACCGAAAGACCACATCCGAAATAAGTTTTTATGTCTTGAAAAATGTCTTTCAATGTTGGGACAAATTTAAAATAAATAAATAGAAGCATTCATGGAGAAATATTTTCTTCAAATTCACACTCTAAATCTCTTCCTTTTAAAACACCAGCAACTTTTTTTAGTGTCAAAAATATTGTTTTCTTCAGATTGCCTTCATTCAGCCTTGTAGTAGTAATAGATTCGCAATTCTACCGTTCATCAACCTTTTTTTTTTTTTTTTGGAAAATTTAATGAATAAATCAAATTGACTTTTGATCAAATAAAAGAAGAATCTGAAAAATGCGAAGAATACTTAAAAATGTAAAGAATGCTGTAAAAATCTTTAAAAAATGCTCCAAAACAGGAAGAACGTCAAAAAATGCAGTATTATCATCAACTTTCGGGGCCTGCTTACTGCATTTATTTAAAGTATCATATTTAAAAAAAAAAGATCTTGTTCTTAGTTAAATTTTGTTCATTATGTTTTACCTTCGTTTGTTCCCTCTTGTTTAATGATCTTTTGTTGTGTTGCGCTCTGTCTGAACTGTATGGATTCAATTTCGAAATTAAGCCATTATAGTATAACACATATTTAAAACATATGAATAACTAAAGTAAAGAAATCAATTTTGTGTGAGTTAGATTTAAACCATAATTTTATAATTACTGTTCTATAATTAATGTCTCCAGTATTTAGTCAAAATTTTTAATATATTCTTTTTTTGAAAATTTTTGTTCAAAATTTCAGTTCAACGATTTTTTATTCTCCAACAAAATTATCAATCTAAATATGAATGGATTTGTTTGTCTCGAATATTATTTCTCGAAATTCCTGTTTTTTTTTTTTTTTTTTTTTGTTCACTTAAAATCTACGATTTTTGGCGTTTCTACATGCCAAGCGTTTTATATTCCACCAATGAGCGGTGGTGCGTTGCGCATATTGATATCAATTGAGCTGTTTTGTATGTGGACAATGATTTATTTTCGTCTTGTGATTGATTTCCTTCCAGCACGGACTGTGAATTACTGTATCAATATTAACCCCGAATTTTTCACATTTTTCAAATTATGGGAAACTTTTCGGAATGATGATCCATGGAGATTTTATTCGTAACCGCACCTGTCTCCAAAATCTGAAGATGGCTTTCAAATTGATAATCTTGTTTCCTTTTCGCACTTTTCGTAAAAGTATTCAGTAAAGCGTGGAGAATGCTTTTCGGCAACGTTGCAAGCATATTACGTTCGAAAACTCCGAGCGATATTGAAATCAAATCTTACTACATACGCGGCATGCATTGCAATGAAGCTAGAACTAGCAAATCTTGCTCAGCGAGAGAGTCTCACTTGGCTTATATTATACGGATGCTAAGAAGGAAAAAAAAAGTACTTGGACATCCCCAAGGAAAGAAGAACTCTGAGCACAAGCACACACACACTTGTACTTGTACAATAATTTTAGTTTAAAATCGAACTTCAAATATGAAACCCAGACACCAACAATATGAAAACTAGTTAATTTAACTTTTAACTACTGAGCTGTCTGCTAGATCGCTTGCAAAACAAGTTTTAAAATAGTTAATTTTATGTACTTAATGAAAAGTTATAATTCATTATAATTGTTTTTGCTGTTATAATTTTTTTAAACGAATTTTTAAAACATAAATAAATTGGTTTATGCAAAGTGAGCCTAATAAAAGAAGCGTGTTTTGATTTTTAAGGGTGAAAATAACGAGCTGGACATGTTGCGCGGTCTCTCAGACCACACACACCAGGTGCAGGTTGAAAACGGAACTTCAAATAATATTTTGTGCAAGATCAGGTATCAAAGCTATAATGTAGAAGATTATTGTACTTTTATTCCCATTACTTAACAGAAATTCATTAAAAAAAGCAACTTATTTATTTCATTTAACTATCAATAAAAACTCCTGTAACGTAGCGAAAAGTTCAAAAGCCTTTGAAAATATTTTCACTTTTTAAGTAAGAGTTAGGCTGTGAACTACTTTGAGTGTATTAGAGAGACTAATCTTTTATGTATTTCTGAACCCAGATAAAATAAAATCCATTTGATTGAATAAAAGCCAAGCAGAGAGAAAAACTTTAATGATGGAGAAATTTTTTTCTAAGACTATGTAAGGAAGAAGTTCTTATGACTGAGTTGGTTGGACATTTCCCCGACTCCTTTGGGAAAAATCCAAAGGAAAATATATCTCCATTATCCACAAACTAACGGAAAACGTGGGCCCAGAGCGCAGTTGCTCTAAAATGCAGGTCTGATGTCCAGACATTTGAAGATTTTTGAGAGGTCAGTTATTATGTGAATAAGTTATTATGTTTATAGGTTATATATATTATGTATATTCATACATAAGTTATATGTATGAATATAAGTTATTATGTGAAGATGAGCTTTTTAGATTTTTTCTTCGTGCTGCTGTAACATTAATGTAACAAAGTTGTTTTAAGCTTAATTTCCTTTCCGATCATAAACTTCACTTTAAATGGCTTTTATTGCACCATGGAAAATAACTTTATTTGATTGGCTAACGGAAATAAGAAACATTGCATTTTCAAAAGAGATAAAACACTCAAAAAATCTTCACTGCTTCAAAAGGTAACTTAATATGCTCATTCATTAATATACTCATTCATTATATAACTTAATATGCTCATTCGTCGATCTTCAATTGACAGTTTTAAAATGATTAAAATCAAATATACCCTTTTCAACGGTTAAAACTTATTGATTCACTCAACGGTTAAAACTTATTTATTCATTCATTCTTTCACTCACTCATTCATTCTCTTACTCGTTTATTCTTTCACTCTCTCATTCTTTCACTCACTCATTCATTCATTCACTCTTTCACTCTCTGATTCATTCATTCATTCTTACACTCAGTTATTGATTCACTCTTTCACTCATTCCTTCATTCATTTTTAATTCACTCAGTGACTCACTCATTCATTCATTCATTCTTTTAATCATGCATTCATTCAGAAATATGCTTTAACATTCAGATCAAAACGTTTTATGGTAAAATAAGCTCGTTTAGTTCTGAATGAACTTCGTATCTGTACATGTTCTACGTCATATGCTCTTCCCGATTAAGTTTGTTCCAAGAAAATCAGTCTGTTGGATCATCAGGATTTATATTGTTTCCAGATTTACCCTTTGGTGTTAATGCTAACTGTTTTGGAACTTTGAATACCAAGAGTTTGCATAATTTGCTTTATTTTCCGCTATGGTCGCTAAATTTAAGAATTTCTGAACTGTTCAAAACTGAACAAAAAATTGTTCAAATCAAAAAATAAAATATAATGAGTTGTCTCCGTCCGTCAATATGCAAAAAAGAAATATATATTTTGAATCGGACAACTCCTCTCAAAAGTTATTAGGGGGAACAGACTGACACAGACCGACAGACACACATTTCCTCCATCTCAAAACCATACTTTCTAGTTTTTTATTTTTCAATCGTTATTTAATTACTTAACTTATATTTTAACTTTTTTAACGATATTTTTATGATACATTAAGCCTTCTTTCATACAGTTTGCCGTTTTCTTAACATTTACGGCAAAAGTAGGTTAAAAAAGCTATATGTGTGGTAAAAACTATAGGTATGTATGGGGTGACACGTATATTTGGGAAAAGAACAGGTATGTAGTATGTGATAAAAATTCAAAAAGTTACTTACAGTTTATTTATTTATTACTAAATATATAATGTTTATGCATTGTGTTGCGCAAAAAGTAGAAAAGAAAACCGTCATTGTTTTGTGTTAAGGTTTATGAATGTTATTCAAAAAAAAAAAAAAAAAAATCGGAGCAGTGGAGCAGAACAAACATCTTTGCTCCGCTCCAGTTTTGAATAGATTCACGTTGCTCCACACTTTTGCTCCACGCTCTGCGCCAGATCACTATCATTCACTTTGTTCTTCAATTAACACCTTCAAAATTATTAAAAGATTGATATAGCGGGAGAAATTGTTTTGTGCGGATCCACTAAGTTCTTCAATTAACAGTTTCAAAATCAGCTCTAAAATATTTTAATTGTTAGTTTAATCGGCCCTTTTCTTATGATTGTAATAAAATTGAACTTTCTTTCACTGGGCCGTTCATAAATGACGTCACGCTTTTTCCCCACATATTTGACCCCCCCCCCCCTTTGTCACAATATGTCACACTTCAGCGGACCCCCTCCCCCCCTTTGTCACGCGTCACGCTATGTTGCATAATGCATGATGTCACACTTCTTGCTACCCCCTCCCCTTGTCACAATTTCACGAACCCCCCTCCCCCCTCGAAGCGTGACATCATTTATGAATGATCCCCAGGACGAATAAAGGTTCATGCCACACAGTAGCGTATCCAGGACTTTGCTTTGGGGGAGGGAATCAAAGTTGGGATTAGGGATGCATTGGACAATGACATTGCCGGATATCGGATATCCGTTGTCTTTGTCTAGCGGATTTGAATATCCGGCTCTTGATTTGCTTTCGGTAATGTTGTATATTTACAATTCTACCATCATCCAAAGCAAGCTGCCTGGCAGAGTGCCAAGAAGAATCCATTCATGTTCAAGGAAGGAACTGTTGGTATATGAAATGTGCAGTTTTTGTTCTCGTTCTAGTTCGTGATCATACTTGATTTCTTCCGAACTGATGCTTTAGGCCAGTTTATAAATTTAGTTGCTTTCAACAAACAGTGCAGCTAACATTCTGATTCGCTCACTAAATAAACGCAGCAAAAGCGTAAAAATATCAGAAGTCCGTGGTCGAGCTGAATTCATTTTTTTTATATAATGCCATTTCAAAACAAAAATCACAATCATGTTTCATGCATCATTTCTTTAAAAGCATTTAAGAGCATTAAAACGTAATTTACACAAACGCTGTACATTTAAATATACAGACTACAGACTACTACTGTAAAACCAATCTTACGGACGCCCCTCAAACGCGGATACTTTTTAATCCCCGGCAAAAAATCATGGACCCTGAAAAATCCCTCTTTTGCGGACACCTCTCTATTTACGAACAAATATATTTGTCCCCCTATTGTCCGCTATAGAGGAGTTTTACTGTATTACTTATTAATAAAAGTGACGTTCTTAGCATGGGTGTCATCTGGGGCGGTAATTTGTAGTGTCCCCCCCCCCCCCCAAAAATGTTGTGTTGTATAAACTTGTAGTTTACATTATCATTTTCAATAGTGGAAAAAAATCAGAAATTCCATTTTATTTATTTGGTGTAACTTTCAGTGAACTAGATTTATTTTCAATTACAACACTAACACTTTAAAATAGCAGTAAAATTGCACAATCCAAGCATATGTATTTCTCAGGACTGTTAAATATTATTGCTAAATCAAGGACATCGGGGGAATATAACAATCATCAAAAAAAAATTGGGACTTTTAAAATCTATCATTACTTTGAGGAAATCGTGAAATCGAAGTTATACATTAGTAATGACTCACTGTGATTCTGCACTGCACAGTCATTGTGAATCAAATCGTGCAAAAAAGATGTGTACAGCTGAGCTTTTAAAATTCAAAACTCCATGAAATAGCTATCCAGGTTTAAGAGCATCAGAGAATGAAAAAGAGAGCCTGATGAAACCTCGTTCTTCCGCGAGAAGAACATTATTTTGTGAGAAAGGAAAAGGGAAACGCAACGGAGCCGGAGAGCAAATAAATCAATGAATGAACCACATGAACGGAGCAAGTTTGGCGATAAAGCTATGTGATGGCAGCGCCCTCTTCCACCGGTAACCCTTGAAGCCGGTATTGAGGGAGGGAGAAAGAGAAAACACGAAAGGCGTTCGGCTACAGTATTCTTCCAGTCCGCAAAGAATCGTCCGCTAAACCCTTGTCAACGCGTGGAAAGGATACAAGCGTTTAAATTCTACGGTGAGTGTCAAACTTTATTCATTTTGCCTTGTCATATAATTCGAAGCTTTCGTCCTCGTGGTCTGCTGGCTTCTGGAAGAGAGCGCCCCTTCCAGAATGGCCTCACCCCCGGACGCCATTGCCCGGAATTGCCCCCAACGCTGTGCTGTTAGTCACTCGCTGGGAATTTTTATTGTTTGGGAAGAGCATCTGCTTTTATTATTTTATATGGCATCTTATCATGCTTACAGATCGGTCTGCAGTGAAACATGCCGGCCGTGGTGTTTTACTTGCTTGTTGTGATTGTCAGTTTTCTTTTTCTAAAAAAATATTGTTACTTTTAAATACGCTTTGCTAATATTTTTTCCTGGATCGGATTTTATTGAGAATTTCCTGTAATATGAAGAGCTTTTATTTAATTTGGCATTTTATCATTCTCACAGATCGGACTGTAGTGACATATGTTGATGTGTTTTCACTAATTGTTACGGTTTTCCTTTCCCAAGTTAAATATAGACAATTTATTCGAAAAATATTTTTGTTTTGTTTTTTCTAAGATCTGGTTTTTGGGAAAATTTGACTATTAAAGTAAAACTGATTGTTATTGTGAAGTGCACTTGTTTTTACGAAAAAGCATTTTTTTTCAGTGTGAATACAGTGGAGCACCGTTTATACGTTTCTCGTTTATACGTTTTTATCATTTATGCGTTTTTTTGAACGGCCCCGGCGAAACCTCATACAAATTAATGTTAAATAATTTCGTTTATACGTTTTCCTGAAATTGCACATTTCATTTATACGTTTTTTTTTCTCCCCAAGTCAAAGAAAAAACGCACATTTTAACGTGATTATACGCTAGCGATTGTCCAGTTTAGAAATCCCATTTGACCTTGACCCACACCTGCTGTGACCACTTACGGTGGTCACTCACCTGCCTAAATGAACAAAAGACATACCCCGGAAGAATGCGAATATCCTAAATTCACAGATAAAAGCATTCTGATTGTGGTGCTACCTAGAAATAGCAGGTGACAAGCGCTTTTCCTCTCCTACCAGTGTTGCCACGGCAGGCGCCCTTAAATTTCAGTAAGTAGCCTGGGGACTTTATGGCAACCCAGCAACACTGCTCCTACCAACTTTATAAAATTCTGGGATCTATCGTTCACTAGCATTCACGATGGCTTCGAGCTCGCGTAGTAGAAAACCTCTGTCTCTGAAAGAAAAAATGTGCATTTAAAACAAGCGAATGAAAACCAACATTTAAAAAGAGTTGACCTAGCCAAAAAATTAGGTTTACCAGTTTCAACTTTAAGCACCATAATTTATAAGCGTAAGATCATCGAGGAAACTTATAATCAAAGTGGTGCTAGTGCTTCAAAAAAACTTCGAGTTCAAAGCGGAAAATTTTCGGATGTAGAGAAAGTGCTTTTACAGTGGTTTAATCAGTGTCGTAGTGCAAAATTTCCCATCAGTGGTCCTTTGCTTATGGAGAATGCAAAAGAAATTTCCAAGAAGTTAAATGTAGAACGCGATGCATCATTTTCCTCGGGATGGCTTCATAAATTTAAGTTAAAACACGGCATAATAGGCAAAACTGTAAGTGGAGAGTCAGGACATGTTGATTGTGAAACAGTGGATGATTGGATTCAAAACCAATTGCCAGAACTGCTAAAAGAATATGAACCAAAGAACGTTTTTAATGTGGATGTACATACTGCATGAATATGAAACGTAGTGATTGTAATTCAATGTATTATTAAAAGTACTCATTATTTACTTTTCATAATATTTTAAGTTACTGTTTTGTTTTCTATTACGAAAATGTTCGTTTTATTTTGTGATTTTCGTTTATACGTTTTTTCATTTATACGTTTTTTTCACTCGGTCCCTTGAAAAACGTATAAACGGTGCTTTACTGTATAATCATATGAGAAATCTTATATTAAAATAATTTAGGCATTTAAGGAAATGATGTTAATGCCGAAAAAGGTTTTTAAAGGGCTTTTATAGAACAATTTTGTAGAGACTCCGTGACCTCCCCTGAAAAAGGCTGTATGCGAACTGCTGTTTTATATATCACGAATACCTACTACTGCCTTTCACATCACAAAATGCTATTTTAATCATGATTTAAGGAATTTTTTTTGCTGAAATTGCACTCAATCTGAACTGGGTTCCGTATTGATCATTGTGTGCGGATCATCTATTTTCAAGCGAAATATTAACTGAGAAATAATAAAAATTGAGTCATATGACAACGCATGAAATTAGGTCTGACGTTCGTTATGTAGGGTGTGCATCGAAACAAAGAGGCCCGAGTTTTTCCAGGGGGCGTGGCAAAGAGTATATTCTCCAAAATATTGCGTTAGAACAACAAAATAGATGCTCATTCATAGAAATGCCAAATCTTCTCAAATACTGGGGGGGGGGGGGGGGGGAGTGGAGCTTGATCCCTCTATAAATGACGGTCCTGTCTCCCTGTATGACAGATAAAAAAAAGGTCAGAGAAAAAGATATTTTTTCGACTGCAACGCTTTCCAGCTGTCAACTACGATTTTAATTTTTTTAAGCTGGAAAAAAAAAAAAAAAAAAGAAAGAAAGCCCGAATATCAAGATATTTTTCAGATTTCTTAATCTCGTTTCATAAGGTGTGTGAATAACGGAATGTGTTAAATCATGCGTAAAATATGAACTGAACGTAGCAAGTTCGTTTTTGCTGCTGTATTTTATAAATTGAAGGATACATGGGCGTAGGGGCGGGCATATTTTTATGTTGCAAGATGTCCTTAATAAACAGTGGGTCCACTTATTTAGGTCAGTCCCCTTATCGGCGTAGATAAAGAGTTTGATAAATAGCCTGAAGGCAAGACGAAGTTCACCCAACAAAATTCGGACAGAGCCTCTCCCATGTAATTTTGAAAAAGTAGGCCCCTCTGAAAGGGGGTTTGTACGCATTTGTGCACACAAATTTCTGTTTTAAAAAAAGTTTAATTTTGATTACGAATTTCAAAGTTACGGTTCAGAATAGGCTCATTCGGTGGGGTGGGAGGGGAGCTATTTTCCCCGGATCCGTCCATTCTGATCCCCCTCCCCCGAATTTCCGACAACTAATTTCAAAGGGATTTTTTTCTTTATACACGAATGATAGCCCCCCCCCCCCCCACACGCACGTAGCTTAAAAAAAGACTTGAAGACAAATCATTCATATCAGACTAAATTTTAGAAAGGTAATTATAATACAGAATCCATAAAAATGCTTATTTTGTACTTCCAAATGAAATGGCCGATGATACGCAACTTTTGCTCATTAGTACAAAATAACGTTGCAGTTGACGAACGTTGCAGTTCAATTTCTCAGCTATCCTTACTTTTGCAAAAAAGTTATGAATTTGGTGTCTGCTGCACATTGTTTTAAACTGCTTAAACATTTTCCTCACTGAAAAGGAGGTTCGATGTAACTCCGAAACGCGTGTGTTCAATATTTTTGGTAATTTGCCCTATGACAGCATTGGTTTGCTCATCTATTCTTTCGCACAACGGGCATTGCTTTTCTCATTATGCTATTCGTGTTTAAATGTTTGAGACGGGTACTGCAAAGAGTCTTAATTAAAAGATTATGTTAGCAAAATCAACTAACATGTTTTCATATTTTCCTTAGCTAAAATGGATTTTATTTCTCTCTTTGCCGCAAAAACGGATCATTATTCGGGATGTAGTACATTCAATAAAAAAAAAGAAAAAAAGAAAAAAAAAAAAAACGTCAGTTGCTAATCAAAAAAAAAAAAAAAAATTACTGGCCATACCCAAAAACCACTTTTCACATAACGTATTTAAACAGCTTGTCGTCGCATTGCAAACTTATTTAAACAGCTTGTCTTCGTGCAGGGGTTCCCAAATTTTAAACATTACGATCCACTTACAAAATTTTAACAACCTATATAAGCGACCCATTTCATTTCGGTTGCTTTTTTTTGTTTAGGCACTTGATAATTAGATAAAGACTATCACAAGATAGAAACTTTTGTTTTGTTCACTTTATATTCATTTTTAAGTCGCATACTAAACGCTATTCCAATAAACAGCCTATGTTATAGCCGGAGGAGGTTTTTAAAGTTAAAAGGGAACTTTTATAAGATCATTTATCACCATAAATATACTTCTAAAGCATAAAAGTCCAATGATTCTTCTCGAATTGTGTTCATTAATGGGGAGATTTTTGGGGAAAAAAAGAACTTTGCTTAGTTTTGTATTTTTATTTTTCAAAAGAATTTTAGAAATCAGTTGCAAAACTGTTCTCCTACTGCAAAACTAAATAGGTTATTTAATTAATGTGCTGCCAATTTGAAAAACGCAGTTGTATTGCAAATACTCTTCCATGTTACGGGAAGCACTCTTTTTCTTTTCTTTTCATTCTTTTGTATTTTTATGCACCATGCATCATGTCGAACTAAATTAAAAAGAAAACATAATTGAGAATATTTTAATTTATCCCTTATGTGCAAGCAGTGTTTATTTTTGAATTTTTATGTGCATGAGAGCTTTTCAGTTTTCGATTTGTGCATTAAAATAAGTTTTGAAGATATGTAGTTGTAAAAAAAGCATTTATGCAGTTTAAAAAAAGAATGGAAAATATATAATTTCAAAGTTCTAGGTTTACTTTTACAAAATGATACTTTTTATGTTCGTTTGCAGTTTAGAAAGGCTTGATTACCTTTGCATCAATTATCCACAAGTGAACTATTCCAATACACAAATTTAGTGTTGCGAACAATTCAAACGCGCTAAGTCACATACTTTTATAGAAATTTGCATGTGCTTGTTTCGAATCTACAAAGAACCCTTTATTCCACACAACAATCATATCATTTTGTTGCTTCAAAAGTCGTCTGTCTATTCTTCGCTTTGAGAATGATTATCAGAGCTTTATAACGTGGCGCCTGCTGGGGAGTTCCATCCTAGAGTGTGGAGATTAAGAATGAGTCAGAGGGGCAAGGCCAGGATTTCCCCAGAAATGATGATGCTCGGTTGTGTGTGTTCGCTTCCCATTTTTCGCAGAGAATTAACTACTCAGAAGTTTCCTCAAATCGAATAGGCTTTGCGAATGACTCGAAGTGAAATAAAACGAGTTGGATGAACTTAGTTTGAATTCATTTAAAACTGGAGCTTAATTTGCATGGGAGCTCACGGGAGCTCAACTTGTGTACTTCTTTTTTTTCATTGAATTTTTACGCATCGGGTGGAATTCAGACTATTTTTGTATGATTTTTGAAACATATAAGGCTCCTGCACTTTTTTTTTAAAAATTAAGCTCCGTTTAAAATTTGAAATAAAGTTGGGTAGCGCAAAACTTTAAGGCTTAATTTTCTTGGCACGGTAAGAGTGATTTAGTTGTAAAATTGCGACGGGGTAAAGATAAATTTTGGACATGTAATTAAAAGAGTGACCTTTGTTGAACAGTTATATTGTTAAAAAAATAAATAAATAAATGAAATCTCATTTGCATAAGTTGATGAAAATGAATGTTTTTTAATAAAAGAAAATGTAAGAGGTTTTGTGATGATAGAAAATACAACTTTTCTGATATTGTGTTTTCTAATGTAGGCGACAAATGTAAAAATTAATATTTGTCGATTAATATTTGTCGTTGCTAAAAGCAGCGGCCTACTCTTCCTGGTTAGAATGTTGGCTCTGGATGTAGCACCTAAATTAGTTTGGTGGCAATGATCCTACATTGGTGAAAGATCAACTGATTATTAATTTTTCTTTTTAATACTTTAATTGTTCTTTTTAATACTTTAAAAGTCATAATTATTCGAACGGCTTATCACCGACGTTTTTGCGCTGTGGATTTAATATTGTATCTTTTTAGGGTTTTGAAAAATTGAAAAAGTAAATAAAATAACATAATGAGGTAAAACAAAATTTTTAGGTAAAATGAAATAAGTGAAAATGAATGCATAAGTAAATAATAAAATAAATAAATAAATGAATGAAATAATAATTTTTCGTTTTTCTCTCTTTTTGTGATACATCTTTTTAACACTTTGAAGTATTTCTGAGGAACTGACAAAACCTTTCAACCAGGGCTCGAAAATTATATTGCCCGACATGCCCGGGACATGTAAAAATTCCAATCGGGCATGAATTTTCTACCCTTACATGCCCGCAGGTCATGTAAATTTTTAATCAAATATTTCTTTCTAAAATTTCATTACGTCGTATTTTATTGAAAAATCACCGCATCCTTACCGGAGCTCAAAATTGCCATGTTGACGGACATGCATGTCAACAATAAAATTGGCAATATAATTTAAATTTTGAAAAGTATTTGTAATGTATTTTTTAAGGGTTTATATTAAATTTAAAATAATTCTTGATTGAGATATGAAGCTGTTAATCTAATTTTTTTCTGATTAATGCATACGACAAATTCAAATATTTTTATTAATATACAATAAAACAACTTCTGGGCATATAAAAATTTTGCTCGGACATGTATTTTTTGGTCCAACATGCCCGGCCCAACATGCCCGGCCGGTCATGTAAAAGTGTTTTGATTTTTCAAGTCCTGCTTTCAACATATTTCATGGAGTGGTTTTTTGTGACTTGAAGCATGTGTATGCAATTTATTTTTCAAACTTTGCTCCACGACGATGATTTCCGTCAGCCTACAGCCGCTCCCAGAATAATCACGAATTAATTTTCTATTAATTTACTTACGCATGTTTTGGGGCGGCTTTTTTTGATTGGTTGTTTCTGTGATATAAAAAAAAAAAACACGTGGTTTCCGCTGAAAGGGGGAAGGAGTTGGAATGAATGGTTTTCACCTGTTCATTAAAAGCAAACTCAGGACCCCCCCAGTTGAAAGAAGCCCCAAAATAACATTAAGTCTTTTCCCCGTGTTTATTTATTTTTTTGTAAAATACACGTATTGATACTATATAATTAAACCGTTTTGCTCCATTTCGAGATGCAATTAAAAACGAAGAAATTACTGCTTTCTGTATGGAATGTTGTGCTCTAATTGTTTTAGCCAATGCAAAGCATTATTTGAAGTAACTTGGAGCAGAAGCCTAGAGGTAATTAATATTACAAAATAGTTGTTAGAATACGAGAAATTATGCTTGTTTAGTTCTGGGACGAACTTCATGTATGATCTTGGTGACCAGAAAGGTCAGCTAATAAATATTTTTCTTCTCATGGGAACGGACGGAAACCATTTCGGGTCGTATGGGATGGATGGAAACCAGTCTCACTGCAACCATCAACAGTTGTCGGCTTCCTTAAAAATGAGTTCCAGCCGAAATTCCTGGGGCCAAATGTCACCGATTGTTGAGTGGACGCAGATGTCATGCTTCGATTGATTAAGTCTTCTGTAAGCTCGCTCAGCGCAGATCCTCTGATAATGTAGTCAGCTGGCCTCCATCCGCCCTAATAGACATGCCATAAATAAGTGGCACCGGGCGGATTTTCGCTCCTTAGCACTCCTTTCGGGGCTGATAAACTGTTCGACTCAGGTTCATTTTAATAAGGATTGCTCTGTATTAATGTTGTCCATGTAGTTTCGATACCGTGACCTTCAAAAGGACCCCGAGGAAATTCCTCAAGGAAGAGACATTTGGACATAATTGGTATTTCGCCACTATCTACAAATTTCTCAGGAAAAGGGTAAATTTACTTATCCTTGACTTATTCTGTTGATAGTGCTTTAAAGGTAATAATTAGTCGCAATGATCTGACATTGAATAGTAGTTACTTTTTCTAGTATTCTTATTTTGAGGTAGATTAAATTATGTAAAAAGATTGTGGTGCGCTTTTGTTGGCAGGGTTGTTTGCAATCAAAGCAACTATATTTTGTGTCATTGATGACGGGGTCATTGCTGGAATATGAGCACGCGTAAATCGGGGAGGGGAGGTCATTTCAAAAGTAATGCAAACTTTTTTACTGATATAATTATTTCGTTGGATGTACTTTACTAAGCTTATTCCCCATTGCCTTCCCACTGTATTCACCCATCTACTTTTCTCCATCGGACACCCTTGCACCTTTTAGCCGAAGCCTTAGGTAGAGAGCCGATGATCACCCATCTACTTTTCTCCACCAGACCCCTACCTGTTAGCCGAGGCCTTAGGATTGCTTACGCACGGGGAGAGGTAGTGGAGTCTACGGATTTTACATGCACACATCCCCAAGTATACATGGTGGTCTTCAGTGGGTATCGAACGCGCGACCTTCCAGGTGGAAGTCCGACGTGCTAACCACTAGGCTACCACGGCCCATCACATATCTACTGGTCTACTTATTGAAAATACTAACTATAAATGTGATGAAAAGAGCCAATTTCTTTTTCGACATTTTATTACCTAAATTTTGATCAGGGGCAGTGAATAGACCGAGAATGAAGTGTTGTGCATGGGTGATTCTAATCCGAAATTTCTGAAAAGTTTAGAGAAACTTCGAAAATTAAAAAAAAAAAAAAAAGATAAAGGGAGGAAAAGAAAGATTTTCCGAAATAGTTTAAATTTATTACTCCTAAGATTTCTTTGACGAATACTATGTGCTTTTCTTTGTACTTTGGGATGAGCGAAATATTTAATACTTTAAAAAACAATACTGTTTCAGGAAAAAGAAATGGACTTACAGTATTTATTACAAACATTATAGTACTTTTATTTAAGCTCTTGATTTTTTTTTTTGGAGCCTATGTATTCTTACGTAAGAATGGCTGGTCGGAGGGGGGGGGGGGGTATTCATCTAATTATATAACTCATATTTTAAATTCGTGGTGCATACGTTTTCCGAAAGTTTTTTTGGACTGAGAATGAGAATCACCCATGGTGTTGTGAGTGGTGAACGCAAACCTCGACCCTTTTATGATTAGTCACTTCTTGGAAACTTATCGCCGTAACCGCACTTCTAAACTAATTCGTCTTTCTTTAATGTTCCATACGAGACACCTTCAGTGTTTTATTATTATAATTTTTATGCTTCCAAGATTAAACGGCTTGTGTGTCGCCTTTAGCTTTTATTTTATCGCAGTAGGTGCAGTTTTTTTTTCCGTTTTTGACGGAAATGCAGCAGCTGTTTCGCTAATTCTTTCTTATGAAGAGGAAATTCAAGTCCGACAGTATGTCCTTGTAGCGGAACTTCTCTCCGTTATGTGTTTTTAATTCACTCATATGTACTGAGTGCTAAGCGAAGGCTTCAAATCCGTTTCAAGTTTAAATAGGTCAGTCATGGAAACATATTTTCAATTAGGAGTATAGTAAACCCCCAAGAGGCCAATTTTTAAGTAAGCAGAGTAGGCAGAGATGGCTAGCATTGACAGGCAGTACCCGGCTACCAACAAGTTTTTTATACAAGGATTGGAAAAAGTACACAATACGTAATTTATACCGTATTGCCCAAATTGCGTACTTTAAAACAAAACCCATCTAATAGATTACATCAAATAAATTTCTGTAAGTTACAAAGCTTTGACAATACGACATTTATGCTAAAATTTTAGTTTTTCAATGAAAAATTTTTAAATTTCAATACTTTAGACTTATATTTTGTATGCATGGAACATTTTTAGTATTTAAGCTTAAATGATAACACATGTTTATTAGTAAAAAGTTAAACTTAGTTAATACACTATATGTATATGCATCAATTTATGAACCTCCGAGGAAGGGACACCTCTATTTAAGGGACAAAATTTCCAGTCCTCTTAATGTCCCTTATTGAGAGGTTTTACTGTATTTACAACGGCATATTTTTCTTAAATAATATTTGTTTTTTATCCAACCCAGCAAAAATAAATTTATAGTTTTAATTAGTCTATGTCAATCACTTCATAGCCTGCCGTTCGCATTCAGAAAAAAGAAAAGAAGGGTAATGTTTTTTTTTATTGTTCTCCCTAACTAGGGACCGTTTATAAATGATGTCACTTTTTTTTTTCAATATATTTTACACCTCCCTCTTTGTCACAAAATGTCACACTTCATCATACACCCTACTCCCCTTCGTCACGTGTCCCGCAATATTACATAAGCATATGCACTTGCAGTTCAGAAACAAAGCATTGCGTTATAGATCACGTTTCCAATTTTCCTTTTGAACTTTTAATCACATTTGAGAGCATAATAATAATGATTACATTTGTACTTAATTTGTATAAAATAAGGTTAAGGTTTACAACATAAAAGATAAATAGTATAGAACAGTAAAATATATTAACTGTTCGAATTCTGAAAAAATGACCCACGCAATTTTATCTTAAGAGCCTAAGAAAATTTTCTATTAAACTTTTTACAATACTTAAACTTAAACCTCAATCAGCATCGGTGTTTCCGATACAAAATGATCAATGAAACTTTAAAACCAAATTATGAAAATTAAAAAACATAAATTTAATTTGCTTTAAACCTAAATTTAATTTGCTGATTTTAAACGTTTGTGTAGAAACCAAAATGTGATATGTCACACTTCTTGTTACCCCTTCTCCTCCCCTTTGTCACAGTTTCTCGGATCCCCCCCCCCCCTCGAAGCGTGGCATCATTTATGAATGACCTTCCCATATAAATTATATAATTTAGATATTTTGGAAATTAAAACAATCGGCTTGTTAGAACCTCTCCGTCTCGAGAAACGGAACTGAAGCAAGAATGTTTTTTGAGTTGTTCCGCTTCGATAAAAACTACTTTTTCTCCAACTCGGCTCCAGCACCGCTCCGTGCTCCAGGTAATTAAATTAAAAATCATATTTATTTATTCAATTTAATGATTTTATTTGTGTCGGTGATAGCAGATTGTTAAATTTCGCAGATGGAAAATCATCTTTCATTCTTTGTCGTTCACTCTTAAGTTATTTTGAATGCGGTAAGACCATCTTTGGTAAGACGTCGTTTTTAAAATTTAAATTGAAAATGAGTTGGAGCTGCGGAGCTCGACAAATTTCCGCGATCCTTCTCCACTCCAGTTTCATGCAAAATCTCTTTTCTGCTCTACATCTCTCTTAACCCTTTATCTACCGACGGTACTTATAAGTACCATACTCTATAAGTTCCATCCGAGCAACCATTTTTACCAATATCCATTTTTCCCCCTTTTCAGGATACATATCAGCAAGGGTTCTATAAAGAGTATTTTAGAGAGGGAAGGAACACAGATAGTATATAATACCATTTTGTTCAGATTGCTCCCTTACAGTTTCGCTCTAGAAAAACAGTAAAATTCAAGAATCAAGTCACTGATTTTTTTTAATGTGTTTAGTTAAGAACTTAGAAAACTATTTGACGAAATATTTTGATTAAAAAGTGTATGTAATTAATTTCACGAGGTAAATACTCTGTGGCACTTATTAGCTGCAAAGAAATAAATACTTATAGAATGAGCATTTTATTTATGTAAATCCCTTAATTTTCAGTATAAATACCTAGACAAACTTTCTGTAAAAAATAATTAAAAAAAAATACTGCAGATAAAGGGTTAAAAAGGAACAAAATTTAACATGTCTTATATACCAAAGTCACCCTCATTTATGTATTCCAGAAACTAGAGCTAGCTCGCAGATACACCTTTGCATTCCGAATCAAAATTTTCTCTCTGCAATAAAATGGACCTGTGCTACTTATTCTGTGGCTCGGTGTGGCCGATCGATAGGAGAGGTCAGTGGACCGTGTTCGCCAGCTTCAAGGTCGGCGTCGGTCGGTCTCTTTTGTCTCGGGTTTTCCTTTCGAAAAGATCGCTTTCCATTTTGCTTCCTGTTTTTTCTCCCCTTTTCTTGCTCCTCGTCTGTTAGTTTCGTTTTAATGAAAACTCCAGTCTGTCGTTATAGTCCAGTGAACAAAGTATATTATAAATGGCGTTTATTTGTAAGAAAATTCAGGAATAAGTCTTGCTGATTGAGTTATGTAGGAAGGGTAGGTTGCTACACATCTCAGATCTCAGTTATGAGCTGACTGTTGAATTTATTTTAGCCACAGAGTGGTGCTCCGTGATTTTAACTGTTCGTTCATAAACTACATCGTTTTCACTTTAAGTTTTTTTTCAACATCATTGTTGTTGTATGTTTTGTTTAAATTCGTTTTCCGGATATGTGACCTTTTGCTTATCTCTCTTGTAATATGTTATTAGTATAGATAAAATTAATTCCTTCATTATATTGTAATGTTGTGTTAAAGCTTCTAGCACATTTCCAACACTGACGCAACACAACTGTCATGAGGGATGCCCACAGGGGAATCATAGCGCAAGCTGCGCCATCAGATTTTTTTTTTTTTTTTGGGGGGGGGGGAGAGATTTTTATCAGAAGGATTTTTTTTGTCTGTGTCAGATATTTGGTATCCAACGAATATTTAACTTTCCAGGATCAGCGGTCATTGCGCTAAATATTCGGTTATTCTGATGTCAAATTTAACTACTAAAATTTAAGTAACTAGAAATTATATGCAAACTACAAACTTACTACGTATTATTTGCAAGCTGTAGGCTGTCATATATTTAAAAATATGCATAGAATTTGCAGCCTTATGGATTGGATAGAAATTTTTATTAGTCCTCATTTGGTGTGTGCTGTTCAGTTTTGTTTTCATATGTGAAGAAGGTAGTACCTTATTGGTAAGGATTCAAAAGGCTGGTTCGAATGCATTTTCGGATTTAGATTATGATTACATGTTTAAAAGATATAGTTTCGAGCAAAGGAGAGTTGAGAGGACATGATACAGTTGTTTAAATTTATTCAAATGAAGATGTTGATGGGCTACAGTTTTGCACAAAAGCAGAGCCCGTGTCATTGTTTTGAGCTTTTCGAATCGCAGACTGAACTTGAAATTTAAAAAAAATGGCTGCTTCAATATGGTTGTAGTCATTTGGAATAGTTTTATAAGGACTCATGATCTTCATTGGGAGCTTGATAAATTAACTTGGAATAGCTTAGCTGGGCCTGTCGCTGGTCGTTACGTTTATTATTTGTATTTCTTTTCATGGTTATTAATAATTTTGATTGTTTTTAACGATGTAGGTACACATTTGTTTCTTACGTCAATGCGTGGGAACTTTCTTTTATTTTATTTAAAGTTGAGCGTGATGTACACACGTTTCAAATGAAACTTTTTCAGAGTTCAACCGCACTTAGTTGAACAGTGCAAGGAACCTCTCTGGCTATTCACCAATGCAGTAGTTCAATAGAAGTGGAAACCACACGATCACGAGGACCACTTTAATACGAGCCTGCTGCATTACATTTTTTTGGAAGCAGCAGCCTACAGGCGCCTAAATCGACGAATTGACGTCAGCGATTTCTCGGAACGGAGAATAAAACTGGTAGTTTAGATGTAAGCTCCAGTGACTCGTGTAAATTGGACAATTGTTTTCGAAATTTCCCCCATTGTGCGTGACTTTTAACATCTTGGGTCATGCTTCCATCGTTCTTTTCCCCCTTCGAGTCGATTTTTCTCTGCTTCCAAAGAATTCGAAATGAAACTACGGAGAACCTTATTAGTAATATTTTGGAGAGAGCCACTTTCTTTAGCTATTAATATTGTTCCATTGCTATGTTTTGACTATCAACATTCCAAGAATTACAATGAGCTTGGGAAGTGCCTCAGAAGCGACGAATGCAATATGGCTTCTAGAAATCTATTACCGAGGAATTTAAATTTTTTAAATTGTCCATTTTAAAAGACAGTAATCATAATAGTTATATAACAGCATAAAAAACAAATGTTTTTGAGCATATCAAAAGAAAGATTATAACTACTAATTAGCCAGCTTTTTCTCCTATTATAAAAAAGGAGGGAGATTTAAATATTAAGGGGAAAAAAGAAGCATGCTCGACGAAAAATATAATCTATAAAAAATTTGAAACAAAATTAAAAAATCTAAAAAACAAAAAAAAAAAGTAATGTAGGCGGCTACAGTTAAAAGAATATTTGCATTGTGCAGTTAAAAAAAAAAGAGTTTATGGGCGAGGTTTAGCTCGAATAGTAACTAGGAAAGTAATAAATGAGACCGGGAATGAACACTGAGTTAGAAGACTTCCTGAATATCGCCAACCGCTCCGGGAGGGGGGGGGGGGGGTATATAATTCATAGGTCTTTTGATAATCTATAAGTAAAATTAATGTTTCTCAACACTGTTGGGTGCTGCGGAACTCATAAAAAAAGTCGCATTTCAAATTAAAAAATGCTGCTTTTTTTTTAATTTTTACTAATATAACTACAATTGGAGACAATACAAATACAATTTGGAGATTAATTGCCTGTAAAATTCAGATAGTATTACGATGGAGTTTCCCTATAGCTAAATCGCTTGGTTCCATTTGAAAAATTCTCTCCACTAGAGAAAATTCTGTTATATGGATGTAAGAGATGTTTTCAGTTGTTTAAGTAATGTTAACATTTTAGAAGCTGTGATAAGTTCAAAAGTATTCAATTATTAATTTTTGAAGAAAAGAAATAATAAATTTATCAAAATTATATTAATTTTTATTGTACAAATAAAATGTTCAAAAGTGAAGACCATTCACCAATTTAGAGACAACACTATGATTAGTAATATGTATTTACGTTTATTTCACTTTTGAAAAGTCTGTTTTACATTTCTTTTCATTTCGTGATATTAAATTTTCTCAAAATTTTTCACATTTTAAGTGTGGAAAAATGAGTTTATCTAAGGTACCGAGGGGGGCCTTATTGAGCAGATATTGATGTCGACTCTCTCCCACGGTGGTAAACATAAAAATGCGTACTTTTCCATATCCATTGGCAGTTTCTACCCATCTCTGACTCTTTTAATGGGGACTTGTCGAAATATTGCTCCCTCGAAATATTGCTTGCCTACAACATTGCAAAGACAAGCTTCTAACCATTCAATTTGCTAAGAACAGCCTCAGATATTGAAGATTTTAATAGAAGAATGATATAAAAATTTTTTGTGTTTTTTATTAGCCAATTCCACGAATTGTCGAACAAGTAATTATAAAGACATAATTAATGTTGAAATGAATATTAGGGCAAAAATGAAATTAAAACTTATCTTATGTAAAAGGAGAAATATTTCCATAGAAAAGCAATGCATTCCGGTAAAGGTCAAGATTCGCGGTCGCCACTCGCCACATGGCGACCTTGTTTGAAAAAGTGGCGATTCAAAAAATTAGGAGCGATCGCCACCTTTCCTTTTTTTTTATTTTCTAAAGTAAGTCCCTCCTTTTCAAATACCATCTATAGAATTTTCAACTCTTGTTTCTTTCATGCATACAAGCACAAAAAAAAACGCATCAATTCGTCATTCAAGTAACCGAATTTCGGCCGATAGTCTTCATTTCCCCTTTCACAAGAAAAAAATGGCGAAATTTTTTCCCAATTACGCTATTATTTTTTTCTCTAAATTCCTTCTCTCTGCCATATAAATATTTTAAATGTAGTAGGAAACAATCTTAATCTCGATTTTTTTTTTCATAACTTTCATTTCACACTTACATTTCAGATCGGCCATTTTCGCGTTAACTTATAAAATCGGACTAAAGTGTCGCGCCATTTTGAAAATGGTGTGAAAGCTTTAAAAAGAGTTTTGAAAAGAATGAAAATTAAACGTACTGAACAAAACTAGAACTGGAAATATACATTTTTTACACTTGTGTACGAAAATGGTTTGTATTTGTGATCGCGGTGTTTGTAAAAGGTTCGTTTCTGTGAGGGGGATTTTTGTTATCTGTTGCTTCCATGATGAAACAAGTACAATTTTGCAATTACATCTGCTGTGCTCTATAACATTAAACATGAAAAACTATATTGCAAAAATTCAAATTCCTTTAATTTACCATCGTCAAGGAAGCAAGTTTTCTCTTTTTCCAATTTGAAAGTCATATATATATATATTTTTTTTGAAGACTTGATAGGTTTAACAAAAAACATTGTTTTCTTCACTGAAAATAAGACACATAAGAAATTGTAGTGCACTGATGCACCATTCCCCCCCCCCCCCCCCCGCTTTGCACTTTTGCTTTATGACGCATAGGTGGTGGCCACCAAAAAATTTCCGAGTCTTGACCTTTACATTCCGACATTCCAGCTCCAATGCACCCCATGATTTGTAATAAAAAAAAGTCAAAAAATTTAGGGGTGCCCACCATTGTGGGGGGGGGGGGGGGAGGATGTTAGAGCGCAGACTGCGCCCTTAAATTGGGGGAGGGGATGTTTTCCAGGTAAAGACCTGGAAAATTTTTGGCTGGGGGTCTTTTTGACTGTTCGCCGGGGTTGCGCCACACGAAATTCATATCCGTTTTCGGACCGGACCCTTCACAAAATTCCAATTGATCGAAACGGATTCTCCGCAAAATTCCGATCAGTCAAAACGGACCCTTCACAAAATTCCGAGCTACCAAATCGTACTTTTTTCATAAATTACTAACCGGCAAATATTAATACATTTTTTTATTACTGTATGTTTAAATTTTGAATTTTCACAAAAATATTTGATTTTTCAGAAAGATATTTTAAAAATTCACAAAAAACGGACCCTGTTAAAAAATGCTGGATCCGATTGAGCGGGCGGGGGGGGGGGGGGGGGGGGGTCATGGTCTTTTGGGTGAGGGGGTAGCCCTGCAAAACCGGTGTTGATACACAGGAAAATAGGCTAATAACTCGTTTTGTGCTCTGAAGGAAAAGCAAAAAAATGTTTGAATTTACGTTGAAAATTCGAAACATTTTTTTTTCTAGCACCTTCAGAAAGAAAATATAGCTGCTGTACATAGGTATGTGCACTTTACTGATGTATTTATTTACGGAATTTATCCTTCAGCATCTGATGTAAATAATTAATTACTCTTGTATCACCCGCCGAATATCTATCGGAAGTTTCTTCTGAAACACCTCCTAAAAACGTGTTTTCTGTGGCGAAGCTATCTTGTTTGGTATAGCAGTTGTTTGGCGGTGAATGACTATCAATTTGGCGATTTCCGGCGATAGAAGCGGACGTCGGTCGAGTTTCCGGTCCGGAGGTTGACGAACGAATTTGTTTCACTTGCGGCGGACAAAAAGCGTTTATTTTTGTTGCTTCAGTGGCGGTAATGAACTGTTTTAATAGGATTTTGGCAATGAGTAAAATGCTCGCTTTTTATCCTGGAGCAGAATGTATACTTGGGGCGTGTTTAACCTGTTTTATATTTTTGTGCTGAAAAAATGATGTTGGGAGAAATGGAAAGCTAATAATTTGGTTGTGATAAAAAGGAGAAAAAAAAAAAGAAAAAAAAAAACTATTCAGTGTAGTTATACTGGCTTGATGCTAATAATTTTTGTCATTATTGTTTAGTACAAGTAAAACTTTTATACTTTGTTGTTGCTTTATTGTAACAAGGGTAAATGCTTTTTTTTATTTTTGGCAAGTTTCTTCCGAAGTAGGAAAAGCCGCGGTAAAAACCATGATCCAGAAGAAATAAGTTATTTTCCAAGTGGAAGAAATGAAAGAAACTCATTCGTTAAGAATTTACAATTAAGATTTCAATTTTGTGACATAAATATATTTTCAAGAAAACCTTAAGTGCATACAGTTAGACATATAAACAGTTGATTTCACTTGCTGAATTAATAATTACACAACATGATATAACTATCAACTTATTTTTAGCACGAAGTTTTAAGTCGTATAATTTGCAGAAGTCAAATATTCTTCGGTTTTTCCGAATCTAAATACTAACATACAATTATATTGTGAATAAAATTTCTTCAGGAGTTGAAGGAATGAAAAAAAAAAACTTACTCCCTTAGGAATTTAAGAAAACATGTTTTGGTTAAACTTTAAATTTTAAATAACTAATACTTTATCAAAGCGATAATAATTAATACTAATGCAAAACGTTTTGGAACATTAATTTTTGAAAACCTGCATCCCGATTTGTATGCTGGAATAACTAATTTTTTTTAGTAATTTATTTCTCAATATACTTTCAAATGGTAATGTATTTTTGTATGAAAAAATATTTTGCAAATACGAATGAATTCTTCCATTGCTTTCTTTTACGCGAAAGGCAGTAGCAGTATTCCAATTTACAATGTTGTAAGAAACCCTCTTCTAAAATTGTAACGAATGCTACCCATAAATACCTGTCAAATTTTATTGGTTTTGAAAAATAACTTACTTTTCCAAAAATATAATTTCAAATATTAATTGTCTGTTTTCTATTTAATGTAATATATTATAATAATACTTTTAATTACCCGATTTAGTCAATATATTTTAATTTTTAACTAGTTTTATTTCCCGTTCCTTCTTTGCAGTTCAAAATTTTGCACTCGCTTTTATCCCCACAACTTGTTAATATTTCTTCGAAAACATTACAAAAAATTATAATTAAATGATAATAGACACACAAAAAAAGCTGTTTTCTGAAGGAAATGACCAAGCGTATCTTTTTTAGTTCCTCCCCAAGCCGGTAGAGGGAGGGAAAAAAAGAAAAGAGAGAGAAGATTCTTTTTAAAAAAAATTTTGTTAGTATCTCCCTGGTTAGTATCTCTTCAATTTTCGAGTAATCACATTGTTTTCTTTCTCTGTCTGTAATTATTTTTTTAGTTTTTTATTCTGTCCTTTTAATGGAAATTTTATTAAAACTAAATGTTCATCGGGGAATTTTGTGAATTCTTTCTCCGTACTCATCTGTGCATAAAAGTACCTAGTAAGGAAGTCATTGCATGTGGTTGCCAAGGATAAATCGGTTTCTACGCTAATTAGGTCGTCTCTGTTGAAGAGTTTAATGGTTCTTCATGTAACACTAGACGATCGTAAAACGCTTGTGTGTGAGATCGTTAGTTTAAGAGATTTTTTTCTAAGTGTAATTGCAGACGACTTTCTCATCTGATCTGTGGTTTGTATTTGAGTTCATGATAGCTGTCGTTTCAGTTGAAAAAGACAGTTGTGTGCTCGTCCTCGCTTTTTTGGCGATCCAAACATTTTGTCTTTGATCTCGTTCGCACTTCGTTTTTTGATAAAGCAGGAACGTTATTGTGAGCCGAGTTTCTGTCCTAGTTCGTTCACTCGCTCATATATTGCAGCAACGTCATACATAACTCGAGACATCATGATTTTTGAGGAAAACTACAGGATAAATTGCAAAATCATTTGTTGCAACAATATCATAACTCGGAAAATTATTAATTAATATCAGGGCCCCCAACAAAGCCGGTGCGGCCCTTGCCAAGGTAATGGGGCCCGTAAATCAAGGAGACCCGACGGTCTCTATTAAAAAAAGAAAAAAAGAAGGGATAGGGAAATCAATGAGTATTTTCTTTTACATGTCTACAAGTCACGAATTTGGAAACTGTTCAGTGAAAGTAACGAAAATTACGAATAGGTCACGAAAATTTCGAATAGGTCATTCCACAGTAACGGACGTTACATTTACACAGCATTTTTCAACTTCAACGAGCTTTCTAACAAACTTGTTGGGTATTTTTTAGGTTTTTTAATTTTGGCTAGTAAAAGTACATGTGTTCTAAGTATGAAAAAAAAAAAAAGAAGATATATATGTATTTGCTGTCTGTTAAAATTTTTTTGAAATTTCGTTACATGTGTTACCCGAAGAGTAACACACGTAACGAAATTTCAGAATTTTTTTTAACAAACAGCAAATACATATATATCTTTAAATTTTTTTTTTGCATACTTAGAACACATGTACTTTTATTAGCCAAAGTTTAAAAACCTAAAAAATACCCAAGAAGCTTGTTAGAAAGCTCGTTGAAGTTGAAAAATGCTGTGTAAATGTAAAGTCCGTTACTGTGGAATGACCCAATAGGGCAAGAAAATTGTCTATCCAACGCGGGCCCGTCCCCCCAGAATGCGTCGAATATCCGGTATCCGACGTACCGGAAAAAATATCGACAAACCATCGGATATATGAAATTCAATCCGACCACTGATCGAAATATCCGACTCTCCGGCTTGTCAAATTTGATATTTAAAATTTAATTAACATGTTTGTTGAGGTAGTATATGTAAATTAAACTTACTACGTAAGTCGAAGCTGTGGGATGCTTAAAAATATATATAGGTTTTACAGGTACTGGTCCCGCAGTGGACCAATCGGTAGAAGGTTTCCGTAGAACACCGAAAGTGAAGCAACATCGACTAAGGTCAGTGTTTGGGAGAGTGAAAACGTCTCGCTGCTGTTTCCTTTGGGGCCGTGTACGCTAAAGGGAGCTGGTGCACGTTAAATAGGTCGTGGCTCCAATGTTCTCCAAGTGAAACGATACCTCTGGGGGTGCCGACCCTAGGTGACGGTCTCTCATCTGGGATCTGGTTCAAAAGAGACCTTTCAAAGTGGTGGAAATCGGATTGCCTGCCTATAAGGGCGCCGTTAGACTGAGGCGCAGCGTACCCATTCTTCTTCGCTACGTGCGAGGACACGACAACAACAACAACAGGTTTCAAAAATCAGAGCCGGCCAGCCGGTACGGACCGTCAGACAAATGATACCGGAATCCGATATCCGGAAAAATCAATATCCGATGTATAACCAAAAGGTCACGAAATTTCGCTTTTGAAAACCTGCAAACAGCCTGAAGTTGGTAAACAATATTTCTAACGGATATGGGAGTAGCCACTATTTTGAGCTGACCCGCTCTGACTTTTAAATACTTTTATTCCGGCTTTGCTCCGTCGCTCCATGCTCTGGTTTTAATAAACTCAAATTATGTATCTCTTTTTAAAAATTTAATTCATTAATAGGCATATACGTGATAATAAAACAGGGTTCGTACGGTCCTTAAAGGTCCTTAGAAAGTCCTTAAT
This sequence comes from Octonoba sinensis, assembly GCA_038502835.1. NCBI lineage: Eukaryota > Metazoa > Arthropoda > Arachnida > Araneae > Uloboridae > Octonoba > Octonoba sinensis. Next base: position 8,825,079 of record CM076605.1, on the reverse strand, counting down.
GTTCATTTCCATTTTTAAGGCCTTAAAAAGTCCTTAAATAGTCCTTATTTTTTATTCCAGGTGCTTAATTTTTTTTTGTTACAATAAGAAGGTACTCATGCGCTCTAGTTGTTTTGCTATCTTTTATAGTCTTCACAAGAATCAAACTTCCTTCATTTCAACTAATTCGAACCTCAAATTTGATTTGCTGGGGTCCGGTACTATAGCGGCTTTCGGACAGACCCAAAACGGCGGATTGACAGGACCAAAAATGACGGATTTACATGAACATCATCGCATTTTTACTGCAAATTGCAGTGCTTTCTCAGCTGGTGGATAAATAATTAACTCTTGTTTTTTAAATTTTTTTTTTTTTTTTGAAAAGGTATAAGTACATTGATGTGTTATATATTTTTACAAAAAAAAAAAAAAAATGTTCATGGATTTTGATAAAATGCTTTAAACTACAACACCCAATTCAGTTAAAATGAACTTGTACCAACCCACATGGCAGCTCCCAATTTGCTATTTCCTGCAATTGTATAAAAACGAAAATCGAGCTACATCTAAAAAAAAATTAAAATGTTAGTAGAGAAGTCGAATCAAAACACCAAGCATTGTACAAAATGCATGAGCACCATTTAAGACCACAAAAAAAAAAAAAAAAAAATCACACAAGTTCCCTCATTTTGCTTTTAAAACAGAAAAGAAAAAGAAATAAAATTTGAAAAATGGACTTTTAAGGACTCAAAGGGAAAAAATTTAATTAATAAACAAAAAAGTAAATAAACAAAGTAAATAAATATTTACATTATTTATTACAAAGTAAATAAATATTTACATTATTTATTACTAAGTAAATAAATATTTTTTTTGCATGAAAATTGTTACTAAATCATCTACATTCTAAACAATTACACAGGTCTGCAAAAAAAACTTTTTTAAAAATTGTTTTGATTTAGTTAACTGATCTTTATGTAGTTTTTTGCGCTGATTTCAAAAAACACATTGGTTTTTTTCTATCACGTAAGGCTTGCCTACAAAATAAAGTTGAAGTTTTTGGGAAAAGTTCAAATACCGGAAAATTTCAGATTTGTTTTTATTATTTTAACATGAAATAAAAGCAAAAAAGAAAAAAAAAAAAAAAAAAACAACGATACCTAGCTAAAATGAGCACAATAGTGATGGACATGTGTTGCAAAGATATTATAAGTCTTTGTAATAACGTTTTCTTTTTCCATCAAAGCTTCTTTTGGTACTTTTTCGGCTATGTTCTTGTGAATTTTCCCTTTTTAACATCCAGCAGTAGTCTGCTATCATGTTGACATTCCATCGACCTTGGTATCTGCGCTCCATTCCTTTCATATCTTGATAGAAACGTTCTCCTTGTTCCTCACTTACAGCCCCAAGATTTTCTGGAAAGTAGTCCAGATGTGAGTGAAGGAAATAGACTTTGACACTCATGTTGCAGCCCAACATTTTGTAGTTTTCTAACAATTCAGCAACCAAAGTTTTGTAGTTTGGGTCTTTTTTGTTTCCAAGAAAGCCTGTTACAACATGTTTAAATGAATTCCCCAGGCATTTTTTTTTTCATTTCCATTTTAGTGATAAAGCTTTCATTTTTTAAAAGTTTTCTGATGTCAGGCCCAACAAAGACTCCCTCTTTCAGCTTAGCATCGGATAGACCAGGAAACTGTTCACAAAGATACTTGAAACACTCTCCTTCTTTGGGAAATGCTTTCACAAACTGTTTCATTAGCCCCAATTTGATATGAAGTGGTGGAAGTAAGATCTTTTTAGGATCCACTAAACTTTGTCTTTCAACATTTTTAACTCCAGGAATAAGAACCTTTCTGATTGGCCAGTACTGCTTGACATAGTGATGGTTCCTGTCACGGCTATCCCATTCACAGAGGAAACATGGAAACTTTGTGTAACCACTTTGTTGACCTAGTAACATGGAAATAACTTTCAAATCCCCACAAATGGTCCATTTATGGTCAGAGTAGCCAAGCTTATTAAGAACAAACTCAAGATTTTCGTAGCATTCTTTCAAATGGACCGAGTGTCCAACAGGCACAGAAGCATATCGGTTACCATTGTGAAGAAGTACAGCTTTCAAACTCCTTTTTGATGAATCGGTGAAAAGTCTCCATTCCTCTGGTTCATACGTGATTTTGAACATTTCCATGATCCCAGGTACATTGTTGCAGAAAACTAGGTCACCCTCTTGTGTAAAAAAAGGTACAAATTCCTTTTCTCTAAATCGGTACCATGAAAATGAAACACCGGAGGCTAACATATGTCTTTCTTTAAGTCTAGACCCTAAAACTTCCACTGAATCCTTTGTTAGGCCCATATCTCGTACTAAATCGTTCAAGTCTGATTGAGAGATAAGTTTAGGGTCATTGGTACCTGGATCGTAGCTGTCCTCATCATCACTGCTACTATGTGACATTTGGTCTAAATCGTCTAAAATATTCTCCAGGATGTCTGGAGGTGAAGGAATAGGCAAGTCAGGTCCATGAGAAACAGGGCGAATAGCCGAACGTATGTTGGTTGGGTATGAAATGTCCTTCCTGTTTTTTGAATTGAAACCTTGCACTGAACAAGAACAAAAATAACAGTCATCACTGTGATTTTTAGGCTCTCTCCAAATCATGGGTATTCCAAAACGAAATGATTTCTTCTTACCTTGAAACCATTGTCTCAGTTCTTCAACACACACAGAACACACTATATGGGGAGCCCAAGATTTATCTTGGTCCCCTAATTTAACACCAAAGTATGCAAAATACACCTTCTGAACAAAATTAGAAATGTTCCTTTGTTGCTTCTTGATGGTATAAGACCCACAAATATAACAGAAACAGTTAGGAGAGTTGACATCCTCTGGTAGCCATGTCTTCTTCCAGTAGAAACTGGATTTTCCCAGTTTAGATTCATTGTCTTATTCAAATAAATAGAATAAAAACATTTTTTTTTTTGCAAATAACATACTCACATTGTTTAGTTACCTGTTCACCATGAAAGCTCCATAATTCAGACTAAATTTACCACTTATGTAGGTTATAATATTGAAAAATCGTACGCATACTGAACCTGAAAACCCCTGAAAATAAGAAAACTTCAGTTGAAATTTCTGACTTATCTAAGGGTGATGGAATTTTTTCACTATTTTTTTCGTAATCAGCACAAGAAATACTGTTAAACCCACTAGTTAAATATGCTACAATTTTTTCATCGTAGACCTGTGTTATCAATAAAGCAAGTAGGAGCAGCTCTTAACAAGTAGTAATCAGTTAATAAAAATTGCTTTTGAAACTTTTTTTTTTAATTTATGGGGGGGGGGGGATACTTCAAAGAAGCATATTGTTGACATCTAGCTTAATAAAAGAGATGCATTTAACTAATAAGTAGGAAAAAAAAAAAAAAAAAACTTTCAGCTTTTTTTTGCGTTTGACCAATCGCATGTATGATTATCGCTTATTTGTACTGTTAAAGGTAAAAGAATGATTTATTTTTATTGTCATTTTTCTTACATCTTACACTATAATAAGCGCTGAGTTGCTAACTCTCCCGATCGCTTTTCAGCTGATCTTTCGCTAAACAATTTGTCCTCCCATTGTTTTGTTTTTTTTAGATCAAATAAATTCCCGTATCGAAAATTTGTTTTAAAGCAATGTTTAAATATTGAGTAAATTTTTATCGACCAATTTGGTTCGCGATCGTTCGCTGTAGGGTTTTGTTGTGTGGGAGATGATGAATATTTGCTGCGTTAATCAAAATTTGTATCTCGTGAAATTTCTTAATTGCAGTAAATTGAAGGAATCGACCTCTTCTTAAACCTATACACCGTAATTGCCTAATGCTCCGTTTTCCCCCTAGTTTTTCTGTTTTTATTTGTGAACGAAAAAAATTTGAATTTTTGCAAAAAGATCCGATTTTTCAAGCTGATGTACAAGTATTTTTACCTAAAGGGATTGTACTACAAAACAAAAAAATTTTTCAAGAAACTTTTTAAAAAGACATGTATTAATTTACATGATCTTTCATAACTTATAACGCGAAAATGTAAAAACCTATTTTTCGGAAACTTGCTAACATCTAGCATGTGCTTCGCCGAAAATTGCACGCAGCTTTTGAAACTTCTATCTTTTTGCATCCTGTACATATATGAATTATTTAAAAAGTTGACAGTTGTTTTAGTATTTGCAGCCTGTAGTCTGTTTGTTTTATTTTTTATTTAAAAAAATTGTTCGATTTTTTGAAACTTTATTAAAGTTAAATTTTGACAGTTACTATTTGAGGGTAATGTACAAAGTTTTAAGCGAATAGGTTCCATTTTTTTATTTGTATATTGTTTCCAAAATGAAATATTTTTCTCAAGTTGAAAAAGTTTTTTCTGAATTGTTGCAAGCTCTTCTAAAAAATTTTTTTAAAAATATTTATGGCAGAGATAAAAATTTAAGTAAGCCTAAATTGAGATGCTGGCAACATAAGTTAAGTAAAACGAAAAAAAAAAAAAAAAGTTAAACACAAATTCTCAAGACAAAGTGCAGCGTTTTCTTTACATTTTTTTATTTTAATTGTTTTTCATTTAACTTGTATTTTATAGCACTAACCATTTTTGATAATTTTTCATATCATGATAATTTGCTTATATATGATTAATACTTGTGTTGTGTGCTTCTTATTACTAGCTCCAATAATTATTTAATTCCCTGACTGTATTGGACATTAGAAAAGCAACAAGTCAAAGAGAGCTCCATAAAAGTATTTGTGCTGTGTTCGTAATAAAAATACGATGTTAAATCATTTTCCTCTTTCAATAATGCTTCCTTTTGAAATAAACATAACAGTTTGTATATTTCGAAAAAGTTGCGAGGTCCTTAAAATTTTTTGTAGGTCCTTAAAAAGTCCTTAGAAAGTCTTTATTTTTGGTTTTGCCAAAAGCGTACGAACCCTGTAAAAGTTAGTCATAGATTATTCATTTATCTATAAATTTACAATGTTTTATATGCACTGTTGTTGTTGTTGTTCCACGCTCCGCTGCATATCCCTGATTAGCTTCGCATTTTTCTGTTAAACATAATTTTAGAGTTCCTCTATAAGATTTATATAGAAAAACCTTAAATTTCTGTGGTTTAAATGAGAACACTACAACTTTTTAAATTAATTAAAAAAATTGGCTGTCTTGAAGTGTCTATGTTCTTCAAACATTTTGGAAGTACTCGGATTTGGTTATTCATCTAGTCCAACACGGAGCTCTGACACTTGGGCGCTCCTGCGCATGGTCGAATCCAGTTGAGTTTCAAAGTTTGTTTTGCAGGTGCGCTTATTTAGCACGCGAATGAGAATGTTTGCTGCTCTGTTTGTTAAAACCAACCAAATTTATAAACTGGCATATAATTAATAATTTATAAACTGGCATCAGCTCGGAAGAAACCAAGTACGTTAACGGACTAGAACGAAAACAGAATACGTCACATTTCCTATATCAGCTGTTTCTCCTCTGAACATGAATAGATTCTTCTTGGCCCTCTGCCAGGCGGATCCTTCGTTTACTGGTAGCACTGTAATAGTGTCTTGTCACTGTCAGTATTGTTTTTTTAGCCTACTTTCCCGTAAAAGTAAAAAATAATAATAATAAAGCATGAAAGAAGGCTTAATGTATCGTGAAAATATCGTTAAAAATCAAGAAAAGTCAAAAATAAGTGAAGTAATTAAATAAAGATTGAAAAATAAAAAATTTGAAAGTAGGGTATTGAGATGGGGAAAAAGTGTGTCTGTCGTTCTGTCTGTCTGTCTGTCTGTCGTTCTGTCTGTCTGTCTGTCTGTCGGTCTGTCTGTCGGTCTGTCCCCCCCTAATAACTTTTGAACGAATTGTCCGATTCGAAAAATTCTTTTTGCATTCGAAAGATCTCGGTGAGGACATCTAATTTCCATATTTTTACTTTTTGATTTGAACAATTTTTTGTTCAATTTTGAACAGTTCAAAAAATTTTAACATTAGCGCCTATGGACAAAATTGAAGCAAATTCTGTAAACTCTGGGCACAAAAGCCAAGTTCCTATTGAAAGCTTATTGAAAGGAGTTCTCGGCGTGAAATATTGATTTGAACAGTTTTTGTTCATTTTTGAACAGTTCAAAAAATTAACACAGAGCTTACGGGGAAATTTCAACCCTATATAAATCCTGATCTAACGGACCGATTTGCTTGGAACAAACTTTATCGGAAAGCTCTTATAACGTAGAACATGTAGAAATAGAAAGTTTATCCAGAACTTACGAGCCTATTTTGCTATGAAATTTTTTGATCGGGATTTTCAAGGATATTTCTCAGTGACTCAATGAGTGAAATAATGAATGAATGAATAAATGAAAGAGTGAAAGAATAAATCAATGAATAAATGAATGAGGAAAAGAATGAATGAATAAATTATTGAATAAATGAAAATATAAATAAATGAGTGAATAAATACATGAATGCGTAAATGAATGAATAAACACTTGAATGAGGTAACAAAAATGAATGAATAAATGCATGGCTGAATAAATGAAAGAATGAATGAGTGAGTGAATGAATATGTATTATCCGTTGAAAAAGGTATATTTTCAATAATTAGAACTAAAGATAAATAAGAAAGAGAGAGAAAGAGATAGCTAGATTATAAATTTGAATTTGGTGTATACGGGAAAGTAGGCTCGTATAGTTCTAGACGGAACTTCTTGTTAAACATCATTTCACATTCAGAGTTTTACTGTTTTTTAAACTTGCAAATTATTTTTTTAACCAAATGACGGGTAAAAATCAAGCGATTATAAATAATCCTCTAAGTCGCCAAATACTGCCGATAAATCAGTGCGTCTCTAACCGAAGCAACTTCTGTTGCAATTCGTGTTTATTAGATATTTTTCTCTTGTTAAATTAAAGCAAATTTATACTATTACATTTTTTTATGAAAATTTAAAAGCAATTTTATTTTGAAAATCAGATGAAACTTGGCACAGCGCATCCGGTATGCATTATATCATTGTTCTCCTCCACCGCCATCTTTTCCCTTCGATCCCGATTCATATCTCACTTTAATGTTTTGAAGAAACAAATTCTACAATCAGTACAATCCCTCCATTTTCTTTTTTTCAATGTTTGAACTGGTAAATGCTTTGAACTTTTTGGAAGTTAAATTAAATCATTCCTTTCGATCGCGATTTCGGATCGAGGGCGTCACGGCTGATCACACTACAAAAGGATTCTCTGTGCCACATTAAATTCCGGCACCCAAAAAGAAAAACAGTTCTTTTGCGTAAAATAGTATCTATCCGTCTGTAGACATCCATGGCTGTTTTAATCAAGTCCAGTTACTACTATGGGAGCTATTCCATCAGACATTCGCGATCGTTTTTTGCCATCTTTCGGAAAAGTAAGTTGTGAATTAACTTTTTATTACACTTACCCACCTTCATTATTCCTTAATTACCCCTTAAGCACGATTTTTTTTAAAAAACTAGTAAGGTAAATGACCCGGTAGTGGACACAGTTAAGAAAATTTTCGTACTCTTTTACGTGGCAAATTTTTTTCAAGGGACTTCTTCTCTACTAATAATAAAGCAGTAAGTATGTGTGTGTGTCTGTCTGTCTGTGTCCGGCGTAGGGCCCAGACCATCCGGTGGATTTTCATGAAATTTGGCACGAAATTAGTTTGGAACATGGGGGTGTGCACCTCGGAGACTTTTTTCTGAAATTCGAATTTGTTCTTTTTTTATTCCAATTTATAGAGGAAAGTTTCGTAAAATAGTCGTTTTCTATGGGAAGGAATTATCGCATCTTTTCGAGCTAGATACCATTGAAAAGCGCGTAAAAAACTGTCCGAGAAAGAGTTTTGTTCATCGTGCTAAAATTCTTAGCCTCTAAATTAACTGGAAAAGAAGTTATAAGCGTTTTTCTCTGTAGTTCGAAATTATTTTTTCACGGTAATTAACTTCAATTTTATTTGAATTGTTACCATGCTTATGATCCTTTTCTTTTTTAACGAATTAAAATTTATTTCTTGCGGTTTTTAGCCTACTTTCCCGTAAAAGTAAAATAAAATAATAATAAAGCATGAAAGAAGGCTTAATGTATCGTGAAAATATCGTTAAAAATCAAGAAAAGTCAAAAATAAGTGAAGTAATTAAATGAAGATTGTAAAATAAAAAATTTGAAAGTAGGGTATTGAGATGGGGAAAAAGTGTGTCTGTCGGTCTGTCTGTCTGTCGGTCTGTCCCCCCCCTAATAACTTTTGAACGAATTGTCCGATTGGAAAAATTCTTTTTGCATTCGAAAGATCTCGGCGAGGACATCTCATTTCCATATTTTACTTTTTGATTTGAGCAATATTTTGTTCAATTTTGAACAGTTCAAAAAATTTTAACATTAGCGCCTATGGGTGAAAATGAAGCAAATGATGTAAACTCTGGGTACAAGATATAAGTTCCCATGAACAAGCTCACTGGAAGAAGTTCTTGGCGTAAAATATTGATTTGAACAATTTTTGTTCATTTTTGAACAGTTCAAAAAATTAACACAGAGCTTACGGGGAAATTTCAACCCTATATAAATCCTGATCTAACGGACCGATTTGCTTGGAACAAACTTTATCGGAAAGCTCTTATAACGTAGAACATGTAGAAATAGAAAGTTTATCCAGAACGTACGAGCCTATTTTGCCATGAAATTTTTTGATCGGGGTTTTCAAGAATATTTCTCAGTGACTCAATGAGTGAAATAATGAATAAATGAAAGAGTGAAAGAATAAATGAATGAGGAAAAGAATGAATGAATAAATTATTGAATAAATGAAAATATAAATAAATGAGTGAATAAATACATGAATGCGTAAATGAATGAATAAACACTTGAATGAGGTAACGAATAAATGAATAAATGCATGGCTGAATAAATGAAAGAGTGAATGAGTGAGTGAATGAATATGTATTATCCGTTAAAAAAGGTATATTTTCAATAATTAGAACTAAAGATAAATAAGAAAGAGAGAGAAAGAGATAGCTAGATTATAAATTTGAATTTGGTGTATACGGGAAAGTAGGCTCGTATAGTTCTAGACGGAACTTCTTGTTATTAAGTGTGTTTTGTAAAAAAAAAAGTGCTTAAATGTGTAGGATCGCTGGTTCATTGCCGTGGGTGGGTAATTTTTAATTATGTGGAATGCTATACATTTTAATAAAATAACATAATTTTCGCATAAAAAAGTTACCACTGTATACACAATGGCGAACCGACTGGTCGTTTCATTTTTTAACACGGGCATAGCCGTGCGGGTACCGCTAGTTCCCCATAAAATAATATCTATACTAATATTATAAAGCTGAAGAGTTTGTTTGCTTGAACGGCGGGTGGTGACTAGGGAGCGGGGGTAGCTGTAAAAGTTATATAGAGAAAGTATATTACAAACTAAGTGTGAACAGATCACAGACGGGCATTAGACATAAAAATAACGCACGGACATGGGCAAATTTTCCGGTAACTTTCGCCCGCCCGTATCTGACACGGGCCGTGTCATACGCGGGCAAATGCGTTAAGGGGTTAAAAAAACACTTTCAATAGGGTTGTTTACCAGAAGCGACTGCTACTTGCAGTGTGGTAAAAACGTTTAAGAAAGCTCTTGATGTTCATTGGGGACTGTTAAATTCACTAGGACCAGCCTAGCTGGGCCCTGTGCCTGTTGCTGGTCGTCACTTTTGTATTTGTATTTAATTGCGGTTTACCTTTAAATTTATTTATCGAATCTGTTTGCTATATGGATAATTAATGAAAAATACGTTGCGTTTAGTAGTGTTTTGAATTTTTTAAACAAACCATTTCTAATCCACATTATAATAGTATTGGCACAGTTAACGTTGGCGCTCACCCGTACAAAATCGACTTAACCCAAATATATACGCCGTTTTCGAAAATTTTATTTATAAATTCTAACGCCATCTAGGTAACTAAAAATGAAACATGCATTTGGTTTTATGACTGTCCCGTCCCGTTCGTAGTCAAAGAGTGAAAGAATTTAACCGGGGACTACTGGACATCTTGATAAGTGTTGTTACAGTTCTGCCATCAACCAAAAGCGATATGTCTGGCAGAATGCCAAGAAGAATCCATTAATGTTCAAGGGAGGAACTGCTGGTATAAGGAAGTGCCGTTTTTGTCCTCGGTCTATAATTCGTTTAGCATACTTGATTTCTTCCGAACTGCTGCTATGTGGTAGCTTGTAAATTTAGTTGATTTTAACAATCAGAGAAGCAATCATTGTGATTCGTATACTAAATTTAACGCACCTGCAAAACGAACTTCCCTAAAACTCGAATGGATTCGTTCTTTTTTGCCATGTGCAGAAACGCCCAAACGTCAAAATTCCTTTGTCAAACTGCATTTACCGTCAAAAGCAAGACATGCATTCACTGGGGTAGATAAGGAGGGTTTTGAGGATAAAACCCCCCTGAAATGGTGAAGATTGTCTAGCATTTGACCAATTTTCCTGTAAAACAATGAAATTAGCTCACTTCTCCCGAAGAAAGCCCTCTGAAATGGTGAAGATTGTCTAGAAGTTCACCTATTGTTCCTGTAAAGCAATGAAATTAGATCACTTTTCAGGAAGAAACTCCCGAAAATGCTGAAGATTGCCTAGAATTTGACCAATTTTGCCTGTAAAACGATTAAATTAGCTCGCTTCCCCCGAAGAAATCCCGCCCCCCCCCCAAATCAGGGTCTGGCTACGCCACTGTATGGATTGGTCGACATATCGGGATTTAATGAGTGGTAAACATGAATTGCACATTGCACCATATGGATCGATCACACGCACACATGTCAATGGATCGTCAGGAATTATGTTCAAGATTTATTCTATTTATTTATTTATGCTAATTTGAATTTGCGTAAGCATGTATGAAAGTAATTTTTCGGGACAAATGACGGGATCTCGATGCTGTTCGTACATCATAAGAATTTTCCAGTAAGTCAGTGACCTCTGTTTGCGTGCTTGGGTCGCGTTGCCATATGTCATCTCAAAAATGGAGACACAAAGTGCCCTTGCATAAAATGCAGAATTCTGCCATGTTTACGCGAATTTTATGCCATTTTGTGTTATCATCGAAAGCTTCTGGTTCATTTCCGTTTGGAACACTTTTTTAGCAAAAAAAGTAAAAGTTCGAGCTTGCAATCGTTTTCAAATTGTGTGTGTGTGTTTTCTTTTCTTTTTTTTAGGAGTAATGACATAATTCCATTGAAAGTTACTTAAATTTTAATGCATGGCCGAAATTTGGTTGTCAGAGAACATTTAAGTTGTTGCGCTTGTGATGATTTGGGACAAAAACACAAAATATTATCTTGAAAATTTATTGGTGCGGTATCGAGTAGTACGTTGGCTGAGTACCGATTAAGCAAACGTTTTATAACAGTAAAATTATTTGCTAAATACATTTTAAAAATATTTAAAATGAAGCATATTAATTAATCAAGTTAAAATTAAAATTAATTTTGCTGTCTATTATATAGCTTTTCTGATATTGGTAATCTAGCAGCCACTAACTTTACAAAATTTCCTTCTGAGGTGCAAAAATAAAAACATAGTTTGCCGAAGTTATAAAAAATTGCATTATCTTCAGCGATCCCCCCCTCCCATGTATATAACAAAGAAAGCCCCAAAAAGTTTTTTATAAATCTCAATTAAATTATTTTCCAATTGGTGCTTTGTGCATAAATATAACGTGGCTCCAATGTCCTCCAAGTGAAACGATACCTCCCTCTGGGGGTGCCAACCACAGGTGACGGTCTCTCATCTGGGAGCTGGTTCAAATATTACGAGACCACATAATTGAGGTTTGGTCAGTCTTCAGCCCTCGTGGTTCCTCGCTCAAATGAAGCTGCATATCACCTTTAACCATGGATCAGTCGTCCTTCAGCGACATGGTCTTCTGGACCTGCTGGTGTAGGCGGTCTTACTTCAGGGTTATAAGAAACAACAATAAGATAGGTTGAGAATTAGCAATCACCCAGCCTACACTACGTTCCCTGCTTTACCGTTTCCCAAGCTGTAGTCACATGAACTAGTCGTGATCCGTTAGAGAAGGATAGGTTGGAATTTAGTAATGCTCGACCGATGCATCGGCGCCGATTGTTCAACAAAGTTGCCATCGGCCATCGGCATCGGCGGCAGATGTTAACTTTAGAAAAACATCGGCCCATCGGCCGTAAAAAACATCTAAAAGCCGATGCAAGGCCGATGTTTTTCGCAGTGATAACTTTCCAGAAAAAAATTCTGTCTTTCACTTTCTTTTTTTCTCCATAGCTCAATTTCCATTTCCATACAATAACAGGCAGCACATAAGTTAAAAAAAAATAAATAAATAAAAAAACACACAAAAATAATGTCATTCTACAAAGTATTTGGTAAAAAATTAGGAAAACTAGTTTAAGCGATCGCGGCCCGAAAACCTTCATTATTAAAATAGTTCTCTTTGAGGAGAATGCTCGCGAAATAGAATATGTTTAAGTAAAAGTCATAGAGGCGTCTTATGAGTGCTATTTGTTTTTCGCTCTAAGTTAGTTGCCTCATTTTTGTCCGTTTTTCTTTTAATAATGACTTAGTGCATTAGATGTCATTGTGCAATAATATTATACCATCTGCTTTTAGTTTGTCATGTTTCTTATTGTTCCGAAATTGTAAACAATAAAAAGTCAACTCAATCAAAGAAATATAACAATTTTAATTTTTAATAGCGTAAACATTTTCTCTTTGCGGTTTTTTTTTTTGCTTCTTCGATCCCACGTGTTACAGTTTTACTGCAATTGTGCAGCAATCTTGTTGCATCTGTTTTTAGTGTGCGGTTGTTCTCATTATTTCCTTTTTAGCCTACTTTCCCGTAAAAGTAAAAAAAAATAATAATAAAGCATGAAAGAAGGCTTAATGTATCGTGAAAATATCGTTAGAAATCAAGAAAAGTCAAAAATAAGTTAAGTAATTAAATAAAGATTGAAAAATAAAAAATTTGAAAGTAGGGTTTTGAGATGGGGAAAAAGTGTGTCGGTCGGTCTGTCTGTCTGTCGGTCTGTCCCCCCCCCCCCCTAATAACTTTTGAACGAATTGTCCGATTGGAAAAATTCTTTTTGCATTCGAAAGATCTCGGCGAGGACATTTCATTTCCATATTTTACTTTTTGATTTGAACAATTTTTTGTTCAATTTTGAACAGTTCAAAAAAATTTAACATTAGCGCCTATGGGTGAAAAGGAAGCAAATTATATAAACTCTGTGTACAAGATATAAGTTTCCATGAACAAGCTTACTGGAAGAAGTTCTTGGCGTGAAATAATGATTTGAACATTTTTTGTTCATTTTTGAACAGTTCAAAAAAAATTAACATACCGCCTACGGAGAAATTTCAATCCTATATAATTCCTGATCTAACGGACCGATTTGCTAGGAACAAACTTTATCGGAAAGCTCTTATGACGTAGAACATTTACAAATAGAAAGTTAATCCAGAACTAACGAGCCTATTTTCCAAGAAATTTTTTGAGCGGGATTTTCAAGAATATTTTTTAATTAATGAATGATTAAATGAATAAGCAAAAGAATGAATGAATAAATGAGTGAATAAATACATGAATGACTTAATAAATAATGATTGAATGAATATGCATTAACCGCTGAAAAAGGTATATTTGAAGCAATTAAGAACTAAAGCTAAACGAGAAAGACAGAGAGAGAGAGCTAGATTATAAATTTGAATTCGGTGTATACGGGAAAGTAGGCTCGTATAGTTCTAGACGGAACTTCTTGTTGTAATTTATGTTTCTTAACAGCAAATTTCTGCAACATGCAGTGTAAAAGAACGCATAATTTGACTTCACTCCTATATAATAACTCTTCTTGCTTTCAGAAACTATGTCCATGACGAATGGCACCTCTGCCGAAGGCAGCAACGGTCTCAGTTGGCACGTGGGTCTCCTGAATACTCGCTACAAGTATCTGACGGCAGAGACTTTTGGTTGCAAAGTGAACGCGAACGGAGTCGCACTCAAGAAGAAGCAGCTCTGGTGTTTGGAGCCGTTCGTGGGTGCAGATGCGGAAGAGGAGGCAGTATGCCTGAAGAGCCACTTGGGCAAGTTCCTGGCTGTGGACCAGTTCGGGAACGTAACCTGTGATTCCGAAGAACGGGAAACGGGTGCGAAGTTCAAGGTGGTTGTCCATGAAGATGGCCGATGGGCCCTCAAGAACGTCGCTAGAGGATACTTCCTGGGAGCTAGTGATGACAAGTTGCTCTGTTCTGCAAAAGCACCAGGCGATTCGGAATTGTGGACCGTTCATCTGGCTGCCCGCCCACAGGCAAGTTATTTAGAGTAGTTTCTAGTCAAATGCCCCGCTGTCTGAATAAGATTAATTAGTGCAATATAAACAACAGGTATCAAGCACGCCTTATTAAAATAATCTTTAAATGAAACTTACCTGCAAAGATTTTGGAGGACAGCTGAATGGGAAGATAAATTTAAGTGAAAAAAGTCTTAATTTAAGGATAAATTTATCTAAATTAGAGTAATGATACAATCATTGAATAAGAAAGCATAATAAGAAATTTTAGTCACTTTTGACGTGTAAGATGGAATGACATTATAGTGATGAGTATAATCGAGAGATTTGAGTGAAATAACTCAAGATGATCATTCGATTCTCCTAAAATCTCTCGATAAATTCACTTAATATCGATCATTCGATTATTCTAATTTCTAGATTGCGCATATTATTATCACTCTTCCCGAAATTTCGGTTGGAGGTAGTGCCATCCCTCTCTTGAGTCACGGTCAACTAGACGCTAAAGGCCAGGAATCACGTGACATTTTACATCCCACTGAGCTATGAATTAGTCAGTTTACCAAGTGGTTAGTTCTCCGGCTTGTTAATCTAGGTGGCTATGGTTGCGTTCAAGATTGAACACTGCTCACTAGTCAGTGTTTTCCCCTCGACAGCTGTTTCAATTTGTGCTCTTTCCATCTACAGGTAAACCTGAGATCAATTGGTCGCCGCCGGTACGCCCGTCTGTCCACAGAGCAAGATGAAATCCAAGTGGACGCGAACACGCCATGGGGCGAAGACGCTCTCTTCACGTTGGAATTCCGTGACGGCCGATATGCAGTCCACGCTTGTAATGGAAAATATCTGCGCTCCGACGGAAAATTGTCCGAAGCTTGTGAGTGCCTTTTCGGGCTGGAATTCCACGGAGGCCACTTGGCCCTCAGGGATCCCCAAGGGCGTTACGTGAGCCCCATTGGCAGCAAGGCCGTCCTACGCACCCGCTCTCAGACAGTCACTAAAGATGAGCTTTTCGCTCTCGAGGATTCTGTTCCCCAAGCTGCCTTTGCCGGATTCAATGGGAAATACGTCTCCGTCAAACAAGGTGAGTTCCTCTATGCGGTTGGAATACTCCTCAATATTCTAGCTCTTTGGTTTAGCGTCCAGTCGACAGGGTGGCGTAGTGGTAAGACGCAGGTCTCGTATGTCCAAGATCGCAGGTTCAAACCTGGTCCAAGTCGGTGGATTTTCAAGATGCAGAAAATCGCCTGCGTCCATGTCGCATGATTATGCGGCATGTTAAAGATCCCTTGAGTATCCGTTTGGCATGGATACTCTCGGCTAAATTAAATTGCTAGTGCAGATTGCATCAAGGAGAGCTCAGGTGCCCATCTAGGGGAAACTAAGCGTCAAAAAATGGTACCACACTCATTGTGGTGCCGCTGAAAGAGTTAGTAAAAATCTCTGGGGACGCACTAGGTCTGCAATGGTTGATGACCAATACTGCAGCCCCATTAGAAAGAAAAAAAGAAAAAAAAGGTTTAGCGTCCCACTATAGCAGTGGTTCTGTACCCACAGATATCTGCGGACCATTCAGCTTGAAAGTGAATTACCACGCAACCATTGCCTTATATTTAGACTACACTTACAGGGGTCGGCGCGAGTCACTTTTTTCACTAAAAGTCACTTTTTTTTGCATTGGTCACTTTTAGTCACTTTTTTTAAAAATTGTTCACTATTTTCACTTTTTTGCCCTTTCTCTGGCAGAGCAACCAAAAAAAGTTACTTTGTATGTCTATGAGTTAAGAAAACATTGCAATTTTGCATAAAAAGACGTGTGTCAGGGTTGAAGCTTCCGCGTATCCGCCATTTTTGGTTCTGTAAGTCCGCCATTTTTGGTCGTATTTTGAAATTCGGCATGGCGCTGGCCCCGACTGTGCTAGGCTGTGTACCGGTCACCGAAGTCCCTGAAAAGTCACCAAATTGGAAAAGGGGTCACGGAAGTCCCCAAAAAGTAACGAAACTGGATAACTGGTCACGAAAAAATTCGACGGCACTGAATGTTTTTTTTTCTCGACCCGATGATCGCAACAGTTTGCGGCGCAGCTATTTTTTGAGCTGAAAGTGGGGTTGATTAATGCAGTAGATGGTAGATATAACATTGATTTTAAATTATATCACACTTTCGTATGATCAGATGTGTGATTTTTCCGTATTTTCGGTGAAAATGTAAATTAAAAATTCCGTTTTCGAAAAATTCGTAATTTTTGAAGTTTTTCATTTTTTTGTTAAACGTAGCCTACGTACATGCCTGCCAAATGTTACAAATCACGAGTAAAATAGCTCGAGTAGTCCGTTTTTTGCGCTTTCAAGGGTCAATACCGATTTTTTACGCATTTCAAAATCCAGTTGCATCGGCTTCGGTAAAATTTCCAAATTTTCATTTGCTATCAGATTCTTCCTCTGGGACATCAATAATTTCGGATTTACCATTACTTTTAATATTTCACGTTTCAACTTCTGTAAAAAAAAAAAAAAAAAAAAAAAAAAAAAAAAAAAAAGACTTGCACGGACGTCAGTTTGCTGCGCCCCCTTGAAATTTAATCGAATTAAAGAGTTTTAAAATTTATTTTTAGCCTTAAGGTTTTAGTGATCATATCAGTTGATGAGATCTGAAATTTGAAAAGAAAAAAAAATCCAGACTA
Organism: Octonoba sinensis; assembly: GCA_038502835.1. Lineage (NCBI taxonomy): Eukaryota > Metazoa > Arthropoda > Arachnida > Araneae > Uloboridae > Octonoba > Octonoba sinensis. Next base: position 8,808,051 of record CM076605.1, on the reverse strand, counting down.
AAAATTTTTAGCAGTTGCAGATTATATCACTCAGAAAATTACCTTAATTTCTTTTTTCTTTCATTCCCCCCCCCCCCCCCTCCCAAACAAACTATCACAATCGCAAAAGAAAATTTTTGGAGCTCAATCAGGGATTTCTCAACGAAAAGACAATACGCAACGAAAGACAAGCAAATCTTTTTAAAAAAAGGTATATTTTTATCAAGAAATCAGTAAATAGGAGGGAAGCGGGTATATAAATTATTTAAAAAAAACTTTAGATCTGAAAAATTCTTAGCAATTATATATATTGCTCAGAAAATTACATTATGACCTCTTTCTATTTCCATCCCCCCCCCCCCCCCAAAAGGAATTGCACAAAGTTTAGGTGGGAAAAAAAATTGTGCATCCGGCCCCCGTAAAGAATTTTTCTGATTGTGCCACTCATACTGTCATTATGTATGACAGTGATACTGTGTAACTAACTATCACAATTAAAATGATAAAATCAGGGAATTTTTTGGAGCTCAATCAGGAAATTGTCGGGGATTTTTTTTTCTTGGATTTTGTTACTACCGTGAAATTACAAAAACAGCATCGAATAATCAAATGGTTTGTTTCCTACAATAATACACAAAATTAACACAGTATTTTCAGTCTGAATAATTTTGATAAAATATCAAATTTAGATTTATTTCAAGTGAAATTTTCTAATCCTTGAACAAGTATTAAAAATATTTAAGAAGTAGCATTTGCAAAATAAATTTTATTCAATGTTGAACATAAGTTAAAATTTGAAATTTCTGCCGATTTGAAAAAAAAATATTTATTCATTTATATTTTTAAATAAGTAACAATTTGAGAAAGAAATTAATTAAACAAAAAAAAAACTTTTGTCTCTCTCTCACTCTTAGCCATTTATGGGTTTTGAAAAAGGTATTTATGAACATAGTTAGATATAAAATTTTTTATTTTTGAATAGGCTATGAATTTTTTTGAGGTTGGGTAAAAGCTCTATTTACTCAGGTTTAGTTTTCAAAAAATGTCAAAACTGCTCTTTTTCAAGTTATATTTAGGTTAAATAAAAGCACTCACTCACACAAGTTTACATTTTAATGGTCACTATTTTGGTCACTTTTTTTAAAGCTTTGGTCACTTTTTTCACTACTTTGAAGGCTCCAAAGTGCGCCTAACCCTGCACTTACCGCCTTTTAATTCTTACAATAAACAATATGTGTATTTTCCTTGTTTGAAGAATGTGCGTGTGTGTTTGTAGGTTTAATTTTTTTTCCCCCATATCAAGAGTTAAAATGAAATTATTACCTTCCGCCACTACCACCTGCTGCTAGTGTGTAAAAGTTTCTCTTTAACCCAGTAAATACGAAACAGACTCAAATTTTCTCTTTTTTGCTAATTAGTAATTGTTTGAATTAGTGACCTTGTCAGGTGAGTAGGGGATTATTGACAGTTCTACCCCAGCAGGCGGATCACGGATCAGGGGGCGTGGCACCACCGCCTCACAATGCCCCCAGGCATGCCCTCAGGCGTTAGTCGAGTAGAGTTGAGTTGTATGCCCTCAGGCGTTTTTCGAGTGGAGTCGAATTGTTTGCCCTCAGGCGTTTTTCGAGTGGAGTTGAGTTGTATGCCCCCAGGCATTTTCGAGTAGAGTTGAGTTGTATGCCATCAGGCATTTTTCGAGTAGAGTTGAGTTGTACGCCCTCAGGCGTTTTTCGAGTAGAGTTGAAATGTTTCTCAAAAATTTATAGTTTTGGAATGGCAATACCTTTTTGTTTCAGTTTAGGACTTGATGCGATGTCGATTGTAGCGCCATCTATGAGAAGAAAATGGAACTATTTTGGAACTAAGAATTTTTTTTCTAATGTTTTCTCTCAGAAATCAAGCAGGAACTATTTTATATTACAAAAAATAATTATAATGTATAATGAATTAAATTTATTGTCGCTATTTACATCCTATTATGTATTTATTTCTTTTTTCGACTTAGAAAGATTTTCTTTTTCAACTTTTTTAATGTTTCCACGTAGCATCCGCATAGGAACTATTTTATAAGTTAATTATTTTTACACTGTGATTAGAAAATTCTCGTCATTTTTACTTAGAAAAGACTTATATATTTTTTAGTTTTTATTTATTTATTTATTTTCAGACTTAGAAAATTTTTCAGTTGCAAGTGATTTTTTTTTTATAAGTATGTAAAACATAGTACAGTAACATTTTTCTGATCCGTTTTGCAAATTTTTTCTTAAATCATAATTTTAACTGCATGACACATTTCATTCTAAAGTTTTTTCTACTTTATATTATTATCACACTTGCAGTCTCATTCAAAGAATATTTTATAAAACTCTATTATTTCACATATGAAAGGAAAAAAAACTGAGATTGAACGCCTAAAACTTTGAAAATTAATGTAAAAATACTAAGTACAAAGCATATTCATCCAGTAAAACTCAGTACAGAAATGTAAAATTGCTAAATACAAAAGGTTTAAACAGCATGAAAATATAAAAATACCAAATATTAAATGTTAAAACAGAACGAAACGAGTGTCAGTACTACTAGTGCTTGTTCCAAACTTAGTTTCATCCAGCCAAATTTAGTACGAAAAGCAAAAGTACTATGCCCAAAATGTCAAAACTTTGATTCATTCCGTAAAATAGTAGAGAATGTAAGAAATTACTAAATAAAAACGTTTGAACTTGTAAAACAAAACGATTTTCTACTTGCAAAATTTTAGAACTTCGCATGAAAATATAACGTTTGAAACTTTGAACTAAAATTTCAACACTGAATCATAAAAAATCCGAAACAATTTAAACTGTGGAATAAAGATTTGAGACTAAAAAAGTAAATGTAAAAACACTAAAATAGATTTCAGAATCTTAAAAGTGAAATAGAATAATAACTTCATTAGAAACTTAAAACTTTTAAATCACAAAACTCAAAACTATTGCAAAGTGCTTTATTTGAAACGTAAAAGTGCTAAGAGCAAAATGCTAAAACTGAGGAAACTTAGAAATACGTGGAACAAATCATTTAAAACAATAAACTTTAAAAACTTAAACTCATTCAGAAAAGAACGGAAATGCAAAATTACAAAACAAAACTGTTACGCTCTTGCAAAATATTAAAACTTAACGCAAAAAAATGTAAGGAAGTACAAAACACTAAAAGTTAAGAGTAGTATAAAAAAACTGTTACTTAGATTCATCTAAAACATGACTCGGAAAAAGTAAAAGTAATATACGCAAATTGAAAAAAAACTTATGTTCACCTACTAAAATATAAAAATAGCAAGCACAAGACTTTAGAACAGAACGAAAATGTAAAAGTATGAAACGTAAAATTACAAAACCTAAATTCATCTACTAAATGTTTGGTAAAAAAATTTAAAAGTGCTAAGAGCGACAACTAAGAAACAGCATGAAAGCTAGAAATAAAAAATACAAAACATCAGAACTTAAATTCCTCCAAAAAAACTTCGAACAAAAAAATGTTAAAGTTCGGAAATTTTCAAAACAAAAGTATGATGCACTTGCAAAATGTTAAAACTTGGTGCATAAACATAAAAAGTACTGTGTACAAAATGTTAAAATTTACATTTATATACTAAAACAGTGAATGAAGATGTAAAATTACTAAGTGTAATATATTAAAACAACACGAAAACGTAAAAGTACTAAGTACAAAAAGTAAAAAAAAATATTTATCTACTATAACTAAGACTGAAGTCGTAAAATTCTAAGTACAAAGTGTAAAAACATCATAAAAATGTAAAAATATCAAGTATAAAGCAGCAAAACATAGATTTGTCTATAGAAATCTTGATCAAAAAATGTAAAAGTTCAAACAAGAAAATCCTAAAACCCTGAAATTTGAAAACGCGCAGTACAAAAACAGCAAAACCTGTAAAAATACTAAATATAAGGCTGAAAAACTTAAATCGTTCCAGAAAAACTTAGAACGAAGTTGTAAAAGTACGGAACTTATCAAAGAAAAAGTGTTATGCACTTACAAAATGTTAAAACTTAATGTAAAAATGTAAAAAATACTTCGTCTAAAATGTTAAAACTCTGATTTATCTACTAAAACTTAGAATGAAAATGTAATTGAATCAAATGTACTAAGTATGAAATAGTAAAGTAACATGAAAATGTAAAAGTACTAACTATATAGCGTAGTCATCAAGTGAAACTTTGTACAAAAATGTTAAACTTAAGTACGAAACTTAAAAGACTTAGATCTGTCTGCAGAAATCATGATCGAAAAACGTAAAAATTCAAACAACAAGATCCTAAAACTCTGAAAAAAGTAAAAACACGCAGTACAAAAACAGCAAAACATATATTTGTCTACTGAAATCTTAATCAAAAATGTAAAAGTTCCAACAACAAAATCTTAAAACTCTGAAAAATTAAAAACATGCAGTACAAAACAACAAAACATGTAAAAATGCTAAGTATAAAGCTGCAAAACTTAAATTCATCCAGAAAAACTTAGAACGAAAAATGTAAAAGTACGAAACTTTTCAAAACAAAAGTGTGATGCACTTGAAAAACGTTAAAACTTAATGCGAAAATGTAAAAAGTACTACGCACAAAATGCTAAAATTTAGATTTATCTACTAAAACAGTGGATGAAGATGTAAAATTACTAAGTATAATATATTAAAGCAGCAAGAAAAGGTTAAAGTACTAAGTACAAAAACGTAAACAAATTGATTTATCTACTAAAACATAGACTGAAGTTGTAAAATTACTAAGTACAAACTGTTAAAACATCATAAAAATTTGAAAATAGCAAGTATAAACCAACAAAACATAGATTTGTCCACTGAAATCTTGATCAAAAATGTAAAAGTTCTAACAGCAAAATCCTAAAACTGATAAATTAAAAACACTCAGTACAAAACAACAAAACATGTAAAAATGGTAAGTATAAAGCTGCAAAACAAATTTACTTAGAAAAACTTAGAACGATGATGTAAAAGCACGAAACTTTTCAAAATAAAAGTGTTATACACTTGCAAAATGTTATTACTGCAATAATCTGAAGAATTACTACGTACAAAATGTTAAAACTCTGATTTATCTACTACAGCAACGCGAAAATGTAAAAGTACTAAGTATATAACGTATTCATCAAGTGAAATTTTGTACGGAACTTAAAAAACTTAGATTTATCTACAAAAATCCCAACTAAAGTCGTAAAAAGTATGAAATGTTAAACATCATGAAAATGTAAACTTTCCGAAAATGCAAACATCAAAACTTAGATGTATCTAATAAAATTTAGAACAAGTAAAAGTGTCAAACTTAATAAAAGTACTAAGTATCAAACAAAAAAAACTTATATTCATCTACTAAAACACAGAAAAACTTAGCACGAAAAGGTAACAAAAAATTTGTTTGTTTGATACTTAGTACTTTTATTAAGTTTGACACTTTTATTTGTTCTAAATTTTATTAGATACATCTAAGTTTTGATGTTTGCATTTTCGGAAAGTTTACATTTTCATGATGTTTAACATTTCATACTTTTTACGACTTAGTTGGGATTTTTTGTAGGTAAATCTAAGTTTTTTAAGTTTCGTACAAAATTTCACTTGATGAATACGTTATATACTTAATACGTTTACATTTTCGCGTTGCTGTAGTAGATAAATCAGAGCTTTAACATTTTGCACGTAGTAATTCTTACGATTTTTGCAGTAATAACATTTTGCAACTGTATAACACTTTTATTTTGAAAAGTTTCGGGCTTTACATCATCGTTCTAAGTTTTTCTAAATGAATTTAAGTTTTGCAGCTTTATACTTACCATTTTTACTTGTTTTGTTGTTTTGTACTGAGTTTTTTTAATTTATCAGTTTTAGGATTTTGCTGTTGGAACTTTTACATTTTTGATCAAGATTTCAGTAGACAAATATATGTTTTGCTGTTTTTGTACTGCGTGTTTTTACTTTTTTCAGAGTTTTAGGATCTTGTTGTTTGAATTTTTACGTTTTTCGATCATGATTTCTGCAGACAGATCTAAGTCTTTTAAGTTTCGTACTTAAGTTTAACATTTTTGTACAAAGTTTCACTTGATGACTACGCTATATAGTTAGTACTTTTACATTTTCATGTTACTTTACTATTTCATACTTAGTACATTTGATTCAATTACATTTTCATTCTAAGTTTTAGTAGATAAATCAGAGTTTTAACATTTTAGACGAAGTATTTTTTACATTTTTACATTAAGTTTTAACATTTTGTAAGTGCATAACACTTTTACTTTGATAAGTTCCGTACTTTTACAACTTCGTTCTAAGTTTTTCTGGAACGATTTAAGTTTTGCAGCCTTATATTTAGTATTTTTACAGGTTTTGCTGTTTTTGTACTGCGCGTTTTCAAATTTCAGGGTTTTAGGATTTTCTTGTTTGAACTTTTACATTTTTTGATCAAGATTTCTATAGACAAATCTATGTTTTGCTGCTTTATACTGGATATTTTTACATTTTTATGATGTTTTTACACTTTGTACTTAGTAATTTTACGACTTCAGTCTAAGTTATAGTAGATAAATATTTTTTTTTACTTTTTGTACTTAGTACTTTTACGTTTTCGTGTTGTTTTAATATATTACACTTAGTAATTTTACATCTTCATTCACTGTTTTAGTATATAAATGTAAAGTTTAACATTTTGTACACAGTACTTTTTATGTTTATGCACTAAGTTTTAACATTTTGCAAGTGCATCATACTTTTGTTTTGAAAATTTCCGAACTTTAACATTTTTTTGTTCGAAGTTTTTTTGGAGGAATTTAAGTTCTGATGTTTTGTATTTTTTATTTCTAGCTTTCATGCTGTTTCTTAGTTGTCGCTCTTAGCACTTTTACATTTTTTTACCAAACATTTAGTAGATGAATTTAGGTTTTGTAATTTTACGTTTCATACTTTTACATTTTCGTTCTGTTCTAAAGTCTTGTGCTTGCTATTTTTATATTTTAGTAGGTGAACATAAGTTTTTTTTCAATTTGCGTATATTACTTTCACTTTTTCCGAGTCATGTTTTAGATGAATCTAAGTAACAGTTTTTTTATACTACGCTTAACTTTTAGTGTTTTGTACTTCCTTACATTTTTTTGCGTTAAGTTTTAATATTTTGCAAGAGCGTAACAGTTTTGTTTTGTAATTTTGCATTTCCGTTCTTTTCTGAATGAGTTTAAGTTTTTAAAGTTTATTGTTTTAAATGATTTGTTCCACGTATTTCTAAGTTTCCTCAGTTTTAGCATTTTGCTCTTAGCACTTTTACGTTTCAAATAAAGCACTTTGCAATAGTTTTGAGTTTTGTGATTTAAATTTTTCAAGTTTTACGTTTCTAGTGAAGTTATTATTCTATTTCACTTTTAAGATTCTGAAATCTATTTTAGTGTTTTTACATTTACTTTTTTAGTCTCAAATCTTTATTCCACAGTTTAAATTGTTTCGGATTTTTTATGATTCAGTGTTGAAATTTTAGTTCAAAGTTTCAAACGTTATATTTTCATGCGAAGTTCTAAAATTTTGCAAGTAGAAAATCGTTTTGTTTTACAAGTTCAAACGTTTTTATTTAGTAATTTCTTACATTCTCTACTGTTTTACGGAATGAATCAAAGTTTTAACATTTTTGGCATAGTACTTTTGCTTTTCGTACTAAATTTGGCTGGATGAAACTAAGTTTGGAACAAGCACTAGTAGTACTGACACTCGTTTCGTTCTGTTTTAACATTTAATACTTGGTATTTTTATATTTTCATGCTGTTTAAACCTTTTGTATTTAGCAATTTTACATTTCTGTACTGAGTTTTACTGGATGAATATGCTTTGTACTTAGTATTTTTACATTAATTTTCAAAGTTTTACGCGTTCAATCTCAGTTTTTTTCCTTTCATATGTGAAATAATAGAGTTTTATAAAATATTCTTTGAATGAGACTGCAAGTGTGATAATAATATAAAGTAGAAAAAACTTTAGAATGAAATGTGTCATGCAGTTAAAATTATGATTTAAGAAAAAATTTGCAAAACGGATCAGAAAAATGTTACTGTACTATGTTTTACATACTTATAAAAAAAAAAATCACTTGCAACTGAAAAATTTTCTAAGTCTGAAAATAAATAAATAAATAAAAACTAAAAAATATATAAGTCTTTTCTAAGTAAAAATGACGAGAATTTTCTAATCACAGTGTAAAAATAATTAACTTATAAAATAGTTCCTATGCGGATGCTACGTGGAAACATTAAAAAGGTTGAAAAAGAAAATCTTTCTAAGTCGAAAAAAGAAATAAATACATAATAGAATGTAAATAGCGACAATAAATTTAATTCATTATACATTATAATTATTTTTTGTAATATAAAATAGTTCCTGCTTGAATTTCTGAGAGAAAACATTAGAAAAAAAATTCTTAGTTCCAAAATAGTTCCATTTTCTTCTCATAGATGGCGCTACAATCGACATCGCATCAAATCCTAAACTGAAACAAAAAGGTGTTGCCATTCCAAAACTATAAATTTTTGAAAAACATTTCAACTCTACTCGAAAAACGCCTGAGGGCGTACAACTCAACTCTACTCGAAAAATGCCTGATGGCATACAACTCAACTCTACTCGAAAATGCCTGGGGGCATACAACTCAACTCCACTCGAAAAACGCCTGAGGGCAAACAATTCGACTCCACTCGAAAAACGCCTGAGGGCATACAACTCAACTCTACTCGACTAACGCCTGAGGGCATGCCTGGGGGCATTGTGAGGCGGTGGGGCCACGCCCTCTGATCCGTGATCCGCCTGCTGGGGTAGAACTGTCAATAATCCCCTACTCAGGTGACGTAATTGCTTTTAATGTCACCCGCAAGGTGAGTTTTTACCCTTGCCATATAAAACATCGACCTCCCGTTACATTTTAAAGTTTACAGCATAGGTAATATTGTTGGAAGAAGGGTCCCGAAATTCAGGGTTTTTAATAGCTTTAAGAATCCTCTTGTTGTTGTCGTGTCCTCACGCGTTTGGCGAGGAAGAATGGGTACGCTGATCCCGAGTCTAACGGGGCCCTTGTAGGCAGGAGTCCGATTTCCGTCCCTTTGAAAGGTCTCTTAATCTTTTGAACCAGCTCCCAAATGAGAGACCGTCAGCTGAGATTGGCACCCCCAGAGGTATCGTTTCACTTAGGACATTGGAGCCACGACCTATTTAACGTGCACCAGCTCCCTTTAGCGTACACGGACCGAATCAACCAGTCGCGAGAGGTTGTCACACTTCCAAACACTGACCTCAGTCAATGTTGCTTCATTTTCGGTGTTCTGCGGGAACCGAGCTTCTACCGACTGGTCCACTGCGGGACTCAAGAGTTCTCTAAAGATATATATAAAATGTTTACAGATCTTTCTTTAATCTTAGTTAGAAAATAGCAGTATGGTGTTCAGTTTGTTAATTTGTGTTCACATTGACGCCTGATGTGTCAGCAAGAATGCAAATACTAAAACGATGTTCAGAGTAATCAAGTTAGAGTAAAACTTCGGTATGTAATTTGCATGCTTTTACAATTTTATGAAGTGCAGCAAAAGTGGCAATTGTAATCGATTTTTCACATCATTTAATCTAACCTTTTCAATCTCATTCAAATGTTTATACGTTAAAAGAGGTACATCAGCATTTGTGTTAGATTATTTTCGAAAAGCTAAAATCTTTCAAAAATGGAAAAAAAAAAACAGTGTAGTTATCTACATACAATTGAGCTTGTGAAACTAATGATGCGTAAATGAAAGTTAAACAGTATAATAATATTTTACAGTAGAACCTCTATTAACCTGCTTAATGGAGGCAATTTAAGCAACGTCATTGGTCACGTGGCAGCGATTAAAACAATAAACAAAGGTAGCCATAGCATCGCTTTACTTAGAGTTCGACAAATCTAATTAAAAACTAGGCCGAAATAAAGTTCTTCTACATTACATAAAATTAACACTAAATGAAACACTAACTATTGTAATAATTAATAAATTTCATTTATAATGACTAAATTAAATGTAAATACTGGGTTATAATCGGAAAAGCTGTGAAAATAGTCAAATTAATTTTAAGGTAACTAATTTTGCCTGGTGAACTCCACGTAGAACTCAATTGAAAATCTTAGTAAACAAAGAGCTGATATCATGTGACAACGATGATCGCCCATGAGTCCCTCTAGCGGTGAATTGCCCCCATTGATAGCAAAAAATTGGAGATATATTATGCAATTTAACAGAGAGTGGAGGTGTGGTGTATTTATTGCGTTTTAGTACAGTTACTTTAAGAGTTACATACTAGTTATCAAGCGCTTGGCAAGGCTGAATTGACTGACCCACTGAACCTGAGTTTAGCCTATAGCCACACTTGATTTCATGGGACCCGTACGCGGATTCCCCCCCCCCCCCCCTCCCTCTCTCCGACATTGGAATGTTGCTTTTTTTCCCGCGAAGTTAAGGATTCTACGAAAAAATTCAGTCTGGAGTACCGCAGCACCTGTTTCTTCCATAAAACTAGCTTTCTGAAAGCTATTTTTGTACTTTGACAATATGGACCGGATAAAGCGAAGGCCGGTTAATCCGGAGCCGGTTAAGAAAGGTCCGACTGTATGTACTTTTGATTCGGATTTTTGAAGATCGACGTACAATTAGTGAGAGACTCACAAAAGGGGTCGACGCATTCGCCATTTTGGATCATAGCGCCGGCCTGCATGGGTGTTTTTTCTGGTAGGTATCACTTTTTGGCGTTGTTTCACTCTCTCTGGCAATTAAATTTTCACCAATTTGGGCAGCTTTAGAAATCTGACATAATGCTAGAAACTTCACTCTGGTAACCCTAGTTTTTCAACAATGAAGTATCTGATTCAAAAGGCCTGATGCATCTGCTCGTATATACATGCCAACTGCCCTACATAAAAGAGACTAACTATAAGAAATTACTGTAATTTTCACACATAAATTTCAGTGTGCTAGTTTAAAGAATAAATCCTCAAGTTTGCATCCGCTATTGAGACGAAACGTAAAAATGATGATTTTTAAATGATCTCCTAAATACAAATCGTACAACAACGAAAAAATCCCTCGCATTTATTTTTCAAACTTGAGTGATACTTAAAAATTTTACCCTGCAGTTTTTCTTCTTCCTCTTTTGTGAACTCAGATGACCGCCCAAATTTGTATAGCAATTTCGGAATCGAACTTGAATGTATCAGATTCAAAAAAGCTAAATCCAAATAATTCTGAATCCAATTGTTAGAGGTTCATGAACTTGTTTAACGTCGCAGTTCAGCGCCACCTGAAACAATGGGATTTTACTTTTGTTATCATTTCGCATAGTAAAAACCACAAAGTTAATACCAGAGATTGTTCTAAACAATTTTTACCATTCATGTCATTTATCAAGAAAAAATTTTACTCGATAATTATAAATGGAACGTTTATCGGATATTCTCGTGTCTACATCGGCTCGTGTAAAGTCGATTACATTTCTCCATTTTTTTTTAAATTCTGATAAAATGTTATATTGTACAAGGGCTCTTGGAGAAGCAAAATCGGGTTCTTTTTAACGCGTTTATTGCCAATCTGAAAATTAAAATTTCGTGTGGTGGCTTCTTTTTTAAAAATTGGTTTTTATTATGCTCAAAATAGGTTAATATATTTATGTGTGCACTTTTATTATTAAGTAAATAGGATTTATATACTCGAAATATCTATCTTGTGATCGGCCGTGGGCTCATCAAGCCATATTGCGTGGTTGACAATGGATGTGTTAACTATGAGCTTTATTATGAGTACAGTTCGACCACGGAATTTTGACATTTGGTCGCTTCTGCGCATAGCAGAAAACAACGAATAAATTCGAGTTTATGGCAAGTTCGTTTTGCAGGTGCGTTTATTTAGTACGCGAATCAGAATGGTTGCTTCCCTGTTTGTTGAAAGCAACTAAATTGTAATGTTGTATGTATAAATTGGTATATAGCATCAGTTCGGAAAAAATCAAGTATGCTAAACGAACTAGAACGAGAACTTGTAATTGGTATTGTTGCAACGAAACAGCACCTATAATTCTATTGAAATTTGGATTTGTGCACGTGTGTCACCTTATCTGTTCGTCTCTTGTCTGGACATCTGCATTCCACCAAACTGAAACTACTTGATGCCAAATTTGCCGAGGTATCATCAATTTGTAACTAAGTTCATTGGTAAATGCCAACCAGGCCCGAAAAGTTTTCACTTAGAATTATTTTAGATATAAAAACTGTTAAAGAGTCTCCATTTATTCAAAATGAAATGTGTTGCTGTTACTAATATTGTCTCTACAACCGGAAACAACTCTGCAAACAAATATACTGGTTCTTAGACAACGTACGCAAATAGTTGAAAAATTAAATTACTTAGTTGAACCAAACAGTTGAACTGAGATTCAAGTCTTGTGCCATTAGAAAACGACAGCTCAGGCGTACCCAGAGGGATGGCCAATAAGGAACATAGCAACCCTCAAGATTTTTGCTTCAAACTGAAATATCATAGAACTCTTTTATTGTTAACCTCATTTGGAGTATGCTGTTCAGTTTTAGTCTCCGCACCTAAAAAAGGATATTACCTTATTAGAAAGGGTTCAAAGGAGGGCTACAAGATTGGTAAATGGTCTTTCAGACTTAGATTATGAGGTTATACTTAAAAGGCTCAATATGTATAGTCTTGAGCAAAGGAGAGTTAGAGGGGACATGATTCAGTTGTTTAAATTCATTAAAATGGGAAATGTTGATGGACTACAGCTATGTGCTTGAAAGTAGAACCAGAGGTCATTGTTTTAAGCTCATTAAAATTGGAAATGTTGATGGACTATAGCTATGTGCTGAAAGTAGAACCAGAGGTCATTGTTTTAAGCTTTTCAAATCTCAGACTATTCTTGAAATTAGGAAACATTACTACTTCAATAGGGTTGTAGGCAGTTGGAATAGTTTACCGGAAACGACTGTTAATTGCAGTGGGGTAAAAACTTTTAAGAAAGCTCTTGCTGTTCATTGGGGACTGCTAAATTGACTAAGACCAGCCTAGTTGGGCCCAGAGCCTGTTGCTGGTCGTATTTGTATTTGTACTAAACCATTCTCATGCTTAATTTTTTTTTCGGCGTGAAAAGAAAAAATGATTCAATCTAAAGCAGCGGTTCCCAAACTGTACCATCAGTGGTACCTCGTACCACCAGTGGTACGCTTACCACTGGTGGTACGCGAAGCCGCTCTAGGTGGTACGTGTGCAGGCAAAAAAAATCTATCTATTATCTATTAGTGTTCTATTCTATATAATAAAGTGATATTGGCAGTGGTACGCAAAATGGTTCGCAAGAGAAATGGTGGTACGCAAAGAAATAAGATTTGGGACCGCTGATCTAAAATAATTACTTTGAAAAGAGCAGAAAAAACTTTTTTCTGAAAGCAAAGGATCAGCGTGTATCACGTGTTTGAACAACGTGTTTGTAAGGGAAAAGATGGGGAGCATCCCGTTTAGAAGATGCCAAGAAAAAGTATGTACCAGTCCTTGAACAGTTTTAATAGGAAGAAATAAGATTAATTGAGCGTATATTTATTTTTTACCACGTGGTAATTCCGCACTAAAGAAATTGGCTTCTTTCATACCACTTCATGCATATGGATGATGTAAATTAAATTATGGGAACCACCAGTGGCGTAACTAGACCTTAATTTTGAGGGGAGTACCATTTCTCGCAGCTAATTCATTGTTTTAGCAAGCCCTCTCGTACAGAGGTGATTCGGATCCGAAATTCTCCGACATTTCCGAAAATTAAAAAAAAAAAAATAGTTTTCCCGAAAATTTTGCAATTTATTAATTTTAAGATTTTTTAGACAAATAATATCTGTATTTTTCTTTCTTCCTTCAGACAATCAAAATATTTTGTACTACTTTAAAAAATTTTGAAGACACTATAATAACGTTTCCCGGGGGGGGGGGGGGGGAGACTTTTCGTAATTATATTAAACCTTTTCTTTAATTATTACTTAAAGCATTTTTCTTTGAGCTTATATATAAATACATGCACGTATGTATGTACTGTGTGTTGGCAGGGGTTAGTGTGAAATTTATATTTTAAATTAATGGTGCATACTTTGTCCGCAAAACTTTGTGTGAAGTTCCGAAAATTTCTTTTGCTGAGAATCACCCATGCTCCCGTATCTACGTCACAATTACGGGGGAGCACCGTCAGGTAGCGGATCAATTGCCCCTCCTGGCTTGGCAAATATGTGTGAATATGTATGTGCATATATTTTGTTGTTTTTTAATGCAATATGCATTGAGTTTATACCCTTTGCATTGCCCTCGGAAAATTTTAATGACGGACCTCGGGGAGGAGGGGTTACCCCAAAAGCCCTTCCTCCTAGGTACGTCACTGGGTACGCCCCTACATTACACCACGTAGTCATCAACAAAATAGTGGATCACATTTACTCTGGTCCTTCCCCTGAATACGTAGTGTTGTGGGACATTATAATGAAGATATATTGCTAGGAAAAATTTCGATTGTAAAAGGATGGTAGAGGAAAGCTCTAGTAAGGAATCCCCGAAAAATGAACGTGAAATTCGGGTAGATTGTATGTCAAAAATGTGGAATATAACGTGCGTTTTTGTGTTGTATATTAATGATGTCCCAACTTGTTAATAGGAGTGGACGTCACTGCCAACCAAGATGAAATTTCTGATCATGAAACATTCCAACTAGAATTCAATGAAAAGACCAAAAGCTGGCACATTCGCACAATGCAAGATAAATATTGGTCCTTGGACAGTAGTGGAGGAATACAAGCCAATGCATCCAAAGGGTAATCTTAATCTTATTAGTGCTGCAATTCTTTTACTTTAATCTGCAAACTTATTAACACTATGAATATAAATTAATTTATTCTTCACACTTAATGTTATAATTTGTGTTCCTTCAAAATTAATTAATACTGTAATTGTTTTATCGTATAACTGTTGTAACCAGCAATCACGTTCTAATTCCATTAACTAAATGCTCACCCCTATTATAGTGCTGTATTTTTTTTTTCTTAATCTTCAAGCTACCAGTACTGTAATTATTCTGTCTTAATATTTAATCTTATCAACGATGCAAGATAAATACTAATTTTTTAGAGTTGATCTATAAACTTATTAAAGATCTACATTTGCCTTATTCTTCAAACTTATAAATAATTTTTTTGTTTGAAATTGATTTACGGGATTGTTTACTAATACCTTTTTCGCTGAACAAATATTTCAAGATACTATTATGTCAAGATTTGATAAAATGTTATAACTTTAAAACTTCATAGAAATATTTAAATCAAGCACTGAGTTTTATATAAACCTGGTGCGCCATCTGAGCTGTCCATTTTCGTTTGCTACAATTGTCAAACCGCTCGAGAAGAAAGTTAAGAATTAACTTTCTTGTCGAGCTGTTGAAGAACACCAAATTTTTGTCTACGCTTTGTGACGCTTTACTTTAACCCTTGAAGCACGAGTTTTTTTCGGGAAAACTGCTAAAGAATGATCAATTTATTTTTCCACAGTAAATGAATGTATAGGTATAGTATAAATTGCTTTTGGCAATTTCTGTTGTTGGGGGTGATTAGAGAGCGGGGGTCTGGTAAAAGTTACATAAAAATTATTATACAAGCAAAGTGCAAATGGATCTCAGATGAGCATTATAAATAAAGTAATGCGAGCTACAAGATCGCCCGTGTGAGCGGGCATGTTCAAATTCGCCGGAAACTTTCGCCCGTATCAGACACGGGCAAATGCGTTAAGTGGTTAAATTCTGAAGTCCTCTTGAATGCATAAGTTAAAACATTATGAAAAATAAATTTATGTAGCAAATCACCTTATCCTCCCTTTCTCTCTGTGGCTTTCCTTTGAGTGTACTGCGTACTTGCCAACTTTTATGATTTTTTTTTCGTAATTTTTACGGAAATTGGGCAGTTTTTACGATTTTACGCTCGTAATCAATTTTTTACGATTGTTTAATGTTTTCTAAGATTTTGGTGGTTTTCGTGGCAATTCTAACGATATATATCACCCAATTTCAGCAATTTCTTCTCTAAGTTTTGTTTGATGGCTGGATGATGTAGGCAAGCGTTTCTTTGAAGCGCGGAACCGTTTTTAAGGTTGAATTCTATCTTTAAACCCCCGTTTTCTTCGGTAGCATGGTGTTAATTAAATATTGTGGAAACGAATAATTTGCAATAAAAATGACAATTGAAAGCCTGAGAATATCATAGAAAGCAAGAGGGATCTCTGCGGAACCCCAGTTTTTTTGCGGGACGCAATTTAAGAAATGCCGATGTAGACTTTAATAATGATGATTAGCTAAATAGACTTTAAGAGTGATGACTGGATTATGACTTCAATGTTTATGACCAGGTATTTAAACTTAAGTGACTGTATTGGAACAAAATATAGATTTTTTCCCTATGTGTAATTTCATTAGTGGTGATCGTTTTTGCGATCAAAAACCGTTCTTTCCTTTTTCTGAATTTTTGAAGGAAAAAAAATGAATTCTTATCTCTGTAGTTGGCAGGCATGGTGCTATATAGAAATTTTTCGCTTTCTTTTTGTTTGAGACACGTTATTAGATTTGATGTTTAATTTCAGCCCATCAAGTGCACATTTCGTCTTAGAATGGATGCCTGAAGGCAGCGTCTTGTTCAAGGCCAATAACGGGAAGTACGTAGCGGCGAAAAAGAGCGGCCACCTTTATGCAAACAGTGATAAAGTGGAAGACATGGAGAAATTTTATTTTTATCTAATAAATCGACAAACGCTGGTTCTTAAATGTGAGCAAGGATTTGTGGGATACAAGAGTGCTGCCTCGCCAAAACTGGAATGCAACAAGGCAACGTATGAAAGCATATTTATTGAAAGAGCTGAAAAAGGAATATGTTATTTCAAAGGTAAGTCATTTTAATTTTTTAACCTTATCATAGCATGGCAACTGTTTTAATATAGGGTGTTCATTAATTATTGTCGGGGTTTCCATACCTCATAACTTTCAAATAAAAAATATTGTGCAAAAACCGATTATGTATTCGTACAACTCAAAGAATTTTAGACGAGAACTTTCCCGAAAGGTGGTGTGGCAATCCCATGGCCTCCAAGATCACCAGATGTAACACCGCTGGACTTCTTTCTATGGGGGTTTGTCAAGAACATTGTACAAGACCCCTGTGCCTTCCCTTGATGAACTGAAGCGCAGAATTGCTACGGCAATCCAAAATGTTACCCCACAAATGCTGGAGAACAACACTTGGAGGGAAATCGAATTTCGTCTCGATGTGTTATGAGCCACGAAAGGCAGCCATATGCAAATTCATTAATCTTTTAAATATCATTAATACAATTCTTTGAGTTGTAATTTACGAATACGTAATCGGTTCTTGCGTAACATTTTTTATTCAAAAGTTATGAGGTACGGAAACCCCGACACTAATTGATGAACACCCTGTATTATGGCGTCTCTCAGTTGCTGTTTTATGGCTTTGTCTCCCCTCTTGTGGTATTTAATTAGAAGAAACGTACCCGACTCCCACGGCCCGAAATTTGTATTGCATAAACCCCTATTTTCATCCCAAATGCATTCTAGGACTGCTTCACTTTTCAGTTGGAGGAGGAGAAGCTTCCAACAAAAAAAATTCTTTTTCGTAACATTTTTGAAAATTTTCTGCTGGTTGAAGCGGGATACGGCGGTAAAACGGAAGTCGTTTAAGAATAGGTCAACTTTAATTCTTAGCTTCATTTTCTTCCGTACTGGGGGGAGGGGGGATAATAATTAACGAAATAAAGCAGAAAGTGCAGGTAAGGTCTTTAATTTCTTGAGTATTGTTTTGATAATGGTTTGATGTAGCCATTTTGGGTACAAGTTTACCTAAAGTCAATTCTTGTTTAAACTACAGGAATGTAGATGCTTTAAGTAACTGAAATTTAAGCACCATAAAGATCTTACTTAAATTTTATAGGCTTCTGGGTCTTCAAATTGAGAAAATAAATTTCAAGAATAGTGGGAACATGTTGCAATCAACGTATAGCTCTCACTTTGGATTTTGGACTTCGAAACTGAAGGAATCAATTAAATTAATGATGTCCAGAAATAACTTCACACCAAAGGCGAGGTATTGCTATGTTATCAAACTAACAGCGTGAAATAAGTGACATCATAGAGCAGTCAGCAAATCACGATCGTCTGTGGGAGTTTCTTTTAATGACTCAATAAAAAATGCCAATAAAACAGTTTGAGGGCGTTGAAATTGAATCGATACGAACCAATGATGCGTGCTGAAAATGTTGTTGCGGTCGTACAGTTCGACCACGGAATTTTGACATTTGGACGCTTCTGCGCATGGCAAAAAAGAACGAATCCATTCGAGTTTTAAGGGAAGTTCGTTTTGCAGGTGCGTTTTTACAGTGCACGAATCAGAATGTTGGTTTCCCTGTTAGGTAAATTTATAAAATGGCATATATAATGTGACCATTTATGTTTTGACTCAAAACGGGACATTTTTGTCTTCAAAACGGGACATTACTTTATGTTGGTCAATGAAACAGGTGGTCAGGAAAAAAACACTTTTTTTTAGTTATTTATTCAGAAAAGTTAACTGTTATTTTGTTACAAATTAAAAAAAACATTCAAAATGTTTAGTTATATTTTATATTTATCAGAGGAACAAATTTGCTTCAACACAGATGGTGTTGACTTTAAGAATAAAACTCCTGTCGCATTTTTTTTATATTCACCTTAGTTATCAACATCGCCTTTAGAACTGGAATTTGTAGCTGGGTTTTCTCAGATGTCCACAATTTGTTCATCAAAGAAAATACTCTTTCTACTGGAGCATTTGTAGCAGGCAAACATAAAATATATTCAATTAAAATACAAAAGTTTTCATGCTGAAGATTGTTGGTGTGAAAGTGTTTGAATATTTCTACCCAACGAGTTTCCTTGGAAACATTCAGATTATTCCATTCGATTACTTTTTGCGATGTAATGTAGTTAGAAATTAATGAAAATTCGTCAAAAACTTCTGCATCTTTATTAGTCAATATATTCCTTTTCAATTAATACATCCAGAGATTTTTGAACGTCTTCTCATGAGGGTACTTTTTTTAAATCTTCCCAATAAAATATCTCCATTTTTTTGGTAAGAAAGCAACTCCACTTCTCCAGATATTTGCAGCTTGTTTTATAAAATTCTGTAGCCGTGCTTGTCACAAAATCTCCATCGATATCCGTACCATTATTTTTCGATTTCACCATTAAGTGACGGACAATAAATGGAAGAAACTGATTGGTCTGTTTCTGAGTCAAATTGTCTTTTTTAGCCTACTTTCCCGTAAAAGTAAAAAAAGAAATAATAAAGCATGAAAGAAGGCTTAATGTATCGTGAAAATATCGTTAGAAATCAAGAAAAGTCAAAAATAAGTTAAGTAATTAAATAAAGATTGAAAAATAAAAAATTTGAAAGTAGGGTTTTGAGATGGGGAAAAAGTGTGTCGGTCGATCTGTCGGTCTGTCCCCCCCCCCCCTAATAACTTTTGAACGAATTGTCCGATTGGAAAAATTCTTTTTGCATTGGAAAGATCTCGGCGAGGACATCTCATTTGCATATTTTACTTTTTGATTTGAACAATTTTTTGTTCAATTTTGAACAGTTCAAAAAATTTTAACATTAGCGTCTATGGGTGAAAATGAAGCAAATTATGTAAACTCTGAGTAGAAGATATAAATTCCCATGAACAAGCTCACTGGAAGAAGTTCTTGGCGTGAAATATTGATTTGAACAATTTTTGTTCATTTTTGAACAGTTCAAAAAATTTTAACATTAGCGTCTATGGGTGAAAATGAAGCAAATTATGTAAACTCTGAGTAGAAGATATAAGTTCCCATGAACAAGCTCACTGGAAGAAGTTCTTGGCGTGAAATATTGATTTGAACAATTTTTGTTCATTTTTGAACAGTTCAAAAAATTTTAACATTAGCGTCTATGGGTGAAAATGAAGCAAATTATGTAAACTCTGAGTAGAAGATATAAGTTCCCATGAACAAGCTCACTGGAAGAAGTTCTTGGAGTGAAATATTGATTTGAACAAGTTTTGTTCATTTTTGAACAGTTCAAAAAATTTTAACATTAGCGTCTATGGGTGAAAATGAAGCAAATTATGTAAACTCTGAGTAGAAGATATAAATTCCCATGAACAAGCTCACTGGAAGAAGTTCTTGGCGTGAAATATTGATTTGAACAATTTTTGTTCATTTTTGAACAGTTCAAAAAATTTTAACATTAGCGTCTATGGGTGAAAATGAAGCAAATTATGTAAACTCTGAGTAGAAGATATAAGTTCCCATGAACAAGCTCACTGGAAGAAGTTCTTGGAGTGAAATATTGATTTGAACAATTTTTGTTCATTTTTGAACAGTTCAAAAAAAATTAACATACCGCCTACGGGGAAATTTCAATCCTATATAATTTCTGATCTAACGGACCGATTTGCTTGGAACAAACTTTATCTTAAAGCTCTTATGACGTAGAACATGTACAAATCGAAAGTTCATAAAAAACTAACGAGCCTATTTTCCTATGAAATTTTTTGATCGGGATTTTCAAGAATATTTTTTAATTATTGAATGATTAAATGAATAAGCAAAAGAATGAATGAATAAATGAGTTAATAAATACATGAATGACTTAATAAATAATGATTGAATGAATATGTATTAACCGTTGAAAAAGGTATATTTGAAGCAATTAAGAACTAAAGCTAAACGAGAAAGACAGAGAGAGAGAGATAGCTAGATTATAAATTTGAATTCGGTGTATACGGGAAAGTAGGCTCGTATAGTTCTAGACGGAACTTCTTGTTAGTTGATTGACTTCGTTTGCAGCTTCAATTACCGATACAGTCTGACCTTCAAGTTTCAATACAGCTTGATGAAAACTTGCTGACTGAGCGTGTAAAAAATAAAGCCACAATTCTGCTGTGGGATCTTCAAAACAGTTTTTTAGTAACAGGGGACATTTTTCAATGCTCAAAAAATAGTTTTTTAATGGCTGATACATTTTTAAAACCCTTTCCAAGGCAGGCATAAGAGCAAGCCATGTGGTTTTGCTGTAGCCGAGCATTTGCTGATATTTCGTTTCAGTTTTGGCGCAAAACTCTTTTAGAGCTTCAACTCGAATCGTGTAAATATAAAAAAATGAATTAACTTCACAACAATGCTCTTGTAATCTAAGGGCAGCCCGTCTGCAGCGGATTTTATTGCATTGTGGATTACATGGGCTCCACATCCTATACCTATTAATGGCTTTTTCCGAGATGATTGTAATTTTGTTAACACACTATTAGTTCCTCGCCTAGGTGCGCCCCCGAAATTGACGTTGGCATTGTCACCACCAAATGCCACGACTTTTGCTGTCAAATTATTAACTGTCAACACTTGGTTTAAATAATTGACAATGATATCAGAAGTCTCACCTGGTTGGTCTTGGAGGTCTAAAATTTTTACTTGCACACCTACTACAATAGGGTATATTTTCTTGTTACCGTGGTTTGAAGCGTCGTTTAGAATTGTAACACAATTGGGCTTATCAAGATCATCTTTTAAATCTTTCATCGCTGTACGCGCCAATACATTTACCACAATAGCTTCTGATTTCGTACTCGCGCATGTAAATTTGGGATCAAAACATGATTGAATTAATTTGGAAGCACAATCATTAGAGCGAAAACTGTGGTTTTCTTGTATCGTGTGATAAGCCCAGACGCCTTCTGCCGCGGCGATATCCAAATCCTTTGATGTTGGCGCGTCCGATTTCTTGAAGAAGTTTAACACTGAAAAACTCGAAGCGGCGGCACGATCGGCATTTTTATGTTTTTCGGACTTTAGATGCTGTTCAATATCACCGGCACCACTGTGAGAAACACTAAATTCTGTACGACACTTTTCGCATCTGACATCTGAGGGAGTAGAAATATAATTTCACGTTAAATTAAAGCACAAATGAGCATTAAAACGCAGCGCTTCCAAATCCAAACGCTTCATTTGGATGTTTTGCATCTAGAAGCTCCCTGTCGCATTGAAAAAGGGATTCCAAGCAATCCCGAAACATATGTCTGCGTCTGCGTTTTAATGCTCATTTGTGCTTTAATTTAACGTGAAATTATATTTCTATTACTTTGTACAAAGTTAAATTATTATTATCTGAGGGAGTATTTATTTGCTTGATAAACGGATATTTTGCATGTAAACTAACATTGAACGAACACTTGCGTTTCGGCATATTAAATAACTTGTTGATAACACAACACAGTTCAAAGAAAAACTTCTTCAAAGAAACAAAGAAAAAAACCCAGCCGCTCACAGGCGCCTCCGAAAGGCCAAAATCTGTCTACAACGCTACTTGGGGCGCCAGCCGTCTCATAATTTATTTTGGCATTGCATTTGTAACATGACTTATGATTTCAAAAAAAAAAAGAACTTCAAGTTATTTGCTACATTTCTCTACCAACTGGACTATCACGTCGACCGATGACGTCGTCGGCTCCTCAATTTTCGCGCAGTTTCCGAAAACGGGACAATTTCGCGTCCCGGTGTTCATCTTGGGGACACCGGGACTCGTAATCAAAAAAAGGGACAGTCCCGTTCAAAACGGGTCGTCTGGTCACATTAGGCATATAGCATCAGTTCGGAAGAAATCAAGTATTCTAAACGAACTAGAACGAGATCAAAAACGTTGCATTCTATATACCAGCAATTCCTCCCTTCAGCATGAATCGATTCTTCTTGGCGCTCTGCCAGGCAGATTGCTTTGGTTGATGGTAGAACTGTATGGTTCTTGTTGCGCATGTTGTGAATGCACCTTTAAGTGTACATTATTACTCATTTCTATTGTTTTATGTTCATTGCAGGAAATAATGGAAAATATTGGCATGCAAATTCTGATGGCACCATCTCAGTGGATTCTGACGTCAGTCAAGGTTTCTATATCGAATTGCGAGAACCTTCGAAGCTCTGTATCAAGACCACCGATGGGAAATACTTAGTTGCCGAAAAGAATGGTCTGTTTAAAGTTGGTGGATCTGCCAGCGAATCGGCCACTACCTGGGAGTACTAATGTCAACGATTTGAGACTATCTTGCTCACATTAAATGTTCAGTGTATGTGTAGTGGCAATTTTTTCTTCCTACCCAAAAATTCATGCTTATGTTCGGGACATGCCAAAAAAAAAAGTTTAATAATACCTCATTTGAAATTTTTTGAATAAAACATACCGAATATGGATTGCCATAAGGAATATCAAAACAAACTGAGGTATTTAGGGAAGTTTTGAACATAACTTTTTGCATTTTTTTGACAAAAACAGCTTTGTATTATTCCAGGGTGAAATTTTGATTTTTTTTTCAGAAACTTTTATTTGAAAAATTTATGACTTTCATTTTAGAACTATGAATAGAAGCTATTATTTTATTCAATTTGCTTTTGCTCATATTTTAACGATACAATCAATGAGGTCTAAGCTTAAGTTTGTAGATTTTTAATTTTACCCATAACTTAGCATTGCTTTTTCATATTATATAAAAAAAGCTGCAATTTTATTTATTTTCATTGATAACTATTCATTTGTGTTTTAATGGAAAGCAACGATTAATTCCCTGGATTTAATTAAATTAGTTCCCTGGATTTAATTAAATTAGTTTGTGAATATATTTTCATGTTGTACTTCTTGCATCATATTGAAAATGGTCTGTAAAATATTTGATTTAGCTTTTTGTAATTTGTATGAATTGTGTTTGCTTGCTGCGATGCACTGGTGCCAATCCAACTAGAACCACTTTTGTAAAATTTAAATTCTTATCAAATTGATTTTCTTTGCATGTATTAGAAAAAAAAAATCTTTTGTTAATTATAAAACTTTGCTTACACGAATCAAAATAGGAATTTCTGGGAACATTTTCTTTTATATGTTTTTTTATACATATTTACATGAACATTTACTAGGTCATGTTAAATTTTTGTATTTATGTGTACATCTTTTTTTTTTTTTGAAGCATTTTTTTTTTCTTACTTAGTTCGCGAAGAATTTATTTTGACCTTTTGTATATTTTTATCATTCTGAGCAGAAACGTTTGTACATGATTTATATGAAAGTGAGATTTTATACTGTTTTAACTAACACTCAGATTTGTTCTAGCAATTTTTAAATTTCGGCTCACAAGCCAAATCTTTAAGAACTGGAATTACTTCGCAGTGGTGTAAAGAAATAAATTCACATTTTGATAAGTCTATAATGTGTTGTACTTAATGAATTTAACACAAAATCAATATACATACGCCATCGCCAATATAAACATTTTCATATATGCATACGATCATAGAAACAGTAATTCTTCGTCTTATAATTAGTGATGAGCATAATAGAATATCGTGGGATTCATATAATCGAACAATCAGCAATTGAGTGAATCTCTTGGTGATTTCAGAATCGAAGGAACTTCTCGAAGGCTTTCACGTTATCTCTTAAGTATGCTCATCACAAGCATTATTTATCTTTATGCCGGCCCCTTCCTCTCAAAAGACGAAATAAACGTAGCACTTTGATTTTCAAAACTATCTGCCGAAATCTCTAAAAAGAGCATTCTCAAAATTAACCCAACTTTTTGTTCATTTAAAATATTAGTAACAATAAATTAATCTCGAACTTAAAAAAAAAATTCTGAAAAACAAAACTCCCCAGACGGGGACAAAAACAAAAACGGGACGGTAGGCATGAGAAGGTACTGATTTTCTTACAAAAAAAAACATAACTTTCTGAAAGTACTTATTTCAGAAACTGTTTAAAACAGGGATTCTCAACCTTTTTTGAGTTCTGTCTCACTAATAAGCACCAAATTCCTTGGTGTATGTGTATATGTTACCGTTAAAGTATACAATGCAGTTATTTCATAGAATACCTAGTTATTCCATGAAATAACTGATCGTGTCCGTTAAAGTGTGTAATATGTTATTAATTTGACACTTTAACTAGTTATTCTATGAAATAACTAGGTATTCTATTCTATAAATTAACTAATGGGAGACAGTTAAAGTGTAAAATAAACAATTGATCTAAAATGAAATAACTAGGTATTCTATAAATAAACTAAGGATAGACAATTAAAATGAACAAGAAGTTCCGTCTAGAACTATACTAGCCTACTTTCCCGTATACACCGAATTCAAATTTATAGTTTAGCTATCTTTCTCTCTGTCTTTTTCGTTTAGCTTTAGTTCTTAATTGCTTCAAATAAACCTTTTTCAACGGTTAATACATATTCATTCAATCGTTCATTTATTATGTCATTCATGTATTTATTCATTCATTCTTTTGCTTACTTATTTAATCATTCATTAATTCAAAAATATTCTTGAAAATCCCGATCAAAAAATTTCATAGGAAAATAGGCTCGTTAGTTCTAGGGTGAACTTTCTATTTGTACATGTTCTACTTCATAAGAGCTTTCCGATAAAGTTTGTTTCAAGCAAATCGGTCCGTTAGATCAGGAATTATATAGGATTGAAACTTCCCCGTAGGCGGCATGTTAATTTTTTTTGAGCTGCTCAAAAATGAACAAAAATTGTTCAAATTAATATGTCACCCCAAGAACTTATTCTAGTGAGCTTGTTCATGGGAACTTGGATGTTGTACCCAGAATTTACATAATTTGCTTCATATTCACCCAAGGCGCTAATGTTAAAATTTTTTGAACTGTTCAAATCAAAAAGTAAAATATGGAAATGAGATGTCCTCGCTGAGATCTTTCGAATGCAAAAAATTTTTCCAATCGGACAATTCGTTCAAAAGTTATTAGGGGGGGGGGGGGGCAGACTTACCCATACACTTTTTCTCCCCATCTCAAAACCCTATTTTTAATTTTTTTATTTTTCAATCTTTATTTAATTACTTAACTTATTTTTGACTTTTCTTGATTTCTAACGATATTTTCACGATACATTAAGCCTTCTTTCATACTTTATTATTATATTTTTTTACTTTTACGGGAAAGTAGGCTAAAAAGAAGCAGTTTATATAATTTATGCAGCGTATAAATGGTAGTTATGGAAACGTACCATAAAATCATTTGTTACAACAAGGATTACTAAAATGACACTTGGAATTACAAAGATTTCTAAAACAAAAACCTTTTTTGTTGACACACTGGGTTTTACACGAACATTTTTTAAATCCCTGACCAATACCTAAACTTGTAATGCAGTAGGGGTGGAAGGTAAATGTTTTTGTCTTGCGAGATATGTGATATAGATTATTTTACACTTTAACGGACTGCAGATCGTTATTCTATGAAATAACTAGTTAAACCATGAAATACAAGAAAGTTTTACACTTTAACGGACACGATCAGTTATTTCATGGAATAACTAGGTATTCTATAAAATAACGGATTTCATACTTTAACGGTAACATGTACACACACACACACACAAAAAAAAAAAAAAAAAAAAAGTCTTAAAAAAGGATAAAAGCCTATCTGTTACTTTCAGAGCATGCAACAATAATAAAAAAGTTAACTCTTCAGGCAAACACCTCCCTCATCTTCTCATAATCCAATTTAACGCTAGATTTTTTCCTGAGCATTCAAGGTTTTCCATATGAAGCACTTAAGAAAAGGGATGTCAGTGACAAAATATAACAGGTGCTCCGCTACAACGTGATTTAGAAAAAAATTAACAAAAGGTCCCATAAGATTCAAACTTTGAACGCGTTTTTCTCGGAATCGTTTTTTGGAAGAGTTTAGGGTTGGAACACGCTGTACCCCTGGACTGAGACTTTCTTCCTCAATTCTTTTAGAGTTGTTCCTCATACATATCTCACACTCAAAAGTTTTAAAGTACCAACCTGTCTACCCCTCCTAATCCAAAGCCATACGGGGCTGACTCTGGGTTTAAGGACTAAAAAAGGTGTCCTGTTTGAACTTCAGCCCAAAATCGGTCAAACCCGACTAAGCTGTGTAAAGAAGGCAATGGACGGCTAAAGAAAAAACAAATCAGGGGAAACCAGAACCATAAAAACAAGTAATAATTGGGGGGGGGGGGGGAGGGAATGCTATCAAGAGTATATGATCTTTTCTTTTTCTTTCTTTGACAAGGGGTACTCGGTGTTATGGTGTTCACAAATGTCAAAAGTTCGGGAAACACTGCGTTATAAAATCAAAAACAATAGGGTCTTGCGTCTCTTCCCTAACTTCGTGAAATATATCATAAAATTAAAGCAACTTCTTCCCGCGCTTCATTTCAGATTTAAAGAAAAATTCGTAGGGAATAATTTACCACCTCCAAAAATTATTTCTTACCATAATTAATTCGTGGGATTTGGCTTATTATTGCTTTCTTGACGTGACAACTTTTCTGTTTCCAAACTACTCATTTAAAAAAATATTTTTGGGTAACATAACAGAGATTACTCTATAATTATATCGAAAAAAAAGTCGCCAAGAATGAGGACCAGATACGTCACACCCCGACCAACAAATCATGGCTCTTTGAACGAAAATAATTTTTAATCAAGGAAATAAATGACATCCAATCAGTGCGCGTTTGGTAACACGATAGCGTGGTCATTATGTAGAACCAATGTCCTCGTTGGTTCGCTTAATTGGTTTTTACTCTGTGGGATGAGGGGAAATGGCATTCATTACTGACGATGGTTACTCCTGGGGTTACCGTTGCGCAAGACAGTAGTATTATGTATCGATGCACTAGAGCAGAAGAAATTAAAGACAACGACACAATTTAACTAATATTTCAATGTAGCATTATGGGCATGCTAACTGTTAAAGATGAAAGCTACAGCAAAGCCTTGGCCTTATTATTTTTATTGTTACTATTGCTAACTTTATTATGTGAGCGCTGTAAATTGTTTGATGAGGAGTTTAAATAGGGTTGTCACTAAATCTTGCGTTTTGTCTTGAACAGTGCTTATTTTACTTATTGATATTCGCATATATCACGCACGCATCGCTCTACGTACTCGTATTCTTAGAAACGCATGCTCAAATCTCAGGAAACTTTCGTCGTATTTGACGAAATGGCTTCGTGAAAAATGCTCCGAGTAAACTTGTCGTCATATTGCCGAAATTTGTGTGGTAACTTTTTAAAGTCACGTGATCGCGCGAGGAAAGAATAGCTATAAATGACAAAATTTTCTTGACGATTGATGAATCGTTGAAAATGAGGATTCTATAGGAGCAAACTATTGACAACTTCAAATTACAACTGTGCTAAAATCTGTGATATTCTTGTCACTAGTTTTTGTCACCTTACCTAAAACATCGGTGACTTTTGTCACTGTGATAAAAATCACGATGTGTTTCTGTTTTTCGGAGGGTGGTGGGGGATCGGTTTGGTTCTTATGAAGTAAGAGTATTTTAATACTATTTATAAACGAATAAAAAACCCATCAACAACTTTTTGTATTTCTTTGCTTGGGATGCATTAAAAAGCTGCTGTTTATTGAAATTTTCTTTTAGAAAGCTACTAAATAGTTCCAACTGCTAACAAACGCTTTCGAAATTCTAGACAATCTTAAAAATGATTGCGTCATGGGTAGGGTTGCAAGTTTGTCGCGGGAAAAAGAGCGCAAATTTCGCGAAATGTCCGCAAGAACACAAATATAACAAAATATAGCAGATCAACAATGAAAGTTATTCTTCATCCTAAAATATAGATTATTAAAAATAGAAGGATTATTAACTTCGTTAAAAGCATTTTAAATATTTGTATTGACTAGGATCAAAAACTCAGCATACATTAAAAAATTTTTAGGCAAGTTAGCAAAATCTGTTTATTGTTACTGCTTTCAAAAAAATAATTTTTAATTTTTTCTTGGCACAAGTTTAGAGCCTTTTTAGACTTAGGGTGTTCAGATTTTATCCATGGTTTCAGGGACGGACTGGGACCCCTAAAAGGGCGGTTGACCAACTAACCAAAGGGCTGCAACCAAAGGGCACACACACACATATACTTTTAATTATTCTTTGTAACAGATTTGAAATATGAAACAAGCAATGCATGTGCAGCTAATATTTCGATGTAATCTGAAAGTAGGAGTAAGAGTAAAACTAATCTACTTCGACCCTTAAAAGCCTATTTCTTACATTCTATTAGAAAATTATTCCGCAGTGTGCCATTCGGTAGAAACTCGGTTCCCGCAGAACAACAAAAGTGAAGCAACACTGACTAAGATCAGCGTTTGGGAGGGTGACAACCTCTCGCGGATGGTTGCTGCGGTCCGTGTATGCTAAAGGGAGCTGGTGCATGTTAAATAGGTCGCGGCTCCAATGTCCTCCAAGTGAAACGATACCTCTGGGGGTGCCAATCCCAGATGACGGTCTCTCATCTGGGAGCTGGTTCAAAAAATTAAGAGGTTTTTCAAAGGGGCGGAAATCGGACTCCTGCCTACAAGGGCTCCGTTAGACTTGGAAGCAGCGTACCCTTTCTTCCTCGCCACGCGCGAGGACACGACAACAACAACATATTAGATATTTTTTTCTAACATTTTAAAGTTTCTGTGGCAACAGTTTATTTAGAGCAGCGTTTCCCAACCGGTGGTTCGCGAACCCCCATTGGTTCGTGTGGTGCAGAAAGGGGGTTCGCAAAAATAATATTGCAATGGCGGGATTTTTTATCGCTAGTGTAAAAGAAGCGCGAAATTATAGATTTACATACGTATTAAGAAGGAGTACAGAAATGATTTTTCAAAAAATAAATTGTTTTTCAGATAATGCAGAAAAGCCTAATTCTAAAATTTGGATCACAAATTGGTACCGAAAGATATTTATTGATTTATTTTAAATTTTAGAACGTATGTTTCTCCTACCATTTCCCACTTTTTCCTCGCAAATGCGGAAAACGAGCAAGAAAAAGGAAAATTTACTACATAAAATGTAAAATTTTGCATTATTTTAGGCTAATTTAGCATTATACAGACCCTAAAATGGAACCAGAAGTTATTTATTCATTAATTTCAAATTTTGACTCACATTTAATCCACTTTATTCCAACTTTTCTGCATTATTGTCAATTAAAAATTTAAAAATACGTAAATTTAAATTTTCCTTTAAATTTCTAAAACTTTACCGAATTTTGTATATTTGAACCAGAAAGTAGAACCTATCGGGAAAATAAATCCTAATTTTTTTTGAGGAATACATGTTTACTGCCCTAATAATTATTCAAAGAGAACAAATAATGAAAAGTAATAATAAAATGTATATTTGTAGCTGTATTTTAGTTTTAATTAAACTTAGATATTATACAATAATTATGTTTTATTTCTTGTTATAAAGTATTTCACAACATGGAAAATAAATGTGCGAGCAAATTTTATCGTTTTGTCACCCGTTACTATCGACTACACAAGGGGGTTCACCATTTTCTAATGGGTCTTAGAAGGGATTCGCAAGGGAAAAACGGTTGGGAAGCACTGATTTAGAGTAATGGTTAAGACAGTTTTATTAATGAATAAACAAATGTTTAGCATATTAGTTACGTAAATGACACGTTAAAAGTTATGTGTTAATAAATGTAATCATATCGATTGATTATTGTGAAATATAAAATTTGTATAATTTATTTTTAAAAAAATAATGAAAATTTTCAGGAAAATTTAAATGTTTGATAATAATCATGATTTTTTTAAAATGATTTATATTACTGATTTAAAACACTTGATTTAAATCACCAATTTAAAACATTTGATTTCAATCACTAATTTAAAACATTTGATTTAAATCAACGATTTAAAACTAACTCCCTGGCATTGCAGCCCATATTGGACCGCGGCCTCACTAACAATTTTCCTCAAAAGACCTCTG
Organism: Octonoba sinensis; assembly: GCA_038502835.1. Classification (NCBI taxonomy): domain Eukaryota; kingdom Metazoa; phylum Arthropoda; class Arachnida; order Araneae; family Uloboridae; genus Octonoba; species Octonoba sinensis. Next base: position 8,777,097 of record CM076605.1, on the reverse strand, counting down.
TCTTTCGCTTTTTTCATTCCAGTTTCCGATATTTAGATTTTTAAGGTCTTTCTCCACCTCGTCTACCCATCTTTTAACCTGCCTTCCTTTTTTCCTCTGGCCCTGGCATTCTTGCCCTTGAAAATCTTCTAGCGCCTCTGTTTTCCTCCGTTCTCTCAAGGTGTCCCAGCCATTGTACCGTTTTAAAACACTCGATTTAAATCACCGAACCCTGTAATTCTAATTGTATGATTAACTTTACTTTTAAGATAGTTGCGAAAAAAAATGTGTTATTTTTGGTTATCAATATAAATAAATAAAAATCGAAGCAATAGTTAAATTATATTCAAATTAAATACAGAATCTTAAAATAAAAATAAGCTAAAATCAAATTTGAACTGAGTCAAATTAGTCTGGTTTTGAGCGAAATAAAGAGTTTAAAATAAAATAAAAACAAATAAAACTCAAAATAAAGTACCGGAGCAGAGTTCCTTCTAATAGAAAAGTGTAGAAACGCCTTATCGACCCCACTGTACCCCCTTATGCATTTAAATCTCTCTACATTAAATAGTTTTTTATTAGTTATTAATAATGAAGTGTCGTGTCACTTGTTTATTGAAATTCAGGATATAACTTTTTAAAAAATAAATGAATTTGTTACTACTGTAGTAACTGTATCCCCGTGTTTTATTTTAACTGAACATCGCCCATATAATAATAATATAATTATTATATTATTATTATATGGGTGTAATTATATTATTATTATTGTTTACTTGCACAAAGTTAAATTATTTTTATCGCCCATATGCCTTTTTAAATTTGAATATAGCTCTTGTGCTCGCGTCTGTCTACACTGTGTACGTGCCCCCCCCCCCTAAGCCAAGGCCCAACATCACAAAATAAAACATGTTATAAGGCAGGAAATGGGATCAACAAAATTTGATTCACGTTTTTCAATGTTACTTACAAGCAATGATTCCCAAACTGTGCGCCGAGGATCTGAGAAATCTTCACAGGGCGCCACGAAATTTTGCAACAAACTTCAAAAATAATTAGAAGTTTGTTCCTTATGAAGCTTTAGCAATACTCCGCAGTGGCCTATAATAAAAACAAAGGCTATGCAATGCAGGTACACTAGTTTTATTTATTTTCATACATTACTTATGATTAGCAGAGGTGCCCACCCTTTCAGAGCGTTCGAGTACCCCCCTAAAAAACTACGGAGCCCCTCAAAATCGACAACCCAACAAATTGACCAAAAAGTCGAACTCCCTAGCAAAAAAATCTCAATGACGCAGTCTGCGCCATGACCAGGGGTGCCCCCTCCCGGTGAGCAGTGAGCACCCATGTGACTAGTCAAACTTTTACTTAGGGAAGGGAATCCATATTCCAAAACGGGCGCCTCGACTCGACCCTCGGGATGTGTTCGCGGATCCTCATAGAACTATATACCATAACACTTATATTTTCGACTGTTCCCTCACCCCTTCCCCGCGCATTACCAAAATGTATCCCCGAAGCTATACGTCCTAAAGCCTTCCCAAATGTGGTTTTGCGTGGGAAAGTCGCTTACCTTTCTTTTAAATCAAGATTTTGTCGTCACGGATTAAAAGCAGAATATTTCATTTAATTTCTCTTACTGTAAATTATTAGGGGGGAAATCGCAAATTTTTTTTGTGGAGGCGTCTAGATGAAAGGGCGCACCGGGACATGTCCCGGCGTCCCGGTGGGCCAGTCCGCCCCTGCATGGTTTCTGAATTTTTTTTAAAATCGGACATTTTGCGAGTGAATAATTACAAAAAATAAAATAAGAAAAATTCGCGGAATTTAGGAAAAAGCATTAAAAATCGCGAAAAGAAATAGCGGGAATTCCCGGCGCGACAAACTTGCAACCCTAGTCATGGCTGATGCTGATGAACAATGGTTTTCAAAGGAGACTACTCGAGGTTGTACCATGGACTTAACCACTAGTCGCCTACTGTGTCCCAGTCGCAAAACAAAACCATTTATGCATGTTTCCTTCTTAGTTACCCAGAGCCGATTTCTAGCTCACTGGTTGCCAGTGGTTTCATATTTAAAAATTATTTTTACCCAACGGAATTCCTGAGAACTACTATTGGTTGATTGAACTTAGCGTGCTTTCACACTGAACGTAACTGCAACATGTGTCAAAGACAGATTTTTTCAGAGCATGTCATTGGTTCTGCTTAATTTCATAACCACGCCCTCGAATTGTCTGATTGGCATCTCTTGTCGCGTCATTACGAGGGAGCCGACAGTGATTGGTTCATCGCATTATCGAAGGTATACATACGTCATCGCTTTTAGTTTGGTAACCATAGCAACATTATGTTACGACGGAGACACATTGTCTTCTTTGATTTTGGTGTGAAAGCACCCTTAGATGTAAGATGGGACCGTGAAGTCACAGATATTAGTGTGATACTCATACAGGGCTCCCACTGCTTTAACACAATTTATAGCAGCTTTCGGAGCAGGTAAAATGTCCTTTTTGTATCAGTTTAGAGCAGAAGAAATCGACTTTTGTATCAGTTTAGGAGCCGAAAATATCAACTTTGTACCATTTTTGGAGGATTTTTTTCTTTTTTTTAATTATTAAATGTCTGTTTTCCTATTTTAAAGCAATGTCATTCATACATCAAGGGTAAGAGCAGTTTCAAGTCTTCAAAATGATAGGAAATGTAAACGTCAGATCCTTCAACAACTGGATTACTTTTATATTTTTTAAGAAATTACTCATAACCTATTAAAAAAGTAAGACTAATTAAACCTATAACCCTTATAAGGGTGTTTTCCGATACTTTTCTCAAGAAACAGATTATTGTTTAAAAAAATGTTTTATTGTTTTTTTCTTCCTCTAATAGTTAAGAATAGCTGGAAGAGAGCTTAAAATTTTGTTCATTTCAAAAATCATTGCACTCTTTTTTGTTTAATCGCTAAAACACTATTCTTTCAAGAAAATAAGCAAAAACTAACTAATATGAAAGGTTCAACTATTTTAAACTATTTATCATTTGTTTTTTAAATGGTACTTGCTTGGGTATAATCATTGTGATTATAGTACAGTCGAACTCGCTTATAACGAGCTCGGATTTAACGAGAACTCGGATTTAACGAGGGAAGCCAGAATATTTGGTTGGATCATTGTTAAGTCTATGGAACAGAAATCGCTTTTAACGAGCAAGACCCGGTTTTAGCGAGCAATATTTTCCTGTCTTGCAATCTTTTTCTCATCATTTTTCTAGCCTTTTTTTCTTATCTTTTTTTTTCTTCTCTGCGGTTTAATACTTTTGTAGGAAAAATTCCTCCAGCATTCCATTCCAACGTCAATAGGGAGGGTTCACAAATCCGGTGCAACAGGTGGGGCTTATTGTAAACAGGGGGATGGGGGTGGGAGGGGGAGAAAAGGTGGACCTGATAAGTGTAGGGGTCAAGTAGGTAGAAGGGTCAGATGGTCATTCTTTGACCTGAGTTCGTTGAGTACACACGACAATTTTTATTTAAGGCTGTAGCGGAACTAGAAACGTTTTCCTGGTTGGAGGGGGGGGGGGGGATAATTGTCATTAAGTTAAGAAAAGTATTTAATTAAATTAATTAATATAATTAAAGTAAGTAAGAATCAATTAAATTTTAACTAAACTCAATCATTTGACCACACAAGACCTTGGTCTTGTGTGATCCCCCTTCTAGTTGCACGCCAGCCTTAATTAATCTACTCGGATTTAACGAGTAAATGTTACGGTCCCTTTGTGCTCGTTATAAACGAGTTCGACTGTAACAATAAAATTTTGAATGAATTAAATATAATTTCATATTTTATCAAAAAATATATTTGAAGTTGATCCTATTTTCTATCTGCAGTAATATTTATTATTTTTCTGATTAAAAAATAGTCCTTTAAATTTCAATCCTAAATGCTCACTTAGATGCTTTGGAAGTAATTAATGGCACTAAAAGTAAATTGCTGAGTTTTATAATTTTGCAGCAAAAAAATTCAAGAACCAAATTATATTTTTCAGTTCTATAATAGAAAGGCAAAATGTATTTCTTATTACATGTTGATAATTTAATGTCTAATGATTTATTTATTTATTCCAACAATTTATCTTTACATCTTTCAAAAATTGTGTAATAGTTACAATTAAATTTCAAGAGTCCTAGGGTTACAGCAATTGGATGCTGAAAGAAACTAAATTGAAAAGAAAGAGGAAATGCGTGATAATTTCATAACTTTCAAATCTAGTTTTTAAAAAAATGAAACTTTAAGCAAGTGTACTTTTATGAGGTCGTTCATCCACAACAAAATTTCTATTTCTTCTAATAATATTGCTTAACATATTTGCTAAAGATCATCAATTCATTAAGATATACATGCTTTTTTTAATGATTTTCTAACTTAACTATTGTTTTTACTTATTTTGTTCTTTATATTTATGTTTTTGAATTGCTTGTGGTTATATGATATAGATTACAGAGCTTAAAGAGTAATGAGAAAAGAAAAAAAGCTGAAATTCAATGTTTAATTTTGCAGCGTTTGAAAGTCTACCTCTAAACACTTTCGGGAACAAATATATATTTTCAAACAATGTTTTTATTTAAAATAAATATACATTTTATTTATTTACTTTGAGAAGAAACATTAGAAATGGAAACAATCCGATTTTTATAGGGGATGCAAAAAGATTGTAGAACGTATGCGCTCCTTTGCTTGCAAGTGGAAAGTAGGCTTAAGGAATTTGAAAAAATTGTTATAACGGAGCAGCAATCTTTTTAACATCTGTTCTGTTACTGATTTTTCACATTGATTAGTATTTCCTAAACATTAGACGCTAAGTTTTTTTTTTTTCACGTTCCATGAAATTAAACTTTTTTATCTATTTCAAGAGAAACTTACTAAATAAAATGTTCAACATAAATAGTGATAATAGGAATGATTTTTTTCTATATAATACTTAAAAATATTAAAAATCGTATCACTTTTTCTTCTACAAGCGTGGGATACATCACTTATTTTGCTCAAGTTTCTCATCCATATTGATGTTCTTAAGAGAGGGTAGAGCTAATATTCATTAATAAACTGCTTCAAAGGTAAAAAATTAGTTGACCAAAGGAAAAATGCATCGAATGATGTCGATTTTAAGGTTAAAAAAATATAATATCTAAAATTTTTTCGATTTTTTTCCTGAAAATCTCTGTTTGGAGCAAATTTTGAGAAAAAACGCATTTTGTAGCAGCATGTAGCAGAAAAATCGTTTTGCGCAATTGGCGCAGCCGTGGGAGCTCATAGCAATATTTTCGCAACATGAAATCAGTATTAAGCGTCACAGGAATCCGATAGTCTTGTTTTAATAGTACTAAAAATACCAAACATTTTATTCAAAATTTTAGTAACTTACAATTTTTGAAATTTGGCAAGTGCAGAGTATAAATTTTTCAAGAACAGTCAAGAAACATACAAGATGTTTTTGAGCATGTAAACAATCACAGTGTAAAAATTACTTCAGCATCTAATTCACAATATCAAATGAATTTAATTTTTCAAATTTTTAAAACGTTTGTAATGAATAAACATGAGAAAAATCAAGAAATATACAAGGAATTAAAATTCCAATGTGGAATGTACAATTGTTGTCAGCCTAAACAAAAAACATATTTAAAAAATCACAGTCTTAAGATTAAAAAAAAAAAAAGTATTTTATTCTTAGTATTAGAAATATTTACCAAGAGATTTAAAGATAGATTAAAATGGAATCACTAAACAATCATTTTGAAAATAATTTATTTTATAGAGATGCATTTTAAAATTTAATTTTGAACACAAGACAATTTTTCATGTAGTGAAAAAAAATGAAGTTATAAAGAATTCTACATTGTTACACTTACTTTCTGGAATACATTAAAAACTTATTAACTTATATCACAAAATAGGGAATTACAACATTTTTTTCAGAAAATGTATCATTTGATAGACATAAACTAGGGGCATCAAGGGACAATGATTTTTTTATCATTTTTTTTAAAGATAAACATATTTTTTTGACAATTTGAAAGATTTAAAATAAATAAAGAATCAAATTAACTTAGTTTTTTTTAAGTTAAAAATAAGCTTCTGATAAATGAAATAAATACTTTGTTACATTTATGCAGGTTTTTTTCCACACTAAGAGAAAATGACATTTACTTTAAAAATTAGTAGATGTTATATGATTACTGAAATTACTTCCAGTGTAAAAAGAAGCTAATATAATTTGAGTTTCTATTTTAACAGAAAAATAAAAGTTTACAAACAAGTGTGAACTTTTATAAGCTACCCTTAATTGTGTGTACTTTTTTTTTTATCAAATATGTACTCAAAGAAAATCAAAAAAGTTTCCCAAAATAAAACCCTGAAATATATATATTTTTATATATTCTAAGAAAATTATATGCCACGAGAATATAGATATCTTACATACATATATAATCTTTGACTGTTGGATGTATATATATATATATATACAGTAAAACTCTCCTATCGGACACCCTTCTTAGGCAGACGGTTTTAACTTCACCGGTAGCAAATCGTTGAGCCTAAAAAAAACCCTCTTTTAGACGCCTTTTTATTACAGGCAAATATTTTTTTCGCACTGGTGTATCCTATAGACAAGTTTTACTATACATACTTACCGGTAATATATATGACAAATGGTATTCTGTAGAATGTCAGTATGTGATTCTAAGCATTCTACAGAATGCAAGTGTTTCATATATTGCCAGTAACATATGCCTCCATCTATCAGAGATCTCCCCAGAAATTAAAAAGTGGGATGCTCTAAAGCAACGCTTCTTAAATTGTATTCCATGGAAATGTGGGATTCTGCAAAGATCCCTCAAGGGTTTCGTAGTAAATTTGCATTCTTTTTTTCATAACATTCAAGAAAGTCATAGAAAAAGCAATAAATTTTTGAAAAGACACTATGCCCCTCTTGAAAAAACAATAATAAAGAAAAATCGAAAAAGAGAATAATAAGTTCATTTAGTTACTTAGACAGTCGATGAAAATGCAACTGTTCGATGTCATGAATTATTGATTAGAATAGGGAATCTAATCGTGTCAGAGTCTTTACTAGTTGTTAACTACATGAAGTTCTCAGCATACGTGCCAACAAAAAAATTAATGTCCAAGTTGCAGATGGCAATAGACGCTGCAACTTGGCTGATTTGTGTGAATTCCACGAGAACAGTCCACCTTAAAAAGGTTTCCACGTACGAAAAAAAAAAAACAAGGAACGCTGGTGTAAAAGTTAAAAAGGGCACTATAGAATAAATACGGGAGCATTATTGCATGACCTGGTTTTGTAAAGTTGGTTATAAAAAATAAATAATAATTTATAAATAATATGAACTTTGTTTTTTTGAAAGAATTTTTAAAATTTATTGCAGCTGTTACATGTATTTTCTTGGAATTAATTGAATGCAATTTTATTTTCAATAAAAGAGCAAAACATTTATGTTGAAAAGTTTTTCTCACATTTTTTTATGGCAGTAATGGAAACGAAAGGCAAAGAAGGTAAGCTGCCTTTTGAAAAATATACAGGTAGAGCTCTATATGTACATACACTGCTGTATGCACAGCTGTGTGCATACACTGCTGGCCAAAAATATTGCAAGTTTGAGAAATCAATTTTTTCAAGAATAGCCCAATTTCCCCTATATATTTAATATCAATATGTTAAATCAGTTTAAACACAAGATATGAATATTTTTTTACACAAAAATAATTATTTAATTTTATAAAAAATAGCACACAAAAATTGTACTGGTTATCAGAAATCGGCCTGGAATAAAATGAAATAAAGGAAGAATTTCAAATTCTTCTGAAGGATTTGCAATACTTCTTTTGCTATGTTACTGTGATAAACTTTATTTACCTTTTTCTGAAGCTCTTGTTTGCTTCTGGGATGATTTTTGTTACATTTTCCCTCAATTATACTCCATAAATTTTCACACAATTTAAATGTGGCATTTTTCCTGGTTATGGGAAAACATTAAAAAAGTTAGACTTCTCCACCTTGCAGTACTTTCTGCTAGTAGCGTGTACATATATAGTTGAGGTATTATATAATTATTAGAACACATAATATCACAATCAATCATAAAATTCTTAGGTAAATATGCACAGGGCCATTAAGAGCTTAACCGGGTTTGGGGGAAAATACTGACTTGTGGACCATCCCCAAAAAAACTTCTTTTATTTCTAGTCCTTCTCCAGAGGTCTGGGGATTTTCCCCCTTCTTGCTCCATTTTTCAGCAGCCCTTAATATGCATACTAACAATAACTCACATCATACTTAACAAACAGAAAAATATCTCCATTGACAAACTAACTTTGTAAAATACTTTTATGCTATTCTGTGGATATAACACAAAAAGAGAAATGTAACAACTATATGTAATCCATTGTGCGAATTAGCTTAGCAAATATTTAAAACATCTATAAACTGTTTACACCGACAAATAAAGGTATGCATAATATTTTAGTAATTCATATTAATTGGTTCACTTTCCATCAAAAAATACAACACTATAATCACAAAACTCAGAATTAACAATTATGTACAAATATACAAAATCTATCAACTAATATAAAAATAGGAAATATTATTTACTTCACATGTGCTAAGATTAAGTATTTGCATACTTTGAATTTTAAATGCTTCAGAATTTCTAGTGCATTCATTTTAACAGTAATCACAAGTGTTTACATCCATGACATAGTCTCAATAAAGCTAAACATGATATGATTATGCTTCCAAAAAAAAAAAAAAAAGAAGTGGAAAAAGAGTTTTATTGTCAATGCTATTATTAGTCCAAGCATTATGAGAATATAAAAGTGACAGCAACAGGTTCAGAACCAACTATGGCAGGTTCTAATCAATTTAAAAAATACCCTAAAGATGAAGAGCACTCTGAAAACTATTTACCCCAGTACCAGTGAGGTAGCCGAGGGGGGACGCAGGGGGATGGCGTACCCCTACCTTTTATTTTAATACAGGCGTCGACCCAAAAAAACAAGCATAAAAATAAATCCCAGAGTTACATAAAATTCGGAATAAACATACAAGTATTTTATTATAAAATATTGGACTGTTAATTAAACATTCAATGATAAGATGATGTTTTTCATTAACATAAAACAATAATGAAGCCATAAGGTGTTGTGTGAAAAATCTAAAAAACAAATGAACTAACTATAATTTACTGTCTCTATATTTATGTTCAGTTAGCATGGATGGTAAACTTTCATTCTAAACAACACATAGTTGTTTACAATTAAAATTGATTGATTAAGTTAAATCATACAAATTCAAGTTGCAATAAGTGGGGCAAAAAAGCTTCAAAATTAAAATTTAAAAATCAATTTTTTGTTCGAATACAATAATGCAAGATTGAAAAGTTAGTAAATACAAAAAGCCAGGATCTGATTAATCCTTTGAGTACGGAATTATTTGAAGATTTTTATGTCCATGGGACGGATTTAATTTGTCTCTATATGGATCATCACTTTTCTTCTCCCCCCAACCTCCTTCCTCGTTAGCTCTAGGCCTTAGGGATGAAGGGCGTGAGGTCCATGGATTTTACATGCACGTATCCCGAAGTGTACACGGTGGGTCTTCAGCAGGTCTCGTATCAAACAACCGACAAACTCACCGACACACTTGTCAAATGTACACAAAGGGTTTATGAATATTTCAACTTTTAACATCATGTAATAAATCTAATAAAAAAAAATTGTAGCAACTTTTTACACATGTAGCGTATTGAGGATACAATAAAGTACATATGAAATAGTTTTCTATAAATGAAAGAATTATAATCCCCTTACAGCAAAAATGGTCATCTATTGCCTATTTGCAGGAACTTATTTCAGTGAAGTTAGAAATCCAAATGGAAGAAAAATATACAACATTTAAGAAATTTCTCATGAAAGGGTCTTTTTTCAGCAAAATATATATGAGTGTGTTCAGCATATATATATATATATGTTTTTTTTTGGACAAAATATAATAAATAAAAGCTGGACAAAGAATAGAAGCTCAAAAATTCTATTTTATTTATGAATCTATAAAAATATCTTCAAATAACAGTACTGTCAGTGGTGGTATTTTAGTTTAACTTTTAATTATGTTATAAATTTTTGAAACCATTTTACCAAAGATTAATTATTACAAATTATACAGTAGTAACATGTTTCAACTCATTAATTTTAATTAATTTTTGCTTTTAAATTTAGCCCGGCTTAAACTTGAAACCAGAAGATTTAGTGCTTGAACTAGAAAAGTCTGCCCATGACTATTTTACAGCAACAAAAAGACTTAATCTATTTGTATGACAAGCTTTTACTGACACAGAAATCAAAAGGGTATGTTCAGAAATGAACAACCTTAGGATAGTAATGTGTTAAGCTATATTAAGTAGAAAAAGTAGTAATTAAGTAGAAAATTGTTAGTTAAACTTTAACAGGGTGTTTACCAGTGGTGCAGTTGAAGAGGGATGCTTCTCCCTACCTTTTAATTTTAACTCAAGTGTCCTCCCACTTGTTTCAATTTGAACATAACATACTCCCCCTTTTTCGATAGATGTATATGTAAGTGTCCTCCCCACCTTTTTTTCAGGACTACACCTCTGATGTCTACAGATTTTCAAAAAGGACATTTTTGGGATAGTTTAGCGATGCATTGGATATTGATTCTGCCGGAAATTAGATGTCTGGTGTCCTTTGTACAGGATGGGGTAGAAGTAATGACCCGGTTTTGAGGGGGTATAAAAAAAAGTAATACAATTTGAGACTTAAAACTTTTTATGTTTTGATCTCTATATAATCCCATTTTTTTCATTAAGTTTTGAATAGCAAGATGGCGGCCTTTAGCAGCAATACACTGATACAGTCTATTTCTGAAGTTTTGGGAGACTTTTATGCACATTTCAGGGTATGACAGATATTTTTTCGATAATTCGGTCCTTCAGCTCTTCTAAAGTGTGGGGGTGATGTTTCCAAACTTTCTCCTTCAAATAACCCCACAGAAAAAAAGCTTAGGTACCGTAAATTACGCATAATATTGAAATGCACACAAAGATGTAGTCTATTTTCTCTGTGTGGAAAAAGACTTCATCAATGTATTGCTGCAGAAGGACGCCATCTTGCATTCAAAACTTAATGTAAAAAAATGGATATATATACAGACAGGGTTCCCACTCTTTTTTATAACTAAAAATAAGCACTTTCTAAGACTTTTCAAAGTCATTTTCCAAGACTTTGAATATATTATTGTGGAGCACATACAATACAATTTAATGGATGAAAATCCATTTCGATCAAGTTGAATGTTCTTACAGATAAGTTAAACTTAAAATTTTAATATATAAGAGTATCTTCCCAAAAATTATACATAAAAACATTAACCCAATCTCACTTTTACAAATATGCATATTGTGGATGCACTATACATATAAATAATATGTAAAGAAATATTAGAATAGAGATATCAAGAAAAATGGAAACTGACCACAATCTTCAATGTTTAAACACTAAAAAATCCTAACTTAATACTTAATAATATTACTTGAATGCAAGACTTATTTTGTTTGTACTCCTGTTTTTTTTTTTCGTTTTTTAATTATCAAAAAAATATTTAAGAAGCAGAACAAATATTTGCATGAGAGTCATTCCTTGGTGACCATGTTATTGTTATTTTTTTCTGAAATGGATCTAAATTATTATAATAATAAAGTAAAATAACACTACCGTCACATGCTATGTCACTTCTAATAACGGCATTGGCATTAGAAGCTTGGGGGGGGGGGGGGGGATAAAAAATGTGACTGATGTTACTTTTGCCAGTCAACAGTAAGCTTTTTAAATCCCCTTAATTTCACACATAAAATCTTATGCCAAAAAAGAAGTGGGGTACCATTATTATAACTCCATTGTAATAATTTCAATCAATTTCAGAAAAAAAAGGCAATTTTAAAAGTTAGAAACATAATTAAATTTTAATGTCAGTGGAATTACCCATGAACTTTAACTTTTTGATCCAAGGTTAAAAAAAAATCTGCAATTATAAGAAAGAAAAATAAAAGTAGTGAGGGTTAGTTAAAAATTTTATGAATGAATAAATGGTCAATTAAAAGCACATCAAAAGCTTTGTAGATAATAACTTGAAAAACATTTACATTTCAATTAAATTCTTTTTCTTTTTCAGAAATCTTAATGTCTAATTCTTTAACTTCAGATGCTTTTTCTTTAATATCAATACGAAGTGAATTGGATTTCATAAAAAGTGAAATGTTTTTGGATGACTCTGCCTTATTACACAGTTCTCCTGCCGAATTTTCCATAACTGTGACATCAGCTTGAACTTGAAGAAAATCTTCTTTTAATTTTCAATAATTTAACTCTTTTTTTTCTTTTTTTATTGTCATCAGAATTTTTTTTTTTTCTTTTCAATTTTTTTTTTCTTTGATCTTTCAGGTCACTTTCAGGTCATTCCATATCAAATCATCCAGCCACAAATGAAAATGAAACCCATGGCCTCAGATTCTCATGATTTTTTTTTTTTGTTATTTGTTCATTTTACTATCAGGATTACCGTTGCAAGTTTTTTTGTTGCTATCTTTAATACTTTTTGAGATACCAATTATCTGAAACGCTTTTAAAGAGACGTCTTCGTTATACGGGCAAATTTTGTGCTGGCGACGTAGTTCAAGCAAGAAATTCATAACTTTGTCAATTTTCATGATATCAAAAAAAAAAAAAAAAAAAAGCACTAAAATGTTTAGAATAACTTATAAAATTAGACAAAAATGCATTGAAACAAATACATATTCAATGGTGCAGTTAGTATTAGCCGAAACTTGGATTTCATAAATATTTTGAAGAAAAAACATGAAATTTTAAAACAGCAATAAAACTAAAAGGCACTGCAGTAATCAATATATATATATATTTTTAAATAATCCTCTAAGTATAAACTAAAAGGTTCTGAAATAAAATTGGTGTCTTTTTTACTGCCAATATATAATTTCACAGTAAATAATTTAAAAGTATGTACAAAATATCTTTCACTACATTACAAGTTTTCGCTTCCTTTGTAAAATACTAATTGCTTTTTTAAAAATCATAAAATACAGACAATATAATGCAAAATAAGATTATTTTTACAAGAAATAAGTTCGTAATTTAATGTTTATAAAATAAAAAAACAACATAAAATTGAGGAAGAAAAAGAAGTCACTGAATCATGATTTTTTAAAGTATCTAAACATAATGCAGGCTCATTTCCTATTTACAAACTGTGACATGCCAAATGACCAAAAGTAACTTTTATTTTTAAAATAAAACTATTTTAAATAAAAATTTGTGTGAAACAATACCTTTCTTTTTTTTTTCTTGAGTATGTTTTAAAATGTTTTTGCACTGGAGATCGAATGAAGCAATCTCCTTTTGCAGAAAATAAATATATTCTACCTGATGCTAATAGTAACTGCATCATTTAATAGGTATTTGTTTAAATGCATTTTTGTCTTACTCTGTAAGTTATTCTGAACATTTTAGTGGAAACATTTTTGTGATATCATGAAAATTAGCAAAGTTATGAATTTTTTGCTTGAACTACGTCGCTATCACAAAATTTGTCCGCAAAGCGAAGACGTCTCTTTAAACACATTTTAGAAAATTAATATCTCAAAAAGTATTAAAGATCGCAACAAAAATAGTTACAGGGATAATCGCGATAGTAAACTGAACAAATAAAAGAAAATCATTAAAATATGAGACCATGGGTTTCATACCCTGGATGAAGTGGTAGGTCTGACCCTTTCTCATTTCTTTCGTATTGATAGTTTTATGAATTTCATTACAATTATTGGCATTCTCAAAATGAGCCTCTGAGCAATATAAGATTCCTCTTTCAAATTTTCCACTTCTAATGACTTATTTACACTAAAGCCATGTTCTACAGTCGCTTGACCGTGTGATAAAATCAGCAAAATTCTTATAACCCTCCATAATTTTTCACTTTCTGAACCTTTGTTTAAAAAATCGCATAAAAAACTGATCAGAAAATGCATAAAAAAATACGGTAATTTAAAAATCGACTTTCGTATTAAAAAAAAGCATTTATAAGCACCTTTGAGTGAAAATAAGTACTTCTAAGGGCTTTTAGAAACGAAAGGTCAAATTAAGCACTTCTAAGCACTTATAAGCACCCGTGGGAACCCTGTACAGATAAAAATAAAAAAAGTAAGTCTCAAATTGCATTAGTTTTATTTCAAAATACCCCCTCAATACCGGGTCATTACTTCTGCCTCCCCCTGTATTTTGAAATCATGTTAATTAAATTTAAAAAATCCAATTTGACAAGTAGGATAACTGGATATTTCTGGATGTCAGATTCTGTACATTTAAAAATCTGTCAGCTACCAGATATCCGGTGTCTTCTGGGGGGGGGGGGGGGTCTTGTAGGATGGAAATTTTTGTGATCTATTCATAATTTTTGTGACTTTTTTGTTATTTTTGTGATTGGTTTTCAAACTCGTGATTTTTTCAGAACTTTAGGGACCAGTAGACACCCTGTTTAATATTTGGCAAAATCGCTACTCTTAAGACTACAAATGAATTCTTGATGTTTAACCAAAGTAAAACAAATCCAATATGGTACACCCGGTTGCATAGGCTCAATTGGACAATTGGTGCAGCAGCCGCCATTAAGTTTCTAATCAAAACAGACGTAATAAACATCATCTTTTGAAAGTAAAACTAAAGATTGGAAATGTAATATCTCTAACCAAAATATACAAACGACATAGTTTCTAATTCTTGAAGAATGATACACTTGATATGAGTGGAAATTCTTATGTATCATTATAATACTGTATATGGTGTGTGTTATTATGTAAAGATGGCACATTTCGACTGCATTTTATATAATGCTTACATTATTAAATATTTACAACAATTCTCAAACACGATGGCATTAACTAGAACATGTAATCAAATATTAAGCAAATTTGCAGTAAAATTACATTTCATTCAGTTATCTTCATTGTTGTAGAGTAATACTAATTATAAAGAATTATTCTGTTAAAATTTCCTGTATACAAAATAAAGCAAAATATATAATTAAATTTGTTTTCTAAAAAGTGTATTAAGTTTTAGATTTCTCCAAAATAGCTAAAAAATAGTAAGATTTTCATCTTTATAAATAGCTTATACAGGAAAAATATTTAAAAATATTTGACATTATTTCTAGCCAAAAATAAATGTTTAAATATTTGATGCTATCACTATTAAATCTGAAAAAATTAATATTTCATATCAAAATGTTTTTTTTTTTTTTTTTTTAATTTCAGTTTTCTTTCTTTCTCATTTATAAATTTAAAAGCTATAACATGTTCATATAAAATAAAAAATCTCAGTATTAAAACAATTTTATAAATAACTATAAATTTTAAAACTGCCGTATACTAATAGCTAAATTATATTTATGCAAAGGTTTGATAGTTTTCTATTAGTAAACTTTCAATAAGGAAACAAAAATTTATTGTGAAATTCACATATACGCAACACCCATTATTTCAACGAGTCATTATCCGAGCTATAGAAGGTAAAACCTCAGCTTGAATGGTGCAACAAGGAATTACTTCACCATCCACTGTGAGCAACCCATCAGAAGTAGAAGGTTCCAAACGAAAGGCATGTATTGGAATATAATCAACATAAGGTATATTGACATGATCACCTGTTTGTAATGAGGCCAAAAAATACATAACTTGAGCTCTTGAAACATCAGCCCTGATTACTATCAGCCACATTACGCCATCATTAGGTCTCGCATCAGGGGCGAACAGGACATCAGATGATAAATGTGTCTGATGACACGCATACACAAGAACAAATTCTTCATCGAGAGTGACCCAATCGTCTGGAACTGGACTACTCAGAGGAGGACAGAAAGGAGCTGATATGGTTGGTTGAGAATATTTCCGCTCGGAGTTAACCACAGAATTCTCATGAGCAATGTCATGAGGAGTTTCGTCAAGAAGAAGCTCTTCTTGAAAATTAGTCTTGTCAGCAAATGAATTATTTACTTTCTCACTACTGAAACTATATTTTAACAAACGAACTGCTCTATCTTCATCTTGGATAATATCAGGGTCCCGAGCTCCAAAGCTTTTCGATCGAAATATAGAATGATCTCCATCCTCTTCAGCAAAGGCTGAATTATCTGACAAAGTCAAACTGCAATCCAAAGTTTTGCTTCTTTTGGGCTTTGGTTCAGGGAATACTTTTACTTGGGACTTTGGATCATAATCTCTAACTGGTAAATAGGATAATCGTCCTTTGTATTTTCGCAGGCCTACAAAAAATTTTGAAGATAGATGTAATAATGCATTACAAAAGAATCTCAATAGTATAAAGATTATTACATATTGTAACAGTTTTTTTTTTTTTAAGAAAATGCAGCCTACCAACAAAAAGATTGCTTACATGAAGATTATTGATTGTTGAAAACAATTAAAATAACTTTAATAATTTTTAAGAAAATAATTTCTATGCATTAAAAGTATTGGATCACTCTCATGTATAATGAACTTATTCTTAAAAATGTCTATCATTTTTTTTCTTTCACAAATTCAGTTGATGTTATTAGCATTTGTATCAAATCGTTTGTTTTTTAAAACTATTGGATAGTTTACTCTTGATTGATAAAAATAAACGGATGAAGGAAATGATACGAAAAACCTAACACACAAATAAAATTAGTCAAAAGTAAAATCCAAATAAGGTAAAATTATTTGTTTTATTTCCCAAAAGCAACAGGCAAGAGTGACCTGCAAATTATTTCGTGCATATTTGAGTCAAGAGTATTCAATAACAATTGACCTTCAGTTGGGTTGCAAATTTAGGCCTGTGCATGCTTCAAACATTGTAAATTGATGGTACATATCGCTTATAGAAATAAACAGTGTCATATATCTGCAAAAAATCTTTTTTTTTTTGTTTTTATATCAAAATGTTCAGATTTTTAAGCTCTTTATATTGGGAATACTGCTGTAAGAAAATGTTCAAAAATTATGGCTAGAGGCCAACTGCATTTTTTGGTGCAATACTGTAATAACTATCTTTTACAGTTATTTTTAATTTTTTTGACATCATTAACATCCATCATGTGAGAGAAAACTAGAACAATAACTATTTTCTGAACAAAATCGATTATAATTATCACTGAAACAAATAAGGCAATTAAATAAAACAAATTGTAAAATGTTTAAATGCCTCTCTTGAAAAATGTCCATTTTGTAGAAATGACGCTGTTCATTTCTATAAGCGATATTTCATGAAAATAAGTATAGTTAAAAAAAAAAAAACTTGTCTTAAAAATAAATGTTTTAATTCTTGACATATAAAAATAATCTGGATTTAAGTAATAGGAATTCAACTATTCTTTGTTAAGTAAATTTCAAGTTACATGTAAATCTTTCAGGTATCTTCTCATAGAATGCATTGTGGCATGACTCATATAAAATTCAGAAAATAATTTTGCATTTATTCCTGGTATACTGAACAGAGATGCCGGTCTAACAAAACTATCATTTTTTGGATGATTCAAAAAATGATAGTTTTGAATGACTCATCACAAACAAGTTTTGATAAAATAATTTAAGGCATAAATAATTTTACCTAATGCACGTATTATTCCCCACACAGCAAATCGAGCTTCACCAATAGCTCTAAGTTTTTCTGATTCTATGTCAATGTCAGCCATCAAGCCCCATCCAACAGATAAAAATGAAAAGAAAGACTCATTTGTGGTCTCTACTCGGACCAAGTCCATGGGAGTGATCCGTCCACGAATAATATTCAAAACAGAAGGAATAACAGCAGTCACATCATATGGTTCACTATAAAAAACAGGAGGCCAAATATAATAATGATAATGAAGTAAAAATCTTTTTTTGTTTTTGACCATTTCTCTGAGTAAATAGTCATTTCCAAACAAATCAACAATGCCACTTGCTTTCCATTGAAATTCCAAAAAAATTGATTTTACAATAAGGGACTCGATAAAAATGTCTTGTTAGAATACACTTCCCTAGTGTAAAATCATAAATATATACAGTCAAACCTCGTTAACGCAAACTGGATAGGGATGCCGAAATGTTTCTGCGTTACCCAAATTTTGCGCTGACCAATCTTCACGTTTACAGGCATGGTGTATTAGGATTCTTTCATGATTTATTTTTATTTTTGACGCAGTAAATTAATAAATAAAAATAAGTATGTAAAATAAAATAAAGTAAAATATAATTAAGCTAGATAAGAGTTAAAATTTTAATAGATTATCCAGGACTTTAACTGTGTAGGTGAATTTGACTGGTCCAAGAATGCTTATTTACATAAGGTATGTTCCTTATTGCCCAATCAGATTCAAGTGTGTTCCAAACTGGAGCAAAAGCCATGCTGAAAATGGGTTCAAGGTGGAAGAGATGTGATATGTTTTTTGGTGTATGTTACAAGAGACAACATGTTTCTTTTAAATGCTTCTTCAAATAAATGTAGTTGCTTTTAAAGGAAGTATATTTTTTTCTGGATGTTTCATTCAAGATACACAAGATAAGTGAACTTAATGTTTTTATTCAGAAAATGATACTCTGCTAAGATTTAGACTCCCTCTCTGATCCTTCGTAAGAGAGTATCATTTTTTCCTTCATTGGTTCACAGCATAAACTCTGCTTCGATCTTATTCCGATTTTTTACAATCGTAGACAAAGTTATGCTGGCAATCCCGTACTTTGCAGCAATCTCCATCTTTTTCAGTGATGTACTATTAACTTTATTTTAAATCTTGCATTGTTTCCAATGATAAGGCTGCTGTTTACGATTCATTATTGAAAGAATTCTAAAAAAACCAACTGCACAGGACCTTCAACATTTAGTGTACAGGTGATCAAATTTGTTCTTTTTCAGTTTACAACTGATTTCCAAGAATAGTACTTAGCAACATGTTAAACAAACGAAATGACCAGAAACGAAGAAAAGAATATGCTTAATTGACACTCTCTTGCTTGAAAACCAGCAGAGGTGGGAAATTTTCCTGACCCACACACTTTCGAAAAAGGTCTTTTTGAAATTGAAACTCTACCCTATTGTTTCCTAATGTACAGGGAGAACATTAGAGTGACCCCACAGTGACCAAAAGAACTGTCGCCAAGGAGGTCTGTGAAGGTTAATCACTCTTATTAATATGAGTCCATATTGCTTACCTATCTTGTCGATTCAGTCACTGATCCTATCCAACAAATAGGTTGACAGAGTCTAGAAATAGGATTAGAATTAATGAGACTGAGGCATTTCCTCTGTTTTGCTATTTTCATGGAATACATAGAATCTAAGTGCAGATCTTTCAACCGTCCAAACTTAGAAGGATATTTTGTGTCAAAGGATTCCTTTATCCCTTTATATTCTTTTTCTTGACCTTAATTTTTTTTTTCATCTTACACAGGATTTCGTCTAAATCAATTCGTCTTAAACGATTGATTTGGCACTAGTATTAAGCTTTATCTGGCGGGGGAATGGCATTTATTTTGCGTTAAATGAAATTCCACGTTAAGGGAATTAGTCAGTGGTGTACTCGAGGGGGGACGCGGGCGGACGGCGTCCCCCCACCTCTTTATTTTCACTCAAGCATCCCCTCACCTTTAATTTCCAGGGAGGACGCTAAGGACGCGAGGGGACGCTGAGCTTCCTAACTTATTTAAGATTCAAAATAGGCACTCATTAGTAAATTAACAGCTTTATGAAATAAGACAAAAGCTTTTAAAACTATACATAAAGGCTGCTTGCTACTTCTACTTTAAATTCGTGAAAAAAAAGGGATTCCCTGATTCTGTCAAACAACAATTAACAATCGCAGGTTAATATTACTCTTCAAAATAAGCGCTTTAAAATATGAGTAAACGGGAACTACATAAATTCAGAGAATTAGTATCAGCTGTGCTGGCCTGCCTAGGAAATAGGTGTGCGGGGGGGGGGGGGGGAGAGGTTTCAAATATCATCATAATTTATTGAAATCAAAATAATTGACACTGCTTGTACTGATTTGTTTTTTTACAAAACAGTGAGACGTTGATATTATTAGAGTAAAAAAGTTGGGGGACAATGAACGTCCTCTTTCGTCCCCCCCCCTAGATTTCACCTTAAAAAAAGTAGCTTTCCTTTTGGTATGCAATATCGAAAAACCTACAAGCATATTAAACATTTTCTTTCACAATCATTTGCTTTCTCGTCATCGCTTCAAGCCTTTTGCATATTCAAACTTTATGCATTAAGCTTTTTGTTAAACAATTTCAAAACCAAATTAATGTAAAAACATGTTTGGATTACAAATGATTATCTGTGCAAAAACCTGTTATGGCACGGCACAAAATTGCGGTGTAAATTCATTTTAAAATGCCTTATCACTTTCAATTTATTCAGCGCTTTTTTTCTTTTTCGGTGATTATCAGGAACGAAAAATCCAAAAAGTACTTCAGGGTTTTTTTTAAATTTTGATTTTTTTCAAAGACAATTTTATATAAAACTAAAAAAAAATTATAACCACATAAAAGGCCTATATTTTCAGTCAGAAAAAAATTCAACGAGACTGGAATGAAGCAAAAGCAAACTGATTTTTCTCAGTCCCACGCTTTTCCATTTATTTCCTATTGTTAACAAACTTTGCTATTGCCAGCTAATTGAAACCATCTACATGGGGGGAGTGGGAACCGGCCAAATAGCTTTTCTCTGTCGTGACACCACATGTTGCCACAGTTCATCAGGTAGCCGATACCAAGTTGAGTATTTTATGATGCTGCTTCCAAATTGCTGCTTGCCCAGGGCTACAAGGCTTTGATCACCCGACCAGAAACCCCTTTGAGACAAATAAACCATGCTATCCTACGGTACCTTCAAGATAATTGTTTTCGTTCTTCGTGATCGTCGGTTTCGACCGAACCCCCTCCCCCAAGCCAAAAAACGAAAACAGATTCGTAGAAAAAGTTTGGAGATATGAGTCTGTTCAAATTGCTCTCGGAAACCAATACTGTCTACACCTGCTGAACGACATCACATGCAAACTAAATTCTAAAAGTGACTGACATAATGCACAAAAATATAATCTGTCTGTCCTAGTAGTGGTACGCTACTCTATCCATTGATGCATTGATCACTCGTTATAGATCGAACAAGCAATTTCTCAAGAAGCAGGGGGGAAAAGAAAGAATGGAAAGATTTAGGCAACAAAATCTGTTGGAAACATTTTTAACCCCTTCCAAACGTAGAAATACTAGTACGGAGTTATCAACTGAAATAAGAGATGAAACATCCAATCAAAGTGAATTGTAAGTACTTTTTTTTGATTTACGCACTCATGTTTAATAGTTTTCGATTATAAAATTAAACTGAAATATAATTCATTTTCTTCTCGCTCCAAATTTTAATAAGATCGAGTAGTTTGAATTTTGGTTTGTGTTTTTTCAATTTGAAGTTTCTTTCCTTCTATTTGGCTAAGTCTTTAAATAAGTGAAACATGAAAAGCTGAAAAAATAAATTTGAAGTTAGTTAAAAAAAAAATAAATTTACTTTTTTTAAAGTGTTTGCATTGAAATATTGTATTTTAATTAAATGAAGTTTTAAAAATGTCTCAACTCTTTCTCCTCGGCATGAAGTAAATACACACACACAGAAATATGGTGAAAGTCAAGGCCGTATCCAGAAGGGGGGGGGGGGGGGGGGCACGCCCCCCCAGAAAATTTTTGCAATGTAGCATATCCCTGAAACTTTTCTCAACATAAGTGTTTCAAAGTCAGGGTCCCCCCCCCCCCGGAAAAAAATTTCTGGCTACGGCCTTGGTAAAAGTTAGCTTCTAATGACCTCTTAGCAAATTTCTAAGGAATGAACAGATATAACGACACTACATTTGGTTGCCCTCGTTTGCTCGGCGCCTATTGATGTCTATGATGTTATGCAAATAAAATACACAATTTGATCTCTGATTTTAATTCAAAACAAAAATAATTTTTTTCTCCCCAATGCATCAGGTATCCTTATGTTACCCGAAAATAGTAAAAGCCACTGAGAATAATTTGTATAACATTTCTTTTACATTTTTAATATAATTATTAAGATTGTTTGTTGACGAACTGTATAGTTCAATTTGAACAATAAAAGATTTTGACGGTTTTTTTTCAGTTTAACAGTTTTAACCTCTGAAATTGAGCATTTGATTAAAGCTAAATTATTGTTTTCAAAACAAAATATATATTATATGCTTTTTTTCACACCGTATTATATATTATATTTGTAATTTTGCGCTTTGGTATTTTTACGTACAGGGTGAAGGGTGGTCCAAAATTATTGGGCACATTACATGTTTGTAAAAAAAGGAACAAAATAAAGAATATGAGGAAAAGTTTTCATGTTTGATTTGTGTTGCGGAAGTTAATCGAATGAAACATAATCATTTGATACCATGATACCTCCCATTGTGTTGTCTCTCTCTTTCCTTTTTTTTTTTTTTTTTTTATTTCAAACATTGCTTAGTAATGATTTGTGCTCATTAATTTTTACTACCCTGTATAATGAAAAGAATAGAAATAATTACACTTAGAAAATAGTTTATTATGAGTCACTTAATAACTATTAGAGTTGTACTGTGTAACTTGCTATCTTCCTAAAAATCACGTTTTAACTCTTTATAAGGCTGGTCCAAAATTTCTAGTTTCCTTTTAGTAATGGTAGATCAATATATTTTTTAAAATATAGATCAAAAAATAAAATTCAGATTGGTCATTAAAAATTACAATGCGTTTTACCTCCCCACTTGCTAAAATAGTTTACTATAAATTTTTAAGTTGGTGAATTTTGTGTGAAGTATACTTTAACCGTCGCCCTATTAAAGGGTTAAAAAAAGTTACATATTTATGAATATGTGAAACAAAAGAAATGTGAAGTTGTTTTTTTAAGTTATTATTGTTATTATTTAAAAATTATTATTTCAATTAATCAATGTAGAAATATCATAACATATGGTGTTTTATTCAATTGTTTTTAAGCACTTCAATAACTAAAAAAAATTGAAATTTTGTAAATATAAGTATTTTACTTTTACAAGATACATGCAAAATTCATTCATCAGTGGGGAGCACTGCCTTTATTGTAGTTTTTACTAAGAACTGTCGCAGCTTTTGCCACCAAAAGACAAACCTAGGCTGAATGGCCAGTCATTCCAAAATTTTCCGGGGGTATATATTCAATGCATATTATAGGAAAAAAACCAACAAAGTACTACATAATCACACGTATATATACAATGCGTTTCTAAGAGTCAAGGGGGGGGGGCGATTGACCCCCACTCCTGATTGATCAAATGCCGCGCCTGTTGAATGGAGGGAAACGACGCTATTTTTTTTTTTTCTCTAGCTTTTCTCTTCCCAAAACTCATATAAGTAGCTTCAATTTTTTCTGTTATTTCTCCAGTGCAATATCGGCATAGGAGAAATAACAGGGAAAAAATGGAAGTGACTTGGGGGCCAATCCATGCAAGTGATCTAAAATCTCAGAAAAAATTTAACATCACCTTTTTTATTTTCTTCAAATTTGGCTTATCATCTGTACCTCTCAAGAAAATTAAAAATCCAAATTTTTGGATTTTTATCCTGTTTTGTTTCTTAGTTATCAGACTTTAATTTTGTAAAAAACTCACATTTTTTAATGGTATGCTTCAACACAAAACAGGCTCATCAACAAATAGAAATAAAAAGTTCTAGTAAAAAGCATAGTGAATGCCGTTTCATATGATATGCATCATGGCTAATTTTATAAAAATTTTAAATTAAAAAAAATGACCTTAAAATTTAAATTTTAAATTTCTCGAAAAACGTATAATGGAAATTTTTCAAAATATTCTTACATATTTCTGTCTATTTTCTCATCGATTATGCAAAATTTCAACTTGGGATCTCAATGGGATCATATTTTTTCAATTTTTTAAATGTAATTTGATTTACCAAAAAATGAACATTTTTGTTATTCAAGCTATTTTAAGACGATGGTTCCTTAAAGGCGATGATTTAGTTAGTCTGCTAAACACATCTATGTATACGTGAACAAGCATGGACATGTCTGTGCATGAAATTAACAAGTTCAAAATTTATTTGGGGGCAGGGGGCAAGAAATACACATTTTTGTCATATCATAGCTCCCTATTTTAAAATATTGTTTACAAATAATTCAATAATTATTTAAAGATGAACAAATTGACTTATTTTATGCATTAATAATAATTTTTTTCTGACTTATTCTTTGTTTTTAGACATATTTTAATGATATGAAGGGAAAAAAAGTATTGAATTAAATTGATCTGAAATAGTGAGGGAGGGGCCCAGCTGGCTTGATTTTACAACTTTTGGTTGTTAGTCTTGATTTGCGCTTATTAGCCTCCATTGGACAAAGCAAGACAAAAAAAAAAAAAACTATGTAGCTTACCCCCGAGGCCGCAGCCAGAAATGTTTTCGGGGGGAGGGCCTGATTTTGAAACACTAGCGTTGAGGAAAGTTTCAGGGAGGAATATATGCTACATTGCGAAAATTTTCGGGATTTCGGGGGGGGGGGGGGGGGCTGGGCCCGTCGCCCCCCCCTCTCTGGAAACATTTTGAAAGCAAATTGCTCCGGGTAACAAAGATATATGTTCGCATTTGAAAGCGTCCCCCCACCTTTTTTTCCAGGACTACACCACTGGAATTTGTGTTCACGGGGTTTCACTGTAAATACTCTATGCGAATAAGTATATATATTTTGTCAATTGGCTGACTGACTGTAGGATAAAACAGTTGAGAAAACATTCTCGTAATCATAGTGATTAACCATGATAACAAATCATATGAAGAGTTATCAGTACCAGGTGACAGTATAAGTTCATACTTTATTTTGGGGCAGCTGCAGAGAGGGAGCAGAAAGATGTTTCCACATAATCTTTATTAAATTAGCTATTCTTTTTATATCATACATTACTAAAATAAGTGCTGAAGTCTAACTTATATGGTAGTGTAGAAATAAAGTTAAAATAAGCAAAAATACCCAGCAGCATGACTTATTGCTCTGGCAAGACCATTTCCAGATCCTCCAGGTATAACTCCAACAGGCATTTTTACAGCTTCTTGCCAATCCGTACGAGACATTAATCCATTATATACCTAAAAGAGAAAATGATGAATAAAATAATGTTGAAAGAATTGCTTGCAATTATTATGTGCAAATTAGACATAAAAGTCATCTCTTTTAACTTTCCTTAGCTAAGAAAATTTTGATAATATCCTTAGAAGTTAAAATTAGTATCTTCAAGTGTAAATATTGCACGGTAAATGCACAACATTTTTTGAACTGAAATTTATTTGTCTAATAATGCCTGACCGTCTGCATCAATTTGTATTCTGTCAAAACTTAAAACAAAAAGTAAAATAGGTTGAAAGTGTCTTAAGCATTGCTGCATTTTTTATGTTAATCCTCATGTACACAATTTTACATTCAAAGATGTCATTTAATCAATACTTCTTAGTTTATAATATTACAAATCTTCATGAATTAAATTTTTTATGAGCTAATATGAGCAAAAATTAAAGCATTTTTTAGTTACAGTTTAAGCATTCGAAAGATAAAATTACTGGGAAAAATAAACAATAAAATTGTTTTATCTCTGCTTTTGCCATTGCCTTCAATAAGTTTTACCACGGTTATAAACTTAAAGTTTGAAGCAAATGTTGTCAAACTATTGCAGTGGCTTTAAACATAGGAAAATACCAAATTTATTTTTGAAATTGTTCAGGGTTCAAATCCATGTGTTGCTTTTAATGACTCGATACATCTTTTAAATAATCAACAAGACTGATAGTAAACTATTGGAGAAACTTACGAATTAACTGAAGAAATCATGGATTCAAAATGGTTCGTAGGAGTCATGCCTCAAATCTTCTAATGTCTCTAAATATAGGCTATAATTGCATTTTTGGCATTAATATCGAAGAATGTTCAGCAAGAAGTCTTTGAACCCCTTCCTCCTCCCCCAAAGTCAACTAAAGATAGCCTAGAATTGCCTGTTTTAGACTTCAATTTCGAAAATTTTACGGACCCCCTATTTGTGCGCAAATATCACAAAACATATTTACATCGTGGAAAAATTAGTTGAAATATCCAACCTAATAATAATGTCTTTGAAAATATGTATGGTGCGTTACTTTTGCAATGACCCTTGGATGTATGTATATACATACATATATCTATATATATATATAACAGTATATGGATTTGCTGGATCAAAAAAAAAAAAAAAAAACATTGTGGAGGTTGTTAAACTCATACCTCCCCACTCCCTCACTCCTGTAGATCAACTTTGAAACTGTTCTTTTCTCGCCATGGAAGTGGACCCAGGTGCCACTAAGTCCAGTTACGCTACTGGCTGGACATCATTATTGCATTTGTATTTGTAAATCTGTTTTTATAATTCTCAATCTAAGAGCCTTTTTGATTTAGTTTGTGTAAGGAATCCCCATTGACAATTTACCTTGTCAACACTATACATGACTGGAACTACTACTTTGGAAATTTTTTTTTCTGTGAGTTTTTAAAATTATTATTATTATGAAGCAAGGGAGCCCCAAAGTCACTTACGACCCATACCCCCATGTCATTATGAATGGTGCCTGCCTATGTATATATATGAACTTACCTCAAACAATAATCCATCCCCTGACACTACAACAATTCCATTCCATTGAGTAAGGTCTTCCTTCTTTACATAATCTCTTGCACAATTTGCACGATCTACAAGTTAATAAGGATAGAAAGATGCAGATTAAGAAAGTTTAAAATCCATATTGTTCTTGCAATGATAAGAATAGTGAAAATAATAACAAATAAAAAACTTCACTTTTAAATACATTAAATTAGTACCCTCAAGATGTGTGATAGAATTAATACAATTGAAAGTTAATTTTTACGATCAAAGTTAAATATTGGAGAAGTATTACTTTTCCCTTAATAAAAAAATTGATTTTTGAAAAAAAAAAAAAAAAAAAAGCTGCTTTTTCCGCAACAGCATTTCCCCTCTTTTGATGATACCCTCATCTTTTACTCATCCACATTACATCATCCACTTTACATCATCCACTATCATCTTAATTCATTCCTCCTGGATGAATGTAACTATCGGACAACACAGCAGTACATTAGTTTCAACTGTGCGACTCACACGGACAATATTTTATCAAAGGAAAATGGCTGACATTTTTCATAAAGAGCTTGTGATTTTGCTTATATAAAGGAGAAGATGAGATCACGGACCTGGAGGAGAGTGTGTAGCAGGATCACGGAGCAGTTGAACGAGATTTTGCCTGGAACTGGAGTGAAGCAGGAGCAAACATATTTGTTACTCCACTGCTCCGATTTTTTTTGAATTACATTCATAAACTTAAAAATAAATAAATGAGGTTTTTTTGTAGAGCCCCTTTGTTTTTTTTTGAGTTATCAATTATTTATCAATAAATATATAATGTTTTATGTGCAACACATACAGTGCACATGAAACATTATATTTATTGATAAATAAATAATGTACCGACAGTTTTTTAGATTTCTTAACACATATATTACCTATTAATAAATAAATTAAAAAAAACGATAAATGATTTCTATTAAAACTATTCAGAGTGCAGGGCTGGAGGGAAGCTGGAGCAACTACTAACAAGTTGAAATGGATCTAGGATGGAGTACCTCAAAAAAGCTCCAGATCCCTGGGTGGTAGTTTAATTATTAATATTAATTTGGGATTCTCAACTTCTACTTTCTTACCAGATTTTGAATTGTATGAACTTAGTACTTTCTATCATTATTATATTGTACAGATTTTCACAAAACAAAACTATGAAATTTAAAAAAAAGGAAAAATAATTTTCTGAAACGAAGTGGCCCAAGCTACAATCCAACATTCTATCTTGAGCCACAATTAAATGGTTTTGCACAGCACATCATATGAAATATTTTATACAATAAATATGAAATATTTTATATGTAAAATATTTACATGTATACTTAATAAAGTTTTATATGTAAATAATTTTCATTCTTTTTTTGAAAAAAAAACTTTATTATTTATTTTCAAGTTTCTGAATGTAATTTCTAAACATTGGAGCGTTGGAGTGCAATGAATTTTTCGAGCAATTTTTTGTTGCACTGACCAATAAAAAAAGCAAAATATTATTTTCAGTATTATTTCGATGCTTATTTTTTGAAATATCCAATGACATTTTCGATTAAAATCACGTAAAATTCTGTAAAACTATATTGCATATAAGTTGTCATTATAACAATAAGAATATTATATCAAAAACAACATAAGTTGGTGGAACAATATATTTTCTAAAACATTAAAACACATGTTGTATAAAAATAATTTAACTTTGTGCAAGAAAACAATAATAATAAAATTACACGTAAATTTAAAGCACAAATGAGCAAAACAATGCAGACATATGTTTCGGGATTGCTTGGAATCCCTTTTTCAGTGCGACAGGGAGCTTCTAGATGCAAAACATCCAAATGAAGCCTGGATGAAGCATTTGGATGTTTTGCATCTAGAAGCTCCCTGTCGCACTGAAAAAGGGATTCCAAGCAATCCCGAAACATATGTCTGCATTGTTTTGCTCATTTGTGCTTTAAATTTACGTGTAATTTTATTATTACATGTTGTATATTTCAAAAAGCACCAGCTGAATAAGTTTCAACATATTGTAACAATGAATTGAAAACTTTTCCCAAGCAAACAAAAAAAAAAAAAAAAACATTTGAAAAGATAGTTTTTGCTTTTATAAACAAAATTCATTCCCATCTTTCACACACAACAGTTGCATGAAACAAATAAAAATAATTTTACAAAATTCATTACACAACTCTTTTACAACAAACAAAATACCCCTTTCAACAGTTTTGAACTCACCAATAGGTCAATACAATAATTTCCTTTCTTATCTCTAAGATATTTGTACATTAAGCACAAAAAAACTATTATTGTTCTTTTGTACAAAGTCGTCTCCATGACAACAAACTATGACACAAATTTTACAGAACATCCAAAATCGGACAAAAATCATTCCTTTGAGTAAAACGTCATCCCATCTGACGATACAACAACCAAATAGAATAGAATCACAAAAGTGCATTAAGCCTAAGATTATATAACACCATTTCGGCTCAGCATACCTCAGTCAATACATGCGCTTCGGTATTTTTATGTACAGGGTGAAGGGTGGTCCAAAATTATTAGGCACATTACATGTTTGTAAAAAAAGGAACAAAATAAAGAATATGAGGAAAAGTTTTCATGTTTGAATTGTGTTGCGGAAGTTAATCCAATGAAACATAATTATTTGATACCATGATACCTCCCATTGTGTTGTCTCTCTCTTTCCTTTTTTTTTTTTTTCAAACATGATTTGTGCTCAGTATTTTTTACCACCCTCTATAATGAAAAGAATAAAAATAATTACATTTAGAAAATAGTTTATTATGAGTCACTTAATAACTATTAGGGTTGTAATGTGTAACTTGCTATCTTCCTAAAAATCACATCTTAACTCTTTATAAGGCTGGACTAAAATTTCTGGTTTCCTTTTAGTAATGGTAGATCAATATATTTTTTAAAATATAGATCAAAAAATAAAATTCATATTGGTCATTAAAAATTACAATGCGTTTCAACTCCCCACCCGCTAAAATAGTTTACTATAAATTTTTAAGTTGGTGAATTTTGTGTGAAGTATACTTTAACCACCGCCCTATTAAAGGGTTAAAAAAAGTTACACAGTTATGAATATGCGAAACGAAAGAAATGTGAAGTTATTATTTAAAAATTATTATTTCAATTAATCAAGGTAGAAATATCATAACATATGGTAAGTACAAAGATAAAACAACGTGAAAAAGCACAAATTCAGATTAAAATTAACGCAAATAGCTATTTCGAAGCTACAAATGGAGCCTCTTCATCAGTGCATAAAAAGAAGAAGAAACGCTCAACACACAAGCAAGAAAGCTGTGAGTGAACAAGGCAATAACCAGAGAGACACCGGTATTTATACCAAATGTGTCGGATTAGCGATTGACCAATCAGAGGCCAGGAACAAGGCGGGAACAGAGCCCGAAGGAAAAGGCGGGAAACGAATATGTAAATTGCAGGAGAAAACCAAAAATGGAGAGAAAAAATTATAAAAATTGTTTCCAAATGTCAGGAAAATATGGAGTGCTGGAAAAATCATTTACTACAGAATGAGAATTTTTCCAAATATGATAAGCTTCCCAAAAATCAAGTTCATGGACAGAAGAGCATTTGCTGATAATTCTAGCAGAAGAAAATTCAAAACAATGATCTAAAGTCCAACAATGCTGGGCAATGGAAGAACGTGCAAGTTCTTTACGCTTAACATAATTTTCATGTTCTTTCAGACGGTGCTTTAAGGCACGTTTAGTCTGACCTATGTAAAACAGACCACATTTGCAAGAAATACTATAAATACCCCAGTTGTTGTGCAAACCAATGGGATACTTCAAATTTGTAAATTTTATTTTATTCACAGGGGAAAATGCAGTATCAAACCCAAACTTCTTCAATATTTTAGCAATTTGCTGACTGATTTTTGGATAAAAAGGTAAAATAATAGTATAAGCAGGCTTGCACTTAGAAACATTGCCAGAAATTGAAGGCTTAATTAACCTGTTATAAATAGAATCAACGACCTTAGGAGAATAACCACGATCCAAAGCCACAGCCTTAATGTACGAAAGCTCAGCATCCAAAGAGTTAGAAGAGGAACATATATTCAAAGCACGGAAAACAAGAGCCTTGAAAGAGGCCAACTTTTGGTTTGGGGGGTGAGAAGAACATTTGTGAGGAGGTAGTGTAACAGCAAAGGGCTTGCGAAACACTGAAGTCATAAAATCGTCATTACTTTTAGTAATTAAAACGTCCAAGAATGAAAGAGAACTATCCACTTCCATTTCAATAGTGAATTGAATGCAAGGATCAATGGAATTAAGCTTATCAAGTAAATGATCAATATCCACTTGCTTCTGATCAAGCAATACAAAACAATCATCAACATAACGGACATAAAAAGGAAACTTTATGGTTTCGAAAAGTTTAGTCTCAAAATAGTGCATATAAATGTCACTTAAAATAGGGCTTAAAGGATTACCCATAGCTAAACCTTCAGTCATACGAAAGTACACACCATCAAATACAAACGTATTTTGCTCAAGACAAACACGAGTGAGAGAAATAAGTTCTTCAATCTCAAAACTAGAGAAATGATATTCCTGAAGTCTCAATTTAAGACAATCCAATGCGCCATTAACCGGCACATTGGTGAAAAGCGAGTTTACATCAAAAGAAGCCATAGTTAATCCAAAAGGTTTGAAATCACGAAGCTTATGAACAAAGTCGACGGAATTTTTAACAGTGAAAGAATTACCATTCAAAAGAGGAGAAAAGATGGAGACCAAGTGTTTAGCAAGTTTATAAGAAGCAGTATTAATATTGGAGACAATAGCACGGAGAGGTATACCAGGTTTGTGGACCTTAGGAAGAGCGTAAAATCTGGCACAGTGTGCGACTGAAGGAATCAAGGACCTTTTTGAAGAATCGTTAATTTTAATCTGAATTTGTGCTTTTTCACGTTGTTTTATCTTTGTACTTACATTTTTGCACAAAGTATTTTGATCATTTGTCTTATACATAACATATGGTGTTTAATACATTGTTTTTAAGCACTTCAATAACTAAAAAAATTGAAATTTTGTAAATATAAGTATTTTATTTTTACAAGATACATGTAAAATTCATTCTTCAGTGGGGAGCACTGCCTGGATTGTTGTTTTAACTAAGAACTGTCACCCTTTTTGCCACCAAAAGACAAACATAGACTGAATGGCCAGTCATTCCAAAATTTTCCGGGGGTATATATTCAATGCATATTATAGGAAAAAACAACAAAATACATAATCACATGTATAAACACTATGCGTTTCTAAAGTCAAGGGCGATTGGCCCCCACTCCTGATTGATCAAATGCCGCGCCTGTTAAATCAGCGCTAACGTAAACGACGTTTTTTTTTTTTTTAAACTTTTCCCTTCCCAAAACTCATATAAGTAGCTTCAATTTTTTCTGTTATTTCTCCAATGCAATATCGGCATAGGAGAAATAACAGGGAAAAAATGGAAGTGACTTAGGGGTCATTCCATGCAAGTGATCCAAAATCTCAGAAAAAATGTAACTCACCTTTTTTTATTTTCTTCAAATTTGGCTTATCATCTGTACCTCTCAAGAAAATTAAAAGTCCAAATTTTTAGATTTTTATCCTGTTTTGTTTCTTAGTTATCAGACTTTGATTTTGTAAAAAACTCACATTTTTACATGGTATGCTTCAACACAAAACAGGCTCATCAACAAATAGAAATGAAAAGTTCTAGTAAAAAGCATAATGAATGCCGTTTCATATGATATGCATCATGGCTAATTTTATAAAAATTTTAAATTTAAAAAAATGACCTTAAAATTTAAATTTTAAATTTCTCGAAAAATGTACAATGGAAAATTTTCAAAATATTTACACACATTTCTGTCTATTTTATCATTGATTATGCAAAATTTCAACTTGGGATCTCAATGGGATCATAATTTTTAAACCTTTTAAATGTAATTTGATTTACCGAAAAATTAACATTTTTGTGATTCAAGCTATTTTAAGACGATGGTTCCTTAAAGGCGATGATTTAGTTAGTCTGCTAAACACAGCTATGTATGCGTGAGCAAGCATAGACATGTCTGTGCATGAAATTAACAAGTTCAAAATTTATTTGGGGGCAGGGGGCAAGAAATACACATTTTTGTCATATCATAGCTCCCTATTTTAAAATATTGTTTACAAATAATTCAATAATTATTTAAAGATGAACAAATTGACTTATTTTATGCATTAATAATATTTTTTTTCTGACTTATTCTTTGTTTTCAGACATATTTTAATGATATATTAATGATATGAAGGGAAAAAAGTATTGAATTAAATTCATCTGAAATAGTGAGGGAGGGGCCCAGCTGGCTTGATTTTACAAATTTTGGTTGTTAGTCTTGATTTGCGCTTATTAGCATCCATTGGACAAAGCAAGACAAAAAAAAAAAAAAAAAAACTATGTAGCTTACTCCCAAGCCCGCAGCCAGAATTTTTTTTTTTTTGGGGGGGGGGGGGGGGGCTGACTTTGAAACACTAGCGTTGAGGAAAGTTTCAGGGAGGAATATATGCTACATTGCGAAAATTTTCGGGATTTCGGAGGGGGCCTGGGCCCCCCCCCCCCCTCTGGAAACATTTTGGAAGCAAATTGCTTTGGGTGACAAAGATATATGTTCGCATTTGAAAGCGTCCCCCCACCTCTTTTTCCAGGACTACACCACTGCTTTTAGGTTAACTCTGCATTAGTTAAAGTTGCAGTTCTTTCTCTTTCTTTCTTTCTGAGGGGGTTTCGCTCTATAGTTCGTTAAGGCTTGCAATCAAGACGCCTTGCCTTCCTTTCTTATGGTGAAAATAAACTGTCTTGTGTTTTCTCTTCAATTTTTCTTCTTCTTTTTTTTTTTTTTTCAAAATACAAAGTTACACTTAATTTTTGAGTAAAGTAGAAAATATTAGTCTGTAGAAAAAGTTTCGGCATGGCAAAATATATAAACGTGCTTAAAATAAGGATAACAAGCTCCTCCCGTAGAAACGGGTCTCTGAGGAGCTCTGGATCGAATTGTCTATTTCCGTGTTTCTTCATAATATGTATAAAATTATTTCTTAGTGTATGTTTCGTTGGGCATTCCCAAATAATATGATTTGTGTTTTCTATTTTATCTGAATAATTGGCACAAAGTGGAGTTGCAGTTTCAGAAGCAAAATTTGAATACAGTACAGAACCTCGTGTCTGGGAACCAAAAAACCGGGAATTTTTTCGCGAATTTCCCCCCATTTTAAAAAAGTTCTCGTTTTCTTTGCCCATTTAGTAAAAATACGAATTTTTTGAAAATACCTTTAAAAATACGCATTTTTCCGTTACAAGTAACAGACTCAGTGTTTATAAGTCGAACAATTTAGTCTAAAAACGATGTTTTTTTAGGGGAGGGGGTATCATCTTACTTTCAGAAGAAAATTAGAAAAAAAAATTCTCCAACGAAAATTGAGAAAACCAGACGTTGTTTATTTCAATAATTAAACACGAAATAAATTTGTATTTAGATTCTTATTCATTTATTTAATTGTCTGGTGAGTATTTGAAGACGAATTGCAGCAAAAGTCGGACTATATGAAAGTTCGGAAAATTTCTAACACCGCAGATTCGCGAATTTTCCGTAATAGCTGATCGTGTGAAAATTAGAGCTCGTTTATTTTTGTTTTATATATATTTTTTCATTTATTTAAGAGCTGCAATAAGGTTTTAAGAATTTAAAATTGATATTAACGCAGCGCAAATTGCGCGACTGTGAAAATGAATTCTTTATTAAAAACGAGTTCGCAAAAGCGAAGTCGTTATATAAGAATATGAAATTTGCGCGTTTCTGCATGTAAACACTATTTTTTTTTTGGAAATAGGAATTTTAAGAAGAAAATAAAATGTAATGAACATGTTTAAGATCGGAAATTTGCAGTTTTCAAATATACGTTATTTCGCGATTTTCTGAAAAGGGTTCGTTTTCGCGATTAGAATTTTTATTAATTGTTGCTTTAATTCAGAGTTAGTATCATCAAATTTTGTTGTTTTTTATTTCTTGTAGTTTTATTATATTTATTTCTTTAAATGAGCTCTAATTTTCGCACGATATATAATATTCGCGAAATTGGAATTTGGCGTTTCTCGCATTTTCCCGATCGTCGGATCTTTTACTGCAATTTAAAGTCTTTAGTAATTGGCTAAAGAATATAAAATCATATTAGAATTTGACAGAATTCCTTTCTTTTATTGTTTAATTAAAGAGGTTAAAATAATATCGGGAAAAGTTTAGATTTTTCGATGTTTGCCTCGAATGTAAACAGACTCCAACTTCGTTTTTTGTGCTAAATTCCGCGACTTATAGGCGAGTATATACGATAATAAAAAATGCTATAAATAAGCAAAATGGTAATAAAAACCTCCAGAGCAAATTATATGGGCCCTGATGCTACTTACAAAATTTTTTGAATGAGAACTTAAAATTCGGAAAGATCGCGGCGCCGAGCGTTCCGAATTTGAGGTCCCATACTGTATTTAAATCATTTAATAAATATCATTTTCAAACCCCTCCCCCCTCTCTTGTTTTGACTTGTGAATGCTATTGATGTTTATCTTTTAAATATAGTTCTTTTCTTTTAATATTTCTTAATTTAGAAGTATTTATTTACTGTTTACTACTTATTTTGAAGTATTATTACCATTTGTTATTGTAATTTGGGTTCGATAAACCTCCGATATCGGCCTTTTTTAGCGATCCAAAAAACCGTGAAATTCAGTTATCCGGGATAGCGATGGTCCAGAGCGTGCCGGATAAGAGGTTCTGTACTGTATTAGAAAAATATAAACATAAGAATACATGACTAATTGTTCTGCATCAAATCCTTTAGTAAGCTTAGCAATAAAAGAATACTAGTTAGGACATGGTATGCTTATATGTGCCGGCTGACCACAACAAAACAAACATGGATTTTGAAATTTAACATTGATTGTTGATTTTTTTTGCTTATGTGTCGCTGTAAGTAAACTTATAAACCTTATAAACTTTTTGAAGAATTGAATAAAATAAATAAGGCAGAATGATGACATTTTGATGTGTAAAAAAGGCGGAAAAACAAGTGATTTTTTGCCAGACTTCGAGGTGCCGTATTTCTCAATATCACTTATAAAAACTTTTCTACATATGTATATCTATAAGAAGATTAATCCCCTAAAATTTCATTCAGTCCCTTTTTAGATATTGAGTCTCAAAGTTAGCATTTCTACACTGAGATGCCAAGTTTGGCTACTTATAGAAAATAAAGGAAAGCCTCCAACTGTTCCATACTGCTTCTGATGAAACTACTGAAAGGTATCTAATCAGGGGAAAAAATTTACAAGTGAGTCTTACTTTCTTCCATTAAAAACTTTAACGTGAAAAACGCAAGTTTTCATTTTGAAAATGGTATTTTCAAACTCCATTCTTGTATTTTTAAAGAAATATATAAAAAAAGATACCGAAAGCAAAATTTTTCTCATTTCTTACGGAATATAATGGATTTTAAATTATTTGAAATATTCAGAAATAAAAAAATTACAAAGATTTATGTAAGGCAATATTCTCATGAAAAACCATTAAAGAGATGAGACTTGAAAATGGCTGTAATAAAAAATTTCAAGACTTAAAAAACTTTTAAACTCTTGTTTGGGGTTTCAAGATAACAATAAATTGACTGGCAAAATTAAAAAAAAAAAAAATCAAAAACCTCGAGCAACATGGCCTGGATGATTTTACATGGATTGACCCTTATCAAACCTTTGGATACATAGATTTTTTCTTTTTTTAAACTCATCCCTTGTATTGAAATTTTACTGTGTTACTGACCAACTAAATATAAATAACTTTTAAAATAAATCTTCAGTTTTAAACTGGCAGTATTTGTTATCAAGAAATAATGTAAGATAAAATGATTTTGGGTACTTATCAATTATATCCCCTACCTTCATGATGGTTTTAGATCTGTCACCCATATGCTATTTAAATCTAATAAAATCTCGTGCATTTTAAATCTAACATATTATTGCTCTGTTTATATTTCATTTCCCATAATCAAATATAAATGATGAAAGTCATCAACAGAATCATTATTTCCTTCAATAAAGTAGTTTAAGTCTTGTGAATTGAAAATAAAATAAGATAAAATAATTGAATTCACACAATAAATCTTAAACATTACTATTTTAAATAAGGTATGTGAAGGAGAACATAAAATAAAAAAGCGGTGTGAGAAAATTATAAAAGGCATGAGGAAAAATAACGTTTACAATGTCTATTGATAAGAAGCATGTAAACAAACACATTGGAAATTATCACTTTGCTAAAAATGAAAAAATAAAAAAAGAAGAACTATTAAATGAGATAAAACAGATAGGGGAACTCATGATCAAATGGAAGTTTGTCCAGCAGCTTTTCAATTTTTATCTGATAAAACATGTCAAAAATGCTCTAGAAAGATATTCATTATCCCTTTACATCATATCACCTTTTTTTTTTTTAAACACATTGTAACTGAAAGATTTTTTAAAAATAATCATTATATGATAAACTAAGTGTAATTGAACCTTGTTTTAGCAAAAATTTAATGCAATGAAAATGTGCTTAATGAATTCTAAATTCTAACTTAATTCTTATTACATTATGTATTTTTTACTACATTTAGTACAAATTCAAAAATGTACAATTTTTGAAACAAAACTGTAATTTATTTGATTGAAAGCTGGCAATGCTACAAAGTTAAAAGTCTTCCTGATTTTTTTGTAACATTAATTTATGCTTTTTGTGAAAAAAAGTCATAGCTCATGTTTTAAAATAAATCTCATTTGATAAAAAGATCTTTCCATTGCTAATAAAAGTTGGGAAAATCATTTTTCACTGCAGCATGTGCAATTGTTTCAAATTAGAAATTATTCAGTTCAACAGTTCCATGATTATGCAACAGTTGGCTACTTTATTTTTCAGTATTGGCGACTTTAACAAAAATTGCCAAACAGCAAGGTTCGTTGATTTAAATCAAGTGATTTAAAAAAAACTGATATTACAATCTTAGAAAGTGTTGCAAAAATGAAATATGTTGTAACTACAACCACTGTTTCAAACAAAACTTCCTAGGTCCATGTGTCTATGTGCATAACATATTTCATAAGTTTAGAACTAATCTTATTCTTCAAGCATCTTAAGAGCAAAGTACAATTCATTCAATCATTCAAATTAGAATTCATAATAATCATGAACCATTTTGTGTTTTTTATTTTAAAAATAGTATTTTACATAAATTTAATAAATGCCACACAATAAATAATTCAGAATGATAGTGTTTAAAACAACAATTGTTAGAATTTAGAATATGTATCCTTAAAGTTTTATGCATGTCCCTTAAGAGCTTAAGGTTTTTTCCTTCTAAATTATTTTTTATCATAGAAGTTTTCAATAATGATATTTTTTGTTTAAAACTAATATGATTTTACTAAATGGGTAAAAATATTTCAGGCTTTTTCATTTATAAAATAGGAAAATGATTTAAGTACACTCAATATAAAACTTAAGTACACACAATTGTTATTTTTTTCAGCTTTCAACAGCAAAATAATTCATATTAAATTTATTATTTTCTCTGTACTTATGAGTATAATTTAATTATTCCAGGTAGGGTTAAGTTTCATTTGAGTCATGCATTTGTATTAAAATTTGTTTATCATTATTATCCCGGTAGCAGAAATCGTGCAGTACGGCAGCGAGTGCTGCAGATTTATATTGAAGCTTGCAGATTAATTACCTACCTTGAAAATACTGTTTTTTAATACGACCTCGAAAAAAAGTTTTACGGTTTTTAATTGATTATATTTCTCCCCCAGGTAAAAATAATCACAATTTTCTTCTAATTGTAAAAACAAAAGATTCCATTTTTTCACAAAATTAAGGATATTAAATATTGACTGCTGTATTGTCTTTATTTTATTTTCTCTTAACTTGCATTAAATGCATCTTCAATTTTAAATTTTATTAATTTATTTATAAATTGAATAATAATAATATTTATTTATTGTCTGCATGCATTATTGTTATATGTTAACTATTTTTAAATGCATAGCTTGCTATTTTTTATGAATGTAAATTTGGTTCCACATCATTTGGTACTGCAGATAAATTTTGACATCTGAAACTTGTGCTGCAGATTAATGCAGAAAATTCTGCTACTGGGATTATTATTATTTAAAAATATTTATTGCAGTGAAAATAGCTTAAAGTATCCTTTTGCATATTGATTAACAAGACATATTGTTTCTATGAATGCCACATAATAAATATCCAAAATATTTAAGGTATTTAAAAAAAAATAAAAAAACAATTTTAAAAAAATATAAAAAATCACGAATCCTGCCAAGCAGTAAACATCACTTTCACCCATTTCTCTTTTATTATGAAGTCAAAAATACAACTAAAATCATAGAGGTTTATGAGATGGAATTGATATTTAATAATATTTTTTAGTTTTGGATTACATCATTTAAAATTCATGAGACAATTATCATGTTTGCAAGGAAATAAGCAAAAGTTATTCGACATTCATCAGGGGTCACGCCAAAGAAAATTCCAGCCCATTTTTGTAGGACCCTTCACAAAATTCCGATCTACCAAATTTCAAATATTCCAAAATTATTTTTTAAATAGGTGCCAAAAAATAATAATAAATTTTTTTAACACTATGTTTAAATTTTGAATTTTCACCAAGACCAGACCCTGTCAAAAATACTGGATTGACCCCTGTTCATTATATCCATTCATTCATAATTAAATTATAAAACATTATTTATATTTACCAGTTATGAGAAGATCATATTGCACATCACTTTCAAACAAAAGAGGAACAACACGCTCTTGAAATATCTGATGCGCTTTTCCAGGCCCACTCTTGGGATTCACCAGGATTAAAAACTTAGGAACAGGAGGAACACTTTCTGGAATGCAAACTTCTAAGAAAGGAGAAAGATGTATTTAATTCAAAAAAAAGAAAAAGAAACTTGAAGGAAGAAATATTTCTTTAAAAAATTGATAATTGCATGAATTTAATATGATGATGAATTTAGGCATGATTCAATTTTTACAAGTTTTAATGCTTTTTTTAAATTTTAACTTCCAATACCATTTCGTATCTGCCATTTCTAGCTTAACCGGAAGAAGGATACCAATGGCTGATGGATCTCCTAATTTTCACCAGTTCCCAGATGAGAGAATGTCATCTAAGGTTGTCACCCCAGAGATTTCATTTTAAACTTGGAAGACATTGGAGCTACATCTAATTATTGGGGGGATAACTAGCAATTTTTTCTCACCTTCCTAATTTTGTCATACAGTATTAATTAGACGCTACTTCAATATTTTGGCCCTAACATTAATTTTTTCTAACAATATGAACTCCATTAGCTTTCCTATATATATACTTTGTGAACTTAGCATCACAACCAGTATTTTCCCCTATGGAAGTGGGAGGATTTAATAGCTAGCATATTAGTGAAATATAGTGATAAATGCAAAAAAAAAAAAAAAATCTCAATGTTTTGAAAAACCAGGTCTTGGAACTTTTAAGTCTTATTTTATTTAAATAATTATGCTTTAGAGTAGGAACATTGCATATAGTATAAAAAGTTCTTTTTGAAACACATAAATTTTGAAAAGCATAAGAGGGGAAATAAGTGCAATATAAACATTTTTCGGACGTATAGGCTCCAAACTTAGAGAGTTAAATACGCTTAAATACTTACGAGCATATTCCAACCCTAATGTCTGGAACTTGAAGAGATCAGTAAAAAAATTCAAGTTAGCAAAAGTGCATTTGTTTTTAATAGTCAGAGAGAGAAAAGGAAGAAAGCACATGTGAAAAAATAGAAGTGTCTTTGAAAATAAAATTAGTTTCGCTCAAGCACTTATTTACACAAAATCCATCATTTAAAGATAGAAAACCAGATTCCATAAATTCCCTGATTATAGCAAAACTCAGTGGAAGCCCAAAATTTTCCCAAAGTGTTAAAATCCTGAGTTCCCTGTTTATTACCACCATTTAATGTGTTTTATATGCTAAAATGGTGGAATCTAATGAAAAAATAGGTTTGTCATAAGTATTAATAACATTACTATTATTTTTTTTTCGGGGGGGGGGGGGCATATAGAAAGGGTTCTTTATAAGGTAGTTCTTTATAACTACAAACATTATACTGTATATTTCTTTGTTCCTACAGTGCATACATTTTATATATCTTGATAATCATCTATGCAGTACAGGAAAAAAAAAAAAAATCTCCGCAGGACTTTTCTCCCTGAAGAAAAGATGAGTCTCAGACACTTTAAATTAATTTTAGCATGCTTGAATTAAAATTTTATGTGTTTTATGGATATCAATATTTAACATGCATATTAATATGCTCGGGGTTCCATCAAAAAATTGAAGCTCTTAAATGATTTTCAACTCTAATGTAGGCAAAAAAATCAAATAAAAAATTTGCCAGCAATATAAAACACATTAGAAACAAATGTCATTCTGCAAATTATTTTAGTTTTCCCATTTCAAGCTTTAGTAACAATTTAAACTAGGAACTCATATTATTTTGCTAGCTCATAAGGAATTAGTCAACTAGTTCATTCTGTTATATGTTTCATAGTTTTGATGCTCATAAAAAAGAAACAAAAAATATGCACATTTTTGAACAAACCTCCATTTTCCATGCAGGAAATTCCTTTCAATAGAGATAATATAGCTCTACGCCATTTATTCATGTATTGTAAGTTCTCATCTTGCGTTTTAAACTTTTTAGTTTGAAATGTTAAAGTTCTTCGTTCACGTCGTACTTGTTTACTTAATATTCCACCAGATGCTTTAAGAGGATATGCATATATACAAAAATACGCAGAAATGTCATCAGCATTATTTCGTAATTTATTGCACTTTCCACGCAAAATGTGACACCCGATTATATCATTTAATAAGATTTTATCACTTTCCGCTTTAGAGTTACTTATTTGTTCCACGTAAAAATGTTTTTCAGTCAGAGTCACATTACAAGCTATGGACGTAGCAGGAAAAAAATTAAATTGATCTTCCAGTATTACTGCCTCTGAGGAATGAAATGCCATTGTAGGAACTATTAATAATGAGATAAAATATTATTTATATTTATAACTTCAAACCGATCATTAAACATACGATTATTTATAAAAGTTTCGAAATGCATCACACATGTTTGGCACAACACTTGAGCTATTTAATTGACATCGTTTTAAGAAGCACTCATAATTTACTGATATTAAAAACAACTTTCACGTAGTAGTTGTACAAACTACCTAGCACACTTAACAATCGCGTCGTGCAGGAAGTCACAATACATGCTATTGAATTTTCACCAACTGACACATATCTATTAAAATCAAAAGAGAAAACAGAAGAAAACAAAACAAAATAAAAAAAGAAAAAAAAAAAAACCAAAGACCTCATTTCACTTCAGTTTCAGTTGGTTTTTGGTGAGTTAAGGAAAATCACGATAAATGGAAAAACAAATAATGATGTTGAAGCTTTACGAATATCAACAGTAAAATTATTTTTTGCTGAAAAATACACACATTCAATTGCTTTTGTGTAATACAGAAAAATTATTAAATTATTGTAGTCAGTAGGGATTCAACTCAACTCCACATCGCAGTTTTCTATTTTATACCCATAATTCCCAGTTTCCATTTCAGTGGGGAAATTGGCCATCGCGTTAAAAAATGGTAATCCTTTTGCGTCTAATTTATGATTTACCTTTTTATATATATAGTTGTGTGAATAATTATTGTATGAATCGATTTAATATTCTACTTGCTTATTTTTAGGGTATCGACATTAATCACAAATATGATCGTAAGGTCGTTCGGCGGTCTCCCAAAAGTGAAGATATTTATCTTCGCTTGTTGGTCAAAGTAAGTAATAATTTTTCGCTTTTATTATTTTCTGACTCACGCTTGAGACATTCTTGTTCCTTTATATTGTATTGTCACTTGTGTTTCCGAGTATAAGCTGCTAGGTAAATGAAGTTCATTGTGTTTGTTTCCTCCTGCTATTTTTTTTTTTTTTTTTGCTAACTTGTATAATTCCCAAATATGCATGTCTTTCAACTGATGAGATCATCAACAAATGTGTGATGACATGTTTTGCTGTAATTCGTTCCATGAGACTATTTTCCCTACTTTATTTTCTAATTGTTTTGACAAATACATATAGCATAATTAATGAAATTGTTGCAGATATGAAGTAATTTATTTGTAGAAGCTGCATATCTTCAAATCATCGACGACGACCCGGCCAAGCACGGATCCGTCATCTTTCATGTTTATAATTCAAAAAATATTTAGGCTATCTACGTCAATGTCAACTACATAAAAAGCATATATGTGTTTATTTAAGTTACGCATGTGTCAGGTTCATATACTCCCACATAATGTGAAAGGTTAGGAAAAATTGTTTTTACATGTTTTGCAACCTTATTGTCGCCATAACTGTTATGTAACATTTTCTATTACGTGTTTATCCTCACGCGAGTAGTGATATTATAATGCCTATTTATTATGCAGCTAAGCTAATTAACAGTTGTCATTCAGTAATAAATTTCTTTCTTTTACAGCTTTATCGTTTTCTTGCCAGAAGATCTGGTTTGAAGTTCAACAAGATTATTTTGAAACGTTTGTTCATGAGTAAGATCAATCGCCCTCCTCTTTCATTGGC
Organism: Octonoba sinensis; assembly: GCA_038502835.1. Classification (NCBI taxonomy): domain Eukaryota; kingdom Metazoa; phylum Arthropoda; class Arachnida; order Araneae; family Uloboridae; genus Octonoba; species Octonoba sinensis. The sequence continues at coordinate 8,733,443 of CM076605.1, read as the reverse complement.
CAAACTGGTAAGCTGTAATATTTAATTATAAGTTTTCATTAAAAATGTTTGCTGTTTTACTTTTGATGCTGAAGCATGATGAGTAGCTTTGTTATTATTAAATTACATTGGACAAAGACAACTCTTACTACAACATAAATGTCCCATTGCGAGATGGATTGTAAACCACCACTTGATTTTTATAAACGCCCACATTTTGGCAGGTAAAAATGTCTTAGGGAAATTTCAGTGGGCATTTGCCCTACCCTCATCACTAATGTAAAGCTATGCTCAAGACATTTTTCCGTTCAAAGTTGAAACTAGAACCACCATAGAGGATGAGAAGTGACTTAAATTAATTTTTCTACAATATATTTGGAGCACTATTCTCTGTTAATAACTTTTCACAAGATTTTTGATATGGAGGTTTTTGAGGCCACAATTCGAACCGTTTAAAACTCGCTTGTCAAAAACTTACCAATCCTGTTTTAATATTTAAACATCAATCTTTCACTGTTTACCATTACTATTTACAGTCTTTCTTGTTTTTTATTTTTTGTACTAAGGGATTTGCATGTGCATCATCTTGCGTTACCCATTTCAATTCAGTTGCATCAAGTTAGTTCATGCGATTGCTTTTACCAGCCCATTGTCTCAGTTTATAAAGTTTTAAGTTGCTTCAAAAAAGGATAAAAAAAATTATGTATGTATTTATTTATATATATATATATATATATATATATAGCTCATAGGCTGCAATAGTGGCACAACTCGTGTTTCGGACTAAGAACAGATTGTAAATATGAAAATATATTCTTTTCAGCAGCAATACTAGCACAACTCATAATTCAATATTAGGCCATAAGATGGCAGCAAACTAAAGCCTTTCTTATGCATTTTCCTTAGCAATGAAAACTTTAAACCCACTTATCTCAAAACATTATTTTTCGAGTTGTGCCGCTATTGCAGCCCATGAACAATATACAATAAGAGGGATTTGAAAAAAAAATTTAAACGGGTAAAATAAACATTTATCACAAAGTTAATTCTTCCATTTTCAATCTTTAAGGATGAAAACTTGCATTGCAGATATGCTATATTTTATTATATTTGTTCTTGCTAACATTTCACGAATTTCTCACTCATTTTTCTGCAACAAACCTGCAACCCTAATCATGGTTTATATAGGATTGTACTTTCCCCTGCAGGGGCTCTATGTTAATATTTTTTTTGAACTGTTCAGAAATGAACAAAAATTGTTTAAATCAAAAACTAAAATAGGGAAATGATGTTCTCTCCGAAATCTTTCAATTGCAAAAAAAAATTTAGTCTGACAATTTGTTCAAAAGTTATTAAGACCGACAAGCACACATTTTCCCCATCTCAAAACTCTATTCAATTTTTTGTATTTTCATTTTTTTGAAAAAATTACTTTGCTTTTTTAAAAAACTTTTCTTTATGTATAATGACATTTTTACGATACATTAAACCTTTTCTTTTTTTTACTTTTATGTAAATAGGCTAATCAAATACAGACTTCCTCATGTTGTCTTTTATTCATTTACACATTTAAATTTGTTCTTGACTTGACGATGTACTTTGCAAAGTGTCGTTAGAAAAATTATGTGCAATTGATTTCTTACTTTTTTAGATATATACAAAAGGGAATTGAGTTATAGTTTTGCTAATTGTTCTGTACATTGTCAAAAAACTTAAGTGTTTACTTTTTGCACTCTTGGGTGTCAAGCCATACTTTTGTATTTCTTTTTTTTTTTTACTGTTTGAGCCATCACATCCCTCATACGTTTATATATATTTTATTATAATTGTAAGTACCGTTAAGGGGGAAAAAGTTGTAAGAATAACATTGTATAAATATGAATAATTGAAAAATCAAATCTGCATAAAAAATCCATTTTCTGGTGTGTGATCCCCTCTTCTCTGTCTTCTCTCAAAAAGGTTATAATCTAGGAAATGCTTATTTCAAAAGGTTGACTTTTTTATTGCTTATGATTTTCTAGCATTGATTCCTTTTCTATGACTTAAAATATTTTAAAATTTTCTTTGCAGGCAAAAGTGATGAAAAAGCCTGGTAATGCTACTAAAACTGCTGTTGTTGTGGGTACTGTAACTGATGATCTTCGTCTGTATGAAGTTCCTAAGTTTACTGTAAGTTAATATACAATTTTATATATATTACGCTTATATGGTTAAAAAGAGCCTTTATTTGTCTTTTCCGGTTAGCAACACTTTCAATACATTATTTGAAATTAAAATTTAGCGATAATTAAACTGTAAATTACGTAGTTATAACAAAAAAAAGTGTCATGTTGCAGACTCTACGTTTGGACAAAATACTGTTACAAAAGTTCATAAAAATGTCACTTTTGAACTTCTGCAGACACCCGTATAAATGTAAATTTAGTATAAATCATGCACCAGGTTTGTAATTTGATGGCTACCTACATGGGTGATCAGAAATTGACTTTCCAAAATTTTTCGAGAAAATTTTTAATGAATAATATCTGTTTTTCTCTCTACAATCAGGCACCCAACATATTTAGTACTTTTTAAAGAACTCTCAATACAATAAAGTTTCCAAGGAAAAATTGATTTTAATATTGGAACTTTAATTCAATATATATATATAATATATATATATATATATATATTTGCATATGTATTGGGCAGGGGAGGAGTGATCAACTAGGTATATAGTTTAAATTTTACAGTGCATATTTTTCCCGAAAATTTTGTGCAAAAATCCGAAAAATTATTAGCCCTTAGAATCGCCCATGTTTTTACATTAGAATCCATTTTCCTCAAAGTAGCAAATTTACTACATTTGAATTCAAGGTGAGATAGAAAAGAGTAACCTTAAATAAATGTTTAATTACTTTAAATCAGTCTAAATCAAGTGTTTTTTAAAAAAAAAAAAATCATTGATTTTACTATGTTAGGAAGTGTTGTAAAAATGTAATATGTTGCAATTACAACTACTGTTTCATACAAAACTTCCTAGGTACATTTGTCTGTGTGTATAACATATTTCATAAGCTTAGAATTAATACCTATTTTTTTAAATTTTACAATAATCTGCAAGCATCTTAACCGCAAAGCATAATTCATTCAATCATTCAAATTACAATTCCTAATACATAATCATGAACCATTCTGTGTTTTTTATCTTAAAAATAGTATTTTAGATCAATTTAATCAATGCCACACAATAAATAATTCAGAATGATAGTATTTAAAACAACAATTGTTAGAAGTTAGAATATAAATCCTTAAAGTTTCATCCACGTCCCCTAATAGCTTAAGGTTTTTTCCTTCTAAAATATTTTTTATCATAGAAGTTTTAAATAAAGATACTTGATTAAGACAAAAAGTTTCAGTTTTTAGTAATGGTGTGAGCATATGATTTTACGAAATGGGTAAAAATATTTTAAGCTTTTTTTTATTTATAAAATTGAAAAATGGTTAAAGTACATTAAATGTAAAGCTTAAGTACACACAATTGGTACTTAATTATTTTTATTAAATTTGTTCATTTTCTCTGTATTTATGAGTGCGCCTATTATTATTGGTAAGGTTAAGTTTCATTTGAGTTATGCATTTGTATTAAAATTTGTTTATCATTATTACTATTAAAAAATATTTATTGCTGTGAAAATAACTTAAAGTGTTTTTGCATATTGATTAAGATGCCATATTGTTTCTATGAATGCAACATAATAAATATCCAAAATATTTGGGGCCTTTTAAAAAAAAATAAAAAAAATCAGATTTTAAAATTAAAAAAAAAAAAAAATCACGAACCCTGCTTTAAATTAGGGAAGGAATTTAGTTAGAGTTTCAATTTGGCACCCCTCCTTTGAAATGCACTTATGGAGTCTCCATCATTTGTATGGCCCTCTGGGCCGTTTAAGCAGAATTCCAGTGATGCATTGTGTTAACATCTTTTTGCCTTAAGCTGTATACCACTAGTTTTGATGTAAATAAACCTATGCTAAGAAGAAGTTTACATTGAGTGCACTTTAATCATTTTTCTATTTTTATTTTATGAATAACTTTTTAACTTACCCATTTAATAAGATCATATGCTCAATCCATTACTAAAAACTAAAACTTTCTGTTCTAATACACTATTCTGTTCATTGTCTACAGAACCGGGAATTCAGGGAAAAGTTATCAAATGGGGAAAAGAAGGTTTTTGCCTTGCAAATCTGAGTAATTTTTGCCAGAAAGGCAATATTTTGGCTAATAAGGAATAAGAAAAATCGGCCATTTGCTGCCGTCATTTTTTTAACTGAAATTGTGATTTTTTTTTTCTGCTATTGTGTTTAATTTACTCCAAATTTCTGATGATAATGCCAGTAGTTATTACTGTTGATTATTATAGCCCTATTAAAATGTAATCCTAAAGTTCTTGTACTTATAGAAAATCTTTTATTTTCCGTCTTTGCATTTGATGCTGTCATTCCAAAAAAATGCAATCTTTTTGCATCTGCTGTTAGAATTGGAATTTTTCCACTATTAATGTTTATTAAGCTTTGTTAAAAGGCAAATGGAATAAATTCATTTTTATTTCTTGTTGTAAAACTTTGATTTGAAAATTTTGAAATTAAATTCTGTGCTTATTAGGAGTGTGAGCTCTCACATGTTAAAAAGTTAAATGCTGAATTCAGGTTTATTTTTATTTTTGTGTCATTTATTTCGGCTTTTGTAATGCATATATGCTACCAAATCATACTTTTTGCAAAATTATTTATTAAATAATAACAAAAATTTTTATCACTTTATGTTTAAATTTTGAATTTTCACAAAAATGTTTTAAAACCACAAAAGAAACGGACCTTGTTTTAAAAAAAAGGCTGGATCGACACCTGCACATCTTTATTAATAAGAATGTTGAATCTTAGAATCAGCTCTCTTTGTATAGATTAGGAGATTTGCTTATTACAGCCCATTAAATTCTTTTCCATATTTAATAGTAAACACAATTTTCATTAATTTCACAATACTGAGTTTTTAACAGCATAAGTCTTTTATTTATTTTTTTTTTCAAAATTACCTAAATTGGATTTGGAAATTTGGTCCCTGCTATTATAAAAGTTAGAGGGTTTTTAAGACTATTAAGGGTTAAGAATTATGTAACACATGTTCATAAAAGTAATGAAAATGACATTTTGCTCTTAAAAAGCTTATTCCATCTTTTCATGAACTTACTTAAAATCACTCTTAAATATATTTTGAACTGTATTATGCTGCTTTACTTGTATTTTAAATTTAAATTAGTTAAGTATATTAACAACAATTGCATTGAAAAGTGTAAAATCTTAATTTTTTATTGCCCTCCTGAATTCTTGATCAGAAACCTCCTACATTTCAATTCTAGCATGTTGGCACGTCTGGAAGTGCCCCCACTAGTCAGAGCTATATAATTGCTAAAAGACTCACCAGTGACGACTCATTGTTACCGGCAAAATTAGCATTTTTTTTATTCAGTGGCTCAGGAGTTTGAAAGTTTTTAAGAGTATATCAAGATGAATGAATGCCCCTTGTTCCATTTCTTCATGAAGATTTATCCAGTCTTGTATTAAGAATTTTAAAGCGAAATAATAGTGAAATAGGTTATGCATTCGCACTCATACAGACCTATGAAGTTTTGCTTGAAATAGATGTTGAAAATGCAACTAATTTTATATTTCGAGCTACACTTTCTAAATCAATTTTTTAAGAAAAATGACAAAAGTTATTTAAATTAAGGATTAAAAAAATGTCTTGATTTCAATCAAGGAACCCTGTGTACAAGCGACTGATGATGGAATATTTAGTGTTTGCTTCAAGCAAAACCAACTTCATATATAACATAAAGTACGCCGGTCTTGTTCCATATTCGCGTCATCGGACCAGCCGGATATTGACTCTTCACCTTATGTCTCGTAAATGTCTCTGGTGCACTTTTAATGTTCTTTTGTCATATTTATTTTCTCGAAAATGTAAACTTTGCCAAGTTCATTCATGTACTAAAATTTTTTCTGCAGATTTCATTTTAACCCTTTAAATAATTTCATTGGTTTCCTAGAACATTCTGCATATTTATCGTCGGAAAAATTGCAATTTTTCTGCTTCCAAAGGTGCTCCCACAAAAAAGCAAAATAATTGTTTAACTCTAAGGACGAATTAGTTGTTAAATTAAATACTAAAAAAAACAGGCATTATTACTGGTATTTATTTTTTGTTATTCCCATTGAGATTCTAATTAAAATTTTTTTACAATCCTGTGTCATAGTTAGCATTATTTTTTGAGTGATTTTAATCTTTTTAGCTGTGTGCACTGCGTGTGACTGAGCGTGCAAGAGGTCGAATTTTGAAAGCTGGTGGTGAAATTATTACGTTTGATCAGCTTGCTCTGAAGTCTCCAAAAGGAAAAAATACTCTTTTGATCCAAGGTAAGTTTTATTTTTTAATGTAAATTTCAATTTAAATTATGGGATCTTTTTTCTCCTTTGTTCTTCAGAGGTGCTAATGCATTCTTATTTTGGTCGAATTACCAATTCTCCAGCTTTGCAACCAATTTCTCGTTTGTAGTTTTAAAAATCTTTTAAGTTTTTGTTACTCTTAAAAAATCTCCCACTTTTTATTAATTTAGCTTAACTCTCTTTGCAATTCTTCACGAGGTATTCCATTTAATGTTTTATTTAATTTAGCTTAAATTTCTTTACAATTTTTCATGTAACGTAACTCAAGACTGCCTAACTAGGGTTAATGTTTTGACATTTGAGTAAAGCTTGGTGAGCAAGCATATTTTATTGCTTCACCGTAGTTTGGTACAGTTTTTTACTGCTAACAATATCAATATTGCATTTCTTTACACACCATACCTCAAAATTCCAATTCTTGATTGGAAAAACAAGAAATTTTATTAAACTTTCTGAAAAACTAGTATAGTGTAAGGTATTCTTTGTAATTTCAGGTTGTGGGGAGGAGGGAGATAAAAGTGACATAGAAAAAATATATTATAAAGTGTAGACTGATCTCAGACGATCATTAGAAATAAAATAATACACGGGCAAGGGCAAACTTTCCGGTAACTTTCGCCCGTGTCGCACTGGCATATGTGTTAAGAGGTTAATAGATTGTGATGATTTGGACTGCAGAGCAGTGACATCAATCCATATGTTTATTTTTAGTGTAGTTTTTTCATGGTTTCTCTGAAATTTGGTGATATTAAAGGTGACCATTGCAACTAAAAGTGACATTTGCACGATTTTAATCATCTGAAACAATTCAACCAATCAACAGAGCCTGTTTCTGCCTACCTGGGATCCCGGGAGCAGAAAGTGCTTAATAGTGCGACGTACGTCGCAGAACAAACGCAGTCTCTGCAGAACATTTCATCCTTAAAAAGGAGGGGAAAAAACGAACGAATTACTTTTTAATTTTGAATATCTAATATCGCCCAAAAATGATGTTGATTCTGACCAGAAAGTCGAATTGGAAACACTTTCAAATTTTATTGCATTCATATCAGTTTTTCCATGTATACCACACACAGAAGAGGACAAAATGATTTGTTCTTTGAGTATACAGTTTTTATTGACTGCATTTATAAAAATACTGAAAAATGCAGAAAGATTGGTTCATTCTTTAAGGCTCTGTTAAGACAGGCCATCAATGAACTTGATTCGGAGATCCCCAGATTAATAAAATTTATTGTGTTAAATATACTATTTCTATCCTAGTGTCGGAAGCAATTTGTGAATCATGGGGATCTACAATAGACAAAATTTATAAGAAAAGACCAACTGCAATTGATGGGGATGATGAAGCAGTTGGAACAACTGACAAAAGAATTTTTATATATTCAATGGTGCACCACCTGGCCATAAATCCGTTAGAAAGTTGTTAAAAGCAGCCATTGTCACAATGTATGGGCCAAATTTTATAGACATTTCGTGAACAGAAAATCTGCATTAAGGTCGCAGTATCCGACTTAAAAGTCATTGACAGAATTGCAAATTCTGAATGTTGCCTTGGTTTTAAATAAATAATCTAATATATTTTGTCAAAAATGAGTAATAAATATTCTACTAGTTAATTAATATTCTTATATCTATTTTGTGTTGTCCTGTAGTCCATCAAATTTGGACGACATGCCGAACATTTGGAGCTGTTTGAGGTCATGTTGCAGAACACTGAATATAATTCTGCTCCTGGGCCTGGGATAACCTTGGACCTTCTGCTTGAAAAACTATTGCATACCTACAAAAAAACTCCTTTCAGCTTGCAGGGGTGATTGTATTCCGGGTGTGTCCCGGAAGTCCGAGTTTTTCATAACCTTCTTCCGTGTTTTAAAAATAGAAATTTTTTGTCTTCAAAATTGATAATTTAGCGGATGTTAACAGAAAATACACTGAAAAGCGATAAGCATTCCCTTTGTAGCAACCCTTTATGCAGCAAGGGTTGTAACGGCATCAACCATCTTTGTTCCGAACACGAACGATGTTGGCGCCAGTTTGGATTTTTTTTTCCCGCCGCCAAACCCCAGGGCTGGCGATGTTTATATTCCTGATGTAAAAATCGCCAAAAATGGTAATTTTTTCCCTAGACTTTATTTTGGTTTTGAAAGAACAATAAAAAAAAAAACTTGGAGGTTTTTTTTTTATTATTTCGCAAAAAAGTTGAACTCATTTTCTGTTGCATAATAACGCATTTTTACGTCCTTTTCCTGAAATCGGCACTGGACTTGGTTATTTTCTCAACTTTTATTTTAAAAGTGGCAGATATTTGATAAATAAATAAAAAAATAACTCTAAATAGAAAACGTATTTCACTAAAAATTTGGCAAAAAATATATAGTCACGGGAAATTCCTATTCATTGTTTCACTATTAATTACAATTTACTTGCAAAAAATAAATAAGTTAAGATTTTAAAGCCTTTAGGTAGAAAAAAAAAAAAGAAAATATGTACTTTTGATCAAAAAAAGAAGAGTATCTTCTTTGTCTTTGTAAGGTTGCCAACTCTGCCTCTGAAAAGTTGTGGTTTAACATGATTTTCAGGGGTTTTCTCTCCCAGTCTTATTAGAACATTTTTGCAAGATTTCCCCAGATAATGTTGATAAATAAATGGAGAATAAGATTTTTATTATTAACAGTTTCAAACATTTTGCTGCTTAGATAATTTGAAATCATTCTGAAGATTTTGAACTAAAATCTTTTCCTCTTACTCAGGACGTAGAAAAGCAAGAGAGGCATGCAGGCATTTCGGCAAAGCTCCTGGTGTACCACACAGTCACACTAAGTAAGTTATCATTCTTTTTCCTAATGCTGTAGATTGAGGGGATACTGGCTATTTTCATTAGATCTCTAAAAAAATTTTAGCTTTTGCATTATGTTTAATTGAGATATATGTAGGTGGTATCTAATGATTTGCTATAAATAAGTACAGTACAGCATAGTACGAGTACAGCACAGGACAGTTTACCTTGGTTTTAGTGTCCATTTTGTATGATAAAGTTCAGTTATATTAATTGTACTCTATTGTGTTGCATACCTGTCAACATTTCCATTTTGGCGAGACTTAGTGAATATTCTGGCCAGGAAATATCTTGGTTAATTCAGTTGCCTTGATTATTTGCAGGGGCTAAAATTAAAATTTTCAAATGCAGGGAAGATTCCTTACCAACCTTTAATTCAAACTTCATGAATGTGATTGCAATTTATTTGGAAAGAAATTTTTTTTTCTAATATTAGTAACTATCTAGATTAAAAATATTCGGATTTTTGCATTTTCACCAAAAGTTTTGAATCTTCTGCTGTCGGGACACTCCCGCCTAGTTTATTTTCAATCAGGGGATCTGAGAAATTTGGGTGGGAATAACTCCCTGAATTTTGCCCGATTTGACTTTTCTTTACATAAATTTTCTTTTCTTGGAGTGAAAATTATGCAAATGGAAAATCTACAGATTTCAAACTTACATATACATCACCCTAGTAAAAATTAAAATTGGGTAATTTGGTAAATCAAAAAATTAGGCAATTTCTATAGTTTGAAATTGGAAAAGCTAAGGAAAAGTTTTTGCCTTTAACCATTATCTGTTTTAATCAGCAAAATTTCAAAAAAAATCTTCATTATGATATTTATTCCTGGAATTCTTGTAATGCTGTTGTTCTTTATATGCATGTCATTCTGAATCCAAGCATTATATGGTATATATTTTTAAAAAATTGCTAATATAATTTTTCATTATCAGTATTCATATTCAGCTTTGTTATTACACCTTCAGTCTTATAAGTTTATTTTTGATCATAAATATACTTGCTGAAGTTGGCAGGGAATGGAATGTTTAGATTTTATAATCCTCATAGTTAAACTTAAAATGTTTGATAAAATTTGTTAGTTAAGAAAGGGTTATTAAATAAAAAATGAGTGTAATTACCAATGTTCTAAACTTTAAAGATGATAAATAGTTGCATGAATTATAGTTGCATCAATAGTAACATGAATTCTGAAAGCATTATTTTGCTTTCATTGGAAGATAAAAAATTTTAAATCTATATCTCAAATTCAGAATCTGAATATTTTGAAAGCTCAGTTTATAGAAATGGTTTAATTTATGCAAGGATATACAACTGTTGTTTTTACTTACTGACAGTAAAATATTTGCCTTCATACACAAGAAATTAAATAACTTGCATATTTATTGAAGTACGTAGTTTCAAAAGTATCAATCTCAAAACGTGTGTATACAATATTTTTGAAAATGTATTCTTTAATTTTGTTGATTTTCTTTCTTTTATGCTTTAGTGACTAAAATGTTTTTATTTTTAAATCTGTTGAAATATTATTTTATTTCTTCACTATTATCAATTTTTAAATTAGAATGTTGTAAGTTGTGATATTCCCTTTGTCAATACCCTGTTCTAATGGCCAAAATATATGCTTTGATTTTGTGTTTTGGTTAACGTGGGAAAGCTAATTAAATTTCAAATGGGGTTTTTGTAGTTTAAGGGGGAACTAATATGGTTCATTTAAAAATGTATATTAAAATTTTAAAAGTAGTCTAATCCATTTCTATTGACACCCAACATATTTTTTAAAATGTGATTACTTAGTAATATTAAGGATGTTTTTACTGTACCAGTACTGTAAAAATTTAAAGCATCCAATAATGTTTAGGTTAAATTATAAGTAAATTGATTTGTGTGCAAATTTCTGTATCGTACTGTAACAAGATAAAGAACAGTAAAACATTTGGCTATAATGTGCATTTTTATTTCAGACCGTACGTCAGGTCGAAGGGACGCAAGTTTGAAAGAGCTCGTGGTAGAAGGAAGAGCCGTGGTTTCAAAGTGTAATTTGATTATTCAGGCATTGAAGGAATTAAAGAATACAATAAAATTTGTCTACTGTTGTGTAATTTTTTTTCTTTTCATTTAATAAAACATGTGTTGGACTTTATTTTCTGAGATTGTGCTGTACTGGTGGGCACCCAAGAGCAGATCGAAAAATTTAAGATATATTACCAAGTTTGGCATGAAACAGGTATACATAATGTGATCTATTCTGTACGTCCGCCATTTTTGGTCGTATTTTGAAATTCGGCGTGGCGCCGGTCCGAGTGTGCCGAAGTTAAGATTTGATATTGCAGTGTGGTGCAACCAGAGGGGGAGGCCTAGAGGGCCCGTGACCTCTCCCCCACCCATCTAGGATGATAATTTTAATTATTTAAAATTTTTTTTTACTAGGGAAGAGCAAATTCTAAGAAAATTAAGCGATATTTAAATTAGAATACAAACTAAAAATTTTCAGCAGTTGCAGATTATATCATTCAGAAAATTAGCTTAATTTCTCATTTCTTTCACCCCCCCCCCCTCACTCCCGAACTAACTGTCACAAGAAAAGAAAATTTTTGGCAGGGATTTCGCAACGAAAAGATAATACGCATTTTTGAGAAAATAAAGTTATATTCTTGTCAAGAAATCATTAAATAATGATGCAGGGGAGGGGGAAATCTAAATTCTTAAAAAAAAAAAAAAAAAAAAAACTTTAGATCTGAAAAATTCTTAGCAGTTGCAGATTATATACATTGCTCAAAAAATTACATTATGAGCTCTTCTTATTTCCATCCCCCCTCCCCCCCGTAAAGAATTTTTCTGATTGTGCCACTTATACTGACATTATGTATGACAGTTATACCGTGTAACTAAAATTATAAAATCGGGGAATTTTTCTCGGATTTTGTTACTACAATGAAATTACAAAAACAGTATCAAATGATCAAGGTTTGTTACCTACAATGGTATAGAAGATTAACACTGTAATTTCAGTCTGAATAATTTTGATAAAATATCAAATTTAGATTTATTTCAAGTGGAATTTTCTAATCTTTAAACAAGTATAAAAAATATTTAAAAAGCATTTGCAAAATAGATTTTATTCAATGTTGAACATAAATTAAAATTTGAAATTTCTGCCGATTTGAATAAATATTTATTTATTTTATATTTTTAAATAATTAACAATTTGAGAAAGAAATAACTTTTGCCCCTCTCACTCTTAGCCATTTATGGGTTTTGAAAAAGGTATTTATGAAGATAGTTACAGGTATAAAAATTTATTTTTGAATAGGCTATGATTTTTTTTTTAAGTTGGGTAAAAGCTCTATTTACTCAGGTTTAGTTTTCAAAAGATGTCGAAACTGCTCTTTTTCAAGTTATATTTTGTTTAAATGAAAAACACACACAAGTTTACATTTTAATGGTCACTTTTTTTCACTATTTTGAAGACTCCAAAGTGTGCCGAGCCCTGTGCTAAAGAACCGGCCTTGACGTCTCTCTTCGATAGAGTACATTCCAAAATCTTTCAAAGTCGTAGGGGAGAAGATTCAATCGCAGGGGGAAAAGGGATTTCTTGTCAAACTGGTGTAGCGGCCAATCAAAGCGTTTCTTCGGAGTAATTCTCACGTTTGTTTCAGGGATTTGCACCTTTTATTTTCAGTAACTAGTGGTCGACAATTTCAGTTTAGTGATGCAACTTGATGCACGTCAGAAGTTGATTTAGCACCCCCTCCCCTTTAATACTAATTCAAATACCACTTCAATTTTTTTTTAATGAAAGGTTTAAAATCTTTCCATTTGCATCTCTCATCTTTTTTCAATTTAAAACTAAGCAATATTTCTCTTGTGCAAACCGTAAATAAAGACTAACGCAAATAGGGGAAGACATTTTTCGCTTCCGAATGATATGCATTGACAGAGCGGACATTAGCGTAATATACATTGACAGGGCAGGATGTCTACAGGTGACGAAAACTAAGAAGAGATCACGAAAATTTTCCATCCAACGGGACCGATCCCCTCAGAAGGCATCGGATGTCCGGTATTCGACAGATTTTTAAATATTCGGAATATAATCCGGCCACTGCACGAAATATCCGGATCCAAGTTTCATAATTTTATTAAAATTAATGAACCTGTTATGAAATTTTTTTTTGGAAAATTACAAACTCTACATGTTTTTATGTCTATAGAATACATGTGCATAGAATTTACTAGTTTTCAAACATCGAGGATGTCCAATCTCCGGCAAAATCAATATCCGATGTGTCATCGTACCGTCAAGAAAAAGTGCGGAAAAGGTCACGAAACGAAGGAGTTCATTGCGCTTGCTGTTCGTTTTAAAGGGCTTTGGGGCCCTTGATCGACTTTTCGGCCGACTTATTGGGTCATAGTTTTTTAAGATGTGCTACCTCTCAGAGTGGGGGGGATAGTTGGGCTCCCCTCACATTAATATAATTTCTTATAAATATTTTAAAGGTTAAAACATTAGCATTTGCCCATACATTTATAAGGCTATTTTAAAATTTATTAAAAATATGATTAGACTTTAATTATAATTAAATAAAATATTCACGAAAGGAATTTTGACTCATAACCTAAGACTTAACAACAATGCATAATTTATGGTTATGGATGTACATAAAAAAATTATGCGTTAAAAAAGGATATTTTCTAAAAACAACCTACTTTTCGTTTAATTATGGAATTTTCTATCGTATGAATATGAAAACATATCTTCACGTTATTCATTAATATCCTTTTCAACTTCTTTATTAGATTAAAAATTAAGACACATGGAAATTTAGTAATTTCCGGCTTTAAAGATGTATTTCTAAATTCAAAAACACCAAAAATATGCATAAATTGAAACCATAATTAGTAATAACATATTCATAAAAGTAATTAGTCTATTAAATTGCTTTTGATTGATACACATTGATATGTGACTTCAATTTATGAAAAAACAAAACGAAACCTAATGTCTCAAAGTATTTATTTATTTATATTTTTGGGCAAATCAGAATTAATTAATTGATCAAAAATAATTCTCAATATGTATCAAAAACACCATTAAAGAAGGGCAAATACAGTGTCCCTGTTCTGTAAAATGCCTTTTTATATTTCGGTGACTCAACGAACCAATATTCCTAAGTCCGAACGACTTCGATGGTACAAGAGCTGTCGAAGCGCGCTTCGATGGAGAAGCCGCAAAACAACGATACGAAGGATATTGGTTTCTCTTCGGTCCTGTGAATTTTGCGTTTGCGCAATCTAGTGAGGGTTTGGGAACTACGATCGAATCGATGTGCGCTCACTTGGAATAAGGGCCCTGGAACAAATTGTCTACGAATAGCGGGGTTCCACTGTATTTTATTATTAGTAGAGAAGATATAAGGATTTCACGTTAACCATTTCTAACATGTCTCGCTTCGCCCATCGGAAATTATCTGTATCAAATGAGCAAAATTAAAGCGATTTCTTTTATATTCTTTCTTGCAATACTTCCACAAAATTGTAAATCCTATCAATCTATGGCTTCCTCGATGAAATATTGAATGTTCATTCCTTTTCCTTTTTATCGGAAATTCTAACTACTGTTTCGAACAGCTCCACGATTAAGTTAAACGAAGAAGTGAATAATAATGCCACTGCTTTAAACAAACAGTCAGTTTGGAACTTAATTAAAATCGAAAGGTAGGAGCTGATGTGAAGAAATTGACTTTTCTAGAAGAATTATGATACGGAAAGCGCGTTTTATGAAAATTAACTGTGCCCGTCACAGGGTAACTACACGTTAAATAATCCTTGGAGAAACTAAATGGGTTATTGAACGCTTCGGGAAAAGAACTCTGATGCAGTTATTGACATTTTATTCATATACTTCTGTTTCATGAAATTAATTACAGCTTGCTTAAATTTTTGCGTAATGTCGACAAGTAAGTAATTTTATTGTGCGTTAAACCCAAGGCTCAGATAAAATTAGACGGTCTCTAGGTACGTAGAAAATCTTCAGTAAGATTAAAAAAAAATTTTTTTAGATTAAGTGCGGTTTTTTTTTAAAAATAATTAACACATACGCTTGGTGCAAATGGTTCTGTGAAAATCATCGCATTGGTTCTGTTCTATTTAAACTAAATAACGCACGCACCTTTTACTGATCCGATGTGAGCATTTAATTCCATTTATGTGTGTCATATTTGGCACATTATCGCCCCCGCATTAGGGTGCAAATTTCGTATAAAATTGGAATAAAAAAAAAGAGCCAAGATGAATTCTAAAAAAAAACCCCTGAAAGGTTGTATTGTCATCGGCTCTTCATGTGTGCAAAATTTCAAAGAATTTGGACCTCTAGAAGTGGGTGAAAATTGAATTGCAAAATTGGACTACATACAAGTGAAACTAATAAAAGCGAATAAAAAATGAATGTGCGTTAAAAGAATTTGTTCTTTTATAATGTCGTTGTGTGTGAATTCACAAACGGCTCTTTTCAGGAATCAGCCAATCAGCATTTACTTGTTGGTGTGAAAAAGTGCTTTTACCACAAAAATTAAGTAAATTCTATGCATTTCTTATAAAATATTTACATTGGTGAAATACGACTTGAATTCTATTTGACAGATTTTCATTTCGGTATTACATGAAAGTGGAATTTACTAAAACAAATTATTGCTATATGACACGAAAAATGTGATGTTGCTTAGCAACAGAACAGAAGTAAGCGCTGATCTTCGATGATCTCAAATGAAAGCCTTAACGGCAATAAAAGAAAGGATTTAATGGAATCTAAAAGAAGAAACTCGAAGAAGCTTTTGAGACGTGCACAAGAAGATATCTGTGGTTTCTGTTTCAAAACGTGCAGAAAAGAATTCTGGATTGCCTGAGGACAATTAGTCTTCAATTTGAACGTCATAAAACAGCTCAAGAAGCCTTTTTTTTATTAGCAGTGTCACCATCAAAAAAAAAAAAAAAATATTTTGTAACTGCAATTGAGAAATAAAACGTGAAATTTCTTTCTATATTGATATTACAATATTTTTTGCCTTTTTAAGGCTAGACCTCCGATAAGGCAAAATCAAAAATAATCTCGTAAAATCTATTAAATTCAAAGAGAATTATTTATTTATTAATACGGATTTGTAGTACCCTTTAAATGTATAGTTCAGCGGCTCCCAAACTGTTGTACGCACGCGTCCCACTAGTGGTACGTGCCGCCTCTCCAGGTGGTAAGTGGGAAGGCAAAAAAGAAGAGCTAGACTAGACTGGAAGCATTACGTTGCTTTCTGTGCTGACAAGGCTGAACTTGATCCAGTTAGTTTACTGTTACGAATCAGGCTGTTTCATTTCTGGAAACTTCAAAAGAGCCGACGTCGCACTTTTCCGCTCTGATATTTTTACATTTTCCCGCTAGGAGCCGCTAGTTCGTGACCCTGAAAAAGATTGTTTACATCATTTACAAGCATCTTTATTTTGCTGATACGATGTCCTTTCCTGGTTTCATGAGCTAAATATTGCTGGAAATGGTTAACTAAATATTATTGAAATGGTTAATTGCTGTGCACCGTATTGTACCTCGTCCAAAAAGAGTAAGAAAAAGGATAAAGAAGGTATTTCGTACCATGAATTTCCTTCGGAATTAGCTCTGCGTGCTACATTTTCTCCCCCCCTATGCTCCTTCACCCCTTATGAATTTGATTCACTATCAAGGCCGCGGTGGTTTAAGATACCCTTCAACTTGCTTTGTCTCAATATCAATAGTACTTTTGGATTTTGTTGAAAAAGCTGTACCATTGCTACCAAGAAAAAATGTTTCCCGTAATTTGGAAAGTATTATAACACCTGAGCTTTTGCAATGCCCTATTTTGAAGTGTTAACTCTTAAATCATTCTCAAATTATTGTTTCACATATATGCAAAATTTTTTGGAATATTGTTTTAAAAAATGTTGCAAATAGTGTCAGTGTTAGTTTGAAAGTTATGAATAAACCTCTCTCACGCAAGGTTTTAAAATTGTAATTGCAGTCATTCATTGTTCATTCTGTTTTTATGTCTTTTGTATGCATTTTTTATTCCTCATTGTGCAAAATACCTAGAATGTTTTAGGCATTGGCATCGTGGAAAGGAAATAATGCTTTATGCCATATCAAATAGTATTAAAACTAAGACTGATAATTCTTTTAAGTTTTGACGGTGAATATTTTTAGTGTAAAGTCGTCTTGTCTCTTTTTTTAAAATGTAATTTTAAAGATTTTTTGCAGTCAATTAGATTTTTCTAGTGAAAAATAAGGTACTTTTCCGCTTCGGGAAGGCTGGAGATGTTTTTTTTTCTTCCACAAACTATAGTACCATTTTGGGTTGACGTTGGCGATGTTTAAATATTTTTCACAAAAACTAACTCCACACACGAAACAAGTTGATAGACGAAAAACAATGTAGCCATCGCCAGCCAGCCCTCCTGAAGCGGAAAAGTACCGAAAATGATTCTTGTTTCAGTTGTAACAACTTTCGGCAGGTTTATGTAGTTCTTTACCAGTTCATTAAGTTCTTTACACTGAAATAATTGGAATTTAATGATAGTCGGCTTTTGATTTATAGTCAATATGTGTGTGTGTGTTTTAATGCATTTGTATGAATTTTAGTATTTCTTCTGTGCAGAAATAAATGCTTAGAATAAAAGAGTTGTTTTATTCACCATTTTCGGCATAATTCTTTTATATATATAAAAAAATAGAAAATTACCTAGTCAACTCTTAACTTAAAATTAATTAAATGTAATTTTGAATGTTACAAAAAATATATGTATTGCAAATTTTGCCCGAGCAGCAAAAGTTATGATAATGATATTTATTCTATATTACACATAGATTAAATTTTCGTGCAACATTTATTTAGCATATAGTTTATATGTGTAATGAACTATATATATTTACAAAAGTAAGCAATACAGCAAAGAATGGTTGACGTTACTTATCTTGAACAGGTTTAAAATTAATAATAGACAATATTGAAATTTCTTAAACTTTTAATGAAATAATCTGCTTCATATCTGTTAAAAAGCTTTTTAAAGTTGAATAGATGGCGCTGAGTGCCGATCCCAATTTTTGTCCCTTCATTTATGGCTAAATGAAACAGCCTGAATAACAGTTAAACAGTTAACGATCAAGTTCAGCCTTGGTGCTGATTATGCTCGAGCAATGACAGGGAAACACGGCGGACTATTTGCCAAAATAAAATCTTTGACAGAAAACTGCACGTTTGCTCATTGCAGCAATCATAAACAGTAGTTGGCAGCTAAGAAATGAACCATTTAAGTTCCTGTTTTAGAAGTACGAATTAAAAATATATTTCATATATTTCACTTTATATGTACAACTTGAATTTAATAAACGCTTTTCTGTACATTAATAACTATCAAAAATGGGGTAATTTATATTACCTAGTCGTCCTAGTATTTTTCTATAATCTATTAGATTTTATTTTATATAATAAAGTTATATTCGCAGTGGTACGCAAATTGTTTGCAAGAAAATGGTGGTACGCGAAAAAAAAAAAAAAAAGATTGGGAACCGGTGGTCTAGTTATTTCGATGATTTAAATATATAAATTGTGAATTATTTCATTGCAAAAAACGAATGTTTTAGTACAAAATAAAATATACTTAGTGATTAAAAATTGTTATTTTGAATTACATGCATAAAACTTTTAAGGTTTTGTAACCACAGCATTTCGCTTGAGGCAATACTCAGGCATGGCAGTTTGGAACACCAGTGCTGTGCCCGAGATAATCTCGGGCGTGACAGTTAAAGGGTTAAACAGATGACTAACTCCTTGAACATGCAGAGCAAATTTATTTACAAGTTATTTACAATATGTACAGATTTTAAGCACACAAAAATATCTCACGGAGTTCACACAGCACCGTAAAACCAACGATACTTCCCAAGTACGAAATGAATCAGGCACGAAGCTTACAGCACAATTGCTCGGACTGACATGCACTCGCAAAAGACTGAAAACTGTACCGAACTACACGCCAGATCTCCTTATCAGTGTTTCTTTCAGACCTTTTTGCTCCGGGAGGGCAGGTGAAGAACTAGAAGGGGAGGTACATGATCCAAAATAATTTTTTTATATATTATGGGCATGAATAGAAATGATGATAATATGCATTTTCAATATACATATAATAGATTCTTGATTACATATAGTAGAAACAATTTTAGACTACGTTTGGTGAAGTTACGGGAGTCTGAAATTTTTGTAATTGAAATGTTATAAATTTAATTCTTAGGCTGGTTTTGGGGCGGGGGGTTCGGGGGCCCTCCCCCGGAAATTTTTTGTAGTTTATGTCCAGATAGTGCAATTTTAGACTCTTAGAGGACGTTAGAGGTTCAGGGATTCTTCACCGAGAAAATTTTCAAAAGTAGTCTTAAAAATGCAATTTTACTCTATTTTTGTCAACGTTACTAGAGACAGGTGCGAGGGCTCTCCCTAGGACACTTTTTGAGATCTAAGTCTTAAGAATGAAATTTCGGATACGATGTTTGGGAATGTTAGAGGATGCGAAAAATAATTAGGGGACTATCCTGCTCCTCAAATTGTTCGGAACAAAACTCTTATATTTTAGGCTACTTTTGGTGACGTTACTGACAGTTATCGGTGTCGTTCTCCGACACCAAAGTGTTTCTGAAACTGAAGTCTTAAAAGCGCAATTCCATGGTATCTTCGATGATGTAGAAGGAAGAAAGAACCACAGGATCTAACTCGAAAATTTTCCAACTGATGCTTTAAAAGTGGAATTTTAGGCCATCTTTTGGTCATGTTAAGAAAAAAAAGGGTGAGTAGGGGCCATGCTCTGAAAATTTTTCCAACGTGAAGCCATAAAAAGTGCAGCTTTCGGCTATTTTTTGGTGCCATTAGGGGAAAAGGAAGGTATTCTAACGTTCTTCCAGGAATGTTTTAAATTGAAGTCTTAAATGGCAATTTTTGGAATATTTCTTCACATTAAACAGATGTAATATTGCAAAAAATGTGGGGCACATGTAGATATTTATGTTTCTAATGGCTTGCAAAACGATGATCATTGATCAGTCAAGCAGAAGATCACCAGAATCTAGATTTAAATGCTTTTAAATAAAAATGTACATTGTTTTTAAAAGATATTTGTCAATGTTTCTAGAAAATTTAAAAAAATACTCTTAATGTTGACCTAAAATAAACAATTCAATTTCAAAGTAACTGAAACATTTTATTGCCAACCGTCTCTCGTTGCAACTGGATATGGAAAAATTTGGATAACAGAAGTATGGATCAAAAGGTTCCTACCTTATGTAAAAAAAAAAAAAAAACCAGTACTAAATAATAAAAGGCAGCTTCTTTTACTAAGGGGTTATATTCATGAAATTTAATAGAATAAATGGAGATTGTAGTGATTATCCTGTATTCTGAACCAGGACCACCGAGAGCCAAGGCGGACCCCATATCAGTTTTGTCACCCCCGTCCCCACCTCCCATTACACTTGCATCTTTACCACAGAAAAATTTTAGCCACTGCACAACTCTGACGCCGAACCAAGCCCCATGAATCAGCCATACCATCAACAACCCTATAATCGTCTTCTCTGAAGGAGCTAAGCTTTGGCGTTTCACATTTTGTTGGCAGTGAGAGATTAGTTTAATGACGACTCAAAACTGAGGCGGCCACTTCATCTCCTCTATATTTAAAAATTTTTTATTTTTCCTCGTTCTCCTTCCTTTTTTTTTTTCTGAAACTGTGATCTGAATTTTTCTCCCGGGGGGGGGGGGGGGGGCAGTTGACTTGCTCCGAGGGGGCAGTGCCCCCCCGGAGAGATGCCTGAAAGAAACACTGCTCCTTATATAACATCTCGGATCACGTGACATGAATAATCCAGAAATTTCCAGCAAAAACTAGGATTATCTATCATGACTGGAAAGCCGCCAAGTTAGGCGAGAAACTTCTATGCCTCTAATTTTGTAACAATAATGTTACGATTTTCGCCGTACTGATGTCGTTTCTCGCCAAGCTTGGCGCCATCTCGGATCGCGTGATAGACAATTCTAGTCTGTGATGGAAATTTCTGGAATGGTCTGTCACGTGATCCGTGATGGTACGTAAAGGCCCTTATTTTCGCGAGGCTTTAATTTTCGCGAGCCCGTCGTAATCGCGAAAATTTAAGCCTCGTGAAATATTTTTTTTCCGCCTCAAACAATAATAAAAAATCAGAAATTTTTCACTTACCCAAAATTTAATGATTTAATGCAAAGTTACAACCTTTTTCTTTACAACTTGCTTTCTTCTTATTATTTTTAATAATATACAATTGTTACTAGAATATAAAACAATAAAATTAAAAGATGGCAGCTCATTCACTTAAAATATTTATACCAGCTTCATTGAAGCCATTCAGAGGGAGGGGGTGGAGACGAACTTTTCGGACAAAAGGATGTTTCTTAAAATGTTTTATACAAAAGGCCATAGCCCCCTTAACTAGATGCCTTCCGAAATGGAGCGAAACCCATTACCCTACCGGCAACGATTTTCTCCCGCTGACAACGAAAACGCCGCTAGAGGGCACTACCTATTTGCTATTGGAAAACGATGTTATACTTGTTAACACTTGGTAAATTGCGATAAAAAACGGTCAAAATTGTTCTTTTAAAAAAATCATTTGAATTTTTTTTTAATATTTAATAATATGACTCATTTATTACATTATTTCTCCGCTCTTACTTTATGGTGCAGTAAAACAGTAGGGAATTAAGTGATATTATTTATTTTTGATATCTGGTTAGTCTAGGAAGATTTTAACGGAGCATCAACTCAGACCCGGACTGGCTCCTTCTGGGGCCCTCGGGCAGGTACTGAAACGGGGCCCCCTAGAGGAAAATTTTCCCCGTAAATTTTTTGAAGTATGTGTCTGGAAACCGTATTTTGCTTTTTTTAGGGTTTTAACTGAATCAATTCTTATAATAAATAAGAAAACAAATCAAAACAGTGTTTTAAAGTTTTGCTTGAATAACTGTTTAGTACACCGAAATTTCATATCATTTTTAGCCTACTTTCCCGTAAAAGTAAAAAAAAATAATAATAAAGCATGAAAGAAGGCTTAATGTATCGTGAAAATATCGTTAGAAATCAAGAAAAGTCAAAAATAAGTTAAGTAATTAAATAAAGATTGAAAAATAAAAAATTTGAAAGTAGGGTATTGAGATGGGGAAAAAGTGTGTCTGTCGGTCTGTCGGTCTGTCTGTCTGTCGGTCTGTCCCCCCCTAATAACTTTTGAACGAATTGTCCGATTCGAAAAATTCTTTTTGCATTCGAAAGATCTCGGCGAGGACATCTCATTTCCATATTTTACTTTTTGATTTGAACAATTTTTCGTTCAATTTTGAACAGTTCAAAAAAATTTTAACATTAGCACCTATGGGTGAAAATAAAGCAAATGATGCAACTTCTGGGTACAAGATCCAAGTTCCAATGAACAAGCTCACTGGAAGAAGTTCTTGGCGTGAAATATTGATTTGAACAATTTTTGTTCATTTTTGAACAGTTCAAAAAAATATTAACATAACGCCTACGGGGAAATTTCAATCCAATATAAATCCTGATCTAATGGACCGATTTACTTGGAACAAAATTTATCGGAAAGCTCTTATGACGTAGAACATGTACAGATAGAAAGTTCATCCAGAACTATCGAGCCTATTTTCCTATGAAATTTTTTGATCGAGATTTTCAAGAATATTTTTGAATTAATGAATGATCAATAAGCAAAAGAATGAATTAATAACTGAGTGAATAAATACATGAATGACTGAATGATTGAATGAATATTTATTAACCGTTGAAAAGGTATATCTGAAGCAATTAAGAACTTAAGCTAAACGAGAAAGAGAGAGAGAGAGAGATAGCTAGAATATAAATTTGAAGCTGGTGTATACGGGAAAGTAGGCTCGTATAGTTCTAGACGGAACTTCTCTTTTAGCCAACTTTCCCGTAAAAGTAAAAAAAAAATATATTAAAGCATGAAAGAAGGCTTAATGTACCGAAAAATATCGTTAAATATGAAGAGAAGTCAAAAATAAGTAAAGTAATTAAATAAAGATTGAAAAATAAAAAAATTGAAAGTAGGGTTTTGAGATGGGGAAAAAGTGTGTCTGTCGGTCTGTCTGTCTGTCGGTCTGTCCCCCCCCCTAATAACTTTTGAACGAATAGTCCGATTCGAAAAATTCTTTTTGCATTCAAAAGATCTCGGCAAGGACATCTCATTTCCATATTTTATTTTTTGATTTGAAGAATATTTCGTTCAATTTTGTACATTTCAATAATTTTTAACATTAGCGCCAATGGGCAAAAGTGAAGCAAATTTTGTAAACTCTGGGCAGAAGAGTCGAGTTCTTATGAACAAGATTACTAAAAAGTTCTCGAAGGAAAATATTTTTTGAGTTGAACAATTTTTGTTCATTTTTGAACAGTTCAAAAAATTAACGATACTTTTTCCTTAATCCCGGCGCAGGCGATAAAGTCGCCAATAATGATGCAACGAACGCCAAACGGAATACATCCGCTAGTAACCTTTTGCGTGTTATGTTGCCTTGGCGAGATTTGCGCCGAGATAAAGGAATTCATTTTGAAACAGTTAAAAAAAAAAAAAAAAAAAAAAAAAAAAAAAAAAAAAAAAAAAGATATTAACATTAGCGCCTACGGGGAAATTTCAATCCTATATAAATCATGATCTAACAGACCGATTTGCTTGGAAAAAAATTTATCGGAAAGATGTTTGGCCGTAGAACATGTACAGATACGAAGTTCAACCAGAACGCAACGAGCCTATTTTGCTCGTGACTATATGTGCTGCAGCCAAATACCGCACAAATAGTCATTTTAAAGCAATCAAAAATTTAAAAATCTAAAAATAAGTAAAGGCACACCACGTTGAAAAAGCATTCACAGCTCGATTTGTTTGGGCTTAATTCTGACGGAAGAAGGGTTGCCATAGTACTTCAGTCGAAAGGCAGAGCGGGCATGTCCATCTTCTTTCGTCCGAGCGAGCGATAGGCAACCCAAAGGGGGGTTCGCTCTTTGGCGACGCGCCGAGCGGAGCGGGAGTTTCACATTTGGCGCTAAAAACTTAACACCCCACTTAGACCTTAGAGCAGCGGTTCTCAAACTTTTTTGACCACGGAACCCTTAACGGTTCCCTTTTACTTTGAGGAACCTCTATTAGTGTTCATATTGAAAATCAAATGTAACAGTCTGAGCAAGGCTTATTTAAAGCTCCACCCCGGCAGGAAATAAATTTAAAACTACTTAATGTGAATTGAAGATTTTCAGTATTGTAAAATTCTAATTTGGCAAGCTCCCTTCCTGTTTATCTCACTCCCAACTGCCTCTCCACCCCTGAAAAAAAAAATGCCAATAAGTTTCCTGGATTTCGAAGTCAACTAAAAAGTTCAAGAATGGTGACCATTGGTTATCCTTCTGAATTATCTTTGTAACCCATTTTTAAGTTATCAGGCTGTCAATGAAACTAGGGATGTAACGAATAGTGATTTGGCCGAATAGCCGAATACCGAATATTCGGCCACGGCTTCTTGGCCGAAGCCGAATATTCGGCCATTTCTTCTTGGCCGAAGCCGAATATTCGGCCAATGTCTTAGGCCGAATACCGAATATTCGGCTGCCGAATATTAAAATTTCTAGAAAATTATTGTAATAGAAAGAATTCTTCAAAATTAAAAATAATTCACAAAGTCAAACACCATTTACACACAACCTATATGATGTATGATTTAATTATGTCAGTTAAGAATCTAAAACTATTTAAAATTAATCTATGTTCTCTATTGTTTTGAACGTAATAAAACTAAGAATTTCAATTACAAGTGGAATAGAAATGATAGGTTTCATGGTAATAAACATTAGCATTATTTTACTAATCATTTCATTCAAATGAAAGAACTTCTCTTGCTTAGTGAACTTTTACCTTGCTCAAAACTGTCTTAAGAAGATATTTTAAAAGTTATAAAAGTTAATATTTTTATTTTATAGGGTTTTTTACAAACCTATTTTTAAAAGATCTATTAAAATTTAATACACTTAACTGGAATATATTTTTATTTCAAAACCTCCAATAACTTGCGCTATCTAAATATCCATGATATATTCCAGGGCTTTTCACATTTCTCTCTTCCCCAATATTCACAATAAATCAGTCTACCCAAGCAAAGTCTGACTTCCACTTTGTTAATAATAATGAAATAAATTTCTCATTAATCATAATTAACTATTGCCAGCTTTTGGGAGCAAATGCTAAATATAAAATGCAATATTACAACTTAAAAACCTGTTTTTGCTGGGTCAAACCTAAAACAAGGTTTAAAAAAAGTAGTTTTTTTCCAAATTATTTTAATTTATTGCAACTATATACTAATGTAGTCTTCTGCAATAATTATAATACAATTTTAAATGTTTAAAATCTACTAACTTCTTTATTTTTTTACATTTCTACTGCAGCAGGACTATTCGGCCGAATAGTCGATCATTATTCGGCCAGGCCGAACTTGACCTTACCCAGTATTCGGCCGGGCCGAATATTCGGCTAGGTGATGAAATGACTATTCGGCCAGGCCGAATACCGAATAGTGGCCGAATATTCGTTACATCCCTAAATGAAACACAATTTTGTAAATAAGAATAAATTGCAATTTTTTTGTAAATTATTACACCTGTCTCTGTATTGTTAGTAATGACCGTAAAGGTAGGAGTTTTTTTCTCACATAGTTGAATAAATAGCCCTGGAGTGTTCAATCTAGATCTGAATTTGTGTTTAAATTTACACAGGCCAAAATATCTTGATTTTTTGTATTGATATGTTACTGCAAAGGGGAGAAGGATTAATTTAGCTAGCTTACTTAAATATGGGTTTTCATTTTGTTTTTTTTTAATTTTAAACAAAAATTCATTGCATGAAATATTGAAATATAATGAAAAGATTGTTTTAAATCAAATGAACTCGAAAATTCTGTTAGTCTGTCTAAAATCTTATCAGTGATTCATACTATTCAGCATGGTGAGTTTTTTTTTTTTCTATTTATGATTGCAACCACTTCAAGTTATTACACTGCATGTCAAAATTAAAGTATGAAATAAAAGTTATCCTAGTGAATATTTTTAATAATTTTCATACCCATTAAAAACTGCAGTTTTAATAAAATAACATCGAAATCTTTATTTGAAATTAATAGTTTTAAAAAGAGTGAAAGGTACTTGAGCCATGTTCTATATCAACAACGAGTATCTATACCAACAATTAAATATTTAGAATTAATGTTTCCATTACACTTAATAGCAATCATTGAATTTTCTAATTAATAAATTTAACTTAGTAAAATGACACACATGATGTTATCTGTGTTCCACAGATAAATCATATATTTTATACCATTTCTGGTCCAAATCGAGCTTTCCGCATCGCCAGTTTTAATTGCGAATTGACTTTTTACCAGTTTGATAAAATTATTGTTTAAGAATACTGTTCTTTATATTGTTTATATCGGATTAAAAACGGAAAAATTCAAAGCTATTGCACTGTTCCCGTAATGCCATTGAAGCGTTGATGTGAAAGTCGAGTTCAGTTGATGAAGAATTGTCCAGCAGAAAAATTTAATTTTTAGTGTAAAAATCATAAACAAAACAAATGAGACATGATTGTGCACACCAACTTCAAACTTTTGTGAACCATTAATATGCACAAGAGGCATTTGACTATAAAAACAAATTTTTTTCAATGCCATCAGCAAAACAGTAGTTTGTTGCTTACTAAACGTAGCCGGCATGGTGTCGACGTGTAAGGCGCGGCCCTCGTATGCTCCAGATCGTAGGTTCAATCCCGCCCATGTTGGTGGATTCTCAAGATTCAGAATAGTGCCTGAACATAAAGAACCCGTGAGTATCTATTTTGATTGGGGTACTCTTGGCTAAATTAAATACCTCGTGCAGTTTTTCATCATCAGAGTCCTAGTGCAGTTTCGCATCGTAAGTGCTTCACCTTCTAGTGAAGAAACTAGAGGTCGAAATTGTCATGTGGCAATGGCATCCGCCGATTATGCAGCAACTTGAAAAAATAGATGCCATTTTCCGGGAAATGCATTAGGTTTGCAAAAGTTAATGACGTAGAGTCTATGTAGAAAGAAAAAAATGTTTACTAAACCGTACTCTTCGACTCCTTTCGAGAATCAGGCCAAAAGTACAACAAAACCAACTAAATTCCCTTCTTTGCTCATTATTCATTATCACATAATTGCCAACCTTTCATCATCAAACGGTGTGTATAGCCTTTTTAACCATCCAAATAGTGTCAGAGTCATCTAAATCAGAGCAACAAGTCATTTTACAATTTGTACATTAATTAACTAATTTAAAAAATCCTTTGAACAATCTTTTTTTTATTTTGCTTCCTCCAAATATATTTTTATTTTCAGACAGGGAATTAACTACCCCTTTCATTCAGCTAAATTTCATCGCGAAACATTCTCTGAACATGATTTACTGAACATAATTTCATATAATAAGAAATTGCCAACGGAACCCCTGCCATCCTTCTGCGGAACCCTAGGGTTCCGCTGAACACACTTTGAGAAACGCTGCCTTAGAGCATGTTCTAATAGACGTATGTCATTGGATCTTAGTATATATTATGTGATGTATGGACCTTAGAGAAAATAAATCTGCAATAGGAAAATATTAGTTCAAATTTTTACCGCCAGCTGAAAACGAGATGGAGAACCAAAAAACAAATCAGAAACAAACAAGCTTTATTTTATCAGAGAACTTGTTGAATAACCATTCCTGTTGCGTTAATCACATGTTCGAAGCGACATTGCGGATTGCAGAAAACACTATACCAAGGCTGAACTTGATCGTAACCGTTACCGTACAGTAACAGTAAACTGGATCAAGTTCAGCCTTGACTAAATATAGCAGGAAATATAAAACAACTGAGCACGTGAAGTGAAAACTGGTAAACTTTGCATGCCATTCAATGTTTAAAAATTTAAAATACGGTGTTATGCAGCTAAAAATCTATGATAGCGCATAAGGCAATTTTAGTTTTTCATTTCATTTTTTTGTTTACAATGAGAAAATCTACTAAAAACATTTATTTTGAAACATCTTAGAAGTTCCCATGGTTGCTTCGATTTTTAATTAAAGATGTCTCTGTATATATTAAAATAAATAAGTCAACTAATTATGCATCATACATTATTTGTTTCAGTGCAGCGCTAAATACTTTTCTAAACATTAAGCCCAACCTTCTTTAGAATTAGAGCGAAACTTTTGATATAAACTTCTAAAAGACTTCAACCCGAAATCCGAAAGAGCTTAAAATTTGATAACCCTTCGAAATCTTCCTTGGCGAGAGGAAATTTTCGCAAGATTAACTACTGCTAACTAATAAAATATTCAAAGTACTGCATTAAATGCGTTCAACTTTCGCATCACATCCAAACATGTCTTGCTCTATTTCTTATTTTCTTCTTTTGAGCCCATTACTCTTTTCGAACGTGATCTATCATTTAAGAAGTGTTAATAAATTTAATTCTTAGTGGGCGATGTAATTAAAAGTGGGCGAAACAGGGCTTATAAGAAATAGCGCAATCTTTAAGTTACAGTCTTGGAAAGGTTATTAAAATCAAATTCGCGCACAGTCTCTGGGCAAATTATTCGACGCATTTAAGTTCTTATGTAAAAATACTAATTAACAACTGCTATGATTTTGTTTTCGAATATTTAATTAACATAAATGTAATATGTTTTTACATTTTACATCATTATGTATAGTCTATTACATACTGGTGGGGCAGAAGCAATGACCCGGTTTTGAGGGGGTATTAAAAAAAAGGTAATACACATTGAGCTTACAAACTTTTTAATTTTGATTTGTATATAATCACATTTTTGTACATTAAGTTTCGAATACCTCTTTAGCAAGATGGTGGGCTTCAGCAGCAATACTCTGATTCACTCTACTTCTGAAGTTTTGGGAAACTTTTCTGCATATTTCAAGAGGTATTGCAGATATTTCCTCGAAATTTCGGTCCTTCAGCTCTTCTAAAGTTTGGGCGCGATGTTTCTGAACTTTCTTCTTTAAATAATCCTACAGAAAAAAAATTCCTCTAGGGACCGTAACATTACGCGGAAGTTTGAAATGCACACGAAGAGCTCAATCTCTCTGCGTGGAAGTGTGGAAGAATAGACTGCATCAGTGTATTGCCGCTGAAGTGTTATTCAAAACTTATTGTAAAAAAATGGGATTATATACAGATCAAAATTTAAAAAATTTTAAGTCTCAAATTATATTAGTTTTTTAAAAATACCCCTTCAAAACCGAGTCATTACTTCCGGCCTACCCTGTATATTCATCGAAAAATATGTACACTTCCCTTTTTGGGGCGCTCGGATGTTACAAAAGGTCTTTTCACTACTTTTTTGTGCAAATCCACGTTTACATTCTTTTTTGTGTAAGATATTTTCTCGAAGGCACCACTCAGTCCATAATGATATCTCGCCAAATTTTGTGCAAAAAAATAAGATGCCAAATCCAATGTCTATTTGGCGATAATGGTTAACTACAAGCTAAGCATTGATGAGACTGCGAGAGTCATGCGGTGTGTACACGTCAGATTTTTTAAGCTTCACCTCCTCGTTCAAATGTTATTTTATTTTCTGATTATATATTTTTTTATTTCTAATGGACTGCTGTTGGCTTCTGCCAATTGCAGACCTAGTGCTTTCCCCAGAGATTGGTACCATCGCCGCATGAGAATTTTGACGTGCAGTTTCTCCACCTGAAAGGACGAGCACCCGGACTCTGTTAATGCGAAATTGCACTAGGAATTTAATTTACCGGACAGCATCCAAGCCAAATGTCTACTCAAGGGATCCTTTACATGTCACATAATTATACGACATGGGCGCAGACGATTTTCTGCATCTTGAAAAACCCCCGACACTAGCATTCGCGATCCTCTGACCTGGGGCGTACGAGTCCCACGCCCACGACGCCACTGTGCTGGTGATTATAAAACTATATTTTATTATTTACTTTTACATCCAGAGCGTGGTAGTACAATTTGGAAAACGCTTGTTTTGCTTGGCCATTTGCAGCTATATGTACAGACTTCTTGGAGTGCCTATCCTAAAGAATGCAGCAAATAATTGAACAAGGGAAAAACACGGTGCGTTTAAATGAACAATTTCAATTGTTGATGACACTCTTTGTGATTTTTTAAAATGTTATTGCAGTCTAACCGGATGTCGAAAGCATTAAAAATATACATGCCTGTTGTCTGGAATGAGTGGGAAGTAAGGAATGTAAACACTATTTCTTTTGCCACAGCTGATAAGATTCGGTGCTTGAATTGAAACCATTAAAAACATTGACTAAAAAAGATTTCTTTCCTGTTCAGTAACTTTTTACTACAATTTAGTTAAACAGATTTCTTTTATAAGAGAAAAATATTCATGTTCTTAGCGTGACAAATTAGATACCCCTAAGAAGTCGCTACATAAAGTAGTATGTGAGAAAAGCCTTCACTGTTAGAAATTTCATCATGAAATTACTGTTAAATAGCCGGCAGCAGTCTGTGCATCGAATTCACCGTTAAATTTACGGTTTGGAACATTTTTGTATCTTTACGGGACCTAAACCGTTTCCAATCAGCTTGGTTAAAAAGCCGTAAATACAAAAGTTTACGGTTTCATAAGTAGTATGGTTACAAAACTAAATGTAAGTTTTTGCGGTTTTTGAACAATTTCGAGGTGTAGAATCTTCGAGGCGAAGAAACCGTAAACGAAGCGTGTGGAATCGAACCCGGGTGTATGGTGTACCAACCTTGCGTTCTAACCCTTCGGCCATCTACACCACTCAAAGCGGCCGTTTATTTATCAATAAATCTTCTTTTCCAACAGGCAAACTGCCTTAAAATTGAGATTTCAGTTTTGGTTGGATTCAAAGTCATTTTTGGTCTGAATTTACTGTATATTGATGAAAATCATTTTATTTTCTGCAAAAATTAAAATACAAACAAGCTTCAGAAGCTCAAATGATGGGTTCGCTCATTCGCAAACAGTTCGGGACTTCGATGTCTCCAATTTTTGATTTACGTGTGTATGTGTTTCTATTTAGTAACCACTGCTTAAGCCACTTTTCCTTCTTCTTTTTTATATATAGACATGCAGATTTGAACTGATAAATCTTTATTCATATTTTAACAACAACGTACGACGTAAAGTTCCACAACCAAGATGGACGCCCGATTCTTATTGACTACGAGATATAGGTGGCGCTTGAAAATTACGGTTAGTTAAACGTTCTTTATTATAAACAGATAATAAACGATTGTTTTCACAATCAGCGGTTTGAGTACCATATTTTTAATGGTTATTCAACTGCTGTTATTAAATATGGTAAAATAACAATGAAATAAATGGTTATTTTACTATTTTCTTACTGAAATTTTTAACAGTGTTTTGTAAAAAAAGACATACAATAAGGATTTAATTAATGTCATTTGTGTATTAAAAAATAACATGAAAATAAGCAAATTTAAAAAATATACTGTAATGTATGTGTTATTTAAGTTTTTACTGTAACCGCGATCACGACAGAGAACGAACTCCGACAGTGTAAATAGAACATCGATGTGAATCTCTAAATTAATTTCTTATTTCCATGTTATCTTTATGTTACTAAACTGTTATCGTTCCCTCGTTTGATTAAGGGCCATTTCACAGTATTTTGTCCAAATGTAGAGTCCGCAACATGACACTCTTTTTATTATAACTTCGTAATTTACAGTTTAACTATCACTAAATCTTATTTTCAAATAATGTGTCGAAAAAATTATTTGAAAATAAAATTAAGTGATAATTAAACTGTAAATTACGTAGTTATAACATAAAAAGTGTCATGTTGTGGACTCTACGTTTGGACAAAATACTGTGTAATGGCCTTTAAGGTATGTGACGCCCTTCGGAGCACTTTTTTTCAAATATATGAATTTTCAATTAATAGCACATTTTTTAAATCGAAATTGGACATAAAACTAATAATTTAAATGTATTTTCTATGTTTATCATTAACTTTGGAAATATTGGCAATTTTTTGTTAAAGTTAAGCGAAAAATTGTAGTTACGGAAGACCTTTAACGCAAAATTCGATTTAATATATTTCAAAAATATTTATACAAGACATAAATAACATCTTTATCTGTGTTATGAACTAAAAGATTCACATTAGTTTGAAAAGTTTTTGAAATATTGGATATTTTGTGCCTAACCTCACTTTTTTAAAAAATACTAACAGTATTTCTTTACAAAAGAGGCAAGAAAAAAAATAAATACATGTATATAGTAAGTGTAGTAAGTACACAATATCTTTGCTTCTAATTATCGTAAAAACAAAAACGAGGCATTTTTTAAATCCTAAATGTTTAGGCTATAAAATGAATACATTTAAAACAAATTCGAAAAATTTCGCCAAAACAAGGGTTTTTGGGTAGTCACATACCTTAATCATTAAAATATAGGGTTATTTTCGCAATCGACATTAAAGAAATGTTCTTAATTATTTCTCTGCAGTTCATATTTTCGATGAATCGTTTGACGAATTTCTTGCAAATTCGTCATCGTGCACTTTTAATAGTGTGTGAAAAAGAGAGAACAGATGATTTCTTTAGCAGCCATCAACTGGTGTAACCGTAGCAACGTCATCAAGAATAACAAAATGTTTTATGGAAGATAAATAACAATAGGTAAACATGGTTGAAGCGATTTCAATTCCCTATTACTGTTTGCATAAGTTTAATCACAAATACAAAAATAAGATTAACAATCGATATTCAATTAC
This sequence comes from Octonoba sinensis, assembly GCA_038502835.1. Classification (NCBI taxonomy): domain Eukaryota; kingdom Metazoa; phylum Arthropoda; class Arachnida; order Araneae; family Uloboridae; genus Octonoba; species Octonoba sinensis. The sequence continues at coordinate 8,700,183 of CM076605.1, read as the reverse complement.
GGTAATCTGCTTCGAATCGTAATTGATTGCCACCTGAGTGTAACTGATAAGCAAATCCGTGAAGTGTGGACAATTGATGGTACAATATCACCTTTTGCCTCGGTGACAGTAGATGGATAGGCGATCTCTAAATTGAAATGGAAATTGTGTGCTCGAATGAAATATTGCAGGATTTTCTTTGTCTTCTGTCTGCATGGGGGAAATGTGTAGCGCTGTTGTGGATGGCCGCTTTGATTCATTACAGCCATTTATTTTATTGCCTGGATGGAAAGACTGAATTTCTTCGGCTGGATATAAAACAAGAGTGGAGTTGACTGTCCGGAAAACAAATACTGATTTTGGTCTTTGAATTCAAATTTATGTGTATGAATATACTCTGGTGTGTAACTTCTAATGGAATAACGAATCGTTCACATGAGGCAGATAAATTACAACAGCATTGGTCAATGGATTTATTGATACTTTTAACTCTCTATGTACAGCTATCTATATATGTATTGAACGCAAGTTAATAATTTAAGTGCAACGAATATCTTTTTAACAGAAAAAATATATAATAACGAGAGAGTGTAGAAGTTATGTTAAGAAGATAAATAAATACAAATTTTATTAGCATTTTTACTAGTCATTCATTATTTTAGTTGATTTTTTTTTGAATTTTTTTCTTAAAACTTGTCTTTTGTGGGTGATTTTTTTTTTCTTGACGAACATTTTCTATGCTTTGAAACGATCCAATCTTTTCGAGGAGAGTGGGGAGCAAGCGAGTTAGTAATCAAATACTAATATGTTCTACCACTGAAAGTATTGTTATATTTTAATGCTTTGTTGCATTTTAATGTGCTATTGTTGCATTTAATGTGTATATTTAAGGTGCCATTGTTGCATTTTAAGGTGCCATTGTTGCATTTTAATGTGCCATTGTTGCATTTTAATGTGCAATTGTTGCATTTTAATGTGCCATTGTTGCATTTTAATACGGCATTGTTGCATTTTAATGGATTGTTGCACTTTAGGGCATTATTGCATTTTTAAATTTTTGCTGCAACACAACTACAAGATATTTATTAATCTTATCAAAAAAAAAAGAGTAAAGAATAAAAGAGACTTTCATAAGTGTTTTGGGGTGTAATAAAAGGAGCCCCTTTATAAATGCCAAAAGTAAAAAGTTGCGAATTTCAGGACTTAAAACTATCACTTGAATTACTTATGTTTCGAACTAATCATTTGAATATAACTATCGCTCGGGTTAATCTGAGTAATTGCGTCATATGTACTCCTATTACTTCCTTCCTCAAATTTACAACCTTATGCATTATAAAAAGCTTCTTTTGTAACCCCGAAACATGTGTATGATAAATACATATATTTTGCAATTTTTGTGCCACTAGAATAGTGTCCTTACACATTGTTTCCGAGAAAGATAATGTTTATGTCTATTTTTACATTGAATTAAAGTGATAAGTCAAAAGCAAAACTTTCTATGTAATTTAATTTGAAATAAACATTATAATAAACTTTTCGAAAAATGAGACTCTTTCATATCTAAAGAACAAGGTAAAATAGTCAAAGCAGAAGGCGTACAGGCATTCACGATTAATTTATGTGATTCGTTTTAAACAGGTTCATAAGATACGACGAGTAATAATGAAATAAAAGTTCAGTTTTTCTGTCTACAACAACGGTGTGTAAAAATTTTGGAAAGCTATGCAAGCTCGGTATGAAAATTTTTGTAAATATAAAATTTAAATAATGTTTATTTTATCAGTAGAAATTATAATTCATTTGCATGCGAAAAAGAAAACTCATCTTTAAAAAAATATAAATAAAATAACAATAACAATAAAAAAATCCTATAATTTGTTTCAATTGATTTTTCTGAATTTTATCAAATGGTAATTTACCTGTAATGTTTCAAAATGTTAAGGATAAATGTATATCAAAATAGTATACAGGCGCAATATAAAACCTTCATGCCATTACAACTAGAATCGTTAAACAAAAGGTTATACTCTGTTTAAAAATAAATTGTTTTATTACCCAATTTTAAAATGCAAACTCCTTATGCTAATTTCTCCCTTTACCCACTGCTGATAAAAAGTGAACATTAATACTTTGCATAGGTGCAAAAGAATCCTTCATTTTTGTGAAATGAATCAATAGCAAACAGTACAATTCAACCATCAACCAAAGCGATCTGCCTGGCAGAGTGCCAAGGATAATCCATTCATGTTCAAGGCAGAAACTGCTGGTATAAGGAATGTGCCGTTTTTGGTCGCGTTCTAGTTCGTTTTGCATACGTGATTTCTTCCGAACTAATGCTCTGTGTCAGTTGATAAATTTAGTTGCTTTTAGCAAGCAGAGAAGCAAAGTTTGTGATTCGCATCCTAAATAAACGCACCTGTAAAAAGAACTTCCCTAAACCTCGAATGGATTCGTTCTGTTCTGCCATGTGCAGAAGCGTCCAAATGTCTAAATTCCGTGTACCACCTTCTTCAGTGAACACGGGGCAAATATTTAAAAATGCGTCAGAAAAGACACAATATTCCACATAATTTTTAAATATTAATAATGCCTCCATAAAATACAAAGTGATTTCGGCATTAATCAGTTTTCTAGTGCTATTAAAATGAAAGAAAATGTTTTTTTTTTTTGTTTGAAAACTTGTTAATTTGAAAACACAGAACGGCATTTTTACAAACGCAAATTCGGAGCAGCATTTTTATACTTGAATCATTTAGAACGTAAATTATTTTAGTGTATTTATTTCGATGAACCAAAACGAAGCTAATTTTAAATCCAAGCGATTTTTTTTTCGAAAAGAATATTCATATAAAATGCCTACTCCAAATTTCTATTTTCTGTTTAATGTACGACGCAAAATGCAATTACGTAACACGAATAACGTAGAATTTTTTGGGCAAATAAGCCTATTTGAAGGCCTGCGAAAAATAAATTAAGAACAAAATGTAAAAAAGTCTTAATTTGTTCCAAAGAGAAACTCATTATTATGCAGTTTCTTAATGAGAGTTTCATTTAACAAGAGCATTTCTTTCTTACAAGATTTATCAAAGGCTGTTTTTCTTAGTTTTTATCGTCTTCAGGGATCTGCGAGATTTAAATGTAAGAAAACGTTCCGAATTCTGAACTTATAAAAAGATTACTTTTCAGTTCCTAAATTCCAGAGTGTAGTTTTAAAATGTAATTATATGGAAGAGAAAAGGAAATGTTTCACTTACTCCGGTAAGAGAGCATTTTGAATATTTTTTTATGCACGTGGGAGGATCATATTTTAAATATTGATGTTATTACTTGTAGCATTACATGCTACAGTACTGTGCTTCAAAATAAACAGGGGTGCCCATAAGGGGGTTCATGGCGCCATCAGAATGGGAGAAGAATTATTTTTCTGAAGGTTTTTTATGCATTGGATATCCCGAATCTGATTTAAAAAATATGGGGTATGGCTGTGTCATGGACACGGCCGTGTATTGCATGTGAATACAGTTATGTAACGGGTTATACATTTTAAATAAAATATTTTTATTTATGTATTTATAATAAAAGCAAGGAAACAAATAACTTTTGTGTTACAATATAACTTTATTAATTAATAACTTTATAGTTTTGGCTTTTCGACGCGTATAAGCCGACATTATCTACATATTTTTGATATTTTTTAAATTCTAACACCTTATTATATTCACTGTCACTACTTTAAACTAATGTTTTATATACAATCGATAGATTCTAATGACAGCTGATTATAAAACTTAAACGAACATCGTAGCTTCTACGAGGCAAAAGCTATACTAATGGCAAATTTCGATACGCAGCAAAATAACCTCAAAATGGCGGCGCTTCCCTCTTTACCCCTCGCGATGCGTCACTGTTCTCGCTTATCGTAACGAATTATTTGATCCTTTAGCTATCCAGTGGTATTATATAATTTTGGATGTAGAGGATAGATTCGAAACTACAACGCCAAACTGTATCCCCCGATTTTGTTATTAGTAGATTTTTTGGGTTGCTCCCGTATGGTAGCAAATTTAAAGACGTATTCATGTCAATATCCGCATGCAACAAATAAAGGTCGTCTGAGCGAATGTTACTTTTAATGATGCAATAGACAAGGCCAATTAGTCAATTTAAGGGCGTGGTTAGTAAGTAATGTAGTCAAGGAAGTGCTTGAAAGGTTCCGTCGCTTTTGCACTTTGTGCGAATGCACCCTAATATTATAGGATCGGCAATGAATTGAGACTCGTGTAAAGATGTAGAAATGTAAACGACGTATAAATGTGAGACGCATAAATTTTGCGTTACTGTAGTTCCTGCAAATGTTATTGGTGCTGAAAACTTCATGTTGTAAGGTGAAACATGGCTTATTTCTTTGCAAAGGAATTACTTATAAAAAAAATTGCCAAGATATTAGATTTTAGTTTACGAATTTGCCAAATAAACTACGGTACAAATAAAGTAGTAGTTGTTTTTATAAATCGATGTACGAATTAAAATCGCCCCATCTGCAAAAAATTCCTCTTATTGCAGTTGCGATCAGATCAGACCATTTAAATGTGGCTACAAAAATTGTCATTTCGAAATGAAACTAAACGACATTAGATGAAGTTATGGAAATATCTTTTTTGAAACATAATGCTAAACAATACTTTTTCACTGTAAAATACGGCCAACAGAAGCAATTGATGAACCAAATATAACAGGTGCATTCCACGGTAACTGACACAACCCCTGGAAGCGAAAAATTAACTTTAAATAATTAGAATAAGTAAAGTATTAAATATAAAGCACTTTATTTTGCTGTCTTATACAGAAACATTAATACATTAGTATACGGTCTTGAAACCTTGTACGTTATTGAACGTCTACCTTGAACGTATTGAGAAAAAATTATAAAAACATCACAGTAACTAACGCAACATATGTACTGGAAAGTACTAAACAAATTCAAAAATCTTCGAATTATGAACTTGTGACAAGGAATTTTTTATTTAAATGAAAAAGTATAATGCATGCTTAAAATGATGTAAACTTGTGTTATTCTTTGGGTGTTAGGCAAATTATTTATGCATGCAAAATATAGCAAAGGCGTAGCTAGGGTTCTCAGCGCCCGGAGACAATTGAAGATTTTGCTCCCCCTGTGCCCCTGGGGGCCTAGGGGCCCCCCTAAAGGTAATTTTAAAAATTTTATGCTTCCTAAAGCATAAATAGCTCTAAAAAGCCGCCGTTTTAACTTTCATTTTTATTAGCGACCATTCACTTATATGAGAAAAATGGGACACTATGACTTTGCAAAATTATTTGTCTGATTTCCCACTCACTCCTGTGCTACATTGGTCATTCCCGATAGGATTTGCGGTGCTCCCACTTTTTTGTCGAACATTCTCACACCTCTTCAATTCAAATAATTTTTTTTTATCATTTAAAAATAAAATAAATTAACATTAAATTGGCGCCCCTTGACGCTGCGCCCGGGGACAGCTGCCCCTCCTTGCCCCCACCTAGCTACGCCTCTGAAAAATAGCAGTAACTGACGCAACGCAAAAGAAAAACGGGCTTCTAATATTCATCTAGTGACAGCCTAACTGTTTATTGTGAAAAAGTTTTTCTCACAAGGGGATAGGAAGAGTGCTTGTAAATCCCTTCTGTATCCCAAAAAACAGAAAAAAGCAATACTTGTTAAACTTTTTCATTTCAATGTTTTCCAAATATGTTCATTTTTACATGAAATTCACCAACAATGAAAATAAAATTGCCAAAATAATTTATCGCCAAACAAAAGTCTCCCTTGCTCAGTTTAAAGACGTTAAAAACGTATTATCTTCTTTTTATAGCGCACAATTACTTTTGATAAAAATGACCTCGACGGAAAATTAGCCGTATCCAACAGCCACCACGTGTTACACTTATCATTTTCATATCTACGAACAGATGGTTTTCCAACGTGTAATCTTTCCGTTCAGCAATAGTTTCTTTCGAATCGTAACTAAACTTAAATACACAGAATACTGAAGTAAATCTATTTTTAGTAAACATTTTTGATAAGTGAACCAAAAAGAAATCATTAATTTCGTTTAAGGAGAGTAATTTATATTATGCATTGAATTAAGAATAAAATGCATTGTTCTATAAAAAGATTCCGGAAAAATGATTTAAAATAGCAACCATGACGATATAGAACAATTTTACGAGATTAATTTTGAAGGTAAGATTTCGCTTTCTATATTTTTCAGTAGTGTTTATGCATTTTCTTGTAAGTATATTTTCACACACAAATAATAACATTTGCCTAATCATATTTAATCATCCACATTTTATTTGCTTTATTGAATCGGTAAAATATTTAATGTCTAGTAGGATAGGGGCAGGAAAACTAGCCTTCTTCGAAGTTAGTCATTTATACGTAATTTTATTGCCGCGAAAATCTATATAATATATTATTTAACGTGGACTAGTTACGATTAAATTTTGCGAAACGATACGATACTGACATCATGCAACAAACAAACTATGGTGAAACGATATTTAAAAATTTGTTTAATGAATAACAATAGAAAAGTAACGTAATATTTGCATTTATTATATTTATCATAGTAACAAACGGACTTAAATAACAACTTTATTTCTATTTCTTAAGAAATATTTCCATTCATAACTCAACTTTTAATTTCTGATTTTTTGGAGTGGCAACACCTTAGTTTGTTTACATCGCTCATGTTTATATCTAGCGATCTTTTCTTAAGCCTTTCGAATTTTAAAGCGTGTTTAACGATTTCAAAATGGTTAATTTCCGATCCGTAGATATTCTGCTGCAGATCAGCTAGTATTTTTTTGTTGCACAAGAGCAGGAATACTGCTTTGAAATGAACTGTCATTCGACCATGGATCAGTTATTCCGCTGTGATATTTAATTTTCGAATTGTTTTAGAATTTGGTGTCAAGTATGTTTTGTGCGAAAATAAATGTCTGTGTGTTAACAGAGCCCCCTATACTAAATGCCCTCAGATAGCGCTTTAAATCCATACAAATTTTGGCCGCAACTTTTTATATAGAGGGCGCTAGTTCCTTACTCATAATACTGCTTTTATAAGTATATACATATGGCAAAGTTTAATGAACTGAGTGTCTAAATTGCATAAAATATTTAATTTTAAACATATTAGCAAACAAAATCTTCCAAAAAGCCAATTTTGATTTGTTATTTCATGAATTTATTGAAGACAGTACAAAAGTTCTCATATAAAGTATTTTTCTAGTGATTCAAATTATAAAATATTGGAATCCTTATTTTTTCACTTTGCAGGTTATCATATCAAAAAAAAATAATAATCTTCTTTTGGAATTAGTTCTTTAATTCATACTATATAATCTTTTAGGTAAAAATTTACTTTCGGGTGGCCCCTTCGCAAAATTGACGATTTTTGTTTGGCGCCATTCCTGTTTGCAGTTTTGCAACACCGCTAAGCTTGGCGATCAACCGCGACCAGCACTTGGCGAAAATCAATGGCAGTAGGCTGCCATTTAGGTACATTCGAGAATATGTACTAAATTTAAATTAAATCGAACTAATTACCGTTTCGGAGTAGAAGCGGGTACCCCTTAGTTTGGCGTTATATTTTGGCAATAATATTTTATTTCTGGTTAGGCAGCGAACCTCTTACTAATCACATCTTGGCGTCAAAAAAAATCGCCAAAAAATCAAGTTGTACCACCCGATTGCAAACTTTTATCCTCATTATTGAAAAATTGAAATTCTTAACGTATTTTTATTCTTGAATAAAAGCATTTATGACATATCCACTCTAAAATAGGAAATAGTAGCACTGTTTCCATCAATTAAATTAGCCGAGAAATAAAGAGTGGTATAAAGTTAAAATGTTTATTTGAATCTGTACAACCTCATATTTTTAAATTTTGTATAAACAATTAAGAAACATGAACGTTTCTAATATACGGAAACGAAACATGATGTGTGATATCAAAAATAAAGCATGTAAAAGAATAAAACGGCAGCGATTTGAAAATAATAAACATTTAAAGTTTCATAAAACACATTGCAGTAAAAAAAAAAATAATTACCTCGTCTAGACAAAGCTGTTATCAATTTTGTTCGTAGTCCTTCGTCGGAAGGGAATTCATGAAAACTTATTTTCTCAGATTTTGAATCTGAAGAGCAATACGGCACAACGCAATGCACCATAATTTTGATTAAAATCTAACTAGTTTCTTAAAAGAAATTTAAAGTTGAAAAATCAGGTTATCAGCGCTACCTAGCGGAGAACTTTTCACGGCCGTTTTTTCTCTCATATCGGAAGGCATTTAGTATAGGGGGCTCTGGTGTTAGTCATCACGTGGATTCATTCAGAACTTTTACAAGCTCTCTTAAACTACAATATTAGAAATTGTTTCAAGATTGAATAGGATAATTGTATTAAGTGGACTTCGCTTGTCTGAACGTTTTTTAATCAGGTTTACTGAATTTTAATTTACAGCAGGTCTAATCAAAAGATATGTAAGTAAAATTCCAATAAAATAATTGCCATAACACAAAATGATACAGTATTCAATGAAATTAATTACTTAGTTATATTACTCGTAGGACCTCCATATAGAATAATGCATTTCATTTTGTCTACGTCTCTTCATGAACTTTGTGCAATTAATGGTCTGAATAAATATTGATTTAAGTACTTACACTGCAGTAATTAAGTCTAAGTAATGAATGTAGGAGAAATTCAAACATGGATCAGACATCTGTGACAATCATATTTATTTACTTATAATCAGAAGGAGAAAAAAGTGGTCTTGTCTAAAAAGGAAGTGTGAAGGCACCCTTCATTCTTCCTTATATTTATTAATTCTTGTAAGAGTACGAAGAGAAAAATGCACTTCTATGATAAAGGTACGCTTCATAAAGATAACGGCCGTGAGAATATTTTTAGTAAATACAAAGGAGGTTTTTTAATCCCTTCTGCCATTCCACATGCAAAGAATGAAATTTCACCAATTTTAAATTGATAGGTATTAATTTTGAAATTTAAATAATAAAATTTTACGGGCAAACCTTAGATTGGACGCATCGGACTTCCCGGGCGCCGTTCGAATGGAAGCGTCAAACCGACCAGACTCGAATTTGAAGGGTAAATATTTAAAATTTTACTGAAAAAACACAATGTGTAATTTCTTAACTTACTACGTATTTGGGAGCCGTGGGATGTTTAAAAATATGCATATAATTTTCAAGTTTCATGCATCAAATGATATCTGATACAGACCCGTCCAAAAAGGGACACCGTATACCCTGCATCCGGCAAAATCAGTATCCGGTATAGTCCCTAATACCGACTTTTGTCCCTCCTTCAAAGCAAAATCCTTGGTGTGTTATATGGGTGATTCACACGAAATATGAGAAAAATGTTATCACTTTAATACTATACCTTAAAATTAAAAAAAATATATTAATAGCATTATTATTAACGTTTTAACATGTTTTTACAGTGGTAGTAAGAAATTCTATTGATGAACTTAAAATGAAGTTAAATTTCAAAATATTATTTTCCTTCCAGGATATGTCATCAACAATGTTTGGAATAATTGTCAGCTTCAGCACTATACATTTGTTGTACCTTAAACAATTGAAGTCCTTCTAAAATGTATGCACAGTGTATATTTCAAAACGATTTTTTACAGAGTGGAAAACGGTAATGCTTTATATTTTAGGTTAAGTTTTAAAAATATGATTAGAATGCCATCTTGTTATTAGTCAGAAAAAAATAAAAAGCAGCCCGACTGCAACTCCGACTCGACAGCCCTGCTGACAACGTCCTACACAACCTTAGTAAGTGTAAGTGCCTCCAGGTTTGGTCAAGAGTGCATGAAAATTGCCTATTTGGCGATGTCATAGATTATTCTTTCTCTTGAATTTCCATAGTTCCATTGAAATGTGTTTTTAATTGCATTAAACTGTTACATAATCCGCCAACTAAATAAGAGTAAACTTTCATTAATGAGTTTTTTGGCTCGATTTCAGAAGTCGCCAAACGTGGTGGACAATGTTCTATTCTTATATTTCCACTCGACAGCCCTGCTGACAATGTTCTACACAAACTTAGTAAGTGTAAGTGCCTCCAGCTTTGGCCAAGAGTACATGAAAATTGCCTATTTTGCGATATCATAGATTATTCTTTCTCTTTAATTTCCTTAGTTCCACTGAAATGTGTTTTTAATTGCATTAAACTGTTACATAATCCGCCAACTAAATAAGAGTAAACTTTCATTAATGAGTTTTTTTGGCACGATTTCAAAAGTCGCCAAACGTGGTAGACAATGTTCTATTCTTATATTTAGCGTTTTGCAGGTGCGTTTATTTAGTACGCAAATCAGAATGTTTACTTTACGGTTGTTTGAAATCAACTAAATTTATGAGCTGGCATGAAGTATCAGTTCGGAGGAAATCAAGTATTTTAAACGAATTACAATGAGAACAAAAATGGCTAATTACGTATACTAGCAGTTCCTCCCTTGAACAGGAATGGATTCTTCTTGGCCCTCTGCTAGGCAGATCGCTTTGGTTAATGGTAGAACTGTTATTTTTATTGAAATAGTTGCATTAAACTGTTACACAATCCGCCAACTGAAAAAAGTTCAACATTCATTAATGATAATTTAGGGCATGATTTCAAAAGTCACCAAACGTGGTGGACAATGTTCTATTTTAATATTTAGTGATAAGTTTTAACCTTTCATTTCGATATCACAGTTTCTAGAAAGTTATATATATATACCATTATATAAATTTCACAATTCAATACTGATTCCTGTATTTTTCTCTTAGAACATGGATACCTAATAACCAAATGGATCAAGTTCAGCTGCCGTCGGATATAACAGATCAGCCATATATACTGCTATCACGTAGCGAAGAAGAATATTTTCGCGACAGGAAAATAAGAGGCAAATGGATGGTGAAGGGAAACTCCATGGAAAAAGATCTTGAAGGATTTACAGAACTGGATAGATTCTTTCTTGGAATAAAAGAACTCTTTGAAGATGGGAAATTGTTCCGCGTCAAGTGTGACACAGGATGCAACAAGAATACTATTTCCTGTTACACGCTGGACGCAAGTGACGTTTGCGAAGCATTGGACGTAGCTGAAAGTTTGTGCAATAAACTTAAGTATCAAAGACCACTATATTACATTGCAAATGCCAGGTGCGTGGGAGACCGAGAAAATATTTTGTATAAATTTTGCAATTCGATGCTGTTTATCAGGAATGAGATAAGTAACGGATGGGACCGTGTCTTAATACCTATAAAAGTTGATTGATCCTAAATAGGACCAGAGCCCCCAGTACTAAATGCCATTTGATAGGGCTTTAAATCCATACGCATTTTGGCCGCAACTTTTTATATAGAGGGCGCTAGTTTCCAGCTCCTAATACTGCTTTTATAAGTAGATACATATGGCAAAGATTAATGAACTGAGTGTTTAAATTACATAAACTATTTAATTTTAAACATATCAGCAAACAAAATATTCTAGAAAGCAAATTTTGACTAAAATTAAAACCTAACTAGTTCTTAAAAGAAATTTAAAGTTGATACAGCAGGTTATTTGCGCCACTTAGTGGAGAACTTTTCACGGCCGTTTTTCTCTCATATCGGAAGGCATTTAGTATAGGGGGCTCTGATAGGACTTAATACAAATACTCTGTTGAGTAAGTTTTCGCATATAGTCCTTATGTCGCAAACGATTTTATTTTGCGAATGAATTCATAAATACATAATATTAAAAATTAATAACTTTTGCATTGTGAATATATTAAAGTAAAATATATAAATAAAATAAAATAATAAATGAAAGTAAATGCATCTGTAGTATATACATATACAATGGAATATCGTTTCTACGTCGCTGAAGGGCCTATCGAAAAACGTCGCATGAAAGATAACGTCGTATAACCGATGTACATTTCTGGCTACATCCAATAATTTAGACCACACTAAAACGCTTTATAAATATGAACTACGTGTAAAAGATACTCTACTGTATATTAAATCTATATATAAATAGAACTCACTTTTGTGTGCGTGTATGTTTGAAATAAGTAAACGCGAGAGCTATAGAACATACAGAAAAAAGAGAAATACTGTTGGATTCAGAGAAATAACTTTAGTTATTTAATATTAATTTTTACTCTTCAAAAAATATTAATTAATTTTTTCAAATTTACTCACGTTCCGTGCTGAGTGCAACTAAACTTCTCTCTAATGTTTGTAAACAGTGAAATGTAAAAGCACTATGGCATGTAGAGAAATGATCAAAGAAATCTCGAGCGAGGCAAGCCAACCATTCCTAATTAATTTTTAGCGCAGACGATATTTTTCGATTCTGTAGTACAATTATCTTTTAACCGAATGGGCTTGAAAATTTTTGTATGCATTATTGTGTAATATATATTCGCTAGGGAAATCATCAATATTTGAAATAGCCCGTACGGGCGCTGAGGCTAGTATAGAATACAGTAAAGCCCCGTTATACCGCGCCTCAGTATACCGCGGAATCGGATATACCGAGGTGAATATCATGTACCCTGACGTTTAAACCTTCCTTTATCATAGCCATTTAAAATTGATTCCTTATTTATCATTGTAAATAAAGCCAACTCGAGCGCACAAATATTCTAGCCAAAGAGCACCAATCCCCCCACCAGGCACGCTAACAGATAAAGCCCTGGTGTGATAGGCGTGATGTACACCTTTTATATGCTTTTTCTGTCTTTCAACCTAGAACATATAACTTGTTATCAAAATCGGGTGCAATCCCCTCCGACTTGTTTCTCTTGACATGGGCGGAACTCAATCTGTCAGGGACTATTCAGATAAAAGCTTAACTATTCCATTTTCAGAAGTCTATTTATACTTGTGCAACTTCTTTTATAGCGTCATCATCCTTTGTATTCCAGATTCTTTAGCATTCCTGAAAAGTAAACATATTCCCCAGTGAGAAGTGCGTTCCTTCCCTTCCAAATCTAAATTTTTCTTAAGACCCTCTCCCCTTCACCATACCATATTGATAACAAAAAGAGATTTTTAATCCACTTTTTTCTCGGAACACAGTTGGTTTACAACCTACCGCTCGAAAGATTGATTGCGCAGCTGAGATGTGTGCTTCTTGCGCAGCAATTAGTGAATAAAATGGCAGCAAAGAAAAAAAGAAAAAAAAAGTACTATAGGGTTAAGAAAAGTTACGAGTAATTGATAAAGTTAAAGCTGATGCAACAAAAGCGAGTATTAAAAAAATATTATTTCGTGAATATGGTTCTGCGGTATAGTTTCACTATACCGCGGTTATGTTATAACGCGGGTGCCAAACATGTCCCCCGACATCTGCGTTTCAACGAGGTCTTACAGTAATGCTAAAATCTTTCAGTTGAAATTTGTGATAAGGTGATAAATTTTAACCCTACACGAAATGGCTGATTAAATTATGCCATCACTTTTAATTATATTATTCTTTCACATATTAGGCATGCTTCCATGAAATTAAAGCAATAAATATGTTTACTGTTTAATGCACTTTTCGGTGAATTGCGTTGACGAAAATTGATGTACTTTGAGCATCATAATATACAATTTTTATTCCATGTAAGTCAAATGCATAAACGTATGGAAATGCACAAAAAAAAAAAAAAAAAAAAAAAAAAAAAAAAATAAGTCAAATGCATAAACGTATGGAAATGCACAAAAAAAAAAAAAAAAAAAAAAAAAAAAAAAAAAAAAAAGGAAATGCATGGCTCTCATTTGGGAGGTCAGGAGGAGCAATTGCCTGACTTTTAAAATGCAGCATATTTATATATGTGTGCATGCATTTTGCGGTTTTTAACCTATGATATGCATTGAATATATACCCATTCCCCCCACCAATAGGAAATGACAACCAATGAGTAAGCATGAGTGCAAATTATGTAGAACCAATGATGTGTACAGAAAATCTACGTCAAAAATTCTATCCTCGTCGTCATTGGTATATAAGCATCATTTACAGTCATCTGTCGAAAAAATTTTAAGATTTTTCGTTCCTTTCTCTACTGTCTCTAATCAATAAATGAAAATAATCGTAATAATAAACGAAAATATCATTACCACCCCACCCTCTGAATGGGAAAATTAACTCAAGGTATCCGAACACGTTCGGAGCACTTTTTTAGAAAAACTATGTTTAGAAACATTGTTATTATTTTTTTCGATGTAGTTGCAGTAAAAATCAGAAATTAACTAACATTTTAAAAAATATTCATGCAAAATTTTATAAAACTTGTAATTATTAGTAAAATTTTAAACGAAAAATCCAAAATTTTGAAAAATGCTACAAATTATATTTTTGAATTTAACAAAACAAAAATAACTCAAAATTAACTTACTGACACTCATCTAGGGCATATACCAACAATTTTGAGGATATATTGTAAAGAAATTTTTTTAGAGCTCATCGAAGCATTAATAGTAAGATTTTTGGTAAATTTGCTACTTCGATACTTCATAGACGGACCATAAATAGCAAACTATTGCAGTTATGATTAAGATTTTGGTATATGCCCTAGCAGCCAATATAGAGATACAGTGTGCCAAGTTTCATAAAAATAGGATGAGTATATTTTGAGTTATCATTTTTGAAACGAGCAAATTTTACGTAAAAACTCATTTTGAGAAAAATGCATTTTAAGTTTAGACTTTCATATTTTTACCATATATTATGCCCATACAAATATAAAATTCAACACAATAATAGCCCATGCTTTGCTTTTACATATATTTAGCACATTTGAACTTTATTTATTTAATTTTTTAATATTTAGGCTTTTTTTTGTATTTGGTGATGAAACTCGCCAACACAGAAATACTCACAATTCATCAATTCAATAATATATTTTCAGAATTATTCACAATTGATTTTTCTTTTTGATAGACCTCCTAAAAAGCAATATGTAAACAAAAAACACACATTTTCACTTTTATGAAGTTGAAATAATTAGGTTTTTTGTGGAAGAATTATAATTTAAAAAATGCCATACATGCGACAAACACATTGGCTAAGTAATAAACTAATTTACTAAGTAACTCTTTAAATTACAACTTACAAATTAAAATTCCCCACATTTATAAGTAATGCCCTCTTCTTGTTCAGATTTTGCTATTCTTCCTTTTTTTATTTGTCTATTTTTCTTTCGAGAAACTTTCACATTTGGCAAAGAATGCCGTCTCGATTCCCTCACCCGTTCTTCATCAATCGCAAGGAAACCTTTAACTCCATGTGCACCAAGTTGAATGCCAGTAGCTTTTAAAACATCAATTAGCCCTTTAAAACCTGCATTAAATTGAATCACAGCTAGATACGCTCCTAATTTCAAAGTTTTGCTCTCGACGAACACTTCCTTCGGAACACACTTCCATAAAATGCCATTGAAACTTTCGTTTCCGTTCTGGGTTTTGCCATGGAGGCATTTTTTCAGTAATGATTGGTCGCAAAGTTTCATATAATGAGGTTTAACAATATTCATGATGTTCTTTGAAAGACCTTTGGATTTTTCCTCATACTTTTTACCCATGGCAATGGCTCGTTGATATTTGCACCAACTGTCAGATCCAGCGGGGCATTGGCCATGAAAAGATTGTTTTGCATTTGAGCAACAGTGGAAAAACACTGCAATCACAGAACTTTGCATCCCTTCTAAATTATTTGTATTGCTTCTTATTGCAATCCCGTAATAGTTTTGTAGCTTGTCAATAAAAGCATCTGTCAGCTTTCCTTTTCCCCCGATACCTTTCTGTTTCTTTTTCAGATTTCGCAGCCTTGTACCCACACGCTTTTGAATGTGCCCTATGCATTCATACTTAGAGAAAGACTTTTTTTTCCATAAATGTCTTTCACAGCATCATAAGCTTTTGAATCTCCATCACCATAGAAATGTTCATAATGCAATTGTCGTGCTTTTGTAGATCGTTCAAAAATTCTATAAGCTCCAATAGGTTCCATCGAACCAGATGACCCTATGTGCTTTTCACAATTATGAGACGGCTTTTTAAATTTTCTATTCTCACAAAGTCTGCACATTTTTGACATTATCTCAATGTCAAGTACTTTGCCACTATCAATGGATATGGCAGTTACGCATCCATTTAGCGAAGAATAACCTCTTCGTTGCCAACTGCCATCAACAGACACACCGCACTTAACAGTGTCACCTTCTTCTTCCCTAATTCCACCTTTTTCTTCTATAATTTCAGTAGCGGCTTTATTCATAACTTCACAGGCAACATCAGAAGCAGCAGATCCCAATTTCTGTTCAATGGATTTGAACGCTGTTTTTGAAGGGGCATTTAAATCAAGAGCAGAGCATAGTTTTGTTGCAGCAGAATAACCTCTACATATTATTCGTAAAGCAAACACAAATGCAGTGTTAATAGTATGCCCTTTGTTAATTTTTGCACTTGTGCAGAATGACTTCATAAAATCACAGTTTATACATTTAAGTGTCATGTTGGTAGCTAGCCCAAACACAGATTCCTCCATCAGATTTAAATTACTTTGTAAACAGATGGGACAGCATAAATATGAAAAAACGTCATTCAATATTTGCAAGTTGAATATAACATTTTTCTCTGATGCGTCAGGAATAGCCGATTGTGAAGAATCAGAATTTAATTTTGTTTCACTCACTGTCGGTGCAGTTCCATTATCCTCATATTTTTTGGAAACTGAATTGCTGTATTGATTCCCTCGAAACTTTTTTTTACGAGCATAGTTCCGATTCTTTTTACTCCCCATTTTAGAAATTTATATGAAATCTAAATAAAGAGCTTTAACTATGACGTATGAATAGTTAAACAATTAAGTATAAGCAGCTATTGATTGATTGATTGATTGAAGTACATCTATTTTCCAGTTCGTGTGCTTAGTCTCGGGACTCGCTTATGAACTGTCGTTCAATATGACAGATAGCACAAGACAATACATGAAAGATTTTATTACTTCACAAAGAGAGGAAATAACAGAAATACACCCAGGGCAAGGTGAGAATCGAACCCACGACCTCGTTACTGCGCGCAAGCAGCGGGCGGAAACTGGTACTAAGACCGTTCGGCCACCGAGGCCCCATATAAGCAGCTAAACAGTAAGAGTGAAACTAAACAATAACAACTTTCAGGGCGATGAGAAAACACGATGTAAACAAACTATTGTTGCCAATATGTAAGTAATTTTATGTTGTCACACAACTATTTAATGATTACAAACTGTTTTTATCATAAAAATTAATTGCTATTAAATTACTAAAGTCATATTTATAAATAAACTCTGACCTCAACTTTGTTTTGACAGATTCCCGGCCCTTTAAATACTCACTTCCGGTCTTTTCAAACTTCATTTCCGGTTTTCCGATCTTGCTTTAATGACCGATATCTCGACTTCTAATTAGCGTAGAGACAAAAACGAACCAGTTTTGGAAAGCTAAAGAAGTGATTAATCCAATAAAATTATAGAAAAAATTTGTGAAATTTGGTCAAAAATGACCATTTCAACGTGTTCGGATACCTCAAACACCACAATTAACTATTCAATTTACGTTGAAATGTTCATACTTGGACTTGATGTTTAATAGGCTACTTCTAAGAGACGAGTCAACGTTTTTATAATAAACCAAAGAAAAAACACGTCTTTAATTCTTCGATAACTTCGTTTAAAAATACTGCAATGATTATCATTATTATTATTATTGCTCTTTAATTATTTAATTAAGAACATAACTTCAACGATTGCTGCCGAGGAAAAAAACAGATAAGAAGAAAGAGTAGAAATAGTTTTTCCCCGGTGAAAACTGCTCGTTTTTCGGCGATAGAAAACAAAAACTTTACCGAACCTTAACAAATCTATTGTTGCTTATGCATGTGATCACAAATTTTTTTTTAATTACTGATTAATATTCATACTTGAAACAGCAGACTACTATTTTAGTTAGAAAACACTTCTCTTTTTCCTATTTTATCGAACAAACATCGAATTTATAAACACTTAGTTCTCAAAGCTTTGTGTGCGGTAAAAGTTTTAAATTAATTGTGTAGTGAGGAAATAACACAAGGGAAAGAACACAAAAGGGAGAATAATCTGATATCAGTAGAAGCAGTTCAATTATTTTGTGAAGAACTTTGGGCGTTCTTCTGAGATTCTTTCGTATTTCTGCTGCTTTAGGATTTTAATCCAGCCTGAAGGGATTCTAGAGCTGAAAGTTAATTAGTTAAATACTGCATAACCGTTCAACATAATTTCAATATCAACATAAGCAACTACTTTTTAGAAGGTTTTTAAAGAATTAGTTTTAATTATGCATACAAAAATTTCTAACAACTTTTCAAGATAAAGCCTAGAGCGTTTTCTGTTCCTTAGTATTTCTAGTATATATATAGCCTTTGTATCAAAATTTTCCGCCTTAATTTGTATATTTTTTGTGTTTGCTTGTTAACAAACTGCTTGTAAAACAGTATATTTTACAATGCTTTTAAAAATAGTCACGAAAAATAAGTTTCAATCAATATTGAGACGTCATAAAAAATATTTCTTCGGGCTTAGAATTCTGATCCATAAAAGTGTTTTTTTCCTTTTGTAATAAATTTTCCACACTGTAAAGATTTTTTGCCCAAGAATACATGAGAATCTCCATATTTCTCCGGTGTCTGACGTAAAATTAAATTAAAAATAGGTAACTGCAAAGTCTTGGAAAAAGAAATTTCACATCATTAAAAAGAGAACAGAGTAAAACAGCAGCAACAGATACTGTGCGCAATAGCAGCGCCATCTGTGAGTACGCTTAATTACTATTTCTGGCACACAAAGTGGAAGGCAGGTGTCAGAGCTTGAGCCCACTTGTCCAGTTCCTGTGCCTTAACCGCTCGGCCGAGTATGCCTCTGGAGCTGGGGGGGGGGGGGGGGGTTCTGCTTTCTGGAACTGAAATTCAATTATGAGCCAACAGTATGTTATACATTTCTTGGCAGTTTTTAAACTTAATCACAGATTACGGAGAAAAATTCATTCGTGGCTTTTTAATGATTATTTACCTAACTTAACAGATCTTTCTCTGTAGTTATACATAGTGCAAGAAAACAAGAATTTTATTGGGAAACTGTTATCAAGAAACTTGATTATTTGATTTTAAGCGAGCTCTTTGCAAATTTACCGAAATAATCAGTTTCCTTTCTATACTTTTATAGAAAATTTTTTACAGATAAGGAAATATCGGCACATTCCATGTGTAAAATAATAAAATATTGCAGAGACATATACACACACACATTTATGCGTCGCACATACATACGAGCAGTTTCAAAACTGAAGGAACAAATTTCTAGTTGGAGTGGGGTATCCCTACACTGTTAAAAATTTCCGTAAGAAAATAGTAATATAACCATTTATTTGATTGTTATTTCACCATATTTAATTACAAGACCCGCTCCATTCAAAACATGGTTGCTCCATTAGCTAATTAATTGTTTTTAAAAAAGAAACCTTTAAAACTTACTAGTTCTTTGCGATTTTTAATATCTTCAATAAACGAATCATATTTAATCTGAATTTCATATTAAATGATTCACACGCTTTGCAAAAAACTGATGAAAAGCTGTTTGAAAAAAAAAAAAAAAAAAAAGATTTTTTATAAAAAAAGAAAAGTTTCTGAAGTCAAAGCCAATCAAACATAAATTCTTGTATCTCAAGAATTTTTCGAACCCAAATTGGGAAGTGATAGGAAAAAACTCGAGGTCTCGTTACGAATCTTTGAAAAATAGAGCTCTATGAAGACTCGAACTGAAAAACGACGCCATCGATAAATACTAACTTTTTCCTGTTTTTCTTTCGCAGAAATTCAGCGCTCTTCGCTGATGGCGTCTTATGATGAATTTGCATTCACTCGTTCAGTAAAAATGAACCCAGGGTTCTGCCGGATCCTTCTTCATTAGTTGGATATTTGTATTTGTAATTTTCAAGATCTTCTTTCGACAAAAACATGCTTTCAATCCTTTCAGTGAATGTGTTTTTGCTGAAGTTTCATTCAGTTTTTCAAATCATACTTGCGTCATCTCATCTTTTTTTCCAGAATTGTAAATTTACAGTCACCAAACGAATGAAATATTCAAATTATAAGTAAAATTTCAAGTTTTTTCTAATTAAAAAATAAACTAAATGTTTCCAGCATTTAATGTAAAATCAACTTTACTGTAACTTTAATCCCTTAGCTAGATAAATTCTATGATTTTTGAGAGTATTACATGCTATTTACAGATAGCGGAAGTGCAATTAATGAAATATAAAAGAAGATTTTTTATATATTTTATTTCCAAAATAAAAAATACAACGTAATGTCGGTTTTATCGAAGATATTATGATTTACTACTCAGACGACTGAAGTGATTGTCATTTGATGAAAAGAACCCTAAATAAAAATGTAAAACTTGAAATTTTTTTAGAGTGCAGTACTTCTTTAAGATAAATAAATAAATAAAATGATTTATTCCATGCGTCACTAGTGAAAATAGGGTTCAAATAACGAAAAATGTTTTATTAAGTTATGTTTCAAAGTTGCACCTACAATTCTGAGCGAATGAGTAATAAAGAAATAGAAAAGAATATTTTTTAAAATAATTTATTTCCAAAATTAAAATACAATTTAATGCAGGTTTAATCCAAGATATGATGATTTGCTACTCAGATGACTGAGGTGTTTGTCATTTGATGAAATAAACCCTAAATAAAAATGTAACAATTGAATTTTTTAAGAGTGGGGGCCGTTCATAAATGATGTCACGCTTTTTTCCCAAATATTTGAACCCCTCCTCCCTTTGTCACAATATGTCACACTTCAGCGGACCCCCCTACCCCCTTTGTCACATGTCACGCTATGTTGCATAATGCACGATGTCACACTTCTTGTCACCCCTCCTCTCCCCTTGTCACACTTTGTCACAATTTCACGAACCCCCCTCCCCCCTCGAAGCGTGACATCATTTATGAATGATCCTGTGCAGTGCTTCTTTAAAATAAATAAATAAATAAATAATTAAATAGAATGATTTATTTCATGTGTCACTAATAAAGAAAATAAGAAAAAATGTTTCAATGTTCTGTCGCAAATAATGTAAATGTTTCATTAAGTTGTATTTCAAAATTGCTCCTACAATTCTGGCTACATTAATTTTTGCTTATGAATGTAAAAATGTGTTTCCTTCAAACAAGCATTTAATGTAAAGGATTGTTTAAAGGAACCCTTGACACCCCCTTTCTACCCTTGAACAATTCCGAGGGGGCTGATGACGCCTACTGCATCAATGAAGTTTTCAGGGTCCATTTCAGGGGGCCTTAGTCTTTTTTTTTTTTGAGGGAGGAGTTTCGTTCTTGGTACCTGAAAAGCTCTGAAGCTTTTGAGGGAGCTGCGCCATTGCTCTTGAGCACCAGATCTTTAAGTATTGATATTATACATACTTTAATGGTACGTGTGATCAGTATACAATAGTGTTTGTTAAATATGTTTCACTCTCAGAAACGCATGCTCAAATCTCACGGAATTTTTACAATAGTGTTTGTTAAATATGTTTCACTCTCAGAAACGCATGCTCAAATTCTCACGGAATTCTCACGGAACACGGAATTTCACGGATTTCGGAGCTATTTGACGAAATGGCTTCGTGAAAAATGCTCCGAGTAAACCTTTCGCCAAACTGGCGAAATTTGTGTAGTAACTTTTTAAAGTCACATGATCTCACGAGGAAAGTATCGTTATAAATGACGAAATTTTCTTGACGATTGAAGAATCTTCGAAAATGAGGATTCTATTTTTGAGAGTGTGGTGTTTGTTAAGCAATGTATAAAACCTGAAATTTAGCAGTTTAAGATACGACCATTCAGTAGTGCAGGCCTACCATCAACCAAAGCGATTTGCTTGGCAGAGTGCCAAGAAGAATCCATTCATGTTCAAGGGAGGAACTGCTGGCATAAGAAATGTGCCGATTTTGTTTTCGTTCTAGTTCGTTTAGCATACTTGATTTCTTCCGCCCTGATGCTGTGTGCCAGTTTAAAAATTTAGTTGCTTTCAACAAACAGAGAAGCAAACGTTCTGATTCGCGTACTAAACAAACGCACCTGCAAAGCGAACTTCCCTTACACTCGAATGGATACGTTCTTTTCGGTCATGCGCAGAAGCGTCCAAATGTCAAAATTCCGTGGTCGAACTGCATTCGTTTGATTGAGAAGGTATTTTTTTATCATTAAAATACTATCAAAATTTTCTCAGAAATATTTATGTTTTAAAGCCATTCTATCAGTTTCTTAGAAATATTCATCCCAAATGATAGTTTAAATATTTTTTCTTAACCGAATACTAAATCAAAATTAAAAAAAAATCTTTTAAATAAATCAGCAAAATTATGTTTTCCATGTTCAAGAATATGAAAAACAAGAACATGAAAATTTAATGAGAAATTTTTTTTTTTATTTAACAATAAAGCTCAATGTTTTTCCACAACACTTAAATAGAAAAACTAAAAAGTTGTATGAATTTTCGAAGAAAAAATACCCAGGCAAGATAAATTGAAATATTTCTAGAAAAAATCATCTAAAAGAAATAAAATAGAGCAAATAATTGGACGCGTACCAATTCAGTTATTTAAAAAATATTTTTTCTTCTCATTAATCATTTCCCTTTAAATGGAAATGCTAAAAATATTGTCTTGAAACTTTTCAGAAATTTTTGGTTTAATATTTCAAATTAATGCCATAAATTGCTCAGTTTTTCCAAAATACATTAATGACACAAAATAAAAAACGAGTAATAAAATTTAATATGCAATGCTTATTTAAATGAAAAATTCCGTAACTTTTCTCTAATTCATAATTCTGTAGCGATACTGGAATTACAGTAGCAGTTTTCTAAAATGAATTTTTAGCTTATAAAGTATTTTGTATCGCTTCAGTTTTTTAGCCTATTTTCCCGTAAAAATAAAAAAAATAATAATAAGGCATGAAAGAAGTCTTAACGTATCGTGAAAATATCATTGGAAATCAAGAAAAGTCAAAAATAATTGAATTAATTAAATAAAGATTGAAAAATAAAGAAATTGAAAGTAGGATTTTGAGATGGGCAAAAAGTGTGTCTGTCGGTTTCTTGCTCTTTCTGTCTGTCTGCCCCCCTCATAACTTTTGAACGAATTGTCCGATTCAAAAAATTCTTTTTGCATTCGAAAGATCTCGGTGAGGAAATCCAATTTTAACATTTCGTTCAATTTTGAACAATTCAAAAAATTTTAACGTTAGTGCCTATGGGCAAAAATGAGGCAAATTATGTAAACTCTGGCAACACGATGCAAGTTCTTATGAGCAAGCTTAATGGAAGAAGCTCTCGGCGTGAAATATTGATTTGATCAATTTTTATTTATTTTTGACCAGTTCAAAAAAATGAACATAGCGCCTACGGAGAAATTTCAATCCTATATAAATCCTGATATAACGGACCGATTTGCTTGGAACAAACTTTATTGGAAAGCTCTTATAACTTAGAACATGTACAGATAGAAAATTCATTCAGAACTAACGAGCCTATTTTCCTCTGAAATTTTTTGATCGGGATTTTTAAGACTATTTTTGAACTAATGAATGATTAAATGAATAAGTAAAAGAATGAATGAACAAATGAGTGAATAAATGAGCGAATGAATGAAAAAATAAATAAATGAGTGAATAAATACATGAATGAGTGAATGAATGACTGAATAAATGAATGAAAGAATGAATGAATATGTAACAGTTGAAAAAGGTACATTTGAAGCAATTAAGAACTAAAGGTAAACGAGAAAGAAAGAGAGAGAGAAAGCTAGATTATAAATTTGAAGTTGGTGTATACGGGAAAGTATGCTCGTATAGTTTTAGACGGAACTTCTTGTTTTCTTTCTAATGGGGCTCCGTATGGTCACTAACCTTGACAGACCTAGCGCATTCCTCGGAAACCGGCATCCTAAAGTATCACTTTGGATGCCGGTAAAACCACTTGAAAGTAAAACCACTTGAGAATGTTGACTCTCAGTTTCCCTCTAGATGGCGGCACCTGAACTCTAAATGATGTGAAACTGCACTAGAAACTTAATTTAGCCAAGAGTGTCCAAGCCAAACTGATACTCAAGGGATCTTTAACATGCCGCATACTCATACGACATAGGCACTGACTATTTTCTGCATCTTGAAAATTCACGGGCTTGAGCCAGGTTTGATCTTGCGAACTTGGGCGTACGAGGCCAGGGCCTTCCCCCTACTCCACCCTGCCATCGTTTTAGTAAATGTAAAACTGGAAAAAAAAAAAAAAAAAAAAAAAAACGGTTGACAGAGTGAGGAAGACATTTTGAGCCAATTTTTGTAAATGTAAAACTGTCAAAAAATAGGAGCTTTACTCAAATGTCATACAGGCTTAAAGTTCACATCTGTCTGAATTTTTCGGGCTTCAAGGGACCTGTTTATCAGTGCAAAGAGATCTTCACAAAAAAAGAGAAACACACAAAAAGAAAAACTTTAGTGATTCATGTGAGATCGACATTATCTTTGTATCGGTAAAAGGGTGCCTTCGCTCTCAGTAATGGAGCTCTCACTTTTGACGATTCTTCAATCGTCAAGAAAATTTCCTGAACGATTCTTTCCTCGTGCGATCACGTGACTTAAAAATGTTACTGCACAAATTTCGGCAATTTGACGAAAGGTTTACTCGGAGCATTTTTCACGAAGCCATTTCGTCAAATACGACGAAAGTTTCGCGAGATTTGAGCATGCGTTTCTAAGAATGTCACTGAAACGCGCGTAAACTGTTTATTTTGCCTATTTGTGTGTGATAACGTTGTCATATTCATCCTCCCAAACATGAGCACTTCAATCTTATGTGTCTCTATATTTTTATGATGAACCACTTTCCAAATGTTTCCTTCTCATGAGAAATAAAACGTTGCTAACATCAAGAATTAAATGACAAGAAACAATTTTCTACGAAACGGCTTCATGATCTGAAGAGAAAACACAACTAGGAGACGTTTCTGCAGCGATTAGTGTTAGATAGCTCCCTTTTATTTCTTTCGACTGAAATGCTCTATTTCAAATGCTAGGAAAAAAAAAAGATTTAGAAAATAAAAGCCCCAGGTGGTTTCAAGTTCCAAGTGGACATCGAAAAGAAAGAGAAAGGGGAAAAAATACTTGAGATCAACTGGATTTTGTTGACATATAAAATCAAGAAAAAAGAGATCATTATCGAGTTAGTGCTTACGAAACGTAAGCATTAGGGTACAAAAAAAGGAAACTTTGTTTGTCAGGATTAAGCAAAAAAGACAAAAAAGTCTCATTAAAGCTCCGATTTTGCTGGGCGAATGCTTTAAATCTTAAATGGGTATTGGTGGGTGTGCAGTACACAAGACTGCGACTTGTAGGATTTTGGGTTATTTTTGAGAGAGAACTTTTGCAGATTTTTTTCCTAATGAGATCTATTTATTGATTGAGTGAGCGTTCTGAAAATAGCCTAAAGTCTTGGCTAATTGCTGCAGTATATTGAAGATAAGTAATTTTAGTCTCCTTCAAATGACATTAATAAGATAAAGTTAGTAACGAATCATGATTGAAATAATTCCTTCAAAGCCTTTTTTTTAAATAGGAATTACTTGAACTTTATGTTACACGAACGCATGGCACGGACGTAAACAATCGAAAGAAGAAAACCGAAACTTTTACAACCAATAGCGTTTGTAATCAGAAATTCTAAAAAAGTATTTTTTTGCTTGGGTCTATATTCAGGATCTGCTTCTCTTTAACCTTAACTTTAGCATCACAAAAAAAAAAAAAAAAAAAAAGGCAGACGTGTGTTTTGGGGTTGTGAGGAACTTTTTAAAACTGCACTAAGCTGTGAGTTTCGGAATAAAAATCTTTCAAATCAGTCTCCAATGTCTCCCTTGATGGGAGCGGGATGGGAGAGGAGACTTGGTTCACGAAAATACTAAAGTGTATATATACACACACATATATACATATATATACAATAAAATTTCACTATGGTGGACACCAGCGGGAAGAAATATTAGTTCGTAATAGAGAGGGGTGTCCAAAAAAAAAAGGATGCTCTTGGGTTTGACCCTAAAAAGACAGATAGGGTAGTGCGCACTAATTCGAATAAATTAGCAACATACAAAGCCATTTTTATAACCATTTTTCCATTAAGAAAGATTTTTACGAATAATAAACTAACCATATGTAAATGAGTCGTTGCTATTTACTAAAAAAAATCACAAATCATTTTTCATCAATCGTGTGTATCACGATAAACTGTGTGATAAAGGAGAACGCAATGACTTTCATAGCAACAATAGATGAAAAATATCAATTGTGATTTAGGAAAGGGGAAAAGAACATAACATAATAAACTTTTATTAGGAATCAGTGTCAATTTTATGTCGTGTATTAATGTTTCAGTTCTTTTGTTAAGATCAACGACAGACATTATTTCACCACTATTGATTTTGATGACAAATCTCTGTTTTGTCTCCGACAGTGAACATTCATCATAATATATCCTCATGCTGCTGTTGAAAAAAATAGTATTTTTATCATACTCATCTGATTTGTTCTGGAAAGAAGGCAGATTAGTATGTTCAGATTTCTTGAAAAAATAAGGACTTTGGAAAATTACTTGAATAGGAAAAGTTTTGTCTTATTTTTCACGCCCAGGAATAAAGTTTCGATAAAATATTAGCCCAGTTTTTTTTTTCGATTCCTCAAAACTAAAATTCACTTTTCCTTAATTGTATTACAAGATATTGAGTTCCCTAAAAAGTGCTATATTTTGCTTGAATTTTAGTAACATTTTATACAATTTATTTGTTTAAAATTATTATCTAGCTAAGATTTTCATAAGCTTTTAAAGATATTTTATGAAACTTTTTTTTCCTGATTTTCTTTTTCTAAGATTAAAATGTGGGATTCCTCAGTAACATTGCAATACAAGATTATCAGAAAATTGAATTTATATTGCATCATCTTAGAGTGTCAATAACAATTGAGTGCATTTTTACAACACTTTACACAGATTTGCTCAATTTAGTTTGCTCAAAAATGTTATCTCGCTTAAGCTACCTTTTACACTCAAAATCAAAATTTTCAAAAGTTTTGAATGAAATTTCACAAAATTTTTCTCTAATTGTTTAAGCGTGCCCTCTTTGACATTTCAAATAATATAACAACGTATGTGTTTCAGAAATGCTAATTCATTTTGCCCCATCTACAATATTTTTGAAGTCTCAAACTTATGTTACGATAATATTCGTAGTCCCGATTCAGTACAATCGGCGACTTTTAAATGAATGGTTGAACAAAATTACAAGAAAATTAAGATACGAGGAGAAATTTTGATGCTGAGCAGAGATTTGATATAAAAATTATTGGATTTCACTCAAAAATTTGAAATTGATTTGCTATTTTAATCAGACTATTTAATCATAATTCATAATTAGAATATTGTACAGTCTATTATTCTTGATAAATGTATCCGATCCATGTGTCTAAGTGTAAATAGTATTTCACAGCAATATTTCATTCTCCCCGGCCCCCTATAACTGTATAATAGGGTGGATCGAAAAAAGGTAATGTTTTTTTTTTCGAAACGCTATACCGTGGAAAACTTGCCTCTGGGGTAGGTAAGTAACATGCAAATTAAAAAACAGATTTTTATTGAATCCCTAGCTAGCGCATTGTACTTAAAATTTAGATTTTTTTCGAAAATCAAGTCATTTTACAAGTTTTTTCGCAGAAGTCGGCCATTATTATTTTTAACTGCTATAGCGAAAATCATTTATTAAAAGGTTGAAAGGCACACAAAAAAAATTAAAACCGTCAAAATCTTTCAAATTTCGGTAGCGTATAAGACTCAAAAATCGGTAAATTGTTGTACTTAAGGTACATACTAACACCTTATGGGAAACGCATAGTCAAGCATGCTGAGTTATGAGTTAATAGTCCATTTCTTATTTTTTTACTTTACACTTCAATTAATTGTAAGAGAATAGCGTTTCCTAACCGGTGATTCGCGAACCCCCAGTGCTTCGTGTGGTGTCAGAAGGGGGTTCACGAAAATAATATTGCCATAGCGATTTTTAATTGCTAACGTACAAGAAGAAAACTAAATGATAAATTTACATACGTATTAGGACGGAGTGTAAAAATGATTTTTTTAAATAAATTGTTTTCCCGATAATGCTTAAAAAGTTGTGACTGGCATAGGAAGCATTCGTACAAATTTTGAAATGCACTTATTTCTACTATTGTCTGATTTCGAAAACTTGAATCACAAAGTGGTATCGGAAGAAATTCCTTGATTAATTAAAAATTTTGAACGTATGTTTCTCCTATCATTTCCCACTTTTTCCTCGCTGACGCGAAGAAAAAGTCGGAAATATTAAAATTTTTCTAAATGTAAAATTTTGCATTATTTCTGCTAATTTCTCCCATATGTACCTTACAGTTACCGTACAGTTTAACCGAAGCTATTTAATCATTTATTTTTTAAAATTTTGTATTCGCATTTATCACAGATTATTCCAAGTGTTCTGCATGTTCGCAATGAAAAGTTTGAAAACAAATGAATTTTAATATTGTAATTTTCCACAACTTTTGCGAATTTTGAGCAGAAAGATATTTATTGATTTATTCAAAATTGTGTACGTATGGTTAGTTCTTATGTTACTTATGGTTAGTTCTCATAACACTCTGCTAATATTTTTTTCGCACTAACGGTAAAATAATTTTTAAGGAACTTTTTACTGCTCTATTAATAATTCAAAAAGAATATCTAATAAAAAATAATAATTAAAAAAACATCTGTATTTTCTTGCAGCTGTATTTTTGTTTTGGTTTAAACTTAGATATTTTGCGATTTCATTTTTTTTTGTGATGAACTATTGTACAAAAAGGAAAATAAACATGCCAGCAAATTTTAGTTTTTTTTACCCGCTACTAAGGTCTGTAGAAAGGGGATCGCCATTTTCTTTCGGATCTTAAAAGGGGTTCGCAAGAAAAAACAGGTTGAGAACCCCCACTCCTTTATATAGTCATTCTATTAGTGGTTCGCAACCTTTTTTTGTAAATCATCTAAGTATACTTTTTCTTCGCGTCAGCTAGAAAAAGTGGGAGATGGTAGGAGAAACATGTGTTCAAAATTTTAAATTAACCAAGGAATTTCTTCCGATACCACTTTGTGATTCAAGTTTTCGAAATCAGACATTAGTAGAAGAAAGTG
This sequence comes from Octonoba sinensis, assembly GCA_038502835.1. Taxonomy (NCBI): domain Eukaryota; kingdom Metazoa; phylum Arthropoda; class Arachnida; order Araneae; family Uloboridae; genus Octonoba; species Octonoba sinensis. Next base: position 8,670,818 of record CM076605.1, on the reverse strand, counting down.
CATTTCAAATTTTGTATGCATGCTTCCTACGCCAGTCCACAACTTTTGCGCATTATCGGGAAAACAATTTATTTAAAAAAATCATCTTTACACTCTGTCCTAATACGTATGTAAATTTATCATTCAGTTTTTTTTTCTTGTACGTTAGCAATTAAAAATTTCGCCATTGCGATAATATTTTCGCGAACCATCGGTTGATAAACGCTATTCTATTACAATAAAATGAATTGTAAAGTAAAAAAAATAAGAAATCGGCTATTAACTCAAAACTCAGCATGTTTGATTATGTCTTTCACATAAGGTGTTAGTATGTACCTAAAATGCAATAATTTACAGATTTTTGAGTGTGTTGCGCTACCGCAAATTAAACGATTTTGACGTTTTTAATATCTTGTGTGCTTTTCAACCCTTTTAGTGAATGATTTTCGCTATAGCAGTTAAAAATAGTAATGGATAACTTCTGCAAAAAAAGTTTTAAAATGACTTAATTTTCGAAAAAAATCGAAAGTTTAAGTACAATGCGCTAGCGGGTTCAATAAAAATCTGTTTTTTAATTTGCATGTTATTTACCTACCCCAGAGGCAAGTTTTCCGCGGTATAGCGTTTCGAAAAAAAAATATTACTTTTTTTCGACCCACCCTACTGTATAACCATCACTTTTGGCTTTTCAGAACAAAAAATAAGTTAACAAAGTTTATATGTGATGTTTCCAGTATATCTCGTAAATATCTTCCCATTCTAAAACAGTGTTCCAAATATCAATTAAAGTCTGTCATAATTGATTTTGTTGCAAGTTAATTAATTCTCTTTAAATCTTTTCTTATCAGCATTGCTGTTTCTATCATCAATTAATTACAACCAGTATTTAATCAGCAGTAATTTTATTAGCAGTTATCCGAAGTTCACATAATCAAGCTTGATTTATGAACGAATTGGGAAATATCTAATTCTATATCGATTAATTATAATTAAATAACAGATTACGTAGATCCAATCCCAGGGGCTAAATGCTGGGCAAATAAATAAAACGAGTTTAAGAGATGATGAAAATTTCTCAAAGGGGTAATTTATCAGTTTATTTGCTAAATTGATCAGGAGCTTTGCGAATTACTTTTAGTAAGTAAAACTGATATTTTACAACTACTTTTGGGTAGCCATTTTTCTTTATGAAGAAAATATTTTAAGAATTAATATTTATTTACTCGTAAAAAACTAAAAGATAATTTTCTGTTTTAGGAAAACTGAAATGTCTTAAGGTATTAAATAAGTGAAAAAGAAATGCTTGTATGCGTAATGGGAAAACACTTATTTATTTATCTATCGAAACAGAATGACAAACTTTTGTAAAGAACAAAAGTAAAATTAATTAAAAAATAAAAATAGCTTTCCAAAACCAAAAAGGCGCATCATATATCTAATGTACAGTAAAACCCCGTTAAAACGCGGGTGTCGGGGGACATGTTTGGCACCCGCGTTATAACATAACCGCGGTATAGTGAAACTATATCGCGGAACCACTTTATCCAAACAATTCTCGCTTTTGTTCATCATTTTTAACTTTATCAATTACTTGTAACTTTTCTTCTATAGCGTATTTTTTTCTTTTCTTCTTTGCTGCCATTTTATTCACTGTAATTGTAGTGCAAGAAGCACCCATCTCAACTGCGCAATCAGTCTATCGAGCGATAGGTTATAAACCATAAGGTGTACATCAGGCCTATTATAATAGAGCTTTAAATGTTAGTGTGTGTGGTGGGGTGATGGGAGCTCTTTGGCTAGAATAATTGTGTGCTTGTGCTGGCTTTATTTGCAAAGGTAAACAAGGAATCACCTTTAAAGGCCAATGATAAAGGATAAAGGGTGGTTTAAACGTCGGGGGACATGATAGTCACCGTGGTATATCCGATTCCGCGGTATACTGAGGCGCGGTATAACGAGGTTTTACTGTATCATGAAATGAATAAATCAAATTTTTGAGACCAAAATGTTGCCAAGCCTTTTGATATTGAGTTGTTTTTTGACGTATGATAAAAAATGTAATTTCTTCGATTTTGCAAATCGCATTTCAGAAAAAATATTCCTTACCAAAATTATGAAACAATTGTATTGATTTGCAATGTAAAGGGCAAAAACTGGGGAAATTCTTTAGTAGGCTAAGACCGATGGTATAAATTTCATTAGTAGCCAGTTCTTTTACTTGAACTTACTAAACAAAGCATATGGAACCCATTCTGCAGTAATTAATAGCTTTGAAGATTTTTAATGTGAAATATGTGATGCACATGATTTCCTTGTTCAGTTCGACCACGGAATTTTGACACTTGGACGCTTCTGCGCATGACCGAAAAGAACGTATCCATTCGAGTGTAAGGGAAGCTCGTTTTGCAGGTGCGATTATTTAGTACGCTAATCAGAAGGTTTGTTTCTCTGCTTGTTGAAAGCAACTAAATTTATAAACTAGCATGTAGCATCATTTCGGAAGAAATTAAGTATGCTGTACGAACTAAAACGAAAACAAAAACGGCACTTTCCTAAAACCTGCAGCTCCTCTCTTGAACATGAATGAATTATTCTTGGCACTCTGCCAGGCAGATCGAATTGGTTGATGGAAGAACTGTACGTCTATTAATGTACATAATTTGTAACAACTACAAAAATAAGTTCGTGTCATGTACAAGTTTACAGAGTTATATTTCTTAAATTTATTTTTCCTTGTATAATGATGTTGTAGTCTTTTCACTTTTACTTTCTATAATGTATAGTATACAGAGATGCATTATAAGGATTAAAGAAATTTAATGTTTTTATATTGGTGCTTCAAGTCTAAAACTCAAACAACGATAACTAAACGGAATGTGTAAAAGGAACAAAAATACAATATAAACGCGTTTTAGAGTGAGGAGAATATCTTCAATCCTTTCTATTTCATTTGTAATGGGACTGCGTAAGGTCACTAACCTTTGCAGACCTAGTGTATTCCCCGGAAAACGGCATCTATTCTTTCAAGTAGCATCTCTATCGGCGCATGCCATTACCCTTTGATAATTTCAACGCTCTGTTTCCCCTAGATGGCGGCACCTGAGCTCTAAATGAAGCGAAACTGCTCTAGGAATTTAATTTCCCCGAGAGTATCCAAGCCAAACGGATACTCAAGGGATCTTTTAACATCCCAAAAATTTAACCCACCTAGTTTGCTGAGAACCTATGTAGGAAAGACAGTTTTGCAAGATAGTAGTTCTTGCAAATACTGTAAAGTAGGAATTCCACGGGAAATTTGCCAAATATGCATACATCGCCAAGTTTTCACGAGAGTTGACTTATCTATTATTTATTATTCTAAAACACGCGTATGCAATATTCACTGAAAACCTGTGCTCCTAAATTGAATTTCTTCATTTGTGCAGTAATTAATTTTAATAAACTAATGCTCGACTAGAATCCAATACGAAAGATCCTTTAATAGGAATACATTTATACAATCTATTATCTTGTCTAAAACTTGCTTAATGTTTCTCTCTTCTAGTTCGCTTCAAAAATATGTTAGTAATTAATGAATTACCATACTGTTGATGCGTGTATGGAGTACGCTAATTAGAATTAAGATTTAATTTAACAGTTTGTCATATTAAGTCGGTTATTACTTCATATTATGCAAACTAACAGCTCCTTCATTTGCGTTAAATTATTAAAATCGACCCTTTTATTCTATACCGCTCTTGGAAAATGTAAATGACATTTTAAAGCTTAAGATTAATAGAAACAAATATTTGCTATGAATATTAGAGTTTTGCTTGTCGCTAACCAAGCCTTATTTTAATATGTCTGGTGTAGTTAGTTCACTTCTCTCGATTTTTGATAATACATATTGAACTTAGTCAAATTAGTTAAGTAAGTGCCTGTTCTAAGAACAACTCAGCCGCCATTTTGGATTATAAGTGCGTGTTCTGTGTGGTTGTCATTTGTGTCATGCATCGCCCTTTGGAAATGCTTCTTTCTTTCTGCCCTTTAACCCTTTATCTACTGACGGTACTTATAAGTATCATTCTCTTTAAACTCCATTCCAGCAACCATTTTTACCAATATTCTGATGGTACTTTGCCGGTACAGTCTTTAAATTCCCCTTTTACAGAATAAATATTAGCAAGGGTTCTATAAAAAGTATTTTAGCGAGGAAAGGACCATAGATAGTTTTGAAACGGATGCTGTGTTTTGAACTTCCATGTTGTTCAGATTGCTCTCTTAGAGTTTCGCTTCAGAAAAGCAGTAAAATTCAAGAATCAAGTCACTGATTTTTTTAATGTGTTAGTTAAGAACCTTAAAAATCTATTTGACAAAATATTTTGATTAAAAAGTGTATGTAATTGATTTCACAGGGTAAATACTCTGTGGCACTTATTAGCTGTAAGGAAATAAATACTTATAGACTGAGCATTTTATTTATGTAAATCCCTTAATTTTCTGTGTAAATATCTAGACAAATTATTTCTGTAAAAAAATTACCGCAGATCATAATGCAGTAGAAGGGTTAAACTCGTTTAAACGTACCAAAATCTGGCGAAATTTGGTAATTTGACATGATAACCCTAGTTTCTTAACAATGAAATATGTGATCTAAAATGCCTGATGGCTTGTATATAGAGTGCCCTCAGTTATAAACTAAGATGAATTAAATTTTGGCTGAATAATAAATAAATAAATAAATTGTTATTGATTAACTTGAGAAAACGATTATTCTGCACATGTAATTCTACATTATGCTGTAAAGCAAAATCAACAAAAATATAGTGCTTAAGGAATGTATTTTAGAAGTAACTAAAAAATTTTGACTGCAAGCACTCTCAGAAACGCATGCTCAAATCTCACGGAATTTTCGTCGTATTTGACGAAAAATGCTCCGAGTAAACCTGTCGTCAAATTGGCGAAATATGTGTAGTAACTTTATTAAGTCACGTGATCGCACGAGGAAAGAATCGTTGTAAATGGCGAAATTTTCTTGACGGTTGAGCAATCGCCAAAAGTGAGAGCTCCATTTCTGAGAGTGAGGTTAAGAAAATTTAAGGTTTATTTATTTGTGAAGAATATTTACGAATGATGATTTAAATCATCAGTTTATTGAGTTGGTTTTGCAAATATGAAGGCAGAAAATATTTAGTACTATTCTTAGTTGTAAACTGTATATATTACTGTAGGCTCGAGGAACTGCACTTTAACGTGAAAGAAGTTCGTCAAATGCTGCCACAAAATTAGTTTTAAAAGAAAAATGACAATAATTAGGATTGTAAGGTTTTAAATTAAACTTGTTGCTGCAATTATTTTGCGATGACAAATAGTACACACGATTTAAACAAAAATGAACTGAAGAATTTTATTTAGTTAAGACAAAGAAATATGTTCTGTATTTAAGAAACACTTTTGGGGCCACTTTTCCAATTAAAATCTTCTCCCTCTTTTAAGCTTTCAATGAAAAACAGGAGCTAGATATTTTCTCACAACCTTTTAAGACCACCCTAACTCAAATCCAGCTATATTACTTCTTATGGTCATAGAAATAATTTGCTTTCATAAAGTGTCTTATTTTCTTAAAACTGCAATGAAGTATCGATCACTTATCTTGAAATAAGTTAATATTCTACATATTTTATGACTCTAATTTCAAAAGCACTACCATTAATGCAAAACATAAATAATATAATTAAAGGAAATGTTCAAAATTTGAATTCAATTACAATAGAATTAATTATGATTACAGCTGAAACATTTTAGCGTTTATATAAACCTTTTAATAATAATTAGATTTCACAAATTCCGAAATTATTTCTAAAAGAATAAATCCATAGAAACGATTTAACCGCTCTTATTTAATCGTATTACCCCCGAAGCAAGCTCCGTATGTATTTTTCTTAATTAGCAAAGAGCAGTATTATTAGCACTAATGAAACCACAAAATCAGGTCCATAACAAATTGGTTTAAGACTTAATTCAATAGACTATGTATCACTCGATTCTAATCCTGTTGTTTCGTCAAATTATGTGAAATGGCAAGTATTTAACTTGCATTAGTTGATGAACGCTGAGCACCGTACTTTTTTCTTCATTTTGAAATGACCATTATATCTTCTGAAAATAAAAAGTTGAAGGCTGATGATAAGCTGAAGTCATTCCATGCATGGCGCATTAATTCCATAAATTCATAGATGTTGCCAATGTTACATTTATTAATTTAGTTTCTCTTTCAAGTGAAAAAGAATAGAAAATTAATCGTAATTATACGATTAAATTAACGAATAGTAGAAAATAGTAATACGAGAAATAAAAAAAAGTAATTTTGGGCCTTTTTTTTGTTGTTTCAAACACGAAACGATGTTAGCTCATACAACATCGATTTAACGGTACTTGATTAACTGATTTCCTCAAATTAGTGATAGATTTTAAAAGACTCGAATTGGATTTGACGAATGCTATGCTTCCTCGATTTAACGATAGCATTTAACTGTCCGTAGACAATCGTTAAATCGAGGTTTGTTAGAAATGAAAGAAGACGATGATTTTATCAACAATTTTACGAAATTAAATTTAATATTTTTAGGAGTTGAAACAGTTTTTATTTTAAGTTTTGTATTTTGTGGTTTTCTTCTTTTATTGTAAATTAAAAATTCCCCGAATGAAATAAAATGCGAGTGTATCTATCAAGAAAAGTAGCCGCTGGAAAGTGATATTCTAATGAAAAAATTGTGAATGATTTCTTATGACTGCACTTGTTTCTGTGACACGTAATTAAAAGCTTGTTGTTTTTGAAGAAATATTTTACCTATGCGTAATTTCTTACGAACACATAAGTTATTTTTCAGCACTATGTAGTTTTTCGATTAAAAAGAAGAAAACTTTCTTTTAACTCGCTGATGCTGCATTTCTCCAATTATCTGTTTCTGTTTCTAACGCCACTTGGATATCCAAGCTCCCCTTTGCAGGTCTACAAGAAATGACGGCAAGGGAGCGCATTCCGTTTAGATGAGCACCATACAATGGTGGAAGTACGACTAGGCTCATTATGTATTTGGATGAAACCAAATGGCGCCACCACAAATACGCCACCTTCCTTTTTTGACCTCAGAGCAGTGGTTCCCCGGGCTCCGACCCATCTAACAAAAATTTCCAATCTTGGGACCCACCTCTTAGCTGTCTTAGAGGAAAGAGGGCATAAATATTGGTAATGCTCAGATTCCCCCGTGGCGAGATGTGGAACTACTTAATGCTGTCTTATTCGTTGAAATTGAATTTTTTTTAAAATTGTGTTACCAATATGAATGAAAGGCTGTTGAAATGAGAAATACAATTAAAATATTTTTTTTATTACTTAAATACCCACACCTGCAAGTTTTTTTTTACAAATTTATTTCAATGGTTTAAGGATGTATTTGCTTCCTATTTCTCTTCATTAAAGTTTTAGCATCAACTTTAGTTATTTTTATTCGCGGACTTCCTATTTCTTAAAATTCATATGTACAGTGGCGAGGGCCCACTAAATATTCACTCTCGACCCACCAGTGGGTCGCGACCCATAGTTTGGGAGCCATAGTACTGCTTTAGAGTGAAGGGAAAGTCGCCACCCACCGATATCCTCGGAACTGCTTTGGAGCTTCAGGGTCACGGATTTCCCATGTACGTTTGCCCAAGTGTACATTGTGGGTCTTCAAAGGGTCGAGTATCGACCACCCAATCTTCCGGTTGGAAGTCCGACGTCCTAACCATTATTCTACCACTACCCTCGATTGTTGTTTTTGGAGTAATATTTTAGCTATGCATAATTTCTCCCGAACACATAATTTGCCTCGCAGGGGACCAGTCGGTAGAAGATCGGCTCCCACAGAACACCGAAGGCGAAGCAACATCGACTTAGGTCAGTGTTTGGGGGGGGGGGGGGGGGGAAAAACCTCTCGCGGTTGGTTCCTGTAGGTCCATGTACGCTAAAGGGAGCTGGCGCACGTTAAATAGGTCGTGGCTTCAATGTCCTCCAAGTGAAACGGTACCTCTGGGGGTGCCAATCCCATGTGACGGTCTCTCATCTGGGAGCTGGTTCAAAAATAAGAGACTTTACAAAGGGGCGGAAATCGGACTCCTGCCTATAAGGGCCCCGTTAGACTCGGGAGCAGCGTACCCACTCTTCCTTGCCACGCGCGAGGACACGACAACAACAACAACGCATAATTTATTTTTCAGCATAATGTCATTTTTCGATTAATCAGAAAAAAAGTTTTTAAAACTCATTGTTATTGCTTTTTTTCGAACTATCTGCTATTTCTCGAATTACCAGCAAAAACTTAAACTTAAATCAGGTACAAATACCTTAAAAAAAATTTGTTAGGCAGACAAAAGTTTTTAAGAGCAATAAACGACGGAAAGGTCTTTATCTTTTCCTTAACTAATTGAAGTAGCGCCTCCCCATGTCAAAATATTTGCTCCTATTTCAAATCCTTCAACATAATAATTGGTGACCAATTCCCATCCGCTCCCTTAAGAATTAGAAAAAAAAAAGTCTGCTCCTGTTCTTTGAGCTATAACTTTTTAAGAATTAAGTAACTTGCTTAAATTAACTCTTGCTAAAATAAATCATGTTTTCTTCCTCTTTTCTTGGATTGCGTATTAGTTAGATGTCATTTTGTTTATGAGGGGAAAAAAAAGATGCTGAATTTTTATTCTATAGAAAGGGCAGTTTTCAATGTTCACTCTGAAACTACTGTGAGAACTAAATTCATACAAAATTCCAAAACTAGGAAACATTCACTCAAACTCAAAAAACGGACGCTTTTATATAGTGGCGTATGCTCTTCAGATCTATATTGCTCTGTTCTTGTTCACAATAATAATAAACTCATTTTCAGATCTATATTGCTCTGTTCTTGTTCACAATAATAATAAACATCTAGAAAAAATTCCCTCAAAACTCAAGCCCCCCCCCCAAAAAAAAAGGAAGTTTTTATATAGGGGCATACGCTCATGTTCAATTTTATATTGCCCTGTTCTTGTTCATATTGATGATAAAAAAATAAAAAATTCCCTCAAAACTCAAAACGGACGCTTTTATATAAGGCATATGCTGATGTTCAGTTCTATATTGCCCTGTTCTTGTTCATAATGATGATAAAAAAATAAGAAAAAATTCTCTCAAAACTTAAAAAACGGACGCTTTTATGTAGGGCATATGCTTATGTTCAGTTCTATATTGCTCTGTTATTGATCATAATGATAATAAAAATGTAGGAAAAATTCCCTCAAAACTATATATATATATATATATATATGTATTAAAAAAAAAACAGACGCTTTTATATAGGAGCGTACGCTCATGTTCAGTTCTATATTGCTCTGTTCTTGTTCATAATGATAATAATTTTTATCTTACAAATGACAATTGCCAAGTCACAGAAAAATATTCCCAACTTTGTTCAAGATGTGTTCTTCTTTACAACGATAGCACTAATTTGAACGATTGTAAAGCAACACGTTTTAAAGTAATGCTGCCCGTCGAGGCACTTTATAATGAGGACCCAATGGTACTAATTAGTGAGTTCCCAAAATCATTAATATCAGGCTTATGAGTGATGAGAGTAAGTCAAACGTTGTTATTAATGATGCGGATGGTTCTGCGCGTATTGTAATCAGCTGTTCTCGTGAGAATTAGTTACAGATTGAAATAAATTTAAACTATTCCGATCAATTTATTTAATCTTACTTTTCATATTTTAACCTTTTATTTAATGCTTCACTTGACATTAAATTGTTTGCTTTGCCTTAGTGCAAATAAGTAGTGTTTCATGTGAATTAAATTCTGGCCTCTAAATGAAATTTAGTTATGTTGTAAATTTGCAATACACAATATATTTTTGTGTATAAGACAACGAAATTCTGTGTCTTTCTCATAACGTATTCCCCATACAAAACCACAGCAAACAACGCTTTCATTCATTGTAAATGCTACATCAAGTGATTTTATCTTCCTCTAAATTCTACTTGATGTGAAAAATATAATTTCAAAGTAAAGGCATTACGAATTTACTAAGCAGAAACATGTTAACTAGTTCGCGGGAATAATTAATTTCAGAAGTGTGGAGTTAAAAAAGGGACAACGTTTATTCTATTTTTTATAACATAAACTTTAACTACTTAATTATTATTAGTAATAAATTAGTAATTGTTTTTTTTTTTCAACAGCTGTTTAAAAAAAAATAATAAAGTCAGAAACACCACTTGTTCCAAGAAGCAGGGTAAAGTTGCTATCGATGGATCGGCTTCTTCGTTGAGCTACCTTTATTATTTTGTAGTTATTTACAGTAAGCGCTATGTGTTGTATACTACATGACTGGCACTGTTTAGTATACTACATGAAGCTTGAGAACCGCGATCTTGGTTGGGAGTTGATCAACACTCAAACAAGGTTGCTTTACAAGAAGGTGAGCGTTTTGTACTTGTCTTCTAAGTTATCAATGTAACCAAAATCTGCATATCAGTGAGTCGTAAAATTTTTTTCAGTTGTTACTAATAAAATATTTAAAACTATGTTAAATAAGCGATATTGGTTATATTAACAATGTTAATTTGCTTTGTTATAAACCAAACCAAGGGTGTATGACGTAGCGACTATTGAAGAATAAAAATATCATTGACATGATTTATTACAAAACTGTCAGGAATAATTGTTGAAATAATTAACTCTATAATTAGATAATTTTCTCATTTTTGTTGCTATAAAAATAATTATAAGCTATTTATCTAATTTCAATTTAAATCTGAGTTTCCCTAAGTCGTGTGTAAAATGAATATTTTATTGAAATTATAGGAATAATTTGTATTATTTCTTGTGTAATCAGAGTGCACCTTTCACTCTAAAAAATTTTTCTTAAAGTTTCTTTACTTTTAGAAAAAAATTAGTTTTCATGGACACTGAATCTTAATTTTCTTTTCATTTACGAGGAACTTGATTTTAATCAAATAATCACCGTTTCGTGATAACACATTCTCAATAAAACTTTTGTTTTTCCACACTCTGAAAAAATACAAAGAATGATATATTAAATTACGTAAAGCTGAGCATGTGAGATCTGTGACTACTAATATAAAATTGAAAACAAACGAATAAATAAAAGTTGGAGATACGCAACACCACCTTAAAAATTGTCAAAATTGCATCACATATTACTGGCGTATAATTTAAATTAAAAATAAAAAAAAAATCGCTTCTAGGTGAAGACCCTGGTGGGTTAAAAGTAATTTTGCGCAGAACTTCAAGATTATAAGTGCTGTAGGGTCTTTCGTGCACCTCGTACAAACAAAGACTTCGTCTGTTTTACACAGACATTCTAGATAAAAAAACTATTTCTGGCTTTGAAAACGAATGAAAATATTAAAAAGGATTTTTCAAAAAAAAAAAAAAAAAAAAAAAAAAAAAAAAAAAAAAGCTTGAACGTTTAAGTGTGTCTTAATGTCCATAACAAGCGGTAGATTTTTGAATTCTTTTTCTCAGCCATTTAGTCGAGTGTTAGAAATTTGAAGAAAAGACTGCAATGAAACGCAAGGAACATATTCCATTATTCACTGCATCATTTTGTCACGTGTCTAATTACTTTTTATTGCCTTATCGCATTTACTGAATAGTTTATTGCTTTTAATCACTAGATTTTATTAATATGCCCCATTAAATGACTTAAGGATTTTTTTTTAGCTGCTCATATTTTTAAGCATCATTAACAAGACAATTTACAAAGTATACAGCCATATTTTGGCTGATTAATTAAGTAAGAGTGCGTTAATCAACTAAGGAATTTTAATATCGTTTCCTAATTGTTTCATAAAGTCTGGAGGAGGTTTATCAGGGATCCATTAATAATTTTATTTCAAACATAAAAAAGTCGAGGTTTAAAAAATTAACTTTCAGATAAAAATAAAAATATTTCAATATTTATAGTTCTACCAATGAAAGCTTTTCACTTAAAATTGTGTAAAAGATGAATAAATTCGTTGTGAAAATCATTTGTGACTAATAAATAAAAGGTATACTCATTAGCAATGAACCCTTTTCTTTCTTTCTTTTTTTCTCGTTATTAAACAAATGAAAAAAATGTGGGAGATTTCTTCCACTCCAATCGAAACATCAATTACGATCTAAGATTGTTAGTTTGAAAGACTTAACTCACGTTTAAGGAATCATATCTCGATAAATGAAATGTCCAAAAATTAATAACCAAAGTCAGCGATAAGAACCATAATTCTTTACATATTCCAATCATCACTAAATGGCAGAAATTAAAGTAAATAAATAAAACCATTTCAAATTAAGGAAATGAATAAATAATACTGAAAGAATAAAGAACAAAGTTTTTGTTTTGAGTTCCAATTTCGTTCTAATACCTGTTTTTCAAGTACAATTTCTTTAAGAATATTAGGAAAAACGATAAATAATTTTTTAACCGTAGAAAACAAAATGGCTACATTTAGCAAAATGCAGAAATATAGTATTAGGGGAAAAAATCAGATATATATATTTAGAAAATGGTAGCTGGCAACGATTTATTAGCGTATCTGTAATTCCCCAATTTATTCTTTTTCACGAATAGAATAAAATAGAAAAGATTTGTAATAAATTACTATTAAAGTCTTTTACGCAATACTTATATTTTTCAAAAAATTCAAGAGCATAACGTAATTTTTTTCTCAAACGATGCGAATTTTATCTTAAAAATTGAAAGATATTTTGGTCGAATACTTTAGCTATGTAAAGAAGTACGGCTCTCCTAAAAAATTATTTTCTTACACTGAAATCGTCCACGGGAAATTTTCCAAGTTTTAAAATCGTTTTTACTAAAGAATTCGTGAAGGCTTAGGAAATAAAGGCCCATTAGCAAAAGTTCGTTGTAATTCAACTCCATGCAATCTCAGTCTGACATTTATATTTAGTTTTCATGGAAATTCAATGACGTTTGGCTTTTAAGAGGCTTTTACGATTTCTCAGACTTCATCAATGCCATTTGTAGTCCCTGCATTTGCAATTCAGTAGCAAAATGTTCTCTTGTGTTGACATTTTTCCACGAGACGTCGATTTGAATGTTTGTTTTGTTGCTTTTTGTCCCAAATTGTACGTTTTATCAAAGAAAGGTTTACTTTGTTATTTTAGATTTAAACAAAATAGTTTGATGTAGTTTGAAATACTTGAATTGGAAATGTCTATCGATTTGTATGCAATATCACATCCTTCAGAAATTGTTGTAAAGGTAATGCATATGCTGAATGCCATTCACCACCGTTTGTTTAATTTAGTTACTGAAATTGTGACGTAGTTGTATTGTACCTAATTGTGATGTTTATTCATGTGAATATGAATAAACATCACTGAAAAATATGACGCCATGTCAATATCCCGCATGAAGTCCATTGATTAAAATATTATATTAAAATTACAGCTAACAGCTGTTGCAATAAATATCACAAGGGAGTTTCTTCAACAGCGCATTTTGAATTCAGGAAGAACGTGTACTGTTGTTTTAAAATCTTTAATTGGAACTATTTCTTGCCATAAATATTGTGGGAATCCTATAATCCCACCATCCCATTGATGTATCTAGGTTTCCCTTCCCATAATCCTGTTCGATGACGTCACGACGCAGCTTGAGTACTGGAGGAGTTGCAGATAGATCATGTGCGGAAGACGTCGGCCTGATTGTTTGTGTTTAACGTGTAATGCACTCCATGTTTGTCTTTAATAAATGTTTATTAATCTAGAAGGTGTTATTATTCACAGTCCTATAATATTACATTAAATTCTTCAGAAATTATTTCAAACTTTAGAGTGAAGTCGCAACTCGATCAGATTCACTTAACACTTCACATTGTCAACTCAATATAACCCATCTCTTGCAACCCTCTTTTAAGTTCGTCTTTAAGCAACATGGAAGATTCTATAATTTTTTTTACGTTCAAGAACAGGTTAGAGCAGGGGTCCCCAACCTTTTTGTACCTAAGAGCACATACCAGAATATCAGTCGAATGGCGGGCAGGTGCGTACTAGGTCATTTTCTAACTGGGGCAAGACCAAGATTAGCGCCTTTTCCCCCCTATATACACAAAAAAAGTATATTTAGGTAAACACACACATTTAGTAAATTTGGCGCCCCTAAAATAATCTGGCGCCCGGGACATACGCCCCGTCTGCTCCCCTCTTGTTACGTCCTTGATGGCGGGCGCAATTAATTTTTTCAGGATAAATAGTGGGTGGACATTGTTAATAATGCACAGCATATAAAGCACAAAAAAAAAAAAATAATAATCAAAAATAATGTAGCATATGAATATAATTAGTATTAATATTCTTGTATAAAATAAATGATTATTAAACTTCTTGCAAAACATACGGAGTAAAAGAATTATTTATAAAATATATAAAATACAGTCAATGTGATCTTTGGCATTGCATTTCACTGACCAGCGCTTCATAATTCGCAGAATATGATGGAATTCCTGCTCGCAAGAATTCGTCACGGTGTTCATCTGTAAGTCGTAATCTATATTATGATTTTATGATATTCATTGTTATTTATCATTATAGGGCTATTGATAGTTATATGGCCCTTTATTCATATGCTCTACATTCTAAATGTTCTCAAGTTTAAAATGGAAAACTGAAATATTTTATCGTAAGCGGGAGCACTTAGACCGAACGACGGGTGCCATGGTGCCCCCGGGCATAGGGTTGAGGACCCCTGAGTTAGAGCTTCATCTTTAATCTAAGCATATGAAGATTTTTCCATCAAATGTCGCCAAACTGCCAAGTTGGCTACAACTTCTTTAGCCAACTCAGCCACTTGGCTTGCAATTCTGCCGCTGTATGCGAACTCTAATACGTAAATGAACTCTGTAAAATTTGTTTCTCTGCGATGGCAGTGTCAATAGTGTAGACTCACTGTTCTCTCTGCAATATAAAATAGTAAGGAGCCGAAAATATATGGCAACTATTGGCACAAAATTGATTGAAAGTAGGTTCGTTTAGTTCTTAACTATTTTCCCATGTGCAAGTTGTGCTTTTGAGAAGAAACAAGAAGTTCCGTCTAGAACTATACGAGCCTACTTTCCCGTATACACCGAATTCAAATTTATAATCTAGCTATCTCTCTCTCTCTGTCTTTCTCGTTTAGCTTTAGTTCTTAATTGCTTCAAATATACCTTTTTCAACGGTTAATACATATTCATTCAATCATTATTTATTAAGTCATTCATGTATTTATTAACTCATTTATTCGTTCATTCTTTTGCTTATTCATTTAATCATTCAATAATTAAAAAATATTCTTGAAAATCCCGATCAAAAAATTTCATAGGAAAATAGGCTCGTTAGTTCTTTATGAACTTTCTATTTGTACATGTTCTACGTCATAAGAGCTTTCCGATAAAGTTTGTTCCAAGCAAATCGGTCCGTTAGATCAGAAATTATATAGGATTGAAATTTCCCCGTAGGCGGTATGTTAATTTTTTTTGAACTGTTCAAAAATGAACAAAAATTGTTCAAATCAATATTTCACGCCAAGAACTTCTTCCAGTGAGCTTGTTCATGGAAACTTATATCTTCTACTCAGAGTTTACATAATTTGCTTCATTTTCACCCATAGACGCTAATGTTAAAATTTTTTGAACTGTTCAAAATTGAACAAAAAATTGTTCATATCAAAAAGTAAAATATGGAAATGAGATGTCCTCGCCGAGATCTTTCGAATGCAAAATCAATTTTTCCAATCGGACAATTAGTTCAAAAGTTATTAGGGGGGGACAGACCGACAGACAGACAGACCGACAGACAGACAGACCGACAGACACACTTTTTCCCCATCTCAATACCCTACTTTCAAATTTTTTATTTTTCAATCTTTATTTAATTACTTCACTTATTTTTGACTTTTCTTGATTTTTAACGATATTTTCACGATACATCAAGCCTTCTTTCATGCTTTATTATTATTATTTTTTACTTTTACGGGAAAGTAGGCTAAACAAGAAGTTCCGTCTAGAACTATACGAGCCTACTTTCCCGTATACACCAAATTCAAATTTATAATCTAGCTATCTCTTTCTCTCTCTTTCTTATTTATCTTTAG
Source organism: Octonoba sinensis (assembly GCA_038502835.1). Classification (NCBI taxonomy): domain Eukaryota; kingdom Metazoa; phylum Arthropoda; class Arachnida; order Araneae; family Uloboridae; genus Octonoba; species Octonoba sinensis. The sequence continues at coordinate 8,654,685 of CM076605.1, read as the reverse complement.
TTCTAATTATTGAAAATATACCTTTTTCAACGGATAATACATATTCATTCACTTACTCATTCATTCTTTCATTTATTCAGCCATGCATTTATTCATTCATTCGTTACCTCATTCAAGTGTTTATTCATTCATTTACGCATTCATGTATTTATTCACTCATTTATTTATATTTTCATTTATTCAATAATTTATTCATTCATTCTTTTCCTCATTCATTTATTCATTGATTTATTCTTTCACTCTTTCATTTATTCATTCATTCATTATTTCACTCATTGAGTCACTGAGAAATATCCTTGAAAATCCCGATCAAAAAATTTCATAGCAAAATAGGCTCGTAAGTTCTGGATAAATTTTCTATTTCTACATGTTCTACGTTATAAGAGCTTTCCGATAAAGTTTGTTCCAAGCAAATCGGTCCGTTAGATCAGGATTTATATAGGGTTGAAATTTCCCCGTAAACGCTATGTTAATTTTTTGAACTGTTCAAAAATGAACAAAAATTGTTCAAATTGATATTTCACGCCAAGAGATTCTTCCAGTAAGCTTGTTCATTGGAACATGGATCTTGTACCCAGAGTTTACATAATTTGCCTCATTTTCGCCCATAGTCGCTAATGTTAAATTTTTTTGAACTGTTCAAAATTGAACAAAAAAATGTTCAAATCAAAAAGTAAAATATAGAAATGAGATGTCCTCGACGAGATCTTTCGAATGCAAAAAGAATTTTTCCAATCGGACAATTCGTTCAAAAGTTATTAGGGGGGGACAGACCGACAGACAGACAGACCGACAGACAGACAGACCGACAGACAGACAGACCGACAGACCGACAGACACACTTTTTCCCCATCTCAATACCCTACTTTCAAATTTTTTATTTTTCAATCTTTATTTAATTACTTCACTTATTTTTGACTTTTCTTGATTTTTAACGATATTTTCACGATACATTAAGCCTTCTTTCATGCTTTATTATTATTTTTTTTTACTTTTACGGGAAAGTAGGCTAAAAAAGGAAATCAAGTATATGTACAAAATGCGTTTTTGTTTCGAATCATTCAGAGCTCAGGTCCCGCCATCTAGGGGGAAAGTGAGCGTCAAAATGCTCAAGCGCTAATGGCATCTGTCGAGAGTGGTGCTACGTGAAGGAATGAATACCGGTTTCCAGGGGATGAACTAGGCCTACAAAGGTTAGTGACCATACGCCTCACCATTACAATGCAAAAAAAAAAAAAAAAAGTTGCGCTTTTTCTTGAACTAGTAAAAGGACTAATAAATTTTAAACGCTTGGGCTATTGTTAACATTTAACATATTGTTAATGTTCATTATTTTACAACGTTTTACTTACCTCGCTTTCTTGTCTGTCCGCGGAATTTTGCAATCGAATTTTCGACCATTTCTCGATAAGCTATTGTTCTGAAACTTTACATTTAGCTCAGAACCAGATGACAATGCAATATTCAACCTCTTTTATCATGAGTTGATGAGTCTCTGAATTTCGAATAAAATAAAATTAAATATGGCGATTGCTTCCGAAAATGGCTACCAAAATTCAGTAGCAGCGCTGCGATCGTCAAAAAATCGTGAAAGAAAATTCTGGAACAGAAACATCACAAAAAAATTTAACTGTAGTGCGCAAGAAAAACGTTGTTTATTTTATAAAAAAAATTTATAATTATTATTCTAAATCATTTCTCTTAGGTGCTAAAGAATACAAAACAGAATCCAACCCATTAAAAGTATAGCTTTTGGAGAGGTCGGCGTTTAAAATGGTTTGGTAGCTCTTGAAAACTTAATGAAATACTTCATAATCGAGCAAGATGTCGAACAGTGAAAAAAGTATGAAGAATGAAAATGGCTGTGGTATTTATTAAAAAAAAAAAAAAAAGATGACATTCAACAGGAAAAATTCACTTCAATGGTTACCAGGGCAATTGAGAAATCATTTAGAACTGCAATCTTCTTGCTCATTTCTTTAAAAATAATGGCTTCATGAGGGACAAACTTTCAGAATAATGATAATGGCCTAGAAGAGAAAGGTAATTATCATTATTTTAAAAGATTCAAATTGTTATGACTCGTAGAAGTTTCTTCAATAGAAGATGTATTTATGCAAATAATAGCCGAAGTCATCATGACAAAGTCATCATAATTATCGTCTATTTTTATGAGTGTGGATAATTATCAATTCTATTTATGTTTGCGTTTCTAAAGTAACATTATTTTGCATTTAAACTTTTCATAATTCTTAGCATTTTGTGGTTATAATACTGTGTATCTTTACATTGGCATTTCCGAAAATTTTTGCTTTACGTGATTTTTATTTCTTTATTATTCATGTAGCCAAAACTTCAAACGTTTTAGCCTCTCAGAATCAGCAGAACTCAGGGAACCTCATCTTTCTCTTAGTGATATAGGATGGTTATTATTGAAGTTATCCTGTTTAGACCAACGTAAATCTCATACTAACTCACGTATGCCTTTAAGACTTATTATATGAGTTATGTGGACCATAAGGTCAACTAACAAGTAACAAACTACAAACAAGTTTTATAGAGTTCTTTGACGTATTTTATTAGAGAGTTCGCATACAGCAGCAGAATTGGTCGTCAAATTACCGGCTTGGCTAAAGAATTTGTATCCAACTTGGCAGTTTGGCGGCATTTGATGGAAATATCCTCATATGGTTAGAAAAATATTGTATGGTTCCTAAACTGTTCTTGAACCTAAAAAGGAAAAAATAATAGAATCCTCCATGTTGCTGGAAGGCGAGCATAAAATAGGGTTGGAGAGATGGATTATACAGAGTTGAATATGTGAATATGTAATCGAGTTCCGATTTCTTCATAAGAAAAAGAAATATTCAGTAAAAAAAAGACGCTAGTTCAAACTTTTACCACCAGGCGAGAAAGAGCATACGAAGGGAAAAAAAATAAATTAGAATATTTTTAAAAATTTCAACACAGTATCTGTTTAATACGTATTTCATTTACGTTAGTAGCATGTTCAAAGCATGTTATAGCGTGCTCGAAGAATATTTCGAATGGTTTATCTTTGAATTGCAAGATCTCGGCGCTGAGAATTGCAATTGGTAAGGAAGCCATAATCCATATAACGTATATACCAAATTTCAATTACATAGGTTTATTTGAACGACCTTTACGTAGGTCTAAATATAGTAACTTAATTATAACCACCATGCATATCATAAAAAAAATATTTAAGGTGATGAGAATTGCATTTGGTATAGAAGCCGTGATCCACCACCATGTACTATATCATAAAATAATATTTAAGGTTAATCAAGCTGTTATTGGTACTGTATGGTAAAGAAAAATAAAGAAAAGTACTGAATTTTTTTTCTTAAAATTTCGATATAATGTAAAATAGCATTAAATAATGCTGCTGATGTCACCTATCCTTGGCTTTTAATTGACGTCTCGAGTGTGCTTACATTTTTTTTCACAAAAATGCTGACGTTAAGTCTTATTGATATTATATCCAGTCACATTTTATATTAATTTAGTAAGTGTTTGGTTGTTGAAGTACTAGTTAACTAATGTGAGCGATTTATAATTTTTTTCGAGTTTTTATATTGTCTTACTAGCCCTAAAGGCGGTGAAAACACTGCTTCATATCAGATAGCAAAAGTATGTCAGATGTAAAAGAGCTTCAAATAGCAAAAAACTTCCTCTAATAATTTTTCAATTTAATCGAAAACCTTTAACCTAAAAACACAAACTACATCTGTTCCAGCATTACTTGCAAGTGTATTTTAATTAATATTTTTAATTAAAAATGTCATTATGGTATGCAAAACAAAATGACTATAAAATAAAAAAATGGTTGTATTTGCAATTAAGGGGTCATTACTGGTTTTCGATACTTTTACTTCTCAATTCATATTTTTTCCTTTTCCACTTATTGAAGACTTTTTTCTTCTAGGAACCATAAAGAGGCAAATTTGTTTTTATGCATTTTATATTGAAGTTGTCCATCATAATTTTATATACTTTTTGCTTTTTTTTATTAGTTTGCAATTAGTATCCAGGCAATCTGTCGAGAATAGACGTTATGAGAAAAATCAAAAATTAATTTCGGAAATTTAATGAACATATTGCTTTAAATGTATTTCATTTTGTTCCCAATGCATTTAATGTAAAGAGTACGATCCCGTACAAAAGACACATTATTTGATTTAAGCAAAAAATTGCGCTGGCAAACTTTAAATATTTCAAAATAATTTTCATTTTTTCTGAAGCAATAATCCACTCATCACGAGAAACAATCGTATTTACCATGAGAACTAATTGTTAAAATTACCTTTTATATAGTGTTAGGTGATAAGTGGTTTTGGACTTGTTTCTAGATTCCTTTCTAAAATTATACCCCGATTGATGAAAACAACTGAAGTTTTCAGAGTGCCTACTGCTTTACGTTAAAACTTTTGCTTAAAAAATTAAAAAAACTGCGGAAATGAATTATAGTGCTTACAAAAATGACTGCAAAAATGTGAGCCGCCGACCCTTAGTCATATTAGAAAAATTTCTATACCGAGAAAACTGACGTCCATGCCCTTACCTTAATTCTGACTTTAGCCCTCGCCGCAACAGCCATCAGCTCTACCCACTATGTAAAAAAGGAAGTCTCTAATACAGTGACTCAGAGTAACTTTGAACCATTTGGGTTAACTTTGAACCACGTCATATTTTTTAGTATATTGTACATAGAAATAAAATTTCACGTTAAATTAAACTTAATTGCTTTTCTTGACTGTGTTTATTTTTGCTTTTTTGTTTTCTGACATTTGTTCCGCATATTGTTACGTGGTGTATGTTTTGCAATTTGTTCTTTCTGTTTCTTTTTGTTTATTGAACGGTTTTTGCTATTGTTTTTTTCCCCTTATGTTTTGTTTGTTTTGATTCTGGTTATGTCTCAAGTTAACAGATTTTGTAATCTACGAATTAAAAAGGTTCGGTTTTTGAACCATTTAAAATTTCTCCAGGCTTGCAGGCGCAAGAAAGTCATTCCTAAGTTTATCACTTTAAAGTGTAATTTACCGCGTTCTGTTAGGGTTGATAAGGTAATTTTTCGTTCTAAATTAGCTTTACTTAGAGCTTCTATCCAGGAAACTAGGAAAAAACTTTCGTTCATAGAACGTGAACTTTATGATTTACATCTTTCTGTATCTAATTCTAATTTCGATTTTGATTCTATTGATAGAATGTCATGGGCGAGAGCTCTTCATTCATCTGACAGTCACAAAATTACTTTAAATAAGAAATTTACCAAGTTGTGTAACGATTCAAATGTTCCTGTTCCGGCTGATTTGCCTCTTGTTAATAGGAATGCGGTTGTAAATCTTTCGAAATTTTCTTTGAATAGTAATGAAATTAATGCTTTGAAATGTAATAACAATTTTGCTTTGGCTAAAAAGCCTTCTTTTTCTGAACTTATTGCTCCGGTTGAAAAAGCTTTCAAATTTAGTGCCTTAACTTCCACTCAAAAAGAGTCAGTTCGGCATCTTATTGCTTCCAATGTTGATTTCAATTCAAAAGTTCCTAATATTGGTTTTACCCATTCTGTGAAACGCTGTGTCAATAATTTAGTTTCAAATTCTGATTTGGTCATTACCAAAGCTGACAAGGGTGGTCAGATTGTTGTTCTTAATAAATCATCTTATGTTGAAAAAACTGATGATTTAATTGCTTCTGGTCCTTATTCTGAAATTTATAAAGATCCTAGCGACAAGGAGTTAAAAGCTATTTCTTCTGCTGTTAAGTCTGTTCATTCTATTCCTTTGATTGCTAAACGGTCTGTGATTCCTTCTGTTGCTAATTGTGCGCGTTTCTATGCTTTACCGAAGGTACACAAGGCAGGTATTCCTTTCAGACCAATTGTTTCCAATATTGGCACTGCTTCATATAAACTTTCCAAGTATTTAGTTTCTGTGTTTTCTCCACTTAAGAGTCGGAATGTTTTCACTGTTAAAAATTCCACCGATTTTGTTAAGAAACTTCATAACTTCGTTCCGAATAATTCGGTTATGGCCTCTTTTGATGTTAATTCTTTGTTTACTAATGTTCCTGTTGATGGCGCTTTGACTTGCCTCAGGAAAAGGCTTTCTGAGTTCCATTTTACTTCTGTGGAAATCGAGGAATTAGTTTTTCTTACTCGTGTGTGCTTGCAACAGAGCACTTTTGTATTTAATGGTAAATTCTATGCTATGGTAGAAGGCCTAGCCATGGGAAGTCCTCTTAGTCCTATTTTAAGTGATTTCTATATGCATTATTTTGAGGAAAAACTATTCCAAAAATTGCAATTTCAATTTTATGTTCGTTATGTGGATGATTGTTTTGTCCTAACGGACAGTAACTTGTTAGGTATTGATGATGCTCTTTCGATTATGAACTCCATTGATTCTAATATCCAGTTTTCTTGTGAGAAAGAACTTAATAGTAGCCTCGCTTTTCTTGATGTTTTGATTTCTAGGAGTGAGTCTGGTTTCACAACTTCTGTCTATCGTAAACCTTTCGCTGTTTCTTTACCTCCTCACAGACTATCGTCTCATCCTCCCAACCAAAAATATTCGGCTTTTAATGCTCTTGTCCATCGTGCTATTAATATTTGCTCTTCTCCTGAGCTTCTCAAGATTGAACTCAACTATCTGAAAGCTGTAGCTGTTGATAGAGGATTTTCTCACTCTTTAATTGATTCTATTCATAACAAACTTTCTAAAAAAACTTCTGGTCCCAATCATGTGGTTTCTAGAAAGGATTTGGTTGTGTTACCATTCTTTCATTCTGTAAGTTTTCGTATTGCTAAAATCCTAAAAAGGTTTCAATTTCAAGTTGTTTTTGCTCCTAGCAACAAACTTTCCTTCTCTTCTCTTAAAGATCCTGTTGATCAACTTAATACTTGGGGTATTTACCAAATTAGTTGCCGTTGCGGCCTTTCTTACATTGGACAGACAAAACGTGCTCTGAAAATTCGGTTAAATGAGCATAAAGGTTATGTACGTAAGCAAGAGCTGAATAAGTCTAGCATTGCTCAACATTGTTGGAATTCCAACCACTCTTTTGATTTCAATTCTGGGAAAATTATTCAAAAATGTTCTTCCCCTTTAGAACTTGACTTTTGGGAAGCTTATCATATTAACAGGAATAGTTCTAATTTGGTTAATGATTCTTCCTCAACTCCTTATTTTTCACAGGTCTGGCATAAGTTCCTTTAATTTGTTGTTCTTTCTTGGTTTTCTTGTTAGTTTTCCATTTTTTTTTTTCCTCTCTCTCCCCCCCCCTCCCCCTCTTTTGCATGTGTACTTTGTTTTGCTTTTTGTTTTGGTATTTTCTGTACTTATTTTATTTCCATTTTATTCTTTGTATTTTATTTTATTTTTTTGCAATTTTCATGTATTTTCACATTTTTATGCACGCTGTTGTCTTTTTCTTTGTTTTTATTGATATTCCTTTTTACTTTCTGTACTTCCAACTACAGTCGTTTGTTGCTCTCTTATTGGTGCCTTTAATACTACTTCTACTTCCACTTCACACTGCCTTTATTCTCATTGGTTTACAGTTAATTCTTAGGCTATATAAGCTTTGTTTTTGTTGTTCTGTCTGCTTCATTTGGATGTTTTACATCTAGAAGCTCCCTGTCGCATTGAAAAAGGGATTCCAAGCGATCCCGAAACATATGTCTGCGTTTTAATGCTCATTTCTGCTTTAATTTAACGTGAAATTTTATTTCTATTACTTTGCACAAAGTTTAATCATTACTATATATTGTACATAATTTAAAAATTAAGAGTAGAAAACTGATTTTATAACCTATTTAGCAGAGAGCAGCACTGGACCTTCTAGTTTCTTTTTTGTAGTCAAATATACTGAAAGATATACGTCGTGGCTCAATGTTACCCGCCATGGTTCAAAGTTACCCTGAATGATTGCACTTGTATAGAAGACTATATTTTCCTATTATTAAAATCCATTATGTATCACGTAACTTTTTACGGATACTTTACTGAAGATAACAAAAAATATCAAAGGGACCGTTCATAAATGACGTCACGCTCTTCTTTAATATATTTGACACCCTCCCCCTTTTTTACAAGATGTCACACTTCAACGGGCCCCCTTACCCCTAATTCGTTGGGGTTAAATAAAAACGCAACAGAATGCAGTAATTAAAAAAAAATGATATTTTACTGTACTCACAATTTTTTCTAAATTGCAATATCTTACAGTCAGGTGAGCCGTAACCATTAACTTTCAACTCGCGTCAAAGGTAGAGAGTTTATTTTACCGTTTCTTAAATTAATTAAGCTTTAGATCCTCAACAGTGTTAAGGTTACTAATTACTTCCATGCGGATTTAAGTCATTAAAAGCCATAAGCATTTTGAAGAGGCCAGAGTTAATTTTGCGGCTAATACTGAAGAAGATTATTTTAAAGTCACATTAAATGCTTTTTAATGAACCGATAAGGAATCTTTAAATTAATTAATCGAAACCGTAGCTGGGTCTCATTTTGTAGTCGTGTGTCATAGTTAATTATTGATTCAAAAGGTGAACACTTCGAACTATGATAAATGTTCTTTCATTTATATTTAAGTTTATTTTTAAATGCAATTATATCATTAAAATGTAATTATGAGTTTTTGTATTTATCCATAGTTTCTATACAAAACGGTTTGAAAATTTTCTTGAATATTTTCAAAATAAGAACGACTCAAAATTTACTTTTTTAATTATATATATATATATATATATATATATATATATATTTTGAAAATTTGATTTTTGATCATTCATAAATGATGTCACGCTTCGAAGGGGGAGGGGGTTCGTGAAATTGTGTCAAAATGTGACAAGGGGAGGGGAGGGGGTAACAAGAAGTGTGACATCATGCATTATGCAACATAGCGTGACGCGTGACAAAGGGGGGAGGGGGGTCAAATATATGGGAAAAAAGTGTGACGTCATTTATGAACGGCCCCTTTGACAGTTCCGTTTCAGAAAACGCAAGAGGTTGTTTCTATTGCTGTATTACTTCATACGGAATAAATTTAGGTGTCGTATTATTTGAAAGGAATGCACCAAATTTCCCCCCTTATTTCCTTGGCTCTACTTATTTAATGTTAATAGAAAACTATTACTTAAAAAAACATTTCTGTGCACTTGAGGAATTCAAAAGAAATTATGTTTATAACTTTTCAAACACAACGCTTTGTGGGAATTTCTTAAGATGGTTTACTACAGGCGTGCAAAACTTTAACATTGCTGCGGGCCTTTTTAGGTCAACTAAATTCTCCGCGATAACCCAAAAACGTGTGAGGGAAATTATATCTTCGTGAGTATATGCACAATTTTTACGAAGTGCGCAGAATGACTGTACATAACAATTAAACTCTTTTCCGAACTTTACAGCGTATTCCCAACTTTTAACGATGCAGGATCATCCAAAACATGTTCATCTTTTTTCAATTTATTGACGTTCCCCTAAATGCAAGAGCGAATAATGTTTTACAGGAAAATGTGAACATTGTATATCTTATATATAAGACGTTTAAGTGTCTGTTTGTTCGTCGCTGATAGCTCCGAGAAAACTGCATCGTGCTACCATCTACACAATTGTTTCTATAATAAAAACGACTAATAATCAAAACATTTCTCTAGTATTTTGAGTGAGGCATCGCTAGATTTGCAATCTCCGTTAAAAATTAATGTAAACGCGAATTTAATTTAATCCTTCTTGCTTTGTTTTAATTTATTTATCGTCTGAGCTTTATATGTATATTGAAGTGGCAGCGCTCTTTTTTCCAGTTTCGTTAAAACTATTGTTTTGACGATGATTATGTTGGATACAAATAAATATTTTTTTATAAACAATTTGATTATATAGTAAATAATATTTTTATTTTACAGATTATTGTAACTTAGTTGTTTTTTTTTTTCGGTAAGAATATTTTTTTCCGATATTATTATATGTTTATTATTTATTCTTCAAAATTTACTGTTCTACCTGATAAATATCTCTTTGATTTGATGTGCATTTCTGGTTACTGGGAGCATTGTATATTTATAATATCTAGAACAGCGGTCATTTCGTATGACCGCCGGGCTCACTAGTTAAAATATGACCAGATAAGTAAAAAACGGGTTTTTGTATCACAGTGACCATTAAGTATGAAATTACGAAAACTCTGTAGTGTGTCTATTAATTTGGCCAGGGACTAAAGAAGCGACTTTTGTTGTTAGCACGGCAGTATATATATCGCATCCCGGAAAGAAAAGTGACACAATTCAAAAACGAAGTACCTTTTCAAAACGGGATTTGTTTTTTCTCCAGATTCCATATTCTTCTATCAAAAAGTGATATACATGTCTGTATAATATACACAGCTATCAGTCACTTGACTATTGAAAAATATGGAAACTGGGAAAATATAAATCCCGTTTAGCAAAGGTGTTTCGTTTTTGAATTGTGTCACTTTTCTTGCCGGGGGGCGATATGTGGACTAAAGCAAATTGTTGAACATAATTTGCTAAAAAATCCTTATTAAAAGTGTTCTAAAGTATTAAAAATGATAAAATAGTCACGTACTCTATCAGCATTAAAGCTTTAATGCATTATCATAGAGACTTTTTAGAAAATTCACTGCTGATAATGTCCTGAAAGCGTTTGTAATTTATTTTGAACATACGCTATAAAATTATTTTAAATTGTCGCTTTTTAAAAAGATCCAAAAATCCATTAACAATGAAGTAGAAAGGGTATTTTTCGCCGGGGTTTTCATTAATGTTACTGTAAAATACTTTCCTTTCTTAACCTCGTCTTTTTTTTTTTTTTTTGGCGGGGTTTTACTTAATGATCCAGAAACGGAAAACACATTTTCATAAATTTACTTAATTTATGTTTCGAAATTTCAACCATTTTTGGATGCAGCAATAAAGGAATTAATGAGTTCACTTTCTTGGACTTTAGATTTAGTATCACACTGTATTCCCGATTTTCAAGGCTACGGGGTTTTTCGTCTTAGTTTTTACTGTTGGGTGTACAGCTTCCGTTTTATATGCTGTTTATAAAAAACTTCTTTTTGAAACTCTTCATAACTAACCGTAGGTATTCATTTACTCTATTTATTTAATAATTATTGTTTATTAATTTTTGTCTGCATTTTTTATAAGTAAACATTGAGTTCTACATTAATCTGGAGTGACATCTGCCGTAGAAATTACTTAGATTGAAGCGAGGCCCAATCGGAGTGATACAATACTCTCTGAGTCCGGTTCCGTAATAGTAAGGACCTAATGGAGGTGCGGACTGGGTAACGTTAAATCTCCACAATCCGTTTCCGGCGGATGTTGGGCTTTCTTTGCAGAGAGACTGCGGCACTGGAACGGCAAAGCAGGTAGGCTACGCTCTCCAGTCCGGTCCCTATGGCTTGTTCTGGTTGTTAAGTGTCTGAGATTTTTTTGAAGGATCGAAGGAGGAGCGCTGCGTTCCGTGCCCTTTGGGGTGAGCTATGAAGACCTGAGATGCTACATACAGTAGGACGTAATTAGCTATAATGGAGGCAATTCATCGGTCCACGTGATAACGATGAGCGCTGATTTGTTTACGAAATTTTTAATTGAGTTCTACGTAGATTTCACGAAGCAAAATTAACTATCTTAAAATTAGACTAGTTTCATGGATTTTTCTGATTATAAACCGAGTAATTTACCCTTAATTTAATCATTATAACAGAAATGTATTAATTTTTACAATAGTTTTAGTGTTTTATTTAGTGCTAATTTTATGTGTTGTAGAACTTTATATTTAGGCCTAATTTTTATTAGATTTGTCGAACTCGAAGTAAAGCGATAATACAGTTTCCTTTGTTTACATTGCTATCACGTAAACCTATGACGCTGTGTGAATTGCCTCCATTACCCTCTGAAACAGAAACTACGGTGAAAGGGAAAAGCAAACGGCAATCCTACAAAGGCCACAGTGGTAAACAAAAAGGAAATTTTAGATTTATTTTTTGTCAGAACTAGACACTTTGAAATCTTGTTCTGCAGCCACATGCTCAAACATTTCGGGAATAAAAACCTACTTAATATTTTTACACGTAACATTTTATATGATTTATTTTAACCCTTTATAAGGCGGTGGGAAGTATGCTTCCCACCTAATTCATCAAGTTATAGATGCTTATAGTAAGTTATTTTATCCTTTCTGATTGACAGTGTCTTGCAAAGACGCTGGAAAGCATATTTACCACCACATGCATCAATATTCACGTATTAGAACATTCCCCCCGGGAGCGGGGGGGGGGGGGCAGGGGTACAAAAAATTATGTTGATCTTATTTAATGTCCTATATGAATTTCTTCTTTGAAACGAACCCAAATCCGAGAAATATTTTCATATATGGATGCTGCAAAAAAAACGGCCATCTAAAGGATTAAAATGTCTTTCTTACCGAAACATTTGGCTTAAATTCACAACTGTACTTATATTATGCTTCAAAGCACTAATTCCTGATGTAATATCATTTGATTTTAAAAATGTTAAGTATACCAGGTGTATGCAGATGAAATAAGACGATTGTTTTTAAAAAAAACGCAATAAATTTGAGAAAACTGTTAATATTTCTTTATTCGAAATAATATCCATCGCTAGCTACACATTTTCCCCATCTTTCGAGCAATTTGTGAATACCACGCCAAAAAATGATCGGTCTTTTGAGGCCAGCCAGTCATTAAGCCAAGGTTTGACGTTTTCGTAAGAAGTGAAGCGCTGGTCAGCCAATGCGTGTCCCAATGATGCAAATAAGTGGTAATCGGAAGGAGCCAAGTCTGGCGAATAAGCCGCATGCGCTAAGGGCTCCCAGCCGAGCGCCTTAACGATGTCCTTGGTCGGTTTAGCACAGTGGCTAGTTGTGTTGTCATCAAGGAAAATCACTTTGTGCTGCCGTTTCTTGCATTGCTCGCGTTTTTCGAGTATAGCATCGTTCAAATCAAGTAATTGTTGCTTCTAGCGATCAGTATTAACGGTTTCACCGGGATTGAAAAGCTCATAATAGATTGGCCCCTCCTGATCCCAGAAAATACACAGCATTGTCTTGCGGCCGAAGTGATTCGGCCTTGCGGTCGATTTGGACGGCTGTCCGAGGTCAACATATGATCGATTACACTTGGGATTCTCAAAATAAATCCATTTTTCATCGCCAGTCACAATACCATGGAGATATGACTTGCGCTTGTAGCGGGCAAACAACATTTCGCACACGATTTTTCGGTTTTCCTGCTGAGGGTCCGTTGGCGCGTGTGGGACCCATCTACCGACCTTTATTTCTTGCCCATTGCTTTGAGACGACGGGAAACAGTGCTCTGGTCAACATTCAATCATTCTGCAAGATGTTCCAGCGTTTGGCCATCATCTTCATCGAGTAATGCTTGCAATTCAGCGTCTTCAAATTTTTTTGCTGGTCTGCCACGCTCATCGTTTCTCACATCGAAATCACAACTTTGAAACTTTTCAAACCACCTGTAGCACTGCGCACGGCTCAGAGCATTGCCACCGTGGTATTTGATGCGATTCGGCAGCATTTTTCTTCAGATGGTAACAAAGAATTAATGCTGACCGCAAATCGTGGTCGGAAGGCATAAAATTCAACATTTTCAACACAGTAAAAAAAAACACAATGCACGCTGAAACTCGTCCAAATGTAAACTAAACGCGAGTATGAAAGGTCAATCTATAAAAAAATCACGTGCCACGGTTTCGTGATGTTTGCATAGATGCGTGGCGACATCTGTTAGCGGTCGTCTCATTTGATATGCATACACCTGGTAGAATTAGAACGATATCAAGTATAGAATTAGAACGATGTTAACCTCTTCAGACCTCAGAACTAAGCACAAACAATTTTGGTGCAATTTCTTGGTTCTCTGATTTAAAAACTGATTACAAAACAAAATAACAATTTTTTTAAAAATTTTAATTAATAATTAGTTTAAATAATAATAATGCCCAATTTCCATGTTTTCCATATTTAAAACAAAGTAAACTATCTGTTGATTAATTTAAAATACAATTGGGTGTTTTAGCTTTCAAATTGCACAAACATTAGTTAATAAACAGTATTTTAAAATGTACCCAATTGGGTATATTTGGAATGAAGAGGTTAAGTATAGAATTAGAGCGCAAACCGTTTTGTGACCTTTGTTATAAAGCATTCTTGGTAAAACAAGTCTCACTTCTTTGAAACAAGTAGAAATATCACGAAAATAAAAAATCACACAAGCTAAAATATTTAGCAGAGAAAAAGAACCATTAGAACATGCAAAAAATATAAAGCGTTAAAAGATGCAAATGTATTTGAATTACTTTTGCTTTAATATTAATTTTCTGAAAAAGATACGGTTGGTAAGATTTAACAAAGCTTCACATTTTCACTATACCACTCCAGTAAAGACAAGATGCCATTTCATTAGTTGTTTCATTTATTTAAATATCTCCCTTGCGTTTTCTTTGTGTTTTTTTGTTGTACAGGTTAATACCAGTTCTTTGACTTTATTTATCGCTACGTATTTTTTATGCTAAAGATTTAAAAGTTTTTTCCTGTAGTTGTAAAAAAAGTTCGACACTTGTGGGCATTTTTTTTTCTGGAAGGGGGGTTTTTTTTGGTCTCAATGAGCTGTTTTTTAGGCATACCTAAAAACGATTCGATAATGAGCTGAAGTAGAATCTTTATTAATCGCATTAATTTAATTAGAATTATTTAGCATTAGAAAAGAACAAGAATAGAAGAAAAGGAAAAACATAATAAATAAAATAAAAACACTTTTACAGATTGTAAGCAAGAGATATCATTAATTATTATTTTTTTAGGTTGTTCCTTAGGTATATACATCCCTGAGATTTCCCTGACGAAAAAGATTATGACGAAAATATTGAGTGCCAAAAAAAAAAAAAAAAACTGTAATTGCGGAAACTTTCTAAGTTTGAACTACTTATAGCCAAACATTTTTATTTGCTGTACACTAGCCATATAAAATGTGATTAAGTAATCTGTTTCTAATATCAGAACGATACTTTTTTCTTGAATAAAGTTACGGCATGAATTTAAAAATATGCATCCATATTTCTATCCCAACATCTTACGAATTAAATTAACGTCAGAAGTACAGTCTAACACTTTGTTTAGCAGACCTTATGTTTTCTAGCGAAACAACAGATGGTGTTATGCAGTGATAAACAAAGCAACCAGTTTAACCAAGACTGAGAAAGAACTTAAAAACTGAGCAAGTGGAGAACGTCGATGGCACACAAATAAGTTTCGCGAGAAAGACCTGAAAAACCAGTCTGTGTAGTAAGAGCTATCAGAGTGAGCAGTTAACGCACCGGTACCTTGTTTTTTACCATAATCAATTGATTAAAACTCTAAGGTCTTTGTAACCTGATATAGAACTTTTGGGATATATAAGAAGTTCTAGAAAATCGCGGTTGTTCCGTTTATATCTTGAACGTCAATAAGTTTAACCATTGAGATTAGAGAAATTATTCCTTCAGAATATAACACTCTTATGTGCGTTAGACTGCGCAGGCAAATCCAATTAGAACCAGCCTTTGAAAACACATCATTACACTAAATATAACTAAAACGAATTATAAGTACATTTTGACACACATATTTTACACCTAATCTTCGCTTTTATTAAGAAATTTTTTCCTATTGTATGAGATTCTCTTAATCTATTGGATAAAATAATTTTTATAAAAAAACAGAACCGACTTTAAATTAAAAATTGCGCTAAAAATTAAAAAATAAATTCATTCTTTAAACAACATCGATGTGATTTTTAAACATAGTTTTAGAAGTCGGTGAAAAATTAGGATAGATAAAATGTTAATTATCCTAAGATTTAATCTAATAGATGATTAATCAAGATTTAATCTAATAGATTAAATCTTGTAATCATGAATCAATTACAAATACATATATTTCCACAGAATTAGCAACAGTTCCAATATGAAGTAGCAAATGGTATAATGGTAATTAGACCCATAATTTTGCACCGACTTCTAAAACTATGTTTAAAAGTCACATCGATGTTGTTTAAAGAATGAATTTATTTTTTACTTTTTAGCGCAATTTTTAATTTAAAGACGGTTCTGTTTTTTAATAAAAATTATTTTATTTTAACCTTTTTAGTGTAAATACATTTTGTATATAAATACTCTATTTTTTAAAATATCCATATCAAAGGGAAAAACTTCTTTGAATTAATGGCACTAAAAACTAATCATTTGTATGATAAATTCCCTTTTGAAGTCTTTTTTAGCAAACAAATTGATTGGATTAATTTTTGCCACAGAGAAGCCTTCAGTCAAACTCTTGCTGTAATTTCTTTTAATATTATAGCCCATGACAACAAACATGTTTTTAACAATGCATTAAACAATAATATTTATTAATAGATTTCCCAACAAAGAAAAATCAAGCCAAGCCTTTCCGATTAAAATAAAAAATACTTATTTTTCACTCGTAACGTTTTTTCTAAAAAAACAAACGTAGTCAAATTGATTTGCAATATTTGAGTTAGACGACCCTCTATTGGTTACAGAAAAAATCATCAAAATCAGTTCATTTAGTCAAAAGTTATGAATGAAAAGACAAGAAAAATACTACATTTCTGCCCATAACTTTTATTCTAATTATCGCATATGGTCAAACGAAAGTACGGGACCTATGGGAAACCACCCTCGATCGATTAAAAAAAGAATCATGAAAATCGGTTCATCCGGTGAGAAGTTATGAGTGGACAAAAAAAAAAAAAAAAAAAACGACATACATACAGTTTGAATGTATAACCTCCTTCCTTTGTGAGGTCGGTTAATAAAATGAACCGGGCCTTGCCTTTAATCATACGTGCTCTGTCGTTTCAACAATTTAAATGGTTCTCAAAACGGAGTTTCTGATATTTGCTTAGGTGATACAACAATAAACTATTCACGGGGGGATAAATCTGGTCTTAGTGGAGTTGGTTTTCTATCTAATGGGGCTGTGTATGGTTATTAACCTTTGCAGACCTAGTGCATTCCCCGGAAACCAGCATCCATTCTTTTAAATAGCACCACTATCGGCGAATGCCATTACCACTTGAGAATTTTGACACTCAGTTTCCACCTAGATGGTGGCACGTGAGCTCTAAATGATGCGAAACTGCACTACGAATTAATTTTAGCCTTGAGTATCCGAGAAAAACAGATACTCAAGGGATCATTAATATGCCGCATGGGCTGTGACGAATTTCTGCAACTTGAAAATCCACCGACTTGCGCCAGTTTTGATCCTGCGAATTTGGTCGTACGAGGCCAGTGCCTTACCACTACGCCACCCTGCCGGCTGGTGCACAAGTGGCTTTTCGTTCGAATTCTTAAGAAATTTCTCTCTAGTCAAAAACAGCAATAAACTTCATTTTTTAACAGAAAAAAAAAACCAGTGAGATTGAGCCTAAGAGAAATTATTTTCCTTTTTTTTTAACCGTTTACCTGAAAGGGGCATATTAAAATTCCAAAAATTTAATGATATATAGACATTAAGTTCACAAAAACACGTCTCAATATTATACTGACATTGTTTAATACAAGCACTACTTGTTTTTTATCAGTTAAAATATTATTATATACGTGTGTTTTTAAAATCGTTTGTACCACTATCATTAAAAAAGTAATGAGCATTTATTTTATTGAAATGTTTATTTAATTGGCAACAATTAGCTTCCTTTATTTTGCACAATCCCTGAAGGGGGCATATTAAAATGCCAAAAATTAATGATGTATAGACATCAAAGTAAAAAAAAAAATTCATCAAAAACATATATCAGTAATTTACTGAGATTGTTTATTACAAGCACTATTTGTTTTTATCAGTTAAAATATTATTGTATAAGTGTGTTTTTAAATTCGTTTCTACTACTATCACTTCAAAAGTAATGCACACTTTTTTTATTGACATGTTTATTTGGTTTTCAACATCTTTCTGAATGTAATCCCTCTTCTTCTCAATGACGGAGCTTCAACGGTTTGGAAGCTTTTCTATTCATTGAGTGTCTCGGGTACCAGCTGAAGAAAAGAATCACAGAAACTATTATGATGTGAGTGTATTGACTTTTGTCCAGCGTTTTCCAACCTTTTCACTCTTACATAAGGAACATTTTTAATGTTGCTCTGGTTCAAGAGAAGTCTAACATCCGTCAGAAACATTTATGTAAACATTTTTTTAGAGTCAATGTTTACATCAAATGACGATCAATACAGGATATGATCTGTTTTTGTGAAGCAGTTTGAAAGCAGTATTATGATGGCAAAATTCAGAAAGGTACCGGGGTTTTATGCTTTCCTACTGAATCACTTAAGATAGGTGAACACCCTAGTTTTTGAAGAAAAATATTTTTTAGATTTTAAGAAATTTCGAAAGCTTTAACATTTGTCTTTCGAAATCCACAATTTTTTTTTCAGTCCAAAAATAAACTGTAAAACATTTAATGAAGGATAAGAGCACTGTTTTAATGGATTTCATTTTTTATTTCTCTATTTTCTCAAAACTGCAGTGTTAAAATTTTTATTCACTCCCACAACTCTAACAAAAAAAGGAGATAAGTTTTATTTAGATCCATTTCAAACGTTGCAAAAGTGTTTATCTATTATATTATTATGCAGTAAACCTCTAAACTTTGAGTGCCGGGAATATTATGGATAAAATACGCTGGCGTGATCCAGCGTACTCACACATGCCCCACTACTGCGGCACATTATCTGTTGCAATAAATTTACATAATGCTCTGTTTTTTATTCACTGTAATGTCTTTTTTTTATGAGTTTGCAATTTATTGTTTTTAAGTCTCTGTTATTTTACGTTAGGCTCAAGATAAATGATTTTCAAGCGATTCCCATCTCTTAGGGCAAACTTGTTGGGTAGATGTTATTGCTCAATGTTAACTTGACCCTCAGGAAATTGCTCAAACAAGATATGTTACTGCAAACCCTTCATAAGAGATGGAGGACTCTGGGGGAAAGCGGAAAAATTCCCAGTTATCCAAGAAAGACTGCAGTGATTCTCTTTACACTCTCAGAACGATTGCTCAAATCTCGCGAAACTTTCGTCGTATTTGACGAAATGGCTTCGTGAAGAATGCTCCGAGTAAACCTTTCGTCAAATTGCCGAAATTTGTGTAGTAACTTTTTAAAGTCACGTGATCGCGCGAGGAATGAATCGTTGTAAATGACGAAATTTTCTTGACGATTGAAGAATCGTCGAAAATGAGGATTCTATTTATGAGAGTGTAGAGGTCCCACTGTACATGACTGTTTAAGAGACCATCTATATAGAATCAGAGTGGTGACTGTTCTTTGTGTGACTCAAATCTACTGATGACATTTGAACATTTAAACAGTTGTGTTGCACTTAGCCATTTTGAGGACATTGTTAAAAAGTACTGGAGAGCTCGAGAACAAATGGCATAAGCGCTAATGTTCGGCATTTGATACCATCATCATCATGTCATTGCTCATGCCACAACACATCTAATTGTGGGTGCTAACAATGTATATATGTACGTACTATCATCGTGATTATAAAATACTAGTAAGCCCGGCGGTCATACGAAATGACCGCTGTTCTAGATATTATAAATTGTAATTAAAATGATTTGTGCAAAGGTGTCTGCTAATTCAAACTGAATTACCCTGGTCAGGCAGCGAGGACGCCCGTTTGCTTACTGCCCCACACTACTATATATTTATTTACTATATAATCAAATTGTTTGTGAAAAATATATATTTACCATCCAAAGACCTTATTGAACATTTTATTATGCTTAACGAAACTGGGAAAAAGAGCGCTGCCACACTAATAAGAAAAATATTAAAAAGAGCAGACGATAAATAAATAAATTAAAAGAAAGAAAGGAATAAATTAAATTCGCCTATACATTATTTTTTAACGGAAATTGCAAATGCAGCGAAGACTCACTCAATATGCTAGATAAACGTTTTGATTATTATTAGTATATTTGTTACATTTGTTACAAGAACAATGGCAACTGCATTGATTTGTTTGTTCACACGGCAACTGCAATTATACTTTCCTCCACCAAACCCCTACCTGTTAGCCGAGGCCTTAGGATTGCTTACGCACGGGGAGAGGTAGTGGGGTCTACGGATTTTACATGCACATATCCCCAAGTATACATGGTGGTCTTCAGTGGGTATCGAACGCGCGACCTTCCAGGTGGAAGTCCGACGTGCTAACCACTGGGCTACCACGGCCCACTGCAATTATACTGTTGGAAACTACGGCAACAATGCAAAAATAAAATGAATCGGGTCAAAAAAATCATTGAAAAATTAAAAAAAATAATTGAAAAAAAAAAAAAAAAAAAAAACAAACAAACTAATTGAGTCACAATTTTCATTTTTGTAGCAATGAGTTTCTCTGGCGGTAAACATTAACCGTACCGAATGTGGTCCCGATCGGTAAAACATCCTGGGATTTTATAGTTGACAGACAGACAGAATAAGCCGCTTATATTTAAGAAAGGGATCATTCATAAATGCTGTCATGCTTCGAGGGGGGAGGGGGGTTTATGAAATTGTGACAAAGTGTGACAAGGGGAGGGGAGGGGGTAACAAGAAGTGTGACATCATGCATTATGCAACATAGCGTGACGCGTGACAAAGGGGGGAGGGGGTCCACTGAAGTGTGACATATTGTGACAAAGGGAGGGGGAAGGGGGGTCAAATATATGGGAAAAAAGCGTGACGTCATTTATGAACGGCCCAAAGATAAACTGATAAATTTAACCGCAATTCTTATGAATTTTTAAAAGACCATCATCCAAAGGATGACTGCAAAGAAGGAACGATTGAAAAACATCAATCTAGAAAAGAAGGATTACATAGTCTACTAAAGAATTTGAATCAAGCATTGAAAAAACAAATAACAATTAAATTATAATGATATCAGCAACATAAAAGAATTTTTTTCCTCAAAAAAATATTTATGCATACCATCATAACAAGTGGCGTTGACAGATTTTATAATTTCTTAATACTCCCTCAAGTCGGACCAGTATTATGCTTCAAAAACAAAACATCTACGTACCAAATAAACATCTAGAAAAGGAGAGCAGTTATGCAAATATCTGGGTTTGTTTGTTTCCGAATTGAAAAATTTTCCCTCTTCGTGTTTCGGGGAAATAATGCTCGTAATTTTAAACGAGATTTGCATTCGCGTTTGTTTTTACGTTATGAAAATTTTTTTTCTTTATTTTTCGGAGAAAATCTTGAATATGTATATTCAAGTTTCTTATCTTTTTTTTGTTTTAAATGTCTCATTATCTAAGAAAGGCTTTGTTATACAATGTTTGTTTAGAGAAAAAAATGCGAAAAAGTAATGGAGAGAATCATTGTAACTAGTTACTGGAGCGAGAGTTATGATATAAATCTTCTTACTCTTCAATTCTTAGAACTATTTTTTCTTGCTTTTTAAAATTTCTCTTCTTTTGAAGTAATGTTTGTTCGTTTAAACAAATTTTGCACTACTTTGTTGTGAAAATTTCTCACTAAAAGAAAGATCATGAGTATGAATATTCAGGTTTTGTATCAATATTTGGTTGGCTATCGAAGCGTTTGAAAATGCAATATTTATCACGTAAAAGATTAGACCAAAAAAAAGAAAAAAGGAACAACTTATTCGCGAAACACGGTCAATATATAAATGCTCTTTTTCACTTCCGAGATAGATTGTTTTCAAATGCGCAAAAAAAATTAAAAGTCAAATATTTTTCAAAAATTGCTGCCCTTTACAGCTTTAGGAAATGTCAGAGCGTTTGGACGTGCAGAGTGCTTTGAAAACAGCTGCGTGCTTCAAAAGCTGAAATAAAACAAGAAAATCCATTTTGTAATAAAATTAAATATTTACACTTGCATAATTAAGTATAAAAGCTTTTAAAACACGCTAAAGTGGAAAAAAAAGTAGTTTCAATATTAGAATACGTAGAAAAAGCAAATTAAAATGCTTCAAAATACCTTAAATTTCTTTTGTTCACAAATTTATACGTTGCCAACAAATATCGTACCTGAGTTAGAATGTTTCGTAATCTGTATATATATATATATATATGTGTGTGTGTGTGTGTCCGAGTTTATATTTTCGCTATACAAAGCCACACCAATTGGGATGAAAGTTGTAAAAACTGGAATCAGTGTTTTTTTTTAAATTACAACTTTAAGAATTGTATTTGCTACAAAATAGAAAAAAAAGCCCTCCTTTTCTAAAAATTGCAATTGCCAGGTACGCGATAAACCATCACCTGGTGGTGAAATTCTGAAAAATTTCCTGATTTCAGGGGTTTCTTTTATTTTTTCTCCATGTAACGGACATAACGAGTTTCAATGACATGCGTGTATAAATTGGAACGATCTCCAAGTAGGTGAGAAAAGGATAAATTCAATTATAACCACCATGTGTAATCACGTGTCTAATATATTTTAATGCCATTTTTGTACAACAGAAAATAATTTGACCTGAAAAAATGCAGAAACCACACGCAATTTGCAAATATTTTTGAAACATATAAGTATATTTTAATTACGTATCACGTTTTTTTTAAAGTAAGATATATGAAATACCAAGTTATGTGAAAGTTGTTATCAACCTTAATATAATACTGCCGAAGAAAACTGAAAAGTTATAATTTGTGGTACAGTTCGACCATGGAATTTTGACAGTCAGACGTTTCTGCGCATGGCAGAAAAGAACGAATCCATTCGAATTTTAGGGGAATTCGTTTTGCAGGTGCGTTTGTATAGTACGCGAATCAGGATGTTTAATTCTCCTTTTCTTGAGAACAACTAAATTTCTAAACTGGTACATAGTACCAGTTCGGATGAAATCAAGTATGCTAAACGCACAAGAACTAGAAAAAAGGGCACATTCCTTATACCAGCAATTCCTCCCCTGAAAATGAATGGATTTTTCTTTTCACTCTGCCAGGCAGATCGCATTGGTTGATGTACAAGCTTACAAAAACGTTTCTCACTACGTTTAAGTTTCATTTTCAGCGAAAGACACGTGCAAGAAGGGAGAAAATGTGTTTTCATACAGCATTCGTAAATTTTTCTTGTTAAGTAATCTCCGGAAACGCTTTCACTGAGAAAAACTATTTCTTCTTTTTCTAACCTTTCCTAAATTATATGTGTTTTGAAAAGTGAATTTACTATTTTCCGCTTGGTTCCTTAAGTAATTTTCTTAGAACGAATGTCTTGCTGTAAATGTCGCTTACGTCCCGAAAAATACATTGTAAAGAATTTTTTAATTACGTGTTTGGAGAAATCATTATTGAACAACTTACTTTAATACTGTTGCAAGCATTTGGAATAGTTTACCGAAAGCTGCTGTTTCTTGCAATGGGGTAAAAAGTTTATTGAGATCTGCATTGGAGTATAATTATTGATTAGAACCAACCTAGCAGGGTCAAGAGCCTGTTGCTAGGTCGTCACTTTTGTATACAATGCATATTGTTTTAACCAAATTTTAGGAAATTCGAATATTTTCCCTGCGTAGGAATGTTCTGGAATAAAATATTTTCCGAAAGATTATTACGATAATTTTAATTGGGACAAAAACATTTATAACTGAATGGAATACACGTGTTTCAACGTCACATAGGCGGTGTAAAATAATCTTCTCCAACTGTGATAAATGGAAGTGCAGTTCTACCATCAACCAAAGCGATCTGCCTGGCAGAGTGCCAAGAAGAATCCATTCATGTTCAAAGGAGAAACTGCTGGTATAAGGAATGCGCCATTTTTGCTCTTGTTCTAGTTTGTTTAACATACTTTATTTCTTCCGAACTGATGCTATATGCCATTTTATAAATTTAGTTGTTTTCAACAAAAGAATAATTAATCATTCTGATTCGCGTGCTAACAAACGCACTTGCGAAACGAACTTCCTAAAACTCGAATGGATTCGTTCTTTTCTGCCACACTGTTAAAAATTCCGTAATAAAATAGTAAAATAACCATTTATTTGATTGTTATTTTACCATATTTATATACAACAGTTGAATAACCATTAAAAAGATGGTACTCAAACCGCTGATTGCGAAAAAAATCGTTTATTCTCTGTTTATCCTAAAGAACGTTTAACTAACCATAATTTTCAAGCGCTCAATAAGAATCGGGCGTCCATCTTGAATCCATCCCGAAATCTTACCGGTCGTACGTTGTTTTAAAATAGGAATACGGATTTATAAATTAAAATCTGCATGTGTATATAAAAAAAGAAGAAAAAAAAGTGGCTTAAGCAGTGGCTACTAAATAGAAACACATACAAACGTAAATCAAAAATTGGAGACATCGGATTGACGAACTGTTTGCGAATGAGCGAACCCATCATTTGAGCTGCTGAAGCTTGTTTGTATTTTAATTTTTGCAGGAAATAAAATGATTTTCGTCAATATACAGTAAATTTAGACTAAAAATGACTTTGGATCCAATCAAAAACTGAAATCTCAATTTTAAGGCAGTTTGCCTGTTTGGAAAGAAGATTTATTGATAAATAAACGGCCGCTTCCCGTGGTTTAGATGGCCGAATGGCTAGCGAGCAAAGTTGGTGTTCCTGTAGACCCGGGATCGATTCCCGCAAGCTTCGTTTGCGGTTTCCACGCCTCGAAACTGTCCAAAAACATTGAAAATTTTGTTTTGAAACCATTTTTAAACGGTTATAAAACCGTAAACTTTTGTATTTACGACTTTTGAACCAAGTTGATTGGAAATGGTTCGGTCCCGTAAAAATAGAAAAATGTTCCAAACCGTAAATTTAACGGTGAATTAGATGGACAGACTATTGCCGGTCATTTAACCGTAATTTCATGATGAAATTTCTAACAGTGCATGCGCAGAAGCGTCCAAATGTCAAAATTCCGTGGTTGAACTGTGCGGTTAAATAATTGCTTTTCAGAATAAATTTAAAAAAGAATTCGACGGTTATGCGTCCAGACTAGTGACTCATATATCTTTTGTGCGTAAAAATGAAGCCATTAAAAAGAATCTTTGATATTTAAATTTCTTTTCTGAACTGAAACAGAATTCCTTTCATGAAGTAAATTCAAGTGAAGTAATTTTTATATCTCAATCACTAAAAATACAAGTTCTAAAAATTCAACTTTGAAAAGGCATGCCTGAGTTTTCGTCGAAAATGTATCTCTGAACTTTCAGAACCTTTTGTTTTCTTACCAGCAGCCATTTCTTTTGGTCTTTTATGAGTTTCGTGACTACAAATGCCTGATTAAACTCTGGGTGGCATCTCACGAGTCCCCAAATTCGTCGAATTTCTATGCAAAGAGTATTTGGTAAATCTGAAAGAAAGTTACTTGTAATACAAGATATTTATGCGGATGCATTTAAGATGTTCTATGGGAAAACTTTCAACCGTTTAACTGAAGAACATTTTCGTGGAAGGGCGGAGCGAAGGATAAGAAGCAATATTTTTCTCAGAAACAAGTTTAAATTTAGGGTGAGCAAATTTAGGTGTGTTAAGATGATTTAATATTTTTTGTTCTCAATCTGTAAGTACACTTTATAATGTTTCAGGTGTTAAGATACCCATCCTTTCATCATGTAAGCAATTAGATCTGGTTTAAGGAAATAATTGAAACATATTACAAAAACCAAATTTGTGCTCATGAAATTGAAAAATATTTGGATGATATGAAAAATGTCTTAAGTCAAACTAGATAAATTTTACTTGATAAATTATGTATTACTATTAGGTAACCAAATTCCCCTTTTTGCAAACATAAACAATAATAATAATGTAAATAAACACCAATAATAATGATGATGAAGATGATATGCCATGTTTATCAAGGATGAATTTTTTTCTGCATTGAAACATCTTTGACGTGGAAATGAAAAATATGATTTTTCCCCTTTCTTTCTGATGGGGCTGCTTATGGTCACTAAGCTTTGCAGACCTAGTGCATTCCCGGGAAACCGGCATCCATTCTGTCAAGTAGCACCACTATCAGCGGATGCCACTACCACTTGAGAATTTTGACGCTCAGCTTCCCCAGATGGTGGCTCCTGAGTTGCGAAACTGCACTAGGAATTTATCTTTTTGCCTAGAGTATTCAAGCCAAACAGATACGCAAGGGATCTTTAACATGCTGCATACCTATACGACATGGGCGCTGACGATTTTATGCGTCTTGAAAATCCACCGACTTGGGCAAGGTTTGATCTCGTGAGCTTGGACGTGCCTTACCACTACGTCACCCTGCCGGCATTAAAAATATGTTGGCCAAGTGATTATTATGTAATTATGGAGAAAAATGTTTTAGATACGTTCCTTTTGAATAATCCGGGTATTCATACGTAGTTACAAGTTATGGCATTGGAAAATTACACATAAAAATATTAACTATTATTCGTTATAGTAATTATAAATTTCATGAGCAATAAGGTTGTCGTCATTTGTAATGTACTGCTCATTATTGCAGCTTTTGCGTAAATCAAGGGTTAAGTCAGATAATAAAATTTTAATTTTAACGTTAATAATTTTAAAATGAGCAAAATGCATACGTTATTTATAAAGACATAAGAGTACAAAAAAGTGGATGAGATAAATTGGTAAAGAGAATTGTGTGCAGTGAAAATAAATTCAAATTAGAACAAAAAATCTCTATCATCAGGATGTCGGGTCAAACGCACCAAGAAATTTTGTTTCGTTCGATTGCTTCCAATGTTTTTCTTATTATTCGTGCATTGCAAAAACAGTTGATAAAAATGTATCGATTTCTTTTACTTTCTTTTCTTTTTTTGTATCTGAGTTTTCATGGGGACATAGAAGCAAATCCAATTCAATTTATTTTGCTTTCTGTTTTGTGTTTATTTCTTTATAGGATGGATAAGATCTGGGATTCTGAAACCAAAATCCTGTCTAGACTTTTCGGAAAATATTCTAAAAGTTAGAACTAGGCAAAGAAGGCAACTAAATATAGGATTGACGTGGAATGGGAACTCGCCAATGAAATAAATAATGATTGAAGATAGTTAGCAGTTAAAGGATAGTTAACAGATAATCGTAATTTATGCAATTAATAAAATATTATATTGTTGCGAATTTAGGGGTGCCGATGCTGTTTCTCGCCAAGCTTGGCGACTTTCCGATAACGATAGATATTTCCAGTCTTTGCAAGAATTTTCGGGAATCTTCATGTCACGTGATCCGAGATGCTTTTTAAGAAGCTCTGGCGCGAAGTTAAAAGAGTTCAGTTTAGTTTTAGACTTTGGAGAGTACCTGTCAGGTCTGAGACATTTCGCTTTAAGCTTCGTGCTTGATCCCTTTCGTATTTCGGAAGTAAATACGAGATGATCAATGGTTTTACGGTGATGTGTGGAACTTCGTGAGATATGTTTGTGTGATTAAAATCTGTCCATAGTTGTAAATATCTTGTAAACAAATTGCTCTGTGTGTTCAAGGAGTTCGTCATTGGTTTAAAGTGCAACGAATCCGTAGCAATATGCAATTAATACAATATATACAATGGATGAATTTTAAATTACCATTTACAAATATTTCTGATGTTTTCATAGTTAAGCAAATTTTTTTACTGATGAATAAAAGGAATTATTTTTCTCCCTTATTGCCTTCCCTACACTATCTAAGCAAGAGATTGATTTTATCCTGACTCCTAACAGTTTGGAGTAGAAAATAAATCTAAATAACAATGCATATCATTTTCATGCATAAATATTATAGTATTTATCAATAGAGTTTATCAATTTTTTCAAAACTTATACTCCAATCGTTATCTGTAATTAAAGACGAGGAAGAAAAGAGAAGGGGAAAAAATCGACGATTCTAATTAAAATAAAATTATAATTTTTTGCTTAAGAATATGATTAATTTATTCAAACATTTGCTCCGACCAGAAACTTTTACCTATCAATAGAGCCATTAATTTTATTTCGCAAAATGTTATAAATTTAAAAAAAAAAGATATGTATTCTGTTATTATTATTAGAAATTTCAGTCAATAAAATGCCTTCAAATTTAAAATATAGACATAGAGCCATTGCAGTTAGAAAAATGATCATAGTGTAAATACACTTCTGTAAACTATAAATTTCAGAATATTTCTGATTTTTTGGATTTTACATTTCATTCCCCCCCCCCCCAAAAAAGTCAAAATAAATTAGGTTAATTAGGTTAAAAATATTTTGCACCCCTAAAAATAGGATGCTAGGGCAATTTTTGATTTGCCCATGCGATAATAAGGCTTCAAGGCTCCATTTAGGCTCCAAATAGATACTTTCGAAAAAAGAAGAATGTTGCATTATTGGTATGAGAAATTTACTGAAATAAGTACCAACAATTTTTCGTTTGAGTACCAGTATTTTTCTTGAACAATCTCCAAGTATATTCAGAAAATGATGTATAAAAAATTATGATACACTTTTTTCGATTCTTTGGTGTAGTGGAAAAATAGGAGACCAAATTGAATAAAAGTTTGTTTCCTATCCAAAAAAAACCCGATTTTTTCGTTAGATATTTGTTTATTTAGGGATTTTGTACACATTGAAACAGATGAAAAACAAGAAAAATGATTTATGTGGTTTATTGTACGTATACAAGGCTGGCTATAATTGAAGTTACTCTTCTTAGACCTACGCAGAGCTCGTCCTCCTAGCTGCATATCATTGAATCTTGGTATATACGTTATATGGTCCATTGGTATAGTTGAAGTTACCCTTCTTAGACCTACGTAGAGCTCGTCCCAATATCTGTATATCATTGAAACTTGGTATATGCGTCATATAAGCCATGCAGGAAAGAAATCTGAAATAAGAAAATAACAGCTTAAATTTTTATTACTAGGTGAAATTTTCTTGGCAGTAAACGTTGTATTTTTGATTAGAGGAAAAAAAAAACTAAATTAAAAGAAGCACCTGTACTTATTTTATAAACAATGCAATTATTAAAGTCATTATTGTGAAAGTCAAAAATATTTCGGTCAATATTATGGATCTAATATTTAATTCATGCAGTCATGAAAATATGTTTATAAGTGTCGGTAAACAAAAAAAAAAAGTTTTCAAATTGGCTATTAGAGGAATTATTTTCTTTATGACCATTAATAGTTAAAATGTTTTCCAGAGGTTTTGCTGATATGAAGGAACGCTATTTATTTTTAATGTTTTCAAAAGTTGTTATGAGATCGTACCGCAATCGTTCTTTTTTTTCCACTACTGAAAATTTACTGAATTCAGCGTGGCGTTCGGTGGAGATAAAATGTGGTACAATAGGCAAAAAATTTTTTAAACTTGAAAAAAGTGCTATTTCTGAAAAAAAAAAAAAAAACTGGAATGTCATTAAAATTCATCAAAATCTAAAATTGATAGAAGAAAATCAGAAAATGAATTAACAGCGCAAAATCGTAAAATCTGGACAATATTTAAAAATTTACGAAAAAAATCAAAAATCGGGAATATTATAATAGCCTTAGAAAGATTAAAAGGTTGCTTGCAACTTAAGAATTATCTTTAAAACACAAATGTAGTCAAATTGATGTGCGATATTTGAGTTAGACGACCCTCTATCGATTAAAGAAAAAAGCCGGTTTATTTAGTCAAAAGTTATGGAGGAAAAACTAAAACAATGACTGTCTTTTTCTTTTCTGCCCCCGAATCGGTTTAAAAAAATCATGAAAATCGG
Organism: Octonoba sinensis; assembly: GCA_038502835.1. Lineage (NCBI taxonomy): Eukaryota > Metazoa > Arthropoda > Arachnida > Araneae > Uloboridae > Octonoba > Octonoba sinensis. The sequence goes on along the minus strand of CM076605.1, from coordinate 8,624,899 downwards.
TTCATCCGGTGAGAAGTTACGAGTGAACAAACAAACAAAAAAAAGACATACATACAGTATGAATGTATATAACCAACCTCCCTTCTTTGTGAAGTCGGTTAAAAAGTAACCAAATTCTTAGATGTAATTTAAAATCATATAATGAAACAATTTATTTTTTTTTTTTGCTGTTAATTTAGATACTTTCTAAATATATCTAATTTAGATACTTTCTAAAGATAGATTTTAGATATCTTTAATATCTATAAAGCGAGAGCAGTCAGTTCATAATTGACAACATTCTTTTGACCAATACTTTCACAAGTCATTACTACTTGAACAAAAATTAATTTCGTCTCTTACTATTCCTCAGTAGTACTAGGCATTTTATGCATTATTAAAAATTGTTAAGAAAAGAAAGGAAATTCCTTAAGATAATTTTGGAAAGCCTTTTAATAAGAGGTTTTTTGAATTAAAAAGAATTTACTATAAATCGGCACATCGATTTATAGAGAAAAAAAATCATGAGCCGAGAAAAAAAAGCCATCCCTGAACAAGCATTTAAAATGTTCAAATACTGGATTGGAAATTGAATTCCTCTCTGATACAGCTGTATGTGGAAGATCAATTTTTTATTGCCACGAAATTTGAAAACTGTTCGCTTTTTCATAAAATTTCGGAAATTGTGATGAAACAATTAATAGGTTGTTGCTTTTAGCCTACTTTACTGCAACACAAAAAGATAAATGAAAAATGAAATTATGATATAAAAAAAAAACAAAAGGGGCTAATAAGGAAAAATTTAAAATAATGAAATTAAAGTTAATAAGTTGTAAAGAAAATAAATTATTTTGAAAAATATTTAAGAATAAAATTTGTGGAAGCATAAGTTTAATGGGTAAATCTGGTGCTTGTCAGTTCACTGTTAGTATGCGAGCCTGTCGTAATAGTGTCATAGAAGAAATCAAAAAAAAAAAAAAACCATGCCTGTGTTCTTTTTTGTTTAAAACTTTAAGAGGGCTTAGCATAAAAATTTCCAGTAATAGAATTGAAATTGCCGTTCTCATTTTCGTAGTTATGTCATAAAGTCACTCGCATAAATAATCCGACAGTGATAATAGCACTTAAGAGAAAGATACGCAAAATTTTATCTTTTATAAATTTATCTGTCAAAGTATTAATGATAATCGCTGTCATTATCCCACACGCTATTTATAACTTTGATACCAAGATGTTGATTTCTTTTCTCTTTCCCGATTCCGTCCGATTTATCTGATGAATTTTTCATTGAACTGAGAAAAATATATGATGTCTAGACTTCCGCTGTGGATCTTTTTTGAAATAAATCGCTACTTATATTATGTTTCTAATCGAAATTCTTTTGTGATGTGACATTTTCAAACCGTGTGTCATAAAATTTCGGGACAGTTATTTTAAAAAAAATATCATAAGCTGTCAAAATCAAAGATTTTTCGAAGAAATAAGAAGCGCAATAATTTTTTTTTACTGTTCTCTGAAGTTCATTGCGACTTATGATTTGATTGATAGTGCTGGGATTTTCCGTTATATCCCTGAATATATTCATTTCATTACATTTCTATTCAGTTAGAGAATTTAAGTGAAACTTTAGTTTTTGTATCAAAGGTACTGACTGCTTAATTGCTGCCAAACTACTGATTTAAAATTCTGCACTAAAAATCGCATATCACTGCAAAAGCATTATAAAAATCCTAGTTTAATTGCCAGCTGTTTTGTTGTTGTTTCTAATGCCGCTTGGGTATCCGAGCTCCCCTTCGTAGTGCGACCAGGAATTAAGGATCGCCTTCAGTTAGATGAGCACCACAATCGTGGAAGTACGACTTCGCTCATTATGTATTTGAATGGCGCAAGATGGCGCCATCACAAGTACGCCACCTTCCTTTTTTGACCTAAGAGTGAAGGGAATGGAAATTCTCCACCTCCCGGTACCCTCGGAACTGTCTCGGCACTTCAGGGTCCACGGATTTTGCATGCACGTATCCCCAAGTGTACATGGGGGCGGGGGGTCTTCAGCGGGTCGGGTATCATCGAACACCCACCCTTCCGGTTGGAAGCCCGACATCCTAACCACTAGGCTACCACTGCCCTGCCAGTTGTTTCAAATGCAGCTACTGGTGAAGTACTCTACAATAGCACCTAGATCGATCGGTTCTCAGGACTCATTTAGAACATGACAGGCAGGAAAGCGATTAATGCGGGTCAGTACCCTATTAAAAATCGTTTAAAAATGAGAAAATACACCTACTTATTTCCTTTTTTTTTTTTGAAGTAATTTTGACTTAAAAATGAGTAAGCGGTCTCAGTTTTAACCACCGATACTTAGAGATTATAGTTACAGAAAGGGAAAATGTTATTTTAGTTTTACTGCAATAACTTAAAAGTTATGGAACAGTTTTACTTTTATAATTGATGCAGGATTTTATTTAACTCTTACTTCTTCAGGACAATAGTTTTTGTATAACAATTAAGGAACTATTTAGAGCACGAGATGCCAGAACGATTTTAGAATTTGCGATGTCTATTCGTCTTCTCGAAGCAGGAATACAAGATGGATAATTCGTCGGATTCGGATCGGACGCAGCAAAACAAGCACACGGAGAGGACAATTTAATAACTATCGCTCTTCTGGATTGGGCTATGAAGAAATTTGACACGGAAGTACTTAAGCAGTTGGTACGTTTGTAATCCGACATTTCCATTGACCCCTCGATGTCCCCTGGCTCAGTGGAAAGGTAATAGCTTACTGTCCTGACCGCACGAGCTCTGAACCCAGCGTTAATGGCATTCTGCTGTTCCCCACGACGTTGTACTTTTGCTTCAGACACACTGTGTTTTTTTTCTCATGGAGAAGGGAAGATCAAAAAACAAGAAGCATTTTTTTAATGGTGGCTTAAAAAAGAGAAATTTCGTAGAGAAATCTGAGAAAAGGTTTACTTTGAAAATAAGAGTGAGTTTTAAAATCTAAGTCATTTTGCTTGAATATAAGGTATTTAAACTTAATAATTAGAATTAATAATAATTTATTCATAATAAGAATTGATTCAAAAGTGTATAAAGCAGTGCGTTAAAACAAGACGATACATACGAGAAAACGATAGATGTGAGAGCGATAGAAATTTTTTAATAACTTTTTATAGCCCTCTTCTAGACTGCAGTAATAGCTTAGATTCTTATGCATTAGAACCTTTGAAAAAAGGTTTAAAAAATATTTGAATCTACCGACAACTTTCAGCGGCACATTGACTCCAAATCTTATGACATTTTAAAAAGAAATTTCAAACAAAATTTTAGAAAGAAATTTCAAACAAAATTTAAAAAGAAATTACAAATAAAGTGAAATCACAGTTCAAGCAGAAAAAATACTACTAACTTCCTTGTTTTTTTCTGTTCCCTGTTGGATAAAAGTTTAAAATTTTAACAACAGTTTACAATTTATTTTTAACCGTTTATTACAATTTATTCTAAACTATTAATAGCATTTATGAACATTAAATTTATTTGATTTTTCCATATTTCGGAAACTTTAGAGCAACTGAATACACATCTATTTTATTTCTGTTTTAAAACCCATTTTTAGTCTCCCCAATTCTTTTCCGCGGTATTACTACTCGAATTTTTTTTTTATTTTACAGTCTTTCCGGCCCACCTTATTATAAACACTTGTTACAATAAAGGGCAAGGGACTAGCGTCCATAGATTCAATGGAAATTTTACGACGCTAAACTCATGTCCTCATAAAATAAAATGAAAATAAGTACGGAATGTATCCTTATTTACCTTCGTAATCGACTGGGAAACTCATTTTAACACTAAATAAATAAATTCCTTGTGCTTAGCAAATATCAACTCCCAAAAATGTTGAAACAACATTCCGACATTAAAAGTTTCTGGCTTTAATGGGAGGCTTAAATCGTTCTTTATCTGATTTATTTTTGTGTTTCTCATACTTTTCTTTTTCCATTGTCAATTGTATCCAATAATCCTTCAAAAAACATGCTTACGGTGTTTGCTTTGCTTGTTTGGCTGTTGGATTCAAGGGATTTTTTTCTTCATGGATAAAGCAGTTCTTTTTTCTGAAAAAGTTAAAAGTTGTTTGAAAGAGAAAAAAAAAGCCAAGTAAAGAAGCCAAACGATTTCTTTTCATTGCAGTTCCCATCAATTTTAGAGATTTGAAAAGTTAAAAGTTGTTTTAGAGGAAAAGAAGCAAACGATATCGTTCGGGGCAATTGCTATGAATTTCGACGATTTTCGTTTTCATTTCACTCTATTGATAGAGATAGATTCATGCTGTTCACTTCATTTCCTTTTTTTCTTGTCTTCTATTTCTGGATAGGGCCCTCACGAAATAAATTCGGTAGGAGGGGGGGGGGAGGGGTTGTTTTTAGGGAGTTGTTTTCGGTGTGTTGGGGTTGTTTTAGTTGACTGACTTCTAGCATTTTGCCGACTAATATATGTATTAATAATATATAAAGCTAGAGAGAGAGAATGATTGAAATGTGTACATATAGAAATATATAGCGCGTCTGCAAAATGAGTGAAATTGTTTACTTAAAGTTTTTGCATGCCAAATGAATTAAAAGATTCAAAAATGCCGATTCTAACTGAATTTGGCGACGGGGAGAAGTTATCACATTGTGTCACAAAAAAATGATCTACCATTGAAATGAGCTTCGGACACAGACGAGGTAATCGTGTGAACGGTATGAACAGTCGTCAATATGGAAACAAATCAATGTCACACACGACATGTCTGGAAATTTACATGATTTTGTTTTGCCTTTCAGTGTTTTTCACATACGTAAGTAGAAATATCTGTGTTTTATATGCATTCAATTATCTTTTTTTTACTCAATGACTGAACGAAATCAGCTACTGGGACTGCAAAATGAGATGTTATCAAAGTCCATAAATTTCCCTAAAAAGTAAAAAGATGTACATTTATGCAACTATGTTGACCTTTTCTATTTATTTTAGCGGCAAACTTTTAACTTTCGAAGTAAATTCACTGATTTAAGAAAACCACAAAGAAAAGAAAGGCATAACCAATGTGTTGCCAATCAAGGGAAAAATAATTAACTGCAAAATTAATTTAACAAAACACGCTGAACTAAAGCCTAACGAAACTGTTGTCAAAATTTATATCTAAATTAGGGTCGATTGTGGGTTGTTTATTAGGAGAGATTGCTGTTTGGCACAATTAAATGTTTGCTACATTTAAAACGCTTAAATGTGCTTCATTGGCTGTATTATTTTAGTAGATAGAGGCTCTCTACAGCAGTAAAAAGTAAAAGTACAAAATACCATGCTTTCTACGTTAAAAAAACTTTCTATTCCTATTTTCGCACTTGAAAAATTTATTTGCCTTCTCTCTTAATTCCTTAAAAAGGTCGTTTTTTAAAAAATGGTTCTTGAAAAACGAATTTAATTAGTTTAAATGGAGTGACGGAATAATTTTGTGGAAGCCTTGTGACTTTTATTTTCCATATTTATTTCCCGAAGCATTCGTAATTCTTAAATCGATATACTGCGTGAACAGAAAATATTGATTTTTTTCGACAGTATTGAGTTATCTTTGTTAAGCTTAGTGAGGGTTTAATTTGAAAAGATGTTCCTTGTTTTTCTTAAAATTCTTACCAAGAATTAATTTACTAATGTAATAAGTATTGAACTGTGTAGAAAAACGGATCTAAATTGTTAGATGCAGTTGAGGTCTGAGTTGAGGTCAACAGTGAAGTTGCATTTCTCGCTTTGAATGTTTACGGAGCTCTTACGATTTGTTGTAACTTGGGTTAAAAGTATCTTTTCTTAACGTATTTTTTTTGCAAATAAATAATTTTTGCTCAAGCTTTCTAATAATTCTTATAACTGAAGAAAAAGTTATTTTTTAGATGCTATCTAATAACACAAAAATAATTAATTAAATATTTCCTTAAGTTATCTAATGGAAATAACACAATGAATGATTTGAGCAAGAAAAACCAATTACTTTCCAAGCATATCAAATTATTCGAACCAGTCTTTATGCTTCTTAGAATGTATGGTATACCAATAGAATGGAAAATATCATCCTGCAAGTTAATGAAGAAGATATTAAGTTCTTTGTGCTGCGTCTTTTCCATTCTATTTTATTTGTATGCTGCAGTTTGGTTGGCCAGTTTTATGTACCGTATGTGTAAGAAGAATATAGTATTTTCTGAGGTACCTCTGCATCTCTCTATAGTCTTCTGTTTCTTGCATATCAGCTGGTTGTATAGAAAAAAATCAGAAATCCGTAGCGTAACTATCAATCTAGTTTTACTACTAAAAGAAATAAAGTGCACAGATGATGTATCACACTGTAAACCACTTATGTGGTTTATTAGTATACTTGTATATTTATTACATTTTTGTTTCCCAATCATGGTTGCATGTTTTGTCCATGATGGTAGAGAAGGATACAAGTTTTTCAACAATTTTATTTTTTCGCACGAATTCAAGTTTTTGCGGTATTTGCAGCTAACCGCAGGAAATGTCCTATACGGCAGCGTTCATAGTTTTGAAGTTTATTATTGCATAATGTGCTGGTTGTTCGTGAAAGTGTTGAAAACTTACTTGAAATGTCTCTTCGAAATTAAGCAAACTAGAAAACTTTTGGAGCTCCATAACCAAATCACTGACTTAATAACGACGTTTGATTCTGTATTTTGCTACCAGATATTTTTATGTGCAGCAATGTTCATTCTGATTGTATTTTTTGAAGGATTTATGGTTTTTTCGACTGGTCGAGAAATATTTATTCCTGAAAACGTACCTCACCTTTTAGACGCCTTTCTTTTTGTAGTTACGTTATGTTTTGCCTCTCAGATATCAAAGACGTCGGACATTGTAAGAGAGAAAGTTCATTCTACAGCACTTGAAGGCTCACCAAACGCTACGAATCGCCTATTAATGAAAATTACATCACATAATGTCACTTTGACCATTTGGGGTTTTGCACAAATTAAGAGAAGTATTTTTTTTGCTACTTTGGGCAGTTTAATAACGTACGGAATAATTATTGGCCAATTAGGATATAATGAACAAACAATAAAATGCTGACTACTAATAAAATACATAATAATTAGGGAGCAAGTATATGCTATTACAAGTGAAATATGATCGACAAATGTCTCGTTACTTATAATCGGTGTTTTTTTTCAAGTGACAAGTATTCAAAAGGTGAGTTTATTTCAATGTTTACCATCCATAAATATCTGCAGCTACTGTTCAACCACGTTTCATGTGGAGAATTGGATTTCAGCCAATAAAAACGAACTGAAAGCAGGGAGAAAGGATACTCTTAGAGAATTTGAATCGATGATATATTTCTAAAATATTGTGAATTTGTTTAACGATTAGAGTATTACTAAAAAGAAAACAGTGGCTGGGACAACAATCAATCGTTTTGAAGTAATTCTAACTTAAGTAATAATGTGAAAACTTGTGAAGCAGAAGCTGCCTCCCCAAGCAAATAATGTGTGCATCCGTTTCTGGCGAGACACCAATTAATCAATTAACTGTGTAATAAAAAAAGACATGCTTATGGTTACGGTTTGTGTTTGTTCTTTTAAGACGCTGTCTTTGGAAATTTAAACTCTGATATCTATCTTAAGAATTTAAATACAGTTCTACCATCAACCAAAGCAATCTGTCTGGCAGAGTGCCGAAAAGAATTCATTCATTTTTAAAGGAAGATTTCCTCGTATAAGGAAAGTACCGTTTCTGATCTCGTTCTAGCTCGTTTAGCATACTTGATTTCTTTCGAACTGATGCTACATGCCAGTTTATAAATTGAGTTGCTCTCAACAAAAAGAGAAGCACACATTCTGATTCGCATGCTAATAAACGCACCTGCAGGACGAACTTCCCTAAAACTCGAATGAATTCGTCCTCTTCTGTCGTGCGTAGAAGCGTCCAAATGCCAGAACTTCATGGTGGAACTGTATCATTAATGATTTTCAGTAAGAATTAAACGTTGGTAATGCTATGCTTCTTCATAAAAACTAAAGTGTTTGCATGCAATAACAAGAAATTGTTTATCTGCTGTATGAATCACTGACACTGATAAGACTCCGGTATTTTCGTCAAATAATGACATACAGATCTTCTACTGAGTGGTTTGGAGCATGCTTCGTCAATCATTTTCATTGAATTGAAGTAAACAAAAGCATCATGCTTTAAGTTCGAAATAGGAACAAAACAATTAAATTAATAAATAAAATAAACAATACACTTGAAAAAGTTTTATGTATATATAGCTACATGAATCGAACTACTGTGTACTGGCGAATCATTAAAGATTTTCGGTTTCGTAAAAAATTACCCACCAACAAACATCCTCCGTTCCATGTCTGCAGCAGAACTTCAACAATAAACAGAACGAGGTAGAAGTTCCGGAAATAAAACTCCCATGTAATCGCTATTAGCTTGGTTACGTCTAGGAATTGGATGTTCCATAAAATGCTGGTGTATGCGAGTTTTTCCGTTAACTCCAATAGTACTTGCAAGGATCCATTATTTCTTTGCTTCTAATAAAGCAGGGCACTTACACTTTCGCTTTGCCGTATGTTTATTTCCCAATCTCATTATTCTTTCGCTCTTATAAACTCATAAAAGCTTGATCCTCTACAGGTGCGGGGAATTGTCTCGCTCCATTCATCAAAAATTGTGGAAGTGATCTTTGAGGTGGATTTCTATTCATGCGTCAATGTTCCGCTGTGTGCTTCTAAGAAATGTTTTTATATAAAATTAACATTTTGTCACAAACTTTTTTGAAATAAAATTTTAGCTTAAAAACATTCTGATTAAATGTTACACGATTAAAAAATTTTTATTATAAAATTTAAAAACATTTTGATTAAAATGTTTAGTAAAAAGAAAAGAAAAATATTTCTTTAAATAATTTACTAAAAAAATGTAGTTTTCAACAAATAATTAGAATAAAAATAAAAAGATTCGAGAAAAATTGGACGGAACGAAGCTGGAGAAGGTTGGAAGAATAGACATCGGTGAAGCGGAGCGGATTGGAGCAAGTATTGCATCGGAGGAGTGGAGCAGGTTGGAGCAAGATTAGCATCGGGTGGAGCTGGAGCGATTGGAGCAAGTTTACATTGGGGTGGGGTGGAGCAGTTGGTGCATTTGAATGCATGGGCTGAGTGAGACAATAAAATTGTTTAATTCTGAGAAATTTTTTAATTACTTGTTTTGAAGTAACAAAATGATAGTAAATTAAATAATTTTTTTAATTTATTTAAATTTTTTACTTGTATTGTTGAATAATATAGTATTTAACTTCTAATTTTCATGGTTTTAAATTATTATAAATATTTCTATAGCAGCGTTAAAAAGTAAAACCATAGAATTCTATTATCATGATTTAAAAATATTATTAGATCTTAAAAATGAGACCAAATTAACAATTGACAAGAATACCAGACTAGTATTAGAATTATTTGACAACATTTAAAAAAAAAAGAAATATTTTAATTTTTTTATTCAAGTACAAAATGACATTAAGATAGAAAATTTAATTTCATTTAGTTTAAAACAATTTATTTTCAATCATAGAAAAATATTTCAAAGTAAAAATAAGAAAAAATTTTATAAAAAATCAATATTTGTGTATATGGAAAAAATACAAAAATAAATAAATTAAAAAAAATTTGAATCACAGTATAAAGTAAATGTTAAAAAAAGAATGAAAAAAAAAAAAAAAAAAAAAATAAAATATAAATGGCGCAGTAAAAAAAGTAAAAAAAAAATAAAACAAAAAAAAAGAAAAAAATAAAAAAAAAAATCTACAAAATGAAAAGAAATGAATTAATTATAAAAATTTTAACAGAGAAAGCATCAATAAAAAGAAAAAAAAGCTTTAATTTGGGAAAAGAAAAATATTCTGAAAAAATATTTTAATAGAAATAATCTTTTTATTTTTTAAAAAATTATTGATAGAAAAATTGAATTTTATGCTATTTTGGACAATTTTAAAGGTGCAAATTCCAAAAAATTTATTTATAGCTTATTGAACAAAAACAATCATTTTGAAAAATCTTGTATCCCCAGTCAAAAATCTCCAATTTCAGAAAATCTCCGACGTCTTGCAGCCCGCATCCAAAATACGTTCAGAGTGGGAATACTGCTCCTCCCAGGAGCAACCGTCCCCAAGGTCTTGATTCATAAGTCGAAGCTGCCCCGCTCAGTTTCTTAGTCACCAGCCCCAACAGGATTATTTCTCAATCATCATTAATTAGCGGTTTTGTATTTTTTTTATATATTTAAAAATTATACTTCACAGTGAACAAATTTAATTGAGTAATTGATTTTTTTGTATTATTTTCTTTTCAGAAGTATTAAATTCTTAAAGAATTTTAAAGAAAATATTAATTTTTCAGAGATAATTGTTAAATATTGAGTTTAATGAAAATTTCTTTTTTTACGAATTATTTTAATTAATTGAGTTAAAAAGTTACATTTTAATGCATTAGTTACATGTTACTTTCTATTTAATAGGATTTATTTTTGACTTGATAAAATAATTTTCTTAATATTTTTTTAAATAAAAATTCCAATTAATAATTAAAGAAAAAATTTTTAATCTATAATAACACAATATTATTAAATATTCTTAATATAATGGAAAAAACATGAAATTTAGAAGAAAACAATTCTTAGCTTCTTTCAACATTTATTTTAGAAGTTGGTTCCATATGAAATATTCAAGAATAAAGTATTAGTTCTTGCTGTCTTTATCTTTTTATTTGATTCAGTTGGTTGCATTTTGTACGTTTAAAAGATATGTATTTTGAATAATCCATTTATACTTTTTCTACTATGTGTTGTATAGAAAAAAATCAAATTGTACATCATGTTTTATTAGAAAAAGGAAAAGTTCAACATTTTTTTTTGAATTGTTTTATTTGCAACAGTTGTTTTGCATATTGAAGTTATTTTTCACAATTTTTTTTTTCGGATTCAAGTTTTTGATTTCATTAAGAAATGTCTTTTGGAGCTTAATTTGTTTATCAAATTGTTTTTTAAGTTAATTATAAATGTCTTGAATTAGAATAATTTTGACTTCCAATATATTATAAACGTTATCTATTTTGACGTTTTTTTTGAGAATTTATTCTGTTGATTTTAAGATTTGTTTTTAGTGAGATATTTTCCTGAAGTCCAAACCTTTACGCCTTTTTTGATTATTATTTCTTATTAAGTCGAATTTAAGAGAAGTTTTTGCACTTAAGTACAACGTACGAATCTATTAATGAATTAATACAAATTATTGACATTTGGTTCAAAATTAGAGAAGTATTTTTGCTATTTGGGAAATATAACGAGAATATTTGCTAATTGGTTATACAAAAAATTGAATATAAATACAAATATAGGAAATATTGCATTACAGTAAAAGTCAATGTGTATTATACGTTTTTTCAATGAAGATCAAAAGGTATTTATAATTTCATCCATAAATATTCATATGTAACGTTTATTGAGAATTATACATAAAACAATAAACAGGGGAAAGGATCTCTTAGAATTAAGAAAATTGAAATATGTTAAGATTATTCTAAAAAGAAAGTGAACAATAAGTTTAAAAATAACTTAGTATATGTAAACTTTAAGAATCTCCCAAAAAAATTTGCAACTTTTGGCACCATTAACAATAATTGTATAAAAAAAGTGCTAGTATTTTTCTTATTTTAAAGGAAGATTTCCTCGTATAAGGAAAGTACCGTTTCTGATCTCGTTCTAGCTCGTTTAGCATACTTGATTTCTTTCGAACTGATGCTACATGCCAGTTTATAAATTGAGTTGCTCTCAACAAAAAGAGAAGCACACATTCTGATTCGCATGCTAATAAACGCACCTGCAGGACGAACTTCCCTAAAACTCGAATGAATTCGTCCTCTTCTGTCGTGCGTAGAAGCGTCCAAATGCCAGAACTTCATGGTGGAACTGTATCATTAATGATTTTCAGTAAGAATTAAACGTTGGTAATGCTATGCTTCTTCATAAAAACTAAAGTGTTTGCATGCAATAACAAGAAATTGTTTATCTGCTGTATGAATCACTGACACTGATAAGACTCCGGTATTTTCGTCAAATAATGACATACAGATCTTCTACTGAGTGGTTTGGAGCATGCTTCGTCAATCATTTTCATTGAATTGAAGTAAACAAAAGCATCATGCTTTAAGTTCGAAATAGGAACAAAACAATTAAATTAATAAATAAAATAAACAATACACTTGAAAAAGTTTTATGTATATATAGCTACATGAATCGAACTACTGTGTACTGGCGAATCATTAAAGATTTTCGGTTTCGTAAAAAATTACCCACCAACAAACATCCTCCGTTCCATGTCTGCAGCAGAACTTCAACAATAAACAGAACGAGGTAGAAGTTCCGGAAATAAAACTCCCATGTAATCGCTATTAGCTTGGTTACGTCTAGGAATTGGATGTTCCATAAAATGCTGGTGTATGCGAGTTTTTCCGTTAACTCCAATAGTACTTGCAAGGATCCATTATTTCTTTGCTTCTAATAAAGCAGGGCACTTACACTTTCGCTTTGCCGTATGTTTATTTCCCAATCTCATTATTCTTTCGCTCTTATAAACTCATAAAAGCTTGATCCTCTACAGGTGCGGGGAATTGTCTCGCTCCATTCATCAAAAATTGTGGAAGTGATCTTTGAGGTGGATTTCTATTCATGCGTCAATGTTCCGCTGTGTGCTTCTAAGAAATGTTTTTATATAAAATTAACATTTTGTCACAAACTTTTTTGAAATAAAATTTTGCTCATGCTTCGAAGAAAATCAGATCTCAAACAGAGCATGGGAATTTAAAGTGCTTCACTGCTCCGATTTTGTTAAATTAGAAATTTATTAAACATTTAAAAACTCATGTTTTTTCGCATTGAAAATGGTTTTGAGTGAACGAAGACGAAGAACGGAAAAATATTTTTCTCTTTCAAAATAAATTTACTATAAAAAAACTTTTGTTTTGTTTTCACCAACAAAAATAAATTAGTAAATTAAGAAAATAAAGATGAAAACATGATCCTATTGAAACTACTTGGAGCACGGAACGAAGCTGGAGAAGAGTTGGAGCAAGTAATTAGACATCGTTGTGAAGCCGGAGCGGATTGGAGCAAGTAATTAGGCATCGGAACGGAGCTGAAGCAGGGTTGGAGCAAGTAGTTACGCATCGGAGTGGAGCTGGAGCAGAGTTGGAGCAAGTGTTTGACATTGGGGTGGGGTCGGAGCTGAGTTGGAGTAAGCAATTTGACATCGCAGTGGAGCTGGAGCTGTAACAGAGCAACTTACAAATAGTGTTTCTTCAGTTTCCTGAAGAAAATATTTGTGCTTGTGTATAGTGTAACCTGTGCCTTCTTGTTGACAGTGACACAAGAGACACTGAATGAAGTAAATTGAAACTAAAATATTCAGTATTTAATTTTTATTTTACTCAAATTTTTTACTTTGTTATTGTATGGTAATTAATTATTATGGTATTGTCAACTGTCATAATTTTCTATTGTGTTGTTTATAATTATTGATGAAATATTTCATACTAGCGGCCATGCCCGTGTTAAAAAGGTGAAAAGACCAGTTGATTGGACATTCTATATATACACTGGAGTTTTAAAAAAAATATATATTATGTAGTTCTATTAAAATGTCTAGCATTTCGCAGAATTAACAATTAGCCACCCACAGAAATTGACCAGCGATCCTACGTATTTAGGCAATTTTATTTTTCGTGACAAAAACACTTTAAAAAAGCAAAAGGAAACTATTTTGAAAACATGTTCTGTTTAGTTCAAGTACCAACACAAGGAGCACGATTATAAGGTATTAGAATAAATTTGCAACTTATGCATTTTAAGTATAATTAATATATTTTCAATTTTTTTATTTATTATTCATTCACAGTAAGACGAAAATTTGTTGCTTGCAGAAGCTAACAGCAGCATAGAGGGAAAAAAAAAGTTTTCCATCAGAGCTCAAACAGTCAACTGACGTTTGTGCTAATTCACTGGGAAAAAAATAACATAAATAAATAAATAAATATAAAAAAAATTTAGAATCACAAATCGCTATAAAGGTAACATAGCTTCTAAAATATCAGTAGATTATGGAGTCCCGTAAAAATACCGATCAAAATAAAGAAATCAAAATAAAGTTATCGATAGCCTGTGAGCAGCAGGATATAAATTTTAAATCGTTTAAAAAGAACGAAGAATCAAAAGCCAAAAAAAAAAAAAAAAAAAAAAAAATTAAAATAATAAAAATTGGCTGCACCTCAAAATGCTAAAAGCAATAATGTGAATATAATTTTATTTAGCAAATTTGCATGAGACAGAGAGGCAGCAATCAAAATAAAAAGAAAAAGAAAGCTCTTTATCAATCGTCTGGGGAAAATGAAATGTAAGTTAATTATCGTGAAAAAATAATTTTGAACTACAGAGAAAAACGCTTCTAACTTCTTTTCTAGTTTATTTAAAGGCTTCGAATTTGAGCACGAAGAGCAAAACTCCTCTTGGGACAGTTTTTTTATGGGCTATTGATTGGTATCAATTTTGAAACGGTGCGATAATATCTTCCTATAAAAAAGGACCATTTTATTTAATTTTTGGCTATAAATTGAAACAAAAAAATAACAAATTCGAATTTTAGGAAAAACTCTTCGAGGTGCATCCCCCCCAAGTTCCAAACTAATTTCGTGCCAAATTTCAAGAAAATCCTCCGAGCGGTCTTGGCCCTACGCCGGACACAGACATACAGACAGACATACTTGTTACTTTAGTAGTAGTAGAGATAATACTGCATATTCCATCCCCGGGAGGCATATTCCGTTTCCGCATCATAAAAGGCTCCCTCTTGCGAGCTTCCATATAAAGACGTTCAGAACGCTGCTGGACCCCAATGCTCTAGCACGTCTCTCTCAACAGATCCACCCGCTGCCCCCCCCCCCAAGCAGTGGCAATTATTATTATTACTCAATTCCTATGTCGATTAAGATTTATGCTGCGCGGTTCTCGTGTTTATCTTTTGTGTTAAATAAAAAGTAATTTAAAATAAAATCAAGTATCTACTGTCCACAACAGTCGACTACCAAACTTTAATTGGAAGGACAGATTGATTTTTTTGGAAGGTGTGTTTTATTTTCCATTTTTATTTCACGAAGTATTCATAATTCTTAAATCGACATATTGCGTGAACAGAAAATATTAATTTTTCCGTTAGTATTGAATTATATTTGTTAAACTTATTGATAGTTTAATTTGAAAAGATGTTCCTTACAATTCTTACCAAGAATTATTTTACTAATGTAACAAGTATTGAGTTGTGTAAAAAACGGAGATACATTGTTAAATGCAGTTGAGGTCTACACTGAAGTTACATTTCTCGCTTTGAATGTTTACGGAGCTCTTACGATTTGTTGTAACTTGGGTTAAAAGTATCTTTTCTTAACGTATTTTTTTTTGCAAATAAATAATTTTTGCTCAAGCTTTCTAATAATTCTTATAACTGAAGAAAAAGTTATTTTTTAGATGCTATCTAATAACACAAAAATAATTAATTAAATATTTCCTTAAGTTATCTAATGGAAATAACACAATGAATGATTTGAGCAAGAAAAACCAATTACTTTCCAAGCATATCAAATTATTCGAACCAGTCTTTATGCTTCTTAGAATGTATGGTATACCAATAGAATGGAAAATATCATCCTGCAAGTTAATGAAGAAGATATTAAGTTCTTTGTGCTGCGTCTTTTCCATTCTATTTTATTTGTATGCTGCAGTTTGGTTGGCCAGTTTTATGTACCGTATGTGTAAGAAGAATATAGTATTTTCTGAGGTACCTCTGCATCTCTCTATAGTCTTCTGTTTCTTGCATATCAGCTGGTTGTATAGAAAAAAATCAGAAATCCGTAGCGTAACTATCAATCTAGTTTTACTACTAAAAGAAATAAAGTGCACAGATGATGTATCACACTGTAAACCACTTATGTGGTTTATTAGTATACTTGTATATTTATTACATTTTTGTTTCCCAATCATGGTTGCATGTTTTGTCCATGATGGTAGAGAAGGATACAAGTTTTTCAACAATTTTATTTTTTCGCACGAATTCAAGTTTTTGCGGTATTTGCAGCTAACCGCAGGAAATGTCCTATACGGCAGCGTTCATAGTTTTGAAGTTTATTATTGCATAATGTGCTGGTTGTTCGTGAAAGTGTTGAAAACTTACTTGAAATGTCTCTTCGAAATTAAGCAAACTAGAAAACTTTTGGAGCTCCATAACCAAATCACTGACTTAATAACGACGTTTGATTCTGTATTTTGCTACCAGATATTTTTATGTGCAGCAATGTTCATTCTGATTGTATTTTTTGAAGGATTTATGGTTTTTTCGACTGGTCGAGAAATATTTATTCCTGAAAACGTACCTCACCTTTTAGACGCCTTTCTTTTTGTAGTTACGTTATGTTTTGCCTCTCAGATATCAAAGACGTCGGACATTGTAAGAGAGAAAGTTCATTCTACAGCACTTGAAGGCTCACCAAACGCTACGAATCGCCTATTAATGAAAATTACATCACATAATGTCACTTTGACCATTTGGGGTTTTGCACAAATTAAGAGAAGTATTTTTTTTGCTACTTTGGGCAGTTTAATAACGTACGGAATAATTATTGGCCAATTAGGATATAATGAACAAACAATAAAATGCTGACTACTAATAAAATACATAATAATTAGGGAGCAAGTATATGCTATTACAAGTGAAATATGATCGACAAATGTCTCGTTACTTATAATCGGTGTTTTTTTTCAAGTGACAAGTATTCAAAAGGTGAGTTTATTTCAATGTTTACCATCCATAAATATCTGCAGCTACTGTTCAACCACGTTTCATGTGGAGAATTGGATTTCAGCCAATAAAAACGAACTGAAAGCAGGGAGAAAGGATACTCTTAGAGAATTTGAATCGATGATATATTTCTAAAATATTGTGAATTTGTTTAACGATTAGAGTATTACTAAAAAGAAAACAGTGGCTGGGACAACAATCAATCGTTTTGAAGTAATTCTAACTTAAGTAATAATGTGAAAACTTGTGAAGCAGAAGCTGCCTCCCCAAGCAAATAATGTGTGCATCCGTTTCTGGCGAGACACCAATTAATCAATTAACTGTGTAATAAAAAAAGACATGCTTATGGTTACGGTTTGTGTTTGTTCTTTTAAGACGCTGTCTTTGGAAATTTAAACTCTGATATCTATCTTAAGAATTTAAATACAGTTCTACCATCAACCAAAGCAATCTGTCTGGCAGAGTGCCGAAAAGAATTCATTCATTTTTAAAGGAAGATTTCCTCGTATAAGGAAAGTACCGTTTCTGATCTCGTTCTAGCTCGTTTAGCATACTTGATTTCTTTCGAACTGATGCTACATGCCAGTTTATAAATTGAGTTGCTCTCAACAAAAAGAGAAGCACACATTCTGATTCGCATGCTAATAAACGCACCTGCAGGACGAACTTCCCTAAAACTCGAATGAATTCGTCCTCTTCTGTCGTGCGTAGAAGCGTCCAAATGCCAGAACTTCATGGTGGAACTGTATCATTAATGATTTTCAGTAAGAATTAAACGTTGGTAATGCTATGCTTCTTCATAAAAACTAAAGTGTTTGCATGCAATAACAAGAAATTGTTTATCTGCTGTATGAATCACTGACACTGATAAGACTCCGGTATTTTCGTCAAATAATGACATACAGATCTTCTACTGAGTGGTTTGGAGCATGCTTCGTCAATCATTTTCATTGAATTGAAGTAAACAAAAGCATCATGCTTTAAGTTCGAAATAGGAACAAAACAATTAAATTAATAAATAAAATAAACAATACACTTGAAAAAGTTTTATGTATATATAGCTACATGAATCGAACTACTGTGTACTGGCGAATCATTAAAGATTTTCGGTTTCGTAAAAAATTACCCACCAACAAACATCCTCCGTTCCATGTCTGCAGCAGAACTTCAACAATAAACAGAACGAGGTAGAAGTTCCGGAAATAAAACTCCCATGTAATCGCTATTAGCTTGGTTACGTCTAGGAATTGGATGTTCCATAAAATGCTGGTGTATGCGAGTTTTTCCGTTAACTCCAATAGTACTTGCAAGGATCCATTATTTCTTTGCTTCTAATAAAGCAGGGCACTTACACTTTCGCTTTGCCGTATGTTTATTTCCCAATCTCATTATTCTTTCGCTCTTATAAACTCATAAAAGCTTGATCCTCTACAGGTGCGGGGAATTGTCTCGCTCCATTCATCAAAAATTGTGGAAGTGATCTTTGAGGTGGATTTCTATTCATGCGTCAATGTTCCGCTGTGTGCTTCTAAGAAATGTTTTTATATAAAATTAACATTTTGTCACAAACTTTTTTGAAATAAAATTTTGCTCATGCTTCGAAGAAAATCAGATCTCAAACAGAGCATGGGAATTTAAAGTGCTTCACTGCTCCGATTTTGTTAAATTAGAAATTTATTAAACATTTAAAAACTCATGTTTTTTCGCATTGAAAATGGTTTTGAGTGAACGAAGACGAAGAACGGAAAAATATTTTTCTCTTTCAAAATAAATTTACTATAAAAAAACTTTTGTTTTGTTTTCACCAACAAAAATAAATTAGTAAATTAAGAAAATAAAGATGAAAACATGATCCTATTGAAACTACTTGGAGCACGGAACGAAGCTGGAGAAGAGTTGGAGCAAGTAATTAGACATCGTTGTGAAGCCGGAGCGGATTGGAGCAAGTAATTAGGCATCGGAACGGAGCTGAAGCAGGGTTGGAGCAAGTAGTTACGCATCGGAGTGGAGCTGGAGCAGAGTTGGAGCAAGTGTTTGACATTGGGGTGGGGTCGGAGCTGAGTTGGAGTAAGCAATTTGACATCGCAGTGGAGCTGGAGCTGTAACAGAGCAACTTACAAATAGTGTTTCTTCAGTTTCCTGAAGAAAATATTTGTGCTTGTGTATAGTGTAACCTGTGCCTTCTTGTTGACAGTGACACAAGAGACACTGAATGAAGTAAATTGAAACTAAAATATTCAGTATTTAATTTTTATTTTACTCAAATTTTTTACTTTGTTATTGTATGGTAATTAATTATTATGGTATTGTCAACTGTCATAATTTTCTATTGTGTTGTTTATAATTATTGATGAAATATTTCATACTAGCGGCCATGCCCGTGTTAAAAAGGTGAAAAGACCAGTTGATTGGACATTCTATATATACACTGGAGTTTTAAAAAAAATATATATTATGTAGTTCTATTAAAATGTCTAGCATTTCGCAGAATTAACAATTAGCCACCCACAGAAATTGACCAGCGATCCTACGTATTTAGGCAATTTTATTTTTCGTGACAAAAACACTTTAAAAAAGCAAAAGGAAACTATTTTGAAAACATGTTCTGTTTAGTTCAAGTACCAACACAAGGAGCACGATTATAAGGTATTAGAATAAATTTGCAACTTATGCATTTTAAGTATAATTAATATATTTTCAATTTTTTTATTTATTATTCATTCACAGTAAGACGAAAATTTGTTGCTTGCAGAAGCTAACAGCAGCATAGAGGGAAAAAAAAAGTTTTCCATCAGAGCTCAAACAGTCAACTGACGTTTGTGCTAATTCACTGGGAAAAAAATAACATAAATAAATAAATAAATATAAAAAAAATTTAGAATCACAAATCGCTATAAAGGTAACATAGCTTCTAAAATATCAGTAGATTATGGAGTCCCGTAAAAATACCGATCAAAATAAAGAAATCAAAATAAAGTTATCGATAGCCTGTGAGCAGCAGGATATAA
Source organism: Octonoba sinensis (assembly GCA_038502835.1). NCBI lineage: Eukaryota > Metazoa > Arthropoda > Arachnida > Araneae > Uloboridae > Octonoba > Octonoba sinensis. The sequence continues at coordinate 8,604,964 of CM076605.1, read as the reverse complement.
ATTTTAAATCGTTTAAAAAGAACGAAGAATCAAAAGCCAAAAAAAAAAAAAAAAAAAAAAAAATTAAAATAATAAAAATTGGCTGCACCTCAAAATGCTAAAAGCAATAATGTGAATATAATTTTATTTAGCAAATTTGCATGAGACAGAGAGGCAGCAATCAAAATAAAAAGAAAAAGAAAGCTCTTTATCAATCGTCTGGGGAAAATGAAATGTAAGTTAATTATCGTGAAAAAATAATTTTGAACTACAGAGAAAAACGCTTCTAACTTCTTTTCTAGTTTATTTAAAGGCTTCGAATTTGAGCACGAAGAGCAAAACTCCTCTTGGGACAGTTTTTTTATGGGCTATTGATTGGTATCAATTTTGAAACGGTGCGATAATATCTTCCTATAAAAAAGGACCATTTTATTTAATTTTTGGCTATAAATTGAAACAAAAAAATAACAAATTCGAATTTTAGGAAAAACTCTTCGAGGTGCATCCCCCCCAAGTTCCAAACTAATTTCGTGCCAAATTTCAAGAAAATCCTCCGAGCGGTCTTGGCCCTACGCCGGACACAGACATACAGACAGACATACTTGTTACTTTAGTAGTAGTAGAGATAATACTGCATATTCCATCCCCGGGAGGCATATTCCGTTTCCGCATCATAAAAGGCTCCCTCTTGCGAGCTTCCATATAAAGACGTTCAGAACGCTGCTGGACCCCAATGCTCTAGCACGTCTCTCTCAACAGATCCACCCGCTGCCCCCCCCCCCCAAGCAGTGGCAATTATTATTATTACTCAATTCCTATGTCGATTAAGATTTATGCTGCGCGGTTCTCGTGTTTATCTTTTGTGTTAAATAAAAAGTAATTTAAAATAAAATCAAGTATCTACTGTCCACAACAGTCGACTACCAAACTTTAATTGGAAGGACAGATTGATTTTTTTGGAAGGTGTGTTTTATTTTCCATTTTTATTTCACGAAGTATTCATAATTCTTAAATCGACATATTGCGTGAACAGAAAATATTAATTTTTCCGTTAGTATTGAATTATATTTGTTAAACTTATTGATAGTTTAATTTGAAAAGATGTTCCTTACAATTCTTACCAAGAATTATTTTACTAATGTAACAAGTATTGAGTTGTGTAAAAAACGGAGATACATTGTTAAATGCAGTTGAGGTCTACACTGAAGTTACATTTCTCGCTTTGAATGTTTACGGAGCTCTTACGATTTGTTGTAACTTGGGTTAAAAGTATCTTTTCTTAACGTATTTTTTTTTGCAAATAAATAATTTTTGCTCAAGCTTTCTAATAATTCTTATAACTGAAGAAAAAGTTATTTTTTAGATGCTATCTAATAACACAAAAATAATTAATTAAATATTTCCTTAAGTTATCTAATGGAAATAACACAATGAATGATTTGAGCAAGAAAAACCAATTACTTTCCAAGCATATCAAATTATTCGAACCAGTCTTTATGCTTCTTAGAATGTATGGTATACCAATAGAATGGAAAATATCATCCTGCAAGTTAATGAAGAAGATATTAAGTTCTTTGTGCTGCGTCTTTTCCATTCTATTTTATTTGTATGCTGCAGTTTGGTTGGCCAGTTTTATGTACCGTATGTGTAAGAAGAATATAGTATTTTCTGAGGTACCTCTGCATCTCTCTATAGTCTTCTGTTTCTTGCATATCAGCTGGTTGTATAGAAAAAAATCAGAAATCCGTAGCGTAACTATCAATCTAGTTTTACTACTAAAAGAAATAAAGTGCACAGATGATGTATCACACTGTAAACCACTTATGTGGTTTATTAGTATACTTGTATATTTATTACATTTTTGTTTCCCAATCATGGTTGCATGTTTTGTCCATGATGGTAGAGAAGGATACAAGTTTTTCAACAATTTTATTTTTTCGCACGAATTCAAGTTTTTGCGGTATTTGCAGCTAACCGCAGGAAATGTCCTATACGGCAGCGTTCATAGTTTTGAAGTTTATTATTGCATAATGTGCTGGTTGTTCGTGAAAGTGTTGAAAACTTACTTGAAATGTCTCTTCGAAATTAAGCAAACTAGAAAACTTTTGGAGCTCCATAACCAAATCACTGACTTAATAACGACGTTTGATTCTGTATTTTGCTACCAGATATTTTTATGTGCAGCAATGTTCATTCTGATTGTATTTTTTGAAGGATTTATGGTTTTTTCGACTGGTCGAGAAATATTTATTCCTGAAAACGTACCTCACCTTTTAGACGCCTTTCTTTTTGTAGTTACGTTATGTTTTGCCTCTCAGATATCAAAGACGTCGGACATTGTAAGAGAGAAAGTTCATTCTACAGCACTTGAAGGCTCACCAAACGCTACGAATCGCCTATTAATGAAAATTACATCACATAATGTCACTTTGACCATTTGGGGTTTTGCACAAATTAAGAGAAGTATTTTTTTTGCTACTTTGGGCAGTTTAATAACGTACGGAATAATTATTGGCCAATTAGGATATAATGAACAAACAATAAAATGCTGACTACTAATAAAATACATAATAATTAGGGAGCAAGTATATGCTATTACAAGTGAAATATGATCGACAAATGTCTCGTTACTTATAATCGGTGTTTTTTTTCAAGTGACAAGTATTCAAAAGGTGAGTTTATTTCAATGTTTACCATCCATAAATATCTGCAGCTACTGTTCAACCACGTTTCATGTGGAGAATTGGATTTCAGCCAATAAAAACGAACTGAAAGCAGGGAGAAAGGATACTCTTAGAGAATTTGAATCGATGATATATTTCTAAAATATTTTGAATTTGTTTAACGATTAGAGTATTACTAAAAAGAAAACAGTGGCTGGGACAACAATCAATCGTTTTGAAGTAATTCTAACTTAAGTAATAATGTGAAAACTTGTGAAGCAGAAGCTGCCTCCCCAAGCAAATAATGTGTGCATCCGTTTCTGGCGAGACACCAATTAATCAATTAACTGTGTAATAAAAAAAGACATGCTTATGGTTACGGTTTGTGTTTGTTCTTTTAAGACGCTGTCTTTGGAAATTTAAACTCTGATATCTATCTTAAGAATTTAAATACAGTTCTACCATCAACCAAAGCAATCTGTCTGGCAGAGTGCCGAAAAGAATTCATTCATTTTTAAAGGAAGATTTCCTCGTATAAGGAAAGTACCGTTTCTGATCTCGTTCTAGCTCGTTTAGCATACTTGATTTCTTTCGAACTGATGCTACATGCCAGTTTATAAATTGAGTTGCTCTCAACAAAAAGAGAAGCACACATTCTGATTCGCATGCTAATAAACGCACCTGCAGGACGAACTTCCCTAAAACTCGAATGAATTCGTCCTCTTCTGTCGTGCGTAGAAGCGTCCAAATGCCAGAACTTCATGTTGGAACTGTATCATTAATGATTTTCAGTAGGAATTAAACGTTGGTAATGCTATGCTTCTTCATAAAAACTAAAGTGTTTGCATGCAATAACAAAAAACTGTTTATCTGCTGTATGAATCACTGACACTGATAAGACTCCGGTATTTTCGTCAAATAATGACATACAGATCTTCTACTGAGTGGTTTGGAGCATGCTTCGTCAATCATTTTCATTGAATTGAAGTAAACAAAAGCATCATGCTTTAAGTTCGAAATAGGAACAAAACAATTAAATTAATAAATAAAATAAACAATACACTTGAAAAAGTTTTATGTATATATAGCTACATGAATCGAACTACTGTGTACTGGCGAATCATTAAAGATTTTCGGTTTCGTAAAAAATTACCCACCAACAAACATCCTCCGTTCCATGTCTGCAGCAGAACTTCAACAATAAACAGAACGAGGTAGAAGTTCCGGAAATAAAACTCCCATGTAATTGCTATTAGCTTGGTTACGTCTAGGAATTGGATGTTCCATAAAATGCTGGTGTATGCGAGTTTTTCCGTTAACTCCAATAGTACTTGCAAGGATCCATTATTTCTTTGCTTCTAATAAAGCAGGGCACTTACACTTTCGCTTTGCCGTATGTTTATTTCCCAATCTCATTATTCTTTCGCTCTTATAAACTCATAAAAGCTTGGTCCTCTACAGGTGCGGGGAATTGTCTCGCTCCATTCATCAAAAATTGTGGAAGTGATCTTTGAGGTGGATTTCTATTCATGCGTCAATGTTCCGCTGTGTGCTTCTAAGAAATGTTTTTATATAAAATTAACATTTTGTCACAAACTTTTTTGAAATAAAATTTTGCTCATGCTTCGAAGAAAATCAGATCTCAAACAGAGCATGGGAATTTAAAGTGCTTCACTGCTCCGATTTTGTTAAATTAGAAATTTATTAAACATTTAAAAACTCATGTTTTTTCTCATTGAAAATGGTTTTGAGTGAACGAAGACGAAGAACGGAAAAATATTTTTCTCCTTCAAAATAAATTTACTATAAAAAAACTTTTGTTTTGTTTTCACCAACAAAAATAAATTAGTAAATTAAGAAAATAAAGATGAAAACATGATCCTATTGAAACTACTTGGAGCACGGAACGAAGCTGGAGAAGAGTTGGAGCAAGTAATTAGACATCGTTGTGAAGCCGGAGCGGATTGGAGCAAGTAATTAGGCATCGGAACGGAGCTGAAGCAGGGTTGGAGCAAGTAGTTACGCATCGGAGTGGAGCTGGAGCAGAGTTGGAGCAAGTGTTTGACATTGGGGTGGGGTCGGAGCTGAGTTGGAGTAAGCAATTTGACATCGCAGTGGAGCTGGAGCTGTAACAGAGCAACTTACAAATAGTGTTTCTTCAGTTTCCTGAAGAAAATATTTGTGCTTGTGTATAGTGCAATCTGTGCCTTCTTGTTGAGACACTGAATGAAGTAAATTGAAACTAAAATATTCAGTATTTAATTTTTATTTTACTCAAATTTTTTACTTTGTTATTGTATGGTAATTTATTATTATGGTATTGTCAACTGTCATAATTTTCTATTGTGTTGTTTATAATTATTGATGAAATATTTCATACTAGCGGCCATGCCCGTGTTAAAAAGGTGAAAAGACCAGTTGATTGGACATTCTATATATACACTGGAGTTTAAAAAAAATATATATTATGTAGTTCTATTAAAATGTCTAGCATTTCGCAGAATTAACAATTAGCCACCCACAGAAATTGACCAGCGATCCTACGTATTTAGGCAATTTTATTTTTCGTGACAAAAACACTTTAAAAAAGCAAAAGGAAACTATTTTGAAAACATGTTCTGTTTAGTTCAAGTACCAACACAAGGAGCACGATTATAAGGTATTAGAATAAATTTGCAACTTATGCATTTTAAGTATAATTAATATATTTTCAATTTTTTTATTTATTATTCATTCACAGTAAGACGAAAATTTGTTGCTTGCAGAAGCTAACAGCAGCATAGAGGGAAAAAAAAAGTTTTCCATCAGAGCTTAAACAGTCAACTGACGTTTGTGCTAATTCACTGGGAAAAAAATAACATAAATAAATAAATAAATATAAAAAAAATTTAGAATCACAAATCGCTATAAAGGTAACATAGCTTCTAAAATATCAGTAGATTATGGAGTCCCGTAAAAATACCGATCAAAATAAAGAAATCAAAATAAAGTTATCGATAGCCTGTGAGCAGCAGGATATAAATTTTAAATCGTTTAAAAAGAACGAAGAATCAAAAGCCAAAAAAAAAAAAAAAAAAAAAAAAAGAAGAAAAAAAAAAAAAAAAAAAAAAGAAAAATTTAAAATAATAAAAATTGGCTGCACCTCAAAATGCTAAAAGCAATAATGTGAATATAATTTTATTTAGCAAATTTGCATGAGACAGAGAGGCAGCAATCAAAATAAAAAGAAAAAGAAAGCTCTTTATCAATCGTCTGGGGAAAATGAAATGTAAGTTAATTATCGTGAAAAAATAATTTTGAACTACAGAGAAAAACGCTTCTAACTTCTTTTCTAGTTTATTTAAAGGCTTCGAATTTGAGCACGAAGAGCAAAACTCCTCTTGGGACAGTTTTTTTTATGGGCTATTGATTGGTATCAATTTTGAAACGGTGCGATAATATCTTCCTATAAAAAAGGACCATTTTATTTAATTTTTGGCTATAAATTGAAACAAAAAAATAACAAATTCGAATTTTAGGAAAAACTCTTCGAGGTGCATCCCCCCCAAGTTCCAAACTAATTTCGTGCCAAATTTCAAGAAAATCCTCCGAGCGGTCTTGGCCCTACGCCGGACACAGACATACAGACAGACATACTTGTTACTTTAGTAGTAGTAGAGATAATACTGCATATTTCATCCCCGGGAGGCATATTCCGTTTCCGCATCATAAAAGGCTCCCTCTTGCGAGCTTCCATATAAAGACGTTCAGAACGCTGCTGGACCCCAATGCTCTAGCACGTCTCTCTCAACAGATCCACCCGCTGCCCCCCCCAAGCAGTGGCAATTATTATTATTACTCAATTCCTATGTCGATTAAGATTTATGCTGCGCGGTTCTCGTGTTTATCTTTTGTGTTAAATAAAAAGTAATTTAAAATAAAATCAAGTATCTACTGTCCACAACAGTCGACTACCAAACTTTAATTGGAAGGACAGATTGATTTTTTTGGAAGGTGTGTTTTATTTTCCATTTTTATTTCACGAAGTATTCATAATTCTTAAATCGACATATTGCGTGAACAGAAAATATTAATTTTTCCGTCAGTATTGAATTATATTTGTTAAGCTTATTGATAGTTTAATTTGAAAAGATGTTCCTTACAATTCTTACCAAGAATTAATTTACTAATGTAACAAGTATTGAGTTGTGTAAAAAACGGAGATACATTGTTAAATGCAGTTGAGGTCTGAGTTGAGGTCTACACTGAAGTTACATTTCTCGCTTTGAATGTTTACGGAGCTCTTACGATTTGTTGACACTTGGGTTAAAAGTATCTTTTCTTAACGTATTTTTTTTGGAAATAAATTAATTTTTCTACAGTTTTCTAATGATTCTTACAACTGAACAAAAAGTGATTTTTAGATGCTGTCTAATAACACAAAAATAATTAATTAAACATTTTCTTAAGCTATCTACTTAAGGAAATAACACAATGAATGATTTGAGCAATGAAAACCAATTCCTTTCCAAGCATATCAAATTATTCGAACCAGTCTTTATGCTTCTAAGAATGTATGGTATACCAATAGAATGGAAAATATCATCCTGCAAGTTAATGAAGAAGATATTAAGATCTCTCTGTTGCGTCTTTTCCGTTCTATTTTACTTGTATGCTGCAGTTTGGTTGGCCAGTTTTATATACCGTACGTGTAAGAAGAATATAGTATTTTCTGAGGTACCTCTACATCTCTCTATAGTCTTCTGTTTCTTGCACATCAGCTGGTTGTATAGAAAAAAATCAGAAATCCGTAGCGTAACTATCAATCTAGTTTTACTACTAAAAGAAATAAAGTGCACAGATGATGTATCACACTTTAAACCACTTATGTGGTTTATTTGTATACTTGTATATTTACTACATTTCTTTTTTCCAATTATGGTTGCATGTTTTGCCCATGATGGTAGAGAAGGATACACGTTTTTCAACTATTTCTTTTTTGAGGACGAATTCAAGCTTTTGCGGTATTTGCAGCTAACCGCAGGAAATGTCCTCTATGGCAGCTTTCATAGTTTTGAAGTTTATTATTGCATAATGTGCTGGTTGCTCGCGAAAGTGTTGAAAACTTACTTGAAATGTCTCTTCGAAATTAAGCAAACTAAAAAACTTTTGGAGCTCCATAACCAAGTCACTGACTTAATAACGACGTTTGATTCTGTATTTTGCTACCAGATATTTTTATGTGCAGCAATGTTCATTCTGATCGTATTTTTTGAAGTATTTATGATTTTTTCGACTGGTCGAGAATTATTTATTCTTGAAAACGTACCTCACCTTTTAGATGCCTTTATTTTTGTAGTTACCTTGTCTTTTGCTTCTCAGATATCAAAGACGTCGGACATTGTGAGAGAAAAAGTTCATTCCTTAGCACTTGAAGGCTCACCAAACGCTACGAATCGCCTATTAATGAAAATTACATCGCATGATGTTGCTTTGACCATTTGGGGTTTTGTACAGATTAAGAGAAGTATTTTTTTTATTATTTTAAGCAGTTTGATAACGTACGGAATAATTATTGGGCAATTAGGATAAACTCGTGAACACATAATGCTGACTACTAACAAATCACATGACAATTAGGGAACAAAAAATGCTATTAGTAGTGAAATATGATCCGCAAATGTCTCTTACTTATTATCAGTGTTTTTTATCGAGTGACAAGTATTCAACATTGGGTTCATTTCAATGTTTCCGTCTATAAATGTCTGCAGCTACTGTTCGACCACGCTTCGTGTGGAAAATTGGATAGCAGCCAATAAAAGCGAACAGAAATGCAATTCTACCGCAAACTAAAGCAATCTGCCTGGCACAGAAAAATCCATTCATATTGAGGGGAGAAACTGTTGATATAAGGTATGTGCCGCAATCGGTTTAACGTCTTTTGGGATATCTAGTTATTGTGTAAAATACGATCCTCCCCCACCCCCATCGTTGTAGAAGTATCAGCATCAATTATTTTCTTTCAATGTACCCAACATTTGTAAATTTCTTTAGCACCAGCTTGATTCTGGTGTTGTACTAATGTGTTTCGCTTGCTAAATAAACGGACACGCGAAACTAACTTCCCTACATCTAGAATGGATTTGTCCTTCTCTGCCATGCGCAGAAGCGGCCAAATGTAAAAATGAACCTAACTAAAAGAGTTCAGCAGAGAGAAAAAATGTCTTTTAGAGTCTTTGAATCCATGATATGCTTTTAAAATATTGTGAATTTCGTTGACGTTTAGAGTATTCGAGTATTACTAAAGAGGAGCCAGTGCCGGTAACAAGAATCAATGGTTTTGAAGTAATTCTAACTTCAGAATTTGAGAAAAAATGTGATTAAATCTTGTGAAGCAGAAGCTGCCTCCTTTTGGTGTCGCTTCTGGACTGACACCAATTAATCAATTAATTGTGTAATAATAAAAAAAGACATGGTTTCTGTTTGTGTTGGTTCTTGTAAGACGCTGTCTTTGGAAGGTTAAACTTTGATATCATTCTTAAAAGTTTAAATATCATTAATGATTTTTAGCGGGAGTTAAACTTTGCTAAAGCTAAGTTTCTTCATAAAAACTAAACTGTTTGCATGCAATAAAAAAACTGTTTATATGCTGCATGAATCACTGACAATGACAATCACTGATAAGTAAGCACAGATAAAACACCAGTCTTTTCTTTAAATAATAACATACAGTGTCTCTACTGAGGGATTTAGAGCGTGCTTAGTCAATCATTTTCATTGAATTGAAGTAAACAGAAGCATCATGCTTTGAGTTCGAAATAGGAATAACATAAATAAATTCATAAATAAAATAAACAATGCACTTGAAAAAGTTTTATGCATATATAGCTACACGAATCGAACTACAGTGTACTGTCGAATCATTAAAGATTTTCGGTTTCGTACAAAATTACCCACCAACAAACATCACCCGTTCCATGTCTGCAGAAGAACTTCAACAATAAACAGAACAAGGTAGAAGTTCCGGAAATAAAACTCCCATGTAATCGCTATTACCTTGGTTACGTCTAGGAATTGGATGTGCCATAAAATGCTGGTGCATGCGATTTTTTCCGTTAAGTCCAATAGTACTTGCAAGGATCCATTATTTCTTTCCTTCTAATAAAGCAGGGCACTTGCACTTTCGCTTTGCTGTATGTTTATTTCCCAATCTCATTATTCTTTTGTTCTTCTAAACTCATAAAAGCTTGATTCTCTACAGGTGTGGGGAATTGTTTCGCTCCATTCGTCAAAAATTGTGGAATTGATCTTTGAGCTGGATTTCTTTTCATACGTGACTGTTCCGCTGCGTGCTTAGGAGAAATGTTTTTATACAAAATTAAAATTTTGCACGAACTTTCTTGAAATGAAATTTTGGTCATGCTTCGATGAAAATCAGATTCGAAGCAGAGCGTAGAAATTTAAAGTGCTTCACTGCTACGATTTTTTAAAATTAGAAGTTCATTAAAAATTTTAAAATGATATTTTTTTGTACTGAAAATAGTTTTGAGTGAAAGACGACAAAGAACGAATGATGATTTTTCTCCAACAAAATAAATTTACTATAAAAAACTTTTAATTAGCTTTTACCAACAAAAATAAATTATTAAATTAAAAAATAAAGATGATAAGAGTGATTCTATTAAAACTACTCGTTGCACGGAACGAAGCTGGAGCAGGGTTGTAGCATGTAGTTACACATCGGAGTGGAGCTGGAGCAGAGTTAGAGCAAGTAAATAGACATTGGGCAGATCTGGAGCAAGCAATTAGATACCGGAGTGGCGCAACTTACAAATATTGTTTCTCCAGTTTCCTGAAGAAAATATTTGTGTTTGTGTATTTTATAATCTTTGTCATTTTGTTGATAGTGACTTTTTTTTTACTGTAGCATATTTGAATTTTTTTTTTTCAGAGTCATTCAATGCGAGCCTTGACGAAATATCAAATAATATTTGCTGGTTTAATAATGTGCCGAATAATCGCTTGAGAGCGGCCGCGATCTACTGAAAATTTCCCCGATCGACACTTGACGATCATTGATTTAAGGCAATAACGATTACAAAACTGTAATCATTATCTCCAATGACATACAACGCTTGCCTTTTCAGAAAACAAAATACTGTTCGCTTACAAAAGCAACGATTGCCTCCCTGGTCGCCAAATTTTCGAAGTGTCGCCAATTGCGGAGAAATTTCGGTAGATCGCGGCAGCACTTATGTGGTTAGCCTGCTGATTTTAACACCAACGACTGATTAGTTGATTATCCACATTCCGAAATATTCGCATTGAATAATAATGCTTGGGTCAGTGAGTAATTGAAAACGTTTTGTTGCCAGAACTATGAAGTTTGTGAAAAGGTGAGAACTAAGCCCACATAGTTACAGCCTGTTCCTGTTCTTTCGCAGATAATAAGTAACTGAAAATTGAAAAGTCTTACTTTTTTCTCTATTTTTCTGGGTGGAGGGTAGAAGAAAGTAGCTCGTAGTAGAATTTGAAAACGATAAGGTTGTTCAGTTTTTTCATAACTTTGTCGACCACTGAACAATCACCACCTGTGAAGGATTGTATTCCTCGAAGGAGTGATACACTGAGATGGGCAATTAATTTTAATAAAAGTTTACATTTAAGCTTGAATTTGATGTTCTTTTCCAGCATAGTTTGTTATTCTTCATAAAAAGTAAAAAGCTTCGCTTCTTTATATTTTCTTCTCATTCCTATTTTAATAAAATTGAAACAGACTTGACACATGAGCAAAATCAACGCAATTCTCTGCTAAGAAAATCAGGCGGTAGAACATTAGCTCCCTCGCGCTGTATAGGCTCTAAATATCCTATAATAATACTACTAATAGTAATTATTGTTATTATTATCATAAATAGTAGTAGTGTTAGGAATAACTATTACATTATTTACTATGTTATAAAAGCACTGTCAATCTTAAATCCATCTATACCACTTTCTCAAATATACGTTTTTGGAGTATGTGCTTAGCCCAAAATCCTACAAACTATAAAATTATCAAGAAGAACGCTAAAAGCTAAAAGAAAACCAAATTCAAAGAAAGTAAAAAAAAGGAAGGCTTGACTTATAAGCTTGGTCCTTTTTGAGGGTGTACAATTTTTTTTTGGTTCAAGATTAAAGTGTTTTTTTGGGGGGTTTTCCGTAAAAACTGCGATTTTTAGTTTTTTCTTTCGCTGACAAAAAATCTGATTTCTGAAAATGTTTTCAAGATCTTTAAATAAAATTTTATTCACATATTCAGCTCATTTTTGCGGAAATAAATTACTTGTAAGTATGCATTTATAATTTTTAAAGCTGGTTTTATTCGAAAAAATGATAATTTAACCTAAAAATCCCGTTCTGTGTGGGCAGAAATTGGTATATTTTGAGTAACTGCAAATCTTAGGTAGTTCAAATCCTTTGGTTCATAACACAGATAAGTGCTTTACTTTTATATTGCTGAGAATAAAAATGGAAAATATGCATTGGAATGTATTAAATTTAATGTATTTGCACAATATACCTCCTAATTTTGAAAAGTTATTAAAAATCTATTAAAATTAAACTTTTAATTGAAAACATATGTGCTACACAAACATTTTATATTTTTCGAAAAGAGTGCTCCAAAGCTAGGCACATACCTTCACAAAGATTTTGAATTATGTTTTATGATTAATAATACAAATACACAAAATAGCCGCTCATTTTGGAATAATTTGAAATAAAGTGATATTTATGAGCTAATGCGTAACCTTTTAAAAGTGATTAATCACAATTTGTGAACATGTTCGAGCATAGCGCGGCAACCACAGGCGTCGTATGATGAAGTTCAAGGAAAATAAAGTGTGTATGTGATGCTAATATTATAGATAACCATGTTTAATGGTTTGACGCTCCTCATTTAATACCGTTAACTGAAATTGTTTCGGGCAGTAAATACTAGAATTGAAACGGAGTTATGTGTAGAATTTCAAGTACGGTAAGATAGAAACATGAAATGAATAGTATTTTTAATCGATAACTTTTTGGCATTTTCGTTTAAGATAATAATATAAGCAGGAAGAAAAATGTTAATGTATGCGTACATGTGTCTACGATTCTTTAGAATTATCTAAAATTTTAGCTTTTCAATATCTTATTCTAAGTTAGGATACGGTGTTTCCTTTACTACTTTCTTTATTTTGTGTCCAGTCAAGGCTGAACTTGATCCAGTTAGTTAACTGTTACTGATCGGGCTGTATCATTTCGCCATAAATGATGGGACAAAAATAGGGGTCGGCACTCTGCGCCATCTGTTCAACTTTGAGTCTTCTTTGTAAACAGAGCCCCCTGGCTCTGTTCTAACAGATAAAAATCAGATTGTTGATTTGGCGTTATTGATTTGACAAAAAAAATTAACCATCGCCAGCCAGCGCTTGTTTTAGTAATAATTATGACTAAAAAAGTTCGGTTAAAAATTATAATGCTGTCAATTATTAATTTTAAACCAATTCAAGATAAGTAGTCAAATTCATTTACTGCTATCGCATTGCTTACTTCTGTAAATATATATACATTCATTAAACGTATAAAACATGTTTAGTAAATGTTATATGCAAATTTAGCCCATTTTTAATACAGAATAAATAGCATTATCATAACTTTTGCTGCCTCAGGCAAAATTTGCAACACATATATTTTTTGAAGCATTCAAAGTTACATTTAATCAATCTTAAGTTGAGTTGAGTGGATAAGTTGCTATTTTTTTAATAAAAAAAAATGTGGCTGGAAAAGGTGAATAAAACACAAATATTTTATTCTAAGCATTTATTTCTGCACAAAAGAAATAATAAAATGCATACAAATGCATTAAAAAACAGACACGTATTACTATAAATCCAAAGTCGAATATCATTAAATTTTATTTATTTCAGAGTTAAGAATGTAATTACTACTGAAAAAAGAATAACTTTAGGTACTTTTCAGTTTTGGGGGTGCTGCCGATGGTTATTATTATCATTATTATTATTATTTTGCCAAATAAATTTGTTTTGTGACTGGAGTTTCTTTTTGGGAAAAATATTTAAACATCGCCAACCGCAACCCAAAATGGTAAAGTAGTTTGATTTGGCGAAAAACGAAAAATAATCATCGCCATCCTTCCCGTATGCTGCTATTTTTAGCCTACTTTCCCGTAAAAGTAAAAAAAAATAATAATAAAGCATGAAAGAAGGCTTAATGTATCGTGAAAATATCGTTAAAAATCAAGAAAAGTCAAAAATAAGTGAAGTAATTAAATAAAGATTGAAAAATAAAAAATTTGAAAGTAGGATATTGAGATGGGGAAAAAGTGTGTCTGTCGGTCTGTCGGTCTGTCTGTCTGTCTGTCTGTCTGTCTGTCTGTCTGTCTGTCTGTCGGTCTGTCTGTCCCCCCCTAATAACTTTTGAACGAATTGTCCGATTGGAAAAATTCTTTTTGCATTCGAAAGATCTCGTCGAGGACATCTCATTTCTATATTTTACTTTTTGATTTGAACATTTTTTTGTTCAATTTTGAACAGTTCAAAAAAATTTAACATTAGCACCTATGGGCGAAAATGAGGCAAATTATGTAAACTCTGGGTACAAGATCCATGTTCCAATGAACAAGCTTACTGGAAGAATCTCTTGACGTGAAATATCAATTTGAACAATTTTTGTTCATTTTTGAACAGTTCAAAAAATTAACATAGCGCTTACGGGGAAATTTCAACCCTATATAAATCCTGATCTAACGGACCGATTTGCTTGGAACAAACTTTATCGGAAAGCTCTTATAACGTAGAACATGTAGAAATAGAAAATTTATCCAGAACTTACGAGCCTATTTTGCTATGAAATTTTTTGATCGGGATTTTCAAGGATATTTCTCAGTGACTCAATGAGTGAAATAATGAATAAATGAAAGAGTGAAAGAATAAATCAATGAATAAATGAATGAGGAAAAGAATGAATGAATAAATTATTGAATAAATGAAAATATAAATAAATGAGTTCATAAATACATGAATGCGTAAATGAATGAATAAACACTTGAATGAGGTAACGAATGAATGAATAAATGCATGGCTGAATAAATGAAAGAATGAATGAGTGAGTGAATGAATATGTATTATCCGTTGAAAGAGGTATATTTTCAATAATTAGAACTAAAGATAAATAAGAAAGAGAGAGAAAGAGATAGCTAGATTATAAATTTGAATTTGGTGTATACGGGAAAGTAGGCTCGTATAGTTCTAGACGGAACTTCTTGTTTTTTAGGGTCTGCGTCACGTTATAACATATTTTTAGGAAATATTACTGTGTTCTTATTGCAAGACACAAGGACAATCACAAAATTATAATTGTAAAATTACCAAATGTAATGAAAATTACTCTCATACCTAAAGTAAGGCTTTAATACACAAAATGACACTACATATTTAAACAAAAGAGGAGCCGTTCTTAAAACGGATTTTCAAACGAAAGACAGATATTTTTCGTAGCCTGTTGCCACTGGAAGGAAACAAATGCCAGAAATTATAAGAGCATTAAAATTATACCACAGTCACTCCCCTCTAAAAATCTGTGACATAGTCTGATAAGTAAGTTGGTTTTCTTTTAGAACGGACTGGACGGGGAGGCCGAGTTTGGCACTCGACCGTCTGAGAATCAAACGCCTCAGGATTCGAAAAAGAGAGATCAGAGCGCTCTGCAGGCGAATTTTCTTCCTATATTGTGACGTTAGTATCTTCTGCTGGTAACTCACCACGAGGAGCTAACCGTCTAGTTGATACAGTAGACTCACGTCCATCCTGAAAGCGAATATGGGCATAGTCTGGATTGGATTCTATGAGTTGGACCTCCTGCACGAGTGGATCAAACTTACTCGTTCGCAAATTATTTTTCATAAGGACTGGACCTTTCTCCATCAACCAAGTCGGCATAGATCTTCCGTTTTCAGTTCTTCTGGGATGGTAGAACATACGTTCATGAGGAGTTACATTGGTTGAGGTACAAAGGAGAGAGCGAATGGAATGTAGAGCTACATCTAGAGCTTCCTCCCACTGGTCGATCTTCATGTCGTTTGACCGAAGCGCTAGAGTTATGGTCTTCCATATAATACCGTTATATCTTTCGACTTGGCCGTTTCCTTGAGGATTGTAGGGAGTTGTTCTGCTAGTTGCTACACCTTTGGAATTCAAGAAAGTTCTCAGCTCTTGAGACATAAACGAAGCTCCCCTGTCTGTATGCACATAAGAGGGAATTCCAAAAGTACTGAATAAATATTTCAAGTGTTTTATTACAGTAGCAGCAGATAGATCTGAGCAAGGAAAAGCAAAAGGGAAACGAGAATATTCATCCACGATCGTCAAGACGTATTGGTTTCTGTTTCGTTTAGGTAACGGTCCTTTAAAGTCTAAGTTTAATCTCTCAAACGGTGTAGTTACTTTAATTAATTTTCCTTCATTTTTGTGAAAACGAGGTTTCAATTCTGCACAAATATGACAAGAATTGATTACCCTTTTGACGTCCTCTACAGAAAACGGTAAGTTTTTCGCCCGTACCCAGTGATTCATTCTAGACACACCGGGGTGGCAAAGAGCGTTATGCAAGGTCTTTAGGTCAGCTGCATGGTCCATACTTGCACTTATCCGAGAAAAAGTATCGGCAGATGCATTTTGTTTACCTGGTCGATAAATGATATCAAATTTGTAGCAAGAGAGTTCTAAACGCCATCGCAGGATCTTTTCATTTTTGATTTTGGCAGTGTGTTCTTGATGAAACATAAAGGAAACTGAGCGCTGATCTGTAACTATCTTGAAATGCCTCCCAATTAAATAGTGGCGCCAATGTCGAAGTGATTCTACTATAGCATATGCTTCTTTTTCTATTGATGAATGCCGCTGTTCTGACTTATTTAGAGTGCGTGAAAAGAAGAAAGCAACGGGTCTACCTGACTGGCTTAGAGTTTCAGCAATAGCGAATTGGCATGCATCAGTTTCAACAGTGAAATCAATTCCATCTTCGATAGCAGCCATAGATGTATTAATTAACTCTGTTTTTAATGAGTGAAAAGTTGAGATCGCTTCTTCTGATAGAGGAAAAGCTTTTTTCTGCAGTAAAGGCCGTATTCTCTCGGAAAATCTAGGTAGCCATTTGCTGTAATATGAGAACATTCCAAGAGCTCTTTGTAACGAAGCTGTATCTTCAGGAATGGTTAAATCAATGAGTGGTTGTAAACGATTTGGATCAGGCCTTATAGTTTTGTCCGAAATAATATAACCGAGCAGATTGATAGTTCTAACAGAAAATGAGCATTTTTCTTTGTTCAGCGTTAAATTATACATCTTAATAGCAGATAAAAAATTTTCAAGGTTTCTGTCGTGATCTTCTTGACTCTTCCCACAAACAGTGACATCATCTAAGTATGGGAAAACACCAGTGAGCTTCTCTTCATGAATTATTCGGTCTATAACTCTTGGGAAACAAGCCACTCCATTTGTGACACCGAATGGAACACGATTAAATTGATAAAGCTGTCCACAGGCTTCGAAAGCAGTATACGGTTTTTCAGATTCCAAAATTGGTATTTGGTGATATGCACTTTTTAAATCTATGACACTAAATACTTCAAATTTCGAAACTTTAGAAATTATTTCATCTATTCTCGGAAGCGGATAAGCATCTAACAAAGTGAACTTATTTATAGTTTGAGAATAATCTATCACCATTCTTTCTTTTTCATTTCTTCCTTTGACAACAAAAGCTTGCTCATGCCACGGAAAGTTACTAGGCTCTATGATGCCTTCACATGGAAGTCTTTTTATTTCTAACTCCATGAAGCAGCTATCCGTGTTGGAAAGCCGTCTAGATTTCGTTGCAATAGGAGCGCAATTTTGAGAAAGGTTAGCAAAGATAGAAACAGGCATAACTTTTGCAACAGCTAAATTACAAATCTTAAGAGGTGGTTGTGATCCACTGAATGTAATTTCAACTGCAGAATGATACTGTAATACGTCATGTCCAATTAAAACATCCGAGCAAAGATTTTTCATAATTAATCGAGAGACATTATCGTAAACATAACCTTGCATTTTAATTTTCACTTTGCACTGACCAACTACTTCCAAAGATAATGAAGAATTTGCCATAGTAATTTTTCCATTGTATGGTAAGATCGACATGTTACAGTTCTTCCCGAAGGTATGATCAATAAAACTCAAGGAGCTCCCAGTATCAATTAATGCATTTGCTCCGACACCATTTACTTCTACTTGAATTATAGATTTCCGAAGACAATAAAGTTATGCAGCAGAGACTGATGCGATACAGTCCGTAGAAGCAACAGTATTTCTTTTTGCTGAAGTATCTCGAGAAAGGCAAACGCGTTGAAAATGTCCCCGTTTAGAACATAATTTGCACACTGCATTCTTGGCAGGACATACGTTTCTTGAGTGGCGATGACCACCACAAAAGTAGCAGTTGCCTTTTTTTGATAAGGAAGCAACTGTTGACAGAGAAGTGTCTGAGGCTTCATTACTTTTAACACTGATTTGAGCTGTAGTACTATCAAAAGAAGTGGACTGACAAGTTTGTTTAAAACAATCAGAATATTCTGATACACCAGAGTAATTCGCAGACTGTAGTTTCGCCAACCCTAAAAAACGAGCCTGATTGAAAGCGCTTTCGAGAGATAGAGATACGTTTTCCAGCAATCGTTGGCGAATTTGGTTGTCATTTAATCCTCTGATAAAAGAATCTCTGATATAATCGTTTTGATTTTGATCAGAAGTTACAGCTTCGAAATTGCAATCTTTTCTCAGTTGTTTCAAAACAGAGAGATATTGATCAACAGATTCTCCAGTCAATTGGGTCCTTGTCGCCAAGCGATGTCTGGCGTAAATCCCATTTTTAGGCTTGACGTACAATGAATTTAAAATATCGATTGCTTCTTTAAAATCCTTACAACCTTCTTTGTACTGATATACGTTCGAAGAGACATAATTTGTAAGAAGTTGCTGCTTATCACCGTCAGAAACCTCTTTTATATGTTTTAAGAAATTATCAAAAGTCTTTCTCCAATGTATCCATTGCTTATCCGCTGTTGAGCTGGTCGGATCTAGATCTAGTCTGTCTGGCTTCAAGTATTTTTCCATTACTTAAAAGGAATTCCAGTTAGAGATGATTTCCTTAATGTTTGTGTATTAAATTGTAATGAAAATTACTCTCATACCTAAAGTAAGCCTTTAATACACAAAATGACACTACATATTTAAACAAAAGAGGAGCCATTCTTGAAACGGATTTTCAAACGAAAGACAGATATTTTTCGTAGCCTGTTGCCACTGGAAGGAAACAAATGTCAGAAATTATAAGAGCATTAAAATTATACCACACAAAACACCACTTAATTTGAACAATAAGAGCTTTAATGTTATTTTCCTTTAAAAAAAACATGCAATTTAAACTAAGCAGTCACGGTTTTAATTTGAAATGAGGACATATTATTTCGAGAACTCTTTAAAAGATGACACATTATTTATGTAAAAGTTAAAATATTAAGGATTTCACCTTCAGAATATTTTACGCTTTAGCCTCCGTACAAAATTTTAAATACCTAATTAACACTTACATTATAATTAATTCAACTGAATAAAAATGTGTGCCTTAAAATAAATATATTCATGCTTTATGCATAACTAATGTAAGTAAAATTTTTATTTTAGTATAAAGATTACTATCCTTGGCATTATTAAAAAACTATTGGATTTTTAAAAAACTATACTACTTAGAATTATTACTGTCAAAAAGCTAACCCATTACTACTACTACTACTACTTATTTTTGCTATTACTACTATTATTGATAGTAATAATAACAATGCTGCTGATAATGATGACGATGAAACGTTTTGCTGCTCAAAAATTTGATTAGCTATCACAAAAAATTCAAATGTTCATCCATTAAAATGCAAATAGGCTCAAAAATTCGCTTTGGTTTTATGCTGTCGCATCTCATGTGAACATTTCAAAATTTGATGATTAATCGTCGCACTTTCCGAAATAATATTTAGAGTCGCGAATTTTGTTTGGAAATCCAATTATTTCCTCTGAGTTAAGGAAAGTTAATTAAAGAATCTGAAACTTGTTTATTAAAATCGATAATTTTACCATTTTCAGTTTTGGTGGAGCATTCCTCAAGAAAAATTTCAGAGCCAATTACATCTTAGCAAATTTAATGTTCCGTGCACAAATGTTTGTAAATTAGTTATCTATCTCTTTGTTAGTATACGTACATACATATATACATGGTATATATATACATACATACATATATATATGTATATATATATATGTATATATATATATATGTATATATATATATATATGCTAATGAAATTAAGGGTGTGAGTGATGTGTTGGTGTATGTTTTGAAAATCAATCTCCGCCTTTTCTTATTTTTCTTATTTCCATTGAGTAGCTTCTGAAAAAAAAAAAATTCATTCAAACCTTTTTCTTGAACAATCAATCCCGCAAAATAGACTACTCCCTTTTTTTGTCGCAAGTTTTGCGATCACATAGTTAAAAATATTTCCATGTTGTTCAAATATTTATTTTACTGTTATAAATTTATTATTCTTATTAATTATTTTCAGATATTGGTTATTTGCATTTTATGTGTGCATATAAATTTACACAAAATAAATCAGCTGTTAAATCTATAAAATCCAATATGGTAATACAGACACATTTAATGGTGGTTCTGCTCTCCATGTCCAGGAAAAACAAATACTAATGGTAAAATAATAGATGGTTTATAAATACTTGCGTAATTCCAGGAACTTGAAACAGCAGTATCTTACCTTTGTACTTATAAGTAAGTTTAGTCTTAACAAAATAAAATAAATAAATAAAAATAAATAAATATAAATAAATAAATAAATAAATAACTATAATATCAATAAAACCCTTCAAAACAGAAAAAGAACTTCGAACAACTAAAATCATAGAATTAAACACAAAATAATCACCTTTGCATTTCCCATGGGTGTGTTTTTTTTTTGGCAGTGAATAACTAGTAGCACGCTACCGTCTATGCTACATCGTACGAGATTTAACGGAGATGAGTAGTAATAGAATTTGAATGAGGGTAGTTTACTATGCTCCATCTTTCGCTATTGAAGGAAGGAGAAGGGTTCAATTTTAATTATTCTAGTGCGAATTAACTGCATCTTTACATGAAATGAACTTGTTTTAAATATAAATATGTTTAAACAATTAAGTTATTCGAATTATTAATATACATCTGCTTACAAGCACAGATGAACTCCGTATTCGGCTAACGTCTTCCACAGTTTTCGTTACACTTAATAATATTTACTTCATTCCTAAACGCTGTTTCTGACTTTCAAATTTCTAAGCTGTTTATGATGAAGAAGCTCATTTTCTGTGTCGCAGAATACATTAAACAAAATTCTAAAGGGATATCATCATCATTATTTCCGTGTTCTAATTGCTCTGCTATCAACAACATGTTTCTGAGTAGGTTCATTGCACAAACGACCGGCATAAGCGTAATAAGTGGATGTTTACTAAAATAACCCTTTGGGAATGCTTGTTTGTTTAAATATTACTTTCTGTGAGGCATAAGGTTTCTCCTGTCAGAAGAAAAGTTCTCTCGCGAACATAGTTACGTTATTTGCCTTTTTATTGGGTGGGTTTCACGCCAGCGTGGCGACTAAGCGAAGATTTCGCCAAGTCATCTATAAATGTCGCCAAAAGCATATAAGTGGGCAAAAATGTGTACCTTAACCCCTTAATGATCGGGTAATTTTCAAGAAAACGGTCATAAAAGTGCCTATTTTTTATCTCTGAAAATTATATAGAAATATGTGTATGAACAATATATATATTTATTTTTAATTTTGGATTTGTTTTCAGCTTGAAATTTTAAACACTCCAGCCCGGAAATATCACGGGAGCGAGAAATAGAAGGCGAACCTCAGACCGTCATTTCACTGGAGCGAGAGGGAAGGGGTTAAATATTTTATCAATTCTGCACGTTTTATTTTACTAGTTTTGACTTGCTTATTAAAGAAAGAACAAAATGGCAACAAAAAGTGCATTTTTAAAGGAAAGAAAACAATTTTGTTTCCATTTAAGCTTTGGTCATAGTTAAACACTAACATTGTTCAAACATTCAATTTTTTTAGCTTAGTCAATTTAAGTAATATAAAGTTACAATAGTTTGATGGATTTAACTTCAACAAAAATCAAAAGCAATTTAAAGTGCTTTCCCACCAAAGGCGGCAAAGACAATATTCCTTTTCTCATCTACGCAAGCGCAGAGCATATTTCAAAAGTCTTTTTCAGTCTTCAAAAATATGCTCTG
Organism: Octonoba sinensis; assembly: GCA_038502835.1. Classification (NCBI taxonomy): domain Eukaryota; kingdom Metazoa; phylum Arthropoda; class Arachnida; order Araneae; family Uloboridae; genus Octonoba; species Octonoba sinensis. The sequence goes on along the minus strand of CM076605.1, from coordinate 8,582,912 downwards.
CGCTTACGCAGATGAGAAAAGAAAAGTTTCTTTTTTGACTTTGTTGCCTTTGGTTTAAAGTTTGAAACCAAAACCTTTGTCGCCTTATTAAAGTTTAAAGAGTAATTAAATACAAATACAAAAGTGATGACCAGCAACAGGCTCAGGGCACAGCTAGGCTGGTCCTAGTCAATTTAGCAGTCCCCAATGAACATCAAGAGATTTCTTAAACATTTTTACCCCGCTGCAATTAACAGTCGCTTCTGGTAAACTATTCCAATTGCCTATAACCTTATTGAAGTAGTAATTTTTCCTAATTTCAATATTAGCCTGAGATTTGAAAAGCTTAAAACAATGACCTCTGGTTCTACTTTCAGCACATAGCTGTAGGCCATCAACATTTCCCATTTTAATGAAATTAAACAACTGAATCATGTCCCCTCTAACTCTCCTTTGCTCAAGACTATACATATTGAGAATTTTAAGCCTAACCTCATAATCTTCGCCTGAAAGACCACTTACCAATCTGGTAGCCCTCCTTTGAACCCTTTATAATAAGGTAATATCCTTTTTTAGGTACGGAGACCAAAACTGAACAGCATATTCCAAATGAGGTCTTACCAAACTTCTGTATAGTGGCAATACAACTTCCTTAGACCTGTTCGAAATAGCCTTATTGATAAACCCAAGCATCCTGTTAGTTTTGTTACTTACTATGCTACACTGCTGGCTAGACTTGAAGTCGAGACTAATCAATACTCCTAGATCAACAACTGATTCTGCTTTCCTAATGACGTAACCTTGTAAATAATAGGTTGCATGCTTATTCCCATGACCAAAATGAAGCACTTGACATTTCCCAATATTAAAAGACATACCCCACTTAATTGCCCACCTAGAAATTTGATTTAAATCCTCTTGAAACTGATTGACTTGTTCCTCCGTGTCCACAATCCCATGATTTTGACATCATCAGCAAAAATATTGATGTTCCCAGAAATACTCTGAGTAATATCATTAATAAAAATAATAAATAATATTGGCCCTAAAACTGAACCTTGTGGAAAACCACTCAAAACATCAATCCACTGAGAATAATTGCCCTTCACTACTACTCTCTGTTTCCTCCCAGTCAGCCAATTTTTAACCCAAATCAAAGTTTTTCCACCAATACCAATATAAGCAAGTTTGCTAAGAAGAGCTTCATGCGGTACTTTATCAAACGCTTTCTGAAAGTCAATGTAAACAACATCTACACACCTTTTATTATCTAATGCCATGGTAACCTTGTCATAGAAATGCAACAGATTAGTTGTAGAGGACCTACCCTTCCTAAAACCATACTGAAAATCAGTCAACACTCCATTTGCCTCCAGGAAATTCACTATTTTGATTTTTATCAGAGTTTCAAAAATTTTACAAAGAACTGAAGTAAGACTCACAGGCCTATAGTTTCCTGCCTTAGTTTTAGACCCTTTCTTGAAGAGCGGCGTTATGTTTGCCAGCTTCCAATCCACTGGCACAGTCCCCGAGTTATAAGAAGATATGAAAATAGTCAAGACAACATCCACTAATTCCTCTGCACATTCTACTAAAATTTTTGGATAAACCTTATCAGGTCCTGGAGCTTTATTTGCTTTAATCTTTTTCAAATGAAACAACACATCATCCCTAGAAAATACAAAATCCTCAAGGTGTGTATTAGCTTGCGTCTCGCTTATGTCAACTGTTGAGATACAGTTTCTGTTAAATACACTCGAAAAAAAATTATTTAGACTATCAGCAATATCCCCCTCATTTTGAATCAAGTTCCCGTTCTCATCCACTAGTGGGACTACCTGAATATTACGAGCTTTCCCTGAATTAGCATAAGCGAAAAATTTCTTAGGATTCCTTTCGATGTTATCTGCAAGCTTTTGCTCCAATTCCATTTTCTTACTCCGTACTAAATACTTGAAAGTACGTCTAGCTTCACAATACAAAATCCTGTCAGCATGGCACCCAGTCTCTTTAAGTCGCCGAAAAGTGACTTGCTTATGATTGAGAGCTTCTTTCACCTCCCTAGAGAACCACATGGGCCAAATTTTCGTGAAATCCCCCTTCTTTCTAAAAGGAACATAATCCATCACTGTTTTCTCCAATTTCCCCTTAATCTCTTCCCACTGAAGATCGGCTTCACTATTCTCCAACCCAGAAGAAAAAACCTCTTTCAAACCCTGCCTAAGTGCAACATAATCAACATTCCTGAAGTTAGGTACAAATCTGAAATTTTCACCTTTGTGAGCATTGAAGCTGGTCCAAAACCTAATAGCATTGTGATTACTATCTTCAATATGTTCCCCTATACTCAACCCCTGAACAGAACTTCCGACATCACAAAAAACTAGATCCAAAACAGCACCATGCTGGGTAACAACTTGATCCAAAAAACAGTCACCAATCACTTTCAGAAAATCTTCTTCCCTACCATTGCTAGTGTAAAAACTATTCCAGTCTATGCCCGGGAAATTGAAATCCCCCATCATGATGACCGAGCCCTTACCAGACGTGTCCCTAATAACACTATACATCTCCTCGTCTTGATCCTGACTAACGTTAGGCGGCCTGTAAACATTCCTCAAATGTAACTTCTTACCCTTATTGCTCATCAACTCCACCCAGACCATTTCAATATCCTTAGGCTTATTATTAATGACCAATTCATTGCAAATAAAATTGTCCTTAATATAGAATAAAACCCCTCCACCTTTTTTACCCAGCCTGTCTTGCCTAAACAAATTATATCCAGCAATGCTCACTAAATCCTTATCATCATCAGTAACCCATGTTTTTGTAATTCCAATAATATCCAACTCCTCACCTGCGATAACACCTTTTAACTCGTCCATCTTATTTCTGATACTGCGAGCATTAGTATATAGAAACCTGAGCATGCCCATTTTGCTTGTCTTAAACATTTTATGATGCCTCAAACCACTACTATTAATGTTACTATTGCTTAATATTTTACCCTCATTTTTAAAACCTCCAGAACAGAAGTAGTCAACACCATGACATTCTCCAATCCCCCCATCCAAAATTAGTTTTTTGATTCTGAAGTTTCTAAAATCATATCGCTAACCTTAACTACACCCCTAGAACTAAGATGAAGACCATCCCTCGCAACCCAATCACGCTGACAAGAACTCCAAACATCAATGAACCTGATTGAATGCTTTATGCAAAGTTTCTTAAGAATCAGGTTCATGCTCCTAGCCCGCTGATTTAACCAGCCCCTATGCACCCCATACCTGGGAAGCAAACCAACTACATGGACATCTGTCGAAAAATTAGTTGCTTTATCCAACAGGTTCTCCCAATCCTTAACAAACTCCTCGTTTGTGCTGTTACCAACGTCGTTAGTCCCCACCCACAGAGTAACTGAATCTCCCTTCTTAAACATTCCCTTTTTCTCCACAACCTTATTAACATCCTTCACCCGAGCCCCTGGTAAACAGCACCTAGCCACCTTGCGCCTCGTTCTCCCGACCACATTACCTATCCCGCGTACCATAGAATCCCCTATAATGACACCCTCTGTTTTTAGGTCTACAGTTCTACCTTTCCCCATACTAGATCCTACTCTTGCAACCTTACTCTCCCCAACAAGTCCATCACAAGAAGTTCCCACCTCTTTTATAGAATTTTCACCCAAGTTATTTCTAACAAATTGGGCTTCCAGTGCTACCACCTTGACACGTAACTCTAATAATTCAGCACATTTTGTGCAAATATATTCCTACTCTGTAGCTGTATTAGCGTTTCCCTCCAATTTACTAAACATCTCACACCTATCACAGCAAATCCACCAACTCCCATTACCATTTTTAATTTCCTTCATTAAGCATATAACTCCCATAGCTAAATAAATCTAATGCAAACAATCAAAAAAGCAAAATAATACACAAATCAGCAAATTTAAGCTACTACTCTGATTAAAAACACAAATTACATAGAAAAATGCAAATAACTTGAATTTAAACACAAATTACTACAGTAAACAACAAACCCAGGCTGTTCCCCAAGACTTACAAAATGTACACAATCACCACATGGTTAGGCTTAACTGAAAAAATTGAATTACACTCCAAAAAAGCAAATAGCATGAGTTTCAGTCTCACAAAATTAAAACATACTAATTACATAATAAATTGCAACAAATCTACAAGTAATTAAACAGAAAATATTCAAAAATACACAAAAGATACTTAATTTCAGCAGGAGCAAAAACAATGGCATGCAACACTTGGACCCCTGGTGGCCAAAAAGAATTTTAAAAAATTATAAAATTATTAAATATTAAAGTCTCGATACAACTTAATGCTATCTTATTTCATATATTTTTGTTTTTATCATAGTGTTAAAAAAAAAGCATTTTATCCAGCATTGAATATGATCTTAAGTCTTTTACAGCATTTTAGGGAGAATTATGTTCCATTTTACTTAGGTTAAAAAGAACTTAACTTTTGCATGTCACATTTTTTTAAACCCAGTCAACTTATAGGAAATCAGATTGAAGGAAAAGAACTTTAGCAAAAATGGTCTTTAAAAAGCTACTTAAATTGTTTTTCAAACTGCAAAGTACTTAAGAACCTTGTGAGATTCCACAAGGGCTTTAAATATAGATTAAAAATAGTATTTACAAAAGTAGAATAATTTTTACGAACATATTTAATTTTTCTTGAGGTTTGTAAAAATTTCAAAAATCAGTCATAAAAAATAAACACTAAAATAAATAAATAAAAATAAATAAATGAAAATGTTCAATCTTTTTTATTGTACTTTAACCTACTTTAGTTACTGATCTTTTAATTAGTATTATTTTCAGTTTTCAAAGTATACATATATCTAATCATAAATACTTAAATTTAGTTGATAAAAAAAAAATGTTCTCTTACGTACACAGGCAATATTTTAATGTAATACTGAAAAAAAGTTTTTATTTTTTTACGCAGAACATTTGATGTTATTTTAAAACGATCAAATATTTGTCCTGATTAAAAGCGTTTACAAATAAAGGTGAAATCTCTCTTTGAACATTGAAAAATTTAATCCCCCCCCCCCATATCCAAGTAAGCATTATCCTTTGTAGCAAGCAAACCTTGTACCTCTGTTTCCTTCAGGCCTTATTTTTAAGTGTAACATACTATCAAATTCTTTACAGCTTTGATGGCTTCATACGCGGGACCCCAGATATGGGACGTATGTCCGTTACCGCCTTTGGCCACTGAAAAGAGACAGGCCAGCTTGCGGACTTGGTTGTATTCAACTTAGTTGTATCGCACTCTCTAACGGCCTCATTCACCAGCCAATTTGAACCTTCGAACTGCAGATCAAAGGCTTTCTCAACCAATTAAATTTCTCAAATCAGCGGTTCGAGTGCTTGACAGGGATTCGCAGCGGTTGGTGAATAAGGCTGTAAATGCTTATGCAACTGCTTATATCATAGCCAGAAGATAATAGCATTTTTTAAACGCTAACTTGCTATACATTTTTATAAAATGTTTATATCTATTTAATATAATACATTTTTAAAGGCATTTTCGAAATTGCGTCTTAAGGTGAAAGGTGGATGAACTTGAATTTTGTATTATCAAAACTTTGGAATAAGTAGAAAATTTGCACGATATATTAGTGTAAAGTTGACTCCAATTTTTCACAGCGTATTTATTGATGTTGATTTTTTCTGCCAACTTACTGCAGATTTAATGATCGTTAATGATCTTGACAGAATATTGAAATTATAATTTCTTGGGGTTGGTTTTGTGTTTCGTTTATCTACGTGTGCATGCACGAATGTTTTTTTTTTCTGCATTATTTCCAATTATTTTTTAGAAATTTTGTTTTGAATAGTTGATTGATCAAGAAACTTAAATGAATTATTCACAACAAAAACATTCTTATAATCTAAAACACAGGGGGAAAAAAAAAAAAAGAACAACAGCAAAAAAGAAAAAAAAGCCTTTCTGGATTTTTTATTCCACTTATGCCCGATTTCTAATTTAGGTCGAAATCAAATTTATCATTTCGGTACCAATTTGGACTTAAAATTGGTACCGAAAGATATTTATTAATTTATTTTACATTTTGGAACATATTTTTTCCTACCGTTTCCCACTTTTTCTTCAAGAGCGAAGACCGAGTCGGAAATATGAAAATTTACGACAAAAAAATATAAAATTTTGCATTATTTTAGGCTAATTTTTGATTATATAGACCGTAATATAGGCACTTTTCCTTTACGAAAGAGGCTGAGACTATCCATCGGGAAGATCCTATCCCCCTAAAGGGAGTGATACGTAGAGATGGGCCTTTTTCGAAATTATATTTTCCGACATCATTGTTTGCTTTTCCCTGATGATGATATATTCTAGATCCAGTTTGAATCTTTAACACAAAAGGGAAAAGAAATGAAAAAAAAAAAAAAAAAAACCCCACAGATGGTTTCTTATTTTTCATAAAAACTAAACATTTCCTAATCTTTATTTATCCTCTCGCCCCTAATTCGATAAAATAGCAGATCTGACGCATGCGCAAGTGCGAGGAAACTCTCGGCTAAGAAAATGAGACAGTATCTTTTTTTTTTTCGGTAGGGGAGAGAGTTTATTGTTTGAGGTCTAAAACTAGTTTGAAAGTCAGAAACATTACCATAGTCTGAAAACATTATCTGAAAATAAAGATTAACCTTGTTCAACCTCTGAAAATAAGATATACAATTCTAAAACCGTTTTAATATTTAAAAACATAATCTGAAATTCAAAAACACCACCCTAAGTCTGAAAATACAAATTTGAGTTAAAAAAATTTTCAGCTGTTCAGATGTATATGAAGTATTTTTAGACGCATTAAAATATCCTCTAGTACAGGGATGGCGAACCTTTTTGGGACGTGGGTCAAATTTTGTTTATTTTTTTTTAGTACCAGCGCGTGGGTTACTAAAGCCCATTTGCACCTAAGTTAAGTTTTAAAATTTTTAGCCAAGTATTTTTAAGCCTAAATAGCTTTAAAATTCAATTGGCTTAACTGGTAAAAATTGCGTCGTTCGACTATTTAAAAATTTTAGTGGGGTTAAAAATTCTTAAGTGTTTAGTGCAAATGGCAATATGTGTTTGAATGAAAAAAGAGTAACAGAATTACGTGCATTTTAGTTGAAGAAAATGCTTTAAATATAGTTATTTGCTTTGTTTAGTCGATTTTTTTTTCAACAAACAAAAGTGAGTAAAATTATGCACTTTATTTGATATTTTGCAAACATCATGGCTTTATTTCAGATGCTGCAAACGCATTTGTCGTCTTTTGCATAACTTTAGAACTGTAATGATCAAACTGATGGTTAGAGACTGCATTTAAATTGCTTTTGTACCAATGCAGTGCTTCAAAAAATACAAATAGAATATAAATTATTCACAAAAATTAGAAAATCTAAATAAACCCGCGTTAACAAACAAACGGTTGCCTAGCAATCGTGGGTCAGTTAAAAATCTTGCGTGGGTCAGTGTCTGACCCACGGGTCATAGGTTCGCTATCACTGCTCTAGTATTTAACTGAAAAATGTGAAATGTATAAACAACGTATTCACACTTTTTATTTTTGTTTTTCAATTAATGTTGGTGCTGTTACAAGGGAAAGTCTAGAATCATATGGTTATTCTTAACATTTTTAACAACTGTTTAACAGCTACTTACAAAAGAACGTCGTTGGTAAAAACAAACATCTATCAGCTAAAATTCTGGAATTTTCATTATGAACCGGTAAACAACAGCCCATCTTCTCAGTGTACTTAAGGCTGCAAGTAAAATGAGTCTTTTTACTATAATGACGCAGAGTTTATGCAATAGGTAAAACATTGATTTTCATATAAGATTCATACTATATATATCAAATGTTTGAATGATCAATAAGAATTTAAATAGTCACCAGGTACTGAAACTAGACGAAAATTACTGTTTTTTCTTACTCTTTCGTTAAAGAGGAAATAGGTGTAGGACGGCGTATTAAAATCAATATTCATGCATTTTTTTAACATATAAAGAATAAATATCTTTTATTGAGATTTTGAGGTTATTTTATATTGAAGAACGTTTAATGAAATTTTCAAACTTTTTTCTTGAAAACTCTCGGCGGCAGTTTGCGTACATCGTAGAGGTCACAATTTTTAGCTGAAATCAATTGTTTTTAATTTACTTTTTTTTATAAGCGTCTCTTCTAAACTAAAATATGAACTTCTAAACTAAAATCATCACAAGAAATTGAAAAATTCTATTTTTTTTGGGGAAAATTAAGTACGATTTTTAACCGTTTTTTCTTCTCTTTTTCCAATAAAAAAAGTAAAAATAAAGATATGTTTATGATTCTAGTTCAACTAGAGCGTATATACGTAAACAAAATGTGTTCTAAACTTGATAAGGATTGATCAAAAAGTCTGCGAGCTAGAGTGTACGCAAATTCGAAAAAAGTAGTTTCGGGAAAAACTAGTATGAAAAAAAAAGTGGTAGTGAAGGTAAATTGATAAGTAATGAGTCAATTTTTTTCAATACTTATAGATACTAATAAACGGTGATTCATTTAGAGGTACTTTTTGTGGTGGGGATTTAATTGCAGATCGCGCATGCCTCGTGCCAACTGAAGTCGCATTTCTGTTCAGTAGTGTTTGACATCTCATATTGGAAAGACTTAGCCGGGAACAGCGTCTAAATCGTTCAACTTTACTACGAAAATGGGCGTTCTACGAGGAACCGATGTATAAATCGATCGATGTTCACCGATGAGGCCCATTTTTGGGGGTATTCGTGAATAAACAATGGGTTCTTGAATAAACAAAATGTCCGTATTTGGGGTGATGAACAACCCGAAGAGGTTTAAGAGCTGCCATTAAATCCAGACAAAACAGTTTGGTGTGTCAACTCGAGTCATTGGCCAAACCACTCGAAATACTCACACGCGTCATTGAAAATTGGAACTTCAGAATGGACCTTGTTAACCGAAGTCGCGGACATTTGAAAGACATTATCTTTGAGAAATAATTAAAAAGAATGGTTCTTTTGTATGATAATAAAGATTATAGAATGAAATTGTTTTTATTCATTTTTAAAAATAAAATCCTCTAAATGAATCACCCTTCACTTATAGAAATTTCTATTCCAGTTCTCAATTGTTGAAAGAAACGAAAGGACATCGGCTAACGTTCCTTCTGTCTCTCTAATACAGTTCAGGTCATTCATGAATGAGGGACTACCTGCTCAACCGTTTCTAAAGGACGCTCGCTCAAATGCGTATAACTTTTAAACGACTTGGAATTTTGCTTTGAAATTTTCAGTGTATATTATTGAATAGCTGCAAAATCGATTTATGAAGAAATTTTTAAAAGATTTTTTGAGGCTTCTTCACCTATTCCCCCCCTTAAGTGAGACTTTTCGAGAAATTTCTTTTACTATACGCTTCAGAGGTTAACTTTTTCTCAACGAGAATGGGTCACAGTCTTCCCAGAGAAAGTTCCTTTTTTGGAATACGGTTAGTACAAATATGGTATTAAAAAAGCATTTTTCCCCATAGAACGATACCTATATTAGGATAAATTTAACTTTACAGTAAAACTATTGCCCAAATATGTATATTAACTAATATATAACATCATAATATGTGATGAATCTGCATTAAATTTCTTATGACTTTCCCGCCTTCTAAAGATTAATTATTAGTTTTTTTACATCTCATACGTCATGAAATTTTGCTACGTTTTCAGAATGCAGCAGTATAAATATCAAATTAATATTTGTTAGTCCTAATTTTGTGATAATGTTATGCATTTTCTGCAACAATTCAACATTTTGTGTTTCATAATTACGAGCATCTATTCTCAGATGACATTGAAAATTGGCCTTTACTGAATTTCATCAAGAATATGCTGACAATTAGATTTGTCTGCGAAGCTTTAGTTTAAATGAAATTAGCGTAAACAATTGCCCAAAGCGCTCAACGGCTTTTCAGGAAATAGCTCTTGCTCTGACTGGAAAGGTGACATTTAAACATTTAGTTCCATTATGTAAATGAAACACTTACCAGCATTAAGACGATTAAAGTACTAGTATGGAAGCGCATATAACCATGATATTTTGTTGTCAGCGAAAGTCACATACATGATATATGAATACAGGAAACGTTTTTAAAATTAGCGAACATGTTTTGTTGAATTTTATTCAAATACGAAAATTCTTGAAAGGAGGTGATATCCGACAGATATTTTTATTTGTAGAAGTGGTAATATGGAGTCTCGCTTTGTTTTTGAGTTACTAAGTGCTAGACCAGCGATTCTCAACCTGTAGGTCGCACCCCCCTTGGGAGGCGCGAGCACACTAGAAGGGGGGCGCGAGAATATCTAAAAGAAAGTAATATTTTAAAAAATTGATTTATTGCCTGAAAGGAAAGCACACCATACACATAAAAAACAAAATACATTTCGACATATTTACTAATTTATTAAAGTAAAACAGCTTACTAAATCAAAACTTACTTAATTAAAACATACTAAATTAAAAACAAATTTAATAGTTATTAGTGACTTCCTTGGGCCTGTCTTGCAGAGCAAAGTTTTCCGAAGAAAGGCTTAACATTAGAAATAGCCACTCTTAGTTCTGTTTCTATATTTTGCCGAGATCTATATTTCGTTTTCAGAGAAGACACAGCAGAAAATCCAGTTTCACAAAGGTAGGATGCTGAAAATGGTAATAGAATGCGAAATGCTCTTGTTTTTGGTGCAGAAAAATCATCCTCTATGGAAGTCTATGAGTTTTCCTTCCTCATCAATTGGGAGTCATTCGAGAGTCTTATGAAATGGATCCCTAACCCGCTCTAACTTGCTGTCAGTTTGATGTCAGCGAAAAAATACTTTTTTAAAATTCTTTGCCAGCGTGGCTAAATGATTTTCAATGGTTACAAAAACAACTTTTACGTGTTCTTCTTTAGCCTTGTAAGTTTTAGTACAATCATCCACATTTGGAAACATTGTTAGATTTTTTTTGCTTTAAATTCCAATTTTGTACAAAAAGCATTAACTTTATTACTCGCATAAAGCATATGTGTATTTGCTCCTTGGAGTTGAAGATTCAAGTTATATAATTTCTCGAATATGTCGACCAAGGAGCTCAATTTCATTACAAATAAACCATCACGAAAATTCTCGGCTTCCGGTCTGTTTTCTTCTTTTATGAAAACCGCGATTTCTTCTCTTAATTCATAAAGACGTTGCTAAAATATCCCACGTTATAACCATCTTGCCTTGCAACAAAATAGTAACGCTGAATGTACTGAACCCATGTGTTTACAAAGTGCGGAAAAGCTTCTCGATTTCAGGGGTCTCGTTTTTATATAATTTACTATGGTTACAACCGTAGTTAATACAATATTCAGAGCAGGACTTATTTCTTTCGAAGCCAAAGCTTCTCTGTGGATCATGCAATGTGTTCAGACGCACTAAGGCGATTTTTGTTTTACAAGTGCGTGTATACTTTGGTATCTTGCGCACATTGAACGGGCACCATCGGTGCATATTCAGACGCAATTTTTTCATTCTATGTTTGCCTCGTTCACAAAATCATTTAATATTGCAAATAATGCGAGCGCTGTTGTTTTGAGTTCTATTGGTTTGCAGAAAAGTAATTCTACTACTGACATATGTATATCCACAAAATCGAACATAGGCAATGAAATGAGTATCTTTATTACTCTCTATTGCTTCATCAAGCTGTATTGAAAACAACTTGTCCCGCAACTTCGAGAAAAGCTGACACTGTACGTCTTCAGCTATATCACCAATTCGACGAGCAACAGTATCATTTGAAAGAGGTATGGGCTGCAATTGTTTCGAGAAATTATCTCCAAAACATAGTTTCTACAATCTCAATCGCTGCTGGCAAAATAAGCTCTTCACCAATGGTGTGAGGTTTGTTGCATCAGGCTATTTTATATGAAACTTTGTAAGATGCAATTTATTCACAGACAAAGTTTCTTTAAAAAACGATAAGCCGTGTTTTTGTTGTTTTGTTTGCTTCATTTGGATGTTTTTGCCTCTAGAAGATTCACTATTGCTTTGAGAAAGGGATTCCAAACAATCCCGAAACATATGTCTGCATTTCAATGCTTATTTGTGCTTTAATTACGTGCAATTATTTTTTTGTTTACTCAATATACATTATTGTTGCATACATTTTATTGTAAGCGGAGGGGGGGGGGGGGGCGTGATGAAAATTATGATTGAAAACTGGGCCGCTAATCCAAAAAGGTTGAGAAACGCTGTCCTAGACGTTATTATTATTTTTATCTAACATGCCGCGTACATTGGTTCTTAACCATTGCAGACCTAGTGCGTTCCCAGAGATTGGCACCAACTCTTTCAGCGTCAGCACAATGAGTGTGGTACCATTGCCGCAATTTTTGACGCTCAGTTTCCCCCTAGATGGCGGCACCTGAGCTCTAATTGATGCAAACTGCACTATGAATTCAATTTAGCTGAGAGTATCCACGCCAAACGGATACTCAAGGGGTCTTTAACATGCCGCATAATCATACGACATGGGCGTAGTCGTGCCTGCATATTGCAAATCAACTGACCTTGTCCAGGTTTGACCCTCGGAATTTGACCCCTCGAATCTAATTTTCTTTTTAGCATGTTTAAAATATGTCGCAAAATATATGTTTGGTAATAACAGAATATGTCGAACAATTTTAACCTATATGTGTTACAATAAGATGAATATAGTCGAGGTGATGTTTATCCCCAAGTTTAGTGAAGACGTCGAAGCAAACACAGAAAATAATAAAACTACTTTGATGAGCGGCATTCAGTTTGTGAACCTCCACGCTGTAAAAAATTTGGGTTTAGTTGCCACCATTTTTGCTGTTACTAAACACGATTTTTGGTGTTCAGTTGGTGTAAAGCTGAAAATTATTCATTTTTGATATATTTTATTTTTTTATGTGTCTGTTAAAAAATACAGACAGTATATCGTTTCTTAACACATAGAACTTTTTACAGTGTGGTGTAAGCTCAGTATCTAAAGAAACATAACAAAATTATTGCACTTAACGTTGCTGGAACGTAACCTGAATAAATTTTATGCAGTTTTAGGCGTAATTCCTGTTAATGGAGGCAATTCACCGCTTGAGGGACTCATGAGCGATCATCGTTGTCACGTGATATCCGCTCTTTGTTTACGAAGATTTTTGATTGAGTTCTACGTGGAGTTCACTAGGAAAAATTAGTTATCTTAAAATTAATTAGACTATTTTCACAGCTTTTTCTGATTATAACCCAGTATTTACATTTAATTTAATTATTATAAAAGAAATTTATTAATTATTACAATAGGTATAGTGTTGTATTTAGTGTTAATTTTATGTAATGTAGAAGAACTTTAGTTAGGCCTAGTTTTTTGTTAGATTTGTTGAACTCGATGTAAAGCGTTGCTACGGCATCCTTTGTTTACATCGGTTACTTTGCTTTCATTGGTGCCACGTGACCAATGACGTTGCTTGAATTGCCTCCATTGTAATACTAGATCTGACAAAGCTCTATAATAATTAAACATGGTAGGTGATTTTTTTCTTTTTTTTTACCACCACTGCATACGAAAATGCAATAAAAAAACATTTAATTTCTCAATATGTATTGTTAGAACATAACATTCATTTCTTTTTGCAGTAAGCGAATGTGGAAATTTGTTCGAAATTGCCTTTGGAAGATTTCCAAGAAAGTTTTATTCAAAGTTAATAGGGGCTCAAATTGAATAAGAAAGTGATTTTCTCACTCACGGACTGTGTCGCTCTCAATAATTGTAATAGATGGTCTGGGGAAATAAATTGTTAGGGTGCAAAAGCCTTCATTCTTTTTGATGCATTGTTATAAAGTAAATTGTTTAATGAATATGCATTAGAACATTCTTCTTTATTGTAAAATATTAAAACATTTCAAGTGAGAACAAATTTCTTTTCTTCTTTTTTTTTAAGTTTTATTAAGTTTTTATTACTTTTGTGATAACTAGTTTTTTAGGATAGTCAACAGGGTGGCGTAGTGGTAAGGAGAAAGTCTCGTACGCTCCAGATCGCAGGCTCGAACCTGGCCCAAGTCGGTGGATTTTCAAGATGCAGAAAATCGTTTGCGCCTATGTCGCATGATTGGGCGGCATGTTAAAGATCCCTTGAGTATCCGTTTGGCTTGGATACTCTCGGCTAAATTAAATACCTAGTGCAAGTCGCATCAAATGAGAACTCAGGTGCCGGCAACTAGGGGAAACTGAACGTCCAAATTCTCAGTGGCAATGGCATCCACCGGCAGTGGTGCTACTTGAAAAAAATGGGTGCCGATCACCAGGGCACGCACTAGGCATGCAAAGGTTAATGACCATACGCAGCCCCATTAGAAAGAAAGAAAAAAAAAGTTTTTTAGGATCATTCATCAATTGTCATTGGTTTAGATTTTTTGCTATGAACGTAAAAGACGATACAAAAATTGTTGAATAAAATAATATCAGTTCGATTTTTGAAGTTATAAGTGTATTCTGGCAATGCGAGGGTAATTTCAACATTCAACGGCTGCGCTTTTTAGTGACTATGTGACAATGAATTTTATTTTAAAATTTTGGGAAAACAAACAAAGAGAAAAATATTACTGTTGTATGATTTTGTCTTACAGGAAATAATTTTTTTCGATTTTTTCATTTACGTATTTGTTTAATAAACACTCGACTTTGATTTAAAACATGAATGATAAACCTTTGTGGTATTTTTCAGATGCAGGTATTTTAACTGAAAAAGTTTCAAAATTATATTCACTTTTGTGCAGATTAATCCATTAATGCCTGGCGTCCCTTTTTAGGGACAGTCTGAAAAGTACGTCTGAAGCCCCCCAAAATAAACATTTCAACAGTGTACAACGTAAAATATTGTTTTAATGTATTTCTAACCAGTTATTTTAAGGTTAAGAATACATTAAAACAATTTTTTGTTGAAATGTTAATTTTTGGGTGCTTCAGGCGTACTTTTCAGACTGTCCCTAAAAAGGGACGGTAGGCATTAATGGGTTAATTCAAGATAATACTGCTTAGCCACGAAATCTGAACCTCTACCTGGCAGAGTGCCAAGAAGAATCCATTCATGTTCAAGGGGCGAAACAAGAGGGAACCAGTGTGAAGTAAGCGTTTGAGAAACGCTTGCGAAATACAGTGCTAAATGTATGTGCTGAAGTTATGTGATTAAGAAGCCTCAGAAAAAAAAAAAAAAAAAAAACCCCTACTTACCAATGCACAAAACTTGCCGGTGAAGTTGTTCATACGAAAGTAAATACTCCGACTTGTGCACTAATTTACAGATCTTCGGGTACCATAAAACTCATATTCATTCGTCTTTTTTGTGTCATAGGTCGAAGTGTTCAGCAGGTGTCTTTAATTCGCGTTCAGATAGCGTTTGTTTACTTTGTTGCAAGGTAATGTCAACAAATGTAGTATTTGCAAAAATAAACTTACGTCTGAATCTGACAAGACAATGAAAAAGTAAATTTTTGTCTATAATGATGTAGTAAAGTTAACTTTTCGCTAATAGTTAAAGTTTTTCAATAATGATGTTTAACTACAATGAAAATAGCGCAGGTGTGTTGTTGTCTATTTTTAAATACCATTATCAAAATTGTCATTTATATTCTCTAGTAAAAAAAATATCACTATTTTTTTTTGTTCAACATTGCGTATTATTATATTATGTTTACATCGTATTTGGATAACTAAACGATTTCAAAAACATGCAACCATAAAATACTTTCATGATAGATAAAATATAAGAATAATCAATGTTCTGAGATCGTAATTAAATAGTTAAAGTTTTATTTTACTGCTTATTGGAAAATTTAGTTACCATAAGTATGACAGTTAATAAGAATTCTTTTGGCTATTCCTGTCCTTTAAATTATTCTTCGCACAGTTATTTTTTTAAAAATAATTACTTGCCTATTTATGATCCCACAATTAAATTTATCAAACTATATACATTCGTTATAACAGCACCTTCAGTTTGATAGCTCGATTAAATTGCCTTCGTAAAAGCTCTCCGTTTAAAACGGTTTCGCTTAAACCTTTCAGGAAAATCAATTTCTTGCGTCTAGCATCTTTCAGAAATCGATGAAAACTCGATATTTCAAAGTTTAGCCCCAAGAGCAACCTAAAGCAAATCGGAAGCAATTGTAAGATTTCAATATCCTGCCTTCAACAGACGAACGTCTATCTATTCTTCAACTTTTAGCAAAGTCAAGTGTTCTGAAGCCCGTAAGCCCCAGTTTATAAAGGCAAGGAAGCAATATGCTAAAAAAAGTTTAAATATTGCTTTACATACGCTGGGTATGGTTAACAAAAGATATTTATCAATATTTATTCATTTTTAATAAATGATTAAGAGAATAAATCAAATAAAATTTAACACACAGGAGAGAAGAGAGCACTTGGGGCAAAGGGGCCATAATTTTACAACTACTGCATAATATAAGTTAAAAATCACACTTGATGGCATACATAGTATTTGTTTATATGTATACTAGTAAGCCCGGCGGTCATTCGAAATAACCGATGTTCTAGATATTATAAATATACAATTCTCCCAGTAACCGGAAATGCACATTAAACCAAAGAGATATTTATCAGGTAGAACAGTAAAGTTTAATGAATAAATAATAAGTATATAATAATTCCGGAAAAAAATATTCTTACCGAGAAAAAACAGCTAAGTTATAATAATTTGTAAAATAAAAATATTATATATTTAATATATAATCTAATTGTTTGTGAAACATATTTATTTATATCCAACATAATCATCGTGAAAACAATAGTTTTAACAAAACTGGAAAAAAGAGCGCTGCCACCTTAATGTCTATAAAAAGCGCAGACGATAAATGAATTAAAACAAAGAAAGAATTATTAAATTAAATTCGCGTTTACATTAATTTTTAACTAAGATTGCAAATCTAGCGATGCCTCACTCAAAATGCTAGCGAAATGTTTTGATTATTAATATATTTGACATGTGGTACAACCGTTACAACAATGGCAACTGCATTACAGTTACGCAAGCAACCAATAAGCTATCGACGACAAACATACATTTAAGCGGCTCATATATAAGAATTTCAAGAAGCCTTTTTCTTATCGGCTTAGGTAGTTAGTTTTCTTTTATGATAAGTAATATTATTCAGTTGGCTAGAAATTAATGTTTTTCTTAGTAGAAAGAAACATTTTTTGAGTAATATGCGGTATTATTTTAAACATTTAGGTTTTACTTCCACTGTAAATAATAGTTGCGTGTGTTCTAAAACATTGGGTCGACTTTTTTTTAAATGCATCAGTAATAGTGCGGTTTGGAATCGTAATGTAAGGGGGGGGGGACATTAGCACCAAGGCCAAAGCATAAAAACTGTTTAGTACCTATTTGGCTAATATGCTTTAGCTATTTTTCAAAAAAAAATTCCACACATGGCAACGAACAATATTAAAATCACATATTACAAACTAAACAGTGTAATCAACATACCTTTCAAAGATCGTGCGTAGAGCATTTAATATTCAGATATTTTTTTAAAACATGCACTTTTCATATTCTGTGAAAAATTCTTACAGAAAACTATTCAAAATAAAAAAGGATGTAGTCTAAAAGGTGTAAATCCAATGAAAAGCAGAAGCAGTGGTTTGAACATTCAGAGTAACATTTTATTATAACACGAAACAAACGAAGATTCGGACAAGACACATAACAACACGATTAAGCAGTAAGAACTACTTAGAGCTACTAGGCAGAAGGAGAAACAGATTACGTCATAGCAGCTCCGCACATAGCTCCGAAGACGAAAGGCTCTCTGGGATATACGATTTCTGCAGGAGTGGGTTTATCATTGCTGTCCAATACCCCCTCAATGTTAAACCAGTAAAAAAATACAACATTGCATAAATCCAAAAACTAATTCTAACATACATTTTTCACATTTAAGTTTCAGACAGTCATGGTGCTTTGAAGCAGGAAGGGCTTTGGTCAAAACATCTGCCCCATTATCCAACGTAGGGATATGTTCCAGAGAAATATCTTGGTTATTAATTAAAGTATCCCGAATAAAATGTTGTCGAATATCAATATGCTCTGTTCGACTATGGTAAAGAGAAGATTCTGTAAATTCAAAGCTAAATAATTGTGAACATAAATTTTTACTTTCGAAAGATCAATTAAATCAATTCGTTTAACAATTGTTGTAAATACAAGGCTTCTTTACATCCATCAGATAGGTTAATGCATTCCGCTTTAGTACTGCTAAGAGCTGCTGCTTCTTTGCTTTTTGGTTTCCCATTGAATAGTCCCATTACATGACATAAAACAATACCCAGAATATGACCATCTGTCTGCTATGTTATTTCCCCAATCAGAGTCAGTAAACCCAAAAATGTGCGAATTACTTCCATTAAAAACTAATTCATAATTACTTATTTTCTTTAAGTATCATAAACTCTATTGCCACCATTCCAATGTGTTTTATTACAATAAAATTAAATATTGCCTTACAGAATATGCAATATCGGGACGAGTACATACTGCTAAATAGTTCAAACTTCCAATTAATTCTCGGTAAGGTAATGCCTCATCGGGACTTTCAGTTGCAATTAGTTTAACACCAACTTCCATGGGAGTACATGCTGTACTAAAATTACACATATTAAATCTATCCAATAATTCATTTATATAACTTTTCTGAGACAAATTAATGACATTATTTACATTCTTAAATTCTATACCCAAACAACGATTTCCTTCACCAATACATTTTACATTTAAAGATACACTGAAATGTTTGTGCAATTTGTGATACAGCCCAATATCTCACAGCGTGTTTCTGCTATGTTCTATTCCAAATCAAAGAAATGGAACCATTTTTTGTTCTTATGCAGTAAAGCAAATCGCCGCAATAAATCAAGGCACCCATCCACAATAACATAATTCGATTTGCGAATGGCGATAGAAGTGTAATAAACATTAGCAGTAGTTCCCATTCTATCCTTACCATTTTCATTTCTATCTGAAAAATTTCCAATCCACCTATCTGACACTGTCATTCATTAAAGTAAAAAACAAAACGGCGCCATCACCTGCTCTTGGTTAAAGAACGTTTTCGTTAGTGCCACTCTGGTATAAAAAAATAGCAATCAGTTACGATTCTATGGCAGACTACTATCGATTAAAACAACATTTTTATTAATAGTTTAAATTTATTAGTTACATAAAATTCTACATTTTAATTAAAATCCAGAAATTATACTTTTGGAGATTATTTATTTATTGTCCTTCGTATTGTCATTTATTGTTAAGCATTTATGATTTACTATAATTTTTTTGTTAAACTCAAGATTTTAGAGCACTTTCAATACAGTATTTCTGAACAAAAGCAAACTCTACAAGAAATTGGATTCATTAGTCTTAAAAAATCTGTTTTAAAAATTATAATAAAATTCAAATTACAAAATGACTTATTTCTTATAAAGTAAGTACATAAGGTAAGGTTATAACGTAATTAATTTAAAGTATTAAAAATAAGCAAAACACTTTTACATAAATGTAAATAAGAAAAGTCTTGAATACATTGAAAGCTTAAAGAGTTTATAGGAATTTGTTCTTATAAAAGACGAAAATCCTTATTATAACAAATAAAAAACGATTTCCAAATGACGAATTACGCTGAAAAAAATCTCAGAAAACAATATTGCTTATTTAATACCTTGACGGGCTTAGCGTTAATTACTCAAAAACCATTTTCATTCAAAGGAAGAAAGAAGAAAAGTTAATAAATAAAGGACACTAATTAAATTTTAATACATTAATCAAGGCTATTAGAATTACAGCTGCAAGAATTACTTCTTTTGTTTGACATACATTAAAAAAAAAAAACAAGTATCAGTAAGAGAACTTGCAACATTAAGATATCCTCTTGTCTTACAGAATTATTTTTAATCTTGTTACCAAAAATCAATGCCAAGAAAAGCATTTGTTGAAGTGTCTTTTGTTGTTATCTGGAAAAAAAATACTGGTGTTAAAAGTACGGTTCTGTTCCAAAGACGTAGGCTGTTTATCTATAATTTTTACGTGTAGTTAAAAGAAAGGAACCTCATTTCTTTAGGCGTTTAATTTTTAATGCATAAATGCAGAAAAGTAACAAAATAAGCGTTTAAACTTGAATGTATATTTTTTTCTATATGAGTTTATATTTTACTATATAGAAGTAATGAATGGCTTTTTTTCTTAATCAAACTATGCGTTGCCCTTCAGTTTAAGGATTAATCTTTAAATATATTATGAAAAAAAATGCTATTTTGCAATATTATATTAATTAATGTGTGATTTTATTATTATTTTTTGAATAAAACGGAATTGTTGTGAGTTATCTTCCATTTGAGGATAATGCATTTAATTCTTAAAATATATTACGACAAAAAATTCTATGTCATAGCAATTAACGTAGTTTTTCGTTTTTAAATAAAACTATACATGCCCGCTGAATTCAAAAGTTAATATTTAAAATGTTAAAAAGGTTTCCGAATGAGTAAAAAAGAGGGAAAGAATCCTACAGCTCTGAGTTTCTCAAACTTGCTCCACGGAGCAATTTCTGCTCCGCAAAACAATTCCAAGCGCTCCGCGAAAGGAAATGTTACAAATGTTTATTTCATATACTTAATTCTTTCATTGAATTTATTTAAAAGCTTAAAACGAAAATATTTTTACTACGCAGAATGGGTTTGGATATTATGACGCTTTTGTTCTATGTGTGTTAGAAGATATCGAGTGTAATTACCAAATGCAGTACATAGTTGCGAAATACATTTCAGTGCTCCGAGTTGGCTCTCCAATTTAAAGGTGCTCCGGAGGAAAACTTTTGAGAACTTCTTCTATAACGTGCTCAGTTTAATGAAACAAGGTTCAATATTGCTTAAGGGGACTTGGCACCTTTTGACAATTTTTTTTATTTAATAACTTTTACCTATTTCATTTGTATATTATGAAGTGCTATTGTTCAACAAAATGATTTTCACGTGAAAAATCCAAATTCAAAAAACAGAAAATTTTAAAATTTAATTTTTTTGAAATAATTTAACGATTTTAAATTTCCTTCTTCTTTTTAATTTTTTGATTTTTTTTAACCAAATTTTTTAAAGTACTTATTATAGTATGGTTTACAATTTTAGGGATGGGTTTTGCTATTAATTAATTAGTTGTTGAGAAAAATGTTTTTAAAGTTTCATCGATGGTAGAACACAGAAAAAAAAACGACTTTTGTTACATTTTCATTTTTTAAATTTGTTTTTACTAATATATAGCAGAATCCATCCTTAATTTTATCAAGCACATCATATTGAGCACACACCAAAAATTTCAAGTTGCTACATGAATATATGTAAAAGTTTTAGCATTTTAAGTACTGCAATATTGCGAAAAAACACAAACCGAGAAAACGCAGTTTAAAGAATAGAAAATCCTACTAAAACATCAGAAATATTTGAATTCTCTTACTTCTTAACTACATTTATATTGATTGTATCGCTTCAAAACTTCGCTCAGATATACTAGGAGAGCCAAACCACATTTTAAGCAAAAAATTGAAAAATCGGTATTTTCATCGATTTTCTACATTTGAAAGGTGCCAAGTCAACTTAATATTGCAATAATACTGTTATGGCCGAACTTGGAATATGAAGCAAAAGTAAGGAATTAATGAGAAAATAGTGGAACTTCTTTTTTCAGTCTTTATTTCTGTTGATTTGTTTTTAATGTAGGCTACAGTGAAAACGTTTGAGAATCACTTCTGTAGAGCATTCTGTTTAATTAAAAACTTGACATATGTATAAGCGATGGCCCATCTCCAAATTTCAAGTAAAAGCAAGGTGTTTCATGAAACATTAACCGAACTTCTTTCTGCCTTTTTTTTTTGCATCGTACATTAATAAATGAACAGCAATCAAAATATATAATTCAAGCCAAACTGCACGAAAGAAAAAATATGTGATCTCTAAAATATTTAGAGATCTGAGATTACTTCTCTGATCTCTGAAATATTTATAGGAGTGTTTTCTCACCTTCCTATTCTTATGGGGGCGGCCACACCAACGTCAACAGCAACGAAAGATTTCAGACCGCATTGGTTCTATATAATTTAATAACGTGTTGACTGATTAGTATCTTTTCTTCTGTCTTTAAAAGTTACTTCCACCAAGACGACCGTGATTTGCGGGTGGCACTATAGAGCAGGTACATCCTTGCCATTAGTTTGATAACCATGGCAACAGTCTGTTATGACAGACACAAAATATTTCTGCCGCTTTTAGTGTGAATGCACCGTAACGGAACTCTTTTGAAAAAATCCAAGGTAAAGGGAACCCCTTGTACCTTGCCGTACATATATTTGTCCAAAACTATTTTTATATAGTGAATTACATCAAATGATAATGAATACAAAAATGGCGCAGTTTTAAAGCAGCACTATGAACACAAGTTTCAGAAAAATATCAGAGTTTTATTCTTTTCTGCAAGATTGAACCTCTTAACAGAAAACTTATAAATGTGCGGAAATGCGTGTTTCCTATTTAACTTCATAGGCAAAATTTATCTTTTTATAATATTGTTAAATAATTTTGTAGTAAATGTTTTCTAATGTTTCTAAGAAGGAATTAGAAGCATAATGAAAAGTCTTTATTCCTTGACAAATAAAACTCATTACAGCCAGTTACTTAATAAATGTTTTATTAAAAATTAATGCTTGTTTTCTTTTACCATGTCGACGCGACTAATGGAAGAGGTTATTTTTGTTGGGATGAGACTTTTTTTTTACCAAGGGGTTTCTTTCCCACGCAGGAGACTACTATTTTACACAGTGAGAAGTGATTACAAAGCAAATAATTTTAATTCGTGAGGCAGCAAGAACCTATTTTGCTTTATTTTTGTACAAACCTAAACAACAAATATCCTCCTTTTATGACAGGGGCACAGCCAGAAAAGATTATTAGGACCAGGCCCACAGAACTGTTTATTTCGAGTCATGTTGCCAGTCATGTTAACGTATATAGTGTAAGAATTTTTATGAAGTTAACCGTCCGGAGAGAAAGAAAATCATGGCTGCACCACTGTTTATGAATCATATACATTACAAGTTTTTTTTTTATTTTTTTTAACTAGGAATTCCTATACGTAAAAAAAGCAGAAACAAAAACTTCTTAAATGAAATTATTGTAAACATATTTTTCATTAGAATTTCTTAATTAGAAATGTCGTGATAAAGTAATAGTCTTATAAGTAAAAAAATCACTGTCTGTGTTCAAAACGTTGGTAGCTAAGTTGTTGAAGGAGAGTGTAGAAGATTTCCCCAAAGGTCCCTGGTTCGAACCCAGGTTGAAGGTATGCTCCATTCTTTCTCCAAAGCGTTATTGTTGTACAAGTCGAAACATATCAAAATTACACTCACTTGTTTTTAAGCAGAGGTGCCGAGGGTCATGGCTGTTTCGATGTCACTACCCCCCCCCCCCCCGCCGCTTGCATCTTAGCTATAGGGACATTTTCCCCACTGTACTACTCCCAAGCCGGACCGGGATCCCTCCAAAGGTCGGGCCCCATAAATTAGTCCTGCCTGACTGTTTTAAGAGAATCATTGTGGTTAGATGATTAAAATTTACCACGCAAATGGCAAAGATGTCTCTCATAATATGTAGATTTCCCTGTGAATAGCGCAAACTACAGAGAATGCATCCGGTAATTCAGCGGGTTTAAAGCATTTAATTTACTCAATTGAGAAAGGTAGATAGTGCACCAGTGTGCTGAGATTAGCAGATAACATCACTTTACGTTTCGCAAGAAACACATTCAACTAATTTTAGTGGTAGCTGAAGTTTCAAGCCTTTAAAACCATATTTGTTTTTTTTAAAGAAAGAACGTACTTAGAGGGAAATTGGTGTAAGTGGCTAAAATAAAAATTTGGGGATAATTAATGCAAATAACAGGCGAAATATAAACCTGATTTGTCTCAGGAGATGTTAGTTGTAGTCTTGACAGGCGTTGCTAGATAGCGTTATTTAGAAAACCTGCTCTATAAAAGCTCCTATATCATTCGAAACTTGGCATTAGCTCTTCTTAAACTCCATCTTTTCTTACTTACACCCCTTTGCTTCTTGTTATGTCAATTGGTTTTTGTCTGAAAAATACAATTTTCTAATATTAAACCCGGAAAGTAATATTTCACACGTCAATTTTAATTTAGTTTTTGCATTGTAAGAAAATGTCGTTAATGCTTATGAATGCTTTTAGCACAGCATTTTCAATAATACACTACTTGTTTTATAAACAATTTCAAGCATGAAAATTTAAATAAAAAATATTACCAGGAAAACGAGAAACGACCACTCTCAGTGACGCTTAATTTATTTGTCAGATTTAAAGTAATGAGACTTTTGTTGAAAAAATGCTATATTTGTAAATATAACACGCATTTACATCATTTATCAAACTTAAAGCAAAAAGCATTTGTCCAAAATCTTTGTTGAACATAAAATATTTATAAAATATAAATAACATATATTTGTATTTGAACAAAATGCATTAAAGGTTTGACATAAAATGCGAATGCAGGCGTAATATATAAATATTTTACGGCTATATTTGTTGTTTTCTGAGTACTAATAGTCGGCGTAAGATGTTCCCATGAGCAAAATTGTAAGTCTAGACGCATAAACTGCTCCTCGAAAACTACATTTACTATAATAAATGACATAAAGTTTTATTTTATATTAAAAGCATTTGCAAAAAGTTTGATAAGTTAGGTTATCATTCAAGAGTAGTTTAGAAGTTAAGAAAAACATAAAAAGAGTAGTTACTGCAAATAGATTTAGTTGAAGTTTATTAATAATTTCTCAGAATGCACAGAGATTGATAACCGGGCCCCAAAAGTTGATGACAATGCATTTTTTGCATTTTTCCACTTTTTTTTTTCCGTTTTTGAGCATTAAAAAAAAAAAAATACTTTTACAGCATTTTTAAGTTTGTTTCCCTTTTTTTAGAGCATTTTCTCTTTTTTAGCTTCTTCTTTTTGTAATTTACCAGATCAAAACTTAGTTTGATTAAATTTTACGAAACACTTACAAGGTTAGTCTAGAGTAGAACTAGTACGGTGCAATTAGACCCAAACCTGTTGGTCTAGGACCCAAACTAGTTGTTAGACCCAAACTGTTCTATATGGTCCACATATTGTTTGGTAAAAAGTCACACCTTTTTGAGCGTCGGATTTGGGGGAGAGAAGTTGGTAAATTTGTAATTTTTATCTGTTTTTTTTTTTTTTTTTTCCAAATATTTCGAAAACTATGCGCTTTAGCGCAAAAGTGTTATTTACAAAAATAATCTACATTAAATTGCGAACAAAAATGGTACAGCACATATTATTGCTAAAGTGAACGGTTTCAGAGTTACGGAAGGTGTAAAAGTAGACATTTTTCGTATTTTTAGGGTTTTTTTTTTAAAATGACATTATTACTAAGGAAATTAATTTTTTTATACAGGATTATGTTTTGTAAAAGCAAATTACGATTTTCGTGGCCGGTGGTATGTTAGTGATAAGCCCTTGAAGGAACAATAACCTCACCACTTTCTCAAGGGGCGCTACTTTTTAAAGGAAAAGAGACTTCCACTTTTCCCCACTCTGAGCTTTCTCTAGATGAGCTTTCTTTCACATTATGAATGAACATCTTTCCAACATAAATGATTTTAAAATATAAAAATATTATCTGCATAATAATTATGATATATAATTATATCATTTTAAATCATAATATTTTTTAAAACTGCAGCTTTTCGAGGTTTTTCTTTAGAAAATATTCATATTTGGCTGTATATCGCAGCCATATTTTCTTAAATTTTTTAAATTAGTGCAAACTATTCATCAGTATTCAGTCCTCTTCAAACATAGCACCCTCCTCTTCTTGATCTTTGTCTAAGATGTTCGTGTCCCTGTTATCGCATTCTAGGCCCGAGCAATTACCGCATATGCTTGAGCAGTTTAGACCACTCTTTCTGCACTCGCAGTTACCGACGCACTCATCTTTGCAAACACACGCTATTAGGGAAAGTAATTCCTGGGGAGCTGCAAGATGTACTGTTATAATTGGTCTCAGGTACTCGCCAATCTTCTTCCACCCCCACTCGAGCGGATTCTTCTTCTCATTCAGCCACTGCTGCACCTTTAGCTGCACCTGGTGGTCAGTCTTAAAAGAATGCTGTCTGAAAGCTGCTGAAATGGGAGGAAGTGCAGCCAACTTGAACAATGAATGTATAGGCTGCTTTGCAATAGCCTGCAAGTAACACTGGTAGCAAAAATAATCTAGATCTTCAGTGTTCTTGGCTCCAAACATTGCAAGAAGGAAATGCTTTCCAGCGTCAGCCACGGCACTATGGTCAGCTTTGGTGTCGTTGAAGACTAGAAGTTTCGTACGAAGAGCGTTGTTGGCTTGCACTTTCCTATACGGTGAAAATTTCCCCTTCTTGCAGATAGCTGATACAGTGTCACAGCCTGTGAAGGCTTATATTGCTAAGAGTACACCTTTCATGTCCCCAATTTCTCGCTGAATGTCAGAAATAGTGTACTCTTTTCCTGCTGATTGCCTTTCTTTGGTACCACCATTTTCAATTTGTTCTCTGGTGGTGCGTGAACAGTCAACAAGGCTAGTAAGTCCGTGTCATCACCAACTACACAAGCTGCAACTTCTTTCTTAGCTTCATCAATCGCTGTTAAAACTGTTTAAACTGTTTAATAATAAGTCAGAGTCACCCGATGCTTGTAGAATTGAGCAACCACG
Organism: Octonoba sinensis; assembly: GCA_038502835.1. NCBI lineage: Eukaryota > Metazoa > Arthropoda > Arachnida > Araneae > Uloboridae > Octonoba > Octonoba sinensis. The sequence continues at coordinate 8,556,000 of CM076605.1, read as the reverse complement.
TCTTTGCAAGTGTACTGTAAGGAGAGTAATAAGGCCTATTTTGTTCTTATCGTTAGCTAGAAATTCACTTTGATTGATATTTACATGGATTGAGTCCTCTATTTTCCCTTCAATGTTAGTGGTGGAACGGGATCTACGTAAGTGTTCTTCATCTTTTGCGTTTCCTTGCTCATATCCGTCAAAAACAACAGTTTGCTAGCCCAAAATGAGTAAGTATGTAATCTGTGTATTGCTCGCAAATCTGTCTAAAGGTAGCTGGGAGTCGCAAGATAACACGATGAAGGAGGTGACCTCCATCAATGATGTAATACACTTTCTCTGAACCTGGGGTGATTGGTGATGATTCATTTGAATCTGGAACCAAAACAGTCACCATTGAAGATTTGTTACCCTTCCTTATCAAGCCAGATTCGTCGAACAAGGATGAAGGATAATCACATAATTCAAATTGAAATATGTTTTCAAGTCTCTCATCACTCCTTACTGTGCATACCATCCGATGTAAGAGAGTGTTAGGTTTCACACATACAGTGTTCTTGTTAAATGTCATAGTCTTGGCTGTTGAGGCTAGAGACTTAACAGCTAACTTTCTTTTCAAGTGTACCTCAATGAATGTTTTGTTCTCAATCTCTTTCAAGGCTAGTGTTCCAACTTCAAATGTTTTACCACATTTCATGTTTTCATCTGCTACAAGGTGATAAGGAAGAGAGTTCAGGTGTTTTAGAAAATGGATTGTGTTCCTCAAGCCAAGAAATAAAAGTTTGCAAGTCCTTGCAATTTCTTTTCTGTATTGCCTCTCGTATCTCCACGTGCTGCTCTGAAGAGACGCTGGGCACACCTGCAATACTATATACTTGAAACGAGTCATTATGCAGTAACTTTTCTTTAACACCATCTTGACGAATTTCACTGCACTGAATTATCTTGTCCATCGCCTTTCTAGTCAGAGTCAGTTATTAGTTCACCATTCTTTAGTATTCTAAAGAGGAACAAAAAAAAAAATATGGCAGCCGAACTTTACAAGAAATAACACTCACAAACGCAATGAACGGGTCTTCAAATACGACTGAGCGAAAGAGAATACAGGGTTCACACTGGGGAAAAATACAAGGTGGGATTTCCCACCTTGACCAAAATTTTAAGTGGGATTTTTAAAATTTAAGTGGGAACTTTTCTTTTTGTTTTTGTCTTTAAAAATATTACTAAATTGTCCGATCATGATCCAATACAAGCTATATGTAATAAAAGATGATTATCTAAGCTATGCTCAGCAAAGAAATAATAAATATCAACAAGGTTCACACAAAACGGATCCTTCACAAAACTCTCGATCGCAAAAATGGGTGCTTTATAAAATGTTAAGCATGAAAAAGATCATGTGAAAGTATTTTGAAAGCATGTGAAAGTATTTTGGTTATTTAACCAAAATTCTTTGACGTGTGATTTTTATAAAAAAATCCTAAACAATAGTTTAATATCTCCTCTATTTTTTCTGGTTCGTTGATGTTTTTCAATAAAACAGTATATTTTAGAAACCAGCATTCTTTTTTAACTTTGTGACCAAGGAGGATTCCCTTTTTCCACTCCTTTTTTTGATTTTGTCCTCTGTGAATAGAATGAAGTCTGCATTCACAAAGGGCTTAAATTGTTCAATAATCCCAAAGAAGGAAGAAGTTGTCAATCTTTCCCACATATTATTATTCATAATAAATAGGGTTCCTAGATTCTTCTTTGCATTAATGGGGATAAGATCGCAGTTGAAAACTAACATACTCCATTTACTTTGTATTCAATTATCAGTTTAGAATAGAAGTTTCGTTTCGCGATGTTTTGAACGCGTGTCCGCTAGTTGCGGAACAGCGCGCAACCGAACTTTTTGAGTGGGATTTCAAAAAATACTGCGGGAATCGCGCGATTGCGCGGCCTAGCGTGAACCCTGGAATATATGAGAAAGTTTATGAGGGAGAGGGGCGGGCAGAAGGTGCAGGCTGTACGTGAGTGGTCGACCGGCTCTGGGGGCCGTGCTTGTACTATACCGATTCTCTTTCCCACTATTTTTTGGCTTCTAACCCTCTGTCGAGATTCTTCGCTTCTTTTGGACTACAATACGACTGTACAATATTACTTTTTAATGAAATTATTTAATTATTTCCCTTTACATAGTAGTTATAATTTCATTTATTCAAAAAATCTAAAAAATAGGGAAAATGTCTACTTTTACACCCTCCGTAACTCTGGAACCGTTCACTTTAGCAACAAAATGTATATTACCATTTTTGTTCGCAATTTAATGTAGATTATTTTGGTAAATAACACTTTTGCCCTAAAGCGCATAGTTTTCGAAATATTTGAAAAAAAAAAAACAGATAAAAACTACTAATTTACCAACGTCTCCCCCCCTCCCCCGCAAACCCGACGCTCAAAATGGTGTGACTTTTTACCAAACAATATGTGGACCGTATAGAACAGTTTGGAGTTGGAGGGAAACTTTTACTTTGGATGTTGGGGTTAGGCCATTTTTTGGCCTAATTGCACCGTACTAAACTGTTATAAATCTATTTCATCGCACTGAAGAAGACAAATTTAAGAAAGCAAAGTATTTTCGACGTTGAAAAAAATTGCTGGTGTTGTAACTGGAAAAGGTACAGTGTGTGAATTTGAAGAAAATTGACCCGTGAGTGATCTTATTTATTTCAAATTCACCCCAACTACGTCTGAATTGAAAAAAAAAAAAAAAAATCAAGCTATAAAAACCTTACTTTCGTATGCGGTCTTGGATAATGTATTTAAACGTTTCATTCAATTGGAATGCAATCAAGTGAGAAAAAATGGTAACAAAAATAGTACTAATGCTCTGTGTGAGTGCAAAATATTAAAATGTGACAGAACACAGAAATGTTGGTCAATATTTTAATTAACTTAGTGTTTAGTATGTAAAGAAAGATGTGGAAAAAACTGTTAAGGGCTATCAACTGTTTAATTTAATATGCAGCCTGGTATACATATTGTTATCGCATGTTCCTAACTTTGATAGGTTGTAGAAAATAACCTGAAAATTTTATGGTACCATAGTACAAAATTATTTTGAGTACTGTAAAGGTTTTAACAGTTTCTGCATTGCTTGAGTAACGGTTTAAACTGTTTTCGATTAATTGAAATCAGTTCAATAATCTGCAATGACATTTTTCATTCATTTATTTCCCTGAATATATTCAAAAAAGCCTCAATAGCAAGTTTCCATGACTTTTGGCGACATTTTTATCAGATTTATCTCAAATGAAATATACAAACTAACATTTGTCATTTTCGCGGCTTTACCTTCATTTGAAAATTCAACTCAGATATTGTTAGTTCATTTTACTTTGTAATATGCTTCTTAAAGAAGAAGATAGTTGGTTTGGAAAGAATATTATTACTGAAAAGAACCAGCAGCTGGCACTAAAATCCATTGTTTTGAAATAATTCTAACATAAAAAAAGTTTATGTATCCTTAACAAGTAACGAGCTCTTCCATTTCGGAATAGACAATCATTTGATGATGGAACACAACTGTTTCGGATTAACAAGGCTTTCTGTGCGACATGTCAATGAAGTTGTTTGGATACTGACAAGGCTCTGACAGTTCATATTCAAATTATTCACAAAGTGTGATAAAAAAACTGGTAGGCAATTTTTTTCGGCAAACCAGGTAAAAAAACTGGTTGAAAATAATAACAATAATAAAAAAAACGAACTTTAGGGAAAGGGCTAAATTAAATCTTAAAAAGCATGGAATATGTGATGGAAAAATATATAAAATACAAAACGAATTCCCCGCTCAAGAGGAAATAGAAATTGAAGTTGTGTGAATAATTAATTGAATTAGTGAGGTTCCACAAACGGTTCTGTCATTTTAATCGTACAGATCTATTTCTAGTACACAAAGAGGTTTCCTTTTGACTTCGAGCTATGTGTTTGCTGTTCTTATTGCAAATTTTATGCAGAAAATTTCAAGTTAATAATCTGATCAGCCAGATCGAAGGACTCCTACCATTTTAGGCATATTGATCGCTTGCCAACTTACTCCAGTTATTTCCCATCCCATTCAAATCACGGACTGTCTTACACAAGTCAATGTATGGCGATCAATTCATCTTCATGATGATGATTGCTACTGAAGCCTATTTGTCTGATTATAAGCTCACCAATCGTATCTGCAGATTCTGTTTCAAACAGTTGGATACTAACAATTATTAACTCAAGCGATCGTGAGGCTTTAATGGTGACCCAGAACTCAATTTCTCTCACGGGAGCCACACACACACCAGAATTAAGTACTGTCATGTTGCAGGAAAATTACAGGGATGCTGAACTCTGTCGCAGGTTTCGGTCAAATCTCAAGATACTCTCCTTGAATCTGTTACACAACTCTTAGAAACTCTCATTACATTAATGTCTAAGAACAGCTTTTCAAAGACTAAGAATATTTACTATTTAGTGTTTTATTAAGGAAAGAATATTTTCAGGATTCATGCAGTACTTCATTTGCTGTTTGCGTTTTATACATGATATCCCAACTAAAATAAACAGATAGTCCTAAAGTAATTATATTCGTAAGTTTATGAGCTAACTGCTATATAAGGAAAAAAATAAGAATTTTATTTTAGAAGTAGTAATACTGCAGCACCTTCAGACTTTTATAACTTACGAGCGGCTTGACAGTTTTTCACATTATTATTCATCAAAATTAATTTTTCTGTATTTATTTGGTTTACTTGATATTTACATTCATAGAATTGCGTTACTATTTTTCTGTATAGTTTTGGACATCTATAACATCTTTAAAAGTAATATTTCAAGAAAATTCAAGAATTTCATTATAATTTCAGCTAAAAATTATAAAACAGAGGATTACTTTTTTATGAACGTTAACTGTTATTTATTTTTATTATTTACCTATTTGTTGATTGAAGGTGGTGTCGTGTTAAGGCGCGGGCCTTGTACGCCGGAGGTCGTGGGTTTAAACCTGGCCTTGTCGGTGGATTTTCAAGATGCAGAAAATCGTCTGTTGCAGCACGATACTGAGGGGCTTTTTACAAGATTATGCAACATGTAAAAAAATCCCTAAAGTACCTATCTGGATTAGATACTGTCGGCTAAATTAAATTCCTATTGCAATTTTGCATCAAAAGAGCCTATGTGTTTCCCTTTCGAGTAAAGAAACTGGGCTTTAAAATTCACATGTGGCAATGGAACTACACCTATTATGGTGCTGCTGAAAAATATTAGTGATTCCTGGGGAACTCACTATGTCTGAATGGCCGTTTACCAAATGCCACCCATTAAAAATACAATTGAAATTTATCTTAAATAAATCTGAGTTTCGAAAACTTGAAACGTTTTAAAGTTTTTGTCGATTATAAATTTAAAAAACTATTTTAAAAGTTGTTACATTAAGTACATTAAAAGTTGTTGTCAATAAATTACATTCAAAAAATTTAACTCTTCCAATTAGAAATTTCCAACAGATAGTTAGCAAAATCATGTAACAAGCTATGATAATTATTTTCCAATCGTCTTTTTGAACGTAATTTATGTTAATTAAAACTTGCCAAGCAAGAAATTCGGTATCCGCCCAGTACTGTGCTCCGTCTCCCCTTACGTACCCTATGTGATTAATTTTAAAATTTGAAAATTCAAACCCTTAATTATGTGATTTAAAATGTAATGAACTATATCATCATCATTTAATGTACCATCATCATATAATGTAGATTCTTAAAAACAAAACTATGTATACAATGAAAATTATTTTCAAGTAGAAAAATTCACTAACGAAAAAAATTAATTATTGTTATTTTCTTTTCTAAAACTCTTCGAATGAAATATGTGAGATGCAATTTAATGTTTTACTCTTACACATTAAAGTTTTTCTTGTCTTCTGAAGAAAGTTTAAAATAATAAGTATACTTTGTACTAATCAGTGTGCGTGTTTACTTTTTGTCGTAATATGTTTTTACACGGTTTTATTTAACTTGATTTGTCACGGAAGTTTGTTACGCGGTTTTCAACCACTATTACTGCATAAATTATCTTCAAACTTTGCACACAAGCTTATCTTCGATGACAATACAATATTCCATCCATTTTGTAATTCATTATAACGTTCATTAGGAGAAAAAATTAATAACTTTGACTCTGAGGAAATTATCAGAATTATTATTTGTCGAATGGCAACGATAGCTTTGTTTGGATAATGCAACGATGTTTTGAATTTTAAAATACTCAAAATTATGGCGAAAAAAGAAACTGCGGCGCAGCGGAAGAGGCGCCTGGCTAAATAAAACAGTGTAAACATTAACATTTTTGGCGATTTAATATTGATATATCATAAAAGTGAAGAACTGAATAAATAACCACAAACAAGGCACTTTGTGAATAAATTATGTAAAAGCCAATAAGAATGTTCCCCATAAACAAATATTGAAGCTATGTATTTAATCATATTTGCTTTTTTCGTAACAAAATTCCGTATAACATTAAAAAGTTATGAAGGTATATTTTTTTCAAAAAAGTGCTGAAAATGAGTTATGATATATAAGACAAGTATTAAAGAAGCCACTACCACCTTCTATCATAAATCAAAAATACCCTATGTAGTGTATATAAAGACTACAGCCATGCCCTTGAGGAAAAAAAATGGACATTCTTTATCTGCCATTGATTTTAGTGACAAATTCGGCGAACTGCGGATGACAATGAGCATCCATCACAATGTCTTTTGTACCATTGTGGAACAAGGTCTTTCCTCCATTATCTTCGTTTAGTGATTTGACAAACGAAAGAGTTCATTCAAAATGAAAATATGAAGATAAAACTCATTCATTACCGCACATTTTCTAAGTAGATTTTATATTTTGAATATTTTCAATTCAGTAAGGCACAAATTTATAATGAAGATTTCACACATAAGGGAAAGTGCCCTAAAGCTGAAAAAAAAAAAAAAAAAAAAAAAAAAAAAACGGTTCCTAAAGTTGACACCCTCAAATAAAAATACATTTAAAGTATTATCCATTCCTAAAAATAGCTTAAACTGAGATTTTCTTTCTTTTTGAATGGTATCACTACTTAAATCTCTTTAAATTAGTAATAGGGTAAACCGGACAGTTATTGACACTCAGTACAGTTATTGACACCTCAAACTTTAACTTAAAGAAATAAGTAAACAAGTCCTAATTATATTTTAAGATATACATAAAAGTAATGTTTGAGGGTCCTCTAAGTCATTTCTGACGTAAGTCTTTAACAGACTAATCGCAGGGAGCCCATACACAGGGCGTCAATAACTAGTTTTTGCAATTTTTACCATAAATATTGCCATATGGTAAAAGGAACTGAACTTTTGACCCCCCCCCCCCAAAAAAAAAAAAATCTCTTGAGACTGTATAAGGAAAGGTAAAGAGGGCTATAGGAAGTTTCTTCAACATGATCCCTTCAAAAAAAGTTTTTTTTTTTTTTTTTTGTAAATTTCACACAGAAATGTAGTTTTAAGGGTGTCAATAGCTGTCCGGTTTACCCTACTTTAAAAGTTTTCTTATTTGAGGGTGTCAGCTTTAGGGCACGTTACTTTAAGTGCTTTGGCTAGAATATCTTTTTTAGAGCAAGAAGGCAACTTTTTTGGAAAATAATTTTATTTCTCTCGCATTTAATGTTAAAAAAATGTCAAGAAATGCATTATAGATCACTGGCGTACGGGTTTTTTTCCAGCTTTAATGAGCAGCCTATCCCTCAGCGGCGCGTCCTCCCAGGTTTGGTGGCGTCTTTAGCCGAGTGGACTAAAAGACGCAGGAATAACAACAGCAGGGGCTCATCTGAACTCTCCTTCGACTTTGTGTGTCAGAAATAGTAATTTAGCGTTCTCATAGATGGCGCCACAACTGCTGCGCATTATTTGTTGCTACCAATTTACAGAATGTGCACTGTTTTTTCTTCTCTATAATTTCCTTTTGTAAAGACTTCGTAGTTTTCTGTTTTCAGTTCTCTGTAATTACACGTCAGACTCCGTATAAATGATTTAAAGGAGATTCACATGTATTTTGGACAAAATGTTTTTTTCAGTCTAGAAAAAAGGGTTTCTTGGTACTTCGAAGCAAGATGTACAAAATTTTAATTACTAAATTGTGCTCTATTTACGTTGAATTAATTTAAATATGCTACAAGCCCATAAGTAAATATTTAATATTAAGTTTTAAGGCCGAAGCCTGCTTTAGAAGGCTCAAAAAAACGAAATTTCTTTTATTGCTTAAATCGATTCCTAATATATCTAAGAATATGCATGTAAAGTTATAGAGGCTAATTCTCAATATTTTTAGAAATATAGCCTTAAACGTGGCCAGATGTCGAGCAGGTGTATGAGCACTCGGGCAGCTGGAGCGCGCCGTCCCCTCGGTCGAACAGCTCCGAACTATGTATGTGAAAAAGTTCAAAGGTCGTTCAAAATAATATTTTGAATTCGTAGAAGTACCGACTCAAGTTGTAATACAGATTATAACGATATATTCGATTATAACGATCTGGTATATGGCGCAGGAATAGCTGATTAGCGTATCATCACTGTAAGTAATAGAAAATTAACATTTTTCCGATCGTAAACTTTCAAGCGCGTTTTCTTGAGTTTTTGTTTTTATGTTTTTTTCTAAACTGACGGGCGTGATTGCGAGAAAACTAAACGACCAAACAAAACGAAACAAAACTTGTCAGCTTCAGTTTTGTATTTTCTTCTATTTGAACTAAAAAAAATCATGAAAAAAAAATTCTGAACAACTTTTTTAGCAAGTTGAAACGATTTTTTTGTGGTAAAAAAGACTTTTTTGTTAAAACCTGAGAAAAATTTTTAATTTTTCAAATTTTCGGGTTTTTTTAGTTTAAATAGAAGATAAATATATGAAAATTCAAAACATTTTTGTTTTCTTTTTCGTTTCAGATGAAAATTACGAGCGCCATCTTTCCCGCCGATCGGAGACCGCAATTGCGAGGTGTTGCACAAATGTGTATAAAAATCGGCTGCATTTGAATATTTTTGTCTTAATTTTTTTTTTACATGTTCAAATATGTAATAAAATGATCTGAAATATTCGCTAGACTTGCTTTTTTTTTCTGTCCTGAAAAAATTCCTCAAAAAAAAAAAAAAAAAAAAAAAAAAAAACGCTTCTTTTTGGCCTTCTAAAGCAGGCTACTGCCTTAAACTGTTTTGAAATATCAACTTAAAGAAAATTATTTCAAATTATTGCCATTTCTTGGAACAAGATTGTTTTGGAAAACATTTCATCGTTTAATTGGGACAAACGAAGGTTCTCTTTGAAATGGAATTATGAAGAAGCTTATGAAGAGAAAATATACTTTTTTTTTTTACTTTAACTGCAACCGTAATGTCTATGAAATGTTATCCTACATCCGGAGACTCAATAATACTTGCACTCATTTTCACTAAATACTACGGATTCTTTGGTTAGTAATTAAAGAAAATTTTGCTTGCTCTTTTTGAACAAACGTAGTTTTTGTAATAATATGTGAAAGAATGTAGTTCTCATAACGAGGGAGTCAAACACAAAGTCGACAAAATTTTATTCTTTATCAGAAAGCTCCAAGTTTCTCACTAATGCTGTGGAGTTCGCTTAATTGAACCACCGGATAATCGGACCAGCCGCTTATTCGGGCCAAATTCTAAACAACCAAAACATTTCCTATTACATAAGGCCTAATATTATAGCTAATTATTACCAAATGTCCGTTCAATCGTATCAGAGAAATGAAAGCAAATATAAAACAGGAGCCATAAGTTGCCCGCGTAAAACGGATTTAAATAATTATTAACTTAAAATAAAGGATTCAACGAGAACAAAAATTAATTTATTAAACATTAAATTAACTTTCAATAAAATCAAACGATATTTACAGGAAATATGTTTGACAAAATTCCCACTGGATGGCGGTACTATTAAAGCAAAGGTCAAAGTTCAAGGAAATTTTCGAATTTACTCTACTGAGCAGTTAGCACGTACAATAAAATTAAATGAAAATTTTAATAACATTCTTTGATTCTACAATAAGTAATGTAAATTTAATGGAAGTTTAGATAGCTGATGTGCGCTTTTTAGCCTACTTTCCCGTAAAAGTAAAAGTAATAATAATAAAGCATGAAAGAAGGCTTAATATGTAACGTAAAAATATCGTTAAAAATAAAGAAAAGTCAAAAAAGCAAAGTAATTAAATAAAGATTTAAAAATAAAAAAATTAAAAGTAGGGTTTTGAGATGGGGAAAATGTGTGTCTGTCGGTCTGTCCCCCCCTTAATAACGTTTGAACGAATTGTCCGATTGGAAAAATTCTTTTTGCATTCGAAAGATCTCGGCGAGGACATCTCATTTTCATATTTTGAGCAATTTTTCGTTCAATTTTGAACAATTCAAAAACTTTTAACATTAGCGAATATGGGCGAAAATGAAGCAAACGATGTAAACTCTGGGTACAGGATCCAAGTTCCAATGAATAAGCTTGCTGGAGGAAGCTCTTGGCGTGAAATATTAATTTGAACAGTTTTTGTTAATTTTTGAACAGTTCAAAAAATTAACACAGCGCTTACGAGGAAAATTCAATCCTATATAAATCCTGATCTAACGGACTGATTTGCTTGGAACACACTTTACTGGAAAGCTCTTATAACGTGGAACATGTACAAATAGAAAGTTCATCCAGAACTAGCGAGCCTATTCTCCTACGAAATGTTCTGTTCGGGATTTTCAAGGATATTTCTCAATGAGTAAAATAATGAATGAATGAATAAATGAAAAAGTGAAAGAATGAATAAATGAATGAGGAAAAGAATGAACGAAAGAATAAATGAGTGAATAAATGAAAAAATAAAGAAATGAGTGAATAAATACGTGAATAAATACGTGAATGAATAAACACTTGAATGAGGTAACGAATGAATGAATAAATGCATGGCTGAATAAATGAAAGAATGAATGAGCGAGTGAATGAATATGTATTATCCGTTGAAAAAGGTTAATTTGAAATAATTAAGAACTAAAGCTAAAGAAGAAAGAGAGAGAAAGAGATAGCTAGATTATAAATTTGAATTTGGTGTATACGGGAAAGTAGGCTCGTATAGTTCTAGACGGAACTTCTTGTTAAAACTTCATATATAATGTATTATACGTCCGGTCTTGTTCCGTATTCGTGTTATCGGACCAGCCGGTTAATAGAATCAAAAAGATCGTGCCCCGATGTGGTCCAATTATCCGAAATCGACTGTATGTCAAATTTTAAAGTATTCATTAGTTACTGATAATATTTTCCCACTCTTGTTCATGGACGTAAGTATTTCTTACAATAATATGTCAAGGAACACATTTCGTATAAGAGAGTGAAACGCAATATTTATGAAATTTAAGCGTCATGGACATATATATTTTGCATTCATTTTTCACTAACGATCAAGGACTCATTAGTTGCCAAAGAAAATTTTTGCCCATTTGTTCCTACCAACTTTTCGCAAGAAAGTGAGATTAATTAATCCTTATTATATTTGTCTCACACAGATTTGCGTCTGAAAAATTAATTGGAAATGAAATGTGCGGAAAAGAATGATTTTCGCTCGGAATAATGTCGCTAATCATCAAACGATTATTTTCTCATTTAGAGGCAATAAAACACTAATTTCTGGAGGGTAAATTATGCAAATGGCATTTAATTGATAAGTCACTGGCGTGGAACTTCGGATCTTATCATATGTTGCAAGTAACTTAAGCAAGACGGAAGTGTTTTAGTAGAAAAATAATTGCTGTAGAGAGAGTGAAAGAGAGAGATTTTAACTTATGGAAAAGCCAACTTGCCACGAAACATTATTCTTTTAATCGGGATATATCATTATCCAGGATCACAGAAACAATGGTGTGGTACGTTGAAAATTTATTACATTATGCGGGATATTCTTTTAACCGATATTCCATTAAGCGGGTTCGACTGTATGATCAAAATATAATGTTCTCAAGAGATGGATTTTACTCAACTCTGAGAGGAATTCTTAATAGATATAAGTTTTAATACTATTTTATTTTATAAGGAGAATAAATGGTTGAATTAATATTTTCACGTTGAGTAGATGAAAACTTGGAAAGATAACAAATAAAACGTTAATTCATGTAGGCGTAAAACCATTTATAGTAATGATGGGCAAAAATCACGCAACTGTGATTTTGTCACGGTTCCAGTCGTTCCAAAAAGCAAATCGTTGTGACTTCTTCTATCTAAATCATTGTTAAATCAACCGTCACTGTTAGCGAAATCCATGGCTAAATCACAGTTTAGGGTGAAAAAAGAGAAAATCATGGTTTAGGAAAAGGGTGATAAAAGCACGGTTTAGCGGAACAGTGACAAGTCAGTTAGTCTGCATTTGGGTGTCACCCAGGGTGGAATATGCATTGCCACTGACTTCAGTACAATAATTTAAAATTATGAATGTATTGGTGACGCCTAGGAATTTATTAAAAACACATCCAAAGGTGGATTGAAAAAAAAAAAATAATATTTGGAAAATATTTCGTGAAATGTGATGTCTACATGTTAATGAAATTAAAATCTTTTATTTAAATTTTTAACATCAGACTTTGTTAAGGATATAAAAGTGCTTTACTCAATGAAAAATATGAAGTATGGATTTTTCAGCAGGACAACAACACGTTTGGAAGTAATTTGTTGCTATGTTTTCCTTTCCAGTCTAGACAATGAAAATAGCAGAATGCAAAAGAACCTCATTAGCATTTTTATTGGACTCTTGATGCATAAATTTCATGCCGATTTTAACAAACTTCAGTTTTAATGAAAACTCTTTCTTATTAACTCTGACAGTGTTTGTGAAAATTACAATTCCTACACAAAAGAAAATTAAGCGAGGTAAATTATTTATTAATGAAAGCCTTAGGGGACACAGTAAAGTTTCCGACATTTAACTTAATTACCTTTCGAGAATTTGTTCTTTTTACGGGCATTAATAGAAAGTTTGGATTGTTTCAAACACGGTGCATCAATTATCGTTCGTTAATACAATTTATGGTCTTCATCAATTATAATTTATAATGACGTTTTGTTTTTGTTTGCTTTTTTCGGTGTTGCCTTCAGTTTTGATACATCATTATTATGCATTAAATGCTTGCAACTAAATAACCATAGGGTATATAGTTATTTAGTTAATAGGGTATTGCGTGATAGGATCTGTGTGCAAACTAGAATTGCTGCAGTTTAATACGAATAGAGGGAAGTAAATATAGGAAACACTGTTTCCTCCTGCAAACTGATACTAAATCGTTTCACAACTTATTGCTATTTCGGATGAGAAATCAATAACTCCTCATAACGCACAGGGTGGTTGTTAAATTAGTCCTTTTTGAACTACGTACTCGTTCTAATAAACGTATATTACAATCAATCTGTGTAACCTTGATGCATAATTTCTATATTTTAATTAATTTTTAAAAGTGTTATTGTATTTACTGCCATTAAACTGAAGGAGAACTCTTCTAGTATTGCATAGTCACCAACATTTAGAAATAATAATTATAAAAACCTTTTACGATGAAGTATTAACGTTCTTTCTATTTTGGGTAACTCTGAACGGCGGCAGAAAAGTGATTTTAAAAGTAATTATTTTCTTACAAGTAATATAGTTGTGCAACATTAAACAAGGAAAATAATATTTATAAATAGTTAATTTTTTCCCATTTTACAGTATCACACGATATCTATAATTTATGCCAGTGCATGCAATAACTTCCAGAATTTTTGCAAATTTAAGGGTTTCAACAACTTCAACCAACATTGAAAAATAGCATCCAAATCTGCTTGGATGTGTCTATAGCAGTGACAATAGATATCAAAGCAGTGACTATAACACATCCTATTAAGAACTTCTTTCCTTAAAATTCAAACAAATATCAAGAGTATAAGGTCTCAGAAATTAATTGTTTTAACGTGATCATTCATATTCTTTTCCTTATTAAGTACAAACTTGCGTTTGTAGAGCGCATACGAAGAAACATGCGATTTTTTTTTTTTGGTGATACACTGTTAAAAACTTCAGTAAGAAAATAGTAAAATAACCATTTATTTGATTGTTATTTTACCATATTTAATAACAGCAGTTGAATAACCATTAAAAAAATGGTACTCATACCGCTAATTGTGAAAAAATCATTTATTCTCTGTTTATCCTAAAGAACGTTTAACTAACCGTAATTTTAAAGCGCCACCTATATCTCGTAGTCAATAAGAATCGGGCGTCCATCTTGTTTGTGGAGCTTTACCGTCGTACGTTGTTGTTAAAATATGAATAAAGATTTATGAATTCAAATCTGCATGTGTATATAAAAAAAGAAGAAAAAAAATAGCTGCTTAAGTAGCGGTTACTAAATAGAAACACATAGACCCGTAAATCAAAAATTGGAGGCGTCGGATTTCCGAACTGTTTGCGAATGTACGAACCCATAATTTGAGCTGATGAAGCTTGTTTCAGTTTTAATTTTTGCAGCAAATAAAATCATTTTCGTCAATATACAGTAAATTTAGACCAAAACTGACTTTGGATCCAATCAAAAACTGAAATCTCAATTTTAAGGCCGTTTGCGCGTTGGAAAAAAAGATTTATTGATAAATAAAAGGCAGCATTACGTGGTGTAGATGGCCAAATGACTAGAGCGCAAGGTTGGTATACCATACACCCGGGTTCGATTCCCGCGTGCTTCGTTCATGGCTTCTATCCCTCGAAATGGTTCAAAAACGGTAAACATTTTGTTTTTAAACCATTTTTTAATGGTTATAAAACAGTAAACTTTTGTATTTACGGCTTTTTAACCAAGGTGATTGGAAATGGTTTAGGTCCCGTAAAGATAGAAAAATGTCCCAAACCTAAATTTAACGGTGAGTTAGATGGACAGACTGCTGCCGGTTATTTAACCGTAATTTCATGATGAAATTTCTAACAGTGTACATACACTGTCAAAAAATACTTAGCCGTCCCGTTTTTGAGGAAAATAACAAATGGCAACGTTAACTGTTACCAGTTAACCAAAATAAAGTTTCTTTTCATCGATGCAACGGATTGATCGACTGTTAGAAAAAATTAATTATTTTGTTTCCCCGAGTTTCTCGTTAAGCAAATTCCATTGAATAGCTCAATAGATGTTTTTAAATATAATTTCAATAATAATTGTATTTTATGATAGCTATAGTTAATGCCAGACTTCAAAAAATATTTTCAAATTTAACGGACTTATCTAGGAAACAGTTTTACATAACATCTATTTTACTATAAGAAATAACTTAAACGAAAAAATGGAATATATACAGCTTGCTTACGGCACACACGTCAATAAGCAATATAATTTGCATTGCAAGTAGAAGCACAGAACTCGTGCTGTGAGATTTATATAACACAAATACGAGAAAAGCACTGTTATGTAATCGGAATGATCAGAACCAAAAAAAAAAAAAAAGAAAAAAAAAACGTTATGTTTTGAGATGCATGCAATGAAATTGTACCACCGCCGGCAAGCAATACGTTCGTACTTTCTAGTTTTACTATCAAAATGAAAACATAGCTGGGATCGACTTTTGAGTTCCTCATATTGCATTATTATGTTTTCAAAAGCACATACATAGTGCATAAGACAAATATCACATTTCACTTTGGTTTCAATAAAATATACGTGAAATATTTTTGCACTCTTTTCCAAAGGATTTTGCTGAAGGTTGCTGGGATCACTTAGCATTAAAGTATTATTTGAAATAAATCTTGATGGAAATCTGTTTTGTGAAGATTAAAAACCGTCTCAAGTAAAACGTTTTTTTTAAAATAGAAACAGAAGAAAACTTCGGACCCCAAATAGTGGTGACGACGTAGGAAAATAATTTTTCAGTTGCCTTAGTTAACTGAAATAACTGAAATAATATTACATTCAGCAATGTACCATAAGTTTTCGCAATTTCCCTCAACTTGAAAAAAAAAAAAAAAGGTTTTGTAGACTTTTAAGATGATTTGGTAAGATAATGCATTGCACACTGTTCAAAATTTCCGCAAGAAAATAGTAAAATAACCATTTATTTGATTGTTATTTTACCATATTTAATTACAACAGTTGAATAACCATTAAAAAGATGGTGTTCAAACCGCTGATTGCGAAAAAAATCGTTTATTCTCTGTTTATCCTAAAGAACGTTTAACCGTAATTCTCAAGCGCTTAATAAGAATCGGGTGTCCATCTTGGTTGCGAAGCCTTAGCGTGCGTACATTGTTGTTAAAATATGAATAAAGATTTATCAGTTCAAATCTGCACGTGTATATAAAAAAAGAAGAAAAAAAAGGTGGCTTAAGCAGTGGTTACTAAATAGACAGTCATACACACGTAAATCAAAAGTTGGAGACATCGAATTCCCGAACTGTTTGCGAATGAGCGAACCCATCATTTGAGCTGATGAAGCTTGTTTGCGTTTTAATTTTTGCAGCAAATAAAATGACTTTCGTCAATATACAGAACATTTAGACCAAAAATAAATTCGGATCCAATAAAAAACTGAGATCTCGATTTTAATGTCAGTTTGACTGTTGAAAAAGAAGATTTATTGATAAATAAACGACCGCTTTGTGTGGTGCAGATGACCGAATGGTTAGAGAGCAAGGCTGGGTATACCATACACGCGGGTTCGATTCCCGCAAGCTTCGTTTACGGATTCTACGCCTCAAAATGGTGTAACAATTTTGTTTTGAAACCATTTTTAAATGATTATAAAACCGTAAACTTTTATATTTACGACTTTTTAACCAAGCTGATTGGAAATGGTTAGGTCTCGTAAAGATAGAAAAATGTTCCAAACCGTAAATTTAACGGTGAATTAGATGGACAGACTGCTGCCGGTCATTTAACTGTAATTTCATGATGAAATTTCTAACAGTGAAGGTTATTGAAGTTTCAAAAAGAATGCACGCAAGAACACCATTAAGAAAAAGATTAGTAGTTATGCTGAAGAATGGCGATGCTTGAGACATTTCAACATTGATATCCTATGTTAAATGCTCTTCTCTTTTTTTCTCTCTTTCTAATGGGGCTGCGTATGGTCATTAAATTTTGCAGAACTAGTGCATTCCCCGGAAACCGCCATTCGAAAGTAGTCTTTCAAGTAGCACCACTATCGGCGGATGCAATTACCACTTGCGAATTTCGACGCTTAGTTTCCCCCTAGACGGCGTTCTAAATCATGCTAAACTGCACTAGGAATTTAATTTATCCGAGAGTCTTCAAGTCAAACAGATAATCAAGGGATCTGTAACAAAATCATACGAAATGGGCACTGACGATTTCTTGCACCTTGAAAATCCACCGACTTGGGCCAGGTTTGATCCTGCGAACTTGGGCGTACGAGGCAAGTGCCTTACGCCACGTCACCCTGTCAGCTACGTTAAATGCATAACCCATGATTTCCTGACGATTAATTCTAATAAAAAGAAAAAACATTTATCTACAACTACTCCTCCTTACTTTCAATGCTCCCTCCTGAATTTAGTAGTGTAGCTGACTTCTGGTTGTTGTATAAAAATTCCTTGCATTTAAGGTGACCATATTTTGATCATAAATTTGGGGACTTGTCCTAATATCCAAGGACAATTTGGTGCAATTAGAAAATTTTTTTGGAGAAGCTTTTGGGGACTTAACAAAAGATTACGTTCGCACCCATAATAGGATAAACGGAATTTGAAAACCTAAAAAATATCCAAAAATGCTCTAAAAATTTTTCAAAAAATGCCACTAAAACTGAAAAAATCACTTAACGTTTTGAAAAATGCACTTAAGTTTTGAGGTCGAAATTTGATTGAAGCAGTGTAAATATTTGGTTTTTGAAAAATTAAAACAACACCATCATCAAATGAATTTCTAAAAAAAAAAAAATAATAAATGAATAAAATATTAAACTAATACATCCAATAGATTAGATTTTTTTTTTTACAATTTTAATAATCTTAAATAAAAGACTTTAAATTACTCTGAATAATGAAGAATATTTTTTTACACTTTAAAAGATCACATCGGAAAGTAAGTTTGAATAACTTGAAAACCGTCTGCAGTTATAGTTGGTACATATTTAAAATAATTAAACAGACACACTAATGGAAAAATATTTTCTACAAAAATAAAAATGAAGCATTTCCATTTAAATCGCCAGCAACTTTTTACAGCATTGAAAACTCTGTGTTTTCTGTAGGTTGTCTTCATTCAGTTTTAAGTAGCAATAAGATTCTCAATTCCACCAAGCGCCAACCTTTTATTTAGTTATGTATTTTAAAATTTAACGAATAAATCAAATTAAATTTTAATCATAAAATTTAAAAAAAATCTAAAACATGGATAAATATTCTGAAAAATACTTAAAAATGCAAAGAATGTTGTAAAATTTAAAAAGGGTTCCAAAACAGGAAACGTCACGAAATGCAAAAAATGCATTCTTATAAACTTCCGGGAATTGATGATACATTACTCTGCTTAATACATTTCAAAGAGCATCTATGTCTGTTTTCTGTTATATATGTATTTATTTAATGTTGTGTATATATTTAAATGTTTTAAATTCTACTTTCGGATTGTTTCTGACATGCATACTAAAAGCGAGTCTTTAACCGTATATGTCGTTGCATCACTTGCATCTAATGTCAATCACTCAACTTACTAATAAATTAAACGTTCTTTTGAACAATAGCTTAAATTCATTATTACAATACATCTCTTGCGTCAATCAAAAGGTATGTTACTGAAGCAGTTTAAGATAATAAGTAAAATAGAATAAAATCATTCATCGAAATCTATCACTTGTGAATAGAAATAGAAGCAGTTCGTTCTGAGACACAGTTATCAAAATAGGGGAATTCTTCGCACTGAATGGAAGTGAAGAGAGCTGCAAAAGTTTGCAGCACTCTCTTCATTTGCATGATTTATTCGTATCGCCACAGTTTCGAAAGAAGAACTGGGAAACATATTTCTTGATCTATTTAAAACTTCTGAAGTTTAAAATTCTTGACTGATTCAGATTTTGTAAGCAAATGACTTTTAGTTTGATGTTTGAATTACATTGATTAACATTTAAAAGTGAGTCAATTGATTTAAAATGTTTCAGTTTTCGGGTTACTTCGTTAAACTTGGTTTACATGTCAAAAGTACATGTTAATAAAGCTTTACGGCTGTAATCTCTTCCACAAATATTTTAGAATAAATAATCTTAATTGCACCAAGAAAACTTATTTAAATTGCGCTTTCGTGTAAGTATTTCAAAAGAAACTGTCTAAATTAAAATGACATGAGATTCTATTTACAGCGAAGACTTTTCTAAATATGATACAGAAAAAAAATGTCACTGCCTATACAAGAAAAATGTTAAGATGACATTTTTAATTCTTTCCCCTTCCTGCCTACTTCAAAAAATAGTTTTGTTTTATCTATAAAAACCGAATCTTTGTAGAAGTACCTGACTTTTATTTCAACTTGATATTATTTCTTTTCAACAAAAGATAAATAATAGAAAACCTTAACATCTTGTAGCCATTGCGAAATGTTTTTCGTATCTTTTATATGCATACGCTAAGCTTTTAAATCACCGAGAGGTGGGAATACTTTTGGATAAACTGGATCAAAAAACAAATTGATTCTATATCCAATTGGTGTCCATCTGTACGCAGCATTTTGAGCGGCTCATTTCATTACCTTTTGACTTTAACGCTCCAAAGAAAATGTGTGCTATCCCACATACATACACGTATAAAGGCTTGTATAAAGAGGTACAGGACCTTTATAGTCTCTGGAACATATTTTCTACGTAAACAACCTTGATTTTGTCTAATTTACATTAAACTCAAAAAGAAGGACATTAACTGAGTACTTTAAAAGTAAGCCATGCACACACACTCGAAAACACATACGTGCATGTACAAAAACACAGACAAATAGACACACCGACAAAACAACAGCATCTTACACATCTACGCGTATAGACACTGCTGTTAATAATAGTTTGCACTGTATGTACAAACATTTATGTATGTAAAAGCCACATTAAAAAGGGTCCTCAACAATACATCTAGCAATCAAATTGCTTTAAATATCAACCAGACAACAGTCCTTTCAACTTCGTACTGTTTTCTTTATTATTTTTTTCTTTTTATCTACCTTTCCAACAACTTTATGGCATGTTTGTGGAGAAATTTGTGCAATCAGTTTTAAAATTTTTTTTTTCTATATGCATTAGACGTAGAAGAAAGTAAGAAACCCGTCGAAAAAATTCAAACCATCATTACAGCATTTAAGGTAAATTCCACTTTTGAAACTTTTGATATTTGAATATTTTGCTTGTTATCAATAAAAAGTTCAATACCTAATCAAGTTAAGTTTGATCACAAAAAACATTATTAATCAATTGATTCCAAGCCAGAAATAAATCTGCTTCCTTTGTTCTTGAATGAGCTTGACGCCATTCTCTGTTCATTACTTTACTCTACTTTCTCTCGTAAGGAAGCACTTTATTCCCTTAGCATTTGTGCATCAACGTTCTTAACGATTCTCAAAACAGCTTCCCTTCAATTAAAGTGATAAATGCTGATAGTACTGAAACTCATTAGGATGACAAGTGTCCTCACATCGTTTAGTTAACTAGAAGAATATCTTCCGGTGCAACTTGATCATGCATTATTCATGGGCTTAAGCAGGAGAGAACGATTTCATCTTCCCACGCACTTCAATCTGAAAACATTTCTGAGTTGTCTATCTATGTTGAAGCACAAGCTATAGGGCCATTTCTCGGTATTTGGGGCATACTTTAGAATCCGTAACATGTATATCTGTCTCCCTGTATTTTCTAGGCATTTTTAACAAATCTAAGAATTTTTCGATGTTAAAACAACTACAAGTAGTTATGTCTTAAACTGTTAAAAATTTCCGTAAGAAAATAGTAAAATAACCATTTATTTGATTGTTATTTTACTATATTTAATTACAACAGTTGAATAACCATTGAAAAGATGGTACTCAAACCGCTGATTGTGAAAAAAAAAATCGTTTATTCTCTGTTTATCCTAAAGAACGTTTAACGAACCGTAATTTTCAAGCGCTCAATAATAATCGAGAGTCCATCTTGGTTGCGAAACCTTACCGGTAGTAAGTTGTTGTTAAAATATGAATAAATATGTATCAGTTCAAATCTGCATGTGTATATAAAAAAAGAAGAAACAAAAAAGTGGCTTAAGCAGTGGTTACTAAATAGAAACACATACACACGTAAATCAAAAATTGGAGATATCGGTTTCCCGAATTGTTTGCGAATGGACGAGCGCATAATTTGAGCTGCTAAAGCTTGTTTGTATTTTAATTTTTTCAGCACATAAAATGATTTTCTTCAATATACAGAAAATTTAGACCAAAAATGAATCTGGATCCAATCAAAAACTGAAATCTCAATTTTAAGGCAGTTTGCCTGTTGGAAAAGAAGATTTATTGACAAATAAACGGCAGGTTTAAGTGGTGTACATGGCCGAATGACTAGAGCAAAAGGTTGGTATACCATGCAACCGGGGTTCAAATCAGGCACGCTTCGTTTACGGTTTCAACGCCTCGAATTGGTTCAAAAATGGTAAAAATTTAGTTTTGAAACCATTTTTAAATGGTTATAAAACCGTAAACTTTTGTATTTACGGCTTTTTAACCAAGCTGATTGGAAATGGTTTAGGTCCCGTAAAGATAGCAAAATGTTCCAGAACCGTAAATTTAACGGTGGACTGGCTGCTGCCGGTTATGTAACCGTGATGTCATGATGAAATTTCTAACAGTGTAACAGCAAAACCTTTTAGATTTGCTTGAAGTTTATAGAAAATACAATGTACGGAGACAAAAGAAAAAAAACACAAGCTTAAAATAATATAACATATATTCCAAGAAGCTTAATTTGCAGTTTATGTCAATAGCATTTGTATCCGACGAGGGTACAGAAAGAGGATGTATATTATTATCTTATTTCAAAAAAAAAAGGGGCGCACCTTTACCTCAGATAATGTGTTTGTTATATGAAAAGAATTTAATGATTAAAACATTCTCCGCTAAGGGTTCATTTTCGCACCATTTTAGAAATTTTTTTTTATAGGTCCTAAATTATGAAACGTCTTTTTCATTTAGATTTGAAAACTTATGCATTTTCAAAACTTAAAGTACGGAAGAAGACCTGAGAATAGATTTCATGGGCCAAAATACGTATCTAAGAAATTTATTTTTCAGGAACAATATAAAATCCTTTTGTTTTGAAATAACAATCTAGATACAAAAGAGAATTCTGTTTGCTTTGAATGTGAATTTCTCTGAGACATAATCTTCTAAAGTGCTTTCATAAAATTTTTTCCGATTCGCGTTCTGCTACTGCTCTTTCCTACCATCAAAAACAATATTATATTCAATATACTACACTTTTCAGGAACAGGTGGTCTTGTTTTACTTATATTTGCGAAAATAAATTTATTTCAATACTATACGATTTGATTTCTTTTGAATGCAAAGAAACATTAATAATGTTTTGCAATTGTACTGTGCAACGATTTTAGTATATCGTACCGGTCCAACACAGACATAAATTTTAAAAAAAAGTGAAATTGTCAGTAACATTAGAACTAAGTATAACTTACTGAGTTCTTTTTCGTGTACTACTGGCATGCATATTTATTTTCATTGCTTCTTTAAAGGGAGTCAGCACCCAAAAATGTCGAAAAAAAAACGAGTTTTATTTTGGATTAAATAATAAAATAAATCTTCCAAAATTTTGCCTGAAAGTTTCAGAAAAATGGAAATCTGATCCTTCTTTTTCAAAAGAACTGCAAGTATATATAAGTTTACAGGGGGGAAATAAATACCAGGAAAATTTTAAATAGGAATCAGTATTCCTTTTTCTTTTACTTTAAAAAAAAAATCTGTGCCTCGAAATAAGATGTGATACTTTTCAAGATGCAAACATATTTATACAAACATAGGGAAAAAATCATGTAGTATAACGACAGCAATAAAGAAAGAATACATTCTCAACTGGCTGCAACATCAAAATTTTCTAAAACAAAATACGTATAATTGTGCTTCTTTTGCCACTTAATTTATTTATCTTCTGTAATTATGCAACAATCAGCTTCTTTTTTTATTTACAAGCAAGCTAATGAACATAAATTGATTATGTCCATGTTCATGACTATGATAAATATAAATTACTATCTATAGTTTATTATGTAACAACTAATTTTTTTCGAGCGTTTTTCTCCAAAACAAGTTATACTAGTGTTTTTATGCGAGAAAAAACTTCTATGTTGAGTCATTCGGCTGTTAATAGTATTAAGCATTTTCACTACCTTCCTAGCAATATTGTAAATGAAGTGCACTTCCTTTTCCAGATTGAGGGGAAAAAAAAGAAACATCTTTTTTCTTGTCTTTTCTTTTCTCTATTTTCCTTTTCACACAAAACAACAAAAAGTAAAAATAACTACTAAATCCAATAACTTGTTTTACTTAGTTGTTCATGCAAAAAGGATTCTAACAATTTTGAACAGGGTTATAAAAACGGCTTAATAAAAGACTTTTTTTATTTTTTAGGGCCACCGAAAAAGGGGTGAATTTTTGAAAAATTTACGAATTCAGCAGAAGTAATTGCATAGGCGTAATGGTTTTAAGTGAAACTAAAATTCGGGTACGTGTTTTTAGAGACTTAGTAGTTTGTTTGTTCCTTTTGATATACGGCGAACTTAAAGAGATATTCCTTTGTATCATATTGGAAATCCAATTTTTAAGTACACATTACCATTTAAAGTTCTAAATTATTTATTTCATAATTACTTAAACCTGTCATACGAGCAAAATAGGCTTAAATATGATATGTAATGGTAAAGGTGAGAAACTAAATGTGTAGCTGGGATGTAAAGAGCAACATAGATATAATGCCTTTTATAAGCAATTTTAAAAACTGAAATCTTATATTAACGTTAAAAGTCATAAGTCCAAAAATTATGATAACCAATTTTTCACTTTAAAAACACTATAAATGAAAATTCAGTGAATAAATAATTAATCACGAAAAAAACCCCCTTTAATCACATCTCCTGGAAAGTTTTGTTTTTGTGACATATAGGTTAATAAATAAATAAAGATAAAAAGTAGCTATATTCTAACGTTAAAATGAGGGGTGGAACAAGAGTCGACTGTTTTTGGCATCGAAAAAGCGTACGAGTATAAAACCGAGTGAATTTTGACATTGAGACAAAGAGAAATAGATGTTAGCTACTTTCCAGTTTAGAACAAAACAGAACGTAACTTTCAAATATATTTTGATATCGTAATGCAAGATGAAAAACATCGGAGCGTTTGCAGCAAAAGTAAGAAAGAATATAGTTAAACATATAATAAAACTGGCACAAAAAAAAAGTTTTTTTTTTTGTTTCTGGAACACGACAAGACAAAACTGTCACTCGAAGTTTGATGTCACAATTAAAGGAATTCCTAATTGTTAGGAATCAAAAGATGATAACAAAAAATAGCAAAACGAATGTCATAAACTTGTAAACATTGGAAAGAACTTGAAAATACCGTAAAACATTTATCTTCTGTGTGAAATTATTAATTCGTCACACATTCATGCAGACAAAATAACGTAATCTTGAATGTTATCTGAATCTAGTAGCGAATTATGTGTTATTATATCATATTCTGAGTTTCTTTTGCTCTTATATTACACAGTAAAAAATTCTAGCTCAACTTTTTACCAAAAAATGAAAAAAAAAAAAAAAAAAGGTGAAATTTAGCTGCAACCAACATTTGGTACTAAAATTGAACCAATATTAGGGTTCCTAGTTTTACATTTATGGTAAATTAGGTATAGCTACACCATTATGATGGCTCAACTTAGTACCAAAAGTTGGCTTTAGCTGAACTTCACCATTTTTTCCCCTTTTTTTTGGTGAAAGGTTGAACTAATTTTTTTTACATTGTAGCAAATAATTATTTAAAGGATTTTTTGCAGATGTTTGACTAATAGGTTTCGAAGAAAACTGTCTTTTAGCACTGAAGTATACAGTAAAGGACTGTTTCCGCTCTCCCCTTTATACGTCGTTTGCATTTATTTTTGCCTCTTTTCACCACAGCCTTAATTCTTCAGTAACAATTTTAACGCTGACACTCCATATAACCTCTTCAGACCCCAGAACTAAGCACAAATAATTTTGACGTATTTTTTTGGTTCTCTGATTTAAAAAATGATTACAAAACAAAATAACTAAAAATTTTTTTTTTTAAATTTTAATTAATAATTAGTTTAAATAATAATTAATGCCCAATTTCCATATTTTCCATGTTTAAAGCGGATTAATTTCAAAAACAATTGGGTGTTTTAGCTTTCAAAGTGCACAAATAGTAGTTAATAAACAGTATTTTAAAATGTACCCAATTGGGTACACATGGAATGAAGAGATTATATGGCTGAAATTTCGGTTTCATATGTAGTTTTCTCTTTCTAACATTCCTTTTTGTTCTACTCATGTTTTACCTGTTCCCCTCTACCCCAACATGGGGAAACTTATCCTAGAAAGCGTGTTGGAGGTGCTAGAGGAGGATAGGTTGGAGAACGGACAATGGAGGCAATTCATACAGCGTCATAGGTCACGTGATAGCGATGTAAGCGGTGTAAAAAAAGAAAGCTGTAGCATCGCTTAACTTCGAATTAGACCAATCTAATTAAAACTAGGCCTAAATAAAATTCTACGTCATTAAAAACTAGGACTAAATAAAGTTCTACGTTATATAAAATTAACACTATAAATTAAATACTATAGCTATTGTAATAAATAATAAATTTTTTTTATAATGATTAATTAAAGGTAAATTACTTAATAGTCAGAAAAAGTTGTGAAACTAGTCTAATTTTAAGATAGCTAATTTTTCTACTTGAACTCCTCATAGAACTCAATTAAAAAATTTGGTAAACAAATCAGCGATCACCGTTATCACGTGACGCAATGAATTGCCTCCATTGGAAAGGTTAGTCAGAGCTCATTTTATAAGTGTTAACAATCTTGTTTGACTAATAAGCTACTCTTTAATAAAGTTGTGTTG
Source organism: Octonoba sinensis (assembly GCA_038502835.1). Taxonomy (NCBI): domain Eukaryota; kingdom Metazoa; phylum Arthropoda; class Arachnida; order Araneae; family Uloboridae; genus Octonoba; species Octonoba sinensis. The sequence goes on along the minus strand of CM076605.1, from coordinate 8,529,806 downwards.
TTAAGAACGCGCGGTTTTTACTATGCCGTGGTAGCCTTGTGGTTAGGCTGTCGGGATTCCAACCGAAGATTGGGTGTTCGATACCCGACCCGATGAAGGCCCACCATGTACCCTTAGAGGTACGTGCATGTAACATCCGTGAACCCTGAAGTCCCGAGGCAGTTCTGAGGTACTGGAGGATGGAGAATTTCCCTTCCCTTCATTCTTAGATCAAAAAAGGAAGGTGGCGTATTTGTAATGGTGCCATCTGGTGTCATCCACATACAACTTGAGATAAGTCGTACTTACACCGTTTTGGTGCTTATCTAAACGGAAGGCGCTCTTTACTGCCTTAATTCCTGGTCGCTCTATGGTGAAGGGGAGTTGGATACTTAAGTGGCATTGGAAACAACAAAAACAACAACAACGTGCTTTTTCTGTACTGTTTGTGTCTTAAAAACTGAAATGTCTAGGAAGCGCAAAACACTCTCATTGAAAGTTCACTTTGAAATCTTGACCAGAGTGCATGATTAATAAAAATAGAACTGGTAAAAACAGGTGAACTTCCCAATTTCCTCCTTAAAAACTATTATCTACGACAGGAGCAAAACATCAAGAACAGGGGAGAAGCTTGCGAAAATATTTTTACTTATTTTCATTAAAAAAAAGTAGTACTATCTGAGAAAAATGAAAGTACAGAAAAACCCCGTTATATTGCGCCTCAGTATACCGCGGAATCGGATATACCACGGTTTCTATCATGTCCCCCGATATTTAAATCGCCCTTTAACATGTCATTTAAAGTTTATTCCTTATTTACCATTGTAAATAAAGCCAGCCCGAGCACACAAGTATACGAACCAAAGAGCTGCCATCCCCCACCACACAGACTAACCGATAAAGACCGATGGTAATAGACCAGATGGACACATTTTTCATGCTTATACCTTTTGTATTCTAGATTCTTTAGCGTTCCTAAAAAGTAAATATATTTTCCAGCCTGAGTTAGTGTGTATACTGGCTTAAAACATTGTTTTTCTGAGAAGTGCGTTCCTCCCCTTCCAAATCTAGTTTTTTCTTAGGACCTTTTCACAATCCCATATTGATAACATAAAGATATTTTTAAGCTCCCTTTTTCTCAGAGCAAAATTGGTTTATAACCTATCGCTCGACAAACTGATTGCGCAGTTTAGATGAGGGCCTCGAGCGCAGCAATTACAGTAAATAAAATAATAGCAAAGAAGAAACGAACAAATTATGCTATAGAAGACAAGTTATGAGTAATTGATAAAGTTAAAAATGATGCAACAAAAGAGTGTATTATTTCGTATTATGGTTCTGCGGTATAGATTCACTATGCCACGAAATGTTTTAACGCGGGTACCAAACATGTCTGCCGACACCCGCGTTTTCACGGGGTTTTACTGTATTACGTTATTATTACTTTGTATTAGTAGGATTAATTTCGTAATCATTACTACTTTAGTAAAAATTCGATAATAAGTCTTTCCATTTATATGTCCTTTTAGATCAGTCACTTGAAAAACGATAAACAGTGTTCTACTGAAGAGATAAAACTAAGGCTTTACGCTGAAAGATAGAAGGGTGGAGGAGAAAGCCTCTTTAATATATCTCTACTTTTCTTTTCAATGCAATGATCTCCACGTGGTACTATTACACATAAACTGACGTGAGACCTATTTATCCTTATTAGACGTGACAGTTCATAACTTACATTAATTCCCTTTGCTATCTACTAAAATCTGCTGGATATTTACAATTATTATTAAACTGAATCTCTGCCTGAATAAAAGATAGCCTTTACGTCCAGAGAATTGAAGTAATTGGCGAACTTTTCGCTTAAGTAGCTTTTTGTAAGAAACTATAAAGTGAAATGAATGGACTAAATACCTCTAGGATTACTTTAAGATTTCAAAAAGTAATATAATAGAAATGGGTAAAAACAGAATAAATATGAGTTCGGGGACAAGGGTTTTAAATGTTAAATCTAAAGCTAATGTGTTTTCTTTTGTGTACGTGAGCTAAGATTTTAGTTAACTGAATATGTTTAATGTTTCATTTCATGATAATTTATTAAAAGAATAATTCTATTGGAAATGAAAATGTTGTTTTACTTTGTAATAAAATATAAGTATAAAGTATATGAAGTATAGTTTATGCAAAATTAAGAGGATAGTGCAGTAAAAGAAGAAAAAAGTGTATGTGAAAAATAAGTATAATGTTAATCAGACACAACTAATACTATTATCCTTACTTTCGTGCAGTTTTATTTTGTAAATGTTACGTACAGGACATGTTTACTTTTTTGGTAGCATAATTACCGAGTGTCTTGCGAAATAACTCTTGATTCAAAATTAAATTAGCCACAAAAGGGAGATGAAAATAAATAAACGCTTTTCTGAAAGCAAAAGCTGTAAGAATCTTATACAAAATGATCGAAATTTTTTGTAAAATTTGCCAGTAAATGTTACTGTGTACTACTGTATATCGCTGTAAAAATAAACGTTTGCACATAATTACGTCATCTTTGAGCCCCTATAATAGGAGAGGCCGACGGCATCGGCCATCTTGGAGCAAGCGTACTTTTCGCGCAACTGGTAGATTTCCCTTCTTGGCGACTCATCACCATATAGCGCGTCTTTTCGCCTCGCTGGTTTTCTTCTGCTCAGCGCATGTAATCTCTTCACATAATTTCACAATGAGTTTTCAAAATTAACAAAAAGGATTGAAAAATGAAGCAAATTTGGCGAAACTATACAATTAGTTGGCGAGCATTCCAGTCGCACTTAGATTAGTTATTTTATTCAATATCGAAAATCAAAATACTTCATATTATTCATGCAATTTATTTGTGAGGCAGTTTTTAATTAACAACGGCAACAGAAATGCAATTAACAGAAAAAGAATTCACGTCTTATTCATGTTTACAAATATGATGTTCTAGTAACCCTATACGAGCGACTTGCTTCCTATTTCCAAGAAATACAAAATAAAAAAAGATACTGACGAAAAAATTAAACAAATTAGTAAATATTGCAGAGCATCATATAAAGTTAGAAAATGGTAATACTATGAGAAATACACTAATATTTACATTAAACAATCGAACACTGTTTCCAGGCTCCCAGTAGCTTCTCTTGCAATTAATTATTCATTTATTTTCTCTTTCAGCGTCTACAGAAAATCTGAGAGCTGAAATCCTTTTTTTAAGAACCATTACTCATTTCTTTTATTTGTAAATAATTGTCAGTAATTTTTACAGGTTTTGAGAAACTGCTTCTATTGCTTTGAAATTTTGCTTCGTATAAATAAAATGTCATTTCTACCAACGACTTTAATTTTCTAACCGACATTTTTTAAAAAATTGATTTCAAAATGCTCTTTCTTTTCTCCCTCCCCTTTTTATAGAATTAAATTGCAAGTAAGATCTATTTCACACTGATGTTTCGTATCACAGTCATACTTAAAATAACACTTTCAAAACATATTAATCTATTTCAGAATTCTAAATATTTGTTTTTCCGTTTCTCGTTTTTACTTCGCTTAGCATTATATTTGATGACTCGGTTTCTTTTAATTTCGTTGATACAGTCTTTTATTCCATGCTTCGAAAACCTATAAATTTGCATGAATCTCAGAACAGTTTTTAAGATTACCATCTTGTTTTATTCAACGTACTTACTGTTCTTTTTGAATTAAAAATGACATTAAATATCATACAGAAAGATCTAACAAATCGGTTTCTTTCCGTTTCGGGAGGCTGACGATGGTTATTATTATTATTATTATTATTAGCCAAATCAATCTACTATATCATTTTTGGGTTGCCGTTGGCGATGTTTAAATATTTTTCGCAAAAACAAACTCCACACACTAAACAAATTGATTTAGCAAAAAACAACATCTATCGCCAGCCCCCTGAATTGGAAAAACCAAAAATTGGAGTGGAAGTTTAATCATAAAACAATATACATAAAAAAATCTTTATTTAAACTCTCTATGTAGTAAGGCAAGGTGAACAATTATAAAAAGGAATAAAATATATCCTGTTAAATAAAGTCCAATATAAAAACGATAAATAAATTAAGCATTAATTTTCAACAGATAAAAATGAAAATGTAGAACATGTTCTAAATAAGTTCAGTTAAATATATTTGGTATCAAGAAATTCTTAAGTTAGATATTATTTTAAAAAGTAATCCTTTCTAAATACCGTAAATAAACTTTAGCGTTGAAAAATATTCCAGAAAATGACGAACAATAATAGTAAAAGTTCAAAAATAATTCAATCTGAAAGAGCTACGCAAAGCTGCAAATGAGCGAACCGATTCTAAAGACATATGCAATTTCCTTTCAATACAAAGATAATATCGTCGTAGAGGAGACATGAGTTAAACTTCAATGAGAACTCTTGTAATTTAGTTCATGTTTTTCCCCGTGGTGCGCTAGTGAAATCGACACTACAAAACGGCTTGAGAGTTGACCCTCTGGTTTATGATTACTCTGTGGTTTGAGCTATCCCGCGATGACATCACAATCTTTTTAACAAAACTGATCTTACTAGGATCATTTCTTGTGAGAGTCGGTATTACGACTGCAAGGCCGTCTGCTGATAACTTTTGCAACTGATTTCGAAATTATGTTTGCTTAGTTTTTCTGTAAATGTACCTTATATCGTTTCATTCTTTTTTTTTTTTTGCTAATTTTGTGGTTTCTGAGTCAATACATTTTGGAATCGGGGACTGTTTCGCTGCACAGCCTGTCCTAGTTCTGAACAGTTCATAGGACCAAAGTTCGCCCAGCGGTCGAAATTGGACCGTAATTCATTAACATCCTTATTTACCAAGCGTTGCGAAACCTCTGTCAAACACTCGAATCGCCAAAATGAGCGTTCTTATTGGTGGAGGAAACCTTTGATCTGCAGCTCGAAGGTCCAAATCGGCTAATGAATAAGGCCGTTAAAGTTTCAAGCTCGGACTCAAACTTTTAAACATTTTCGTTTTTCTGTTTGGCAACAATTTGTTTTGTTTAAATGTATTTCAATTAACGATAATCTCTCTGTGCAAAGTAATAGAAATAAAATTTCACGTTAAATTAAAGCACAAATGAGCATTAAAACGCAGACATATGTTTCGGGATCGCTTGGAATCCCTTTTTCAATGCGACAGGGAGCTTCTAGATGCAAAACATCCAAATGAAGCAGACGGAACAACAAAAACAAAGCTTATATAGCCTAAGAATTAACTGTAAACCAATGAGAATAAAGGCAGTGTGAAGTGGAAGTAGAAGTAGTATTAAAGGCACCAATAAGAGAGCAACAAACGAATGTAGTTGGAAGTACAGAAAGTAAAAAGGAATATCAATAAAAACAAAGAAAAAGACAACAGCGTGCATAAAAATGTGAAAATACATGAAAATTGCAAAAAAATAAAATAAAATACAAAGAATAAAATGGAAATAAAATAAGTACAGAAAATACCAAAACAAAAAGCAAAACAAAGTACACATGCAAAAGAGGGGGAGGGGGGGGGGAGAAAGAAAAAAAAAAAAAAAAAAAGGAAAACTAACAAGAAAACCAAGAAAGAACAACAAATTAAAGGAACTTATGCCAGACCTGTGAAAAATAAGGAGTTGAGGAAGAATCATTAACCAAATTAGAACTATTCCTGTTAATATGATAAGCTTCCCAAAAGTCAAGTTCTAAAGGGGAAGAACATTTTTGAATAATTTTCCCAGAATTGAAATCAAAAGAGTGGTTGGAATTCCAACAATGTTGAGCAATGCTAGACTTATTCAGCTCTTGCTTTCGTACATAACCTTTATGCTCATTTAACCGAATTTTCAGAGCACGTTTTGTCTGTCCAATGTAAGAAAGGCCGCAACGGCAACTAATTTGGTAAATACCCCAAGTATTAAGTTGATCAACAGGATCTTTAAGAGAAGAGAAGGAAAGTTTGTTGCTAGGAGCAAAAACAACTTGAAATTGAAACCTTTTTAGGATTTTAGCAATACGAAAACTTACAGAATGAAAGAATGGTAACACAACCAAATCCTTTCTAGAAACCACATGATTGGGACCAGAAGTTTTTTTAGAAAGTTTGTTATGAATAGAATCAATTAAAGAGTGAGAAAATCCTCTATCAACAGCTACAGCTTTCAGATAGTTGAGTTCAATCTTGAGAAGCTCAGGAGAAGAGCAAATATTAATAGCACGATGGACAAGAGCATTAAAAGCCGAATATTTTTGGTTGGGAGGATGAGACGATAGTCTGTGAGGAGGTAAAGAAACAGCGAAAGGTTTACGATAGACAGAAGTTGTGAAACCAGACTCACTCCTAGAAATCAAAACATCAAGAAACGCGAGGCTACTATTAAGTTCTTTCTCACAAGAAAACTGGATATTAGAATCAATGGAGTTCATAATCGAAAGAGCATCATCAATACCTAACAAGTTACTGTCCGTTAGGACAAAACAATCATCCACATAACGAACATAAAATTGAAATTGCAATTTTTGGAATAGTTTTTCCTCAAAATAATGCATATAGAAATCACTTAAAATAGGACTAAGAGGACTTCCCATGGCTAGGCCATCTACCATAGCATAGAATTTACCATTGAATACAAAAGTGCTCAGTTGCAAGCACACACGAGTAAGAAAAACTAATTCCTCGATTTCCACAGAAGTAAAATGGAATTCAGAAAGCCTTTTCCTGAGGCAAGTCAAAGCGCCATCAACAGGAACATTAGTAAACAAAGAATTAACATCAAAAGAGGCCATAACCGAATTATTCGGAACGAAGTTATGAAGTTTCTTAACAAAATCGGTGGAATTTTTAACAGTGAAAACATTCCGACTCCTAAGTGGAGAAAACACAGAAACTAAATACTTGGAAAGTTTATATGAAGCAGTGCCAATATTGGAAACAATTGGTCTGAAAGGAATACCTGCCATGTGTACCTTCGGTAAAGCATAGAAACGCGCACAATTAGCAACAGAAGGAATCACAGACCGTTTAGCAATCAAAGGAATAGAATGAACAGACTTAACAGCAGAAGAAATAGCTTTTAACTCCTTGTCGCTAGGATCTTTATAAATTTCAGAATTATTGCTCCGGTTGAAAAAGCTTTCAAATTTAGTGCCTTAACTTCCACTCAAAAAGAGTCAGTTCGGCATCTTATTGCTTCCAATGTTGATTTCAATTCAAATGTTCCTAATATTGGTTTTACCCATTCCGTGAAACGCTGTGTCAATAATTTAGTTTCAAATTCTGATTTGGTCATTACCAAAGCTGACAAGGGTGGTCAGATTGTTGTTCTTAATAAATCATCTTATGTTGAAAAAACTGATGATTTAATTGCTTCTGGTCCTTATTCTGAAATGGGTAAAACCAATATAGGTAAAACCAATATTAGGAACATTTGAATTGAAATCAACATTGGAAGCAATAAGATGCCGAACTGACTCTTTTTGAGTGGAAGTTAAGGCACTAAATTTGAAAGCTTTTTCAACCGGAGCAATAATTCTGAAATTTATAAAGATCCTAGCGACAAGGAGTTAAAAGCTATTTCTTCTGCTGTTAAGTCTGTTCATTCTATTCCTTTGATTGCTAAACGGTCTGTGATTCCTTCTGTTGCTAATTGTGCGCGTTTCTATGCTTTACCGAAGGTACACATGGCAGGTATTCCTTTCAGACCAATTGTTTCCAATATTGGCACTGCTTCATATAAACTTTCCAAGTATTTAGTTTCTGTGTTTTCTCCACTTAGGAGTCGGAATGTTTTCACTGTTAAAAATTCCACCGATTTTGTTAAGAAACTTCATAACTTCGTTCCGAATAATTCGGTTATGGCCTCTTTTGATGTTAATTCTTTGTTTACTAATGTTCCTGTTGATGGCGCTTTGACTTGCCTCAGGAAAAGGCTTTCTGAATTCCATTTTACTTCTGTGGAAATCGAGGAATTAGTTTTTCTTACTCGTGTGTGCTTGCAACTGAGCACTTTTGTATTCAATGGTAAATTCTATGCTATGGTAGATGGCCTAGCCATGGGAAGTCCTCTTAGTCCTATTTTAAGTGATTTCTATATGCATTATTTTGAGGAAAAACTATTCCAAAAATTGCAATTTCAATTTTATGTTCGTTATGTGGATGATTGTTTTGTCCTAACGGACAGTAACTTGTTAGGTATTGATGATGCTCTTTCGATTATGAACTCCATTGATTCTAATATCCAGTTTTCTTGTGAGAAAGAACTTAATAGTAGCCTCGCGTTTCTTGATGTTTTGATTTCTAGGAGTGAGTCTGGTTTCACAACTTCTGTCTATCGTAAACCTTTCGCTGTTTCTTTACCTCCTCACAGACTATCGTCTCATCCTCCCAACCAAAAATATTCGGCTTTTAATGCTCTTGTCCATCGTGCTATTAATATTTGCTCTTCTCCTGAGCTTCTCAAGATTGAACTCAACTATCTGAAAGCTGTAGCTGTTGATAGAGGATTTTCTCACTCTTTAATTGATTCTATTCATAACAAACTTTCTAAAAAAACTTCTGGTCCCAATCATGTGGTTTCTAGAAAGGATTTGGTTGTGTTACCATTCTTTCATTCTGTAAGTTTTCGTATTGCTAAAATCCTAAAAAGGTTTCAATTTCAAGTTGTTTTTGCTCCTAGCAACAAACTTTCCTTCTCTTCTCTTAAAGATCCTGTTGATCAACTTAATACTTGGGGTATTTACCAAATTAGTTGCCGTTGCGGCCTTTCTTACATTGGACAGACAAAACGTGCTCTGAAAATTCGGTTAAATGAGCATAAAGGTTATGTACGAAAGCAAGCGCTGAATAAGTCTAGCATTGCTCAACATTGTTGGAATTCCAACCACTCTTTTGATTTCAATTCTGGGAAAATTATTCAAAAATGTTCTTCCCCTTTAGAACTTGACTTTTGGGAAGCTTATCATATTAACAGGAATAGTTCTAATTTGGTTAATGATTCTTCCTCAACTCCTTATTTTTCACAGGTCTGGCATAAGTTCCTTTAATTTGTTGTTCTTTCTTGGTTTTCTTGTTAGTTTTCCTTTTTTTTTTTTTTTTTTTCTTTCTCCCCCCCCCTCCCCCTCTTTTGCATGTGTACTTTGTTTTGCTTTTTGTTTTGGTATTTTCTGTACTTATTTTATTTCCATTTTATTCTTTGTATTTTATTTTATTTTTTTGCAATTTTCATGTATTTTCACATTTTTATGCACGCTGTTGTCTTTTTCTTTGTTTTTATTGATATTCCTTTTTACTTTCTGTACTTCCAACTACATTCGTTTGTTGCTCTCTTATTGGTGCCTTTAATACTACTTCTACTTCCACTTCACACTGCCTTTATTCTCATTGGTTTACAGTTAATTCTTAGGCTATATAAGCTTTGTTTTTGTTGTTCTGTCTGCTTCATTTGGATGTTTTGAATCTAGAAGCTCCCTGTCGCATTGAAAAAGGGATTCCAAGCGATCCCGAAACATATGTCTGCGTTTTAATGCTCATTTGTGCTTTAATTTAACGTGAAATTTTATTTCGATAATCTCTCCTTTCTTCGTTGAATTATAAACAGTAAAAAATGTATTGAGTATTGTGCCAATATTTTAGATTGTAGATGTAAGGAGTAGTATGAAAGTATGACGAATAAAGACTTCTAAAGAAAGGGTTCGTATCTACGTAGAAAGTAACAGAAAAAAACTATTTCTAACATTTTTTATGGTTAACACTGAAACTCATCAGTAGCTACTAAAAAAAGTAGGAAAATCGGTTGAAAACAGAAGAGGAAATTGTACTTAACTGTTTTGTGTTTGGCGATTTATATAAAGATATTTTAAAACTTTTAATAAACAAAAGCACCCGATCGATTTTTTATCAAACGTAAAAGCAGATAAATTCATAAAATATCAGAACCATTTTTTGTTTTATTGAAGCTATAAACTGTACAAAAAAATCCTCTGTTGTGCAATGTATTTTTATATGAAAGTCAATAGCAATGTTTCGGGAGCTTATTGTTTACCATGAAGGATTTTCAACGTTTCTATTTACTTTAGAAAATATGTTAGAAATGTGTTAACACAATAATCTAAAACATATATTTGAAAAAAAAAAAGAAAAGAAAGAAACCTTTTCCTGATTTCATTCTTTCGAATCCATCGATAAAAGAATTCTAAGCGGATTACAGGATCAGCTTTCTTTCTGCCGATGCCTTTCAAAAATCTATAAATGGAGTTGAAGTGAAGTGCATTGCTACGATAAGACGATAAAATCATAACCCGCCAGTAATGCTGACAGACTGCAGGCGATTGTTTGGTTTTTAACTAGAACGTTATGTCAGTAGAATTTAGTAAAGTGCTATTACAAAATGCGGTTTTAATTTCGGAAGCATGAATGGTTTAAAAAAGCGCAGAACACAATTAAAAGTGTTATAATTAAAATTAGTTTTATGTAAATAATGTCATAAACAGTATATTAAACGTTACAAAAGGGGTACTTCCAAAATGTATTATCACTTGTTTTTCTGCCATGTTCATTGCATCAAAAAGAGAATAAAGTAAAGCATTGATCTAATTTATTGAAAAATAAATTAGCAAGAGATAAGCAATGCCTATGGGTCGTGATTATGATAGTTTAAGTGGTTCACTCCTGTATATCAAAAACTAGTTTAACATTGTGAGATAAACGGTTCTCTATTTCGGTGGATGTACTAAATAACACGAAAATGTGCATACAAAGGTAAATTTTTGTGTTGGTTACTAATTTAATATTTAAAATAATGAAAAAAAAAAAAAAAAGCGCTGGCTGTGCAGCTGAAGCCCGAAATTATACTAAAGTTTAAAAGCCAAATATTTTAATGTACAATTAGCTTGTATTGAGAGGAAAGTGGATTTCAATAGAAGCTGCACTAATTGATTTAACACCAGAAAAAACAAATGTAATGAATAATTGAAGTATGCGTAAGAAATGAATTATTTCTTTGTTTGTTTAAAAATTGGCTGTATTTTGTTTAAGAATATTGTTACGAATTTTGGGGTACCGATGTTGCTTCTTGCCAATCTTGGCGGCATCTGGATCACGTGATAGATAATTCTAGTCTTTGATGAAATTTCTGGAATATTCCTGTCACGTGATCCACGATGCTTTATATATATCTCCGGCAAAGAGTTTAGTTCAGTTCACGTGTTAGACTTTGGCGAGTGCCTGATAGTCTGAGTCATAAGCTTCGTGCTTGTTCTTTTCGTATTTGGTAAAAAAATAAAGAATTACCCTTGGTTCTAAGGTAATGTGTGAATTCAGAGAAATATATTTTTGTGAAATTTGTATATAGTGTAAATAGTTCATAAAATAAATTGCTCTGTGTGTTTTCTAAAAGGAGTTATTGAAATTTAAAGTAAGAAGAAGAACCCGTAACAATATAAAGTATTAAATATACTGCATTTTTTTTTCAATCATTTTTTTCGTACCTATAAATACAATGATGTCAGTAATGTTAACTAAGCAAATGAATTTATTTTTAACAAGTGTATTGTATATTTTTCAAGATCGTTTCGTGCATTTTTAACTGAAAGAAAACTATTAATAATTCAATAACGAGGTTCGTTTCAAAGGGTTGAACAAAAACGAGTCTAGTTATAATTGTCAAAATTTTTCTTTGCATAACCTCTTCAGACCCCAAAACTAAGCACAAACAATTTTCACGGAATTTTTTGGTTCTCTAATTGAAAATATGATTACAAAACAAAATTACTAAATTTTATTATTTTAACTAATAATTATTTTAAATAATAATTAATGCCCTATTTCCATATCTAAAACAAAGTAAACTATCTGTTGATCAATTTCAAAAACAATTGGGTATTTTAGCTTTCAAATTGCACAAACAGTATTTAATAAGCAATATTAAAATGTACCCAATTGGGTACACTTGGAATGAAGAGGTTAAGTGAATTAAGGCCAATTTAGAAAAAAAAAAAAACAAGTATGTTATTGTATAGATGCTAAACCTTATACTATTCATTCATATTCACATCTAATAAGTAAAAGATAATATGTTAATAAAATTGGATTGATTTTAAAAAAGTTTGCCGATTTTTTTGCTTACGTTTTCTTTTTGTTCGAATATCTCGTGAGCAGATAGTATGGGACAGGTGCTGAAGAAAATACAAAGTCTAAATCAAAATCTGCAGTCTTTATTTAATGCTCAGTGAAGATACACCATCTGAGTCAAAATTATGAAGTCTGTTTCTGCAATCAAATCAAATAAAATCAATCAAATCAAGTCAAATCTGCTCTGCAGAGGGAAATACGAACATATATAGCGAAGAGGGTTACTGTATTCTTGGCGACGGATGGTTCCGCCAAAAGACGCAAACAGGGAGATTTAACGGGCGCCATTTTGAGTCCGAAATATCGTGAAATGGATCTTTTGCTTGTTCCTTTTAAGGAAAAATGTCAAGAAATAAATATTGTATACAAAAGAGTAGTAGAAAGCTTTAAAATTTTCTCTTAATGTCTTATGAAGAAAGAAGTTATTTACTATTTGTTCGGGTATAAATTCATACTAAATTATTGCCTGAATATCTAATATTCTAATATTTTACTGATATTTTAACGAAATATGTGTTTTACGAAAATGTTCAGATTCCTTTTTCAGCCTTAACTTTTACAAAGTATAATTAAGAATTAGTTGTTTACAAAAATGCAAAAGACTAGTTTTTGCCTGCTTTTGAACAAGTTAATATGAAAAGTGGAAAAAAAAAATAATGTTGAAATACAAATGCTCGCTACTTCTTAAGATAAGCTGTCACTTTTTTTCTTTTTCTTTCAACCACTCTACTTTAAGTGGATCTAGACGCAAAAAGTGATTAAGATTGTCGTGAGCATATAAATGTAGTAAATTTCAAGAGAATATTTTCATGAAAAAAAGAAGGAAACGAAATCCGTTTGAGAAGATTTTCAAGAAAAGCACGCGTAATGCTTTTTCGATCTTCTTTTGGAAAATGAAAGAAATGGATTACTTCGTCACAATTGTTATTTTTTAAGTAAAGAATTGAAAGAAATCATATAGGGTTAAGAAGTTGTATTAGTTTATGAAGTAAGTTTTTTTTTTTTTGAAAATTGTTCGGTAGATTTTCAAAATTAGTTTTGAAATTAGTTTTTATGATGGTTTTCTTAGGTACACAGTAGAAAACTCGTGTACAAACTATCACCAAAAAAAAAAAAAAAAAAAAAAACAAGAATTTCCGTTTAGAACTATACGAGCCTACTTTCCCGTATACACCGAATTCAAATTTATAATCTAGTTATCTCTCTCTCTGTCTTTCCCGTTTAGTTTTAGTTCTTAATTGCTTCAAATATACCTTTTTCAACGGTTAATAGATATTCATTCAATCATTCATTTATTAAGTCATTTATGTATTTAGTCACTCATTTATTCATTCATTCTTTTGCTTATTCATTTATCATTCATTGATTCAAAAATATTCTTGAAAATCCCGATCAAAAATTTCATAGGAAAAAAGGCTCCTTAGTTCTGGATGAACTTTCTATTTTTACATGTTCTACGTCATAAGAGCTTTCCGATAGAGTTTGTTCCAAGCAAATCGGTCCGTTAGATCAGGAATTATATAGGATTGAAATTTCCCCGCAGGCGGTATGTTAATTTTTTTTAACTGTTCAAAAATGAACAAAAATTGTTCAAATCAATATTTCACGCCAAGAACTTCTTCCAGTGAGCTTGTTCATGGGATCTTGTACCCGGAGCTTACATAATTTGCTTCATTTTCGCCCATAGGCGCTAATGTTAAATTTTTTTGAACTGTTCAAAATTGAACGAAAAATTGTTCAAATAAAATATGGAAATGAGATGTCCTCGCCGAGATCTTTCGAATGCAAAAAGAATTTTTCGAATCGGACAATTCGTTCAAAAGTTATTAGGGGGGGGGGGGGACAGACCGACAGACAGACAGACCGACAGACACACTTTTCCCCCATCTCAAAACCCTACTTTCAAATTTTTTATTTTTCAATCTTTATTTAATTACTTATTTTTGACTTTTCTTGATTTTTAACGATATTTTCACGATACATTAAGCCTTCTTTCATGCTTTATTATTATTTTTTTTTACTTTTACGAGAAAGTAGGCTAAAAAAAGGGGGGAAAAGTGTGAAATTTAGCTACAATCAACATTTGGAACGAGAGTTACAACCAAATGTTGGTTGCAGCTAAATTTCACAATATTTTCAATTTTTTTGAAGAAAGATTGAAACTGGAATTTTTATAATGTATAAATTAAAAGAATATATTGTATTTGATAAAAAGACAGATGCCTAGATGTTTTAATGTTATTGTCACGTTAGTATATAATAGCAAGACTAGAAAATAAAATATTCAAATATTGTTCTCAACTCAGTAGGTAATAAACAAGTAATAAATCTTGAAAGCGTGTTTGTCTCTGACTCTACAAAAGCTATATTTACGTAGAAATGGACATCAGACACGTTATGCATAATTATCTCAACGACATACTATCCTTTATAATCGGGAGTATCAAAATTTCCCTTTTGCCCACTCTTCCCCTACACACACAAAAAAAAAAAAAAAGTCAATCCTCAAATATTAATCTTCCGTTTCTTTAAAAAAAATGCTTGAATTACGTAGTACTGTATCCCGTTCATATACCTTACTGATGATTTTCTATACTTTAGAATTTTTCATACATGTGAATGATTCACAAGCAAATAACATGTATTTCTGAAAAACAAAATGTTTAACTGCTACAATATTTCCATTTTTTCCTTCTAAAGCGGATAAATAGTGAGAAAGAAATAAGTTTGACTTAAAGCATACTTTTCAGTAAAATTTAACCTTCCGAAGTAGTACTTTTTTCCAAAAATATTTCAATAGTACACTAATAATTAGCATAAATTAATCTGCTAATTGACAAAATGTAATTCAAAGTAGATAATGATTAAAAATGGGAGAAAAGGATCTTGTCACTCATAAATATTTACAAGAGAAAACGCACCATGTATTTATTAACTTTATTCTTCATGAAGATAAGAATTAGTAAAATATAATTCTTTTCTCAATTTCCTTTTAAAAATGCGTTTGCGTTAATTAAAATTAGTTTAAAAACTTTTTGAAAGCAAAAATATGCCTGCTTATATTTAGAATTCTGCTCAAAAAATTAAAATTAAGAAAAGTGTTTACATATTCACACTAAATGAATATTTCAAATTAATTTTTGCTTCGGTATCGCACATTAATATCATGCGATTAATGTTATTTAATTTATTTAATATGCATCAAAATTTGAAAAATATGGTCTCTAAGATTTAACTATTAACATTTTAACGAGAAGAAATTATTAACAAAAAATAAAAACTGAGATGTATATTCATTTCAATTTCACATTGTAGCACACATTATTTAAAATCATGTTTTGCAATTAGTTCTTTATTTTTTTACCAAACTACCCCTTAACTCGATTTGCATTAAAATTGCAATGCATAACTTTCAGTGATTAAATATTTATATATGCGTAATTTATACTAAACGAATAGCAAAGAAGATATTCGGAAATTAACTTGAGTAATTTAAATAACCTAAATTAAAGTTGACAGGCTTTTGAATCTGCAGAAATTCTAATTGATCAGCATATGATTTTTTTATTATGCATCTTACTACTATTATAAATGCGAAAGTTTGGATTTATGTTTGTTACTCAATCACGCCAGAACGGTTGAACGGATCTGGGTGAAATTTGGTAAAGAGATAGATGGTAGACTGGAATAGCCCGTAGGCTACTTTTTAAAACAGAAAAATTTACTGTTTCCGTGGTATGTGTTTATATGAAAATGGTACATTACCGTAAGTTAGATGGTATGGCTGGATACAGTGAAACCCCTCAAATCCGAAATCCCGGGATATCCGAACGAGTTTTTCTTAACAATTTTAACTTTGAAAAACACCCACAAAAAAAAAGAGAAACTTATTTATTTTGTCATAAAACAATTACTATAACCTTATTTTATATAATTAGTTGAAATATTGACAAAGAAGTTCAGTTAGCATACCTAAAAAGTTGTAATTGTGTCTACATATTATATCATGCAGTATTGAAAAACAGTAAAAGTTGGTTATTGAAAGCTTTTAGGTTAATCACTTTGCAAAAACAATGAAATAACAACAGAAACCCACAAAATATCACTAAATCTTTCACTTGTAATCAGCTATTTTCAAGTATCGAAGTGACGAATGTTCGTTATTATGCCGTAATGAGGGTTCATGGATATTTTTCGGCTAATCCGAACAAATTGAAATCCGAACAGGCTACAGCCCTATTAGTTCGGATTTGAGGGGCTTCACTGTAGTTATAGATGAAAATGAATCGCTCAAGTGGTGGAGCACTCGGCACATAACTGAGGGACCTGTGTTCGAGTACGAAACCGGACTAACATAGTTTTACTCAATAGCATTTAGGCTGCTTTTTATCCCGGAAAAATTTACGGTTCTCGTGGATAGGACTGTTTGTTTTTCACAGAGCAAGAGGGTCGAAAAAAAACATTTTTTTTTTGCATAGTGTAAGTTAAGGAGATGATATAGGTTACTTTTTACGCCGGAAAAGTGTGCCGTTCCCGTGGGATAGATTTGTTTTTGTTTTTCACTGAGCAAGGGATCGACATGATTTTTTCAGTGCGTTAGTTTAAGGGTTAGAAAATGACATCGGCTACTTCGTATCTCAGGAAACAGCACGGTTCCTATGGAATAGCATATTAATTGTATCCTAAAAGAACCAAGCATTTAAAAGGAGTTTCGTTAAATTTCGTTAAATAGTGTTTCAGCATTGACTGAGTAAAAATCAATTAGTCCGGAAGGGGACTCGAATCCAGGTCTCCCAGTTACGCACGGAGTGCTCTACCTCAGCTATCAGTCCTATACTGATATCCTTGCATATTTATCTATAACTATAGAATCACACCGTCCGTCTTACGGTAATGCACCATTTTTACATAATGAAACCTAGATTTAAATATCTTTAACAGTTAATTCATAAACTAATTCAGTGATTGCTGTATAAATTTATTCTTTTAAAGCGACCGTTGTGTGTAATTGCTTCATAATGCAGTGCTTTCCATCTCGGTATCACAATTTTTTTTTCCGCCCAGAAATCAGCACACACAAAGGGGCATTGGATCGAGCACTTCGAAAAAAAAAAGTTGTTTAGTGTCATAATGTTCCGGTTTTTAAGCCATCGACGCCTCAACGCCATTTAGTTTTGTTTAGGACTTATTTTGCCACGACCGTCCATAAATGCAGCGCCAAAAAGGACGCTTTTTATAATATTAGCCCACATCGATCCCTTTTGGATAATTCCTTCAGTTCTCACACACATACACAACATTTTCACATGAACGAAGTCGCCAGCTACAGCTAGTATTAAAATGTTATACATACAAGTGGGAGGACGCGGAGTCAAAATAAAAAAGGGCGTTTGTATCACCCCTTGATTACACACTGCATTTTAGGTCAGTTATTGATATTAAAAACACTTTGAAATCAACAAGTGGGAAAACGCTGCTTCTTGGGTCAGTTATTGAAATTAAAAACACTTGGAAATCAACAAGTAGGGGGACGCAGGAGTCAAAATTAAAAAGTGCATTTGTATCACCCCTTGATTACACACTGCTTTCTAGGTCAGTTATTGAAATTAAAAAAAACCTTTGAAATCTACAAGTGGGAGGACGCTAGAATCAAAATTAAAACATATTTCCATCACCCCCTTGCTTACACGCTACTTTCTAGGTTAGTTATTGAAATTAAACACACTTAGAAATCAGAAAGTTGGAGGACGCTTGAGTAAAAAAAAAGCGGACTGGCGTTCCCTCTCGATTACACATTACTACCAAGGCCCGTTATGGCCATTTTAAAAAATAAAGCCTTTTTGAACCAATTTTTAAAATGCAATTTTGCAATCTTTTTAATTTTTCATTTTTTTAGAATACATCGTAGTGATGCATATTGATGTCACAACCGATTAAATTATTTAACAGTTCAATCGAGAATCTGAATTGAACCTGAATTTTACTCAAGAATTTAAATTGTCTTTCGAACATCCCCCTTTATGAACATCAGAAAATATTAATATGTATCTTTTATAGCATAACATGATTAAAAACATCTTTTCAAAGGCGAATTATAACAATAACAGTGCACAACTTAAAATGTACATTAGTACGAAAATGAGAAACAAACGGTTTTTGCTTTTTAAAATTTTATATTTACGCCCACAAAACTATATGTTCTTTTCCATATTAATTATTAAAACACGCAATCTTTCCTTTATATCAGAAAACTTCACCATAATTAAATTATGCTAAAGTTCAGAGACGGTAGATTAAACAAAAGCTAGAAAATAATCAGGGAACAGAAAACACATGAAAGATCAAAGAAGTTTTTAATGAAAATTCTTTAGCAAAATTTAAATTATAAGCAAGAAGAAAGTGGAAATTAACCCAGGCATGTTTCGTGAACGTTTTCTAAATGCTAATCAAACGCTGCTCCTCTCATCAAAGATTTAAGCAATAAAGTTTGTATTTAAAGAAACGAAGTTTTTTTCCTCTCAAGAATTTGTCTCATGCCTCTGAGTTTAAATTTTAATAATATTTTTATTTTCAAAGAGCATATTT
This sequence comes from Octonoba sinensis, assembly GCA_038502835.1. NCBI lineage: Eukaryota > Metazoa > Arthropoda > Arachnida > Araneae > Uloboridae > Octonoba > Octonoba sinensis. The sequence goes on along the minus strand of CM076605.1, from coordinate 8,511,099 downwards.
GTTCATATTGAGGCAAGAACAAGGAGGTGTAGGTTTAAAATGTGATGTGGCCTTTGATTATTTTTCCTCATTGTTTTAATCCAGCGTTTTTCAACCTTTCTACTCTTGCAGGACTCTTTTCAAACTGTCCGTGTTTCAGGGGACCCTACAGTGCGTGTAAACAATTTAACCTACTAATACAAATGTATGATAATGCAATATCTTTAGTTTTGCTGGGATCGCACTAGTTATTATTACACATGGGTGATTATACAATTACGGAAAAGTTTGGAGCGCATTTGTTTCAACATTTTTTATTTATTTATTTCAATGAGCAGAGGGCTGACAGTAAAAATACAATAAGAACACAAGAACAAGAACAAGGAAAAAGTCTTCTCATGTGATCTCTTATATATATATATATATATATAATATATATAAAATAATTTTCTAAAAAAAATCATTTTTAATTAAAAATTTTGTTTTAATTAAAAATCTGGGAAAAATTTAAAAGGATACATAATTAAAGTAAGTCATGAGTCTAAGTACCATTACACCATTTGTTACTTGATATTAGAACTGTTGCTGATTCTGCAAAAATATATTGTATTTGTAATTGATTCCTGATTACAAAAGATTGTATCTATCGTAATTTTGCACCGACTCCTGAAACTATGTTTAAAAGTCACATCGACGTTGTTTAAAGAATTAATTTATTTTTCACTTTTTAGCGCAATTTATAATTTGAAGTCGGTTCTATTTTTTTACAAAAATTATTTTATTAAAAGCATAAATAAAGAGAAGAAAGTCACTTCCTCTCCGGCAGGCTATAAGAGAAAAAAATAAATTGATTTCATTAGAAAGGCTTGTCGCTAGCTCTGCCGGAAAGGAGATCATAAAGCAAATAGGCACCAACAGCACCAACTGATCTAAACGTTTTTTTCTTTTTGTGTTTTTGCATTTGAATTTTCCAAAAAAAAAAAAAAAGAGCTAATATCGCCAAAAAATTTTAAGTCTAGGTTTTTTAGAATATGGAAATTATGGCTATGGGACAGAGACACTTTAGTTTTTAATAAACCTGCAGAACAGAAACATGAAAACCGCGTGCGTTCAAGGACAGAATTTGAGAAGGAATGCAGCTTATTAGAATAGCCAGATTAATAACACTTTGAACTGACCTCTGAATGACTTTCCCTTCTCCAACCTTCTGGTTTCGAGGATGTTTCCCTAAAAGGAAGAAAGAAAGTTTGGGACTGTTAGAATGAGAGAAAACGATGCATAACCGAAATTTGCGTCTCATAAATAAAGGATTTGTAAATACATTTTTACTTGTGAAAAGACGTATAAATGCAAACGAGGTATAAATCAGATATGTATAAGTGGCGCTTTACTACATATGTATAAACTGCGCATTGCCCACACGGCGTTGCCCGGGCTGAATTTTAAAAACGTCGCCCACGGCGCTGTCTTTGCTAAGAGTATAAAAAAAATCGCCTGCGGCATAAAGCCTGCAGTGTTTCAAAAACATCGTGTGTCTATTTATTAAAAAAATAAATAAAACATTAGACATTGTCAACGCTTGAAAAAGTAATATAACATGTAGAAAGATCAGTTAAGAAAACTTAGGAACAATTCCATCAGTAGGGTCAGATTTGTCACCAGAGGGCAATTAAAGCAGCCAAATTGTAGCACGGCGTCATTTATTGCGTTACTTTCCATCTGAAATGAGTCTTAGCGATGATCTTAGATTGATTGCAAGAATGAAATTGCAATATCATATTAATTTTATTTTCCAGCCATGGTGAACTGGTGTCTCGCTAAACGAAAGATAAGTTTTATAATGAAATGAAGCTTCGCTAGCGGTACCATAGAGGGGAAATCGTAGGTGACAATATTAATAATTAAATGATACTGTAAACCATACCTAAAGAACGTATCCACAATTTTGTTAGTATTCTTTATCGCGGGTTTATCACCTACGCCTAATTAAAAAAGTCAAATTGCAGCGTGTCGTCATTAGCCACGTTATTTGAAATCTAGAATAAACTATAAAAGTCCGTAAACTTTTCGAGGCGATATTTATTTAAATGCTATTGCTAAATCAAGGAAATCGTAAAAGCGGGGAGACGGAACTTTTATGAAGTTCAATGTCGGATTTAAAACCTATTACTGATTTGAGAAAAAGGTTAAATCGAAAATATGCTTTATTATTGTTTTATCTTTATTAAACTAAACTATTTTGAAAAATAAATTTTATATTGAAATTCAGCTAACACTATTCACCCGGAGTTGAGAAAACTGCTAATTATTATTTTGGGTCAAAGTAAGCCTTAAGAAATCGAACTAAAAAGCTTATAACTGGCGTTCTTATTGACTTAGAAACTTCGAACAATTTTCATCTTGTGCAAAAAAATCCGCACTTTCGATCGATATATTATATTAATATGTGCAAGGTTTTTGTCACCCCCATATTGGGGAATTTATGGGGAAATTTGCGTAAAATTGGAATTAAAAAAGAACTACCTGTCGGATTTTTTTCTAACGGGTCTATGATTCGCCCTCTTGAAACACTCTGTCTATTGATGAAAACCGCAATTAAATCCGTTGCGTAGTTTAAAAGGTCTCAGCGTACAGACACGGGAAGCGACTTTGTTTTATATTCTTTTAAGATACCTCAAGTTCAGTTCGAAGTTAACGTAAAGAATACCGTCGTGTAAGAAATTTGCTTTAGCAGCAGAAAAAATTTCAGCATTCGAACACCATTTATTCTGCAAGAAACAGAAGCAGTTAAGAAATAATAGTGTCTTTACTAGATGCGGAATATTTAATGCACTTTTCAAAAAACTATTATAATGTTATGTTATTCGCATGTAAAATTAAAATAAAAAACCCGCAAACATTTTTTGTCTTTTCTTTTTCTAAACTCAAGAGGGAAAAACCGGTAAGAGTATATTGGTAGAAAAAAATAGCGATCAATTAAGAAAAATGCCTACCGCCGCACAATTGGATCATGTGTGTTTTTAAGGAGGGAAAAGAGATGGAACTTTTAAAAAATTAGCACAATGAATGTAAAAAAAATATTATGTTGCTTCAAAAAATGCAGCAACAAATATTTTTATACATTTTTTACTGAAATTTGAAACAAAAATGCTTTTCAAAAACCAGCGTTCTATAAAACCTCGTATTATACGAAATTATTTCAAATTGTTTTATGTTTTTTAGATTAACTTAATTTACTCCAATACGTTTTTTGTTGTTTTAATACAATAGTTTCCGAGTTAGTAAAAACGGCACTTTTGTATTTAACAACTCTTAGAAGATGCTGTTTTAGGTCATTATACATATTCTTCAGAGTCTTCGTGGCCTTTTTCAAAAAAATATTATGAGGCCGTGGTAGCCAAGAGGTTAGGATGTCATACTTCCAACAGGAAGATTGTGTGTTCAATACCCGACCCGCTGAAGGACAACCATTTACATTTGGGGATATGTGCATGTAACAACTGTGGACCCTGAAGTCCCGAGGCAGTTCCGAGGGTACAGGAGGGTGGATAATTTCCCTTCCCTTCACTCTTAGTTCAAAGGGGAGCTTGGATACCCAAGTGGCATTAGAATCAAAACTATTATTCCAAACATTTTTTTTAAAGACGTTACTTTCCAAGGAACAATATATATATATATCTCTGAATCTGAAATTCAATAAAGTCTTTGTAAAACGTCTTCTTTCATAACAATACAAATGGTTTTCGGAATATAAACAAAATTAGTGTTACAGCTTGCACTATTTCAGTGAAAGAACATCAAACGTATTTGCATTTACTTACAATTGTATTTGTTTACAGTAAGAGACTTCTAATGAAAGACTGAAAAGAACATGTACTTTATAGTCGCAATTTAAATATTTAAAATAGGAATTAATAATTTTAGTAATGAAAACTTGTGTTTGCTTTGATTAGGGAAATTAACTTCAAAATCTAAATGAGCAATTTTTGAATCCACTGTAAGTTATAAAGCACTTGAAATTAGCAGTAGCTAGTTTGTATAAAATTAGATTTGTGATTGAAAAATAATGATCAACTTTTAAAAGATGATGAAACCGTGTATAATGAATAGATGAAAGAAATTTATGATCGCAAGGAAATTCAAGATTGAATCTGAAAGATGCGTTGTCTACTGCGAGTAATTAAACTTTCTTTGAAACTTAACTAAATAATAATCAAGTCATTCAATCTTTGATACACATTAATATTTGAGTGAAAAAAAAAGCTTCCGGAAATGAGCTTGTGTATTGAAAATATTGAAGTATTCGTTTTAATCTCGGAGAAGTTGGGAATTGCAAAATGATAAAAAGATGAATGTTTAAAGCAGGAAGAGAAAACAACAAACTTTCATGTAATCTTATTCCGTCCTATCGCTGACGGATGAAAAGCGAAACGCATTTGGAACAAATGGTTACCTTAATTAAAATGCTTTTAATTAGAACTGATAAAAAATATCGAAATGTTTTGAAACAGTTAATCTTTTGTCTAGAATTATTCATTGGTTACATATTGTCGATGTTTTGGTAAATGTTAGTAAGTCAAAAACTAAACTTTTGAGACATTGTCAGTTTAAATTTTCAAAACATTATGAAAAACATTATTTTACGGAACCTTAATTCCAACGATAAATTTTCCTTTTGCAAATTTTAAGTTGTGTATTTGGTTTATATCATGAAAAAAATAATTGCGAATTATAATTCACTGTAGGCAATCTGGCATTCCCTCCCCTGCGTTCTTTCTTTTTCTTTTTTGTGAACTTGGTATATTTTACCTGATCAGCGACAACACGTTTTTAAGATAGAGTAAAAAAATGAGTCATTTTTAATTTTTTTTTCTCTTCTGAAATAGCAAAAAGAAAAAGAAAAGAGGAAAGAAAAAAGATATTCTGCGAAACTTTTAAGCTTGTGTCTACTTCTCTAATTTAAGTCGTCACAAAGTACTTTACTTCAAAAGTAGCATTGGGCTTAAAAGCAAATCATTAGAAAAATTGTACGGCATAAAGAAAAGTGGTAGAAAAACCGCAGATAGCTTATGCTAGAAAAGTATGAATATTAATGCACTTTAAAAACTAAACACATTTTAAAAACCAATCAAATTCCCTAAAACACCTATAATACTAGAAAAAGAAAGTTAAAAAAAAATCTGTGTGGTATTTGATATCAGATGTTGTTTAGAAAGATAATTTTTTAAACCTAGATAAATGCTTGAATTCTTTTTTTCCTATAAGACAATATGAAGTAGCAGCAACAATATGCTAAGATTTCTATTGTAAACAAAAAAAAAAAAAAAATAAATAAAACTTATCCCAAATGAAACAAGGAAAATTTCATATGAGAATATTTTGGTCCCATAATGTTACAAAGTTTGAAAAACTTTGTACCCCATTTTTTGGCTGATTTGCTGCCTCTAAAATTTGGAAAAAGTCGCAACTGCTTTTTACGTAATTTTACTTTTCTGGTCAACTATGCAGGGTTTCTAATTCGCTTTTAAGTAAGTATCCTACATTTTTATAAATGTTTCGGAAAGATGAATTACTGTGGAAGGGATGAGTGTCAGGAGGATGTTTCGCATCAAAAGTTGCCGGATAACCAAAATTGTCCTTCATTGAGCCGGATAACCAAAGTTATCCTTCATTGAGCGGGAAGCGAAAGTTCTCCTTCCTTGAGCGGGATAATCAAAGTTCTCCTTCGTTGAGCGGGAAACCAAAGTTCTCCTTCATTGTGCCGGATACCCAAAGTTCTTCTTCATTGAGCCGGATAACCAAAGTTCTCCTTCCCTTCCCCCCATGTACTTCAATAGACGAACAACTTAATCATTCCGTATTGGCCAATAATTACACCATATGTTAACAGCATACCTAAAGTACTGAAGAGAATACTTTTTCTAATATTTACAATGTTCCAAATTGTTAGAACAATATCTTGTGAAGAAATTTTCATAATCAGACGAATCGATATAGACGTATATCCTTTCAGACTTATGGAATGGACTTGATGCCCTACTTCATCGGCAGTGCTTGCCATTTTTGATGCAAAAGATAGAGTCACAAGAAGGAACAAAGAATTGATTATAACGTATGGAGTTGTAAGAAATACTGCCGTATGACGTACATGCACAATCAAGAAGCCTTCGAAAAATATGGACACTATCCAATAATTTACGCACAAAAATATTATACACGAGTTTATTTTGTCAAACTTCAACACTAAATGACTAATTTGGTTGTGCACTTCCAATAAGCAGTGAGGATGATTTGGCTGTAACAGCATCTCATTGTAATTTTTCAAGACCTTTGTAAAAATCCAACACATCATGCTGTAATAGATTTCAAAGATGTGTATCCAAGCATGTGGCGCACTTTCTGATGCCATTTTGAAGAGAAATATAATACTTGAGGATAATTTATTGATCTTTATTTGAAAAATTTCATATTCTTCAACTTTCCTAAAACATAACAAGATGAAAGGAATGCATATGTATAATACATGAATCAACACACACACAATTTTAATGAAAAAATTATAAAATTTAACGTTGATGTTTTCATTGCATTTATCTTTTAACATTAGGATGGAGGTTTGAGTCACATCACACACATTTTTTCTATTTCGAAAAATATTGCAAATAACCATGAAGCAAATGACGTCACAAGCACGGAATGGCAGTTCATAAAAATTTGCTGTACCACAGCATAAATGGTAAATATATTTTATAATATGATATATAAGATAAACATGGGTCACAGCAGAAAACATACGCCCTAACGCAATAAGAATCACCACTAAAATTCTACAACGCGTTGCTTTAATTTTTAATGGTATTCCATAAATTGCAAAACAGAAGAATACAGGTTTGAAAACGTTTCCGAGTGAAGCAATTGAGTGCTGATGCACGTTCATGATCAGTTCAGAGTATTGTGAAATATTGTAGTTCAGGTTTTGTGTTTCATCTAGCTGCACAGAGCTGGAACCATTCAATAAAACAGCGAACGTGTGAACTTTATAATTCAACAATTGTATTATTGTTATCATATTTTATCTATATTTTAAAAGCAGCAAACTCTTTTCAATATTCCTTCCCATACCAATTATATAAAGAAGTTTGTCCGGATTATATTCAAAGCGCCATTTCAGTTTTATAAATTGAATCTTGCAGAAAGGCACATAATAGATTTTAAAAGCGCTCGTAGCTGTTATATCTGTGAATGATTTTCCATTAACCGATACAGAAACACACATTTGAGCTTTTTTATTAGATAATTTTCCGAACAATTATCTGAAATATCAGGATTTTTTTAACGCATGAAAAATTGGGAGCATCTTTTAAATTGATAAAGTAAATGTGTTTTCCAAAAATTGGGAGATACAGATATTAGATGCAACATGCAATAAAGGAAAGTAGCAATTTTCTTTCTTTGCAACTTCATTTTATTATCTCATGTTCGTGATTCTCCCGTAGTATTCTATTATTCCAGGGCAGTTTCAACTTTAGTTTTTCCCAAATTCAAAACTTTTAAGTTATAAGTTTTATTGCTGTGAAGTATAGATGCTCAGAGAGGTATGCGTGCAGTTAGAATACGGAATTTTAGACACTTCTGCGCTTAGCAGAAAAGAATGAATTCATTCAAATTTTAGAAACATTCGTTTTGCAAGTGCGTTTGTTTAGCACATGACTTAGAATGCTCGCCCTGCTGCTTGTTGCAAGCAACTAAACTTAGAAAATGGTATATAGCATCAGTTCGGAAGAAATCAAGTATGCTAAACGAACTAGAACGAGGTAAAAAACGGCACATTTCTTATACAAGCAGTTGTACCCTTTTAACATAAACGGATTCCTCTTGGCATTCTGCGCAGCAGATTGCTTTGGTTGAGGGTAGAATTGTACGTAATATTGTAATAAACTTTTCACTACGGAGATGGAACGACTGTTGTCCCAGAGAAAATTCTCTTTTTGTTGCAATACTATTAGTATAAATTTGGTATTCAGATAACATTTTCCCCATAAAAGATCCCTATACTAGTGTAAATTCTGTTTTACAGTTAAAAAAAAAAGCAAAAAATATCTGTTCACTAATAAACAATAGTAGAAATATGTGCTGAAAGTGCATTAATTCCTTCTGAGGTTTCCGTCGTCAAAGGAATATAAAATAAAAAAAGTAAATTTATGTTACATCAATACTCTTATAAAAAAAACTAGTTATTTTTTATTTCTCTTTCTCCTGTTTAGCTAAACCAGTGGTTCCCAATCTCTTTCGCATCGCGACCCAATTTTTAACAACCAAGCAACCCGAGACCCCGTATAAGTACCCAAGCACTTTTTCACGAAAGTATTTTGACATTCCAAGCTGGTTTCTGAATCCAACACCACTGTTAATGTATCTATTTTATAATGTCTACGGACACTGTAAACAGAAATTACAGTTGAGTTGGACTAACGGACTCCATTTTCACTTGAACACATACGGAATTTACGGAACGATTATGATGAAAGCGCCATCATGTATTGAAAGTACAATTATAATAATAATAATAATAATAATAATAATAATAATAATAATAAAACGCCTACTTAGGCTGCAGATTTGACCAGAAGGCACCTGACCTTGAGAGAATTAATTTCTTGTTACGGAGAAGGAGGAGAGATTCTTGCATTGATGCAGAGCAATAGCCGTCGTAAGCGTTGTTGGAGCGGAAACCTGTTTTTTCACTCCTATTTTAACTAATGAAATCATTTAATTTTTCTCTTATTGAAAAGCTATATTTCATTAAAAAAAACAATTAAAACCTTGTTCAATTTTTACTTTTTTTAAAATGAAATATGTCTCTCACGTGTGGGACATATACGTATATGTCTCCTTTCCATAGAATGCTCCTGAAGTGTAAGCAGTATGCTTCATCTCACAAATGTTTTACACACACCCTGAAAATTTAAGGATTCTTAACGCTTCGAATGAAAAGGGGAAAACTTTCAGCTTTTTTTCGAAATTCGTTGCAGTACAATAGATTTATTTTCTAAAGGGAAAACGGCAATGAAAATGTAATAGAACATCCAGAGATAGTATAATTCTATTTTAGGGCTCACAATAATTATGTATCTTTATCACCTCAACTGCAGTTATTTCCATATGCATTAATAATAAATTCTCTGCCACAAAATTCTCAAAGTATTTTCCTAGAACTTGTCTTTAATTAATCACACGCTACGCAGCAATTTATCATCATAATAAGATCGTCGAAGGATTCTTATAGCTTCCAACAACATCTTCAGCAACAACAGAATAAAATAAAAAAAGAAACGATACAATATGTTGGAGTTTCTACTTCCACTGGAAGGGTTCGAAAATATAACATTGATGTATTATCTGTTTCGTAAGTGATAAAGTTTGTTCTGTGCATGATCGATGGAAGAACCGACCACCTGCGTTAAGATTCCATTGTCGGTATAGGATAAAAAATAGACGTTCAAGTACTCGACTAAGATAAATTATAAAGTTTTAAGATATAAGTAGTTTCCAAGACTCTTGAAACGTATTATTCTGTTTAGTTAATACTAGAAAACTACTTGGCGTTTCCCGCTACGATATTAAGCAAAAATATATCAGTCTCTCATACATGCTGAACTGCATTAAGTTTAAATTAAATGCTCATTTAATAAGGCTTACCTTATTTTAACAAGGCCACAAAGCCTAGCTTTACTACGTTTAACAAGGTCACCTTCATAAAACAAAGGTTCATTAAAGGGTCATTTTAGACCTACCTTAATCTTTATGCAAAGCTATAGCTTCGGGGCAACAACTGACGTTCTGCTTATTCTAGAGGTTTCGAACAATCTTAAACTGACGTAGTTTTATCAACTTAAAAGTAATATAAAATTTTAGACAATGATTTAAAATAAGTACCAAAGCTGTACATGCGAAATTATTAGGTTGAAGCCATCATGGAAGTCTTTTCTATATGTTTCGTATGAGTATTTTAAAATAAAAAATAAGCTGTATTTTTCAGTGATTGGCGTCAAAAACTAACCATCATCAATTCCTTTTAAAACTCATGCGCATTTCGTTCTTTATCTTGCATAACTTTTTGCGCAGGATAGTCAACAAAAATATTTTTGTAGACATACACCAACTACAGAATGTCGACAATCACCGGTGAATGTCGATATTTATCACCCTCAGACCGGTGATTGTAGACATTTTCCGATTTCGGACATTTACACACTGTTAAAACTGGATACTTAAAAATAAGAAAAATGTACTCATTTTTGAGTACTTCACGTTCTTATAATAGCTCCGAGTACTTAACTCTTAAATTTGAGAAATGCACGTTCTCATTTTTTTGAGTACGTTCAGGGGCTCGAATATGAGTATGTATCAAAACACATACTCATATTTTTGAGTGCATACCTGAATCGAATATGAGTATGTATCAAAACACACATACTCATATTTTTGAGTAAATACCTGCTTTACACCGCAATGCAAAACTATACTTACGTTTCTGTCTTTTTTTTTTTTAGGGATTCCTAAAAGTTAACATTAACGGTGCCGCAAATTAAATTTACGGTCACTCGCTAACTGCTGACCATTGGGATTGCACCCTTTATTTTTATCATGATAATAACATAGTACTTTGTATAACATATTGAATAACATAGGATTAATAACATAATTGAGTAATATATAGTATAATAATAATAATAATAACAATATACAAAAATCTGTACAAAAAAATTGAACATGAAGATTTATATCAATTGAGATATAAATCTCATGTTCAATTATAGATGGGCTTTGCATACACATGTGAAACAATATGTCATTTAAGATATACTGCTCAAATGCATATGCAACGTTACAAAAATAAATACGCATTGAAGCATAATAACAAATATAACGTTTCAATGCATATTAAAAACACCCCGTCGGATAGGATTATCTCCGAAATCTCTACTACCCTAACAAATAATTACCCTAACATGGAAAAACCTAACATAAAAAAACCTAACTTGTAAAATACCCTAACAATATAAAAAAAGTGAAAAAATGTGCGAAAATGCAAAAAACGTAAAAGTTCAGGTAAATAGCTCAGTGTCTTCTTCTTGATCATCATTGAGTTTCTAACAAAAAGTACAAATAATTAATATCGAAATAATAGGCTGTATAAAGGCAGTTCTTAGGTTTAAGATAAAATTAATACTCAATAATAGTCAATACTTCGCATTTTTAATACAATACTTTATAAAAAAAATAGTAATAACTGAATAAATCATTTAATATATTAAAAATTAAATTTAGAATGCCTGAAATATAAGCTCACAAATTTAGCATTCAAATATCTGAATAATGTTGAAATACAAAAATTTTAATAACATATTTTGGGGCAAGTTATATCAGTCAGTAAGCATACATATTACTTATACATGAGCACTTAGAGAATTACTCGTATGTTTGCATTCAAAGGAAATTAACACAATAAAACAGATACACAAGTGCAAATAGTTCAGTTTTTTATTTTAAAACTTACTTCTTTAATGTAAAAATTATTTTCTGGATATGCAAGGGAAGAAAAAAAAGGAATGGTTGGCACTTATGTTATATGCTGCTTGCTCAGCAAATGCAAAGTTTTTAAAATATGGAAGTATCAATTACAATCTTGCATGTTCCGTTAAGTAAAAAGCAAATATGCAAATTATGCTAATTTTCGATTATAATAATTTTTCACATCATTTTAAAAATTATTGGAATATTAATTCTGTTTTAAACAACTGATTTAATAAATTATTATTTAATAGATTAAAATGCTTTATACCATAAAATTCATCTACTTCTGCCCGAAAAGATTGAAATTTTATAGCTACTTTAATTTAAGTAAACTTGTGTTTTTATATTTAACAATTCAATATTCATTTTCATATTGCATGTTCGATTTATTTGAAAAAATAAATAAATACAAGATTATTTGAATATATTCTTAATTATTAATGAAAACAAATATTACTATATATTGTCTTAGTCCACAGACAAGAAAAGTTTGTTAATTTATTATTGTTAATGGATTCAAGTTTTTCCAGTCAATCCTACTTACATGAAACACACAAAAAAAAAAAAAAAAAAAAATTAAAATATAGAAGAAATGATGAGGAACTGTTTCTGAAATTCACAAGCAAAACACGTGCAAAAGACATTAGCTAAGAATTAGGCAATGGAATTTGATTAAATAACGATTATTTGCATAATAAAAAGTAAAATGATATTTCTTACTTTCAAAGTTAGTGTAGAATTCCTTCATTTTCAATTCTTCCAGCTTTTCCTTGACCGAACTCCATTGTTTTCAACCAAAACAAAACTTCCACCAGCCGTGGAACAAGAATGAGACGTTTACGTTAGTTGAGTACGCATTTCTTCAAAACCACCGGCGTATTCTTGCGCGCGACTTAACACATTTGCTCAAGATATAGTTCGTAATTTCGAAGAGTGAAAACTTGTATGTTCTGCACCTTAAAAGGTTCATAATAGTATACTCATTCACTAAATAATTTCTTTTGCTATTTTTAATATGCGATTAGAATAACAAGTGATTATATTTAGATCTACCCACAAGCTCATTTTTAAATCAGAATCATCACTTCTATTTGAACGCTTAATGTTCTCGTTTTTGAGTTTATTTTACTTAGAAAAAAAAACAAGTACATTGAAGTACTTATTTTTAAGTTGATTTTTTTTAACAGTGCAGCAACATATACATATATAAGAGCTCGTTTGTGTGTTAGTTTGTATATATGCTTGTACTTTGTTGTTTGTATATATGCTTGTAAAATAAGTTAATATTTTCTATTTTTTATTGTTGAAAATAAAAAACTAATTTGAATTTTGAAGTTTTGTTCTTTACCTTTCCCATATTGAATTTCATACTAAATTTCATTCCACAATCCGTCGATTAGTGTGACTTTCAATAGTGAAAGTACAAGCATATATACAAACTAACACACATACGAGCTCTTATATATGTATATGTTGCTGTAAATGTCCGAAATCGGAAAATGTCTACAATCACCGGTCTAAGGGATGATAAATATCGACATTCACCGGTGATTGTCGACATTCTGTAGTTGGTGTATGTCTACAAAAATATTTTTGTTGACTATCCTGCGCAAAAAGTTATGCAAGATAAAGAACGAAATGCGCATGAGTTTTAAAAGGAATTGATGATGGTTAGTTTTTGACGCCAATCACTGAAAAATACAGCTTATTTTTTATTTTAAAATACTTATACGAAACATATAGAAAAGAGTTTCATGATGGCTTCAACCTAATAATTTCGCATGTACAGCTTTGGTACTTATTTTAAATCCTTGTAAAAAGTGGATAGAAAAGACTTTTTGAAAGGAACAAAAATCATTCTTAAGTAATTACAAAAAAAATTAAGCATTTTGTAACCAAAATTAGTAAGGAAAGTCATTTTTAGTTCTTTCTTCCGTATCATTTGAAAGGTTTTGGTTAAAGACTAACGGAGAATAATAACGCTTAAAGGCCGATAATACACGATTAATTTTGCAATTGACACGATTTTATGCGTTGGCTCGTGTTTAGAGTGGCCTTAGTCTGAGGTTAAGAGATTTAGACTATACTATAGCAGTGAGGAGTGATAAGAAACTCCGTTAATATAGAACCCAATTATTTATATTCGGTTACCTGTGAAGAGCACAGGGAAGAAAGGCAAAATGTCAATTTTTCCAATGTTCGAGAAAATCACGTTTCAAAATTAAATTTTTCGCCTTTCTTCATTGTAGAGTAAACTTTTGGGTGAGTTTTCTTGATCCTTCCCCTTTCTTACCTGTTAAATTAGCGATACACTTCAAAAACTCAGTGCTGCCGCATTAAACTCAATTCGAACAAAAAATTGACATTTCGCCTTTTTTCCGTGCACTAACCTTTTATTTGGAGTAGTAAAGCACTCTTTCCGTGCATTAAATGAAAGCTAAACATAAAATAGATTTTAAAAACTTGATTTATTTCACATTTTGCAGCTATGTTGTAGGAAAATTAATTCTTTCATTCACGCCAACACGTTGTGCTCCAGTGAGAAAAATAATATAAAATAAATATCGTAGAAAGTCACGCTGGTGAAATTTTAACTTTGATTTTGCGTCTCAACAAGTTAGATAACAAAGTGCATAACAGGTTTTCCCCATGTTTGGATTGGAACTTTAATTTCTTTTTGTCAATGTAGCTCTAGAGTAGTTCTCGCCAAACTTTTAAAGACACTGAGCAACCATACCGTTTTCAAATTCTCCTAATAGCTACCCCCTCGACTCTATAAAAAAATACCGCAGGGCAGAAATAGTCAACTCAATTCTCAGTGTCTCAGTTAATCTACTCTCAGTTGTTGTACGGTACGAGGCGCAAATACATTTTTCACTGCTAAGGTAGCCGCATTGTAAGGAAAGCATATGTCCAGTTTTTAGTAGATGTAATGATACAATCGTAGCGAAAAACCAAGCATTAAGTTCGAAAAGGACTTTTTAAAAATTCTTTGTACTAAAATAAGGAATTTCAATATAATTTGCAATTAAACAGTCAAGAAAAGTTTAAATTAATTAATTTTTTCGTTCTCATGTTTTGTTCGCATTCGTTCGAATGTTTAAAACGTTCGCTTTAAACATTATCATTTGGACAGATATGCAAATACTGTTATTGATATGTCCAATGCAGTGTTTCTTCTTGCACCGGCAGTGACGTTATACTTTGTTTTTCACATTTTTCTCGTAAACTATGGATCGTAATGGAACGCTTCTTTGGGCAGTTTTTATGTACTCCCAACGAGGAATCTAGCTGTACAGATTTTATGCGGTCGTTTTGGGACACCCTGTATACTTGTAATATATTTAGGCAAAATATTGCGTAATATTTTGCCATTGTGTGAAACATTTTATCAGTTTGAAATGATTGTTTCGCGGTCTCTTTTCTGAAATTTATGGTTCACCGATTTTATTGTTTTGCCCTCTGCCCCCCTAGATTTGCTCTGGGGCCCCCAAGAGGGCCATATGGCTCCCGTTGAGAAACCCTGCTCTGGAGGATTGTCTTTTGTTTTCCTCTTCATTTAGTTTGGGATTGAGAGGGTATTTTATCCTTTTCGTCGGATCGCTTTCCCTCCATGTTAAATCAATTGCTGATGAGACTCTAGATATTATATAGCACTCAAACAGAGGGAATGTAGGTATGCATTTGTTTAATTGAAAGTTAACATATAGTGAAGCATCTTCTGAAAAGTATTATATCAGGAACTTGTGTATGCAATACAAGACGTAAGACGTCGTTTTCATTTAATACACATTTCCCAAAACATTCTCTGCGTCGCAATGTCTCAACCCACAACAATATCAAAACCATGCGAGACACAAGCAAAAAATGATTTTTTAAAAAATTATTCTGTTTTTATTAAAATAGATCCATGAACATATTTTTATAGTAATACGGTTCTTGTCATAAACCTGAACGTTTGTTTGACTGTCCTTCTCTGATGCGGATAATCATTTTTGCTGAACTAGCAAAACTTAATAATTGTCGCAGAGAATTTCCTCAAATCATTTTTTGTTTGAACATTCAAGTTAATTTATTACTGCCCGACTCATTCAAGCAAAATTGTACTTATTATTCGAATAAAAAAATATGACAATTAATAAATCTATCGGAGCTTTTCATTAACACTTGCAATTTTCCTTTTTTTTTTTTTTTTGCAGCTGAAATGTGCATTTATTTATTTCTGCTTTGTCCATTTTAGTTATTATAATTATTTTGTGCATTTGGGGAACAAACAAAAAGTGTAAAGGAAGTCTTATTTTAGTTAAATCAAAACCTGTCATTCCTTTTTATTCTTTAATAAAACGTTTTTATCCCACTGTATTTTATTTTGATATCCTTCGTACGGTAATTTGAAAAGCATGGATATTTTAGAGCGATAAAAGTACTAGTCATTGGCGAAAGTATTAAAGTTTTTTTTTCCTCTTCAGACCATTTCCTT
Organism: Octonoba sinensis; assembly: GCA_038502835.1. Taxonomy (NCBI): domain Eukaryota; kingdom Metazoa; phylum Arthropoda; class Arachnida; order Araneae; family Uloboridae; genus Octonoba; species Octonoba sinensis. Next base: position 8,495,063 of record CM076605.1, on the reverse strand, counting down.
TCAATTTATATGCAGGTATAATATATTTTAAGCCTAAAAAGAAGAGAAAGGAAGCGATTTCCTTTTGATCAAATGTAGGATCTGACTTTAGAAAATTGTGTCAAAATTTGAGACAAATGAATAGCAGTGCAGAAAAAATGCAAACAACAACGGGAATGAAAAAGTTTGGAAAAAAAAACCGATGTTGGATACATTCAACAAGCGGAATTTCGATGAAAAATTTTAATATTTCTGTAATGTAAATTTGACGAAAAATGTCATAGGCGTATCACAAGAGGAGAGTGTTTTTGGAAATGTTGGAGTTTTGGAGAAGTACATTAAAAAAACAGGTTTAATAATTATGTATTTCAATGATGCAATTTTCTGCACGTTTTTGTGAAATAGTTCAATATTGATATTGGTGTAAGGTTAACTGAATTGCATTGTTTTTTTCTTCCTATTTTTTTCTTTGCCTTTAAAATATCATTTATCGCAGAATAAAGAAAAATAAATTAAAAAACCCCCTTTGTGGCTGAAAATTTGGTTTCAATGTATATAAATGATTCTACAGCCTGCTTCCTAAATTTCTAAGCGGAAAACACAACAGCTTTATAGTATTTGCTTCAGTTAAAAATAAATTCTAATACTTTTGTCAGAAGAAGGTATTTTCTAGAATTAAAATTATGCATTAGTGCTAATTCAAATGATCAAATTTTCGTTTAATATTATTTGAACATAATTTTTTAAATGTTCCGGCAAGTCTATAATTTCATTACAGATGTCTTGTTTTTACGGATTAGTGTAACGGATTTATTACTTAATAACTAGATATTTTACAATTTTTTGAAAACTTTTTAATGTATTTGAAATATATGGTGTTTTTCATAATATGTCTTCAACTTTTAAACGAATACATCTTTAAACTACAATGCACTTCCTAATTTTGTATAGTATTCTTAATAGAATGCAAATTCTGAAGCAAATATTTAAACGCATTAAGCTTCAAACTGCAAAACACTTTATATTTTGCATATTGCATCTTATTCTGCTAAGATATATGTGGGAAAATCCCGGAAATCTAATTCCACGCAAGATATAGTTCTGTGAACAGCCTCTAGAAAAATAACCCGAGGGAGACAATCGCCATCTCACTAAAGTTCATTGCCGACTGGAACACTAAAGTAATTCCAGTAGTTATTGTGCTGTTTTATTGCCCCTTTCCCAAGCAAGTAAACAACTAGCAATTTGCAACCCAAGCGCTATTCAGACATCAGTCTATGAATTTTGTACTTGTAAAGTTTGCATTTAAAACACACAGGGCCAGAAAATTATCGTATTTACAAACTATACGTTGGCGATATAATCAAGCAACTGCTACAATTTCTAACAGCGCTTTGATTTTCCAAATTAAAGTTCTGTTGCAAAAATTGAATTGAAACTAGATTTTCGGTGAAGATGATACGGGTTGCTTATGGCTGCAGCTGTATATTACACATTTTCATAAGCTCAATGGGTGTGATGTTGCTTTAGAATAACGTTTTATTAATAATTTTAAGCAACAGACGTAGTCTATATTTGCAATTTCTTTCCTCGTAGTACCAATATTTCTGTATTCAGAAAGAAGTCTATGATTTGGAGCTTTAATGAAGCTTTTCAAATGTTGCAAAATCACTGTCCAAAACTACGTTACTTAAATAGTTATATAATTAAAACAAAAGAATATCTTGTGGGATCTATCATGAATTTAATCTATTGTTAAACCCCCGTACTTTACCCTTCGTAATTCAGTATAAAACTATTAGTTTTAAGGAGATATGCCTATTTTGTCCCCCGCCTCCTTTTTTGTACTGATTCATGACGTGCATGTTCTTCTCTTTAAATTAATGCACAGAAATATTATTTGAAAACATTTATCTTTTGGAATTCGTGTATCTTTAGTAATTCCTATTCGTACTACACACGAATAATGTGTGGAAAATATTTTAAATCCTTTGCAGCGAACCCGGTGTTAAATTCCCCGCAAAATATAAACATAACCATTTTCTATTTTGGCAGTGACAATAATATGTCTTTAAAATCACATCTTCTCACATCCTTAATACATTTTCGAAAACTTTACAACTTATTTGAAATTGAGAACATTCTCAATTTCCTCATGATTCGTTTCTTTAATAAAACTATGAAATAAGTCAGCAAGTTTAAAGAAAAGGTAACAATTACTTGAGCTCTAGAAAACACCCTTTTTTTTAAACTGTTGTATGCTCAAACCTTTGTTTTGAGAATTCTCTCATTATAATGATATATTTTCTGGCTCTCATTATAATAAAAGATAAAGAAATAAAAACTTCAATTTCAAAAACCAAAGTAATGTTCACTTTGACAGCACTATTTTTTCACTGAAATCAATCACACGTGATGTAACATAGTTAAAATAATATTAGAAACGTGACCCTGAAAATAAAGTGAATATTTCACCATGGCAATTTTCCTTACTATTTCACTTTTCCCTATACAGACAACTAAACGTTATAATAACAAAAATTATAAAATAAATAAATAATATAAATAAATAAATAAATAATATAATAAATAATTAAAAATTTGAACAAATAAGTGAATAAATAAATAAATAAAGAAATAAATAAATGAATGAATGAATAAATAAATAAGTAAATAAATGAATAAACAAGTGAATAAATAAATAAATGAATACGGACCCTTGTTTCGGGGTTAGAAAGAACACTTCTTTTGCTGCATGAAGTGGTGAACTTCGTGGTGCACCTAATTCCAATGGAGCTGAAGTTAGCTTTATCCCTTTTCGTAAATGTTTTTTTCAGTGTAATTTTAACCTGGGGAAAAATATTTGTTTTTACTGTCCGTTTGAATTTATATTGCACCTTATACTATTGGCTTGGTATGTATCTACAACTCCATTGACAGCAATTTGAATCACCTTAAATGCAAAAAGAAGAATAAATCCAGTAAATGCGAGCTGACTTTTGTCAAGATTGGTAATATTTATGACGAGATTTCTACGAAAGCTTCAAAACCATTTCCTATAGTATGTTCCGACAGGACAGCAAAAAAGAACCGTTAGAACTCGTTGTATTGATGTGACAAAAGTTTCAGACTGCTCTACGATAAGATCACAAATCCTTCTTATTTCAGTAGATTGAGTATTCTAATCGATAATTTCAAATATTCTTTTGAAAAATTCGGGAACCGCCCAACCGTTTTCCTTCCATTCTTCTTCCATTGATGCCATTCGCCTAAAATAAACCAAAATTTCATTTCTACAAACCGGATGCTAAAGGAGCATTAATGACCCATGAGGTCATAAATTAGTCATACATCTTCTAAAATTTTTTCAAGACAACTGTTGAAAGAGAGTGGTCTAAGAAAGTTGTCAGAGACGAAACTCGTCTAAGAAATAAGTCAGTTAAATTAAATTTTTATATTCAGCATTTGAAAAGAATTTTTTAAATATATTTTAAAACTAATAATAGTAATAATAATAATAGCAAGATGTAGACATGCATATGCATAGTCATAAAAGATAAATTCGATTGAAATATTATTAAGTATTAACAAAATAATTTTATTTGAAAAATAAAACTTAATGTTTTAACGGTTAGATATGCGGTTTTTTCCTTATTACTTAAATTAATATTTCCTTTTTCTCACATTTCAGCTTTGATTTTTAGCTGAATTGAAAAGAAAATTTATTTTTTCTCTCTCTCTGAATTTAGAGCACTAGATAGATAAATACATTAATCAGAAACAATTCTATTTACCCATTTAATTTTCCGCTTTCGCTTCTAAAATTCCCAAAAGAATTCGGAAATGGAAAGTGTTTTTTGTACGTATGCTTACCTAATTCCTTCTTAGTTTTTCTTTTAAGATTTTGCTTTGAAATTATGCTTTAGAAAAAAAATAATTTCTTAATTTAGAATTTATAAGTTAAAAGCTCAATTGAATGCATTTTAATTGAACTCATTAATTACTGACGTTATCTATTCATTAGTACACCTTTAAAGATATTTTGTTTGAAAATTAGTTTAAAAAGTAGTTATTCTTAACTTCCTTTTTGTTGCCAATTCTGTTTATAGTAATTCATTTATTTATTGTACATTTTTACGCTATTTTTTTAATAATTACTTTATGCTTGGTTTTAATATTATCTCCAGGCCTGAGTTTTAAGAAAATAGTGGGTGCATTCAGACGAGAGACCAGATTGAATTAGATTTTGTATTTTTTAGAAATACAAAGGCATTTACTCTATCTGCTTTATGTTAATAGTTATTTCTTCTTTACTTTAATTCATCCTACATAATTATTGTAGTTACCTTCATTGGTACCTTCATTTTTAGTTATTAAAAAGATGCAAGAACTTTATTTGTGATTATAGAAACGGTGACAGTTTGGACAGTCAATACTGAAACACTGAATTCATTTCACCAGTGGATTATGATCAATGATGCGCTTACACCAAAGTTATCCACTGAGTTTTCCACAAGTTGCGTCAATTTGTTGCTTTTTCTACAAAAAAAAAACTTTTTCTGTCTTCCACTTGTAGATAGACAAATCTTCCACTAAATTTTGGTTTCCCGCGGAGTGTCGGTATAGATCAAAGAAAATTGACAACTAAAAGTGAAAAATTTGTTGCTGCGCGCTTTGCGCTAGCAAGTTTGTAGAAATTAGTGGAGAATTGTTCCCCCTCCACCCCCCCCCCCCCGGGTGTGACAGGGCCCCAATTCTTTGGCAACAACTTTTTCACTTGTTGCTCTAAATTTGAAAAGATCAACAATGTTTTGTCAAGTTTTAGTTGTCAACTTTGGTATAAACGCGGCTTAAAAGGTTCTACTACATGAAAGTTTTTCAATTTATGTAAAAGAAAAAAAAATCAATTTATGGTTTATAGTTTAAAAAAAACCTATAGTACATTCTCACTTAAAATCTGTGCAATTTTGTAGTTCGCATTCAACAATTAGAGAGACTATTAATTAAACCCGAAATCGAAAAAAATACGAAAGATGTACTTTATTGCTATGATTTCTTTTTGATTTCCGACACTTTTATTTATTACTTTGCTTTTCTAATTCAAATGATTTAATATAATTCCTACAAAACATTAGAAAACAGGAAAATTAATTAAAAACATTGCTGAATTTAACAAATTAACCTTTAAATAACATGCTGTCATAAAAAAATGGTTGCTTTTTATGGAAACAATTGAAATCCATAAACTTGCTTATTGGTAAAACTTCAATGCAAGCAAATATTTTAATGAGAATCTTGTTGGGTTTATCTAGCTATCTTTCTACAGTTAAAATGAAATGCAAAATTCATGATTTCGTATATGGAAAAGTTATTTATGAGCGGCAAGTTGATAGCAACGGAAATTAAAATTGATTGCTTTAACAAAAGATTTTGTCGAATCGGCCTCGCAACCGAGCGGTCGGCGTCGTAAAAGATTCATCAAGCGCCAAAGAAAAATGATGTGTATTCTTTTGTTTTATATATCTATTTCCAGAGAATACATTTCGGATCCATTACAGAATATGGCAAACGGAATAATTAATGTGGTTTTCGACGCGTGGGAAAACTTTTAAAAGAAAAAATCGATTCAATTGTTAAATAATTTTTGTTTAATCTGGTGGAAAATATGGCAACACGCAGCAAGTAACCGCGAGTTGGAAAACCCATCACAAATATACAGTCATTCAGGGTAATTTTGATTCCACAGTTTCACTATTTTTAACTGCTCAGGACTCAAACTACTGGATGATACAATTATACAGTATACAGTGTTGTGAACTTATTTCGTAATAGCTAACAGAGTACAGCACTAGACCTTGTAGTTCTTTTTTTTAAACCAAATATACCGAAAGAAAAGCCGCTTTAAGAAGTTACCCTGAATGACTGTATACACTTCATCGGGGGGAAGTACATAACTCAATTTATCTGGCGATTCTCTGCTAATAATAAAGCAGTAAGTATGTCTGTGACTGTATTTGTGTGTGTGTCTGTGTCTCTAGTAGGACCAAAACCGCTCGTCTTATTAACCGACTTCACAAAGGAAGGAGGTTATACATTCATATTGTATGTATGTCGTTTTCTTTTTGCTTGTTTGTCCACTCATAACTTCTTACCGGATGAACCGATTTTCATGAATTTTTTTTAACCGTTCGAGGGTGGTTTCCCATATGTCCCATGCCTTGGTTGACCATATTCGATAATTAGAAAAAAAGTTATGGGCTGAAATGTGGTAACTTTTTTGCTCTTTCATCCATAACTTTTGACTAAATGAACCGATTTTGATTATTTTTTCTTTGATCGATAGAGGGTCGTCTAACTCAAATATCGCACATCAGTTTGACTACATCTGTTTTTTAGAAAAAACGTTATGGGTGAAAAATAAGCATTTTTTCATTTTAGTTGGAAAGGCTAGGCTCGATTTTTCTTTGTTGGGAAAGTTGTTAATGAAAATGAAACTCATTGTTAAAAAAGAATTTGTTGCCATTAAGATGTAATATAAAAGCAATTATAACAAGAAATAGACTGAAGCCTTCTCTGAAGATTAAATCCAATCCGTTTGCTTGCTCTAGTGACCCTTTAAAATCGATCTTAAAACGAAATTTATCTTACAAACGGTTAGTTTTTAGTGTCATTCCCTCAAAGGTTTCCCCTTTGATATGTATGTTTTAAAAATAGAGTAATTATATAAAAATGTATTTACACTAAAAAGAAAAAAATAAAATAATTTTTGGAAAAAAATAGAACCGACCTCAAACTATAAATTGCGCTAAAAAGTAAAAAAAAATATTTTTCTTTAAACAACTTCGATACGACTTTTAAACATAATTTTTGAATTCGGTGCAAAAATTATGATGGATTTTGATGCATGATTCCTTTTGTAACTATGAACCAATCACAAATATAAATAGCGCAGAGTTTGCAACAGTTTCAGTGTAAAATAACGCATGGTGTAATTATAATTAGACTGTCATAATTTTGCACCGACTTCAAAAATTATGTTTAAAAGTCGTATCGAAGTTGTTTAAAGAATAATATTATTTTTTACTTTTTAGCGCAATTTATAGTTTGAAGTCGGTTCTATTTTTTTCCAAAAATTATTTTATTTTCAAAAAATTAGGCACGGATTTAGTTTGAAACATGAAAGTTGGGCACCTAGAAAAGTTTGTTACGAAAGGTCGATTTTCTTAAATTCCAATTTAAAACCGGAAATTGAATTAAACGGCTCTTTTCTATGGGAATAAATTATCGTATCATTTCGAAATTGGCACTGTTAGAAATCCCGCAAGCCCGAAAAGAGAGAGGGGGGGGGGGGGGACAGAAAATTTTTTTTTTTTGTGTGCTAAAACTTGAAGCTTGTAAATTAGCTAGAGAAAAGAAGCTTTCATGTTTTTCGTTGTAGTTCAAAATTATTTTTTTCCAGTAATTAAATTTTATTTTATTTTACCCAGACGATTAATAAAGCGCTTGAGTTTTATTTTAATTGGAACGTTGCCAATTTGTCTATATGTATATTTGTTGCTAAATAATTTTAGTAACCTTTTGATTGTTTTTTTTTTTTTTTGACCGATTAAAAATTTATTTCTTGCAGCATTCGGTCGATCGATAGCTTTATTTTGATTTTGGAGGAAAAAAATTTACAATTTTTGTCATGCCTATCACGCTATTTTTTATATAATAATTTCAAATATTCATTTCTTAGACTATAATCCTTCCGGTAGTTTTAAAATAGGCATGTCGATGTGTACACACCAAAATTCATTAAATTTAAATGTTTAGTACACATGCATGAGAAAATACTGTCGGAAATGACAAATGGGCTTAGCTTCATTTTAATTCAAACAATAATTACCACTCTGTTTCTTTTCAATACATTTCGTTAAAAAAACAAATGGCTCCACAGAGATGGAAAATTATTTCATTTTTAATTCCACCGATCAGAATTTAAATCGTATTTCCAAAATTACCCATTCTTATTTAAACCAAACGGCGTCAAATAATCAGCAGACGAATTTTCCTCCAACGCATTGATAAATTAAATAAAACATTTTAAGGCTGGATCTCGGAATAAATTTCTAATATCGTAAGAATAAGTTCTGCGTGGGAAATGAAATATGACGGATATTTAGCGAGGGGAACGATTTCGTTTTATCAGATTCATTGAGATTAAATTCCAGCAGCCGAGATTCATAATTATTAACGTATTTTCCTTTAATTTATTTAAGTGACGAATGACTGCTACTTTTGTAACTTATCTGACTATTGTAAGTAGTAAATAAGAAAATTTTTAGTTTTATGAAATGCATAAAAAGTTGTTATCTGTAAAAAAAGTCACTGACCTATAAATTTGGGAAATTGATTCAAAAAATAAAAATTAATAATATTTCAAATTTTGCCGTACTTATGTGGTTTTTAATGATATTATGAGGCTTTAAAAAGACTTTGAGGCAATTAGAACAAGTCAATTGCAAATTTAATATGCAAAAAAAAAAAAAAAAAAAAAAAAAAGGTTTGTTACGTAGAGCATTAAAAGAACCCAATAAAATAGAATGTAAGTAATTAAAATAGAGGAAACAAGTCCACTGCAACATTTTCATTGTGTTCCATATGAAACAGTTAAAAATTAGTAAATCATATTATGTGTGTTAAGCACAGTAAAGCGTATTATGTGTGAAAAGTCATCTGACGAGAAGTTCCGTCTAAAAATATACGAGCCTACTTTCCCGTGTACACCAACTCCAAATTTGTAATCTTATCTCTTTCTTTCTCCATTTATCTTCAGTTCTTCATTATTTCAAATATACTTTTTCTAACGGTTAATACATTTTCATTCATTTATTCATTAATTAATTAATTCATTTACTCAGTCATTCGCTTAGCATTAAGAGAATATGCAATTAATTTCAGGTTCATTAGGTCATAAAGTTGATATTTCTCCCCAGGAGTTGATTTAGAATAAGTAAACCGATAGCCTTTAATTGATTTGCAATTTTTTTTCAAAAACGTTTAAACACTCTTTGGTTAAGAACTGAAAAAGAGTAAAAACGAATTTCAAACAAGTTGCACCGAGACGCACATCTTCTGGGTCCAATGAATATCTATGCCGAGTTTGGTAGCTTTAGGTTAAATGGTCTGTTCTGTAGACAGCCAACAGACTCACACACATCCTAACCCATTACAGTGTATATGTGGAAGGTACGTCGAAAAAACACAAATGCGTCGAACTTATTGCTTTTTGTGCTACCTACCATCAAGAATATATCTAATATATAAGCGGCTTAAGTACCTGTTTGTCGCCGATAGCTTATTCTGAATTTCTTACTCCGAGAAAACTGCATCGTGCTGCCATCTACACAATTGTTTCTATAATGAAAATGTTTTTAATAGAAGAGAACTTACGGCGAACTTCTATAAAATAGATTTTTTCCAGTGTCGTTAAAACTATTATTTTGACGATGATTATGTTAGATATAAATAAATATTAAAAAAAATTTGATTATATATTAAACAATATTTTTTTACAGATTATTATAACTTAGATGTTATTTTTTTCTTTTGTAAGAATATTTTTTCCGAAATTATTGTATGTTTATTATTTATTCATTAAACTTTCCTGTTCTACCTGATAAATATCTTTTTGATTTGATGTGCATTTCCGGTTACTGGGAGAATTGTATATTTATAATATCTAGAACAGCGGTCATTTTGTATGACCGCCGGGCTTACTATTATATATACATACATTTATATATATATAAACATTAGTTTCGAAGTGTGTAGGATAAGTGGTTTATTTGCTGCAAGTGCGTAGAATTTCTCGTTTTTATCCTACACTCTTCGATTTATTTAAAATGAACTTAGCGACACCAACGACACTTTTTCCGCACTCCCCAACAACGAAAAAGTATCAATGAAAATTATATTAATAAACTGCTATGAAAACAATGAAAACATCTTTACATATTTCTTTTGAATTAAAATTTAATGAACAAACTATGAGTTCCGAGGAAACTTCCGTAGAAAATCTGACACTTCTGCTGAAAAATAAGATTGTAAAAAGTTTCCTTTTTTTGAATACCACGAGTAATAAATTCGAGAGCAGAGTTGTCACCTTTAATACCATAAGAATGGAAAATAAATTGAATCTTCAACTAACTTATTTCAAAACTGATCAAGAAAATGGAACTGTATATTTTTGGCAAAGGAGAAACATTTTTCGAGACTGAGGTGGGGAAAGTAACGAGAGGCCATGAACACATACATTATACTGCCTAAAACCGAAACAAAAATTCTTTGTTGGAATTGATGTTTTCTTGTACTTTTTGAGGTTTTTCTAAGGAAATGCATTTTTATAAATTCATATTAACAAATATTTCAAAAGTAAACCTTTTTAATAATCCAAATGTTGTTTCCTTATGACGTTTTGTAGAAAAGAAAAGAGCTCACCATATTTTTGGTTAGTAATCAGGTTACTGTAATTATGAAAGAAGAGGTTTATGGCTACTAAATTAATTTTTATATTTCATTAGTTTTCTTCATGCTATTCTTGAGAATTTATATTTCATGTTGCTACATGGTGCGGCTGCAATCACGGACCGACAGACATACATTTTTCGAATCTCAAAACTCTACTTTCAAATTTTTCAATTTATTTAATTACTTAACTTCTTGTTGACTTTTTGTTATTTTTAACGATATTTTTACGATACATCAAGCCTATTTTCATTCGCTCTCTTTTTCTTATAAGGGAAAATAGGTTAAAAAGACAATGTCTCTTTCTATCTCTTCTCTAATGGCGTGAATGAAGTCGTCACCACTTGCTTTTGGTGCGAAAAAAAAGAGTTGATACATATTGCTATCTCACTTCCGGTGCTTTCACATCTGTATGAAATAGTAGGACATGTGAAAAATGCACTTAGGACAGAAAGATCTGCATTACATAGAACACGAAAACACAAAGGAAATTCTTGCCATTCTTTTACGAAATATTCATGAAATAATTCTATATTCGCATAAAAACTACATTTATTTCAGCAAGATCTTATATTTTCATTGAACTTTAAGTTTGGCAATAGCAGTGTAAATGAGAGAAGTGGTGGGCACTTCCTTATTATTTCATCCCAATGAAATACGAGTGATTAAAATAATAAAAGCCTTTTTATAATATGTTATGCATTAAATATTTGAAAACTGGATCTATTACTTTTGACAACATTTCCCAAACTATGAGCCTCGACTCACTGATGTGTCGCGAGTTGAATTTTGATCGAACTCGATATTCTAAACTATGTGTTTAGTTTTATAGTTAGAGGGATCTCATGAAACCCACTTCTAAGATGTTTCAAAATAAAATACCATGAAAAAAAGACGAGATACAAAATTTTTTACTTTTTTGCCGCTGAAAGAGATACTACCAATCTTTGGAAAACACAAAGGTCTGCAATTGGCAAAAGCCAACACAGCAATCCATTAGAAATATTTTTTTTAAATATTTAAAAACTTTAATGAGGAAGAAGGTGTAATTAAAAAGGGAATCGTTCCTAATTCTCAGAAAAGAGGCACTTTGCATCTGTTTTTTGTACTTACTAGGTTAAAGAGAAGCGGTTACACACCAAAGCTGGTGATGATGCAAGGCGACAATTCCATTTTAACTCTTGATATGAATAAAAATAGTAATACCCCCCACACACAGTTTTAAAGCAAGTAAAATACGCATATCGTCTATTGTGAGCATTAAAAGGGGGAAACATATTAGTATAAATAATATAAGGTATTGGCTTCAGGAGATAAATCTACTCAGTCTAGTAGAAAACAGGATTTTCTGGTTGACATCAGATTGTTTTTAGTTTACATCTCATGATGTCCTAGCAAATAGAAGAAAATTGACATACAGGCCTGGGTGGTACAAAATGTGCCCCCACTTTCATTGACGGTGAAATGGGTGTTATTCAGGGTGGATGATTTTTCATGATTTTCTATAAAAGGGGGAGGGGGCGTTAACATTGCCAGGGAACCAGGCACCCCAGGTACGAAACTGTTGAAATTTTACTTCTTAAAATTTTGCGTGGGTCTATAATTTTACTACCAGTTATAGTTGTCATGTGCTGAGCATATATAAACTACACAAATCAGCCCGAGAGATCGTATCGCGAGAGTGACCCTCTTCGGCATCATGCGCGTCTCTCCAGAAGTTACTGGAGGGACTGGACTTGTAAAAGTGAATTTTGCGTTTAGCGTGACTGCAGAGCAACACTACGTTGAATTTATGTATCTGTTGCGACATCTTAACTGACCGGTGTCTTCGCAGCGGCTGATAAGAATAACACTCGAACAATGAGAAGAAAGCGATATAATTTGATTTTTTCGAAACTATGTGAAGATAATATGAAGACTACGGGGTTGAAATAGAAAGGACATTCATTCGATAAATTAGTGATTGAAAGGGTTTTGAGTGAAGTTTTCAATCCGCCTTTTCTAAATGAACAGTAGAGTAAATGCCAACATATGGAGGGGGATCGAACTCCCTCGAAAATTGGGGAAATTATTCTTTTGGAACACTTATCTAAAATTTATTTTTAGTGTGTCTGCCGACAAAGAATAAATTCCACAAGTTACGGCCAGCCACATACTTCATGCTGATCCTGACATGAGAGTTCTACTTTCATACATAAGACCTAATGTGAAGTATATCTGCACTAATTCTCAGCAACATTCATGTCATTGAAATTTTACTCTTTAGTCTTGTGTGATTATGTTATTTGAAGTTTATTTTAAAAACATTCTTTTCCCCTGTTAAGCTTTGAAATTTTTTTTAAAGACAATAAATATTATTTTAAGCAATTGTCATTTCAATTGCAAACTATCCAGTGTCAGAATGTTGCATCAATAATATCTAGTAGACAGGGTTTTCTTGTAGATAGCAGATTGTTTTTAGTTTACATTGCATGAAATGCTAGTAAATAGACGAACAAAGAATTGACATACAGACCTGGGTGGTGCAAAACATTACAGACAAAAGGGGCTCTGCGGTAAAAGAGACCTTTAAAAGGGTTACAAGTATGAAAAAAATTAAGAAATGTTAGCTTAGGGCGTACAGAGCAGTTTGGTAGTTAAGGGGTTAAATTTAAATTGATTCAACGTGAATTTAATATCAAAGTTTAATATCTTTACTAGAACGGAAAGTTGCAAAATAATTTACATAAAGAGTTGTTTTTAATGATAAAACTAGAACCGGTTTATTAAGTAATTTATCTGTAAAAATATTTTTGTTAAATTATTGCTTCAAGAATTTTTTTTAATCATAAAAGCTACATAGCCACCCATCCATTTTGTTATGCGAAACTGGAATTAAAAAAATAAGGGACAAACTAAGAGAAAATGTTTCTTTTATGTTCCTATAATCCATTTTTGAAGGAGCCTCCTCAGAAAATAGACAGAAAATCATTATTATCTTTGCGATTTTCCATTACCTGAGCATTGTAGCACAGCAGCATATTCCCCGTTTTCGTTCTTCCACAAAATATTTCCAAAGGTTCAAAGGGGTGTGGAACGTGAAGGATTTTATTGTTTCTTGCCAGTAAAAGAACAAGAGATTGAAATATGAATAATAGAATGTGCAGCTAGGAATGTGCGTTGATTCTTTTTTATTGTTGTTTTTCTTTTTCTTTGGGAATGAGTTATTTTCTCAGGAGAGATTACGTTCTTCAAGAAATTTTCAATCTCGCAAAAGCAGAGGTGAAACAGTTCTGGAACAAAATAAGAGTAATATTGCCCATGAAAAATTCTTATTCTTAAGCATCTTAGAATGTTGAACCTGAGAGATAGAAAAAACAAGTTACAACACGGCGAACAAAACTATATTAGTGGATTAAAAAAAACAACAACATGGTAAATTAAAGTTTATTATTATATTTTTTAAATTTCTAATGGGCTGCTGTTGGCTTCTGCCAATTGCAGACCTACTGCGTTCCCGAGAGATGGGTACCGGCTCTTTCAGCGGCACCACAATGAGTGTGGTGCCATCGCCGCATGAGAATTTTGACGTCCGGTTTCTCCAGCTGAAAGGGCGAGCACCCGGACTCTGTTGATGCGAAATTGAACTAGGAAGTTAATTTATCCGAGAGCATCCAAGCCAAATGTCTACTTAAGGGATCTTTAACATGCCGCACAATCAAACGACATGGGCGCAGACGATTTTCTGCGTTTTGAAAATCCACCGACACTACCAGACCCGATCCTCAGACCTGGGGCGTACGAGCTCCGCGCCTTACCACGCCATCATGCCGGCCGCATCTTAGAATGTTGAACCGGAGATATGGAAAAAGAAGTTAAAATGTAGCTAACAAAACTATATCAGTGGATAAAAAAAAACATCATGATAAATTAACGTTTATTACTGGGTTAATAATAATAGTATAACTAGAAAACTTTTCTCTAATTACTTGTCTGCATTGATAATCAACATTTATTATGTGTGAGAAACTGAATGTTCCTTAAATGTTCCATCACGAAATTTTCTGAAATATTGTATTTTTATTTACGTTTTCCTGAGAAAGGGTTTTTTGTATGAAGGAAACACTCTTACCAAGCACTAAAACACACTTACCAAGCGCTAAAACACACTTACTAAGCCCTAACACGCACTTATCAATCACTAAAACACACTTATTAAGCACTAAATCACACTTTCCAAGCATTAAAACACACTTACCAAGCACTGAAAAACACTTACCAAGCACTAAAACACCATTCACAGCGGCATTCACGCGTACGAACAGATACGCAGAGACATTGAAAAAAAAGCTCAAACTATTTAGGTTCTAAGGAGTGCTCGTCATTACGTATCATGTAAATCCGCTAAAATCCGAAAATGGAAAATTTCGTGTGAATGAATTGCTTTCTTCAACCTTCATAAAATAAAATAAAAATTGAAAGAGAGAAAAAAAAAAGACTAACATTGTGCTAACGATTCCCCAAATGTTGTATAAAATTTCTCTACGTTTACGAAAAACTTGCGTGTATTTTATGAAGTATCTCCAGCATTTATTATTGTGCACTGCGGGCCCGTCATTTCAAAGTTTTCTGGGGTGGGGGAGAAGGATGATCAGTGTACATACAAAAATACGAAATACATACCCACACGTATAAAAAACATCGAACTTATGTAAATAAAAAGCCCTAATTGTTAAAACGTTAGATCATAAGAGCGAAAAAGAGAATAATAGTTGAAATAGTTGTATTTATAATTTCAAAATAGTTGAAATAAAATAAAAAGTAAGCTTAATAAAAATGGAAGCTACGATAGTGCAGTAGAAAGGAAGCGCTAACTCAGTAAATGAATAAGAAATTAAATTGAATAAACGAAAATTGACTTACTAATATTAACAAAATAAACAAAGAAGAACAATCAATGATCCTAAAACCATGTAAAACTAACCAGACAATTTATTTAAACAACCTTGGACCAACGATGCCTCCAGAGTCCGAAAAGATGGCGACTGAGGGCAACTATGTGCCATCTGTATATAAGACATATGTCACCAGTATCAAACGGCTGGTCAAATACGTCAATCGTTTATTTATGCATTTGTTTTTAACTTTTAAACTCGTAGTCACAAATCTCAAGTGCTCAGTTTTATGTAAATTAACAAATATATCTCTGTCGTTTTACAGAGAGCGCAAAAACAATAATTTTATTGGGAAACTGTGATCAAGAAACTTGATTATTTAATTTAAATCAAGTTGTGAATTCAAACAAGCAAACAGTTTGCCTTCTATACTTTTACACATTTTTTTTACAGCGTACCATGTCAAAGTATATTAAACTCGGATAACTTTGCTTTAATGAGACCAATTTATGACTATGTTATAAATAAAACTGGTAAAATATTAAATTGTTCCTAAAAATTTTTAAACTCAAAAGTGGAGGCTCTCAATTTCAGGGAATGCAATACTCAATGGTATTGACTAATAGCAAAAAATATAAAAAAATGAGATTATCTGTTTTGAGAGGAAAAAAATTAATAAATAAAATATTAAAAAAAAGAGAAGGCTGCAGCAAAAGATGTTGAACATAAATTTTAAAATGCAGCCTTTCATTTTACACAGAATATATAGCTATCTTTCGAATATAAAAAAAACGCAATTAAATCCTGAACGCACCGTTCAGGAAACAGAGCACTTTAAAGTTTTTGCCGAAAAGCTCAAGTGAGAAAGGGTGCCGGGAGTGCCATCTTTGGCGGTCTCTATTAGCATGGCAGGAATTTTGTGAGCAAAACAAAAGCCTACCTGTACCTTATTTTGCCCTACATTTTAGCATATGTTCAATGCAAAAGCTTCTAAGACTACGGATTTAAGATCTTTGCTTTAGCAGCCTGAATTGATATAGCTCCCTAGCAAAAAAGAAAACATTTATCCATGAAGAGCCCTTTCTAGAAACTCTTTAGATGAATAATAATAATAATAAACAGTGGAAATTATTAAAACAACGTTTCTTCGATATTATGAATTGGCATTAAAATATATATTATCACAAAGAAACAGTGTATTTAAAGTTTACTACTAGTTGCAATAAAATAAATATAATATCCTTCCAAGAAAAATAAAAATGGAACAAAAAACCACATATTATGCTTCTATTTGCGCAATATATATATTTTTTGGAAGCGTTACATTTTAATGCCATTTTAAAAATATAATATATTTCTCGTGACTATTTGTTAACTCATTTTTTCATCTCTTCCAAAAAAGAAGTTTCCTGTCGCTTAAAAGAACAAGAATAAAGAACAGTTGGTTCAAGTTAAGGTAAGGATCAGTGGCTTTCGTGCTTTTTGAATATAAATCTCCGTATGTCTATGTTTCAACTCTTTCTGCAACATTTGCGTCAAGCGTAGGTGGCTCTCTTTTTCTTCATCTCTATAAGAATAAAAAATTTATAAATATATACATATATATATTTATATATATATATATTTATATATTATATAAACGCAAACACACATATATATATAACTCAACGTTAACAAATTTGGAAATGGTCAGTGAAAACCAATCGCATACACAGAAATAAATCAAACTTAACGATGAAAGATGTCACTAGTTCATTCATCGAGGAAAGTAGCATTTCTTCCAACAGCTTCTACGTCCACTTCCACGCTGCCTTTATTCTCATTGGTTTGCAGATAAATCTTAGGCTATATGAGTTGTGTTTTTGTTGTTTTGCCTGCTTTATTTGGATGTTTTTGCATCTAGAAGCTCCACTATTGCATTGAAAAAGGGATTCCAAGCAATCTCGAAACATATGTCTGCATTTTAATGCTCATTTGCGCTTTAATTACGTGCAATTACTTTTTACAGTTTGTATGACAGTTCTTGTGTCAAATATATTAAAATTAGATAGTCTACTATAGTGGTGATTAAAAAAAAAAAACCGTATACTTCATTTTAAGAAAACAAAGAAGGTAAAAAAAATCAAGACACAAATTTAAAGTAATGACAATCCATGCTAGCGTCTTGTGAAACTATTGATATGTATTTCGGAGTTATTTTCAGTTGAGGCTTAAGCCTGAAGAGAAATCAAACATAAATTACACTAGTCGACAAAAAAAAAAAACTTTTTTTCCCTAACACAAATACAATTAGCTATTTACAACTAATTTTGTAGCGTAGAATTCGAATATAATTGTAAAAAAGCTGCAACACGTACAGTTTTTTTGTTATGACTATCGTAAAGTACGAAAAGAAACTCAAAAATGCATTTAAATCACAATTTTTGTCATGATTAATCTCCTTAATTCATCATGGAATTCTATTTCGATTGAGAAAAGATACATATTTTAGACTAAATAAAACATAAAACTATCAAACTTTAATAAATGCGATGAAATATTGTCATTTTTTTTTCTTATGTGACGTTAAATCTTTTCACTTTATAAACCTGCAGTAGTCACCCATCACTGCTGGTTCCCAATGGCATTGCTATCGGGTATTCATAATCTTAATGTCCTTGTAAAATCTTTCCCCTTGTTCATCGCTATGTTCACCAAGATCCTTTTGGGAAAAAATTCAAATATGAATGTAGAAAGGGAATTTTAAATGACATCACACACCCCATGGCTTGGAAGGACTTATGAAGATCTTAAATTAGGATTTTATAATTTTTATCTTTCTTTTTTGCTAAAATCCTTTCACCACCTTCACAAACGATTCCTAAGCTGCTAACTCTGATTAAGCTTCCCTTCGAAATCAGGGTCGAAAATCACTTGTCTAATTTGAGGTCCAATAAAAACATCTTCTTTAAGTTTTGCTTCACTCAATTGTAGAAAACGTTCTTTTAAAAGTTTTAATCCTTATCCTTCTTCTTTGTCCATGGATTTCACAAGGTTGATCATCAGTCCTAATTTAATGTGAAGTGGAAGGAGCAGAATTTTTTCCCTTTCAAAAAGAGAGCTGTATTTAACATTATTAACTCCAAGGTGAAGGGATGTTCTGGGTGGTCATTCTTTTTTACAAAATGCTGTGCTGTTGCTCGACTACCGCCCAAAAATATAAAGCAACAATACTCAGTAAATCTCTCCTGAAGACCCTTTAATATAGATTCGACCTTTAAAACTCCAAAAATTCGCCTATTGAACTGTTTATAATTAAATGCAATTAGAATAGTCACCACGTTAGCGTACGTTTCTTTCATGGAAGCTAAGTGGGCTATTGGTTTGCGAAGCAGATCATTCAGTTAATTTTGACGAATAAAATGGAGTTTGCTGTTTGGGTTACAAGTACCTTCAACTACATGTGTTTCAGCTGTGTCTTCAATGTCACTCTCCTCTCTTGAATGTCAATATCTTTTCAATTCAATGGAACGGTTGGTACCATTAAGTACTTGCCGTGAGGAACTATCTGTGCAGATAGGCTATTCGGATACTTAATTTTATGTATTTGCTTTTTGGAATATCCTTCTATGTTTGTAAGAAAAAAATAACAATCATCAACAGCATTTGAAGGTTCTCGACACACCATTGGGACAGCAAGTGGTAAAGCGCTTTTTTTGCCTTTCATCTACTGACCAAGAACCACATTGCAACTCACGTAACACACGTGAGGAGCCCAATTTTCCTCTTGGTCACCAACTTGGCACCCGAAGTACAAGAAACAAGCCTTATTCACATTTTTTACCTTGAGATTTAAAAATAAACCGCCCACAAATGTAACAAAACTTATCTGGCATAGTTTTGCAATGTCTGCGCTCAAAATTTGCCATTTTCGACATGAACTAAAAAAAAAACCCCACAACTATATTCAACAAGGAAGGTTTACATAATGGGATGCCAGAAATAACTAGATACGGCGATATTGTAGGGTACCAGAAGCGTTGGGTTGCCACATGCGACAAAAAAAAATCATGAAAAATAGCAGAAAGCTCCAATTTTTGTTACACAAAAAGGTGACGTGGTGGAACTTTTTTACTTGCAGGTATTTGAATAACGATATGAATCTATAATAAAAATAGTAATTTGGTTGTTGTTAGCGAACTACTGTAGAGCAGTGTTATCAACTGTAAAATATTTGCTTGTAAAATTAAGTAAAGCATTCTTTTGTTTGAAAGTTTTTCTAGATTATTTAGAACTAAATAATTGTTTTTCTTTTTCCTTCCTTTTCAAACTCTTCAGCATGTTCTTGTCATTTAAATGTGTTCCAACGTATTAAACTAATTCGAAAAAACGTTTAATAATTCTAATATTTAAGAAAAATTAGTTTGAAAAAAATATTAGTTTTTAATTGAAAAATACGTGTTTTTTGAACAAGAAGCATTTACATATCTTTAAAGAACAACAATAATAATCAGATGTGCGAAGAAATTAGGAAGGAAAATTGCATCTCAAATATTAAAAAGACACTTGTGAATAAAAACCTATTCTTTCGTTTTTGTGTATTACCTTTTTTCTAAAAAATAAAATAACAGCGCAGTTTAAGTAAACGTTCATGTTTCATAATTATCTTCAGTTGATTTTATAATTTAGATCAACGCTTTAATTCAAAAAATATTTTTTTTCTTCTTCCTCTTTCATTCTCTCTTTTTTTCTTTTGTTTGAATTTTCATTGAAATATTTATTATGATCTGACAAGTTGGTTCTAATATTTAAATGCATAAAATATTTTATCTTCTGTAACTATATTACGTCAGAAAAGTGAAAACAAGTACTTAGGAGGCCAATTTTTGCAAATATATGGTCAGAAAACTTTGAACAAAGCATATCTTTGCTATTGGACATGTATTTTTCCTATTTTAATGATTAGGCAAAAGATTCAAAGATTAATTTATAAAACTTTGTTATCATAAGCAAAATATTTTTCTGTGCTTGATATTACCGCCAAATATATATATATATATATATATATATATATATATATATATTCACATATATATATATATATATATATATATATATATGTGAATAAAAATGCAAGTGTTCGTTTGTGCGAGCCGCAAATCTCCGAAAGTACTTCACCCATTGCTTTGAAATTTTGCCACTAGACAGAGTGATTCAAGAGGATGGTTTATAGACCCGTTAGAAAAAAAAAACCGGCAGGGATTTCCTTTTTTATTCCAATTTTAAGCAAATTTCTACATAAATTTCCCATTATGGGGGTGAAAAAAACCTTGCACTTTTTAATGTAATATATCGATCGAAAGCATTGATTTTTCTGCACAAGATGGAATTTCTTCGAAGATTCTAAGTCAAAAAGAACGCCAGTTATAAGCTTTTAAGTTCGATTTCTTAAGGCTTACCGTGATCCAAAAATAATAATTAGCAGTTTCCTCAACTCCGGGTAATATAAGCTATATCTATATAAATAAAAATGTAAGTGTTCGTTTGTTCATAACCTCAAATCTCCGAAAAGTACTTTACGGATTTTAATGCGGTTTTCCTCAATAGACAGAGTGATTCAATAGGAAGGTTTATAGAACCGTTAGAAAAAAATCCGACAGGAAGTTCTTTTTTTTATTCCAATTTTACGCAAACTTCCACATAAATTCCCCAATATGGGAGCGAAAAAAACCTTGCACATATTAATACAATATATACATCGAAAACGCTGATTTTTCTGCACAAGATGGAATTTGTTCGAAGTTTCTAAGTCAATAAGAACGGCAGTTATAAGCTTTTTAGTTCGATTTCTTAAGGCTTACCTTTATCCAAAAATAATAATTAGCTGTTTTCTCAACTCTGGGTAATATAAGCAATATAAAACGGTTACGATCAAGTTCAGCCTTGGTCCATAACCTCAAATCTCCGTACGTACTTCACCGATTGCTTTGAAATTTTATGAGAACATGTGGTTTTATACATCACTTTTAATTTATTTCAACTTTGATTTAATTATTTCGTTTTTTAGCCTACTTTCCCGTAAAAGTAAAAAAAAAATAATAATAAAGCATGAAAGAAGGCTTAATATATCGTGAAAATATCGTTAAAATTCAAGAAAAGTCAAAAATAAGTGAAGTAATTAAATAAAGATTGAAAAATAAAAAATTTGAAAGTAGGGTATTGAGATGGGGAAAAAGTGTGTCTGTCGGTCTGTCGGTCTGTCTGTCTGTCGGTCTGTCTGTCTGTCGGTCTGTCCCCCCCTAATAACTTTTGAACGAATTGTCCGATTGGAAAAATTCTTTTTGCATTCGAAAGATCTCGGCGAGGACATATCATTTCTATATTTTACTTTTTGATTTGAACAATTTTTTGTTCAATTTTGAACAGTTAAAAAAATTTTAACATTAGCGCCTATGGACAAAATTGAAGCAAATTCTGTAAACTCTGGGCACAAGAGCCAAGTTCCTATTGCAAGCTTATTGAAAGGAGTTCTCGGCGTGAAATATTGATTTGAACAGTTTTTGTTCATTTTTGAACAGTTCAAAAAATTAACACAGGGCTTTCGGGGAAATTTCAACCCTATATAAATCCTGATCTAACGGACCGATTTGCTTGGAACAAACTTTATAGGAAAGCTCTTATAACGTAGAACATGTAGAAATAGAAAGTTTATCCAGAACTTACGAGCCTATTTTGGTATGAAATTTTTTGATCGGGATTTTCAAGGATATTTCTCAGTGACTCATTGAGTGAAATAATGAATGAATGAATAAATGAAAGAGTGAAAGAATAAATCAATGAATAAATGAATGAGGAAAAGAATGAATGAATAAATTATTGAATAAATGAAAATATAAATAAATGAGTGAATAAATACATGAATGCGTAAATGAATGAATAAACACTTGAATGAGGTAACGAATGAATGAATAAATGCATGGCTGAATAAATGAAAGAATGAATGAGCGAGTGAATGAATATGTATTATCCGTTGAAAAAGGTATATTTTCAATAATTAGAACTAAAGATAAATAAGAAAGAGAGAGAAAGAGATAGCTAGATTATAAATTTGAATTTGGTGTATACGGGAAAGTAGGCTCGTATAGTTCTAGACGGAACTTCTTGTTAATGTTTTATTAAGGAGAATGAGCCATTGCAACTATTGGCAGGTTACAGCTATTTTCATTTTGATTTAATATTTTTTTTTGTATTGAAGTATTTTTGCACTCGAAGATTAAGGGGAACTTTAAAACAATGATTACTTATTTTGAATGGCAACAGCTTAATTTAGCTATTTTTATTTTTATTTTAAAATGTTGTGTTTTTTCTGTTTGTAATGAAGTATTTGTTAGTATTTTTGCACACGAAGATTAAATGGAACTTTAAAACAAAGATTACTTATTTTGAATGTTAACAGTTTCATTTAGCTATTTTCATTCTGATGTTAAAATTTTGTGTTTTTTCTGTTTGTATTGAAGTATTTTTTAAACATTTTCGAACTTAACGATTAAGGGAACTTTAAAACACAGATTATTTATTTTGAACGGCATTTTTTAAATTTAGAATTTTTGTGTTTGTGTCTCTTCTGTTTGGATCAGGCTTATGTTGGAATTTTTCAATGTGCCGAACCAGACAATATCAAAATCGTCGCAGACAATGGAACAAAAAGAAAAAAAATGTCCGCAAGCATTGTGAAAAAACATAAAGCTCAAGACCAATCAATCAAATTGAGCAGTTTAGATCTTCTCATGTGTACAATTATATATTGCGTGTTCTAGAATGAGTGAACCAGACAATCTATATTTTCAGACAATGAAACAACAAGCATTGTCAAATGAAACATATTAGAAATCTGTGCTTTTTCTTGCTTTTCCATCGAACCAGACTGGCCACAGCAAAGCGTGGCCGGTTACAGCTAGTATATATATATATCTTTCAAAAATCTTTCATCACACTAGCTTCTTATTAAAAATTTTTGTGCTTCTTGAGCAGATACCCTTTTAAAACTTCAAGTAATGCTCTAATGATGCTTCTTATTATTAAACATAGGTGATCACGAGCTGTTAATTCCACTTGACATGACTTTGAAGATAGCACTTATGTTTGGGGTTCACGTAATGGAGATAATGACTAAGTTGTTAAACAGAAATGGTTGGTAGCTTTTAAAAGCACTTAAGGAGAGGCGATCCCTTTTTCGCTGAAATATTTCAATCTGCAGGCGACGCAATTGCTGAAAAGAATTTGTAAAAATTTCAAAACAAAAGATTATAAGCTGGTGTCGTTTTAGCTGGTTCCCAATTACATATGAAATTATAGGAATATTTTCGTAAAGTAACTTAAACAACATAAAAAAAGAAGTCTTTTTTCCCCTCAAAACATATTGAAAAAAGATTAAATGTAATATTTTTTCCCTCTTTCTTTTTTCAATATATATTTTAAAAATGTACTGAAACTTTTCTTATAGAGTTTAGTATAGGATTTTCCAGAGCAAAGTTTTACCAAACTGTGGATAACATATATTAAAAAATGTACTGAAACTTTTCTTATAGCTTTTAGTACAGTATTTTCCAGAGCAAAGTTTTACCAAAGTGTGGCTCGCGACTGACAGGTGAATCCCCGGTCGTTTCTTAGAGGATCGCGGTGTTCTAATTCTATATCCACTTTTATAATTGGAGAATTAACTTACATCTGACTTCTAAAAGTATTTTATAAAATAAAATATACAGCGTATCGTTGTTCAAAATGTTGTTTTTTAAATTTAGTCCGCAAAGAAAATAAAGATGATTTTTAAGGGCAAGAAAAATAACAAAAATATTTCTAACGTTTCAGTGGTATTTAGGTCGTACATAAATGAATGAATTTATTGCTTCGACATGTTAGAGTAAAATTTATTAACAAAAAACAGATAGTGCGTCACTTATACATAGTCCTCGGCAATGCCACTGCACTTCTACAACTAGCAAGTCATTCTGTGGGGGTGTTGGTACACCTAGGGCTAATCACCTTTTCTCCAACAACTCCTTACCTTTAGCCTGAAGCCTTAGGGTTACATTTCAATTATTCGGAGCTAATTCAACTCACGTCCTCAAAATTTACAATGTCATCCACTCAATAAAATCCCTGAAGCAGCCTTCCAAGCAATGAATATAGTGACCTATTTCAATCAATTTGAAATAGTGACCTATTTCAAATAGAATAAAAGCATTTAATGCATCAATTAACATTACAGAACTCTCAAACATGGTTATAATCTTCAATTTCCAAGTCGATCTCAAAAAGAGAGTGGATGGGAAAAAGGACCTTTTCGTCTGTTGAAGTCAGTTTATTTTAATTTAATACAAACGTACTGCCATTCTTAAGATTACCGTACGTTACAACATTGCTTGAGAGAATACGTAAGCGGTAATTTAATAGTTAGTTTCACATTCAATAGATGGCTGATTTTATGAAGCAGTGATTTTTATTAGTGATTTTTGATACGGTATAATCGCAAACTCCGTGCTAGTTCCCTGAATTCCTTTGGGATCATTCGTTTGTGGTGGCAAAGAATTTTTCAATATCGGTAAAATATTATTTAACAGTCTTGATTTTTAACGTTTCAACAGTGAATAATCAAATCATTTCTTTTCTCATATTTTGAGAAAAAATTGCGGACAGAACTAAAAAAAAAAAGAAAAAGAAAAATTACAATGATAAATTTTCTCTTTCTCTGTTTATTATTCCGTTTTCACTTCCAAGAGAAAAGTATTTATTCATCTAATGATTATTGTTATTATTATTATTATTATTTTGATTGTTTTTGATCATACGTATGCGTGAAGCTCTAAGTCATTAAAGTCAAGAGCTTCTGAGAGATTGTTTACACGGAAGAATAAATTCTCCGCGCTAAATCCTCCCTAAAAGCGGTCTTCAATCATTTCATGCACTTTGAATTAATTGCCACCAGCTATTTTAGTGAAACTTTGGGGTGACTTATTCTCTCAAACACAAGTAGAAGATTATGAGTACTGAAATTGTTTAAGCAAAATGAAAGATCTAATTACACGGATATTCTGTTTTCGTCAGTTCTGATGAAAGAAAACTTTGCGTTTAACTTTTAGGAGATATTTAAAATTTTATATTAATAATGGTTCAGATGAGTTACATTGCATGCAATGTACTTTTTTACTACTTCAATACTTGGCTATAAATCCGTAATTTCTCTATATTATCTAACAGTACTAATATATTCGACTCGTAAGCTATGCAGGAAAATTCATATGCAGAAACGATTCAAAACTTGCATATAAACCTTTCAGGCATTGAACATAATTTAACATATATTGCTCGATTTTATATTTCTTTTACAATTAAAATATTATTGATTGCGAACGAGAAGAAAGATTTTGAAGTTTTAAATATTGATTAAATTATTAAAATTTAAACACTACTTTAGTTTAAGTTTTTCTACGAGATTTTTAAATACTTTTTTATGAGTGTTTCTTTGGTTTTAATGTGATTTAAATTGAATAACAAATGTTCAGCCAATCTCATCCAACCTATACTGTCTTGTTTCCTCAAAAAAGCAACACTTTGCACGGACCCGTCTTTTAATGGTGTCAGGAATGGAAAGTTAACCGCCAACTCCCGGATTTTTTTTATTTTTTAAAAATGCATTTTTATGGAAATTTGCATGCATTTTGTTGTTTTTTAATGTAATATACAGGGTGCTTCAAAAAAATGTATACACACTTTGAACTTCCATAGAAAATTTATTTACCGTTCTACAAAGTTAAATTTCAGGAAAATAGAAAGCTGAAAGTCCAATGTAAATGAAACATAAATAACAAATGTTAATACTGTTCAAATTGGTGACCTGCAGCATCAATACAATTCTGAGTACGAGTCACCACTGATTCTGTACATCGTATCAAAACGTCCAATGAGATTTCTCTACACACTGCTTGAATCTCATTCCAAAGAATGTCTAGGTTACGTGGTTTACGTTTGTACACCTCATCTTTTACTGTGCCCCACAAGAAGAAATCCAGTGGTGTAAGGTCTGGAGAGCGTGCTGGAAACTCGATTGGCCCCCTGCGTCCTATCCACTGGCCCGACAAATTTTGATCCAGGTAAGCTCGTACGTCCCTGTGATAGTGCGGCGGGGCACCATCTTGTTGAAAATAAAAATCATCATTACCGTATAATGCACGAATGGCAGGAAATATGGAATCAGCAAGCATTGTTAGGTAATTAATACCAGTTACAGTGCCTTCAAATCGAAAAGGTCCAATGAGTCCTCTTGAAGACAAACCGCACCACACATTTACACCAGGCAAATTTACAGCTTTTTCAATTGTAATGTGAGGATTTTCTTCACCCCAGTAAACACAATTGTGCCTATTGACAGTTCCATTAAGTTTGAATTGGGCTTCATCCGACCAAATGATGCTACCCATAAATCCCGGTTCACGTATCACCATCTCCTGAATCCATTCACAAAATTGCAACCTTCGATCTGGATCGTCGTCATTTAGCTGTTGCACCAGCCTTGGAATGTAAACACGATACTTGCCTCTCTTCAGAATGCGTAGCACGCTGCTAGCACTTACATCACTTTCACGTGCCCCTTGCCTTGAAGATTTGTTAGGAGAGCGTTGAAACAGTTCCAAGACTGCCGTTGATGACTCATCACTTGTAGCTGTTCGAGGCCGACCTGAATGACCTTTATGCACATCACACACTGCTCCATGAACTTCGAATTTGTCTCGTATGCGTGTAATTGTTAATCTTGAAGGTGGTTCTGTATCATACTCCCTTCTCCACTGTCTTTGAACTTCATTTACATTCTCAAACTTCCAGTACCACTTAATAACCTGCTTACGTTCTTCAAAACTCAAACGTACGTCCCCCATGTTGATATTACAAATTCCAACTGATAATAAAACATAGAGGGACGATTATGCTGGCACCTGGCGAAGAAATATAACATTAGCCTTGTAGAGCGGGAAAACTACAATAGTTTAAAGTGTGTATACATTTTTTTAAAGTGTGTATACATTTTTTTGAAGCACCCTGTATAAGCAGAATATACCCATTAACGTAAGTGCCGTAATGGTGGGGGACTTCCACGTGGTGTGGTCTGGGTAATGTCAACCACCGATCAGATGCTAGGCCTTCCCCTGTAGATGCTACGCCTTCTTTGTAGAGGGACTGCGGTTTTGGGACGATAGGCAACGCTCGCCAGTAGTATCTTTATGTTCAAAACTGGTTGTCAAGTGGAAATGAGAGTTTATGTGTTAGAACGAACAATACGTGTCTTCTGGCTGAAAGGTCTATCCCTGATAGCCTGCGATGGTATTGAACAGGGCATGGGGGGTAGCATTACGTACCCATTATCCCCTTCGCCCCACCCTTCTTCTCTGATTGGAAAATTATGGGCCCGATTCTGCAACTGTAGAGACTGGCTGTAAGCAGGATACAGTTATCGCATTAACGGTAATCGCCCTTTTTCTTTTTAATTTTAGTGTCAATAAGATGGAGGGGGGGGGGGCAGCCGAGGGGTACAGATTGATCTAGTTGACTTGTTTGAATTTTTAGTTGCGATACAGAACCATTGTCCTGCATAGCAGAAATATGAATAAATAACTTGTCCCCCTGATTGTGAAAGTATTAAGTTATCGTAAGAAACCATAGCATTTCAAGGTTGATTGAATTTCTAGAGGTAGGTTAGTTATTTCTACTCTCCTTGCTGTTCCTTCTTGTGAGGTTATTTTAATTTCTGACGGCATGCTAATTAAATATCTCGCAAATAACATCTTTCTTAGCCACCTCTTCGAAAGCATCCACTTCAAAGTGGCTGTAATGCTTTCATGACAGTTTTAATGCGTTACCATGTTGACTCCCACATGATATTACTTTGAAATGTAGGCCCATATGTCACTGGTAATGTATACGGATGTATAATAAGTCAATTTAAATATAAAAAAAGGGAAATGCTTTTAACGGCACTTAAGATTACGTTAAATATTTTTGCGATTTCTTTGCAACTAAATTAACAAATTGCATATGAAATATTTCGTGCTCCGTTTCTGTTGTTTTTTTTCGTATTACTTATACTTTGTGTGACCGAAGCTGCGCAAAAATATAAGAAAACTGTAGATTTATTAAACTGCTTTTAGAATAACACACGCAACAATTTTTAAGGTAAAAATCTTTTCTAAATGAGATTTTTTAAACTTCCATCAGATACTGAATCATATTTATTCAATATTTTGTTTAATAGATATTCTTTATATTCTCCATTTTTGTTTATTTATGCATTGAAAATAAAAAGAACTATGAGTTGTTGCCACACAGTGATCTTGAAAAAAATTTCAAGATCAAACATTTTTTTTAAATCTTCAATTAAAACCTCCAAAATCTGTTAGTCATATTTGATTAAATAAAAAGTACAGCAATTCGTTCACTATAATTTTCTTTCCTTTCTTTTCCTTTCTTCTTTCTGTCTCTTTTCATTTTAAATTGTAATTTAAAGTATTCCTTCGCAAAAGGAGAATAAATCCAGTAACATTCTTTGATAAAAAGTGAAACAGATTAGAACTCGAAATAGTTTTAAAATAATGCATCATATACAACACGTTTAATAGCACACGTTGATGTAGTTCATCTAAATCTCTGTAAGTGACGAAAGAAATATTAAGAATTTTTCAACGCATTCCTTCATAATAAAATAAAATAAAACAAAACCCTGAACTGGATATAAATAATTATGGAAATGAGAAGGTAAACAATAGTATAAATAAGATAAAAATTATAAAGTAGAGAAAAATAAATACTTTAAACCCTCATTATTTTTATCTTGTCTTTTTACTGAATTTTAGGAAAAATCTCAAGACGCCTAAAAATGGGCACAATTTTCGCTTCTTGCACAAAAAGATGACATCCACTAGTTGTCTCCTGATAAGGATACCCAAGACATGTACAGTGTTTGAACAAGTAATGATTTGGAATTTTTGACGTCATCACGATATGAGACAAGTTGGTCGATAGGATACCAAATGTAAATCTACGAATGATAACTAAAAGTTTTAAAGTTGAAAGTTGTGCCTAATTTGAACGTTTTTCAACGAAAATATAGACAGAAAACGAATACTACATGACCCAGAAGAAATTTTTAGTAAAAGTTTAAATTTAAAAAAAGCAACGCATTTGCACAAAATAAATGAATAAAAAGATATTGAAGTAAATAAATAAATAAGTAAAGCATAAGTAGATAAAAAGAACTAAGTAAGTAAAAAACAAATTTAATTACTAAATAAACAAAATTACTTTGTTTTAGTCATGAACTTTGACTGCTACGATTTTTTTAGAACCCCGCATTAGGCTTACTAGATATCATGAAATTTAGAGATTACTTGGTATTAATGAGAACTACTGAAAAAAATGCGTCTTACATACAGTAACAAAAAGCACGTATTATAAATTATGGTTAAATTACTACTAATTAGTGATGCTAATTACTGAGTTGTTAAAAACCTTTTATTTAAATAAAACGGATAATTGTATTTGATTAAAATAAATGCATTCAGTTTAGAGCAATTAGTTATTTTAAGATGCTGACTTAGAAAAGAGATTCTTACGTTTTGTACTTCAAGTATCAACTGAAATTGCTTCCTCGAATGCTTCTAAATAATTTACTAAATTACATTGCTTTGAGAGTATTTCTTAATGCTTTTAATTAGCCATATCGTCATTAAGAAGAAATAAATAAGGCATAAATACTACAATTCTTTTTTTGAAAAAAAATGCTTAATTAGCTGTGACAGTCTTTTTTTACTGATATGTTTTGTAAAAAAAAAAATTCTTAGTGAGCTAATAAATCAAAGTCAAAGTCAAAACGAATCCGTCAAAGAAGATTGAAAAACTATTTTTTGTTTTTCAAAAGAAAATAAATTTTTAGGGATCAACTTACGAAATTTAAAATATGTTTTATAATATTTATGTTAGGAAAAAAAAAAACGTTGAGTTATTATAATTGATTTTATTTATACACTAAATGTTTGGAAAACTTAAACATAAATAAAGCCTAAGTTACATAAAATGAAAAATTTTAAAGAATTGAAATTAAACGATCTGCATGCATTTTGCCCCACTTTTTTTGAAGAGTTTTTTTTGCTTTGTTTTTGGAGTTTCCTCAACCGCGATGAATTTGCACAATTTAGTAATGTAGTGTCCTGCTATCAGTAACTCTAGATTTAATTCCACTGAAAACCAGATTTATGTAACTGGTTTTTCTACTATTAGTGTGAGGCGTAACTTTATTTAACAAATTTAAAAAGTTTAACATTAACATAATATAGATTCGGAGGATATGACTGCGCAGTATAAAACTGTGCATAACTGCATGAGTTGACAAAAACCACTTAAACAACCTTAACTTCAAGTCCAAGAATCCTCCCTCCAGTTCTAAATATGATTCAAATACTCAAAAAAAAGTCTTCATTTTTCTTGACTTGAATCCTCTGTTAGACATAAATATTTTAAAAGCTAACTACATTTTTTTAATGATTCATTCGTGTGTGTGTGTTGAAACTTCTGAAATTAGTAAGTTTTATTTTATTATGCTCCATTTCTTCAGTGTATAGTAAAATATTGATCTTACTTTGACGATGCATTAAATCTCGCGCTAATGTTTAGCTTCAACATACGACGAAAAATGCACTTTGCATTAAATGCATCCATCTCTTACGTGTTGACGATCCTAGCTGCATCAAAGGTTTATAATTACGTTAAAGTACTTTATTGATTAAGATCGAGTAAAAGACCAAGTGTAGAGTTGTGTATTTGTGTCCTTTGATGCACGGTATCTAAGGCAGTAAAAAGATAAATTAAAATTTGCTTCTTCTTTTAAATTAGAGCCAAATAAAAATGCATATTACGCTCTCCGCATGAGAAATAATTTTATTCTTGAGCTATACCTCCTGAGAAAAGATTATTTTCAGTTTCATTATTTCGATGAAGCTCTTAATCCTTTATTTTGTGCCTGCCAACAATTAGAAAAACATTGTATTTTTAATTTTTTACACACAAGTAATATGCTCAAAACAGCGCAATTCACTAAAGTATTTAAGAAGCATTCCAGGAAGCAGTTGATACTTGAAGTACAAAACGTAAGAACCACTTTCGTAAGTCAGCATCTTAAAATAGCTAATTTCTATAATGAATGCATTTGTTTCAACCAACTGCATTTATCTATTTTATTTAAATAAAGGTACCGTTCATAAATGATGTCATACTTTTTTTTAAATAAATTTGACCCCACTCCCCTCTTTGTCACATGTCACGCTGTGTTAAATAAGCATATGCATTTGCAGTTCAGAAACTAAACACTTCGTAATAGATCACGTTACTATTTTTTTAAAACTTTTAATGACATTTGTGAGCATAATAATAATAATTATCACATGTGTGCTTATTTTGTGTACAATAAGGTTAAGGTTTACAACACGAAAGATAATTAATATAGAACCGTAAAATATTTTAATTGCACGAATTCTGAGAAAATGACTCGCGCGATTTTATCTTATAAGTGCAGATGCTTAAGAAAATTCCCTTTTAAACTTTTAACAAGAAGTAATTTAAACCTTATTAGCACGGGTGTTTAAGATACAAAATGATTATGAAACTTTAAAATAAAATTATGTAAATCAAAAAATCATTAGGAATAAATTTAATTTGCTGATTTTAAATGTTTTTATTGAAACTAAAATGCGTGATGTCACACTTCTTGTTACCCCATCCCCTCGACACAAACTCTCACAATTTCTCGAATCCATCTCCTCCCTCGAAGCGTGACATCATTTATGAATGACCTCTAAGGTATTGTTCCAATATAATTAATAGTAGAAAAATTCACAATGGATTTCAAAACAGTTCACATTTTAAAAAGTCAAATCACATCTGCCACCGAATGACAACATAAAACACCACTTTTTTAAACATTTATTTCTTTAAATTAATGACCCATATGTCTTTAGCAAGTAAAATATTTTTTCGTTAACTGTTCTGAATGGAAAATAAACAGGATAAATATGCTTTCTCTTTTAAGTAAGTATCGAGAAAAAAAAATCGTTGACGCGTTGATGTTCATCAAATTGACAAACATGAGTTGGGGTTAGATTTGAGCTCAATCCATATATATATTTCACTTAGCGTGGACCAGTTACGGTTAAATTTGTGAAACGATACGATACTGACATTATGCAAAATTAAAAAACAATGGTAAAACGATATTTAGGAATGTGTTTAATGATTAGCATAGAAAAGTAACAAAATATTTGTATTTATTATTGTAACTGACGGACTTTATAACAAATTAATTTTTATTTCATAAAAAGTATTTTCATTCATTAATCAATTTGTAATTTCCTATTATTCGGAGTGGCAACACTAAAGTTTGTTCATATCGAGCGATCATTTTGGTGTTTATATCTAGCGATCTTCTCTTAGCCTTTCGAATTTTCAAGCGTTTTTTACGATTTTAAAATGGTTAATTTCCGATTCTTATTGTTGAATTTATAGCCCGCAGATGTTCTGCAAGGGATCAGCTAGTGGTAATATAAGGGTTAATGAATAAATAGTTAAAAAATAACTTACTGTTAGAAGCTCTTTGAGTACTAATTGTTTAAAGTAGTTGTGTTTTTTCCTACATGGGATGTCTGCAGAATAAGATTAAGCAATATTGAACTTCGGTATTTTTAAACTTATTTTTTAAAATCTGCATAATTACCGGATTGAGCTTCATAACACTAATAATTTAAAACTTTAGACAACAATTTTTAATTTCAACTTTTTGAAGATATAAATATGAGCCTATTTTCCCATTACACTAGTTTCAACGTATTAAAGAAAAAGTTTACGTTATTTATTGAAAGAAATTTATTAAAATATGTTACCTTGTGCAACTTGACGCGGGGAATCTTTCTGGTTAGTCAATGGTTTGTTGTACTAGGAGAAAGTAAATTTTGCTCCTTAGTAAGGGATCATATTTATTTTACTTTAATTGTATTATTTTCTAATAAGTTCCAGCGATTTACTAAGGAAATATTTTTGTTAAAAGCAATAATAGTGCTTTGCTTTGGCGACAGACTGAAAATTAAACTTCATGATCCATAGGTTTCCGAAATCCCTGATTACAGCAATTATTTTAGGTTGCTTAATCAGTTAGTTTTAAAATTTGTAATATTGTCCATTTAAAAAAATTGCCTAAATGTGTACATTGTACATGTTACCACCGCAATTCTTCGATTTAACCCTCTAACTATCACTCCTTTGATTTATTTCTTCAAAAAGAAAACTTCAGATTTTAGTATTTTATACACTTCAGATAGAAGCACTTTATCTTGGATCAGTAGCTGAGAAGGGTTTTTGTTTTCAAGAGTAATGACCATCTCTCAAGTAAATCGCCATGATAGTATGTATTAGTACTGGCTCGATTGAGTAAATATTACACAAAAGTGTTTATTTACTCAACATTTTGAGAATTAACTACCATTACTTCGATTCATTTCTTAAAACTTGAAAATTCAGATTTTTACGATTTTTAAACAATTTTACTAATAAAAATACTTATTGATATTAAGTATTTTTGAGTATTGCTGGCTCTATAGAGAAAATATTACTCCAAAATATTATGTCCGCACTTTATTCCTCAATTTAATATTTTAAGAAGTAATTAAAACTTTGTCGATTTCTTTCATCAAAATGAACAATACTGATTTTAACGATTTTGTACATTTTTTAAAAAAGTACTTTATCTAGCAATCCGTTTCTGACAAGTTCCTTTGTATCTGGGAGAAATAAGGACCTCCAAAATTAATCGTCATGACATTAAGTACTCTTACGCAGGGCTGGCTCGATAGAGTAAGTATTACTCACTAATTCCTCCTTAAAAGCATCGCCTTGATTCATTTTACATACTGCTTTAATTCGCTTTGACTGGAAGTGGAAAATCTTAATGAAGTTATCTGTCTTTGAAAGCAGAAGTGGAGAACTGCTTCCGGCCTATGCTGTTTCGATGGCACAGACGGAGGGCTAAAACAAAGTCTTATCAGGAAGGATAGAAATTTCGATTTTATTGTTTAGGGTGCCCGAATTAAAAGGTATTGAAAACTTCGTTAAATCCGGTTAACTGTATAGTATCTTTTTTTTCATATATAGAAAATATTTCATTTCAAATCTTTTCTGCAGACAAATATTTATTACACTAGGGAATACGAAGGATAAAATCTATATGGGTGTTCAAACTTAACTTTAGATGTATTGTAAAGAAAATAAGTATTAAGTTAGTTATACAACAAAATAAAATAATTAGAAACGTGTTAAAATCTGTGCAAACGGAAAGATGTGGCTGACCCGGAGGAATTGTAAATAGTTGTTGTGCAAAACGCAACGTATGCAAAAATACAGTTAATTTTACAATTAGAGTGATTAAAATTCTTGTCATTTCGCATTTAGGCAGTACCAGCTTCAGTTAAAAAGAAAGTTTGCTTAACTACATCTTTAATTATAGCTACACTTAAATCACTACACTTTTAAATGGAAGGAACAGGAGGTCGATTGCGGTGCAAGTTCCAAATGAACAACGTAGACTTCTTTAGCAACAAGTCCACGTAAACATATTTTTATGGTGTGTTACAGGTTAATAATAATATTAGTAACAAAAAAATTAAAGAAAAAATTTAAACTAACCGCCACAACCACCCAAATAGTATTTTTTAATACCATTCATCTAATCTCACGTTGAACGGCGCACAATTATTTAAATTGATAGCTAAAGAACTCATTAGAATATAAATTCATATTTTAATCATTTCGTTTAGTCATTTGGTACCACTATTAAAGAAATCTGTTTTTACCATCGTCATGGTAATTTTATAAGAAGCGTATTTAAAGAAGAGTAATTTTCCTTTGTATTGAAGCATATTGAAATATACGAAGTAGAAAATAATGCATACTTACTAAAACTGAAGCAGAAATGTATGCTATGAGGCCATATAATGAATAAAGTACAAAATGTTTGCAAAAAATTTAAAGTCGAAAGAATAAAACTTCTTTTTTTTTGCATTTGTTTTTAGCTTTTTTTTTGTGAACAATTTTATTTAGATGCATGCAAATCATAAACACGCTTTTATGTCAGGGTAAAAAAATAACTTTCAACCATCAAGTTTGAATTTATTGCGAAACTTTACCTCAACGTTGAAACAATGCGCAAGATAAAAATAAAATCCTATCTCTTTTCTCTTTGATCTGCTTGACACTCCGACATCATCAGTGTCATCCCAAATAACTGAATTTTAGTCTTTCTTCGTATAAACGCTCTGGGGACAAGCTTCAGAAAATCTCAATTGCCATTTCGCTTTTGCACCAGATGTTTGAAATGGAGATCGACCAGATTATAGGGATGGGACTTTGCCAGCTAAAACTGTTTCAGCTAATGGAATGACTAACTTTTATGATACCTCTTTTCTGATCTGATTCTAAAAGTGCAAAGTTGTGTCATCTTTTATTACATCAAACTTTTCTAACCTATGATTAGGTAAATAAAATCATGATAAATATTGCAAGTGTGTTGTGTGAACTTACACATTATAAATGTATTTCTATGCATCTATCAACATTGAAAACAATTGCAACATGAAAACAAAGCATAACATTTATGTAACTTAATGTTCTCTTTTTGAAAGAAAAAAAGAATTATACAGAAATTTGCATAAAAAAGAATAAACATTAAATTAAAACGAATATCTTCGCTTTAAACTCTTGGATTTTAACAAGAGTAAAGTAAAATTTAGAAAGAAGATAATTCACTTGGGACAGAAGCTCTTTGAAATGAAACTGGAAGCAATCTTTTCAATGATAGTGAGTCTTCTTTATTCTAGTAGTAATTCATGTTGCAAGAGGTAAATGCTTGTTGTAAATGAGCATTTTCGACTGAAAAATAAAAATGTTAAATGTCTTAAAGACACATATCTTACGACAATACATTATGTTAGGCGATTTTTTTTTTATTTGGAAAGGCGAAAGAAACGAACGATTACACATGAGAAACAAAAAACAAAGTTGTGTATGTGACTCAAATGAAAATTTCGAGATAACTAGTGCCAATGGTTAGAGAAACACCAATCCTTTTCGCAGCCTTAGATGTCAGTAGTAGCCCTAACAAGTTCTGCTATCTTGCGGTGATGTAGAAAGAATACTCAACACCTTAAGGAATTCACAAATTTTAGGGAAACAGTAGCAAAGGTGTATATTTTTACTTCACGAAAATTGTTTACAAAAAAGTGTGAACTGTCAAATAAACCAGATATCCCATTAGATTATAAATAGTCTAGTGCATCTGGTATGAAAAAAAAAGTATCTCCAAGGATAAAAAATGTATTGCTTTTTCCTTTTTGGATGATCTATTTTTGAGCAGTCAAGCCCGAAAAAAATACGGGCAAAAGAAATAAACGGTGAAACCTCTCCACGCCAATTTCACGAGAGCGACAGCGAAGGGGATTGAAGAAAACTATCTTTCGTCATCTACATGTTTTTACATTTCGATGCCTCTTTTTACGTTTCACTACTTAGTTACACATTATCAAATATAACATGCAATTATTTGAAGAAACAAATTCAAAATACAAACACAAACGTGTTATTATATTATTAAAGAGGTGGATTTAAAATAAATAAAATTTGAAATAAATAATAGAAAAAAAGCAAATTATTTTTTTTTTTAAATTCATATCACACTATTTACATAAACACATTTGAAGGCATGTTTTATTCCCATGTATTTCATTCATTACATAGAAAATTGGTTGTCCTTTCTCTCTTTACTTTTCCCTTTATTTTGATAAATGGTTTTAAATTAGTTTTTAGCTAAAATGATTAGTTTTTAGCTATGACAAATATTCCTTTTGTTCTTTATAATTTATCTTACAAAAAGAAAGGAATTTCTATTTAAATTTCATTCTTCTAAAATTTTAAATGCTGCAAATGAATTCTGTGAATTGAAATAAGCGTTACATATTTCTCAAACAATTCATAACTTTTATAATAAATGAGCTCGGAAACTGTTTTCTCTAAATTCACTTTATAATATAAAGTTCTGCCACATAAGTTTTGACAAAAACAACTTTGCGAAAACATCAAATGTGTGCAGCGAACGAAATGAATGGAGTATCAGTCATTAGAAAGAAGACGACACTGTAAATATATCACTGGACCATTTGACTGTAGAGTTGAGTGGACAAAGAGCGACAGCAGCTGAAAATGTGAACATCCCCGATGGTGAAATGACCCTGCCAATAGCACGCTCTTGGGATAATGCTTTACGCCTCCAGGGATTTCTATTAGATGATGATGTTCATTTTCGAATACACAGATGGAGTTGATTGGTTTCATTGTTTGGAAGAGGAAGTTTTGTAAATTTTAGCAATTGTATGCCTTGGAGATAGTACATTACAGGAGTGTGTATGGAAATAGACAGTACACAAAAAATACATATCCATATATATATATATATATATATATCACACACACACACACACACAGTAGCTTCATTACGGGGGATGGCGAGGGAGAAGTCAGTCTCGGATGGCACTCTTTTGGGGGTGTTGGGGGATGACACCCAATAAGGTGTTAGGGTTTTGGAAAACTACATATATTTAAATTATACAATTTTACTGGTGCTATTTCAACGCATCACAATTGAAAATAAAAATTGTTCACTTAAATACACGAAATAAGTAAAATTGAATTATTTATTTATTTATTTTTTAGCTAAAAAAAATAAGGATATTGAAAACTATTGAAAAACAAGGCTACAAAGTTAGACAGCAGGTTTTATTATTTATACAACAAATATTTTTTTTTTGGGGGGGGGGCGGAGTTACACCTATGCTGGGAGCACTACTGATATATATATATTTATATGCACATTATAGTACATAAATGGTAGAATAAAATTCAAAGATTTAAAAAAAAGGAACATTAATGGCCAATCACAATGTTAAGTTCCTTCAAAGTTTACTTTGAAGGCCAATAAGATTGGTATGAGGGCATTTTTACTTCTAGATATATGTATTGGAAGATATGCTATGGGGAAGAAATTGGGCATATGCATAAATACTTAAGAGCAGAGAGGAAGACATGCTATGCGATAGAAATTTCAGATGAATTATTACTTAATAGCATAAATATATGCTGCGAAGCTATGGAACTACTAAAGTACCCAAATTTGGAAAACGTTTAAAGTCTAAAAAATAACACTTTTCTCATTTGTTTTTTGCTTTTCTTTGTGCACAATGTTACTTGCATAGATGAAAATCATAAGCACGTTTTTATGTTACTGCAAAAAATAATGTTCGACAAAGTACATTACTTATAAATCAACATGCAAAGATTGAAAATCCCTGGCTACAATCTTTTATTGTCCCATTATAGTCACAAAATCTGAGAATTAGCTCAATATGCACTATTGTGATTTTGGAAGATAACCATAAATTTTTGAAAAAAAAAAAAAAACATTCATTAAATCAAATTCTAAAGTATATTTTTATTAGGCTTGATAACTAGTTTTAGTTAATCCTAATATTAAACTCTAATTGTTAAGTAAATTATTGAAATTTATATTCCCCCTAGCTCTCGGAAACTCTTTTCCGGAAACTAGAATTTAATTAATAACACGTCACACAATAATTCATCACTTGAATAATATGTTTGAAAGATAACTACATCTTCCAACAGCATGTTCAACAACCAAAAGAATAAACTACCTTTCACAGTACAAATTCTTCTTCCAAGCGAAGCTTTCGAAATATAGCATTGATGAATTATCTGTTCGAAAAGTGGTAAAGTTTGTTCAGCACGTGATCGATGGACGGAAGAAACCACCTGCGCTTGATTCTGTTGTCTGAACAGAGAAAAAAAGTCGAATATTTTGCCGAGAAATATCAGAAAAGTTTAGTTTAGTTTCAATGCGAAGTCTTTTAACCTAGTTTTTGTTTTCTTTTCAATGTGGCATTTTTAAACGAAATTGTGAGCTCTTCTTCCTATAAAAAAGTGGGGATACTATGCTAAGCTGAAAAAATAATGGGATATATTGCACAAAACATTCTAAAAAATATCTCTGGGACTAAAATTAGTTAGAATAATATTTCTACTGACATTTGATTAAACAAAACAATTTTAGTGATTTTTTAATCTATAGAGGATTTCCTAATTTAAATATCGTTCATCTATTTGACTACAGTTGTTCTTTAGAAAGACCGTTCTTTGTGAAAAAATAGAACATTTTTTTAACATAGAAAGGACTTAGCTTGATACACATTTGTTGAGTAAATTATTTATAAAAATAAAATTAATTTTAAAAATATTTAGTTGTTATTAAACAGCAATGCAATTGTAAAAAAGATTACAGTTTTTAAAGCTTCAAATGAGCAAAAATGCAGACATATTTTTTTTTCGGGGATTTTTGGGAATCCCCTTTTAAATGCAAATGATTTTTTTTGGGAATGCAAAAAATTTGGATTATTTACATCTAGAAGAATATATTTCGAAAAATTGAAAAAAATTTTTTTAAACATATGTCTGCATTTTATTGCTCATTTGTGCTTTAAATTAACGTGTAATTTTATTATTATTGTTTACTTGCACAAAGTTAAATTATTTTTAGCAATGCAATTGTAATAAGATTTAGTTTTGAGTGAATGCTTCTCTGAGACAAAAATGAAATTCACTCAGTTTGTTTGTCCTGGGTGACTTTTTTGATCAACTTCAAAACGGAATTTATCATACAAATGATTACTTTTTAGCGAAGTCAAACTTTGTTAAATTGATTATTTACATATGAAGAATATATTTACACTAAAAATAATAAAATAAAATATTTTTTTTACAAATAATAATAATAACATGTATATTAAAAAAGTACCAACTTCAAATTAAGAATTGCGCTAAAAAGTAAAAAATAATTTCATTTGTGAAACAACATCGATGCGAGAACAAGCTCTAACGTCGATGCAAAATTATGGTAGATAAAATCTTTTGTAATCATGAATCAATTACAAATATAAATGGCCCTAAGTTTGCAACATTTCCTACATAAAGTAGCACACGTAATGATAATTAGTACACATGTAAATGGTAATTAGATTGTCGTAATTTTGCGCTGACTTCAAAAATTTTATTTAAAAGTCGTATAAATCTGGTTTAAAACGAATTAATTCTTTTCCCTTTTGGGACATTTTCAATTTAAAGTCCTATTTTTTTCATTAATTTTTTTAAAAATTTGTTCCAAAAAGTATTTCATTATGTAGCAGATTGAAAAAAGTAGACTCGCGTTAGGAAGACCCTGCATTACAGCGACCCAATGTGGTACAACGGCACTCGAAAGGAAAACTGATTGACTTCTGCTTAAGACAATGTTATTTCACATTTGATATAACGAATATGAAGGAACACGACTCTTGATACAGAAGGAAAAAAAAATGGTTATGTTCATTAAGACAAAAAGGAAAAAAAAAAAAAAAAAAGACAAACAGTTTTAAGAAGTTAAGCAAACATGATGATACATATGGAAAATGAAAGATATTCGACAACGATGAATTGAGGTTCTACTGTAAATGTTTGGCATGAAAATAATATTTTATAATATAAAGGAATATTGCATGATATTTTGAAAGGATATAAAAGTTTTGACGTTTTTGAAGTGAATACAAAGAGGAATTTAATGCTCAACTACTTTTACAAAAACATATAAAGTAAGCTGTAGTGATTATTGCAAATTTCATGATTTGAAACGTTTTCAGAGAATGTCAAACATATGTGGAAGCAATTTAATCATGTATGTGACTGGGTCATGCCAGTTTTCGCCAAATATTTCTGACACGTTGCAGAAAATGTCATTAAAGAACTAGACCAAGAGAAATAAACCGCAAAAAATCTGCATTTTAAAAAAAGAGTGGCGGAATTCCTGTAAAGCTGGGAATGATTCCTGAAAACGTGACTTTCGACGCAAAGACAAATATTTCCGAGGAAGAAAAAGAACAGAAGTTGAAGCCCCCCCCCCCCCTCAAATCCAACATCAGCTCTTGAGATACTGAAAGTTCGTGATTCTTCAAAGGATTTGAAAGGTTTCCCACATTTCATTCCCGAATAGCATAGGTGATTCTTAGAAATTTCTTAAAGCTGAATTTTACTAAGAAAATTTTTGAATATATGGTTGAAAGAGATTAAACTGTCAATGTGTTAATAATTAACTTTGATGCTAACTGGACGAATATTAGAAGAAGCCACCTTAAATGTGGCAGTTGGATAAAAGACCGCTTTCGCAGAACAACAACCCCTCCAGAACGTACATGCTATACGACGTCACACGATCTTCAGATCTTTTGGGAAGATATTTGAGTGCATTTGGCTCAAAGTGAGCTGGTTTGCACCCTGGTACTGAGTGACTCAAAACTACGTAGATGGCTGTACATGATTCGAAAAGAGGAGCATTGGTTTTTAAGGTTGGGTGATCAAATATCTCCTGTTAAAGAACTAACAGTACTGCGGCGAATACGTTAAGTACTTTTCTGGTGCTAAAGGGGTTAAGAGGCAGTGTTTAGTACTATAAAAAAGATTTTTAAAATAAACATAGTGAAAAAGCATCAATTATTCCGACATATATATTAGGGATGTAACGAATAGTGATTTGGGAGAATACCGAATATTCGGCCCACTTCTCCCAGGCCGAAGCCGAATATTCGGCCATTTCTTCTAGGCCGAAGCCGAATATGCGGCCAATGTCTTAGGTCGAATACCGAATATTCGGCGGCCGAATATTAAAATTTCTAGAAAATCGTTGTAATAGGAAGTATTTGACAACTTTAAATTATTCACAAGGTCAAGCACCAATTACACACAATCTATGATGTATGATTTAGTTCTTTTTGTTAAGAATTTAAAACTATTTAAAATTAATCTATTTTCTCTATTGTTTTGAATGTAGTAATAAAACTAAGAATTTCACCCACAGGTGGAATAGAAATGACAGGTTTTATGGTAGTAAGCATTATCATTATTTTACTAATTATTTAATTTAAATGAAAGAACTACTATTGCTTAGTGAACTTTTACCTTGCTCAAAACTGCTTTATGAAGATATTTTAGAAGTTATAAAAGTTAATATTTTTATTTTATGGGGTTTTTTACATACCTATCTTTAAACGATCTATTAAAATTTAATACACTCAGCTGGAATATATTTTTATTTTCAAAAACCTCAATAACCTATCTATGCTATCTAAAATTCATGATATATTCTAGGTTTTTCACATTTCTCTCTTACCAATATTCACAATAAATCAGTCTAACCAAACAAAGTCTGACTTCCACTTTGTTAATAATAACAAAATTAATTTTTCATATATCATAATTAACTCTTGCCAGCTTTGGGAGCAAATGCTAAATATAAAATACAATATTACAACTTTAAAATCGGTTTCTGCTCAGTCAAGCCAAAAACTAGGTTTAAAAAAAATAGTTTTTTTCTAAATTATTTTTATTTTTTAAAACTATAAACTAATGTATTATTTTGAAATAATTATAATACAATTTTAAATATTTAAAATCTACTAATTTCTTAATTTTTTTACATTTCTACTGCAGCAGAACTATTCGGCCAAATAGTCCATCAATATTCGGCCAGGCCGAATATTCGGCTTGGTGATGAAATGATTATTCGGCCAGCCGAATATTCGGCCAAAGGGCTGAATAGGGCGAATACCGAATAGTGGCCGAATATTCGTTACAACCCTAATATA
Organism: Octonoba sinensis; assembly: GCA_038502835.1. Taxonomy (NCBI): domain Eukaryota; kingdom Metazoa; phylum Arthropoda; class Arachnida; order Araneae; family Uloboridae; genus Octonoba; species Octonoba sinensis. The sequence goes on along the minus strand of CM076605.1, from coordinate 8,451,847 downwards.
TATATATGTATATCGTTTAAATAATGATAACATTTTAAACCCAGAGGTTCCCAAATTAGAAGCATCCACGAGAAAGGACTGGAAGCCACAGCAATAAACTCTTCTAAGACGTAGTACTCTTGAGATGACAACGAAATAACTTCAATCTATTATTATCTTTACTAAATCTGTTGCTTTTTTAATAAGTTTAAGAAGGTGACATAGAAAATTAAATGCAGGTCCTTTAAGAGAGGGAGTGCAGGGCAGGGGGGAGGGAGTCTTAAGAAAGTAAAATTTCGTTTTAAGAATTTTAAGGACAGTTTTTCATAGGTCGTATATGCAATTTTTGGTGCAATATATCAACATTTCACTCCGTTATTATAATCTGATTTTGTTTGTAAATGTACAACAAAAAAGACACAAAACAAAGTGGAAAAAATCCGTTTTGGATAAATGCTAGTATTTACTACCTTATACTATAAAAAGGAGGAAAATAATTTGAAAGTAGCAAGTACTTAGATCCGGGATATAATATTTCTTATGAAAGAGCATTTATTGTGCTACTATTTTAAGAAATAAAGCGAATAGGAATGAATTATAATGCAAATGTACACGTATCACTTGGGATGGAATTATGTCACGCTCATTTACACTCGCAAAAGAAGCAGTAAAATAAAGCAATAACTCCCAGAATTACTTTCCTGAAATTGCAAGTTCATGTTTCTTCGGTCAAACTGAAGATTGGGAGGAAATAATGTTAGCGTCTCTCGGGGAAATTCATCGAAATATTACTTGTATTCATTTTCAGTCTATGTAATATAAATGAAAACTGCGTTGCCTCAAAGGGATATGACTAATGAAATGTTGCAAAAGAAAAAAGGATAAACAAATAGTGTTGCTTCTGAGCAACGGTCCAAATAAAGACGAAACGTCATTAATCTGCGTATGTAAGCTGAAAACTAGTGCAGACATGCTTATAGAACACAAGCAAAAACAGGTAACAAGATCGATTAAAGTTCACATTTTACCACACATCCATTCATATTATTCTTTTCGAGTCGAACAATATTTTATACTAGTCGACCCGTGCGGAATTGCGCACTGCGCACTAAATCGTTTTGTGTGGCACTAAATTCCTTAAAAATTTGGGAAAAAAGATGTTATGAAAAATAGAAAAAAAAATAAACGGGTGTTGGTACAAAAGAAGACATGTAGTTGAACACATCCAGTACAAATAGATGTTAAAAATTTTCCCCCACTGTTATTTGAGTCGTCTAGGTTCAAAACCAGATACATCCACTTTTTTTCGATTTCAACTTTTGTACACTTTCTAATAGTTTAAAGTAATCGTCATATGGTGTTATTTTTTTAAGTTTCTAAAGTAGCTACATCATGCTAAAGAGTGTGTTTGAAATTTGCCTGTTTGTTACAAAACCAGTTCCCCCCCTCGACCAGGCTTGTCAGCTCTTCTTTTTTTCCATCCAAATATCGTCCAAGGAAAAATTATTTTTGCGTTAAAATTTCAGCAAGTTAAAAGTCTATCCCAATGCTCTTATTTAGAAATTCGAATTTCTTAGATATTAGTTGTTTGCCCGCCGTGAATAATTTCATTTTTTGGATGTAGCTGGTTTTGAAACTAGACCACTCATTTAGATATTCAAAATAATAAAATAATCACAATAATAATGATTTTTTTTTTATTATTAGTATACAAAGCATTAAAATACAATAACGAAACTTCCATACTTAAAATATAGTTACTGTTGGTTGGTTAAGTTAAACATGTTCATAATATTAATGAATGAGTAGATGTGTAGAACCTAACGATTGAATAAGTTTAACACAGAGACGCAGCTAAAACTGTCTAATTTTCTACAGAATAAAAACAGAAGAGATTTTTTTCTGTTTACTTGATAACAGATGGCGCCAGCATAGACATCCCCAATTTGACACCCATTAAAGGACTTTTCTTAGATGTCCTTAAATTACAAATTTAAGAGGAGCGGTACATTTTTAGATCATGGGTCTATTTATCGTCATTAGACCGCACGATAAACTTTAAAATCAGGTGTAATCATGTAATTTGATAAAGGAATATCTCGCGGACCGACAGAAAAACAGGTAAAAAATATATATGTATATAGATAGATAGGCTTTTTAATTTATTTTTTCTCGTCTTAAAAGTACTTTTAAAAACTTAATTTTCATACCAAGAAATGAATATGAATTTTGCTCGGGCATTCAAAGGGTACGAAATAAGATAGCTCAAGTAACAAACGTTTGTTCTCTTACATCACGTTCGTCGAAGAATTATTTACTTAATTCATTCTATAACTTTTACATCGAAGGTCGTAAAGCCACGTTATGACATAAAAAACATTCCAAGACGTGAGGAGAATGTGTAAAGCGTCAGAATTTTCTTTATTGGCTATAAAATTTCCAGCATGATATCTAGAACGCGTTACCACCACTAAACAGTCTGCATTAACTGATTACTTTGTGGATTATATAAATAAAAAAAGTTCATAGTTACGCTCTTAAAAAGTAATTGGACTATATTCATTATGAATCTGATATTCTTTGGTACTTCGAACAAAAAGAAAAAAAAAAAATCTTTTACTTTTTAAATTAATTGATAAATGAGAGTTTTTATTTAATTTACCTTTAAAACATTATTCTAAATTCGTTTAGTAAGTTTCGTAAATTATGCTATTTTATATTTCGTTGTTTCTAAGAACTATTTTGGCAGTTATTGCGCTTTTTGCACTTATTACTAATACAAAATATGATACTAACCTTTACTGCATTCTATTTGAGAACTTTAAAGACGACATTTTAAGGAACTGATAATATGGGTTTGGATTTTGCAGAAAGGCAATATTCTAAAAAATGTTCGATTTTATAAAAAGAACAGCAAAATAAAACTTTCTGAATCAGTTTTAACCTACTTTTTTTTCATTTGAGAAAAAATAAGAATTAAATAAAAAAAGAATGAGGATAAAAGCAAACTTTATAAGAAAACGTCAATTCAGATCACTCTCAGGAACGCATGCTCAAATCTCACGAAACTTTCGTCGTATTTGACGAAATGGCTTCGTGAAGCATGCTCCGAGTAAACCTTTCGTCAAAATGGCGAAATTTGTGTAGTAACTTTTTAAAGTCACGTGATCAAGCGAGGAAAGAATCGTTGTAAAGGACGAAATTTTCTAGACGATTGAAGAATCGTCAAAAATGAGAGCTATATTTCTGAGAGTGTTGCCGCTAAATATTTACGAAGTGACGAACACAAATTTTAAACTGGTATACAATCTACATGTTATACACAGTCCTTGTTTATAAATTCATGTAAATTTAGGTAATATATTTTATGTTCCATTTTCTACTGATATCTCACTATAAAGAAACTAAACCACTATAAAAATATTTCATAACTTCAAGAATTTCATATTTTGAAACAACGTTATCACCTCGACTAAATTTCTGAGTAAAGCAGTAAGTAATTTAGTGTGAATGTATCAGAGATGGGTACACACTTAAAAATATTGTGTGAGAATGAGTATTAAACTCCAAAAGAAAAAAACAACTTAAAAATAAATATAATTCTTTAAAAAATGTACATTTAATGCATTAAAAAATGTTCTTATTTTAAAATCAGTTTTCTTTTAAATTGTTTTACAGTTAGGAAGAATGCATGAAGCTCTGAGAGAAATATAGCTTACACAATATAATGTAATTGCAAAAAAATAATTTTGTAGAAAAATATTTTTTTTCACATTATTCCATTTTGTTTCATTGGAGCGGCTTCTTGCAGCTTATGCAATTTTGCTTCATAAATTAGCACCTTATTCTTATAATAACTGATGAAACGAACAATTTGCGGAAAGTTAAACATTAACCAAGCAGTCAAGTGGGTCATTTTCAAAATACGCATAGGTTAGGTATACTGTCCCACAGCGTAGTTTAAACTGTCTATAAATATTACATTTCATTAGGGTACAGTGCGCAACATATTTCATATACAAAAGATGTCATTTACATCTGTTTACCGCAAAGATACAAACTTTTGTATTTACCAGTTATATAGTATCTTGTAATAGATTTTCTATTACTAGATGTAGTAGATCAAAAAATAGCTGTCCCTCCTACAACTTTTTATAATTCAGTAACATCTTTTCCCTTTGTTTTTAATTATAAATGGATAACAAAATAGGAAATTTCATCAGGTAAATCCATTATTATTTTAAATTCCTATGATTATTCCTGATCATAATATAGTAATAATGAGGATTTCTGCAAAACAATTTGCTTCCAATGTTTTGCCAATTCAGTTACCTAGGTACAGTTTAATGAAAAAAGGTTGAAAATTTTACCAACAGATGTCAACTCATTTTGAATAAAAGCACTTATGCTATTTAAATTATTACCTGTAGGCAATTTTTTTTTGCAGTTGAAAAACAACGTGTAAATAATATCTGATAAGGCAGTATTTTTATTCAATATCACTTCTGTTGCCTAGATTTTTATGTTAAAAATATAAATTCAGTTTCTATTGCTTAAATAGTATTTGCTATTTAGTTTAAAAGATTTTGTTTCGTTTCTTAGTGATATAAGCATGTAGTCTTTGGAAGAAATTTCCCTGCTAATGTCAAGTCCGTTACCATGTAACCGGTAAATACAAAAGTTTATCTTTGGGGTAAAAGTATGTAAATTAAATTTTTTTGTATTAGAAATATCTTGTGCAGTATAGCCTAAAGAAATTTAATATTTATAGTCAGTTGAAATTAACATGTTCCAAGTATAATTAAACTGTTCAAAAATTGATGATAAAACGATTGAATGAAAAAATCATTCAACCTTTAGGTTCCACTCATTCATTTATATTATGAATGTGTAGAACACACAGGCGCAGCTAAAACTATCCAATTTGCTGCACGATAAAAATAGAAGAGTTTCTTGTTTGTTTACTTGATAACAGATGGCGCTTGTATAGACAACAGCAATTTGGTATGCATTGAAGGACTTTTTAGATGATTGTAAATCTCAAAATTTAAGAGAAGCGGTATATTTGTAGACAGTGGGTCTTTTTTTTTGTCATTAGCCGGCATGATAAGCTTTAAAATAAGGGTAATTCATGAAAATTGATAAAGGAATAAGGAAAATCTCGCGGACTGACAGAAAAACAGCCCAGAGAAATAATATATAAGATGAGAAAAATTCAGAAACATGAAATGTTTTTAAGCAATTATTAATGCGATAAATGGAATTACTAAACAATAAATATTGCGTGGGGCACACTAGGCCCTCTCCCGTCTTTCTAGTGTTAAGCAAAAAAAAAAAAAAAAAATCTGAAAACAAGACGTAAAATAATTTAGTAAGTAAGCACAAGTTGATACATATTTATTATGGAAAACACATAACTCAAAAATTTTATTACGAGTTAAAAGAAATCCAATGGAGAGATCTCAAAATACAGTTCGTATACCAATTTCGCTTACCCTTTGTAACAAAGACTTCTGTGATAAACTATTTAAATTTGCTCACTTAAAACGGCATTTGAATCTCAATCAATCACTCTTCGAGAGTTTCATTTCAAATGCATTATGCAAATGAAGTCGGAGTGGCGAAAAATGTTTTATTCTGTTTGCATACGTGCTTATGAATAAATTCAAGAACCATATTACACTTCCACTTGAGCTGAAGTGAAGTGCTTTCCGCATGGGAATTTGTCTTTGTAGTCATTGGTTTTAAGTGCCATTTTAAAATAGCATTGCGCAACTACTAAGCAGGATATGATGATTAAGCGCTAATGTTTGAACCTGAAGATTGCTAAATGTTTTCATTATTTAACTTTTCTTTTAAAAATTATTATCATAAAATACTGGAGCAGTTTTTTTAAAATTCAGTTTTATTTTCTGCCATTCCGCTCTGAACACATTTAAATCCTAGATTTAAGATAATCGATGATTTTTTGTTTGGAACGTAATTTATAAGCAATATCTAAAGAGTTCTTGAGAAATTATTTTTAAAATTTTAAAAAGGTATTTTTTTGTAAAGAATGTGTAACACATATTATAAAAGTGTCGAACAGTCCATATAAGTCAACAGAAAACCAAGGTATGTTCTACGGTCGCAGTTTTAACAGAGTGGGAAAGCATTCTGAGTTGCGAGAATGGAAGAATATGTTCGCGTCTTTTTTTATCTAACGCATTTGGGTGAACATTATTAAAAAATGTAATTTATAAGAATTACCGAGTTTTTGAGATATAACTTTTTACAATTTACAAAGGAATTTTTACATTAAAGAAATTACTTATATATGGGGCAAAATTTATGGAGTTTGTATCCTAAACAGTTCATATAACTCTACTGAAAAGTAGTACTATTTATTCTACGGTATGTTTTCGCAAAATGCGAAAGCATTATTTGAGTTGCGAAAATAAAACACTATGTTGACGCCCTCCCTTTTCTTAAAGCATGTAACTAAATATTGTTAAAAAATTTTTTTTTCATAAAAAATTGGGACGAGAATCTCAATTAGGTCATACGCGTTCAGCGTTGTTTCAGAAAGGATCTGAAAATATTAGCAATGAAGAACGTTACATTGAACATATACTATCACAAGGTTAAATTTGTCAATTTACTTTCAATGGATCATACGATTAATTCAGATCTTGTTCTACTCCATATTTTAAAAGCTTCAATTATCTGGTGAGCGTAACAATTCTTAAAAGATGTTGTCATGGATAAGTTGTAAGGCTCAATTTACAAGCGAAAATGAACCCCGTTGAAGTATCTACGAAGGTATGGAACTCTCATTCATAAGGTAAAATCATTTTAGTAATTTGGTAATGCTTTTCTTCCGATTTTTGCAATCCCGCAGGAGTAATTTTAAGCTCATGTCAAACCCGATTTGAAACCATTTAAAAATATCTTAAAGTGTGTTTACATTTTAGGTTCGGCGTAGAAAGTGTAACACTGGATTATAATAACAGTATTGTATCTTTGTAAAATGTTTGCTTATAAAATTTATGTTATGCAGCGCATCCAATAAACATAGTAACTGCGGCAACTGGCGACTCCTGCGTTTTTCTTCTGCTTAAAACTGCTCCTTATATATTCTGTATTCTGCCGGCAGGGTGGCGTATAGTGGTAAGGCACTGGCGTCCTACGCCCAAGTTCGCAGGATCAGAACTGGCACAAGTCAGTGGATTTTCAGGATGCAGAAAATCGACAGCGCCCATGTCGTATGATTATTCGACATGTTAAAGATCCCTTTAGAGTATCCATTTAGAGCGAATACTTTCGGCTAAATCAAAGTTCTAGTGCAGTTTCGCATCAATTAGAGCTCAGGTGCCACCATCTGGGGGAGGCTGATCGTTAAAATTCTCAAAGTAGTAATGGCATCCGCCAATATTACTTGAAAGAATGAATGCTGATTTCCGGCGAATGCACTAGGTCTGCAAAGGTTAATGAACATACGCAGCCCATCAGAAAGAAAATAAACATTCTGTATTCTAGAAATTTCGAACAAAGAAATTGTCAATACCGATGAAGATTTGAAATTTTTTTAAATCTTCAAAATTCAAAAAGATCCTGCGTAAACTTACTGATATGCCATTTCATTGACTTGGAAAACAATAAGAAAATAAAATACTACGCCAATCAAATTATTCAATAAAATCTCTCATCCCTTATCCAATAAAATGAAATTCAGCGATCATCAAATTGACAAAAAAAGATAAACAGGTAAAATATTTCGTCAGAAAACCCAGAATGACTAACTTAAATTGTATATTTCATTCCCTTGATTGAAACATACAGAAATTTAAGATAAAAGAGTAATTTAAGTTTCAAATAAATTTCATTGAACCCCGTAACATTTTAAATGGAAAAAAGAAGCCTCTAAAATAAAGCACATGCTTCGTGTAATGTTAATTAAATTTATCGCCATCTTAAAAACCACAGTCCTGTGTGGCTTGTAGCAGTAAATAAATTGAATTTTTTAATCTCTTTGAAGTAGAAAAATAAATTTTAATCTTTTGTGGAGAACAAATTCAATTAAGTTAAATAAAGCACTTATAAACAATTTGTGAAGTTAAAGAGCTGTATGTATATGTATATACAGATATATATTCTTCAGAAAATCTTATAAAATGCTATGAAAAATTTAATTTAAGGAAAACTATTTAAGAAACTCAAGCCGCATTTGATTTTTAAGTAGAAGGAAGATTACTGTCACGAGCTGATCAGGTAGTGGCATAAACATCCCGCAAGTAAAATATATATATATATATCTAATAAGTCCACAAAAGGGGGGGGGGAGCAGTAACTAATTCGATATTTGTAGAAAACGTGTGTGAGGAAAAAAAAACATAAAACACTTATATCTGTTCTGGTGGTCAACTATTTTTTGCATGTGGTTGATTTATTAGAATGTAAAAATGATATTAAATGAAAAAGAGAAAAGTGACATAAATGATATGCTAACGTAGGAAATGTTTTTTTGTCTTCTAATGGGCTGCTGTTGGCTTCTGTCAATTGCAGACCTAGTGCGTTCCCCAGAGATTGGTACCAGCTCTTTCAGCGGCACCGCAATGAGTGTGGTACCATTGCCGCAATTGTTTGACGCTTAGTTTCCCCTAGATGGGGCACCTGAGCTCTCATTGATGCAATCTGCACTAGGAGTTTAATTTAGCCGAGAGTACCCATGCCAAACGGATACTCAAGGGATCTTTAACATGCCGCATAATCATACGACATGGACGCAGACGATTTTCTGCATCTTGAAAATCCACCGACTTGGGACAGGTTTGAACCTGCGATCTTGGGCATATGAGACCTGCGTCTTACCACTACGCCACCCTGTCGACCGTCTTGCTTAAGTTACTTGCAACATAAGATAAGATCCGAAGTTCCACGCCAGTGACTTATCAATTAAATGCCATTTGCATAATTTACCCTTCCAGAAATTAGTGTTTTATTGCCTCTAAATGAGAAAATAATCGTAACATGGAAAATATATAAAGTTACAAAAAGCCGAACAATTTACATAAATTATGGTAAAAATGGAAAATGGAACTGACTTCAATCTTTTATATCATTGGAGAACGAAGATCGGCACAGCACGGTCAAGTAGATACAAACTGCCGGAGAACTCTGTTATCACATGCTCCTTTTCGTCGCATTGCCTGAAAATAATACTAACTATTTATGTTGCCAATTGATAAAAGGAGTGACGCAATCAAACGTTTTCTTGCGAAACAAGTTCTAATTGGTAATGCACGGATTCAAGCAAGATTTGGGATGCATACGGATTCCCGAAGGAAATGTCTGTAATTAGCCGTCAGCACTAATCAAACTATGTTGGAGATGGAGGGGGGCGAACGTTTTTATACTTAAATGTGATTTGTAAAGATTTTTACAGGAATTAGAATAAAAATGACCCTGATGTCACCCGAACAAAATAGTGCTCATTTGTTTATGGCACACACTTCACGGTTAGTGACATCGAACGTTTTCACAGCTAAGCGTGATTAATGTATCTGAATTTAAAGTGCAAGACATTGTTTTAAATTTCCAATGGCAGATAGAAGACCATTACAGCAGAAATGTATAAAAATCATAATGAAAACACAAAATAAAACAGCTGTAACAAATAGTCTAGGTATCAAAAAAAAAAAAAAAAATGGGGGTGCTAAGTAGATCGACCTCCTCGTGGTGCATCCTGGTAACACATTTTTGTGGCCAACAGATCTGCTGTTTTAGGTTCTTTTAGTTTGCCCTTGCCTCCTGATTTTGGACATGTATTCTTTGAAAGTGCAAGACATCAAATAAAAGAAAAGTTCATCCTTTGAGCATTCATTTGATAGATATAGAAGAGACTTTCGTGATAGCTTCATCAAATTAAAATACCTCTAGTTTTTCATGTGTTAAAATCCGTGAATCAATATTAACATTGAGACATTATAGTAGATTTTGCGAAATCTGCCGTCATTATCTCTCTGGAAACCTCATTGAACGTAGATAGACACTTAACTCGTTTTATATAGTTACCAGTTTAAAAGTCCGATAATTATTTAAAACTTGGCAACTTAATTGCCTTTTTACTAAAAATTTGCCCTTTTAACTAGGTCCAAAATCGCCCACATAATTGAAGTCTTTTTTTGAGTTAGCATGTTGATTCAAATAGAAATTTGAAAAAATAAATAAATATATAAAAATGAAAAGAAAGTTAATAAATAGAACAAGAAGCATGCTCATTGTATCTGTGCGTATATCATATGTTTTCTATAATGAAATCATGTTTAGAACTTCTTTTAACTAGAATTTCCTCAATTATTATTATTTTATTCATCTTTTGATGAAAAGAAGGTTGAATAAGCGATATTCTGCGGAGAACTTGGAGCGAGTTTTGTCTTACGATACCAAAAATTGAAATATTAATTAAATATTATCTTAAGATTAGTGATCACACTTGCAAATATATTTTCCCCCCGAATTATACACAAGTAAAAATAAGGAGAAAAAGAGAAAAGAGAAAACAACACCTAATAGAACTTAACATTGAGTAATTGAACAAAATACTGAATTTGCTTTATTGTTTGCAGAAGTTGATACTAGGATTAGAATTCTTTACTTTTTAAAATTAATTAACTGGCATTTTCTTCTGAATTTCAGTATTTAATACGATGCATTTTCTCTGTCAGATTTCAAAACCGTTTCCATCTTAAGTTTCAAATAAATAAAGACACACTTAAACGTATAATTAATATTCTCTGATCAGATTACGAAAACTTAACTTAATCTCAATAATCTCGTTAACCTAAATCCGCTGGTATTATGTTTTTTAGTAACATGCGATCTTTTCCTTACTTTTCAATTTTTTATAAATTCGTAATGTTATTAGAAACATACTTCGTGCAACTGTATCATTAAATTTGATAATTAAATTTGATAGTGAACTCTAAAATTTACCTTACAGAACCGTAGCTACCAGTTACCACGATAAAATGACGTAAAAAATTGTCTGACCGCAACATCCAAAAAAGAAAGAAGAAACATTTCAAACTGTTGCAAATTGATCGTTGCCCTTATAAAAATAAGTGGTAAAAAGTCCCAACGTTTCGAGCGTCGGGTGTGGCGAGAAAAGAGGGTGAGGGGGGGAAGTGTCGAGTAAAATCTTCTTTATTAAAATTTTTTTAGTACTTCAGAGATCTGTATAACCACATTTTTGAGTTGCTCTGCTGCGACTTATATGTACTGTTCCGCTTCAGCTCCGCTTCGTGCTCCGAATAATTTTAATAACACTTTTTTTATTATTTTCTCATTTTTTTAGTCATTTTTCATATTTTTTATGCATGATAAAAATTTAAAAAATACAAAAAAGGGGCGGAAAAAGAACCGAACTGATGTGGGCTCCACATGACTTCCTTGAACTACACTAATTATACAGGATGGTAATAATTCAACTTCCCCTATTCATGGCATCCTACAGCTAAAACCGCTCAAGGGATTGGCACCAAAATTGGTATGTGGACTATACACTAGATGCGCTCAAGGAATCATGAAATAAGTTCTAAAAATGGCAGCTAGGGGCACTGTTTAACCTTATTACAGCGTTTTAACATAGGAAACGACCAATAAGGAATAAAATAATAATATCAACATTTATTGTACACTTTTCCGTTCATATCGGTCATCCGCCATTTAACCCTTTATCTACCGCATTATGACCTGCAATAATTTTTTTTACAGAAATAGTCTGTTTAGGTATATACACTGAAAATTAAGGGATTTACGTAAATAAAAGGCTCAGTCTATAAGAATTTATTTCTTTACAGCTAATAACGCCACAGAGTATTTTAACTGTTAAATTAATTACATACACTTTTTAATCAAAATATTTCGTCAAATAGTTTTCTAAGGTCTTATCTAACACATTAAAAAAATCAGTGACTTGATTCTTGAATTTTACTGCTTTTCTGGAGCGAAACTCTAAAGGAGCAATCTGAGCAAAATGGAAGTTCAAAACACAGCATCGGTTTCAAAACTATCTGTTTCTTTCCTCGCTAAAATACTCTTTATATAGAACCCTTGCTGATATGTATCCTGAAAAAGGGGAATTTAAAGACTGTCTCGGCAAAGTACCATCAGAATGTTGATAAAAATGGTTGCTGGGATGGAATTTTTAGAGAATGGTACTTATAAGTGTCGTCGGTAGATAAAAGGTTAAAATTAAAGTAATGAAAGTTATAACAGTAGGATGAAAGTCAGATGTAGGATATCATTATTTTAATGCCGTACTGGTCATTTCCTACGTTAAAACCCTGTTGTGAGGCTAAACACCGCCCCTGGCGGAAATTTTTACAACTTTTTTTTCATGATTCCTTGAGCGCATCTCGTGTATAGTCCACATACCAATTTTAATGTCAATCCGTTGAACGGTTTCAGCAGTAGCAGGCCCTGAATGGGGGAAGTTTAGTTATAACCACCCTGTATAATATACATTCTTAAGACTAAAACGAATAAAAAATGGGTGCGTGTATTAGATACGCACGTTAAAAGTCTCCAAAAGAACATTAATAAAAAATTTAGAATAGGATATGCTATATCCTCACGGAAGATCGATAGCCCACACGAGAAAAAAAGCACTTGATCAGCGCAATTGTTTTTTCACACTGGTTTTCTATGAAACCATTAAATAATGTAAATCTGATTTATTTTGACTGGTAGCTTGAGATGTTACTGACATTGATTAAAAAAACAATTGACACTTGTTAATTTTTTGTTACTATAAATATTCCAAATTATTTTTTTAAGTATCTAGTACTATTTTAAAATAACAATTACTTAAACATATTTTTTTTTGTAAAAAATATGTGTCATTTAAGATTTCAATATGAACATTTAAATTCATACTCGGCCATATTTGCTTAGTGCTTCGTAATGCAACGTGAACTTCGAAGTTCTCCAATGGTCTCATTCAAGTAGTTTTAAAGAAAAACGTCTTTTTTTATTTAAAAACGGTTGATGAAAATAATAATAATAATAGTAACATCTGGTTCTAAAATAAAAGTCGTTTATTAAAAAAAGTATTTAAAGTAACGAGTTTACAAGTTTTAGAACAATTTTTAAACTATATTTTAGCGAAAGAAAATAGAAGTTGTTTGCACTTGAACCAATCTGGAACCCGACGCATTGTTAAATGCACTCAGCAAAATACGCATCCTTTCATAACTTTGCTAATTGTATTTTTATTATTAATATTGTTGCTGTTGGCAAATGCCACTTGGATCTCCAAGCTTCCCTCGCAAACCAGGTATTAAGGTAGGCAAGGGAACGCATTGTTTCTATGAGTACTGTAAGGTTGGAAGTACGACTTGGGTCAAGCACACATTATGTAATCGGATGTCCCCAGATGGCGTCATCCAAAATACTCCACAATAATTTTTAGACATAAGACTGAAGGAAAGGGAGATTCTGCAGCCTCTGGTACCCTCGAAACTTCAGGGTCTACGGATTTTACCTGCACGTATCCCCAAGTGTACACGGTGGGTCTTCAGCGGGTCTTGGTATTGAACACCGAATACTCCGGTTACAAACCCGACAGCCTAACCACTAGGCTACCGCGATCTATGTTACTAATACAGCACGTAAATAATAATTTCTAAATAAAATTATAACTATTTTTCTTGTCACATGAGAAAAAAAAAATCTTAAGAGCCACAGAAATGAAACAAATCTAACGATCTGTGTTGTTTTACGAGGGTTATTTTACGTTCGATTCATTAGACTAAGTTTAAACCCGAAGTAGTTTCTTTGACTAAAATGTGAAGCCAAATAATGTGCTTACCGTATTTGATGAAACTGAATCGGCAGGAAATATTATTGAATTAATACAAATCTATCTAAAATATAAATTCAACAAGGCAATGCAATGACGTAGCTGCACGAAAAATGCTTTGAGAAAAGGCGATTTGCGAGTAAGCTAGTAGAAGAAAACGGATATTTCGCGTGGGAAATAATTCTGGTGGATTTGTTTTGAAAATAACATTTAGATTAAATTTCTAGTTTCTGAAAATATTTTGTGGGAGGTACCTTTTATATTTCTGTTATTTTTGCTATGATTTGTTTACCGAGAAATGTCTTGTTTTGATATTTAATCCTGTATTTTATCTAGAAACAATCGGAAAGTTCATAGGAAGAGCAAAATAAATGCGATATCTTCAAACTGGTGAAATAAAATTAAAAAAAAATTGTAAAATCTAATATTTTGTAAAATAGGATATTTAATGCTATATAAATTTTTATTTAAAGATACTTGTAAACGTTGTGAAAATAATTGTGTTTTTTATTAAATTAATACCTACGAATAAAATGATACTAGTTATGTTTTTTATTGTAAACCTCAATCTCATTTTATACAAATTAATTACGCATGCACTCAATTTTTTTGGTAAGCTTACAAATGTCATTAAAAGTTCAAAAATAAGTTTGGAAGTGTGATTCGCAACGTAGACCGTGTTTCTGAACTGCATATGCTTATGTAATATAGCGTGCCGTGTGACAAGGGGGAACGTTGAAGTGTGATATTTAGTGACAAATGGAGGAGGGAGTCAAATATATTGAAATAAGCGTGACAACATTTATGAATGAGTCCTTTGTGTAGTTTCCTGAAGCAAATGAACAAGTAAATTAATAAGTAAATAAGAAAACTATTACCAATGAAAATAACCTAAAAAATAATAATATTACCAACCTGCACATCTAAAAGTAGTAACGCTCACAGTACAGCAGTTAGTGTAAGCTCTATATTAGAATACTTCCTTAATTTTAGTCGACAGTGGAAGTTGCAGTTTAACTGTGTAGATATGTAATATTTACCAGGAAGATTCTTGAACCAAAACCACATACATTGGTATAAAATTTGTGAAGCCTAGAATAAACAGTTTCAGCATGAGGTGAGCGCAATGTGCTGTCTTCCCCTTTAAAAAAATCTAATGAGCTTGCAATTTAAATAATTTTAGTGCCTAGAATTTGCATCGGGGATGGGTAGCTCTTAGAGCCCTCATATGCATCCGCATCTGATGCAAATAGGAATATGTGTATTCGTGTTGATATTATAACCTAAGTAACGTGGACGATAAAAAATTTAGTTATTGTCCAAATAATAAAAATTTTAGTTGTGAGCAAAATCTTTGTAAAAACATATCATAACCATGACCAATGTTATGAGCAGAACTGAAGCAAGCAGTTTTAAATTATGTAATTTTTTCACAAAATAAGTTAACAGTACGGTCATAATAAACCAATAACAGAGTTCGCAGACTCTTAAGCCACGCCCCTATTTGCAAGGATTTTTTCACCAGTAATCGCCTAAAAATATCTGAGTGATAATAAAAAGTGAAAAGAATTAAAAAAAAAAAAAAAAAACAGATGCACGCTCACATCCGGGGTAAAAGGCCCCCTCGGGGCATGATCGCCCATCGAAAATACAAGTGATGATGATGATGAATTAAAATAAAAAGAAAGCTAGTGCACTGGGGGTAAAATCTTTATAAAGTGGGGTGGAGGCCAAGGAGCGCGCTATTTCTAAATAAATTACAAAGAAGATGCTACCGAGTATCTCAAGAATTACTTTTTCATTTTTGATGAACGATTTCCTTTACAATAACAGACCTGTGTTCAAGAACTATTCCAGTTACATTTGCTGTCCGGGAATTGCCCCGGTGACTATAACATTTCTTGTTGTTTCGAAATGTAGGCATTTGCAGCAACTACGCAGAGAA
The DNA here is from genome assembly GCA_038502835.1 of Octonoba sinensis. Classification (NCBI taxonomy): domain Eukaryota; kingdom Metazoa; phylum Arthropoda; class Arachnida; order Araneae; family Uloboridae; genus Octonoba; species Octonoba sinensis. The sequence continues at coordinate 8,436,080 of CM076605.1, read as the reverse complement.
AGTCGCTTACATAATCACAATTAAAGACATTACGTTTAAGGCTTTTAATGAAACAGGTAGTTATGTTTGACGCATACATTTAGCACCTCTGAATAAAAGTATTGTTTTATATAAAATAAGAACTCACATGTTAGAACTCGCGCAGAAAAAACCTAAATTCAACTGCATTTTCGAATTGTAGCTCACTTTCGGAAAACCTAAAAAAACATTAAATAAATTTTTATCTGAGAATTTCATTTTCTTTTCAACAGCATGATTTATTAGATGATCTCAGAAATAAACTTTTAGGTAATGCTCTGAGAAAGAATTACAATCGAAAAGAATTTCGTTACAGAACGAAATCTTCTCAAACGTCTCACCTATAAAGAGAAGTGCTTCAAAAATATGTGCCATTTTATTTTTCTCATAACTAGTAATGAAAACGATTCCGAAGAAATATTCCAAGCCCTTGAGTTTTCTTCCATTTGAAGAATCATAACACGTTTTTCTAAGAAAACTATTAAAAAAAGGAGGTTTTTTGGAGAAGAAGAAAATTGTTATTGTTTTTTTCTTTTTAATATTTTGATGTGTAATAAAATTTCCAGTATGAAATATTTGAAATGAAAGTTGTTTAAAAATATTTTTATCTGACTTAAATAAGATAAACAGATATCAGTATATCCACAGGCTTCCTAACATTTTTGTATATAGGAACTAAATAATTGAAGAACAAGCCAATTTTTTATATTTTCTATTTTTTTCTCTTTTGAATAAAAAAAAAGTGATATGTTTTCATTTTCCACAAAAGGTTTGTAAGCCTTTTAAAGCAACCATATCTAAAGTTAGATTTATAAGTACAGCCAATGCGTTCAGTTCTCCAAACGGACACGTAATAGTAGTATGAAAATCTTTCATGCTGGCAGCCTAAATGTAATCCTAATTTTTAGTCTAGTTTAAATTAAGTCTATGGTTATCTGCAGTTCCGAGTTTTTCAATAATTATACCATACTTTATCAATTGCTTTAACCCTTTAAAGGGCCATTTTTTTGTAGTATCGGTATGTTAAAATATTTTTCAGATTTGTTTTGTTTCGAAAAACAAATTTATATAGAACAGTAAATAAGATTAGCATGATTTTTTCCACCCCCTTTTGGGGGGATAGTTATAATATTTTAATATTGATGCATGTGGTGGTAAATATATTTCCCAGAGTCTTCGCAAGATTCTGCCAATCAGAAAAGGTAAAATAACTTACTCTAAACATCTATAATTTGATGAATGTGGTGGGAAGCATAGTTCCCACCGCCTTAGAAAGGGTTAAAAGGCTTACAAAACTTTTGTGCAAACTGAAAATTAACAAAAAAAAAAAAAAGAACAACAACAAACATGGTATAATTATTGAACGGTAACGTATGGTAATATTAATGAACAACTGCGTGCAAAACAAAACAAATTCTGAAGTTCAAAAAAAAAAAAAAATCTTTTTATGTTTACGCAATCTTAAAGTGTAAAAACAGTATTATGGGACATAATTTTCATGATAAGGCAAACAATATATACAAATTAGCCATTGAAAAAGAAGGTTTCCTTATTCATACTTGAAGTTCAGTACAAACACCTTGGGAAGTATTTCACTCTAAATCTTTGTTGTAAAGGTAGGTATGAATTTTACTATACTGTTTGAATTAATTGGGACAAACAAGTTTTTTTTTTTGTTTGAGTTGATGACCCTTCTAAAAAGATATTTTGGAGTTTTTTTCACAACAAATGGCACTGGAAGCTTAAATCCTCTTAAAGGCATGATGAATTCTGTCAAATACATATAAATATTGCGCAGTATTATTGTTCCATTCATGAAAACATTTGGCGGAACATTTCAACATGACCTGGCTCCTTGTCACAATTCGAAATAGGTCCACACTTTTATGCAGGAAAATAAAATAAAAGTACTTGCTTGGCCTGGTAATTCACCAGACCTAAATCCCGTTGAGAACTTATGGCATATTCTCAAGAATCGCTTAGCTAAGATGAATTGCACGACAAGAGAACAAATGATAAAAAGTGCTATACAAGTGTGATTCCACGATGATGATGTCAAGAACATGTAAGCTACAATATTGGAGCCAATGCCAAGACGTGTTTAAGAGGTCATTTCTTCTAAAGGAGGACATACTTCATACTAATAGAGATATTTATCAGTATATTTAATGTGTGTAATGATTAAAACCTAAGGTTTTCGAAAAAATCGTTTTTTTTTTTTCATTTGTTCCAATTAATTCGTACACTATAGTAGCGGCTTCATGAAATGTAGTACTCTGCTTAAAGGTAAACATTTGACAAACTAGTTAGTATGAAATACTAGTTACAAATGAGAACAATATAATGTAAACATACTTTCCATTGGATTAAAAGAAAACGTATTCGTACTTAACCAAGGCTTTAAAAAATGAAAAAATAATAGCTACAAGTTGTTGGCAGAAAGAATATGATTTGATTTGTAGTTATACTTACTTCCGAATTGCACAATGAGTACCTTATCATCAAGCACAAAATATTAAACAAAATATAATTCTGTTTACATTCACGTAATCCCAAAGTGGGCAGTATCCTTAACGATAACAGGAAATTTTGTATAACTCAGATAAATTACAAGAAGTTCCGTCTAGAACTATATGAGCCTACTTTCCCGTATACGGCAGCATCAAATTTATAATCTAGCAATCGCTCTCTCTTTCTCATTTAACGTAGATCTTGATTGCATCTAATATACTATCAAAATTAAAGGAAAAACTGTTCAAATGAAAAAGTAAAACATGTAAATGAGGTATCCTCACCGAAATCTTTCGAATGCATTTTTTTTTCAAATCGGACAATTCCTTCAAAGTTATTTGGGAGGGGAGCAGACATACAGATCGACAGACAGGCAGACTGACCGACAGACACAAATTTTCCTTATCTCAAATATCAATTTAATTTCTTTTATATCTTTTAATCTTCATTTAATTAATTATTTTTGACTTTTCTTCTTTCTTAACGATATTTTTACGATACACCAAGCCTTCTTTCATTTATATATATTTTTACTTTTATGGGAGAGTACACTAAAAAGGCATGGAAATTTCCCCAAAGGGTTACAACTGTTGATACCTACGTTATCTTTCAAGTTTTGACCTATTGCGGTAATAATATTAACAACTGCTTTGCATATTGCGTTTCTTTTGAAGTAGATGCTGCTAACATGAATTACACAAATTATATCTGACAAGCCAAAATGCACATTGTTAGATCATTGTTATTTCTCGAATAATAATTTTACGAATCTTTCATCATTTCAGAAATTTTTTCAATGCTTTTACACCAGGGACGAAAACAAAAAAATCAATATATTTCTTCTGAGCGAGAAAGAATATTTATTTCGAATTGGCAATTTCATTGTTTAACTGAATTCATAAATTGCATGCGATATGCAATTGTATTCTTTTAATACTATTGTTTTAATACAATTTTTTGCAAAAAATGGTATGAAAACTTATTGCTTTCATTTTGAAGCTGCCAATTTAAGCATTAAATGCATAGTTAAAAATGAATCTCAATAACATAAAATACGAACAAGTAAGTCATTATATGTGTCTTGTTGCAGAATAGTTTTCTTCTTTTCTTTGTTTTTTATTCTTGTTGAGACAAAATACAAAAATTGTTATTTTTAATCTAAAATATTATTAAACTTATGCTCTGTGGCACAAGAAAATGAAAATCTTTATTAAAGATTCTTTTATATTATGAATACATTTTTATTTTTGTCAGAAAACTCATTATTTTTTGCATTTCAACTCCTTAGAAGGAAAATATCAACAAGAAAATAGATTTTCTAAAAACCAATTTAAGGCTGCTACGGTTCTTTTTAATTTTTGCCGCCAATTTTTGTTTGGAGATTTTCGGCGAATGGTTTTAGTTTGGACTGCAGATGGCGCTACGAATATCCCAATTTTTTGAGTAAAAAAGGGAGTAGATATAAGTAAGATAACCCTCGCCCCCGCCTTCCTTCCCTATTTTTCTCTTCGTCCTCAAAAATAAATTAAAAATATAAATTATAAATACTGGGTAAATAGAGAATATCTTCAATAAATATACTAATATTATATGCATTGAGTTAGCCATACACTGTTAGAAATTTCATCATGAAATTACGGTTAAATGACCGGCCGCAGTCTGTCCATCTAATTCACCTGTAAATTTACGGTTTGGAACATTTTTCTATCATTACGGTACCTAACCATTTCCAATCAGCTTGGTTAAAAAGCCGTAAATACAAAAGTTTACGGTTTTATAACCATTTAAAAATGGTTTAAATATAAAATTGTTACCGTTTTGGAACCATTTCGAGGCGTAGAATCTTCCAGGAGTAGAAATCGTAAACGAAGCTTCTGGGAATTGAACCCGGTTGTATGGCTTGTCACAACCTTGCTCTCTATCCATTCGGCCATCCGCACCTCACAAAGCGGTCGTTTATTTATTAATAAATCTTTCTTTTCAACACGAGAAGAAAGATTTATTGATAAATAAACGGCATTAAAATTGAAATTTCAGTTTTTGATTGGATCCAAAGCCATCTTTGGTCTAAATTTACTGTATATTGACGAAAATCATTTTATTAGCTGCAAAAATTAAAATACAAACAAGCTTCAGCAGCTCAAGTTATGGGTTCGTTCCTTCGCAAACAGTTCGGGAATCCGATGTCTCCAATTTTTGATTTACGTGTGTATGTGTTTCTATTTAGTAACCACTGGTTAAGCCACTTTTTTTTTCTTCTTTTTTTATATACACTTGAAGATTTGAAGTGATGAATCTTTATTCACATTTTAACAACAACATACGACCGGTAAGGTTTCGCAACCAAGATAGACGCAAGATTCTTACTGAGCGCTTGTAAATTACGGTTAGTTAAACGTTCTTTAGTAGAAACAGAGAACAAACGATTTTTTTCGCAATCAGCGGTTTGAGTACCATCTTTTTAATGGTTATTCAACCGTTGTAATTAAATATGGTAAAATAACAATCAAATAAATAGTGATTTTACTATTTTCTTACGGAAATTTTTAACAGTGTAGTACTAATACGAGTTAAATAACTAAATGATGAAGTTTAAATGTAGGGGGCAGAGAGATATTGTCGACTTTAATCTGCATGTGCTATACATATCAAAATAATTACAATATACAATAGCTATATTTGACACACATATATAGCGTCCATCCTATGTACAATAAAATATTATTTTATATTTACACAAAATAAAAATCACAAAATGCAATTCACAAAAAAATAATACTTTACACCAAATTCAACTATATTTTCAAATTACACCTCCACTTAGAAAAAAGATTAAATAAATCTTTATATGACAAACATTTTTTTCCAAAAACATGATTTATTAGAGATCCCTGAAATAAACTTTTAGGTAATGTGCTGTAAAAGAATTACAGTCGAGTAAATTTCCTTACAGAACGAGTCTTCTTGAACGTTTTGTCCATAAAGAGAAGTGCTATATATAGGTGTATATATATATATATATATACCTTTTATTTTTCACATAACTAATAATGAAAATGATTGTGAAGAAATATTCCAAGTCCTTTCCTTTTCTTTTATTTGAAAATCATAACACGTTTCTCTAATAATGCTATAGAAAAAATTAAATTCCTTTAGAACAGCTATTATTTTCCTTTTACTTCAGAAACGTAATAGAGGTTTTAGTTTGAAGTATTTGAAATTACCGGTTTACCTGTTAAAAACGCATTTCGCGAAATTTAATAAGAGCTAATATATAAATAGACAGATATCTATCTATATATAGAGGAATAAAAAAAATCATCCGTTTAAGCTAAATAAAAATATAAGGAAAATATATGATATTACATATAATAATTAATCCTTATTACATATAATAGTTACCTTTAATATAATTACCTTAATTACATATAATAATTACCTTATATTACATATAATAAATATATGTAATATAAGGAAACGCCTTTTCGTACATTTCCAAACTTATTTTCCGCCATTTAATAGTTTGATTCTTTGTCATCTTTCTATATATGCAATATGGGATTTCTTAAATGTTCCCTAACTTAATGAAATTTCATTACATATGAATATATTGAATACATATTTATTACAATTCTGATAAAAAGTGTGCTACGCAAAAACAAATTGAAAATGGTTCAGCAATATAATACTTCTTTATCAATGTTAAAATTATTTAATGAAGAATGTTTCAAATGTAGAAATGATTGCTTTGTATTACAGTCAGAAAAAGGGTTTTAAGTCACTAGTGTTATGCGTTAAAGGGACTGTTGATACTAAAGACGTCCAGTGTCATTTTAAATAAATACACTGTACAGATATTTTATTTTTGAGTAACTCCAATTCTCTTACAACTTTCCGTTGATTGAAGGGTTATAATATGATTTGAGACCTGGAGCTCTTCCATTTTGTCCCATAATTATACCATACGTTATCATTAGTCCTAAAATACTGAAAACAATGTTCCTTTTTATGTTTACGCAATCCCAAATGGAAAGAATTATTTTGTGGGACATAATTTTCAGTATGAGACGGATCACCAACAGGGGATGTTCCTCAAAACTTAGAAAGTGAACGTTGTCTCGGGATTGCTTGGAATCCCTTTTTCAATGCGACAGGGAGCTCCTAGATGCAAAACATCCAAATGAAGCATTTAGAAGCATCTAGCTAGCTTTGCATCTAGAAGTTCCCTGTCGCATTGAAAAAGGGATTCCAAGGAATCCCGAAACATATGTCTGCATTTTATTGCTCATTTGTGCTTTAAATTAACGTGTAATTATATTATTATTATTGTTTACTTGCACAAAGTTAAATTATTTTTATTTTTAGTGAACGTTGTGCTTGATTTCATTTGCAGCGCTTGAAAGTTCAGATGCAAAGAGCAAGGTAAAAGTTATATACGAAATATTATACGAATGAAAATTGCTGGAATGTTTCAGGAAAATGAATGTTCAATTTCGTGTTACCTATGGAAGCAATACAAATTACAAGTTAATGCTACGTCATTCAGCGCTTTTTCTTATTTGGTATACTATGTGCAAATTTATTGTAAATTTCAGAACTCAAATGGGCAATATTTACTTACACTTAAGAGAAAAACACGAGCTTCGCACAGGTCTTTTTGAAACATCAATTAAAACGTTTGCGAGACCATCTTTGAAGAATCAAATCTATTTTTCAGAAGAGTAAAGTTTTCAAATGTATGATAGAACAGCCTATATTAATTGAGTGTTGAGATTTTTTGGTAGTTATTTCACTCTTTTCAAAAATTTTTTATATGCGTGACCAAAAGAGCGCTTTATTTCAGATATCATAATATTTTATTGAACGGCAAATTCATTTCGTGCCTGAACTTTTTAGCTGCATGCTGTACTTAACAAAATTTTTACATGATGATTTATTACAAATCCATGAAAACTCCTTATATGAATATTAAATGGATATTTTGAAATATGATCCTGAATAATATAAAAGCTGTTTTGTTATGACAAACTTTTTTTTCTTTTCATGTTATATTAGTTATTAATAGTTAATGAAAAATATTTAATCCCCAATATAAACTGTTATATTGCGTACTTACTACACTGTTTAGAGCCAATAACGTAATAAGAATTCTTGTTAAAAGAATTTTACATTATGGAAACAGTGTTTCTTTTTTTTCAGAAACAAAGTTACTCTTATCAAACAAAATAGCTGGAAGACAGCGAAAAGTAGAAGATATGAAAATTGTTAAAATCAAGGTGACTCAGCATGTTTTAAATATTTGTGATAAGCAAATAACAATTGAATATGCTTTTACTCTATTTTTCAGTATAAAGAGAGGAAAATATAGTCTAAGTGTAAAGTATAAAATTAGATTTTTGTCATTTCTTGTAAACACAACTTTTTAATAGCAATCAAATATTAACAGCGCTTAGATTTGAAGTACCATTGAACCGTTACAGTAAAAATAAATTGAACATAATTTATTAAGATATATCCAACTCAAATACAAATCCAAATACAGAAGTGACGACCAGCAACTGGCTCAGGGCCCAGCTACGCTAGTCCAAGTCAATTTAGCAGTCCTCAATGAACATCAAGAGCTTTATTAGAAGATTTTACCCCACTGCAATTAACAGTCGCTTCCGGTAAACTATTCCGACTGCCTACAACCCTGCTGAAGTAGTAATGTCTCTAATTTCAAGATTAGCCTGAGATTTGAAAAGCTTAAAACAATGACCTCTGCTTCTAATTTCAGCACATAGCTGTAGCCCGTAGCATTTTCCATTTTAATGAATTTAAACAACGGAATCATGTCCCCTATAACTCTCCTTTGCTCAAGACTGTACATATTGAGCCTTTTAAGCCTAACCTCATAACCTAAGTCTGAAGGACCACTTACCAATCTAGTAGCCATAGTTTGTACCTTTAAAATTAGGTAATATCCTTTTTTAGGTACGGAGACCAAAACTGAACAGCATACTCCGAATGAGTTCTTAACAAACTTCTGTATAATGGCAATACAACTTCCTTAGGCTAACTCATTCTACATAATGTTCTTCCTATATTAATCATGTATACTTGTACAAACAACATTTCAATCTAAACTCGGACACCGTAAACGGTCATGCGATAGTTTAAGACTATAGCATAATCCAAAAAAATAATTAAAAACCTTTTTTCTGTATTAAGATTATTGCTAACCTCTAATTGGAATATTCATTTTAAACATGAGACCACCAACAGCAGGGCTACCACTCAACTTCTTATCCCGGTCTTTACGCTGAGGAAACCCAGACATCGTAATGGAGAGGCAGCATGTCCCTAATAGGGATTAGTTACGCTGCTTGCCTTTTGAGATAATTCGTCATTCAACAGCAGCTTTTTTTGACACTTCAGTTGTCAGAGTGCATGCCGATTCAGACAAAAGGATGAACATCGTACTATAGTATTCGTAGAGACAAGTGACAATAAACCGCCTGGTGGTAATAATTCATTTTCGCCTAAATGGAGTAAAAATGGAATTAAAAAGAACAAAATTAAATTTCGAAAAAGCGGCTTCGAGATGCACATTCTTGGGATCCAAAGAAATAACTGTGCCTTATTTGATAGCTTTAGGTTAAATGGTCTGTTCTGTAGACCGCCAACAGGCACACGCACACACACATCGGAATATTGTGCTTTATTCGTAGTAGAGATAGAGAAAATATAGATATACTTAAAAATGTTAACATATTTTATTAGTCCCCTCCCCCCTCTCTCTACTCTCCCATGCACTCAGAATACGGACATTTGCCTCATCAACTGCTTGATTCAAACACTATATTAACTGCGAGTATGAAGGCATTTGCACAAAACACATACGGGTTTCTGTTATTACTTTAGTAGAGGGGGAGGGGGGTCACTGATCGAATGTTTGTTTGGCTTGATAATTCTTAGATATTATGCAATTTAAGTAAGTCAGGAAACAAAACAATATCAGGCAATCCAAAAAATAGTAACACGAGAAATAAAATTTACAAATTACAACTATGTATCTACTTAATTTTCGTAATCGCCGAGTTCTTCCAACTGAATAAAAAAAATCGCATTGACATGCTGTTTTATTCATACACATGGCAATTTAAACTAATTCGTATAAATATTTGTCTACATTTTAATCTAGTTTAAGACATGGAAGAAAATTCTGATACAGTAATACCTCAACTTACGCTACCCGGAGTTACGCGCATTCGGAGCTACGCTGTTTCTTATTGGTTATCTTGAGACCAAGGCATCATTTATTGCGGCAATGTTTCGATGGTTTTATTATTATTATTATTATTGTTATTTTTTAATTTTAACACAAATTCTTCCAATTAAGTACATTTAACGCAGAATAACGTCAAATGTGTGTCTCAATCACACGTATTCTTAATTTTCCCATGTGGTTTTATCAATTTATTCCCATTTAACTGTCAAAAGTAACGAGAACTACTTCTTAAGGCGGATTGGTCCCGAACAACTCGATTTCGAATTAGCGCATCTTTCTTGGTTCCCACCTTATGCGTAAGTTAGAGGTATCACTGTGCATTCAAATCCGTTTGCTTTCTGTTCACCTCCATTTTATTTTCATTAGTATTATACTTAGCTAGCGTTACCATACTCCTAAATTTCAAAATGCGGTCGCTTTCCCCCAATGAATCAAATCAGCTTATGCTAAACAAAAACCGTTAGCACAATAAAAAAAGCCGTTCAAACGCAACTCATGCGTCCATAAAAATAGAGCACTGAGGTTTGAAAAATATCATGTGCTATCAAAAATTTGCGTAGCATCACAACAAGTGGTGAAAAAATTAATCAAAATTTATTCTGAATTTTACGTATTATGCCCATTAGTAGTACAATTATAATATATTTTTGAAAATAGTTCAAATAGTAACAATCTAAAATTATAGTAAATAAAAGTATTCAAATGTAGCAACTAATTTGGGACTGAGCGAGTACCTATTACGTCTGGAAATTTTATTTTTTTCAGACACTGAAGACATATTCTGCTCCCAATTCACAATAAATTTGTGAATAAGTGACATGTAACAACAGAACAAAAATGCACAGCGAAAAATCTAACATGCTCATAAGAGAAAAAACCGTGTTTTACGAAAACCTATGTGAACATACAGTGTCACCGTCAAAATGCAGACACTTCCGCATAAAGTCGGATGTATAGTAACCCTATGCGTATCATCATTTTGTTTTGTAAGATTTTTAAAAACAGAAGTTTAATGATGTTGAAAAAAAAACCTAACTGAAACCATTAACAGACTCTTGTAAAACACGGAACGGGGAAATATTTTCACCATAATTTAAAATAACACTATCACTATATAAATATTTCACATACCAACGAAGGAAATTTTTAGAAATACCTAAGTTTTATTATTTAGTAATTGTAAAGCATCTATAATAGTTCTGTCGTCAACAAGTTTTACGTTCCTAATTAGCCATATCGTCACTGCGGGTATATAAAAATAATCCGAAAAAAGACAAGCAATTAGCGTTGAGAAGTCATTAATCCAAATGTAAATTAGCTTTTTTCTTCTGAGAACTGATAAACAACAAATGTCTGTCTTATCAAAGAAATATGTATACAAATAAATAAGACAGAAGCTTCGAATGAAACTAAATAATTCTAAAATAACATTCTTTGCAAGAAATGATACCATTACAAGCTAAATTTTTGTTTTTAGTTTCTAGAATTGTAGCTGTTTTTCTTTGCGTTTTCTCGAAGTTTTTATGAATTTTTTCAGAATTAATTACATCTTCTTTTGTAGATTTTGGTTTATACCTTGAAGTTTGTTTTAATAATGTAATATAACGGTTTTTGGAAAACTACTTTTTAGTAAATTTTCAAGTGATATTGTGTCATTTTTATTTCTTTTGCTGTTTAAGACTATTTTAAGACTGTTGAGTAACTAGATGAAATATGTCTTTGTTTTAAAAATAAATTTAAATATATTTGGGAGAAGTAAACGTTTTTCCTGCAAAAAGTCAAGCTATTTTAATAATATTTATTCATTTAGGGGACCAGCAACAAATTGCAGAAGAGACAGGTTTTCGAACATCCTGTCAAGAGAAATGCTTAAAAGAGCCGTAAATTTCACAGAAAATTTTAACTTGATATGTGCAATATTTCTACAGATTTTATAAAACTATCACGTATATTTCTTTCCAAAATGCCAATTTCCCCGACATGTTTTTGGCATATAACACACAATTTTTGACGGAATTTTGCCACGCTTATAAAACATTGAGAACGCACAAGAACAGCATTGACATAATAATGCAAAGCAAATAGAATTGAAAAACCTGTGTGTAATCATAAAATAGCGTTATCAAAAATAGCAAAAAATCTCTTCGGTGAAATTCTTCTGCTGTTCAGTAAGATTCCCAATTTTTGATGGGGAAGAGGGGGGGGGGGGATAATTGGGAAAAACCGCTATAGTGAAATATCCCCTCCGCAAAGAATATTTTGTCTTTTTATTTAAATACTTCAAATTATTAATTATTTTCCAAGTTTAATTGTTTTTAATGAGTGCCATAAGCAATGCTAAAACCATTTCCACATGAAAATTAAACTAAAGATAAAATGTAAGAGCTCAACAAGTTCCGCCTAGGACTATACGAGCCTACTTTTCCGTATACACCAACTTCAACTTTATAATGTAGCAGCTATCTCTCTTTCTCTCTCTCTCTCTCTCTCGTTTAGCGTTAGTTCTTAATTGCTTCAAATATACCTTTTTCAACGGTTAATGCTTATTCACTCACTCACTCATTCATTCATTTATTCAGTCATTCATACACTCACTCATGTATTTATTCACTCATTTATTCATTCATTCTTTTGCTTATTCATTTAATCATTCATTATTCAAAAATATTCTTAAAAGTCCTGATCAAAAAATTTCATAGGATAATAGGCTCGTTAGTTCTGGATGAACTTTCTACCTGTACATGTTATAAGAGCTTTCTGATAAAGTTTGCTCCAAGCAAATCGGTCCTTTAGATCAGGATTTATATAGGATTGAAATTTCCCCGTAGGCGCTATGTCAATTTTTTTGAACTGTTCAAAAATGAACTATAATTGTTCAAATCAAAAAATTATTCACGCCGAGAGCGTCTTTCAATAAGCTTGTTCAAAAGAACTCGGGTCTTATGCCCAAAGCTTACAAAATTTGCTTCATTGTTGCCTATAGGCACTAATGTTAAAATTTTTTGAGCTGTTCAAAATTGAACAAAAAAATGGTCAAATCAAAAAGTAAAATACGGAAATTAGATGTCCTCACCGAGATCTTGCGAATGAAAAAAGAATTTTTTGAAACGGACAATCCGTTCAAAAGTTAATGGGGGGGGGGGGACAGACTGACACACTTTTTCCCCCATCTCAAAGCCCTACTTTTCTACTTCACCCCTTTACCGTGTTAGCACGGGGCTTTAGATCTGTCTTAAAGCCCTACTATCAAATTTTTTATTTTTCAATCTTTATTTAATTACTTAAATTATTTTTGATTTTTCTTGATACATTAAGTCTTCTTTCATGCTTTATTATTATTATTTTTTTACTTTTACGGTAAAGTAGTCTAAAAAAGTAGTGAAAATCGTTGCGGATGGGACAAAAATTTCAGCTCTCGTGGTTTGGACAAAAAATAAGGTTAAAATTACTCAATGTTCATCTTGTATTTCTCCCTTTGCCTCCGAAAAGAGGAAAACATATAAATAGTGAATACTGGATAAGGATAGATCTTTTTTAATACTTCGTAATATCATATGCATGACGTTAACTATAATCATGATATGCCTTGAATAGTTAAAAAATGAAGAGGCTTAAATTTAGGAAATAGAGAAAAATTTTGTCGAATTTTGTTTGGAGAATTTCGGCGAATGTTTTTGGTTTGGACTGAAGATGGCGCTATAAATAGTCCATTTTTTTTTTGAGTAAATAAAAAGAGGTAAATATAAATAAGGTAATCCAAGCCTTCCTTTCCAATTTTTATTTTTGTACTCAAAAAGAAATAAAAAATATAAATAATAAATTATGGGTAAACAGAGAAGATATTCTATTGATATACTATCTAATATTATATGCATTGAGTCAGCCACAGTACTCATACGTATTAAATAGCTAAATGATGAAATTTAAATGTAGAGTGCATAGAAATATTGTCGAATTTTAATCTGCATGTGCTATACACAGCAAAGTAATTACAATATGCAATAGATATATTTGACACACACACATATATAAATAGCGTACTTTCTCTGTACTTCAATAAAAATACTGTTCAATATTTACACAAAACAAAGATCATAAAATGCAAATCACACAAAATAATACTTTACACCAAATTCAACTAAATTTTTAAATTGCACCTGATCTTAGAAAAAAGATTAAATAAATCTTTACATAAGAAAATTTCATTCCAAATATATGATTTATTAGATGATCTCAGAAAAAAACTTTCGAGTAATATGCTGAGAAAGAATTACAATCCAGTAAATTTCCTTACTGAGCGAAATCCTCTCGAACGTTTTGTCCATAAAGAGAAGTGCTTCAAAAATATGCGCCATTTATTTTTCTCGTAACTAGTAATGAAAACGATTCTGAAGAAATATTCCAAGCCCTTTCATTTTCTTCTATTTGAAAATCATAACACGTATTTCTAATAGTGCTATAGAAAAAAAGAAATTCCTTTAGAGCATATATTTCTTTCCTTTTATTTCAGAAACGTAATAAACATTTTATTTTGAAATATTTGAGATGACCGGTTTACCGGTTTAAAAATTTTGCGAAATATAATAAGAGCTAATATCTATCTATCTATAGAGGTATATAAAACAATTTCATCGGTTTAAGCAAGATGAAAGATGTAACATAAGGAAATGCCATTTCGCACATTTCCAAAAAAATTTTCCGCCATTAAACAGTTTAGTTTTTTGTCATCTTTCTATATATGCAATATCGGATTTCTGAAATGTTAACCAATTTCATTATATATGAATATATTGAATAAATATTTATTACAATTCTGATCCAAAGTTTGCTACGCAAAAACGAATTCAAAATGGTTCAGCAATATAATACTTTTTTATCAACGTTAAAATTATTTACTGAAGAATGTTTCAAACGTAGAAATGATTGCTTTGTACTATAGTCATAAAAAGGGTTTTAAGTCACTATTGTAATACGTTAAAAGGACTGTTGATACTGAAGAAGTCCAGTGTCATTTTAAATAAATACACTGCACAGATATTTTATTTTTGAGTAACTCCAATTCGCTTACAACTTTACACTGATAGAATAGTTAGAATATGATTTGAGACGTGGAGCGCTTCCAAATTTTCCAATAATTATACCATACGTTATCATTAGTCCTAAAATAGTGAAAACGATGTTCCTTTTTATGTTTACGCAATCCCAAATGGTCAGATATATTTTGTGGGACATAATTTTCAATACGAGACGGATCACCAACATGGGATGTTCCTCAAAACTTAGAAAGTGAACGTTGTGCTTGATTTCATTTGCAGCGCTTGAAAGTTTAGATGCAAATAACAAGGTAAAAGTTAAAAAGACTGTATCCAGAAGAACTATTGGTGTGCTGTAAAATACTACCGAATCACGTACGTTAAATATCATATATCCTTCGTAAAATGCACCAAGTACTGAAAAGGTAACACACAGAAACACTTCGAAAGAAACCATTTCGTCAAATTGCGTCACCAATTTGCTGATGCGATTGTGCAGTTGAAGTAGGTCTTCAAAGTGTTTTGGATGAAGTAACTTTTGAGAGTAACTTTTCAAAACTTTCGTGAAAAACCAGCACATTACACAATAATAGATTTCGAACATGTGTATCCAGGCATGTGGCAGACATTCTGAAACAATGTTTATTAAGAATAAAAATTTTCGTAATAAATTATTATTTATATTTACTCCAAATAAGACAACGTCTTTATTTTTTGCATTTAGTAAAAAAGCCATGGCAATTGTAGGAAATACTGTGTAAGTCAAATAAACGAAAGGGCATAGAAATTTCAGAAAAGTGTATCGATAGCTGATGCCTGTGTTTAAATTCCCGCCTTGTTCTAAGGGAACGATATTTACAATCGCATTGCATAACGCTTTTCTTTTGAAGTAAATGCTGATAATGTGAATGACACAAATTATGTTCGATAATCTGAGAGGTACTTCGTGAAATGCCACTTTTGTGTATAGCAGACAATAGAAAAAATTTGAAATCTGCAATATGATGTTAAAATAGCATAGGACAGAGAAAGCTGCAGACAATGTTATAATAATCTTCATTATAATTTTGCAACTTATCGTCGTCTTTTGCAACGGTACGCCATATAATGCAAAGAGCAAAGAAATTGGCTTAAATAATTTTCGACCAACAATAGCTTCACGCTTTTCGACCATATTTAACTGCAACTGTTATGCATTACCTTTTAAATAGCAAGATTGGATTCAGTATTGCAAGAAACAAAAATATACAGCTCTTCATTTAAGAGCTGCATACATTATTACAGTAATTTACTACATGGCAATAGGACAATTCATGGCTTCGGCTTGGTGCATGTTTTGTTGAGCATAATTACGAATTTTGTCAGTCAAATCAGCAAAATTTTCTTACGATGGTCTCTGCAGGGTAAACATAAGCTCAATTGAAGTCATTAGGTAAAATGTTTTCTAAAAGATCTTTGAAAATTAAAATCAATTACTCAGCATTCACTGAGAGCTAAATGCATGTTTTCATACGAATATTCTTTCTAAATTTAAGAAGTCGTAGAGCTTTTAAATCGATTAATTACTATATCATTTTTTGTCACGTTTTTAAAAGTTTCTTTCATGTTTTCAGCCCATTTTCTTTTCGTGAGAGAAAAAAATCAATGCATTTTACTTGAGCTAATGGAAAATTTCCTTAAGCTGTTTGATTATATAATGTAATTCTACTGTAAAAAGCCGTAATTGTTAGACAATTTCATTTGACATTGTTTAAATTATGTAAAAAATGGGAACAAACTCAGTATGAAGAAGTAATGGTTTGTGTATTTCATGAATATTTTGAAGTATGATAGCATGATTCCAATGAACATAAATAATTAATCTTTTTGAAGCTATGCTTTTTAATGGTATATACATATATATGTATAGAAAATAATATAGAAAATAATTGTACAAATTATTTTCATGGGCCATTCCATGCACTTACAACCTTTCACGATGAATGAATACCTATTTCCCTACAGCAATTGAAATTGTATAAAATTATGGGGGTACTCAGAAATCTAAAATAAACTGAATCATTTCCTGTGAGCACAAATCTAAATTCAATCAGCAGTATATATATATATATATATATGTATGGGCCGTACAATAATTTATTTATTCAGTTTTATGACTCTCACGACGATAGAATGAATATATTGAATATTTTTGCATTTTTATTAAAAAAAAAAAAAATGCATATTTGACAATAAAGGAAGATTAAAGAAAAGATTTCATATTCATTCATAAAAATATGTTTTTGTTGTCAAAATAATTAATTATTATTTTGAGTTCAAAATCACGAAATGAACATTTCTGATGATAAGATTACTTTAAGCAAACATCTTATTGTTAAACTTCTTATACTTTAATTAATGAAAACTGGAGCTTTGAAACAAAGAAATGTAATTGATAATTTTATTTGAAATATAACATTGCATGAGAAAGAAAAATAAAATGCGATATGCAAAAATCTGCCAGTCTCATTAGTTACTGAAATAGCCCCAAAAGTGTTGCCAAGTATTTAACTATAAAAGTAATTTAAAGACAGCAGAAATAAAGAAATGTATAACCTTTGCCATGCCACTCAACAGGCTGAAGGAAAGCCAAGCTAAACTGATGCCAATTACTTATATCTAAATTAGTACCGATTTTGGGTACATTTTAAGAAAAATTAATAATGAGAAGATTCCCTTCTCCTTGACTGTTTAAAGATAGGTAAAATCTCATCTGAAATTTTCACAGCAACATTGAGTGACCCCATTTTTAAATGTCATTAAATATGTTCGTTTTCGGAAACTTTCAGATTTTGGTAACAACTAGTTTATTTCAAAGCCTGCCTGGTACCAAACATTTTTGTGAAACGATTAAAACAAATGTTTGTATGCTCGACAGAGAGTTATACGAAAAGTCTGAGGGCTTTAAGCTGCCATCTGAAACTTCGGTATTATGGTTTTCTTCCCTCCAATCATAATTTTTTTTTAAAAATGTGATTTTCTAGAAAGAATGAAGTGGAGGGGTGGACGGTTAATGTTCTTGTTTATTTCCACACTGTAAATTGTAGTTGAGTACTGTTTACGATAGAAAAGCCATAACGCATCAACAAATCGAAAGTAAACAAAATAAAGACACCTTAAAATACTAATTATGCCATTTTTAAAAATTTTTTTTAATGAGAGTTATGAGTTTTTCTAAATGCTTTTACTTGTTATTCCGGAAACCCATGTCTTCAACAGCTTTAGAGTCTATGTTTTAATTACGTTGCTTTTTTATTTAATATACCTTACTATATCTTTTTTTACCCATCCATTACAAGTGAAGATCATGAAAACTTATAAAGGCGTTTCGTGATTGAAATTGCGAAATAAATATATAAATAAATACTCAAATCTATTCGTTTCCTATTACTATGCATTTTTAAATCTCCTTAATGTCTTCTCTTTTATGAATCTATGTATTTGAATCTCCTTAATGTGTAAACATTCTTTTTTTTAAAGAGTCCCTTAAGAAGAGAGTTCCAGTGCTCTTTAAAAAAACGTATGTTTCTGAAAATTTTATTTTTCCAGAAACACAGACTGAAGACACAGTCCACTCACAATTCACAATAAATTTCTAAGTACGTTCTTAATGAATGCATCCTTACCAAATATAAACAAATAAAGTCGTTTCAAATAGCAATGAAAAAAATAGTCAGCTAATGATTATAATTATATTTTTAGAATAGTTAATTTATTCGATAATTGCATAACAATCTGAAACTAATTCTTTTATAAACACATTTTTGGGGTCTTAATTAGCCATATCGTCACCCCTGGCGTAAAATAAGAAGTTACTCTGGACAAAGGCAAACAATTAGCGTTGTGAATTCCTTAATCCAAATGATTTTAGGTTTTTTTCCTTTCTAAGAACTGATAAGCAAGTAATGTCTGTCTTATCAAGGAAAAAATATGTCCAAATGTATAAGGCTTGAAATGAAATTGAAGAATTAAAAAAATGTATTAATGCAAATGAACGAAAAAATTTTATATTTTTAAAGTCTACCGCTCGCGGTGGGTTCCTGATTAAAAAATTTTTTTGTATAATTAAGCAGTATTAAATGGATTTTTGAGGTAGAGTATGGTTCACATTTGAGCTTTTATTTCAATTATGTGTTGCTAATGTTACTAAAAACTGACCTTTGATAAGCATTGTCACAAAAAGGCTGTTTTAACATTTCATTTTATATGCTTAACTAAAATGTTTAGTTTAGGCTGTAATATATATGTAACTTAGAATTTCATACAGATTTAGTGGGCAACGTTTTGCACTGAAATGCCACATTAAATTGGGCAGTTTAAAAGAAGTCTGCACAAATATATCCAAGATAATTGTTATATACTTGTCATAGTATTTTTTTTTTTAAATGTAAAAAAAAAAAAATAATAAACAAAAAAATATAAAATAAAATAAAAATAAATAAATAAATATTACTTTGCATTCTACTTATCGACTAATAACACTATTATTTCGAGACCAACCTTGCTACTGAAGCTGTCAATTCATTCTTCCTAGCTACCCAATAATAATACTATATATTGTCATTTAGCCTAAAATACTGAGCAAAATGTTATTTCTTACGCAATTCCAAAGTATTAGGACAACGTCATGGAACATCATTCTTATTATAAGAGGGATTAACAACACAGGATATGCTTCCGTACTTATGAAAAGAATATTATGCTTCATCAATGTTAAAATGAAATTATATTTTCAAATGTAGAAAATATTCCTTCGTATTATAGTCATAAAAAGCGTTTTGATTTACTAGTGAAATGTGTTAAAATCAGTGTTCATAATTGCGGCGTTCGGTGTCATTTTTATTAAATACGCTGCAAAGATTTTTTATTTTCGAGTAACTACAATTCGCTTACAGCGAATTGGAAGTGATTGGGTGATTAGGAGCTGCTCTTTCCATTCCTCTAAATTGTCCAATAATTATACCATACGTTATCATCAGTCCTAAAATACTGAACACAGTGTTCTTTTTTATGCTTACGCAATCCCAAATTGTAAGAATTATTTTATGGGACATAATTTTCATTATGAGACGGATCACCAACATGGGATGTTCTTCAAAACTTAGAAAGTGAATGTTGTGCTTGATTTCATTTGCAGCGCTTGAAAGTTTAGATGCAAATAGCAAGGTAAAAGTTAAAAAGACTGTATCTGCAAGAGCAAATGGTGTTCTGTAAAATACTGCCCAACCACGAACGTTAAATATCATATATCCTTCGAAAATTACACCAAGTACTGAAAAGATAACGCACGGAAACATCTCGAACGAAACCATTTCATCAAATTGCGTCACCAATTTGCTGATGCGATTGTGCAGTTGAAGTAGGCCTTCAGAGTGTTGCGGTTGAAGCGACTTTTGCGAGTAACCTTTCAAAATTTTCGTGAAAATCCAGCACATTACACAATAATAGATTTCGAACACGTGTATCCAGGCATGTGGCAGGCATTCTGAAACAATGCTTATTGAATATAACGTTTTTCCTAAGAATATATTATTAATTTTCACTTCAAAAAAATTATCATCTTTAAAATTTGCGTTCAATAAAAAAGCAGTAATAATAAGAGGAAATGCTGTGTAAATCAAATAAAATAAGAGGCAAAGAAAATTCAAAAATGTGATGCGATAGTTGTTACCTATGTTTATACTCACGCATTGTTCTATTAAGGGAAGGGTACTTGAACTTATACTGTAGATTGCCTTTCTTTTAAAGTAAATGCTGCTAAAGTGAACGATACAAATAATGTTGGATAATTGAAGAGGCACTTCGAGAAATGTCACTTTTGTGTATAGCAGACAATAAAAAAAATTCATTATTAACGTGAAATTTTATTTCTATTACTGTTTCGTTATGACAAACTGTTTTTCTTTTCATGTTGTATCAGCTATTAATATTTAATGACAAATATTTAATACCTAATATAAACCGTTGAGTACTCACTACGCTGTTTAGAGCCAATAACATAGTACGAAATTTTGCTAAAAGAATTTTATCTTATGGAAACAATGTTTCTTTTTTTTCAGAAACAAACTTACTCTTATCAAACAAAACAGCTGGAAGACAGCTAAAAGTAGAACATATGAAAACTGTTAAAGTCAATTTGACTCAGCATGTTTTAAATTATTGTGATAAGCAAATAACAATTGAATATGTTTTCCCCCTATTTTTCAATATAGTCTGGCAGATATATGACATAAATGTGCTGTTAATGATAGAAGCATAAAACTTGGGGTACAAGTACTACACATATTAAGATTTAATATTAGATAGTAGGACATCGCATATTTCGCCTATTTCATTAATGGCGGGCATTCAAAATGGCGGCCTATTGAATCGCTATGTGCGCTCGCTTGAAGTGTCTTTGATGATATTAAATGATCAGTTATGAAAACAATGACAGGTAATAATTGTTTCATACATGTAGTGTGCAGTTTATAATAATATACCATATTTTATTTATGATATACATACTTTTTTTCTACTTAAGACCTGATTATTTAATGAAATTACCAATACTGCGTTGCCTGAATTGCATTGCATAAATACACTAATCGATGAATGCGTAATATATTATAAACAGATGAATGCATAATATAAATAATACACTGAAAATATTTGCCCGAAAATACATGAAAATCTCTTTGAAATCATGTATCTAGAATCTAACGTATAATTACAGAGAACTATAAACAGGAAACTGCAAACTCCTTAAATGAATGTTCGTTGTTCAATAAATTGTATATTGAATCACAGATGCGTAATGGCAATGCTTCAGTTATTATGTTTTGCAGATGCATAATGGATGCATTTTTTTGACACGAAAACCAAGCTCATCCTCTGTCGAAGTCAGGGAGTCTAAGAACCGGGGATTTGTCTTGAATAGGTTCTACTCGTACTTTCATGTCAACAGCAAAAATTATATTCATTGATGGTGCTACAATTGTCAATATGCTGCGACCAGGATTAGGAAAATCATTTGAAGATTATGCTAATAACTATATTCATACCTTATGCCAAACCCCATCTTAAATGTGTAAAAGGGATACACATCATCTATGATGTGTATCTGCATGACAGCTGGAAGAGTGACCCACGCAGCAAAAGAGGAAAAAGTGCTCGAATGCGTGTTGAAGGAAGTAGTCCACTTCCTAGACTGGGAGAAATTGCTCCGAGTTGATGAAAATAAGTCTGAAATGTTCTCTTCCCTGGCTACAGTTTTAGTAACTATTTCTGCAGACAAGCAAGTAATTATCCAAATTGGCAGCGATGTGCTCGTTATAAATCGTCAAGATGTCGCATGGTTGACTCCATGCGACTCCGAAAAAGATGAAACTCTAATTTATACATCATTTATGAGATTCTTTGCAGCATGGGGATACCAAACCGAAATATGCACCCTGGATACTGAGGTTTTAGTTATTGCCATCGCATCAGGACAACGCCTAAACAATGAGGAACTCTGGGTGGTACTTGGAGGGGGGAAGAAATATGGAATTTTCGCTGTGCATGACTTAGAAAGATATTTGAGTGGCCTTACCATTGTTCAATGCAATAACTGGGTGTGACACTGAATCCTTCTTTGGCGGAAGACGAAGAAAGACTACTAGGAACATCTGGAAAACATATCAACACATCATTGGTACTTTTTGTTTCTTGGTTAATAGACCAACTCAACAGAAAGTACAAGATATGATAAAACCGTTTCAAAGATTTGTAGTTCTGATTTATGACGAAACTAGTAGTGATGAATGAGTGAATGATACAAGAAATCACCGATTTAATCGTCAATGCAGAGCTATTGACAGTCTTCCTCCTCCAGTTTTCCTCCTTCACTAGGTGCGATGATTCAAAGCTTAAAAAGAGCCGTCTACCGGCTGGTTACTTCTGGGTCCAAAGGATGGTCTCAACCCCAGTGATTCCTTCACCAGTTGACTGGAGTTGGAAGAATAAAGCTGAAGGTCCCTGGGAAATACTCTGGACAACCTCAACAGAGGCTTCACAAGCCTGCAGAGAACGGGTTCTATGTGGCTGCACGCACAAGTGTCAATGCTGGAAGACTTCTGTGTATGCTTGTGGTGCTTTTTGTAATTATTGATATATTTGTAATCTAATTTATTGCCTGCACTTTAAGAACTTGTTTCAAATGAAATAATTAAATTGTTTGATAGCAGTTTCTCAATAAAATTCTTGTTTTTCCGCACTCTGTACAATTACTAAGAAAGATCTGTTAAGTTATGTAAAGCTGAACACTTGAGATCTGCGACTACCATTTTATACATTGTCAAGAAATACATTATATATTGTAGGTATATTATATACCGTGATGTTTATTCCCAGCTCTAGTAAGCAGCAGCGCCCTCGGCGGTCAGTCTTGGCCGAAGGGATTCTCTGTAAATACCATCTACGTGTATGAAACAATTATTACCTGTCATTGTTTTCATAACTGATCATTTAATATCATCAAAGAAACTTCAAGCGAGCGCACATAACGAATCAATAGGCCGCCATTTTGAATGTCCGCCATTACTGAAATACGCGAAATCTGCGATGTCCTCCTATCTAAAATTAAATCTTAATATGTGTAGTACATGTACCCCAAGTTTTATGCTTCTATCATTAAAGGCCCAATTCGGCCAATTTTTGTCATATATCGGCCGGACTAATATAAAGAGAGCAAAATATAATCTAAGTGTAAAGTATAAAAATTAGATTTTTGTCATTTCTTGTCAACACAATTTTTTAATAGCAGTCAAATATTAACAGCGCTTAGATTTGAAACATCATTGAACGTTACTACAGTAAAAAAAATTGAACATAATTTATTAAGATATCTCCAACTCATTCTACATAATGTTCTTCCCATATTAATCATGAAATACTTATACAAACAACATTTCAATTTAAACTCGGAGACCCTAAACGGTCATGCGGTAATTTGAGACTATAGCATAATCTAGAAAAATACTTAAAAACATTTTTTCTGGATTAGGATTATTGATAACCTCTAATTGGAATATTCATTTTAAACATGAGACCACCAACAGCAGGGCTACCACTCAACTTCTTATCCCGGTCTTTACGCTGAGGAAACCCAGACATCGTAATGGAGAGGCGGCATGTCCCTAATAGGGATTAGTTACGCTGCTTGCCTTTTGAGATAATTCGTCATTCAACAGCAGCTTTTTTTGACACTTCAGTTGTCAGAGTGCATGCCGATTCAGACAAAAGGATGAACATCGTACTATAGTATTCGTAGAGACAAGTGACAATAAACCGCCTGGTGGTAATAATTCATTTTCGCCTAAATGGAGTAAAAATGGAATTAAAAAGAACAAAATTGAATTTCGAAAAAGGGGCTTCCAGATGCACATTCTTGGGGTCCGAAAAATATCTGTGCCTTATTTGATAGCTTTAGGTTAAATGGTCTGTTCTGTAGACCGCCAACAGGCACACACACACACACATCCGAATGTTGTACTTTATTAGTAGTAGAGATAGAGAAGATATAGATATACTTAAAAATGTTAACATATTTTATTAGTTTCCTCCTCCCCCCCCTCCCTCCCCTGTCCCATGAATAGGAACATTTGCCTCATCAACTGCTTCATTTAAACGCTATATTAACTGCGAGTATGAAGGCATTTGCACAAAATACATTCGGGTTTCTGTTATTTCTTTAGTAGGTGGAGGGCTCTGATCGAATGTTTGTTTGGCTGGCTAATCCTTAGATATTAATCAATGGAAGTAAGTCAGGAAACTAAACAATATCATGCAATTCAAAAAATAGTAACACGAGAAATAAAATTTACAAATCACAACAATGTATCTACTTAATTTTCCTAATAGCTGAGTTTTTCCAACTGAATAAAAAAATCGTAGTGACATGCTGTTTTATTCATACACATGGTAATTTAAATTAATTCGTATAGATACGTGTCTTCATTTTGTAATCTAGTTTAAGACGTGGAAGAAAATTCTGATACAGTAATACCTCGACTTACGCTATCCGGAGTTACGCACATTCGGAGCTTCGCTGCTTCTTATTTGTTGTCTTGAGAACGAGGCATCATTTACTGCGGCAATGTTTTGGCGGTTTTATTATTATTATTCTTGTTAATTTTAAATTTTAACTATCGATTAAGGTAAATGACCCCCTAGTGGACACAGTTAAGAAAATTTTCGAACTCTTTTACGTGGCAAAATTTTTTCAAGAGACTTACATCAATATTTGCATATTCAGCCTAATCGCCAACTATTTCTCTAAAAATTAATTACCTAGAAAATGTCATTTAATGAAAAATTAGGATTTTTACGTCAAATTTACTAAACGCTCATTTGTATCTATAGTGGACATTTATAAGACACGTATTTGCATTAGTAGCGGACAGAAATTACCATCATCTATTTTATGCTGTTAACTCGGAGATATAATTTTAAAAATGACTAAGGGACCATTCATAAATGATGTCACGCTTTTTTCCCATATATTTTCCCCAAATCCCTAACCTTTTTATTGATCGGCTTCAGTAAAGAGCAGCAATGTGACCGTTGTGGAGGCAGCTATTAAATATTATGATCCATATACTTGCATAGATGTTCCACGCCAACTTTAGTTCTATTAACCAGCACTAGGAATCGTTCGCTATAGGTTCTGATAATTTCATTCAAGTTTAATGCTACATTCGCTTATTTTAGGAGCCCAAAGATCTAAATGTCCACTACTACTGTAAGGTCACGCGTTCGATACCCACTGAAGACCCCCATGTATACTCGGGGATATGTGCATGTAAAATCCGTAGCCCCCACTACCTCTCCCCATGCGTAAGCAATCCTAAGGCCTTGGCTAACAGGTAGGGGTCTGGTGGAGAAAAGTGTCCACTACCGGGTCATTTACCTTAAATACATTTAACGCGGAATAAAGTCAGTCTATCAATCACACGTTTTCTTAATTTTCCCACGTGGCGTTATCAATTTATTCCCATTTAACTGCCAAAAGTAACGAGAATACGGATTGGTTCCGAACAACTAGAATTCGAATTACGCGCACCTTCCTCAGTCCCACCTTACGCGTAAGTTTAAGGTATCACTGTACGTTCAAATCCGTTTGCCTTCTATTTACCTCTATTTTATTTTCATTAGTATTATACTTAGCTAGAGTTACCATACTCCTAAATTTCAAAATGCGGTCACTTTCTCCCACTGAATCAAATCAGCTTATGCTAAACAGAAACCTTTAGTACAATACGAAAAGCCGTCCAAACGCAACCCATGCGTCCATAAAAATAGAACACTGAGGTTTGAAAAATACCATGTGCCATCAAAAATTTGAGAAGCATCACAACATGTGGGAAAATTAATTAAAATGTACTCCGAATTTTACATATTATGCCCATTAGTAATAAAATTATAACATATTTTTGAAAATAGTTCAAATAGTAACAATTTAAAATTATAGTTACTAAAAGTATTCAAATGTAGCAACTAATTTGGGATTGAGCGACTAACCAATTACGTCTGGAAATTTTATTTTTTCAGACACTGAAGACATATTCCGCTCACAATTCACAATAAATTTGTGAATAAGTGACATGTAACAACCCAACAAAAATGCACAGCGAAAAATCTAACATGCTCCCAAGAGTGAAAAAACCGAGTTTTACGAAAACCTATGCGAACATACAGTGTCACCGTCAAAATGCAGACAGTTTCGCATAAAGTCGGATGTATAGTAACCCTATGCGTATCATCATTTTGTTTTGTAAGATTTTTAAAAGGAGAACTTAGTGTTGCTGGAAAAAAAAAAAAAAAAAAAAAAAAAAAAAAAAAAAAAGCTAACTGAAACCATAAACAGACTCGGAACGGGGAAATATTTTCACCATAATTTTAAATACACTATTATTATATAATATTAAACCTTCCAATGAAGGAAATTTTTAGAAATACCTAAGTTTTATTATTTAGTAATTGTAAAGCATCTATATTACTTCTGTCGTCAACAAGTTTTACGTTCCTAATTAGCCATAACGTCACTGAGGGTGTATGAAAAAAATACAAGCAATTAGCGTAGAGAAGTCATTAATCCAAATGTAAATTAGCTTTTTTCTTCTGAGAATTGATAAACAACAAATGTTATCAAAGAAATATGTATACAAATAAATAAGACAGAAGCTTTGAATGAAGCTAAATAATTGAATGGCATTCTTTGCAAGAAAGTAGACCATTACAAACTAAATTTTTGTTTTTAGTTATAGTTGTTTTTCTTTACGTTTTCTCGACGTTTTTGTGAGCTTTTTCAGAATTAATTACAGATCCCATGTTAGATTTTGGTGTATATCTTAACGTTTGTTTTGATTATGTAATATTATGGTTACCTTTGAGTAAATTTTTGAATGATATCGTATCATTTTTTAAAAATTTCTTTTGCTGTTTAAGACTATTGAGTAACTAGAAGTAATATATTTTTGTATTAAAAAATAAATTTGAACGGAATTCGAGCTGTAAATGTTTTTCCATGCAAAAAGTCAAGCTATTTTCAGAATATTTATTCAAATTTTGTATATATAAAAATTAAGTGATTTAAAAATTTTGTGGGTGGGGTACCCTGGTACACTCTAAACGTAGCACCTGTGAATTAGGCTCATTTCACATCACGTATATAAATGTAATACATCTAATTTATTTTTGCTTTTAATTTTATCCTTTTTTTAATAATCATGTAAATATTGTGAGTGATGTGCTTATGCACTTGTGAAGTAATTCATAGTCAAACTGCACAAGTCTTCAGAAAAACAAAACTTCTATAGCTGAAGTGATTTTGCTTTGAGTTACTAAAACAAAAAAGACAATTATTTCCACCACGAAAGATTTTTTCACTATGTTTTCATTGTTTACTGAACATTTTACTAATGCAGAATATTTACGAACAGTACATATTTCCCAGACATTATGTATACAGTTCCAGCTTGGAGTATACTGACGCAAGCATAAATGCTTCGCTGCCAAACAAATTTCACGAATATTTTTTGGAAAGTTTTTTGCGAATTTCTTGCATTAGGAGAATGAGAACTTGGAATATTTTTGAGAGGACTTCTTACTATTCTCTAAATTGCAGAAGGTTTTTGGAACGAATACTTCGTAGTTTTGATGTATCCCGTCTAGCATTTCTTCTGACTCAGCTGATTTAGATTAGCTTTCAGAAGAACAAACTAAGCAAAATAAATGTTTATCTTCATAATTCGAACATTGTTACTTTCACAAAAGAGTACAATTATTGTTTTTTAAAAAATGTTGAGTTAATCTTAAAATAAAATTCAAACAAGCCTAAAAATAGTAAAAGTTTCAAAATATATTCCTTTTTATTCATTTTCAGAGGATATTGTTGACATTCCGTATGGTTTGTTTGAATTTTATTCTTAATGATAGTGATAATAATATTAACGATAACACTAATAAGTAAGAATATAACAACGGTAATTAGCTGAACTCAAGCGAAACACTTGCGTTTTAATATCTAACTCTTCGGAATAAGAAGAAGATAATTAAAAATCTCAGAAATTTGGCAATTTTAAGAATGTCGTTAAAAGCCTTCATAACTGAACGTCTGGTGACAAAAATCACAAGTCTTATTTTCCTAAAGCATCATTCTAGGATGTGTAGTGTTAATTCACAAATTGAAGTGAATAGCTACGTTCAATTTAATTCAAGAATTAAATTGATTTGTCTTTTGTGGTTTACACTTTTGAACATTGCTGTGAAGGTCTTTTGGTTTTCCTGAGAATAGATCTGTTTCATTCTTAACTGACATCCTTTGAAAAACTTTAGTCCAAATTTCATTTGCACAAGGTTATTTCCTTCGTGTATTGTAAGAAATATTACAAGTACTAAGTCGTAATCATTTTTTTAGACAATAAATACTTGCATCCAAATAACAGCCATCTGCAAAGTCACCAAATAGTTATGCACAACAGAAGTTTAGCTATTTTGTTGAAAAGAAACACATTGCTGCCAAAAAACGAAAGAAAAATTGGCATTTCTTTTGGCGCCTTGCATTAAGCATTTTAAATAAATAGGAAAGAATAATAAATACATAGTATGATTCACAAAAAATGGAAAGATAATATATAATAATAATAATATGTTTAATAATTATAAAAATACAAAAGTGACGACCAGCAACATGTTCTAGGCCCAGTTAAGTCATAATATTAGTAATAATATTAATAATAATAATAACAACAATCACATTTATAAACTAGGCAATTAAGTTCTTGAATCACCTCTCATAATTAATTCAAAACATGTAAAAGTGTCAATAATATCACACAGGATACTTGTAATTTTGATGTATTTTGCCACAAATGTGAAAAAAAAAAATTTCTCTGGAAGATTCTGCTTGAAAAAAAAAAAAGAGTTTAAATGTTTTTGAAACTTTAAAGAGAGGATTATTTTAAAAAGTCAGAAGATAATTAAGAGCTTATCATGTAATAAGAGAACACGGAGGAAAAATTTCACACATTTCTGCCAAGTGCTTTAAAGCATACTCAAATTGTTTATCTCGCTGTTTAAAATGCCCCTTAACTAACATTTTTCAGAATAATAACCGTAATTGATAAAACGTTAAGAGGCCATCCAAAAGCGAAACTATTTTTAAGAAAGATAAATGCTTCCTTCGTGCCCATAAAAGTCACCTGTCTATCGCTGTGGTAAGCATTAAATCCAGAAACTCCAAGAATTATGCAAAATAAAGTTAAGGAGTTTTAGCCTTAATATTATGATATTTTAGAGTTAAAAACAAAATCTGCCGAGCAGTTCGTTCTATAAAATACAAGTTTATCGACTTCTTTTCTCTGGTATTATGTTGCATGTCAGGATACTCTGATACAGAATAAACACACAGAGACAATAATTTATTGTGTACATTTATTTTGATATTTTTTTGCACTGCTTTTGCATTTTACTGCGTGTCTGGGGTTGTGGTAGCCTAGTGGTCAGAATGTGGAGCTTTGGAACGGAGGATCTCGGGTTCGATACCCGGGTCGCTAAAGACCCACAATGTACACTTAGGGATACTTGCATGTAAACTCCGTCGACCCTGAAGTCCCGAGTGTACCGGTGGGTGGAGAGTTTTCCTTCCCTTCACCCATAAGTCTAAAAGGGAAGTGGCGTATTTGTGGTGGCGCCATCTGACGTCATCCAAGTGCACAATGAGCCAGGTCGTACTTCCACCATTGGTGCTCATCTTGAAACGGGAGTTGGATATCCAAGTGGCATAAGCAACAACAACACTGCGTGTGTTTTTCAAAATGTTCTTACATCTTACTACGTGTTTCTTTTATCATCAGTCGTTATATTTCTACAATGCAAAAATTTTGCGTTTAGTTCCCACCATTTTTGGTGTTACTGAACACGATTTTTGGTGTTTAGCTGCTGTAAAGTTGAAATTTATTCATTTTCGATTACTTTTTTAATTTTTTTTATGTGGTCGTCTAAAAAATATAGACAGCATAACGTTTTTTAGCACATGAAATTTTTTAACTCCGTTATGTATCAAACTTTCATTGACATTGCTCATTTCTATGAAAATAAGATTAATGAACAATCGAAATCGAAATGAATTTTTGACGCGTAAATAAGTTAACGAACATCATATACTAAAAAACATTCAGCTGTCTGTCTTTTTTTAGGCAGAAACTGAAAAAAATTTAAAATACATCAAAAAATGAATAATTTTTAACTTTACACCGACTGAACACCATAATGGTGTTGAGTAACACCAACATTTTTTACAGTGCACTACTGTTTTAGTTATTCTTATTTAAATTTGATTAAAGATTTTTGCTATTTGGATATTTCTAGAGTAACCTTTTTTTCTAACTGCTTATCGTATGCTAAAAAGGCCAGAAAAACTTTTTAAATTTTATAGTAGTACAAACACAAGCAGATAATGTAATACCGAATTAATAAAATACTTTAGACGCGAACTTGTCTTCCCCATACGGCATATAGCATAAACATACAGATAGAATAATGTATTGTGTGCATTTATTTAAGATATTTTTGGTGCTACTATTGCATTTTACTGGGAATTAACCATGACTTTAGTAACAATTGTTCAAAACTTCGTAAAAACTGTCACTTTGTCACCTTACTGGTGTGAAGTTTATTGTGGCGGTAGTACGATTTGACACCTTGAAGAGCTAACTTCTGCCCCGGCCATTAGGCACCTTTTACCAAAGCATGGAAGAACGAGCTTTCCACCATGGAGGTCCGGGGTTTTATCCCCGTGTCCGGCAAAACTGCCGTCGTCGTCCGCTTCACTATGTATAGATATATATATACACATACCACGTTTCAAAATTCGATTTTTAAATAAGGGACCGTTCATAAATGATGTCACCCTTTTTTTCCAATATATTTGACCCTCCTCTTCCCAATTGTCACAAAATGTCACACTTCATCATGCCCCTATACCCTTTGTCACATGCCACGCTATGTTACATAAGCGTATGCATTTGCAGTTCAAAAATAAATCACTGAGTTATAGATCCCGTTCCTGATTCTTTTTGAACTTCTAATGACATTTGTGAGCATAATAACAATATTGATTACATGTGTGCTTAATTTGCATAAAACGAGGTTAAGGTTAAAAAACAAAAGATAACACTGGTCAACAAGTGTTTTGCCCCAAGAATGAATTTCACTTTTCCTGAAGTAGTTTTGCACGAGGAATCCATATCGGGCATCGAAAGTTTCCCATCACGTATAGTTTTTTAGTTATGAGGAAGGAAATGTTCGATTTTTACGTTTTTTCAGTGTTTTTCCGATCATGCAGCATCGTTTTTATTGAGATAAAGTACACAAAAGCGCTTGAATGTCAACTGTTAAATCAATGGTCACTTTATTTTGCTGGAAAAAACTTAGTGGAGTGTCGCAAACAACCCCCGCAGACCCCCGAACGGAAGTGCGTATCAAATTACTGCACTGAGTGTGGGTCTCGGCAGGAATTTCGCGAGAATTGGGATACAAAAGCAAATAGGCAAGAGATTGAAGCTGTACGACACGTTTAATGAGCATGAGCTAGTTTTTTTATCATAGAAGTTTCCTGCTGTGTGTAAAAATACCCGCTGAAAACATGGGAGCTGTATAACCGATGAAAATGGAGAGCGGTTCCATCAGGACATTTCAGTTATCGAAAAGAGATATCAAGAGAAGTGGAGTGCAACTATGCTGGCAGATTACCGCTGTACGTTAAAAAGGGAGATTCCTGAGGCAAAGTATGCCAGAACATGTCAAAATCAACCTTTTTAAAGTTAATAGAAAATTACTTGGTTTTTTTGATCAAAATGCTTCTAATGTAAAAATTACAATGCTCTTAAAAAAGGGGGGGGGGGGTGTTCCTAAGGACTTTATTGACTGAACTTAGAAGTATATTCTAAGCTGAATCCGAAAATTAAAACCATTTTCCTTATCACTTAAGGGTTTTGCTTGTCAGGTACTGCAATAATTTAGGGTAAATGTTATTAATGTCAACTATAGACCAGTGTAATTAATATAGAACAGTAAAATATATCAATTGTTTGAATTCTGTAAAAATAACGCAAGCAATTTGATCTAAAAGTGCCAATGCCTAAAAAGATCCCTTTTAAACTTTTAACTAGAAGAAAATTTATATCATAAGCAGCATCGGTGCTTACGATACAAAATGATCAATGAAACTTTAAAATCAAATTATAAAAAAAAAAAAAATAAATAAATAAAAAATAAATTTCATTTGCTGATTTTAATTTTCTTAATAGAAACCAAAATATGTTTTGTCACACATTTTTATACCCCCTCCCCCTCGAAGCGTGACATCATTTATGAATGACCCCTAAGAATCATTTGTTAAACATAAAACTAAGCAACTCTTAGAATTTTAATTATAAACACAAAATATGCGGTCCAATTATAATTCCTGTAAATCCAGCAGTTTATCACTGACAGAATTTTTGAATCAAAAAATTCAACAGACAATAAAATACAGGCAATGTAATTTTCGCCCGAAAATTTATTTCCATTAACAAGCCAGAAACATTTCATACACCAGCAAAAGTAAAATCACGTCATGGAAAAAGTTTATGAGATTGGCAAAAAATATCTGTGACGTCAAAAATGTGAAATATCAGGGCCGACACTTGAATGGAAACCCGAAATTAAATGTCTCATCCTTGAGGTGTGAAAATCCCCCCTTCTTCCTCAGTCGTGGAGTCGTGATTAATTAAAAGCAATTGCGTCACGCTCTGTTGCGTCCCGGCGAAGTGAACTTAACTTGTGAGTAGTGGTTTGTTGCTGTCTCGTTATTTTCCCGCGGTTTTTCTCAGTTTATAGGATATTTCGTGAAGTACTGGAAAAAAATTCACAAAAGAGAAGCCGTTCGGCTAGATGGAATTGAGATGGAATTATCATAATTTAGATGAAAGTTACTTCCAAACCTATGACAAAAAAGTTTTGTTTCATAGATTGATTTGGTTTAGAGAAGGATGATCGTGCTTATGTTGCATAAAATATGTCTGACAGATTTTTTTCAACAAAAAATAAACGATGAGATTTAAATGGTTAATTAAGCATAGTTAAGTTTTATCTGTACACATAATTAGGATTTTAATGTATATTGATTAAGAATTTTACTGTGCTTTTTTTTGGTATAATACACACGCGACAACGTTTTCCCGATTTAATTCCATTTTCTACATTGTCCGTTATAATTATCATTACATCCACCACATATATTTTGGGATCATTCATAAATGATGTCACGCTTAGAGAAGGAGAGGGGTGTTCGTGAAATTGTGACGAAGTGGGACAAATGTAGGGGATAGGATAACAAGAAGTGTGACATCATGCATTATGCAACATAGCGGGACATGTGACAAAGGGGGAGGGGGTCCAATGAAGTGTGACATATTAGGACAAAGGGGGAGGGGGACCGCTGAAGTTGGACATATTGTGACAAAGGGAGGGAGGGGGTAAAATATATGGGAAAAAAGCGTGACATCATCTATGAACGGCCCCATTCCTTTAAAATCAAGCCCACCATCGTCAGTTTTAAAACAGTCATAGACCTTTAAAATTTCCATAGAATTTTTTTCCGTTCTATTTTTCAAGATCAAGATGCTTAAACAAGGTGCTTAACATTAAGAAGGTGCTTAAACAAGGTTAAGTGGCGTCAGACAAATTAAAACATTTCTGAGACTTTCCCCTTCAATTTTTTTAATGAATGAGTATGAAATAAAGAATAAATGAGTGGATTAATGGATAAATAAATAAACGAATGGATGAAGAAATGATTGAACCAACGAATAAGAGTATAGTTGAAGTAATTAAGAACGGAAGCTAAATGAGAAGGAAAGCGAGAGAGATAGCTAAATTATAAATTTGATGTTGGTGCATATTGGAAAGTAGGCTGGTATAGATTTAGACGGAACTTCTGGTTAGTTTCTTCTTTTGTTGGCGCATTATATAGAAGTTGTGTGATAAATTAGAAATTTTACTGAAAAGTTCAATCTTAGAGCAACCGAAAACAAAAAAAAGTGGTACCATTAAGTATCATGATTTAAATTAATCCACAAAACAGATATCAGAAAAGTACTTTAACTAATCAAAAGGTTTGTATTAATTTTTATTTGATTTTTTTTCAGCTATCAGTTATTTATATAATATTTCTTCATGAATGTATATTTTTTTTTGTTTTCTAAAACCGGAACTCAGTAGAGTGGAAAAGATTTTTAAAACCAATCTTTTTGACAAGTTTTCAGAACACATTATTATAAAAAGCAAAAAGTTTGTATTTGTAATGAAATATTAAAAACCAAATTCAGGATAAAAAGCAAAAAATAGTATGAAAATTATACATACGTGTTTCATAACTTTTTTATTTGATGTCTAAAGATATTATCCATAAGTACACTTCTTTTTAGTTGAAAAAAAAGAGTTTCTTACAAGGGCGAAACACGTGTCTATAATTTTTAAAAGCAATTTTCTGTTGTAATTGTGAATGTGATTTGTAATATATTGCACCATTTTGAAAAAAAAAAAAAAAAAAAAAAACTACATTTATTACAAATAACAAATGATTCACCGATTCATACATTCTATTCTCTTTCAATTCTATAATATCTTCTATAATGTTAAGTAAGAATAAATTCATTTCTTGCAACTATTCCTTTGATTTATTCTCATTAACATACCCGTATTGGTATTTATTTGACGCCTTACAAATAATAAATATCTCACTTAAATGGGAATGCCAAGATTGTTTACAGGGTCAGTTCACTTTCAGCAAATTTCCTCATTACTTTAAAAGCCATTAAGCTGGAAAACTAATCATGGGCAAACGCTTTTAGAATGCAACAGTACCTTTCAACAATGAAAGGTGGTATTAATTTAAATGGTGTCTTCTTTTTCGTGGATAACAGCATCACAGGCCCGCTGAACAAGGTAGTAATTAAAACAGCAATTTTCGAACATCTCTGCTCGTAGGATGTGCCCATCATCCACAGCAGCAGTAAACCAAAATAAAAGTTTTTTGAAACATAAATTAGAAACATTTTTAAAAGTGGAAGAAAGTTTGAAGGGTGTCGGGCGCATATATCATACAGTGACTTGTTGATGGTGAAGCAAAATTGCCAGGATGGCTCATTTAAAATTTAGATCCTTTTTGAATAAGAGTCTGCTGGGAAAATGTATTTCCGTGATCCCGGTTGGAAAGCTGTTTTTGCGGACTACGATGAGATGTCGTTAATGAAGGGAAAGAGTAAAGCCGCAACAGGAAATTAAAATTGATGGAGGTAGGAGCTAATAGTGTTATGATATCGATTGGAAGAAGAGGGAGTATTGCATGCGATGAACAGAACATGGAAGTTAGAAAAGGTTTTGTAGAATAGTGGTGTGGAGGAGACGGGGTTTAAACACCTGCCGTATTTTGTGAGAAATGTTAAGTGTGTTTCCTATTATTAAATAATGCTGAATAATTACTAATATGTATAACATTTGTAAAAATTGAACTTAATATTGTTATTTTAGATTTAATAAGTTTAAAGGTAGTTCAGCAGCAAAAAATATTATATTATCAATTATTAATTTATTTAAAATATGAGCAATGAAGAAATATTTTTTTTTTTTGGAAATACCTCACATACTTTGCAACAGTTTTCTGGATAATGCGATTTTTTTATTGTTCCCTTCGTTGACACAACTTGAAGAAATATTTATTAATGATTAAGGTTTGGACAAATTTACTACTTTTTATCGATTTGAATTTTCATACATGCATTTATGAATAATTTTTACCGCAGAATTTTATATAACCGCTTGAATTTTGAATTAATTTCTAAATTAGTTTTCGCTCACATCTGTCCTTTTAAGTGAATACTTTGTGGGGACAAAGGAGGGAAAAAATGTTGAGCAAGTGCTGTTTTGTTTTGGACTGGCTTCAATGAAATGCGAAGTAATACGTTTTTAGTCTTTCTGTTGTAAAACTAAATCAATAAATTTAATTTTTTTTCACGTTAATTAGTT
This sequence comes from Octonoba sinensis, assembly GCA_038502835.1. Lineage (NCBI taxonomy): Eukaryota > Metazoa > Arthropoda > Arachnida > Araneae > Uloboridae > Octonoba > Octonoba sinensis. The sequence goes on along the minus strand of CM076605.1, from coordinate 8,399,618 downwards.
AAAATCTTTAAGTATAATTTAGTTAAAATCATTAAATATAATTGCTCTATGTAGGTAAAAGGCAACCGGAAAATTGATCACTAAAAAAGTATGCGAACAAATTAACTGAAGCCAGTTTGCACCCTTTTCCGTTTTTTAACAACGAAATGGTATAATAATATTATTTATTATTATTGTTATTTTTTTCAAGTAAATTCTTTTGAGCAGTATGCGATATTCTGTAACTTTTGTTTTATAATTTAAATAAATTTCTTTTCTTTCAGAAATAGATTTCTGCAAAAGAAGAATCGAGATTGAAATGAGAGTGTCTTCGAACATTTTATTTACTTGTAATATAACACGTGGAAAATTCTATAAAAATGGTAAAATAAATAATTCTGCTACACAATATCAATTTAAGATGTATAAAGGAAAAATAAGTGAATAAAAGGTAACAAAAATCACTTCTTGTCTGTTACCACTGATGTAACTTAAAAAAGAATTTGCAAAAATTTTAATTAATTAATCCATACAAAAAGCATACTATGATAACATAGAAGTATTTTTTTACATGTTTTCCATGCTTAATTAAAGATAGAGCTGGAATGGAGAAATTAAGCAAACACCGATGGCTGCGGATTTAATTTCAATTGCTGTGACTATTGAGAAAATTAAAAATATAAGCTATTAGGTAAATTTTAATTTTTGTGTACGAGCAAAAACGTGACAACCATGCACTGCTGAAAACATTCACTTTGCATTGAAAAGTATAACTAAAGAGCACGAGGATGCGTATCAGGAAAAGTCGATTATCATTATTATTATCAATTTTAGCCTACTTTCTCGTAAAATAAAAATAACAATAATAAAGCATGAAAGAAAGCTTAATATATCGTAAAAATAATGTTAATTTTTTGTTCCATTTTGAACAGTTCAAAAAATCTTAACATTAGTGCCAATGGGCAAATTATGTAAAATCTGGGCGTAAGATCCAAGTTCCTATGAAGAAGTTTATTGGAAAAAAACTCTCGGTAAGAAATATTTTTTAAGCTGAACAATTTTTCTTTATTTTTCAACAGTTCAAAAAGTTTAACATAGTGCTTGCGGAGAAATGTCAGTCCTATATAAATCATGATCTAACAGACGATTTGCTTGGAACAAACTTGATTGAAAAGATGTTATGACGTAGAAGATGTAAAACGAGCCTATTTTCCTATGCTTTTTTGATCGGGATTTTTAAATATATTTTCGAATGAATGAATGATTAAATGAATGAGTGAATGGATGAATGAATAAATGAGTAAATAAATAATAAAACAAATAAAATAGTGAATTTATGTTGAAATAAATAAATGCCTGAATGAATGAAAAAAATCGTTAATGAGTTAATAAATATATTAATGGGTAAAAAATGAATGAATAAATGAATGACTGAATAAATGAAAGAATGAATGAGTGAGTAAATGGATAAGTATTAACCGTTGAAAAAGGTATATTGAAGTAATTAAGAATTATAGCTAAATGAGAAAGAGAGATAGCTAGATTAATAAAATTGAATTTGGTGTATACGGGAAAGTAGGCTCTTATAATTCTAGACGGAATTTCTTGTTTTTTATTTTTATTTTTGAGGTCTTCTACGCAGAACTGAAATTATAGTATAATCAGGAGTGACTGAACGACAGGGCGAATCAAAGAAAATTTCAATGAGGATTCGCTTACTATTACCCAAAGGGATCATTCATAAATAATGTCACGCTTCTAAGGGGGGAGGGGGATTCGTGAAATTGTGACAAAGTGTGACAAGGGGAGGGAAGGGGGTAACAAGAAGTGTGACATCATGCATTATTCAACATAACGGGACGCGTGACAAAGGGGAGGAGGGAGGAGGGGGTCCGCTGAAGTGTGACATATTGTGACAAAGGGGGGGAGGGGGGTCAAATATATGGGAAAAAAGCGTGACGTCATTTATGAACGGCCCCAAAGCCTAATAATCATACCCAAGTCGCAAATAAATACCAATAAAGCAAGTTAAAATAAATGCACGCAATATTTTTTATCGCATTTTTTCTTAAGAATCAGCATAATTAATATTATCATATTTTTATTAAGAAAACTTCGCCAAATTTTTAAAATTTGCTTCCAGATTTTAATATTCGGGTTCGTTTAGATTAAACGTGAATGTAGGTATATAAAAATTATGAAACAAAAGTTATAGAATATCGCTCAACGATCAAAAAACTTATTTGAAGATTATAATAATAATATTAATAATAAAATTATTATTATTAATAATAATAAAAAATGTTGTTATTTTACCATTTCGTTGTTGAAAAGCTGAAAAGGGTGCAAAATGGCTCCATTTCATGCATTCGAATACTTTTTGGTGACACTGCTCCTCTATTTCCTCAAAAAAAAAAAAAAAATCCAAAATGACTGAGCTGTGTAAGCTCAGAGCACTCCCTTACTTCGGAAATGTATTTTATACCCGTTTGGGGAGATTCGACGAATAATATCGAAGTAACGAAATAATGTTTGATTCTTCATTGTATTTATTCTTTGCAATATTTTCCCTTTTAAATGCAAAAACCAAAAATGTTAGAACTTAATTACCATTATCAAATTTGGAATTTTACTTTTTTTTGACCAACCCTCCTTTCTCCGACTTCCGAGTCGAAATTTCTTCCAAAAGAGTGAGCGATTTATACGGTATATATATGTCAAGAATTTTCATATAAATAAGTTATTCTTTGTTTCAAACTTTGCTTGACTTCATTAATCTCTCAGTGCACTTGTTGTCTGAGTAACTTTCGTTGGAGTTAATTGCACACATGAGTTAATTTTCTGTCGGCATCTCAAGAAACAAGACTGACAAAATTAATTTATAATGCATATTATACGATTGGTACTATCGTATCCCATCTATTTTACATAGAGAGAAGCGAATTAGCACATTAAGAGCATCCCGCAATTGAAAAATGCATTATCACTGTCTCATACCACTTTTCTTCCAAAGAGTAATTCCCGACAGACATCCCTACCACCTCATTAGGCACTATCTGCCGGATCACTGTGGCTACACATCGCTTTGTTTGTCTCCCGTCCGATGCAGGTACGAAAACCCTATGTCACGTGGCCCTCTTTCCGTCCCCTTACATTCATTCCCGCTCTGGTTATCGGAAAATTATGCACTTAGCCGACGGGAGACGCCAAACGGTTTTTTCATGCCAAGTTACAAAAAGCATTTATTTCAATGTTTGTATTATAGGCGAAAGAAATTGCGGCGTGAATTGAATTCCGCGATGACGAATTCGTGTGCTGGTAGGGGAAGATAAAGGAAATTATGTTTGGGGGACCAGGAAAGGGTGCTGTTCCGATACATAAGCTTGATGTGGACAAAGGGTTCCTGTCACATTAAACGTTAAAATGAAATAACTAATCGCAACAGTTTAAAAAATGTATATATATATGTGTTCAAAAGAGGAAATGGTTATTGGAAAGGGTGTGATATTTTCTATTTTTGTATCACTAAAAGAAGGAATTTAATTTAGTTGGAAGAAGATGACGGGTATTGAAAATGCTAATTATTTGTATTTCAGTTCTTATTTTTATGCCTGTGCTTCCAATTACAGATTGCGAGTCAAGTGTAGACAAAACGGAAAATAATAGCTAATAAAGTATAAGAAAAAAAAGCGTAAGACATAAAAAGGTTGAGGAAATTTCTTTCAAAAGTCTATAAAGACATGATTTCTGTCTAGCCATCTAATCCCTCGGATATCCCGAGTCCATTGCCAGTAAAATGGATGGCATATATTACTTCATCAGGGCTGCAGTTTGCATAAAGGATTTAGAGGGATGTTCATTTCGTACAGATGCTTGAATATCCAGTCGTGGCCTGTAGCAAAATGGAAGACAAATCTTGCCCTTCAGCATGAAGACATACTCAAAATGTTTTTCTATCCATTCTTAACGCATTTTAATTGGAAGATATTGTCTGACACATTCGTGCTCAAAAGCTCTCATCGGGAGTCATGTTTTTAACACGCTGTCTGTCAGTGTAGTTTTAACATTTTGAATCGATAACGTCATCAGTAAATGTATGAAAATGTTTAGGATAAAGGAATGTCATTATTCAAGTCTTGTCCCTAATGTAATTAGCAAATATTTAATTCTTATAAAAATTGTTGCTGTACGCCATCTTTGATGGAAATGGTAACCTTTTTTCCAGCACACAATGAGAAATCCAACGATGCTGGGCCGAAATTAGCAAAGAAAATTTTGTGCACGTGTTTTGAACTTAAAAAACCTCTCTTTTTTCAGGATAAGAAAATGAAGTTCGAACAAGAAAAAGCCTCACAATGCAATAAAAACAAACAAACAAATAAATAAATAAATAAAATAAAAATAAAAACGAAATAACTAAATAAATACAGTGGAGTTTCGAGTGATCAGCCTAATATGATGGAAGTGCTAGCTAGATAACAAAAACGCCGAATAGGCTAAAGCGCCGGAGTTCTATGAACTCATTTCTTTGCCCCACCAATAACAGAAGACAATTTTTTATGTAAAAAACCAATATTAGAACACGCCATTTCTCATTTCTTTTTAAGTAAAAAGCTTCCATTTACCTCAAACTATGTAGAATGTAACGTGACCGCGGCATCAGGTCGAATACTACGGAAAAATAAAACTAGGCCGGATAGTCGCGAGTTGGATACTCCAGAGTCTACTCTAAGTAAAAATTAGGAAAACGATGTATTTGACAGTAGGTACAGTATTTCCTTTCTGCTGTCAATTATTTTTATTGAAGGTTAATAGTTCTTTCTTCTGCGCCAGATAAATGTAGAATTCCGAATTTGCAGAGTAGGAAAATCTCTACTCGTCTGGTTCAGACCCAATATGCGGGTCGTTACATAAAGAGTCATGTTACATGATAGTCGTTAAATCGAATGTGAAATAACATTGTTTATTTTAAGTGGAAGTTAATCGAATTTCCTTTAAAATGTTGTTATAACGCAGTTGGTAGTTATAATACTAAGTCGTTATAATGAAAGTCGACTGGGCTTAAAAATAAAATTTGTTTTGAATACTCGGATGTGAAGTTCTTTAATCATATTTACTTATCTATTGTTTCCGAAAATAACTGTTACCCCCTCAAAATGATGTGCTTAAAGTTATGAAATATACTTCCTTATATTTTAAAAGTAATTTTGAATTAAATAGTTGGCACGGAAGTACCTTAGCACAACAGTTGGTACGTTTGAAAATTAAATAATCCACTTTTCCCCTCCGCTCGATGCCCTCCTGGCTCAATGGTAAAGCATTAGCTTTCATTGAGGACATGCCGCTTTCTTACCCCAGCGTCGACAGCGTTTTATTGTTCCCTATGATGACGTACCCTTGCTTCTCACGTATTGTTTTATTGCTGATGGAGTGTTGCCCCAAATATGATGTAAATTCTGTTGTTGTTTTTTTTAGTGGCATATCAAAAATGAGATCCTATCGGTTTACTTCGAAAATAAGAACTGCAATTTGTAAATGTAAGTCATTTTGACTCGGAGGTATTACACGAGCACAATCTGCTTAAAAATAAGCCATTTTAACTGATTAATAATAATAATAATTTTGATTGAACAATGTACCACCAATGATCCCGTGTAATTGTAAAATATCTTTTCGGGCAATAAGAATTCCTTCCATGTTATAGAAATAAGCATTTGAGAAATCTAATTACATTAAAAATTGCATCAAAGGAAATGTAAATCTTTTCCCCATAAAAGATCAGAAATAAGCATCTTTGTATAAAATACCTCATTCCATAAATTATTCAAAACATTTAACTTAAATTGCATGTGCATCAACGTTTCTTTAAAGTTTCGTTTCAAATATATTATGCAAATATAAATTGAAGCAGCGAAAAAGATTCTTCGGCATATTTACGTGCTTATGAATATTGTTCAGAGCAATATTGCATTCATATTTAGCATTTTTATAAGTTACTGAATATTAGAGGGATTTTTTAACTTTAAAAACGTTTGCTTAACTGGATAAATATATCTTTGTATTAAGCTATTGAAGTTAGAAAAAAAAAAGAAGATTTATTTCAAAAATATTTGGAATTTTTTGGCTGGCTCTAATTTATTCTCAACAATTTTATTTGTCGTCTTTGAGTTTAATGTCTTAAATAGTTCTATTGAATAAATTAAACTTCGTGTTTTGCTCATTTATTGATTTGTTGCAATCGTTTTTATAGGTTTGAATCTTATTCGTGTTTTGAATTTTAGGAATTAAAAGAAACATTTTTAAATATTAAAAGAAATGCGATGTTAAATAAATTATGTTTAATAAATATGCGAAAAATAAATTTATTTCTAATATTGTAAGCGTTGAAATAATTGTATGCATATTTTAATATTCTACCTATTTGTATTTTTAATTCACGTTGCAGTTCTTTACTTTTAAAAATAAAGCTGTGTGAGATTTCTAGTGAATTAAATTTTGTTGCTGACTCGCAGGGGAAAAAATGCAAATGGAATTTGTGGACTTTTATAAACTGATGAAAATGAACATAAAGTAAAATAATTAAAATCATAAGATAAGTGTGCATGACAATAAATATACAACTAGCATAAAAATCAAGGATTTCTATTAACGACAGCAATGATAAGTATGAACAATCATAATAGTTACATTTTGCGAAATAAATGTATTAAAAGTAGTGTTTCTAACGGGCTCTGTGTTAAGTGATTAAAACATTTTCTTATCTTTTGTTTTTGTAATATATTACTTACTTGACAATAAAAAAAAGAAAAGAAAAAATAAACTAAACGCATTTTAAAATACATTTTTTTTGTAACTGTTAATTAAAGTCAAAATTTTTTAGCTTTTTTAGAATATCAGACCTCTAACTGGATCGAAAAATAAATCCTTTACTTTTTGCGTTTTAAAATGAGCAGAAATTAACAAGCGTAAAAATATGAATTGGATAAAAGCTAAATTTCAACATGATCACTTAAGGAAAAAAAACTCTACCTATGTGACACTGAGTGTTAGTTTGTGTTTTTCTGCGCTGTCCGAAAGTATGTTTAGCACTTGATACGATTTTTGCTATACAGGTATTCGAGAGAGCTGGATGTTGCCCCTCGAAGACCAAACTTTAAAAAAGAAACTTTTTATTTAACATTTTGTCCTTTTTTTTGCTCTACCTGGTTTAATGCGCTTATCTGCTGTAATGCGGTTCATATATAGCGTTGCAAAAAGTTCAATGCATCGTCCATATGGAACAAAAAATTGGCTTCAAAGTACTGTTCCCTTAAAAACTCTAAACTAGCTTAATGGCGTTTGGAAAGAAAAATTTTTACTTTCAAACTAATATAAAACTAAAATTTCTGCATCTAAGAGACATTCCGAAATTAATAAAAGTTTTTTTTTTTTTTGCAGCAACAGAGCTACCAACTATTCCATATCCCAACATGCCACCTTTTCAGTTCAAGTTTATGAACTTCAATCATCTCTTTTTTTACGCCATAAAATGAAATAAAGTTCAACTAAAATAATTGTTAGAGAAAAAGTTAATTCGTTTTTAACTAATAGTAAGTACTGTTAATTACAAAAAAGGCCTGTTTCTTCAGCATTTCTGAAACCCTTTTATAAATGGAGCCATTGTGATTTAAACGAGTTTCGAGTGTGTGTAGTGCTATTTCGGTTAAACTGGTTAATTACTGGGTAGCGGTGAGATCACTGCCATCTGGTGTAGTAGTACGACACGAATTTAATTTCACTGGTCACGCGATACGCATTTATTACTGCTGGAGTAAAAGAGAACTAAGCAAAAACAAACCCATGTATGTGTGTATTTTTTCACGTTTTAGTTCCGCTGTGTATTGAAATTAAGATGCAAAATAAAAGCTTTGTGTACATAAAGTCAGTAAGGAAAAGTTTCCGGAAGCATTTGTTGCTACAAAAGAGATAAAGTATTGAATTAACATACTACAAATGCATAGTATCTGTGAAAGTAAGTTATAGTATGTTAAAGCGACATTTTAAGGAATTGCATGGTCTTGATGAATAATTACATGTTTTTGCCGCCTGAAAATAATTCATTAAATTGCATGCAAAATACTCAATAGAAGCGGCATATCAACTTATCTGAAACTGAAATTTTAAAGTGAACTAAAATGGAATTCAATTGGGGGGAAAATATAAGTACAAAAAAATGCATTATTCCTGATTGAAACAATTATTTTACGTTGAAAATTTCTAACAAATATATCTTGAAGTTTTTGAAATATATTTTTTTCTTTTTTAAATATCTAAATCTATGGATACTACTGATAGTTTTAATTTTGCCTATTACAGTATGAAACCAATTTTAGCTGAATTATGGATAAAAGCTCTTTGGTTGTTTAAAAATATTATTTTCTATCCTAAAAACCCTAGTTATATGTATTAATTCCCGCTCCTTTTCTTAAGGTTGAGAAAACATGCAATTATGTCGTTGAATTTGAGGCAAGAATTAAGAACTGAATGAGACCTTGTTGCGTAGTCAATGAGTTGCGAGTTGAAGACTTTGGTGAATTCCAGAATAACAGACCTTACATACATACACAAAAATTATTGTGAATCATATCAGAATATGCATACTTATGTTTTACAATCAAAATAAGTTTTTTTTTCGAATGAAACCAATGCTAAATTGTGAATATTTTAATATTTATATTGTGTTTTTTAAGGTAGCGAAAAAATCAAAATTAGTTTTTTTTTGATTGAAACCAATGCTAAAGATAAATCGAGAATGTTTTAATATTTATATTGTGTTTTTTGAGGGAGCTAAAAAATCAAAATTATTTTTTTTTCGGATGAAACCAATGCTAAAGATAAATTGTGAATATTTTAATATTTATACTGTGTTTTTTGAGGTAGCTAAAAATAAAATTCTTTGACTGTAACGAATGTTACATAAAATGGAACATCATTTGCACTGTAGTGTCATCAGTTGTAAAAGTCTGAATCTATCAAGTACGTTTGTTTAAAAATAACAAAACATGCAGGAAATTTATAAGAACCTTCAAATAAAAATTCAGTCATATTTTGCTGTTATAAAAAAATAAATATGTCGTGTAACAGACGTTACTGGATGAAACGGATGTTCCGTTCTACTACAGACATGCTATTTCTGCACTTAATGGTAAATCAATAGAAAATCCTAAATAATTTTACTTCTTGTAAACTATAATTGAATCACAAAAATTGCATTAAATGATTTTTAAGATTCTAAAAATTCATCTTGCAACTATAAATGATAAACGTAGTATTATAAAGTTAAAAAGACAGTTTGACAAGCGCTAAATAAGTGCAAGATGCAATTTTAATTCATATAATATTTTACGAAAAGAATTTCACACATTTGCGTTAAAAAAAAAAAACGGATTTTAGTTGCAGGACATGCAAATAGTCCTCTAGCTGACACAGGCACCGGGGCTCTGATTTGGCTTATACCACTCAATGTCTGTTTTTTTTGGGCAATTCCTAGTTCTTCCCAGACTTGAGCAGCTTCAAGCTTTCCAATGATGTATAAATTTAGAGAACTACCTTAAATGATTTTTTTTTCAATTTGTTTCAAATTAGCTGGAATTCACCTGTTGCGAAATATGTAGTAGAGAGGATCATCAATATTTCATGCAAATTTGGTCAAAGCGACAACCAGGGCAACTGTTCAGAATCCGTTTTAATTTCCAATGAAAAAATTTTTACGTCACGATAATAATGATGTTATAAATGCGAAAAGTCGTTCTAAATATTGTTCCTATTCTATGTCAACTTTAAAGCCAGTAGAATCTCCAACCTCTTTAGTTTCATCGTTTGTAAGAAAATACTAAAACGTGATATAAAAAAATATTCCAAAACTTAATCGTTTGGTGTTTTTTTTCTTTTATTACATTATATTCTATCTCATTTAAGTAATACTTTTAAATAAATAAATAAAAAAAAAACGTTTTCATAATGTAAAACAAACCGATACTTTAAAATTATGCGTGAAATCATATAAGAGTTAAGTATTTATGAATAAATGTTTTTATTACATCTCTTACGCAATTCATCAGCATGAAAGTGAAAAAAACTATTTCGGAAATACTGGAAATTGCAATAGTCTTCTTCTCTAAAATATAACGTCGTTTCTTTTTTATATATAAAAAACGCGGATACTACTTCAATTTATGGGACAATCAAAATCCTTTTTATAAAAACAGAACTATGATCCCGTACCTATGAATTTCAAATAATTAAATTTTGCCAAGTAATAATTTAACTGAATGAATGTTACAGTTTTATATTGAAATACATTGCTTTACGAATTAATTACCATAAAAGAATAACACATGAAAGTATTTTAAAATGAATGAAGCTCATTTCAAAAGACATATCCTATGTTTGCCTGAAATGTTTAATATTCCGATTCTTGTGTACTTTGTTCTTGCAAAAAAAAAAAAAAAAGATTAAAATAAACTGTATGAATGACTAAAAAACACGATAGAAAGAAATGTAAAAAAGCAGCCATTTTCTTTTTATTGTGAAACATAAAAATTATACGAAATATTAAAAGAAAAAAGATCACATATTTGTTTTGAGATATTGAACAATTTGCTTTTTGAAATAATCCGTTATGTTGTTTAATGATGTCGTCCTGAAAATGCCATGACTAAAAAAAAAAAAAAAAAAAAACCATAATTGTTTTTACTTTCACTAAAAACTATTTTTGATTTTTAAAATTTATTTTGGCAGCCCCATTTACTCTCACTAAAAATTATTCTTGATTGTTTCAATTTACTACTATTTAACACATGACAACTGAGGGAACAATCTTTATTACTTTAAAATCAGCGAAATGTTTGGTTTTTGTTTTTCATAATAACAATTACTTTAATCACTTAGAACCGGACAGATAAAAATATCTGACCTAAAGAGATTCTATAGCAATTATATTTTTTTTTCTTTCTAATGTGCCTGCGTATGGTCACTAACCCTTGCAGACCTAGTACATTCCCGGAAATCGGCATCCGGGGGAATACTTGAAAGAATTAAAGTAGAACTACTATCAACGGATACCACTACCACTTTGAGAATTTCGATGCTTAGTTTCCGCCTAGAGGGCGGCACCTGAACTCTAAATGATGTGAAACTGCACCAGGAATTTATTTTAGCCGGGAGTATCCAAGCCAAACGGATACTCAAGGGATCTTGAACATGCCGCATAATTATACGACATGGGCGCTGACGATTTTCTGCATTTTGAAACTCCACCGACTTGTGCAAGGTTTGACCCTACGAACTTGGGAGCACGAGGCTAGTGCCCTACAACTACGCCACCCTTCCGCACAGTAATGATGCATGCCTAAGAAGTAAAAATATATTCATACGTAAGGTTCTAATGAAATAAAAGGGAAAAAAGCAAAATGATTGAATTTGAGATCTACTTTCTTATGTTATCTTTCATTATGTCTTAAAAAGGAAAGTAATTGTTGCTCCTCATTATTGTCCGAAATTATATACTACAATTTTCAATTTCGACGTCTTTAGCACATCTTTAAAATCTTCAGCTGGTCCACAATATAATTTTTACTTGCTTTTCGGAAATTCTAATGAACTCCCTTCTGATAGATTTCTTGCACGCAATTACTTGAATGAAAATCTTACGCATATTAAAGTTTGGAACAGCCCATTTTGCCTAATTGAACTTTTTGATTTCATTATTTTTAGATTTTGTTCCTGGTGTTATTGCAGAATCTTCGAGAATTTTTTTGAATTCTTTGCAGGAATATTAATTTATCGTTTGACAATTCTCCGTGGGGATAAAGAGATTAGTCTTTACTCATTTAAGCACTTCATTTATTTTTTCGGGAGCCTCAGAAAATCAAATATTAATTTAAGCAGGGAAAATTAATTTTTTAGGCTTAGTCTTTTCAACATCAAAATCTCCGTTTTAGCAACTCTTGCTTCAGGAAGTTTTTCTGATATTGAAGGAAAAGAAGATTGTGGCGCTTTTTTAATCAGAAAAAAATTAATTTTTTTATAGGAAAACTGAACGGATCTCTTTGGTATTCCCCTGCTTTGAATCGCATTTTAGCAATAATTAATTACTCAGTTATGATTTTGGTTTTACTGAAGAGGGAAAAAATCTACATTAATAATAAATATTCCTATTAAAATGAAATTTAAATTAATTTACGGTATTTCTCTGATTAAAAATGGCCAATGTTTGAGGATTTGTCTTTTTTGCTAACAGTTTAATTTTTAAAAAATTATAGAAAGGAAATACTTCCAGTCCAACAGCAGATTTAATGTGACTAAAATACAAATGAGCAAAACAAAATAGACTAGTTTTGGAACTTATAGCAGTCAGGAGAGCTAAACCTGTGCTATAGGTCTAATATTCCAATTTATTAAAACGTCAATCTAAATTGTTTTTTTTTTAAATCTTTTTTTTTTTTTAAGAAAGAAATACACACACACACACACACTAACACAAAGCGTTTTTCACAACGTAACACCACAACAAATATCATAAAATATATTTCATTTCCAACAACAGGTAAGAAGCATTCACGCACTATGTGCAGTCACCAACATTCCATAAAAAATATATATAACCCATGTATTATTGTATTTGCTATTATTTATTTAAACATTGTTATTCTTGAAAGAAATAATAACTGCTGACGATAATTTAAAGCAGTGAAATGTAGAATAATGCAGATGATAAATAAATGAACCCTCTATCTCTCAACGATTGGATGAATTTGATCTTTTGAATTCGAGATAAAAACAACAAAAATAAGTAAATAAATAAAAAAAGTTCACATGTTTCACGAATGTTAGTTTATTTTTAACCTGCTCAATCCGTTGCTGCGGGGAAACAATGAGCAAAAGAATGAATGAGTGAAAGAAGGAAAGAAAGAAAGAATGAAAGAAAGAAAGAATGAATGAATAGATGAATGAATGAGCGAATGAGCGAATGAATGAATGATTGAAAAAATGAACGAATGAAATGAATGAGTGAGTGAAAGAATGAATGAAAGAATGAACGATTGGATGAGTTAATCAATAAGTATTAATCGTTGAAACAGGTATATTTGAATCAATTAAGAATTAATTCTAAATAAAAAGCATAGCGAGATATCTAGATTAAAAATTTGAAGTTGGGAGTATACGGGAAAGTAGGCTCGTATAGTTCTAGACGTAACTTCTTGTTATCGTTCACATTCAATTGAATTCTGTAAAATGTGTTTCTATAATCACTGACTTTAGCAGTGCTTGACTTCTTTTTTCTTTTTCTAGTTTTTTGCTTGTGGCTTTATATTTTGGAATACATATAAACTACACAATTTTTAGGCATCTTCCCTCCGTAAATAACGTGGTTTCGTTGCGTAAATTCAGTAATAAACTAGAGCAGTGGCGTAAATATTCCGAAAGCACTCCTAACTTCGACGCTGCGTTCCCGCTAAAGCCTTCTAATCAGTGCGGCCCAGAGCTTGATGAATATTTCATCAAGAGGGACGATCATTACACACAACACCAGCTATACCCGATCCACAATGAGCTCCCTTGTTTCTCGTAAAGTAAATCTCCCAGCTGGCATTTGCGGTGCTCTCTGGGAAAGCACCGGATGTGATGGGCGAAATATGCTTGGGAGAGGCTTAGGGAGTGGAGAAGAATTGTTGCGAGATATATCTGCGTTTAGCTGAGCACCGAACTGGATCGAAAGTTCTATAATGTAAAAAAAAAAAAAAAATATGAAGGGAAATTGACTTTATTACTGTTAAAAAAATATACGAAAGATGCATCAAATATTTAAAATTTTTGAGGTTGGTGTTTTGCTGTGTAAATACCTTCAATTATGCATGTTTTTAGAAAAATAACTTTTCAAAAAATATTTATAAGAAATAAAACAATGTCGGTGCTACAATAACTTTTAATTAGTATTAAATAGAGCTTTTTCTACAATAAAGCTCTGCAAAAATAATTAGAATATCAATGTAACAATAAGAACAATTGAGGCACCCAGAAGCAAAGGGATGTGACAAAATTGAAAATTTGAACATAATTAGTGCACATGAGAGGGAAATCACCATTCTATATTGTGACAAGAAATGTTAGTTCTAGCTCTAACAGGTGCTCCGCTTCAACATGATTTGGAAAAAAATTAACATTAAAGGTCTCACGCGATCTAAACTTTGAAGGCGTTTTTCTCAGAATCGTTTTTTAGTCACTTACATCCCTTTGCTTCTCACTGCCTCAATTGAAGTATTTCTCATTTATTTGTTCCTTACTCTAAGTTTCCATCAGTATTGTGTGTATATATTGATAGCGACTTTAATTTTGTTTTCATTCTTCGAAATTCACGTTTAGCTATTGTTTAGATAGGAATCAGATACTTCATTTAATATGTGACTTCGTTGAACTCTCCACAAGTAATTGGAAAATTAATTTTCAAATAAGGACAGTTGATTCTTCATTTATTTCGATTTCGTCTTTATTCTGGTTGAACATCAAGTATTAATAAAGTTCACGAAAATTTGAGGTTAAGTGAAATTCTATGACTGCAAAACAAAGACGCTTAAATTAATTCTACTGCCAATTGCACAGTATCACTCTAAAGTATTTATCACACTATGATCCATATTCTAGTGCTCTAGCACTAAAATACAAATGAGTTGTGTAAATTAAACGAATCAACTTAGTTCATACTATGTACGCATATAAATGCAGCACCTAGCCGTAGTTGAGGACTATTTATAAAAGTAAACAAGCTGTTGACATATCTGCTTAAAGTATTTTTTAAAATTTTCTCTTTGTACTAGTTCATTGACTTTGAACTGCCAAAAGGTAAATTTATAAATATAAATTCTAAGGTGCTCATCAACGGTAGATTAAGGCCAAATGACTTAACTATCGGTCAAATGAATTGATCGTTAGTAGCTTGTCAATCAACAGTTGATATTAAATGATTTTATCAGACTATTTGCCACATTACAAGTCACAACCCTAAAAATTGCATTGTAATCCTATTGAAATAGCAAGGTGTCTCTTAATTTTAAGCTTAATAAGGAATTTGAGAAACTTCAAACGATGACTTCTGGTTATATTTCTTGTGCAAGAACATGATCCATTGACAATATTCATTTTAATATTTTTTAACAGTTGAAGCATATTTTTTTTTTTGCGCAAAACTGTATACATTTAACCGTTTGAACCTCTATACATACAATAACATTTACGAACCTGGTTGCCTTTTGAAAAATTTACTCTTTTACACAGTGGTAGAATAAGTTCTTTAGAATTATTCGCAACTGCCATTTGCATTTATCTGACCCCTTGTTCTTATACAAAACATTCAGACAAAGCTTCATTTCAAAACCTGATACCTGAAACACTGTCGAAATTGGTTTTGAAGTTTTAAAATGCTAAAATCTTGACAAGTTTTTGCTGGAATATCAAAGTTGAAATTTTGTTTTTTCGTCTACAACGTTTCGATATATTTTGTGAGATGTCTACTGCAAATAAATGAAAATGTAAACGCAGCAAGCACACGAAGTGTCAGAATAATACAGATACATACATCAGAATCAGAAATGTTAAATGTATGAAGACAGTAAATAGTCTTACTCAACATCTTTTTTATATATTCGACACAGAAATGCTGATTCTTTATTGACTTCTTCCATATGTTGCTATCGGGGGTCTTTTATGGTCCGTTGACACTTCAGCAGGTTGAATACTGAATCGCATCCATAATGACGATGCTTTGATGAAATATGCATTACGTTACAGGATTCGTAGAGTGCTTCGGTCTGCTAGGATTTTACGTCTGTTGTTGCTTGGTTCAGTTTTATTGTCAGCATATTTACAAATCCTTTTAGCAAGTTTAACGAAAAGAAATAAATATTTTTCTTTTTTATTTTGTTGATTAGGCGTTTTTCTATCTATTTACTGGAGTAATTCTTCACAAAAATGTAAACATACACTATTAAATGAAGATTATTATTATTGTTAAAATATTGCTTATTTTTTGCTCTTGTAATAGTTTCGAGTCATATTAACTTAGATTTGAAAGCAGCTCTTCTTTTTGAAGTAAACGTCTTCTCAAAAACGATTCGGTACGATCTCAGTTTCGAAACACCACTATAAACAAAAACATATTCTCAAAAAAAAAAAAAAAAAAAAAAGAAAAGATGTTTCTTTATTTTTTAAGGTAATTTTTTAACCAAAACAAAACATGCGTGAAACAAGACTTCATCGTCTTTGGGAACGGTGGACTGCCGTCGACGATGAGATCAGAACTTAAGCCGCATTTACACGATGCCAGTTGAAGAGACAATTGTCGGGGCCAATCGTCTCTGGACAGTTGGGGGAATATCATGGCCAGGCCAGTTGGAAGAGAATCTGTTCACACTGTGAAAGTATTGGCATGGCAGTTGATGACGAAACAAACACCGCAGACTTGACTGACATGAGTGAATTGGCACAACACAAAGCAAATCAACTGGCTGCAACGTTTATACGGCGCCAACTGGCTCGACAACTGTGATTCAGAGTGGTGGGGACGTCACTGGGCCCAGATCATTGTCCTCTGTCTGCTCCTCGAGCCAACTGAATTTCAGGACAACTGTTGAGGTAGTTGGCTTGACAATTGGCCTTAATTGTTCACACGCAGCCAATAGCTTTATGCCAATAAGCTGTCTCCAGACAATTGTCTCTTCAACTGGCATCGTAAAAACACGGCATTAGGTCTTTCTGATTGGAAGCCAGAGCTATAGCGCTGTACCAAATGACATCGGATGTACAGGGAGAACGTTAGGTTCTATAACTTCCAAAGTACTTCCGTACCAAGTATCTTCACACCTTAAGCCAGGAAGAGCGTTAATTATCCACTTGTCCATTATTTATTTCTTTATTTATTTTACTGTTTCCTATTTAAATCAGCTATTCCTGCTCTGAAGAGATGAATAGACTACTCGAGTTCTTGAATCATTCTGACGTCTCGCACGGTTAATAGCTCCTTAATTTTGATAAAAATGTTTTGTTCTGAAGAATTTGACATATAAAAATCCTTTCATTAATTATGAACGTAATTCTTCTGTTCATGTTTTTCTGACTCGTATCAATTAAATTAAGTTCGAGCTAGACGATGTTCCTTCATTCTCCCCTCCTTGAATAGAACTGCAGCACATTTTTATTTAATTTTAGAATGAAGGACAGAGAAAGATTTATTAAGTTACGTAAAACTGAACACTTGAGATTTGTGACTATCACTTTAAAAGTTGTAAGAAAATGTATAAATAAACGATTGAGATCTATTACTACCAGTCTAATAACTCTCAAAAATGCTCTCTATATTGTTGGCATTTAACTCACCTTTAGCTTTAAGGAGCACCCTGCTCGGCCTCGGCAGCCGCCTTTCCTGAACTGCGGAAGCACCATTGGCTGAGCAGCGTGGGCTCAGCTTTGTGTGCCAAAGAGAGTAATTTAGAAAGCGCCACACCTGCAGGACATTGCCTATTGTAATCAATTTACAGAATGTTCAGTGTTTTCCGTTTTCTGTAATTCAAAAAATTGTTTCTCTTTTAAAGATTTTGTAGATTCTTCTTTTTAATCTCTAATTTTGCATTAGACTGCGGATAAATGAATCAGGATACTTTCGAGCAATTTTTTTTACGAAGAACAATGTTATATTAATTAATGTGAAATGGAAGGCGTACATAAGTCAAAAGATTAGTAATTGGTTTATTTTCGAATGTATATTGATTAAATAGTATAGAAATGAGGAAACTTATGTTTGATTTGGATATAATACGTTCATATTTTCATTCTAACAACACGAATCCACGAAAGTCGGATTACAGAGGAAAAGAAGAATAAAAGCTAGTATGACATTTTTTCCTTCTGATTTTATGAATGTTTCATAAAATAAAGGCAGACATTTCAGTTTTTTGTCTCACGTAATGGAATTCCTACTGCCATAGACTTATTTATCATATGTCGGATTGTTTCCGTATGCTCTGCGCAATGCACAGGAAGCGAGAAATGTTATATTTTAGTTTTTTGACACTAGGGAAGAGGAGGTAATGCCCTATCCTCTATGACATTAGGGGTCGTTTTTTATTCTTTGACTTCATGAAGTTTGAGGAATAATAGCATGCGGAGTTTTTCTGGTCATGGGATTTATAGGGTACAACGAGAAGCACATGCGTGTAAATAGAAACAAAAAGTTTTTGAGTAAAACTAGTGCTAAGTTTGACTCATGTGTTGTTTGAACGTGTTTAGAATGAGTACTAAATGGAGCTCTCGTTTAGTACTCATTCTACCCACGCTTGGCAGCACACACCTGTTAGTCCTGTTAGTGATACCACTAACATATCTTGCCTCAATACAGTTTTGTGCTTCTACTATTATTTGCACTACTTTGTTTTACAAATTTTAATTTTGCTTACTTACGCTACGTTGTGTCTGGGTATTGGATATGTTCTTTTCCTATCTGTATTTCATGTTGAAAAGAAATCTAAGGCTCAGATTTTGCTTGGTTTACTTATGAAAATATCGCAATTAATTTGAAAAATGTTGATTTTCTTTATAGACATTGTCAATTTAAGTGCACTTAACTGTTCTGTTAGTTCTGCGATCGGTGACCAACGGTCAACGCCCATCAAAAGATCATTTTTGCCCACCGCAGGTTTTCAAATGATAGTAAAGAATTTTTCTTTTCAAATTTTAGGAAAATTCATTTAGGTGAAAATAAAATCATAGAAACATACTTTTGCTTTTATATTTTATCCTTGGTCCAGCAGTGGACCAGTTGGTAGAATCTCTGTTCCCGCAGAATACCGAAAGTGAAGCAACATCGACCGAGGTCAGTGTTTGGGAGGGTGACAACCTCTCGGCGGCTGGTTGCCGTGGACGGTGTGCGTTAAAGGGAGCTGGCGCACGTGAAATCCGTCGTGCCTCCAATGTCCTTCACGTAAAACGATACCTCGGTGACGGTCTCTCATCTGGGAGCTGGTCTAAGAAAAATAAGAGACCACGTGAAACGGGCGGAAGTCGGACTCCTGTCTATAAGGGCCCTGTTTGACTCAGGAGCTGCGCACCCCTTCTTCCTCACTTCGCATGTGGACACGACACCAATCAACAAACCATTTTATCCTTAAAATGGCAAAAAAAAAAAAAAAAAAAAAAAAAAAAAAAAAAAAAAAAAAAAAACGATACGTGTGATCTCCAGTATTTAGCGATTCGAATCTACTCTCGAATTATGAGGAACGCTTGGAAATTTGACAAAAGTTCCGCTCCTCAGTATTAAAGAATCTTTCAAAATAATATCTTTTGAGTCGTTACTTTTTTCTTTCAATAACGTGTAATCTCACTCATTTTTCTTTTTTAGTTGTAACTTCTTAAAAATATCATTGGTCCACCAAACACCAACCCATTCATAGTTTTATTTATTTCTACTTCATTTTTATGCCTTATTTACTTTTATTTATGGTGACTGGAGAATTGGATAGAAACAGCAATAAATAAATTTATTTTGTAAAAAAAGTTTTTTTTTTACTCCATTGAAAAATTCCATTGATTTTTCATTTATGTTTATAGTACTTTGTGTTACAGTAATTCTTTTAATTTAATTACATTATGTTTAAAAATAATTTATTCGTGTTTTTAGCCTACTTTCCCGTAAAAGTAAAAAAATACATATTAAAGCATGAAAGAAGGCTTAATGTACCGAAAAGTATCGTTAAATTTGAAGAGAAGTCAAAAATAAGTGAAGTAATTAAATAAAGATTGAAAAATAAAAAATTTGAAAGTAGGGTTTTGAGATGGGGAAAAAGTGTGTCGGTCGGAATGTCGGTCTGTCCCCCCCCCCCTAATAACTTTTGAACGAATAGTCCGACTCGAAAAATTATGTTTGCATTCGAAAGATCTCGGCAAGGACATCTCATTTTCATATTTTACGTTTTGATTTGAACAATTTTTCGTTTAATTTTGAACAGTTCAAAAAACTTTAACATTAGCGTCTATGGGCAAAAGTGAAGCAAATTATGTAAACTCTGGGCATAAGAGTCGAGTTCTTATGAACAAGATTACTAAAAAGTTCTCGAAGGAAAATATTTTTTGAGTTGAACAATTTTTGTTAATTTTTGAACATTTCAAAAAAATTAACGGTACTTTTTCCTTTATCCGGGCGCAGGAGATAAAGTCGCCAATAATGATGCAACGAACGCCAAACGGAATACCTCCGCTGGTAACCTTTTGCGCGTTATGTAGCCTTGGCGAGATTTGCACCGGGATAAAGGAATTCATTTTGAAACAGTTCAAAAAAAAAAAAAAAAAAAAGATTAACATTAGCGGCTACGGGGAAATTTCAATCCTTTATCAATCATGATCTAACAGACCGATTTGCTTGGAACAAAATTTATCGGAAAGATGTTTGGCCGTAGAAGATGTACAGATACGAAGTTCAACCAGAACGGAACGAGCGTATTTTCTTATGAAACTTTTTGATCGGGATTTTTAACGATATTTTCGAATAAATGAATGATTAAGTGAATGAGTGATGGAATAAACGAATAAATCAGTGAATAAATAATAAAATAGATAAATGAATGTATGAAGTGAAAAATAAAAAAATGAGTGAATAAATACGTAAATGAGAAAAATGAATGAATAAATAAATGAAAGAATGAGTGAGTGAATGAATATGTGTTAACCGTTGAAAAAGGTATATTTGAAGTAATTAAGAACTAAAGTTAAATGATTAAGAGAGAGAGAGAGTTAGCTAGATTATAAATTTCAAGTTGGTGAATACGGGAAAGTAGGCTCCTATAGTTCTAGACGGAACTTGTTATTTTTTGTTAAGAGCCTTTAAAAAACACGCATCTAAAGACTTCTGAAACAAATTTATATTTTTTTCCTTGCAAAAAACATGAATTTTAAGAGTAGTTTTAGTTCATTTTATGCGTAAAAATCATGTGTGTTTAGCTATTTTTTGGTTTTGTAGTGCAGGAAATGTTTAAAAAATACAGTTTGACAGATCCATTTTCCCGGTCGTTGTTGAAATAAGTTATTTTGGAATTTCATTTATTTTCCCTTCTTATGACATTAGAGGTGACAACTTTGTTTTCCAATTTATTGCTTAGTACCCACGAACGGAGCTTATTTGTTACATTGTTGTTTTTCAGAAGAGAGTCAGATTTATCACTGTTGTTTCTTTTGAAAGCCTAATTTATTTTGTTCTTTTCATTTCGAAGGAAAAAAATCAGAGAAAGATACATTACTGTTTTTTCAATAAAAATATCAAGCTCTTTCTTTGCTACATAGTTTTATATTTATCCTATTCCAAGATATTAAAATATAAGAAAATGTAACAATTGTATAAATATATCACATCACTTTTGCCGGATCATTTAGCGATTATTGACTTCTGTAAGAAGTGTTTACGATTGGTCTTACTAGTTTGCTTCCAGCTGTAAATTAATTTTTTGAAATTATTTGCGTATTTTTTATTTATTTCTATTTTGTAAAGTTGCTTTCATGAGGTGCTAGAAACAATGTATTTTCTTATTACTTTCATTTGCAATTTTCAACTACTTATTTATGTTCAACAAATTGACATGCAGCAAATAAATTCTCTCTCTGTAAGGTAAAACAATAAGGTATAAGGTAAAGTGCCCTACAGCTGACACCCATAAAACGGTTCCTAAAGCTGACACCCTCAAATAACAAAAACATTAAAGTATAAGCAAGTCCTTAGAATATTTTAAAATGCGATTTTCTTTCCTTTTGAATTGTATCACTTCTTAAATCTCCTTATTGGTAATGCTTTAAATGTATTTTTATTTGAGGGTGTCAGCTTTAGGGGCCTTTACCTTATAAGGTGGTGGCAAGTGAAAATAATTTTGTTTGAAAAATAATTTAATACCTATTAGTAATGCAAAATAAAGCCAGAATTGTGATGTTGGTTTGCTTGAATGTCATATTTTGATCTTTGCTGGAAAGCAGCTATACGCTGGCCTAGATTTCACGATCAATTGCTGCCACTAGTTGCCTTGTCTCCTTCAGATAAGCATGTGTGGAGTAATGCCCAGACAGGTGACTTGAGACAGCCACATAGAAAAGAAAAGAAGAAAGGAACGTCGCAATTACTTAAAAGATTTGTATTAAACGCATCGTATGCAAACATACGTTGGTCTATGGTCCATTACTCCTTTGGTACTGACAGGGTATAATAAAACAAGTTTTATACCACTCTGTTGAACGTTTTATTTAAAACCATTGCTCAATGCATATCCTTTTTAAAATAAAAATAAAGTTAAATTTTAGATAAATATATTTAACATTTTAACAATGAACAGCCCTGATGGGTAGGGCGTCGGACTTCGAACCGAAAGTTTTGATGGTCGAATCCCAACTCGCTGGAGATCCACCTTGTACAGTTGGAGATACATGCCCGTAAAATCCACAGAACGCGAATTCTCGAGGCAGTTCTGCGGTTACCGGAGGCTAGGGAAAATTTCTCTCGCCTTCAGTTTCAGGTCTAAAATGGGTGGTAACGTAGATGTGGTGTCATCCGACTACAGCGTGTTAGGTTTAATGTTGGCCGCCTATCAGATTACCTTTCACAAATAGCCAGCATTTTTTGTGGTTTTGAAAATGGCGAATACAAACAAGGCCAGTGCCTTCACGTTAGAAACATTTAATAAAAATATACAATTTAATTACCTAATTTATTTTGCCTTCTTATGCATTATTTAGGTTGTTTTTCATCAAAACAATATTATTTGAAATTTTTTAGTTTTAATAAAGTTGTCTGCCACGTATTTAAGAAGCATACTAAATGTACTTTTAATTGATTTTTGTGCTAAATGTGCACTTCTACAAATTAGAAACTAGAGACTGGATGTACACAAAAGACTTTAATCTATTTGTGTTAAACTAAAATTTCGTTTCTTAAATTTAAAGCTGGCATCTAATTTATGCATTTCAATCTTATTCATCATTTTAATAAACCGAACGAAAATACATAAACCGAATCTTATCCGCGAAAATCCAATTTGCCACGGCTACGATTAAATGAAACAGTCTCCCTTTACTAAATATCTGGCAAATTTGAATTCTCTAGTAGAATATATGTTTACGATCAGGGCAATTTTCCCCAAAATCCAGCATTGAGATGGTTATTTAAGTTATCGTTTCGAGGAAGATAAATGTTATTAATGTATTTCTGTTTTTGATTTTACTTGTAACATGGTTATTTTGATAGAAATTTGATATTCCAGAATCAAAAAATCTTTTCAGAAATACACTGTAAAAAATTTAGTGGTACGTTGTACCAAAAAGTGGTGCAGATTTACTGGCTAGAAATGATGGTGCTCACGTTTACTACACTTTGGTGCTAACTTGCGTATGTTGTACCAAAATATAGTAAAATTAAGGACAATCCAAAAAATTGCGCAAAATGTCGCTTACTGAAGCGACACTTTGCAGTATTTTTTGGTGCATTTGGTATTATTTTGCACTAGTTTTTGGTGCAACATGCTGTTAAATTTTTACAGTGAAACTTTACAGAAAAAATATTAACTGTAAGGACAAAATATTTACCTTGACGCATACTAAGTGTCTGAAAACGAAAAGGATTGGTAAGGAGTTATTGCTTTTATGCTGCTTTATAATGCTTGTAGGAAATTACATGATTTCTCATAAGCAGGTAAACAGAGGTCACTGCTTATTTTGTACACAAAAAGTTTTGTATTCAATATCAAATCTTTTTGCTTAAGTACACTGTAGTATCAATATCTCTGAGAAACACAGAAAAACTAAAACTTTTTTCCATTTTTGTACAAAAAAGTAAATAAATGAATAAAAAGTATAAAAATAAAATGTAAAAATAAATTAATAACAAGAAGTTCCGTCTAGAACTATACGAGCCTACTTTCCCGTATACACCGAATTCAAATTTATAATCTAGCTATCTCTCTCTCTTTCTGTCTTTCTCGTTTAGCTTTAGTTCTTAGTTGCTTCAAATATACCTTTTTCAACGGTTAATACATATTCATTCAATCATTATTTATTAAGTCATTCATGTATTTATTCACTCATTTATTCATTCATTCTTTTGCTTATGCAGTTAATCATTCATTAATTAAAAAATATTCTTGAAAATCCCGATCAAAAAATTTCATAGGAAAATAGGCTCGTTAGCTCTGGAGGAACTTTCTATTTGTACATGTTCTACGTCATAAGAGCTTTCTGATAAAGTTTGTTCCAAGCAAATCGGTCCGTTACATCAGAATTTATATAGGATTGAAATTTCCCCGTAGGCAGTATGTTAATTTTTTTTGAACTATTCAAAAATGAACAAAACTTGTTCAAATCAATATTTCACGCCAAGAACTTCTTCCAGTGAGCTTGTTCATGGGAACTTATATCTTGTACCCAGAGTTTACATCATTTGCTTCATTTTCACCCATAGGCGCTAATGTTAATATTTTTTGAACTGTTCAAAATTGAACAAAAATTGTTCAAATCAAAAAGTAAAATATGGAAATGAGATGTCCTCGCCGAGATCTTTCGAATGCAAAAAAAATTTTTCCAATCGGACAATTAGTTCAAAAGTTATTAGGGGGGGACAGACCGACAGACAGACAGACCGACAGACAGACCGACAGACCGACAGACCGACCGACACACTTTTTCCTCATCTCAAAGCCCTACTTTCAAATCTTTTATTTTTCAATCTTTATGTAATTACTTAACTATTTTTTGACTTTTCTTGATTTCTAACGATATTTTCACGATACATTAAGCCTTCTTTCATGCTTTATTATTATTATTTTTTTTACTTTTACGGGAAAGTAGGCTGAAAAAGATTGGGGAAAACAAATGAGTAAATAAATACACATAGATGCATTATTTAAAAAAAAACTTAATAAAGCAGAAAATGTCAAAAGAATCCCATAGATAGCCAGGGTTGCCTGGAGCTCCTTTTTTATTGCATGCAAAATTTTGAACTTCTATGCTAAACATGAGTGATTCTGCTTAGGGCCGGAGGGTCAAAAATGTTTCACATAAGTGTGAAAAGGTAGAGTCTGCTAAAAACACAACTTTAACTCAAGAATTATTTCTTTGTACTAGATATTTCCTTTAAGCATTTCTTATGTTATACTCCATATGCACATGGTAAAACGTAAAGGGGACTCAGGGGGAAGGAGGATAGCTCGGACAATTGTCATAACTCTTGAAAGAAAATCAAGTTTTACAGGAACTTGCAACTTTACTTTAATTTGGTTGATAAATTATTTAACCGTTCTGTTTTTTAATGATATATGTGTATTTTTATAGCAGTTTTCTTCCACAGTAGCCCCTATGTGGTGGGACTAGTGTGGATAATCTAGATTACTGATTCAGACAATATAATATAGCTCTTATAAATGTGTGTAAAACCATAATAAAATAATTATTATGGGAAAGCATCATTTAGTAAGATTTAATTTTTCACTACAATTGTATCACACTTTGCAATTGCAACCTAAATTCTGTACATTTGTATCCTTTACAATACGATTTCCCTAGCAGGGAAAAATAAGCTTGCTTCAGGAGGATGCAGCAACGGAACATTTTAAGTTGTTGGCGTTATTGCAAAATTTTTCGACTTGAAAAGTCTTTAATTAATTAATTGATTATGTTTGTTATACATACATATATAACTTTTTTTATTTATGTATCTTAAAAATATTTTGTTTTGGTTTCTGTAACTAACATTTAAACGTTTTGCACATGCTGGAATTTCTCAGAAACCTGCAATGCCAATATTTTTGATTTGTATACTTCCTGATCCCTCGCACTGATGAAGAGGCAGGCTTTGTCATTTGTTTATTGCCTTTTGAATTGTTAGTTTCTAATGTTTTACGTTAACTGAAGACATACCCAATTGTTAACTTTTTATTTCTTCATACCATCAATTAATTATACATACAAACATATATATATATATATGTAACATCACGGTTACAAAGCATTTCATTTTATCGAATGTCCGTCTATGATAAAACAGTCGTGACTAGAGTACAGTTAATCATTGGTTTATTTGAGTTTCATCATAGGAAATACACATGCAAAACAATACAAAGACGAACACCAACATCAACGTTTTTACAAGAATATTTACATCTTGAATCCTCGCGAAAAGCTTGCGAGAGCCTTTTATACCCTCTCGAGCTACATGTCACGTGATGATGCACCGGTATTGCTATTCGTTACTATTTTTAGTTCACATTACATAATCTTTCCCGCGTTAGTTTCCTGGGCTAGGGAACATCTAAAAAATATCAATGTTTCAAAAACGAAACAGAATTTAAAAAGGGGTCTAAAAAAGTTATTTAGTTTTTAATGTTGTATATATGTACACGAAAAAAATAATTAACTTATCGTTTTACCACCGTTCCTGGAGTGTTTTAATAAATTTCATTGAAAGTTCTTATTATCGTACAAAGAATGTTGAAAATACTTAGCATTTCACGTTTAATATTTTGCTAAAATTGTATCATTACATTTTGCTACCTACACCCGCTATATCGTATTTTACAACCGATTAAGCAAACTATGTACATATGTTTTCCCTACAATGCGACTATCTTAGCAGTGAAAAGCTTGCTTGTGAAATCAGTTCGCCATTTCGCTTCGTCAACTACCAAAACATTTTTTTTTTAATAACGAACTCTCATACATAAAACGAAAGAAGAACATATATTAAAACCTTTAAATAACATGTTTAGCTGTTGAGTAATTTTTTCCTGTAAAATAGCGATCAATGTCATACGTTCTACTGCGAATTCTTCAGGCTGTTTTCGCTTAACGTACTCCGACGTAAGAACCATACTTTAAACTCGATCTCCATTACAGTACTTTCAGGTTTATCCCCCCTTCCTTTCTGTAAGCAGAGGGGTAAGCACAGGGCTGTGCATTATTTGTAAATCAAGTTAAAGCTTTGTAAATCAAGTTAAAGACAATATAGAATGCGTCTTTTATTGTTCGAGTGCTGGTATTCGACTGTCCAGGTGAATGGACGGATTGGTTATTAAATAAAAAAAAATGTGTGTGTGGTGGGAGGGGGCTGTATAGATGTTTTTCTCCGTACCACCATGAATATATATAACCCGTTTATCTAAATTTCCGAGAAATACTATTTCTAATGTAACTGTCTAATTTAATAGCTAATTTATAAATATTAATGACAGTTTTTCGACCTTATTTAAATGTAAAATTTATCTGTGAAAGGACTTTTTTCAAAAATCTTCATATTCAAATGTGCTTCAGAAAAAAACCCCATATATTTTTTACAGCTAAAGATATGATGTTAGACTATGATAGATAACTAACTACTAACAGACAAACTATGATAGTTTAAGTCTTTTGTAATCATGAATTAATTACAAGTATAAATGGCCTAGAGTTTGCAATAGTTTCAAGGTAAAGTAACACATTGGTGTAATGATAAATAGACTGTCATGCGTTTGCGCCGGCTTCAAAAGTTATGTTTAAAAGTCGTACCGATGCAGTTCAAAGAATTAATTTCTTTTTCCCTTTATTTCGCAGTTTTTAATTTGAAGTCGGTTTTATTCTTTTTTCTCCAAAATTTTTACCAACATTTTTGAAAATTATTCATTACAAATACAATATTTTACAAATCATTATCTGGAATCAAACAGACATGCACACAATATCTTTTGTTTTTTGCGCTTGAAAATACCCCCAAATTACACTTTTTGCCATTTTCCGCAGCAGAATTCCAAAAGCACACCCTGCAAATAGATGTACAAAACAAAAGATGTGTACCATTTTTCATTTTCGGATGGATGAGTTTTCTAGGATATAAAATTTTCAGTTTCGATGTCAAATTGGGGAACGCTTTCGTTAAAGCAATCAATCTTAATTTCCGTTGCTATCAACTTGCCGCTCATAAATTACTCTCCCGTAAACGAAGATATGTATTTTGAATATCAGTTTTAATTTAGAAAGATGGCAACACAAATCGAAATATAAGAGCCGAAATTCAATTGCGTAATATTTGCATGAAAGAGACGTTTGCAAATATATTATTTTGAAGGTGTGTTTAATTTAAGTTTAAATTAAGTTTTTTAGTTTTCTGATATTCCTGTCATTACAATCAAACCGGTTAATGGAATATCGGTTAAAAGAATATCCCACTTAATGTAATAACTTTTCAATGTACCAAACCCTAGTATATTGTTTCTGTGATTTCAGAAAATTCAATACCCCGCTTAATAGAGCAATTTTTCATCGCAAATTCGCTATCCCATTAAGGTACTCAACTGTACACGTTATTTTAACGATTGTTCTTTAAACCAACGATGTATCAATATTATTTCTCTAGCGGATTTTAAAAAGTATGTAATCAAATAATTTACATTTAAAAAGTGAAAAGTACCATAAATTTCAAGACATATTTTCTGATAATAAACGAATACATAAGCATCTTTACTGTAACGTTAAATTATATTTCTAATTCATTTATTACTAGTGGTACCGACGTGGCAATGCCCGTGCTAAAAGTTTACAGAAGGGCAGCTGCGACGGTTGGCGACGTTGGAGAAGGGCACCACTCTTTTCGCCACGGCACTCCCGATGCTAAACGCCTATATACTCAGAAAGCATGTTCTCGGAACTCTCTCCTCCTCTCCCCGAAAAAAATGCCCAAAATTCCCTCTACGGCTAGAAGCCGCCCTCCCCCCATAAAAAACGGCCATTGCTAAATAAGAAGTTCTCCACTCTTCCAAAATACCTCCATGTTTATTCCAGAAAACACTGTTCCGCAGCCCTTTTCACTGACGAAAAAAGTCTCCGTACTAGAAGCTTCACAGTACCACTTTACCCCCGCCCCTCTCCGCTCACCCTCTCACCCGAGAAAAAAAATAATTTACGTTTAGTCCAACAAAACAGAAATCCCCATTTATTTATTTGATTAAAACTAACTCGCTCGTCAACCCCCGACGGTATCCGATGGATCGCTATGCAATTTGATAGACAGAATTCACTTTGCGAATAGCATATTTCAAAATGAATGAACACAACGTTAAATGGCGCAAATAACGGATCAAAAGTTCACCGATCTGCCGTTTTAACCTTTGACTTGCGCCGTTTAACGTTGTTTTTACTTATTTTGAAATATATGTACAATAAAAATGTATGGGAAATAATATCCCTAATATAATCATGGTGACAAAAAAATCCCCCTTATATTTTCACGTTGAAACTTGTGTCATTTTCTCAAGGAAATGATCTTTCAAGAATCTTTCTGCAGTAATATTAGTTTCGAGTTAAAAAAAAATCTTATCTATACCTAATTGTTTTCAACAGGAAACAGACGGAAAAACAAAATAAAGCCGTTTTGTAAGCCGTATATATATATATATATATATATATATATATATAAGCAGAAAATGCTGAAATGCTAACAAGAAAAATTATTTGTTTCTTTAGTGATGAAAAAAAAAAAAAGCTCTTCACAATTTTAACAATTTAGAAAAACAATTAGATACCAAGAGTAATAAGTAAGTATATTTTCATTCAAACGGAAACTGTACATACATTTTAGGTATAAATTCATATTTATGTTAATAAATGTTTTGTAACATGATTTTTCAATTCTTCCTTTAACTGAGTTTCTCAAATTCTTGACAGATATTTAGAAAATTCCATGACTAATTTATGACTTCATGGGTCATTACTGCTCCTTAAGCATCCGGTTTGTTGAATTGATTTTGGTTCAGTCAGCAGCGAGTGTCATCTTTAACAGAAGAAAAATGAAGGAAAATATTGTTCACGCAGGGTTTAAAGTGTTTTAAATGATGAACCAAAAGGGAATAGCAACTTTTGTGTATACTACAAAAAAAAAAAAAAAACTTGACAAGTTTGAACTTATGTTTTTATATTAAACATTTCGCTTGGCAAACAAAACTGTTCTTATAAGTAAATACCTTATTAAGGGGACACATTACCAAAAGCAGGACCCCGGCAAAAACCGGTGCTACCGTTGCCATGGTAACGGGGTCCGTGTGTCTAAATTAAAAGAAACATGGGGAAAAAATAAATATTTTTTCTATTTGCATCAGTTAAGTAGCATTATTTAATATAATGCACTTGGTACAAGTACAAAATCATTAATGACAGTTGTATTGTTAACCACTTGTTTACTGGAAAAATAAAATTCTTGTTCCTTCAAAGAAAAAAAACAGCAACTGAGAAATGAGAACATCAGCAAAAGAAAGTAAATATTCCCAAATTAACCATTTTTCTTTGTTTATATAAATATTCGTTATACGAATGTTTATTATTCCGTTCATATCTAATCCCAATGAACGAAATAGATATATTTAGTTATATCTATTCCGAAATATTTTATTTCTTTTTTTTTCCTTTCAAGTGAATGATAGCTATGACCTTTCGTTGCTGGCAATGGAAATAGTTTATAAACTTTTTCCATAAACATGATGAATTCCATGGGTAACGGAAAGACGTTTTTTACAGCAAAATAGGACTTTGTGAGCATACCGATAATTTTTTTCTTAAATTGAAACTTTAAAATTACGGAAAGGAAATTTTTCTAGAAAAAATTTCGTTTCATTACCAATTTTAAAATTTCAATTAAAAAAAAGTTATTTATTAAAAAGTTTCAAGTTTAGTCCTTTTATTAAAACTTAATAAAAAGGTCTAATTGTCAGTTTTCTTAAAACAGTTATTTTTTTTAATGAGCAATCTCAGAAAGGCCTATTTTGTTGTGAAAAACGTTCTTCCGTCACCTACAAAATACACCCCATCTTACTTAGTATATGTCATATAAATCACTTTTTAGGGAAGCATAAAGAGTATAATTTACAGTCGAACTAAAAGATTTAAAAAAGAACGATAAGGTGGAGGAACCCGTTATAATATCTGGTAAAGGGGCCAATAGAATGACGTGGAGGTCTTAACCAAAACTATATCGAAATGTGTTCAGATATGTGGATGCGTGAATAGAAAGTTATTATTCGTATCGAGACGAATAAGGGTATTAAAAGCTAGCTTTATCGTATTGTTAAAGACATGCCCATTTCGAGATACAAAACACATAATATCATTTCCTGAATCTTCCAAACAATTCTGCAAAAGTACTGAATATCTCCTCCCCTTTATGCATTGAATCTTTATGCTAATTCATATCAGTTTGTTTCAACAGGTGAAAAAAAAAGCATATATATATATATATATATATATATATATAAGGAGGTGGTAATATACTGGTCTAAGTGAGATTTGAAAATAGTTTATTCAATTTTCCAAAATATAGGACGTCATCTACCTTTATTTGCAAAGTAAGTAAAGTAAATGATAATAATAATTTAATTTTGTGCAAGCAAACTAATAAAAATATAATTTCACGTTAATTGAAAAGTGCTTTCAATTAACGTGAAATTATATTTTTAATAAAGTAACTTATGCTTCAAAAATTTATCAACATATGGCCCTATTATGTTTTTATTATTAAATACAGTAGCGTTAAAACCGTAATGCAAAATACCGTTTTTCTCATAATTTTAATGACTTCTCTGACTTACACCACTATGTTTATTACCATCTCATAAATAACACGTAAGGTAGATTTGGTTGAGCGTATTTTGAAGTATATAATCAGTTTCTTTTTTCAATTATATGCAAAATGTAATCATGAAAGTTGTACAAAGTAGACTTCGACGGTCATTATGACGCATGGAAAAATTGCAAAAATAATTAAAAATGAGTGAATAACATTGAATATATTGATAATTTGAAATCAAATGCAAAAGCATGCCCTCCTGTAACCTTAGGAGGTACTCTGTTTAAATTACTTAACGAGAAGGAATGTGTGAAATCTGAATTCGTTTCCTGATTCTATGGCAGCGAAAATTTATTTTGAGGATGCTTTGAACAGAATCTGCATAACCACGAAAAAAAAAAAAAAGAAAGAACGAATGTTTCAATTTACAAGAGATGAAATTCCTTTAAATATGCTGTCTATTCTCTTCCATATATTTCATTCCACTGAATGACTTTAAGAAACACATTTCTTGTCTCATAAAATTCCTATGTTGTCGATTTTCAAATGAAAAATACAGCTACATATGTCTCTTGAGGAATAAGATTACATTCCTAAATATACAACATAGAGCTTTTCTTGAGACCTTTGAAGTTATGTAAAATAGTTCTATATTTTAAATATTTCCAAAACGGGTATTAGAAACGTATTGAAGAACTTCTAGTTGAACAGACGCATTTTGTCATATCTTACTTCTAAGAAATAAAACGCTTGAAGGAAGATGATTTAGCATTCAAATTTCGGTTGCACTATTGAAAGAATTTAAAATTTGTAACTTGTTTCAGTTAGCATATCCATTTTATATATTGAATCCCGTCACCTTATTCTCTGGAGAAAATGTTTATTTTGTTTTGTTATTACAATATTGATATTTTAGTGATACTCGAAAATTATAATATGTACCTTTTTCCGGCCATGAATTGTTCGATATAGCTCGGCTTGGGATCAAAAGGGTGCAGCAAATCAAACAGTGCAGTTTTGAAAGTCTATTAGAAAAAAAGTGACGCGACTTACAGAAATGTGGTTTATTTTGGACCCCGCTTCCTCGCCCCGTGCGCAAGCAATCCTAACGCCTCGGCTAACAGATAGGGGTCTGGTGGACAAAAGTACAGCATGCCGTTTTATACATTACATTTTGAAAATGATATTAGAAAGATGGCTTCCAGCAGCGATGAAGGCGATTTCTGAAGTTTTCGGCCGCATTTTAACACATTTCGCTTGGTATAAGCGGCGAATTACTAAAGAATTCGCTCTTCGAGTTCTTCCAAGGTGTGAGGACCAAACTTGAAAAGCCTTTTGCTTCAGGTAGCCCCACAAGAGGGAGGAAATAGCCGCGATACCGAACGAAATATGTCCAAATGCGGCCGAAAACTCCAGAAATCGCCTTCATCAATACATCGCTGCTGGCGGCCATCATTTTTCTGATATCATTTTTAAAACCTAATGCATTAAACGGCATGATGTACTGCATAAAATAAAATAAACCTCATTTCTGTAGTTTGCGTTGTTTTCTTTTAATAGACATTCAAAAGTGCACTGTTTGATTTGCCGCATCCTGTACTTTAGTAAAACAATCCATTGGGACAATTCATGCACTGTCTGTTTAGCCAAATACAGAGTGGGTCACTGTAGACGAATGGTTTTGGAACGTACTATAATCGGCTTTTAAAGGGAGTAGGGAAGTGGGGGAGTAGGTCTTCAATTCCCCACGAGTTTCCATTTAGTATCCACCATGCCGTTGTAGACTCAAGAGCACCGCGTATTTGGTTATGACACGTACAAGAATAACGCGATATATATTTTTTTTTTTGAAATTACCTGAACTAGTAGTATTTTACTAATTTCCTGACAACAAGAAAAAAAAAGGTTTTCATGCTCTTAAGCATGCTCATGGCATAAGTCTTTTGTACTTTCCAAACCAACAGAGAATTAGAAATGTAAACATAGATATGCTGTTTATGATTTATTGTTTTGAGAAGGGAGGATTATTACTTCAAGTGGCTAATTGTTGTTATGGGTTCAGCTCAATCATATTTAGATGTAAAAATTTCAGAGTCCAAATATTTGGAAAAACTAAAAAAAAAAAGCGAATTATTATCCACTTTCGGGTTCTCGTTACGACGTTTTTAGAAGAAGCACTTTATTATGCAGCACTTTTCAAGCGCAATCGATTTTGGAGCACAGTAGTTATGATAACAAGAGTATTCTACAGTTCTACCATCATCCAAAGCAAGTTGCCTGGCAGAGTGCCGAGAAGAATCCATTCATGTTCAAGGTAGGAACTGCTGGTATATGAAATGTACCGTTTTTGTTCTCGCTCTAGTTCGTTTAGCACAGTGGTCGGCAACCCGTCGATCGCGATCGACCGGTCGCTGGCGCGCCCATTTTGGGTCGATCGCGACAGCATTTTGGACAGTTTATAGTTTAAAAAAATAAAAATAAAATAGCTTTTGAATTGGATGGCGAATTTACTATTTATTTGCTTCCCTTCAGAAATTGTTTATTAGTTTGTCAGACCATTCACGAGACCTTAAAAAAACCTCCAATAATATAGAATATCAATTGTCACATGAACTATGCTCTCGGTGAGAGTTGATTCAAGAATGTAACTGCATTTCACGTGTGTGTTTTAGTTGAAAAACAAAACAAAAACTAAAAGTTTTTTTAATCAAATGCAAAAGAATTAATATATTAGTACTGTTTCGATGCGAGTTAACGGTGTTAACGCACCATTATTTTAAGTATTTTATAAGCATCAAAACTTGTTCTGACAAGAATTAACCTACAGTTTGAAGACAGGCGCAGTCCCAACATGTCCTATTAATAGCGTATACCCCGCCCCCTATCCTCCGAGTCGATCTTGGTGTTCCCCGAACTTGGAGAGTAGATCTTCAGTTAATTTAGGTTGCCGACCGCTGGTTTAGCATCTTGATTTCTTCCGAACGAATGATGTATGCGAGTTTCTGAATTCAGTTGCTTTCAACAAACAGTGAAGCAAACATTCTGATTCACGTACTAGTTAAACGCAGCAAAACGAACTTCCCTAAAATTCGAATGGATCTGTTCTTTTTTGCTATGCGCAGAAGAGTCCAAATATGAAAAGTCCGTGGTCGAACTGTACGGTTAACGTAACGAGAACCTTCTGTTTGGTATTTGAACACTTTTTACTAGTTGTCTGTCTTGAACTCTCCACACAACAATTCGCACTTGTCTGTTGTGATAAATAACAATCAACTTCACTTAATGTTTCTAAAATTTTCTACGCTTATTGATTTTAGTTTTTCACAAACTTTTATACACGTAGCAGTGCTTATTCGACTTTTAGTTTTACGGTTTTCACGTTCGTGACTGTTAGAAGTCAAGATATGCAAATTCTTTCTTTTGCGTGCCGTTTGGAGGAAAAAGAAACCCTCTCATATGTCACTTAGGATGAAAAGAATGCGAATGAAGTGACGGTTCCCAATTTCCCACAAAATTACTTTTCCAGTAACATTACCTTCAACTCATTACTGTTTGAATTCTCCAAATTCCTTGCGGATGTTCCATTTTGAATCATTTGCGATGACATTGAATATCTTTTTGACTTCTTTTGCTATCTTTATATGATCAACAAAATGATAGTGAGAATAGACTATGCGTTTTTAGTTATCACATAGAGA
This sequence comes from Octonoba sinensis, assembly GCA_038502835.1. NCBI lineage: Eukaryota > Metazoa > Arthropoda > Arachnida > Araneae > Uloboridae > Octonoba > Octonoba sinensis. The sequence continues at coordinate 8,364,311 of CM076605.1, read as the reverse complement.
AAAAGAAGAAGGCATAAACGTGTACTTTCTGGTTTAAATTCTTCAGCGATGCTTTGAATGAGTGACGATGGAACAAGAAACTGAATTCATTAAAAGTTCGTGATGAAATACCTAACACAACGACAAGGAGCTTTCAAGCCGTTCTAAAAAATTAACTAAAATGAATTTGGCATTTCTTAACATTTTAGAATTAGATCTTTTAAAAGCTATACGGTGCACATCGTGTCGTATTTTTCTTTTTAAACTGATTAATAAATAAATAAATAAATAATAAGTTTTCAAAAGGAAAAAAAAAAGTGGGTGAGTGTGTTCTTGGTTGTTCAGTTTGGAACAGTGGGAGTTAATGAAAACAAAATGAGTAAGGAAAGTGAAATAGAAGCATACGTATAATATGTTTTCCTACACTATTGGCAATTACTATTACTTTACGAATTAATATTTTAATTTAAATTGCTGTCTTTAATTTTCTTCACTTTCAATTTTCATCAGAATACAGAAAGGATTGAGTAAGATAATAATGGGCCACAGCACCTAAAATATGTTGAAAATCATCCTCTGAACTATTTTAAATATACTTAAAATTTTTATTAATCCAATTACGTTGGATGAAAACGAATTCTTTGTAGAAAATGCAGCATTATACGGTTACGTACTGCATGTTGTATAAGGAATTGAATTCTTATGTCTAAGGATTAATGAAAACGTAGAATATCGCGGAATTTAGTTTGATTATGCAACTTATTTTTAGTACGAAAATAGTTTAAAATGTAGAAAAGTGTATAAAAAAATTCGGGTTCTAGAGAAAATAATATAGTTAATCAGTACTATCTTATTGAAATTATTACGTGGGCCTACTCTTATTATATGCTGTCTTTCGAAAATCCAAATGTTCTTTTGAACCAATTCTTCGTAATATCATTTGTTAAATTGGGAGCTATGCAGTTTATTTTATGTTTATTGAAAGCCATGTGATACTACGTGCTTTACCGATTTAAACAAAAATATTTTATTCCAATTTTATTTGAAATCCAATTTAGGAAGGAAGCAATAAATATTGTTGAGCTTTTGCATTGTGAAGTGTATACGATTTCGTTTTCATCTTCATTGTTCGAAATTTGTAATTCTTTCTTTCTTTTCCTTCTTAATGTTTTGTATTTTGATGAAGCAAATTGTTTTGTAACATTCGCATTTTAGTTTGTAAAGAATAACTTATTGCTCATTTGTTTTTTTTTTTCGTTTTAGTTTTTTTGTAGGACTTTTTTCCCCTACATTTATATGCGTCTTTTAAATTTATTCAGCGTTTATATTAAAAAAACTGTTTTTATTTCCTTTCTGAAATAAGGAATAGAATCTAAAATATGTTTCCTCATCAACGCAATTCCTAAACAAGCATTCATAATTTGACAATGTTTTTTTTAAAATTGCTCGCAAAACTGAATTGTTAAGAAGCTAAGGAAGTTGTGTATTGTTTTCTTTGCACCGCAGCATATGATTGCCTGGTTTTTCAGAATTTGAAGTACATTCTATTAGATCAGTGGTCGGCAACCCGTCGATCGCGAGCCCACTTTCGGTCGATCGCGACAGCATTTTGGACAGTTTATAGTTAAAAATAAATAAATGAAGTAACTTTTGAGTTTGATGGCGAATTTATTATTTTTTTTCTTCAGAAAATGTGTAATAGTTTGTCAGTCCGTTCACCGTACCCAAAATTTTTTTCAATAATATGGAATGTCAGTCGTCACGTTAATTATGCTCTCGGTGAGAGTTAATTCAAGAATGCATCTGCATTTCACAGGTGTGTTTTAGTTTAAACAAAACTAACAGTTTTTTTTTATCAAATTCAAAAGAAATAATGTATTTGTATTGTTATGATGCGAGTTACCGGTGTTAACAAGCCATTATTTTAGAAATTTATAAGTACGTATTTTATAAGCATCAAAACTTGTTCTGACAAGAATAAAACTACAATTTGAAGACAGGCGCAATCCCAACATGCTCTATTAATAGTGTACCCCCCCCCCCCGGTCCTCCGAGTCGATCTTGGTGTTCGCCTAACTTGGAAAGTAGATCTTCAGTCAATTTAGGTTGCCGACGGCTGTATTAGATGATTAGGGGGTTACGCTCCTTTTCGTATTGCTCGCCAACCTCAGTCTTTGTAAGGCCCATCAGTGTCCAAGGATACGTGGAATTTCTTTCTTAAGGTTATGGAAATGAGATGCTAGCAAAATCATAATTTCACAATAATCCATTGCATGTTTTACGAATGAATAATTAGCAGGAAAATGGCGGCTTAATTAGCTGCTTCGACAGGAGTCCGGAGAAAATGGGGTTGATAGGGATCATTCATAAATGATGTCACGCTTCGAGGGGAGAGGGGGAGTTCGTGAAATTGTGACAAGGGGACGGGAGGAGGTAACAAGAAGTGTGACATCCCTGATTATGCAACATAGCGTGACATGTGAGAAAGGTTGGGGAAGGGGGTCAAATATGTGGGAAAAAAGCGTGACATCATTTATGAACGGTCCCATACTCTATATCATACGGATGTTAATAATGCGCTATGCCGACTACAGACAGAGGGCGCCACAAATCTTTAAGAAAGGTGTGAAAAGAAATCTGAAAATACGTCAGTTTGTTATGTTCTAGTATGTGCTTCCTATGGTCCTGAGTCGGAGTGTCTTTATTTCTTGGCCTGGTCGCCATCTCTGTTTGGTTTAAGCATTGTATATCTAAAAAACTGTATGTGTTGGATAAAACACAAACAGTCTATTTAACATTGATTCTGATACTTTTGAGATGAAGTTTCATCGACGAAGCACCGTATACTGGTAAAGCTGTCGAGGAATGGCGACCTTTCTACTCCATCCCCCTTCCCTGTTAGCACGTGGGCTTGGGAATGCCCTCCCTCAGGCATGGGGAAGTGAAGTCCGACGAACGCTTTTACCGCTCCGAGATAGGTTTGCTGGGCACCAGCCCAGCCTAACTAACTTTTGCTGTGTAAAGCTAGCCCCTCTTGATACCCCTATGCCAGAAGAGTACCATTTGGAGGGTTGCGGTTCCCTTGAGGAATGGCGACCGGGGTAAATGACATTTTCATAATATCTCGCGTTGATATCTGTCCCGTCCACTGACACACTGACGAGATGTGATTGCAGAAAGACAGACAAAAAGATTCGAAGAGATTTTATTTATACAGATGACTCCGATTCGAACGGACGTGAAATCGCAACGGTGTATACCTCCTAGACTCAAATCCAGTGGTTAAACAGCTTCACCACACACGCAAGAGGTGTAATGGTGAGGGGAAAAGTTAACTTTGATCTTATGCCACAGAACCCCACTTAAGAGCACACAGACACATGAAGCACTACGGTCATCTATACATATATTTCACTTAACGTGAAGCAGTTACGATTAAATTTCGCAGTACGATACGATAATGACATCATGCAAAAATCAAACTATGGTAAAATGATATTTAAAAATTTGTTTAATGATTAGCATAGAAAAGTAACATAATATTTGCATTTATTATCGTAACTTATGGGACTTAAATTTGTCTACTTAAAAAGTATTTCCATTCATAAATTGAAAAACATTTCAATTTTTACTTTTTGATTCTTTGACGTGGCTACACCTTAGTTTGTTTACATCGAACGATCATTCTGAAGTTTGATTGTTGAACTGATTGCCCGAAGATGTTCAGTGGAGGTCAGCTAGTATTAATCTATCCTACTAAAAAGGTTTTTCCGTGTCGACCGCTCACATCTATCAGTCATTCCATAACTAATCAGTCTGAGACTTTTCATCTTCTTTCATCTGAATTGATTAAATTCTGCAGAAATTATTACAAACTCCAGTTATATCTTAAAAGTTAAAATTATTAAGTAACTTAATAAAGAATAAAATGTCGAATTGTTAAAATTTGCTTTGCTTCCTCTAAATTTACGTTTCAATAAATTTATTCCAAGCAAATCTGGCATTTTCATACAGCACGGTAGGGGATTTCGTTTAGTATTAGTTAGTGAATTAGTGTGCAATACTTTTTAAAGAACAATTAGTATTTTATGCACAAATATGATAATACCGCCTCGATTCGTGCTTTAAATGGTAGTGAAAGGATCATTGTATTTATCATTCTCATTAGAAATGTGTGCTAAAATGAAATAAACCCATTTTCAATTAAGAGCGAAACCAGTCAACGGTTCTAGAAAAAATTGCCTCTGGGACGCAATAACCTTCTCACCAAATCCTGATTGCAAAAGGGAACGTGATTGGGGAGCATAGCCGAAGTAATTTCACAAGTTATTTCCCTGTTTTATTACCTTTTTCCTAAGCTAAAATGAGTGACTGATAATTTGGTCTCAAGTGATATTTGCACATTTTCAAACGAAGGGTTAGCTGGGATTTTTGAAAATAAAACAGATAAACTGTGTGGGAACGAGCTTTATGAATGTCTCGATAATAATAACAAAAAAGTGGCAAACGATTTCCTTTTCAATGTTTTATAAAGTATTAATTGCGCTTGTTATTAAAAAAACGTTTTAACTTTAGTTGACATTTGGAACACCATATAAAAAATTCTGGACACGTTTGACAATTATTGTTGGTTTGGGACGCCGCCAACCAAACTGCACTGTAGAACCGAAAATATAGATGATAATTTCTTGGAAATCATTTATCCAGAGTATAACGTAAAATTACAGAGGGCTAAATACGGAAAACTCCAAAGTCCTTAAAAAAGGTAATTACAGAAGATAAAAAACAGAACATTCTGTAAATTGATAGCAACAGATAATGTACCGCAGCAGTGGCGTGTTTTGAGAGTATGCTTAATTGCTATTTCGAACGCACAAAGTCGAATGAGAGTGCAATAAAGCCCACGCTGTTGTAAAGTTTTTGAACTGGTAGAAACAGTTCTTAAATCGTCGCCTTCAGAGCAACAGTAAGACATCTAAATCATTTTCCTATAAAAGCAATTAAGTTTTTCAAAACACCATTGAAGATGTAATCAAAAGTTAGGAAAGTTCCCAAAATTTCAGTAAAATCCCTGAACTACAGTTTTAGATATTTAGAATTGAAAAAACAGCAAATTTTAAAAATCAATTTTATAGGAAATTCTGGTTTTACTCACATCCTACTGTTGCTCTGAGGCGACGAAATATTCAGTTTTACAGACTGTGGAGAAACGGGAGTTTTATATAGAAACTGTTAGGAAAAAACTTGATTATTTTGTTAAAACAAGTTCTTCGTAAATTTAAATATGTTTGACCTGTTTCTTCCTTACCATTATCAGCGGTTTATATTAAAACTCTTGATTCTTTTAACTTATTTATTCCACACAAACACGATTTATTAACATTAGCACAACCATTTAATAGTTTTTAGGCTGCATTTCGTACATCATAAAGGTGATATTTGTAAACTTTGTCACGTAACACATCGTAAATTAAGTTAAAACAACATTTCTTTCCTATCTTTTCGAAGTTCCTAGATTCACCGATTGCGTTATTTGCGAGCTCTGTTTTTCAGTTAATGTTACAGTTAAGTATCAGTAGTAGTAGAATTTTTAGTTACAATTGTGTACGTAATCAAAATACATGTGCATGTGTGTCACGTCGCTCTCATTTTCGGTAAGAGGTCAAATCTACAAGTATCTCAAATCCTCTAGATATAATAATATCATATTGTGGCTAAAATTGTGTCTTTTAAACGTTTCAAGAAACGGGAACGGCGTGTCGGTTGGGGGTAGAATGCGTTTCTTGCTGGCACGTATGGCGTGACAGCTGGTGCGAAAGGATTACAGTTCTGCCATCAACCAAAGCGATCTTCCTCCAGAGGGCCAAGAAGAATCCATTCAAGGGAGGAACTGCTGGTATAAAGAATGTGCTGCGTTTGTTCTCTTTTTAGTTCGTTTAAAATACTTGATTTCTTCCGAACTGGTCATATATGCCAGCTATTAAATTTAGTTGCTTTCAACAAACAGAGAAGCAAAAATTCTGATTCTCATTCTAAATAAACGCACCTGCAAAACGAACTTCCCTAAAAGAATGGATTCGTTCTTTTCTGCCATGCGCAGAAGCGTACAAATGTCAAAAGTCCGTGGTCGAACTGTAAGTATCTCGTAGCAATCACCAACCTACATGTTGTTCAACCGAAAAGGTTACAAAGAGTTTGGATAGAATCCCGAGGACAACTACATCTATAAAATGTATAGGCGTAGTTACTGAAAACAATAACTACGAGTATAAATAGCATCATGGAAAACCATCAAGGAATAATAATAAGTTACAACAGAAAAATATTAAAAAACCCTCATTTTTACGTTGAAGAATTTAAGATGAAAGAGATTGAGCCTAACCAAATAATAATTCTTTTTAGAAATGTTGCAAAACTTTTTTATCAAGCATCACGTATCTTCTACCAGTTTAACATGCTATACTATGAATTAATTTTTTTAAAAATTAATTTTTTTTTCATATAACCAACTATTTTCTTGTGGCGTAAAATATACAAGTTAAAACAATTATTTCAGTTCATGAAAAGGATGATTTAAAATAATTTATCACTGATGCTTTGTGATACATAAAGTTACTGATGATAGTATTTGCCTTTTTAGGTCTATACGAAGTTTTTGCTTGAATTCATTTTGTTGCTATTCTTCTCGATATAATCTCCAGATATTTTTGACTCTGGGTTCATAAATATTTGTTCAAACTAATTTTAGCATGTCCTCTAAAGCTGATATATGGTTGGTACTGCATACGAATAAGATAGGGAAAATATTTTAAATCCTTCGCAGGAACTCTGACGTTAAGTTTCTCAAGGACCGGAAATAAAATTCAGCTTTTTCTCCCCCTCTCTCTAAGAAATATTTGTCTTTCCTTTGAAGTCACGTCATAGCACATCCTTGAAAGTTTTGCAAGAATTTTCCAACTTTTTTGAAATTGAGATATTTCTTCTGCATTTATTTTTTATTCTTTTCCTTTGTGAAGCTCTTGGAAACAAGTCGGAATGTTTAAAGAAATTTTATTATTTACTTGAATGAAAGAAAAGTATCTTCTTTTTTCACCAGTAATTTTCAAAATAACAATAATAATAATAATAATTTGAAATTGGGTAAATGGACCACACAAGCTATTAATTTTCGTATTTCCCCTATTATTTTCAAAACTTTATAGAACCTTTGCTAATTTATATTTTTTGTTGTTGTGCAAACTCTTATCTAGAATAACAGTCACCTGAAATATGAAAAATAATAATGATATAATTACAGAAATAAATAAAGCGTCCCGTTATACCAGAAGTGAGCGAACATATTTTTGCATGCAGTAATAGTGGGCATACCAGTAGTAGCATAGCAAACTTTTGATATAATAGAAGAAAAACTCTAATGTAATAGGAACATAATTCACAAAAAAAAAAAAAAAAATGTTAAAATGGCAGTAAATCGACAATTAAGTATGTTTCAGTTCTTTGTGACTTTTTTAATCAAATTCAACTCATACATTAAATCTATATTTTCCATAAAATTGTACATACATTTACATACATATATTGCAGAACAATCACGTTCACATAAAATTACAGCAACACGTTATTTACGTTAGCATTTTTCATGGAACCAAATCTGCTTTTAATAGCATTTATACATGTTTACAGAAACTGCAAGAAAATACAATTTAACTTTAATTGTTGTTTTTAACAACATAAGAGTGGCAACTTTTACAATTTGCTTCAAGTTACTATTAAAACAATCTATTTCTTTTGAAAGCAATCTCTCTTACTCATGTGCACAATCTCACCCCGCCTTATAAGGAGAGACTGCGCAAAACAGCATTCTTATTTTTTTTTTAAATTTCATTTTAGCTTGCCGTGCAACAACAAAATAGAATACATACAAACGAAAGTACTCCATATTATTGACTAAAAATTTTTGGCGAAAAATTGACGTTTTCATTCTTTTTTTGTAATGTTTTCGAGTTGTGGGCAAAGTCTTCCGGCTTTACTTAACTTGACACGAGTGAAGTTTATCTGTGCCTCCAGTGCAACAAAATTAAATATGTTTAATGAAACTAGTTTTTTACTTGATACATTTTTAAACATATTACTTTATGTAATGATTGTTTCTGAAACTTTAATGCAGCTTAACTAAAAATACAGTCAACAAATTGGCGTTGCGTGTGTTATAGATATTAATATTTAAGCCAAAGTTGAACAGGAGAAGTAAAAAAAAATATGAAATATTATCTTCTTCTTTTCAAAATTTTAATGGAAATAAAGCAAAGCCACTTAATTCAGGTAGACATTCGCTTTATCATAGGTTTTCTGTTTGGTCTCACATGAGAAATGGCTACTTGTTTTAAAAGGGGCTAAACTTTATTTTTTGTATATTGTATTGTCCATTTTAAGCCAATAAGTTCTTGATAAAATTAAGCGACGTTTAAAGAATATGTTTACAATGTATGCACAAAGTAGTTTTCCAATTTTTTCATCTATAATACTTAAACTTGGAGATAGGAAAATATCTAAACGTACTTCTTAATAATTAATTCATCCCTCGTTAAGCCTAAGGAGGTGTACCAATTTTCGAATTAACTCTAAGTGTTCTGTTGCATTAGCGATCATAACTATTGCCTATTGAGAGCACTAAGTTTGTGTAAGGAATTAACTGGCAGTCAAAGTGTCGGATTTTCCATTTGGTGTAAAAAATTGTACATTGACAGTGTACAGTCAGCAGTACCAAAAACGAAGAATAACATATTAGCTTTTTATAAATAAACAATTAAACTTAGTAGAATAACCGCGATCCATGTTAGATCTTAAAGGTAAGAAAACTCCTTCTAAGACGTATATGAAAAACAAAATGTTCAAAGCAAAGAGCTTTTGATTTGGAGGCAGAATAGCTTTGTTGGAAGAAAAAAAAAAACCTGTCAGGATTTAGAAAAAAAAGTAGTTTTTCTCTTGATAATTTTTATCCTCATAATGTCCCTGCTCAAATTAAATTTTGGCTTGTGGAAAACAAATAAACGTGGTTCCGGAAAATTGTATGAATGGATGATTTTTTAGTATTAAATAGAAATTTTAGTATTTTTAGCATTAAATAGAAATTTATAAAATTTCAGCGTTACTTGTGTTTCAAGACGGATAATTTTGATTTTTCACTTCTGATACTCGATAAAAAAAATATGTTGTTGAAATACAATTTTTTTATTGCACAGTAAAGTTTCTCCCAGAGCAAAAAGAAAATTCACTAAACACAAAAATCATTTTAAATACTTTTATCAATTATAAAATCACACAAATTGCTCTAAAGTGCTTGAAAAGATATAAAATCAGACATAGATATAAAAACGAATATTTACTTTTTTTTAAAAAATGTTATCTGAAAATTACCTGAAAACCTACTGTTTAATATTCATAATTATTAAGCGGCTAGGAAATAAAACGTGTTAAAACACTTATAGCAATATATTATAATCAAGTGTTCGAAACTGTTAAAGCACAAAAAATTAAAGTTTATGCAATTTTACCTTTGTTTAGTATAATTTAATTTATACTTCTGTGTTTGCAGCTTTCTGCATCAAAAGAATTAGAAGTGAATTGTTTAGTATAGTAGTATTTTAAAGGGGTCTTTTAAAATTTGCAAGTGGAAATTTTTACTTCTTTTCTGTTAGTATAAAATTTTCATTAGTCCACTGTATCTCATCTCAAATAGGTTTTACAACCCCAATAATTTGACCTTCATAGACTAGAAAGAGAGGAAGAACGGATTTCCAAAGTTAAAATTAACAAAAAAAAAACAATTTGGGAAAGGTAATTTTTTTCCACGGGCATGCTTACCTGCAAATAGATTAATTTTATTCATTTTAACATTTTATGACTTTTTCAAATCTTCTATTTGGTTTTTAAATTGCTTCCATTGATTTCAGGAAATAAAATTTGTGGTCTAAGCTTATAGAATAAATTTTCTGATTTCTTTCATTCATAAGAAAATAAGTTAAAATCATTTTTTTTTCTTCAAATTAATGAAAAATAAATTAAAAGCTGGCATCTTAAAAATCTTATTAGAAAGGCAATTAATTTCCTGGGTATTCCAGAGAAATCAGCGCTTATTGCTTGATACAAATTCAATTCTGAACCATTTTAATATTAAGGGGCAACTGAAAAAGAAAAGAAAAAAAAAAAGGTGCAATTCAATTGAAGATCAAAAATAACTAAAAAAACTTTGTAACATGATATTTAAAAGATATTATATTTCTTTCATGTTTAGATTAGATTTCTTAGATCTAAAGAACGGAAGAAAAAAGGACATTCCGTTTTTCAAAAGTTTCCTCATCGACCTAAAGAAATGTACCACATTTTTTTTTTTAAATTCACATTCAATACTTGGAAATTGTTTTCATGTGTTAACGATTGAAACTAAAAATGTTTAAAGCCAAATATGTTTTTATTTTTTTGGTTTCTACTCTAAAATTCATTTTGTTTTTAAACATTTATGTATAATTCTAATAAAGTTTTAGGAATTTATTTGATAGGGTAGTTAAATTAAATATCATACATACTTTTTTCTAATGGGGCTGCGTTTGACCTTTGCAGACCAAGTGCATGCCCCGGAAATCGACATCCATTCTTTCAAGCACCACTATCGGAGGATGCCATTACCACTTTGAGAATTTTGACGTTTAGTTTCACCCTAGATGGCGGCACCTGAACTCTAAGTAATGCGAAACTGAACTACGAATTTCATTTAGCCAAGATCATTCAAGTTGCTATTCTCTGCATTCCTATTTAGGAAAGTCAGCCATTATTCAAGCAGCGTTGCAGCGCAATGTTCTATTCTGAACAGCTACATGTTTTTTAAGTCTAACTATTTACTCTTAAATTCTATTTAATTATATTGTTTTTATTTTTGCGTATTATAATAAATGTTATGTGTGGTACTGTAAATGACTAATCATTAAGAACTCAATAATTCATCTGAGTAAGCGGATCAACTAATAGTGAATTAATATAGAAGTAGCCCGCTATGTTCAAACAAATATTTTTGTGCAAAGGTATGTATATATTATTGCTGTCCTTCGTAAAAGGAGGAGCACTTTGTACAGTACAGAAAATTCTATTACAATTACAGAATTATTTATTTACGAAATCGAAAAAAAATAATTAGGACTTTTTTCAGTTTTAATTGTTCTATTTTTCAAACATTTTTATCCATAAGAAAGCAGAATTTAATAAAGTTAAAAAGTAAACAATATGATATCTCTTTACTGCAAAGTGCATCAATTCACTTTTGCTTACTTTTTAGTTTCTAAGTAACCACAAATAAATAAATAAAATATTTAAATAATTAAAATATACATAATCATTCAGTCAAAGAAATTCTCATCTTTTGTGACAGCAACTAACTAATTTTATCATAAACGACTATTTTTATGGTAGATAACTTCTTTCTTCTTATATTTACTTTTCAATTTTTGAGAGATTTAACAAATCCCATTTTTATTTATAAAGTAATTCTTAATGATGGTACAAAAAGTGCTAATGAGCCAGCGATTGACAATACAAATTAACTTTTTAATTTTATTAAGGCCCTTTTTTTAGACAATACAAAGGCATGTAAAAGAATGTACAGAACCAATGACCTACCGTCAACCGGGGGTGACTTTTCATACATTTGGGGGCATTTGCCCACTTTTCAAGTCTTAGTTTTAAGCTTGACAACTTCACCGCAAAGGATTGCTAGTTGTATTGTATAAAAGGTTTATCCTTTACGTTTGTTATCAGGCTATTTTTTTCACAAATGATACAAACTAACATTTTAAAAGTGGGCAAATGTACCCCTGTTGACGGTACGCAGAAAGTCAAAGAATGGCTAATTTTTAGTTGTTGCTGCTGGTGTTAATCCACCAACCCATTAGGCCATTATGTCAAACTAATTATGCAAAAACTAGTTCATCTAATAATAAAAAAAATATTTAAATGCTAAGGGGCATTTGACTAATCAAAGTTAGCTAAAAGGAAAAAATTCAAAAAACGTGCATAATTTAAATCACTTTGAGTACATCATTAAACGCATACAAACGCCTTTAGTCCTTTGGACTATGATTTCAATAAAATGGATGAATTAGTTTATCAAAAAACAATAACAATAGTATTTCTTACTCTCATGGCTTGAGCATTAAAAATGCTCAGTTTAAAAGACGGTATGCACTTCGCAGTCACAATATCTTTATCTACATAAAACAGTGAATTAAAGAAATGTCCCTGCTAATTACGTTCTTTTGTTAAGAATAATGGACTCCTTTTTTCTTACATTATTTCTTTTTAATGACGATATGGCTAATTAAAAGCATCAAGAAATTTCCCAAAACACTAATTGCAGCAGTAGTATAATTAAATGTTTAAGGAGCGGTATAGGAAACGATTTTTGTTTATGCTGAAAACAGAAAAAAGGTAAAACTTCTCTGCTAAGCAGTAAAAATCTTAGGATGCTTTTAATTAATATAAAATAAGTGCATTTTTTCATCCAATTCTTTTACAGTTTGAGCTTGATATAAAATTAATAACAGTAGGCTAAGTATTTTCATGAAAAGGGCAATTAAGCGTGATGCATAACTTGATTTCCTCCCTTTTTCTTTATATATATATGTAAGAAGTCCCGTTCTATTTTCTACAGCAGTGGCCGCTAAGACCCATGTAAGACGAGGCACAGGGCTTCGTTGCAATTCTTTATTGGTACATTTTAACACACAACTATCATAACATTAATATTGTTGGAACGAAGGACATGAAGTCATCAGCACGTTTCAAGAAGCAAGAACCCCGATTTTCGTTCGGGCAGTCGTATTTATATGGGGGAAAATCTCTTATACTGCAGACAACGTTCCCTACACCACGTGATGGCACGTGGTTTAAATAGGAGGGCCATATGGAAAATAAAATATATTATTGGCTTTAATGCCGTAGACAGAGGCTAGCCTAAGTCTACGGGGAAAAAAATAGTCTGGAGGGAATTAATGAGGGAAACCAAATTGAGCTTAGGCATGACCATATATGGTAACGCGTTAGCGAAATTTATGAGTGGGACAACCCTGAGTTGTCAAGTTTAATATGGAAAAAGCCAGACAAAGGAGACAAAGGGATACAAAGGATTTTTCCATATTACATCCCCCCTCCCCAAAAGTTCTATTACGTTAAATATTGAAGAAGTGAATTATCTGCAGCCTTTTTCCCCACATAAATTTATGTATTAAATTTTATATACACATTTTGAATGAAATACTATACAATTACAAAAATTACTGAACATTTTCATTACAGACTATTATACACTTATTTTTCCCTACTTCTTACTAAATGATATTTACAAAATTTTATATGTAGTTCAGTTTAATTACAGTCGGATTATTCTGTTGCAGTTCAAAAGTGAATGACTTATATCACATTATTCATGTGATAGTTTGAAATTTGTTGGTGGGTAATATTTCCTCAATCTTGACACATGTACTATGTCTGATTTTTCTTTGTTGTGTGCATTTGGTTTATTGATTTCATAAGTTACGTCCGTAACTTTTCGAAGAATTTTATATGGTCCACTGAACGGTTGCGAAAGTTTTCGTGAATTCGGATATTTGAATTCTTCATATATCACAAAGTCATCTGCATTAAAAGTTTTGTCCACAAATCTGGAATCGTAATATATTTTATTCTTTTCATGGTACTCTTTAGTTCTTTCCACTGCCAGTTTTCTAGCTTCCTCAACAGGAGGATAAATGTCTTCATTTACTGGATTTTGAAAAGGCACTGTACCGTACATTAAATACGCAGGTGGGAACTTCGTAACTGAGTGTGGAGTTAGGTTGTATTCTTGAGTCACCTGCTCTAATAATTTAGGCCATGGCACGTTTCCAGAAGCTGCGTTCACTTTGCACTTTAGGCGAGTGACTATTGTTAGGTTCAGACGTTCCACCTTACCATTTGTCTCTGGTCTATGAGCTGTGGTTAAAAGCTGTTTAATTTTGTGGTGCTTTAGAAATTTCTTGAAATGAGATGAAGTAAATGATGAATTTCTATCACTTATACACTTTTAGGTATTTGAACTCTGAAAATTTGTTTAAGAAAGTTGACGTAAGTTTCGGTAGTGATTGATTTTGATGCAAAAGACCACATGTATCTAGTATGATGATCTATAAACAATGTTAAATATTTTTTCGTGGAATTGTAGTAGTTGAAACCACCCACACTATCTACTGCAACGAGATCAAATGGTTTATCAACTGGAGGCATAGACTGTAAAAGGCCAAATCTTTTTTGTCGAGGCTTTTTGTTTACCTGACAAATATGACAATGTTTGTTAAATCCAGTTGTATCTAATGTTATATTTTGCCAATAATATACAGGCGTAAGTAAATTAATTGTTTTTTGAATTCCTGGGTGTCCAAACTTTTCATGGACAGTCTCAAGTAATTTACGGCGTAAAGAAAAAGGAACAACAATTTTAGTAAAACCCTTTTTACGCAGGCATAACACGTTATTAATTTCGACAAAATTACCAGTTAAATTGTCATTTTTTTGAGCCTCTTGAATTTCATCCAATTGCAGTAGATGCGAAACGTGGTTTCCTATATTTTTTTCAACACATTCATTATTTACAGGTATATCTCTTGAGAGCATGTCAGCCTCGAAGTTTGTGGTGCCTTTCGTATATTTAATATCATAGTCATACTTAATTGTAAGGACCAGCGGAACAAACGACCTTTTAAGTTTTTTACATTTTTGAGCCAAACTAACGCCGCGTGATCGCTATGTATGACGAATTTATGGCCAAAGAGGTAGTGGTGGTACTTATTTAAAGCATCCACAACAGCTAGACATTCCAACTCAGTAATACTATAATTCTTCTCGTAATCTTTTAATGAGCGGGAATGGAAAGCTATGGGATGTAAGGCACCCGAACTGTCTGGCTGTTTTAATATTGCTCCCACACCAGTTTGACTTGCATCAACACAAATGTGACATTCTTTTTTAGGATCAAATATTTTTAAAATTGGTTTACAAATTAAGGAGTTTTTCAAAACTTCAAATGCTTCTTGGCATTTGTCAGTCCATTGCCAAGTTGTATCTTTTTTCAGCAAGTGGTTTAATGGATTTCTAATAGTTGCATATTTATCTATAAATTTATGGTACACATTTATTGACCCCAGAAATCTTTGGAGAGATTTAACATTTTTAGGCGGTTGTAATTTTTTAATAGCCTCAATATTACTATTATCGGGCGTTACAATACCATTACAAATTTCATACCCTAAAAATTCAAATTTAGTCTGTAAGAAAGAACATTTTGATGCTTTTAACTTTAAATCTTCCTGTCTGCATATCTCAAAAATTTGTTGAATGTGATCTAAATGTTCTGAAAGGGTTTCAGAAAAAATTATTATGTCATCAAAGTAATTGGCTGCAAATTTTATTTTATGTTTTGTAAGTATTCGACGCAAAGTTCTTTGAAAAATTTGTTCCACTCATATAAGCCACTATTAGTGACAAAAGTGAGCTTTTCAGTATCGTCGGGATGAATTGGTATATGCCAATATCCGGAAGCCATGTCTAATTTGTTAAAATATTTGCTTTTCCCTAATTTATCTACAAGTGTTTCTATCAGGGGTAATGGTTCTGCGTCGGACTTAGTAATTTGATTTAATTTTCTGTAGTCTATACAAAATCGACTTTTTTTATTTTCGTCTCTTTTAAAAACTAGTGTAACAGGTGCAGAATACGGCGATGAGCTTTCTTTTATTATATTAGCCTTTAATAACTCTTGAATTTGATTTTCAATTTCTTCTTGTTGCTTTGGGGAAGTTTTATATGCCCTTAACGACACCGGTAAGTCGGATGTTAACCTTACCCGTTGAGGTTCAATTCTAATTGTTCCAACATCATATTTATTTTTGGAAAATATATCTTCGTAATTTCGCAATATTTCTTTTAACTTTGAATTTTCCTCAAGTTCCGAATGTCCACCGACAGGATCGCGACATTGTAGGCCTCCAATGCCGCAACCAGTCCCAGAAACATCGGACGAAATACGAAAATGCTTATTTTTTCCGCAACTAATTTTTTCATTTCCATCTTTCTCTAGACAAGTTTTCTTTTCCGTGCTACTCTTTTTCTTTTCATTTTCGTTATAATGTAATTCCGTCACCCTTTCCTTAGTTTTACTTTCTTTCGGATTTTTCACTCTTTTAATTTCCTTATCAATTTTCTTGCGTATTTTTCCCGTACTATTATTTTCGTTTTTATTTTCTTTTACTTTATTTCCACAGTTCCTAACTAGGATTTCAGGTAAAATATGCAAAGACAAGTCATTCGGTTCGGAATCAGAAAAGGTGATCAGTTTTCTCTAATCCTGCATAACGACATGTCCTACACAATCTATGACCAAACGAAATCCCACGCAACTCTTTAAACCTAATATGGCATAAGGTAAATCGGTGTCTAGAACATAAAATTCCACCGGTTTAACTATATTGCCGACCTTAAGGTAAAGAATACACATTTGGTTAAGCTGTAGCATTCCCTTCGTTTGTTTTATTTTTACAGCGATTTTTTCTTTAATCGAAACATTTAATGTTTTTGCAATTGCACTCGGGATGATATTTAATGTTGAACCGGTATCAACATTTAAATAAATAGTCTTTAAATTCGAATTTGTATTTTGAGTGTACGCGTCATTAGATAATTGATAATCATTTTTAAATTTCGTCTCATTTTTAATAATATACCCGGGTATTATTAATTGTCATACTTCGTTAACTCTCTCATTTTCTTCTCTTAATTGATTATCTTTTTGCTGATGCGGTAGTTTAAATCCAGCATTCGATGTATTTGGCTTATTCACACAAGTTTGTCCCCAATGATATGCGTTGGAGATTCCTTGTTGTGCGCAAAATTTACAAGGATTAGGGGGTAACTCCCGCGAAAAATGTGCAGTCTGTCTTTTTACTGCATTTTGTCTTTCATTATAACCTACAAACCTAGGTTTATTCTGTTGGTAAAAATTAGGTTGGTACACATTGTTTCTATCTTGACAAGGATAGTTATATCGTTGACGAAAATTACTTTGGTCTTGATTTTATGGCATCCAATTTTGATAAAAGGGAGGCTTCACCCTAAAAATATTTTGTTGTTCCCCTTTATAAGCGGAGTTGGGTGTTTCATGTGGAACTTCATTTATTAATTTTGAAACTACCTGAAGCCATTCGGTGGGAGTTTCTGGCTCTTTTATTACCAAAAATGCCCTAACTTGGGCAGGTAGCCCAACTGAAAGCCCCTCAAGGATATGTTGATTACTAAGTTTTATTTTTCTTCCCATTTCTACTTTTTCCGTAAAATAGGAGTATAACTCTTTCGGATTTCCAGAAAATTTTAAATTTTGAAAATCAAGAAAACTACTTGCTGGAGTAAAGTAATGTTCTTCAAAAATTTGAATGATTTAATGAAAGGAATTACAGCAAAGGCATTGATTGATGTAGAGCTTTAAGGCTGAACCGCGAATAAATTTCTGAAAATTTTTTAATTTCCAATTATCATTTAAGTTGTTCTGAGCCGTTTGCTGGTTAAAGTGAGCTAACCATGCTGAAAAATTTATCCCTAACTCTGGTTCAAATAATAAAATTTCAGGTGAGCTACCCGAATTTTTGTCTTTTATTTCAATTTTTGAAGTAGAAGAGCCATCTTTTATATCTCTTTTATATCTCTCTTATCTGAGAACTTATCTCTTTTATTTTATCACTAATCGTTTGACATTCTGAATCCATTTTTATTAAGCTTAAATCGGCAGTTGCCTCTGCTTGAGTTTCCGCATCCTTACGGTTTAAGTTATCTCCATCCATGTTTGAATTTTCTTTGCGGGAAGACTCTAAGTCAGAATTTTTTTCATTTTCAATGGTCTTGCTCATTTTACCACTACGTAATAACATAATTCTAATAAAACACAAATTTTTGACATTTTTCCTTTTTTACCTTCCCACTTTAACAACAAAAATATTCCGCGTAAACAAATGCATAACATCTAAAATATATACGGAACTATTCATAATACTGCAAAAAAAATACCATAATTTCAATTACACAGCACATTGATAAATTTACTTTTTCAAATATCTAAATGTCAAAAAAAAAAAAAAAAAAAACCCTGCTGACAAGATCCCTTTTAAAAATTTAAACCGATAATTAATATATCATCAAATAAAGAACTTATTCTTCCAAAGCACATGATCAATTTATATCATAATAAATTCTAAAGCAATATCATGTAAAAAAAAACCAAACGGGAGAAAAAGATATTCATATAATCATAAGATATTTATGAAGAAAATTCGAAATAATACCATTTTGGAATAACACATTAAAAATTACTTTATCCAAATTCACTTTAGCACATGAAAGTAATTTCCATTCTAAAGCACCACACATTCACGATTCTTTGGTGAAATCACGCCGCAGAACGCAAGCACTCTTCGCTTCTAAAAGCCACAAAGGAGGCGAGCTTCTCCCCACTCGGGGAAAGGAGCGCACATCGGTTCATTGAACCGTCTAGAAAGATGATCCACGCTGCTACGACGTCGCGGCACATTTCAGATTTAGTATTGCTTTTCTTCGATTGTTTTTTTTTCCTGCAGGAGCCCGGATAGGAACATAAATCCTATCGGCTTGTAAGAACGGCAGTCCCGTTCTATTTTCTACAGCAGTGGCCGCTAAGACCCATGTAAGACGAGGCACAGGGCTTCGTTGCAATTCTTTATTGGTACATTTTAACACACAACTATCATAACATTAATATTGTTGGAACGAAGGACATGAAGTCATCAGCACGTTTCAAGAAGCAAGAACCCCGATTTTCGTTCGGGCAGTCGTATTTATATGGGGGAAAATCACTTATACTGCAGACAACGTTCCCTACATCACGTGATGGCACGTGGTTTAAATAGGAGGGCCATATGGAAAATAAAATATATTATTGGCTTTAATGCCGTAGACAGAGGCTGGCCTAAGTCTACGGAGAAAAAAATAGTCTGGAGGGAATTAATGAGGGAAACCAAATTGAGCTTAGGCATGACCATATATGGTAACGCGTTAGCGAAATTTATGAGTGGGACAACCCTGAGTTGTCAAGTTTAATATGGAAAAAGCCAGACAAAGGAGACAAAGGGATACAAAGGATTTTTCCATATTACATATATATATATATATATATATATATATATGGGGTTCATACTTAAAATAAGACGAGTTGATTTACAAAAAGACATTTAAAATAACACATAACGATATTACACATAAATATGTACATCACAACTTGTTCTAGGGGACGTCTTACACAAACATCTTTCTATGACGCTCTGGTCTTTCCTTCTCCTCAGATCCGGAAAGCCAAGCGCGAGCGTCGCGATCGGTTACAGTTAATGATCGGTGAACAGTCTAAAATTAGTGGAGGCTTTTGGAGTGCTATCCTATATATATATATATGTGTGTGTGTGTGTGTGTGTGTGTGTGTGTGTGTGTGTGTGTGTATGAGTAACCCGTAACAAGACTAACTTGCAAGAAAACCATTTAAAATCGAAGTTTCATCGAATTTCACTCAGATGTTCTTTGAACTTATATCTTCCAGAAAAAAAATGTTCGTGTTTTATATCGAGAAATACAGCATTAGAGCAAATATTGTCAGAAGCTGAAGTTTCCTGATAAAAATATTGCATCGAAATGCATTTTCGAAGATTAACGAGAAAACTCGTTCTATTTTAATTTTATCATTCTATTTTAATTGTTTACTGTATAATGCAAATTTTAAAATGCAGAAAACAAGAATTACGCAATATAATTTTTTTAATTACCTGAACTTGTAGTATTTTACTAATTTCCTGAGAACAAGAAAAAAAAAAGGTTTTCATGCTCTTAAGCATGCTCATGGCATAATTCTTTTGTACTTTCCAAACCAACAGAGAATTAGCAATGTAAACATAGACACGCTGTTTATGTTTTATTGTTTTGAGAAGGAAGGATTATTCCTTCAAGTGGCTATTTGTTGCTATGGGTTCAGCTCAATCATATTCAAATGTAAAAATTTCGGAGTCCAAATATCTGGAAAAATTCCAAAAAAAAAAAGGAATGATCATGCACTTTCGGGTTCTCGTTGTGATGTTTTAGAAGAAGCACTTCATTATGCAACAGTTTACAAGCGTAATCGATTTTGGAGTACAGTAGTTATGATAACAAGAGTATTCTACAGTTCTACCATCAACCAAAGCGAACTGCGTAGCAGAGTACCAAGAAGAATCCATTCATGGTCTGGTCAAGGGAGGAACTGCTGGTATAAAGAATGTGCCGCGTTTGTTCTCGTTCTAGTTCGTTTAGCATACTTCTTCCGAACTGATGTTATATGCCGGTTTAAAAACAAACAAACAGAGAAGCAAACATTCTGATTCCCGTACTCAATAAACACACCTGCAAAACGAACTTCCCTAGAACTCGAATGGATTCGTTTTGTTCTGCCATGCGCAAGAGTGTCCAAATGTCAAAATTCCGTGGTCGAACTGTACTTGTAGTTAAACATCATTTGTTTGCTCCAAATTGGCCAAAAATAATGCCATATGTTATCATCAAACCTAAAATGCTAAGAGCGGTATATCTTTTGATGTTGACAAGATTCCAGATGGTCAGAACGATCTCGTGGGACATAATTTTCAAAAGAAGACGATTCTCTTCTTGGCTGGAAAGATCTAGTGGAATAAAATGGATGCTGTGCTTAATTTTACTTGCTGCTGTTGATACTTCAGCCGCAAATGTCGTAGTTATTTTAAAAGTCAAGATGTTGAAGACAGCAAGGGGGGTGTCATAAATGTGTGATGACTTATCTTTAAAAAATGTTGTGAATGCTTCGAAAAACGCTGTGGTAACAGAAATAATAATACTCAAAAATAGAGGGTAAGAAACGATTTCATCAAACTGTGACACCAAATTGGAGATTTGATTGTGATATTTTAGAAGCCAGCCATGATTTTTGGAATGATGTAGAAGTTTGTTGTAATTGCGTAATGTTTTCGTGAAGATCCAACACGCCGTACAATAATATAGTTGAAAGGAATGAATTGTTGCAAATGTTATGTATATTGAAGCCATGTCCAAATATAAGATGACCTTATGGAGATATCTACTGTTTGTTTGCAAAGTAACGAATGAAGCATCGTACCACTTGTCATAGAGAGAACACCACACTGCAATTACAGGCAGAATTATGTGCAATAAGTAAACAAATACGCACCATCCTTTAATAGAAAATTTTAAATATGCGGAGTACGTTTCATGCACTATTTCAGTAGCGACTATAACAGTTATCTTTCTTGCTATGTTATAGATCTCGGATTTTCTTCTGTAAATGGCAACAGCAAACATTACTGAGACACAACGGCAGAAAAAAGATGTTGTTTCGTGAATACTTCACTTGGCTTGTAAATATGCGATAAACAAAGTTTCCAATTTGTACAAGGTGATTTAAGTAGCACAAAAAGCAAAATAAGGCTGGTAGTAATAGTAAAGCCTTTTTAAGAAAGCCAATGTGTAATTTCTTATGTTTTACTGGAATTCCACACACATACAAAAGTAGAAAAATAGTATCAAAAACGTCACAAAACCAAACATGTAGGTTTGAGTTCATCCTTCTTAGTTGAATGCCATAATAGTTGCAGAAGCTATTGCGAATGATTTTTTCTCCATTTTGCCTAAGTCATAAATACAGATTAATTTAACATTTTCAATAACTGTATCAAGTGGTAACAACAAATCCAAACATGTCAAACTTTAATCGAGATGTCTTTTTTATCATTAAAAAATATTAACGGATTGAAAAATAATAATACAAAACTATTGAAAAGCTTTTCTTTCTTTCTGTTTTCGTCTTTTTATTCCAAAATCAGTCACTCATCATGTAAACATGTCGATAAGTTATAATGAAAGATACTGTTTTCTTCTATTGTAGAAACAAAAAGTGCATATGTCTTTTTTTTTCTTTCCTACAGAAAATCAATCAGTATCTTGGACTGCCCACAATTTTCGATGCAGTGTTTCTAAGTAAATGTTTTTTTTTGTTTCGAACAAGCAGATAAAAATATTTGTCTGATTTATTCATTTCAGAGAGATTTTGTAATAAGATAGATTGTTTTTACGATGAAACGTGAGTTACACTCCTCTTTGTTATAAACTCTTTGCCGCTTCAGATGAATTTTTTTTTTATATCTGATTTGCTGAATATTAAGAAAACAGGGCGGGGATAACAACCAGGAAAGAAAGAAATACAAACCTCCTAGAAGAAAAAATACTAGCTTGGTTTCAAAAAAAAATTAACTAGTTTTTCCGTTATTTTAAATTTAAGTACCATTTTTAGACCTTCGAGTTATAGAAATGGAATGCTTTCAAACTTTACATTGTTTAAAAGTTACCGCAATTGAGGCGTATGGGTTTCCGTAATGATTTGGCATTGGGTTTCTTATATTCAATTTTTAGAGTTCAAAAGGGACCGAATTCGGTGCACTTCCGAGATTAAGAAAATTGAGTGTCCATGTCTTTTGCAGCATTTTAAAGACATCACAAAATTTTCCCTTGAAATATTTGCTGGTTATTCTGACTCATGTTTCCTGTTTTGGCATGTTATCTGAGCAATGTTAACGTACATTTCATAACAATAAAAGGAAAGCATTTGTAAAATAAGATAATATTTAAAGCAAAAACATGTTTTTGGGGAATTCTTGAGAACATTAAGGTATGTAAATATTTATTACACCTAAATTTGGCTCATTAGCTCTTAACCGTTATCATAATTTTTGGTCCGTTAGGAGTTAATAAGCAAACTGAGCCAAGCTGGTTGTATCCTTATACAAAATAAAACAAACACTGAACGTAAAGTTCACTTTCCGCCTGTCAGCATGAAAATGATTCCGACTACAATCATGTGAGCGTTCGGCGAACTTAAGTGTATCTGCCTTTCAACCAAGTTGTCTCTAAGCAATAGGGATTTTAGTAAATGTAATTTAAGACATCGTTTAATTCTGCCGTTATGGTCATAATAACACGATTTGACTAACCGCCATATTCACCGTCAATCTAACTCCACGCGTGAAACCACGAGATCCGTTAACTCGGAGTTGGGGCTCAGCGCTGCGAAGTTAAAAATCGGTATTCACGGAGGAAAATCAACCTGGGGTTTTCCAACCACGAAGTTAGTCAACTCGACGCCATGTGGGAACGTACGCAGGCCCGTTATTGGTCAAAACTATCACATGATTTTCTTCATGCCTTTTCGCCGCGCAGTGTACATTTCGTTTCCCATTTTTTAAAATTCCCGTTCTCTGCGGTATAGTAATGAATAAAACACGAGTGGTTTTTAGCCCGTTTGAGAAGGTATTACTTCTAGCACTCGTGGAAAAAATTAAAAAATATTGAAAAGTAAAGAATCCAATAAAATTTTTCTCGGAAAATGAAAATATATATATATTTAACGAATAGGAAATTATAACTAATTTTATCATTGTAATATATCTCTTTCTGACATTAGAAAGGTACCATTCACAAACGATATATATATAATATAGAAATGTATCATTATGAACCAAGCAGTAGTGTATTATTGTATCTTTTAAATTTTTATTTGAATATTCTTTCATTAAATCAAGGCTGTAACCAGGGATGCCCATGAACCCCCCCCCCCCCCAATTTTTGCTATGTAGCATATATTCCTCCCTGAAACTTTCCTCAACATAAGTGTTTCAAAGCCTTCCCCCCCCCCCCAAAAATAAAAATCTGGCTATGGATTTGCATTAAATTCATACGAGTATTTAAAAAATGCATTTGATTTCAATTATAACTATTGTAAATACTTTATTCTTACAATCACTTCGTATTGGCAAAGTACAGTAAAAATTTGGTTTAAGCCTTACAATTGCATGAAACGGCAATTCAAAATTATGTGATTTGGGGTTAACAAGAACCCTTTTTCTAATGCAAATATGAATTCATTAATACAAATACATATGGCGAATATTTTGACTTTTTCAAAAACCTTGCAGTTTACCTTTAAACACAAAACTGCCATTAGCATTATGGATTCATTTCATATGTCTTTTTTTTTTTTTTTAAAGAAGCTTTTCACATATTCAAAACCTTTGTTAAATTTAAAAAAAAAAATAAAAGAATGTACAAGCAAATGTAAATTGGCCAATGACATAAAACACATGGTAAAGGTCAACAAGTTTATTTTATTCGACATACATAAATCAAAATATTCCACATGAACTTCGCAGGCCCAGAAGTAACCTTGGCAAAAAAAAATCAGGACGCATGTTAAAAGTTCAGTATATACATGTACACTTTAAAGTAGAATAAAATTATATCAAAAAGCAACAAGGAGAGAGAAAAATAAATAATTAAATAAAAATACTAAAGATATATTACCCCCATTGTTTGGTATTTCTGTTCAATTAGGAATCATGATAAAGTTTCAAAATCTTTAATGAAGTAATAGCTCCCGAGAGAAAAACATTATCGGAAACACACAAAAGTGACAAAGAAATCATTGAACAATACTAGTTAATAAAATTAAAATAACTCTAAAGTTGTATTTTTTTGTAAGGCTTCTTCAGAAATTCAAGATCGTGTAAAGCGAAGAAAGCTCTAAAATCTCAACATATTCCAATTATCGCAACATCCAGTCCGCCATTGCTAATGTTTACATGTACTGAGCATGCGCTCAAACCTTAACTTTGCTCTGGAGCTTGGTTGAGTTACTCGACCTGGCATGGTTTCGGGAACCTGTTTGCGCGTACTCAAAGTTGATGGGAATAGGAAATCCGCGGTAACTTCAGGTTGGAGACCGGTTTCGCGTCAAACCATGAGGTTAGAGTTGACGGTGAATGCGGCGGTTAATGATCTTCACAACCGCTTTCTATCTTGCGTACAATGAACACGCAGTCTATATTTCTTATTATTCTATCTTTTTTCTAAATTTTATTGCAGGGCATACATAGCCTATTTAAGAACAAGTACACAATGTCAATGAATGAATTGCTAAAAAGATTATTCGGAAAACTAAAAGAAACTACAATGAATTAGATTTCTTCGAACGCTCTGAATAATTATCGTATAAATTCGAAAAACGTTTGTAAAAATAAAGTTAAAAATCGAAACATTATTAGGTAGTTTTCCGTTTTGAGGGTCTGTTGGCGATTGTTAAATTTTTTTCCACTAAATCACTACTTTCCTTTTTCTATGCTCCGTTGATGATGGGTTAAATTCTTTCGACAAATCAAACTCCAAAATCAAAACAAGACACAATTAATCAAGCATCAATGGCGTTACTGCAATTGGGAAATATTTTTTGACATAATAATGTGTTTTAATATCTAGAAAAAGACAGAAGGGGGAAAACCGCTTTCAATCTAGCTGAAAAGCATACAAATTGAAAACAACAACGCTAAATAGCATATTATACTTGAAAAAAGGCAAAACCGGAGGGCTACTTTATGCTTAAAAATATCTTATGAAAAACAAGTCTGTTTTTTTCTTTGGGAATAATAGTCTTGTAAGTAAGGATCAGAACTAACCACCCCTTGCTTTATATTTTGTAATTAATCTTCCCAAAAGAATACATCTTTCGAGTCATTTTTGTGTATGTTGTCCAAACCCCCACCTAAGGTGCTCTAAACGTTTATTAATCGTTTTAGGAATTTATTGTGGCATACTGAAGACAAGATTTAGCGACTAACTTAAGACTATTTCTCCAAAGATTGTTTGGTAAGTAAAAGTTTTCATGATTTATGCAAAAGCATAACGCATACTGTAAAATTATGCCTGCCTAATTAAAGAAAATAATTTGCCTAAGTTTTATAGCATTTTGCATTTAAAAAATTCTGTGATAGTAATAGCATGAACGCGGCAAATTTCGATTACTATTTTTGAAAAAACATCTGTTTGTTGCGTCTTTTGACTGCGGATTCCAGGAAAGTATTGTTTTTGTCCTGTTATATTGTATTATACTACCTTACAAAGCTTCATTTTCTATTTCAAAAACAATTGAAGTGTTTACAATTTTAAATCAATCATTGTGTTATAAATATTTCCTTACCATATGTTATTCCATCTTTGTATTTACAGAGAAAATACTTCTGAGTAATTATTAACAATATACACATCGAAATTAATTTATTTCAAAATGAAATGATTTTACGTTTGCAAAATGTACATTATCTCTGCAGATTATGCTGCTCTTCTTCTCTCAAGCCTGGCAGTTTTATCTGTTTGTGACAAACATAGCCATTAAAGAGGTAGGTACTGCAAGTGGACTTAGGGGCAAAAGACAAAAAAAAAAAAAAAAAACCTTCAAAAAATGTATTTTTTAATTTTTACTTCATAAAATAGAAGAGATTTTCCCCTTTACAAAAATATATAATTTAAGTACTTTTTATCAACAGAAAACCCTTAAATCATACAGATTAAATCATAAGCAAAACCCTTCCCGCAGTTAAAAGGGACATCAACAATGTAAACAAACCATTTTTCGCTATCTTTGCCCTCCTTGTTACGAAAAATCTTAGTTGAATGTTAGTTAATTAGTTTTAACATCTAAGAATAGGGGTTATCTATGGGTGAAATTTGTTTATGCAACTTTTCACGAAATGTAATTTTTCTAATGTTTAGGTACCTTATTCTGGAATGTATACTGTGTGCTGATTTATAAAATTTGACACCATTGTTTGTATTTCAGTTATGCTTCAAAATAAACCTATAATTTTAGCTCTTTGGTATTGTCCCAAAGTAAAATCTACATTTAGCGTTTCATAAAACGGATGTTATTAAATGTCGTGAAATGGAGAATAACCCCAAAACCTGCTCAAGAAAGCTCATAACCAACAAAAAAAACTTAAGGAGCCTCCTCATTAGTTTGGAAGGATGCTTGAATCTGATTGTACACCAGTGAAGTTTTAAAATGTTAGAAAAAAGGAAAATGCAATGGTCAAAACTGTTTTTGCCCTTTTTCTCGAAATATGTTTTTTTTTTTAATGTTTAGGTACACTTTTAAGAATTTGTACTATCAGCACTTGTTTAAAATTTGGCACAAATGTTTATACTTCTCCAAATGGATCTAGTGAACCTAAAATTTTTGGAGTTTGTGCTGAATAATTTTTTTATAGGCATTTTTTCATGCCAAAAATCACGGATATTTTTGAATGTTCAACTTTGTATTTTATTAAAAAATTTCAAATGGTGAGAATAAATTAAAATGAGGTTATCAACATTAGTTGCATTGATTTTGATGTATAGAGAAAATTTCAAGGTAAGATTTGTTATCATTTTTGTGAAAAGCGTACCTAACGGCATATCAATTACTTCTTACTCGAAAAAACCTTATCCTATTTCAGGCAATGTTTAAAAATATTTATCAATAATTATAAGTTTTAAAAAACACAAACATGCTCCTAATAGTAGTTAAAAACAGTGAAAAAAAATTCAGATTTACGCAATTTTTTTGTAATGAGATATAAAGTATTAAAAAGAGCAGTTCTTTTCGTGATTTTTTGGAGTCGAGAATGTCTTGGTCTCCTTAGCCGATGTCAAGCAAAGCCGAATCATGTGAATTGGATCTAAACCGACACACTTGACGCAGAAGTTCATCTGATCGGTGAACATTTCGTTCCTAATTAAAAAATTCAATCAGTAGTTTCATGTTTTTTATGATGTAGTAAAATTTAATTCCAATGAATAATGTTTACAAGGATAATGCGAATACTAGTACTATAAATGAAGTTTAGTTAACACATTACCCACCGATAGCCTATTAATCAGCTTTTTGTTGCCGATGCTTACCGACCGATAGCCTGTTAATCGGCTTTTTATCGCCAACGCCTACCAACCGATTGCCTATTAATTGATTTTTTTTCGGGGCTACCTAAAAATAGCCTACCAATCGGTAGTCATGGCGATAAACAACTGCCATTTGCTATACCATCTGCATTTTATTATTATTACTGAGGTACATTGCTCACTTGCGTTAAGTGCATTGCTTCGCCAGGAAGAATCTGCGGCTGAGCGGCCGGTCGGACGTGCATATGCTGTATGCTGTTGAACCACAAGCGCTCGGTAAAGTGTTAAGATAGTTAGTACTTCTCCGTCACTTGCAAAACGAGGAAGCAATCGCGGTAACTCCATCTATACCTTAAGTTGGTTGACCTTAAATCGAAAACTAATACCTATGCTTACAAATCAGATGGTACAAATTGCCGCAAGGATCAGTGATGACGTCTGATAGATTTTTTGTCTCGTGACAGAGTCACACAAGTAAACCTGAGACCCATCCGCTTATCAACCATGCCTACCACAACCAACATTTCATTTTGTGACGTTAATTTTGTGTGATAATTTTACGGACTAGGATCCAAACATTACGCGGCAAGGGCGATCAAAACAATCACCATCTTCAAACGGATTTTAAAAAAAAGAAAATCCTGCATGTAGGCCATTTTTTGTGATTCCAAGACACATTCATGGGATATTAGCAAAACTTGAGCAACGCACCTGAGCCATAAAAAGATATTAAAAAAGAAAGAAAAAGAAAACATTACTTTAAGCATTCCAAAATTTCGGACAGAACTGTTGTTTTACTTTTTGATAAGCTTCATGTTTGCAAGATTTTTTCTTTTCTGATTTAAAGCAAACTGTATTCCATCATACACTAACGTTCAGTTTAATTTGGCAAGCCAAGGAAACTTCCCCAAATAATTGATTCCCTAGGAAACCACACTTTTTTATAGCAAAGTAGTGACATTTAATGTGCAGAATTTCGGACTCATTTATCAACATTTATAACGTGTTCTTATTCATAATAAATATATATATATATATATAGAGAGAGAGAGAGAGAGCCATTCCTTTCAGATCAGGCGGAGGGTGTCCTACACAGATTTTATTTTTTAAATTAGAGTAGTTACAACTAAGGGACATATAAAATATCGAAAAAGGAGTTTGCAAAAAAAAATTTTATTTCTCTAGTTACAGACTTTTAAAATTTGGAGCAAAAAAAAAATCAGAAAAACACTCACTTTTAAAATACATGCTGATGAAGAATTTTTTAATACGCTTTGTACGTTCAAGTAACACAGAATAGAAAACATCATCCAGAGCAAAGTCAAAATTTTGAGCAAAATACTCTGGTTTTCCATAACTTTAGTTGTGTTTGCAATACCGGAACAAAAATACAATACCGGTATTCGGCATTTTTTAAACATGATACCGAATTGCCGGTTTTCAAAAAAAAAAAAAAAAAGAATATTTGTTTCATCACATATTTTGTAACTTCATGCAAAACTAAATGTGTAAACCAAATGTATAAACTAAGGTATAAACTAAAATAATAGAAACAATTCCGTTATGAACAACTATAAAATAAAACACCAAATATTATAACCACATATTTATATTAAAAATAACATAATACTTTATGACATTTGCAACAAAAAATTAAGTTAAAGTATCCATTATGTTTTTATCTATTTATAACCTTATAAACATAAGGGATACTTTAATTTAAGTTTTAATCTATTTATGAGCTCATGCTGAAAAATTATTTGGTAACTCCATACTGCCCAACCAGGATACCATAGGTTATCATCGATCCCAAAATTCTGAAAGCTGTACTTTTTCTAATGCTGGCGCATTTCCAGAGCGTGAGAGAGACATCATGTGAGGTAATCTTGGATAGGAGACGCATCAAGTCATAGTGAGATACATCCAGGGAGATGAAGTGAATTTGGTGTTTAATTTCATCTGCTGCTGCTGTGACGTTAGCTGCAAATGATAAAGTAACCGTCACGAAAATAGCATCATTTAGAGTAAATAGGATATTGAGAAAGTCCATCGTACGGCGAGCTGTGAATGTCATGAAACCTTCAAAAAACATCGTTAAGACATTTACACATACGCAAAGAAATATTGGTCCCGAAACGACGTCATCAAACCTTGAAACAATGTCGGTGATATCATTATGATTTTTCAAAAATTTCCTAATTTGTTGCCGCCGAAAAAGAAGTTCTTTGTAACTTCTTAGTGCCTTTGTCAAAACCCAACAAGTAGCACAATAATATATTTCAAAGCTTTGCATTAATGCGTGTGGTAAAACAACCGAAAACAAATCAAAGAACCGAAGAAGCTTGATTAAATATTTATCCGTAACGACGAGTTCAAAAAAGGAATGATTGTGAACTTTAAACTCCTGTAGCAAAGTTAAGAAAGCTAAAACTATTGCTATTAAAAACACATAAACACATATTCCTCTAATGACAAATAAGCAACGTCTGAAATTTATATTGCCTGGAGCGTTGAAAATAAATACAGAACACAAGCTACTTGTGACATGGATGATACCAATTCGTTTCCTATAAATTGTTGCAACCAGTAGTAGCAAAATTATATGTTCAAAAATGAGTGGGAATTTATAAAAATTTGCACCCTCACTATATAAGCGGATGAAGAATTTTGTAATACGTTTCATACCGTTCAAGTAACAGAGAAAAGAAAACATCATCCATAGAGAAATGAGAATTTTGAAGAAAATTTTAATTTTCCAAGGATTTAGTTGCATTGGTATTCCGTACAGTCGCAAAAGTACAAATATTGGTCGAAAAAGACCATGGAATAAAATGTGTAAATAATTCATCATCATAGTTTAACTGAAAGGTTATGCGTTTCTTATTAGATATTAAACCCAGCTCAAAATACTCATGTTATTATGTTACTTAGATAATTCATTTTTGAAATTATATTTTTTTTGTAGCATATATTATTCGTAAATTTAATATGATGGATTCTCATAACAAAAGGAACAATTAAGAACTGATTTATGAAATGTTTTGTATGTTTTCGAGTTGCTGTAGAAACATCAATAGTGTCTAATACCTACTAAAAGATATATTTTTTAAACCAATAAGTTTATGTTAAAAGATGCATATTTTGTAAAAAAAAGTTATTGATGATGTAAGGATTACTTTATTTAATTAAATAAATGTGGTGTTCTAACTAAAGAAACAATGAGAGTGTTACTAAAGGCATAACGGGTCCTAATGACTTAATTTATTAGCACAAGGGTGAATACATAAGTGTACTGAAGGCCTTAAAATTCTGAGGATTGCTACAAAAAATCCTTGAAACATTTCAGTGTTATTAGCAGACCTTAGACTTTTATTTACTAAGAAAATAACTGTTTACCGCGACCAAATAGTCAAGAGAGAACCTCAGAATCTTATTAGTTCACATTTTATTTAGGCGGAAACACCTAACTAACATATCAAAGATATTAGAAAAGGTAAAATTTATTAGTTTTTTTTTTTTTTTTAACTACAACATCCCACAAGACAGATGAAATATTTTAAATACCATTTATTCCTTGTTTCCAGTTACCCTCCTTGACCAAACTAAAGATAATACTAGACTTACCCGTTAGGGTTACATTTAACTGTCAGCTAACGTGTGTGGCTGCCCGGAATACCTTTCATCCATGTAGTATTGAGAGCGCCTGTCTCTGTCAATTTTTACCTTCGAACAAAGAGCATGCCACCTAGCAGATTTTGAATTGAAAATACGAGACCATGCAGCATGCATTTTATTAAGACAATGAACAGCCGACCGCCTGCGAAATAAATCGTATTTTGATGATACACAGCATTGGGTTTACAGGTGATACGAGGTGGCTATCACGTTTGGTTGCATCTTTCATCACAGGGGCACACATGGTGGCAGTGTACTGGTGGTGAACTCTTGAGACAGCCTAATATTTAACGTATAATTAAAGTAAATTTGAAATATATAACAAAATTTAACAAATGAGAAAAGTACATAAATAAAAGGCACACACACATCACATACAGAACCGTTAAAAAAATATAGAAATAATTAGATTACACAAGTACTTTTAATATGTAATTAAATAATGTTATTTACTTATTTATTTATTTTGTGAGATAGCAAAGAAAAAATATGAACTAGTTCGGGAGACTGCACACGAAAAGTTGTTAGTGAAAGTTTGGGCCATGACATTAACCACTCATGCAAAACATATCATTTTAATATCAGGGTTATCCCTTATATTTTGATTTATTTATGAACTGATGGTGAAAAATTAGCTAGCAATTCCATACTGCCCAACCAAGATACCATAGGTTATCATCAATCCCAAAATGCTAAACGCTGAACTTTTTCTAATGCTGACGCATTTACAGAGCGTGAGAGAGACATCATGTGAGGTAATCTTGGATAGGAGGCGCATCGAATCATAGTGAGATACATCCAGGGAGATGAAGTGAATTTTGTGTTTAATTTCATCTACTGCTGATGTGACTTTAGCTGCAAATGATAAAGTAACCGTCACGAAAATAACATCATTTAGAGTAAATAACATACTGAGAAAATTCATCTCACGGTGAGCGGTGAATATCATGAAACCTTCAAAAAACATCGCTAAGACATTAACAGATACGCAAAGAAATATTGGTCCCGATACGACGTCATCAAATCTTGAAACAATGTCGGTGATGTCATTATGAGTTTTCAAAAGTTTCCTAATTTGTTGCTGCCGAAAAAGAAGTTCTTTGTAACCTCCTAGTGTCTTTGTCAAAACCCAACAAGTAGTACAATAATATATTTCCAAGGTTTGCATAAAAGCGTGTGGTAAAATGATTCAAAAATAATCAAAGAACAGAACAAGCTTGATTAAATACTCGTCAGTTATTAAAATTTTTAAAAAGGAATATTTGTTCACACCAAAACTATTTAACACCGCTGAAAAAGATAAAACTATTGCTGCTAAAAACACATAACCACATATTCCTCTTATGACGATTAAGCAACGTCTGAAGTTCGTATTACTTGGAGCGTTCGAAAAAAATACGAAACTTAAGTTACTTGTGATCTCGATGATAAGAATTCGCTTCCTATAAATTGTTGCAACCAGCAGTAGCAACATAATATGTTCAAAAATGAGTGGAAATTCATAAAATTTTACGTCCTCGCTACAAAAGCTAATGAAGAATTTTATAACACGGTTCACACCGTTCAAGTAACACAGAAAAGAAAATATCATCCATAGAAAAATGAGAATTTTGAAGAAAATTTTAACTTTCCAAAGATTTTGTTTCACTGGTATTCCGTACAGTTGCAAAAGCACAAATATAGGTCGAAATAAGTGATGGAATAAAACGTGAAAATGATTCTTCATCATAGTTTCCCTTTAAAAGTCATGCGTATTTTATGAGATTTTAAACATTGCGCAAAATACTCACGTATTTTCTTAGGCAATTCGGTTTTGAACTTTTTTTGCATCAAATATTATTAATAAGCACAATATGATGAATTATCATATCAAAAGAAACATTTTCAAAATCATTTATGAAATGATTTGTATATTTTTGAGTTACTGTAGCAACATCAATGTAGTCTAATATCTACTAAAGGTGATTTTTCTAAATATTATCTTCAAAACCAATAACAGTTTCACTTTCATTTTATTCCAGAACCTTAAATTACGATAACAACTAAAGTTTATGAAAAAGTTTTCAGTGCTTGTGTTAATCAAATACACATATTCAATGAAGAGAAGTGAACAATTTTTCTTGTCATGTCATTTATTTGCTTTTTATGACACAATAGCACTCATGCGAAATTTAAAAACGTTATTTGAAACCAATATGTTCAGTTAAAAAAAGTATTTATTTTTATTTATGGGAATGTTTTTATTTATTTATAGTCAAACAAATGTACATAATTATGATGTCTTAATAAATAATACATTCACGAAATAAAATTTTAATCCCGTTTGTATTAGTTGCATTTTTTGTGCAAAAAAGTTATTGATGAGGTAAGAATTATTTTATTCATTTATATTAAATGTTGTTCTAATCCAAGAAACAACGTGAGTGCTACTAAATGCATAATGATCCATAGTTTCTTAGATTATGAGCACAAGGCTGAATAGATAACTGAACTGAAGACCTTAAAATTCTTAAGATTAATACAAAAAATATTTTAAACATTTCAGCCTTATCTGCAGACCCTAGACTTTTACCTTCTAAAACGTTAACTGTAAACAACCACCATATGGTCAAGAGAGAATCTTAGAATCCAATTAAGTTTAAATTTTCTTCAGGCGGAAACATATAACTAGCATATCAAAGATATTACAGAAGGTGACATTAGTAAAAAAAAAAAAAAAACCTGTTTACTAGCACCCCACAAGACAAAAGAAATATTTTGGCTGGCAACATAAAATCGTTTTTGTCTGCAATCACTTTGGGGGCTGCACGGACTACCTTTCAGCCTCGTGGTTTTTAAAGGCAGAGCCCCGGTTTCTGTCGATTTTTACTTTGCGTACAAAAGTGCAGGCTGCCTAAAAATACTCTCTGGGCCCTTCTGCCTTTTTAGTGCTCTTTCTTCCTCCTCCATAAAAGACCCCAGGCTTTTATTTACAAAAAAATGAGCTGTTTAAAGCGACCAAATGTTCAAGAGAGAGCCTCGGAGTCTTATAAAGTTTAAATTTTCTTTAGGCGGAAACACCTAACATATCAAAGATATCAGAGAAGATGAAATTTTTAAAAAAATAATAATATTTTACTTGCTTCGCACAAGACAAGTGAACTATTATAAATCCCTTACTTCGTGTTTGTAGAAGATAGAGAGGTTTACATTTATTCCATATTCCAATTACCCTTCCTGACCAAACTAAAGATAAAAATAAATTATTGTTAGGGTTGCATTTGGTTTGAATATAAAATTATTTTGCCTACAATCACGTTAGGGGCTACTCGGACTACCCTCCAGGCTTGGGGTTTTAAAAGGCAGAACCCCGTTTCTGTCGATTTCTACCTTGCGTACAAAGGAAAACGCTGACGAGCAGATTTTGAATTGAAAATACGATACCTTGCAGCATGCATCTTATTAAGAGAATGAACAGCCGACCGCCCGCGAAATGTGAAACAGAGTGAAAAGAATCTTATTTTGATTATAGACAGCATTAGGTTTTCAGGTGATACTAGGTGGCTTCAGCTTTAACCACAGGGGTACACATGGTGGACAGTGTCCTGGTGGTGTACTTTTGGGGCAGCACAATATTTAACGTAATTCTTTGATAACTAACGTAAATTTGAAATGCATAACAAAACTGAACTAACATATCACTAACATGCTAGAAAAAAATGAAACACACACAGACATCATAGAGAATTGTTTAGAAAATATAGAAATTATTACATTACACAAGTTTTTTATCACGTAATTGAATAAAGTTATTTATTTATTTTTTTGTGAGAAAGCAAAGGACATATAACTACTAGTTTTGAGACTGCACACAAAAAGTTGTTAGCAAAAGTTTAGATAATGACATTAACCACTTATGTGGAGTATATCCTTTAAATATCAAGATTATCCCTTATGTTTTGATCAATTTATGAACTGATCATGAAAAATTAGCTGGAAACTCCATACTGCCCAACCATGATACCATAGGTTATCATCAATCCCAAAATGCTAAACGCTGTACTTTTTCTAATGCTCACACATTTCCAGAGTGTAAGAGAGACATCATGTGAGGTAATCTTGGATAGGAGACGCAGTGACTCATAGTGAGATACATCCAGGGACATGAAGTGAATTTGGTGTTTAATCTCATCTGCTGCTGTTCTGACTTTAGCTGCAAATGATAAAGTAACCGTCACTAAAACAGCATCATTTAGAGTAAATAAGATACTGATAAAGTCCATCGAACGGCGTACGGAATTAAATATCATAAAACCTTCCACAAAGGCAGTCAAGACATTTGCAGATATACAAAGAAATATTTGTCCCGAAACGACGTCGTCAAACCTTGAAACAATGTCAGTGATATCATTATGATTTTTCAAGAGTGTCCCGATGTCTTGTCGTTGAAGAAGAAGTTCTTTGTACCCCTTTAATGCCTTCGTCAAAACCCAACACATAGTACAATAATATATTTCAAAGCTTTGCATAAAAGCGTGAGGTAAAACAATGGAAAAATAATCAAAGAATCGAACAAGCTTGATTAAATATTTTTCAGTTACGACGAGTTCAAAAAAAGAATGATTGTGAACTTTAAAGTCATGCAACAAAGTTAAGAAAGTTAAAACTATAGCCGTTAAAAACACATAACCACATATTCCTCTTATGACCAATAAGTAAGTTCTGAAATTCGTTTTACTTGGAGCGTTGGAAAATAATACAAAAGATAAGCTACTTGTGACATCGATGATACCATTTCGCTTCCTAAAAATTGTTGCAACCAGCAGTAACAAAATAATATGTTCAAAAATGAGTGGAAATTCATAAAAATGTACACCCTGACTACATAAGCGGATGAAGAATTTTAAAACACGTTTCATACCGTTCAAGTAACAGAGAAACGAAAATATCATCCATAGAGACATGAGAATTTTGAAGAAAATTTTAATTTTCCAAAGATTTAGTTGCATTGGTATTCCGTACAGTCGCAAAAGCACGAATATTGGTCGAAATAGGCCATGGAATAAAACGTGAAAATGATTCTTCATCATAGTTTCGTTGAAAGGTTATGCGTATTTTATTAGCTAGTAAACTCAGCGCAAAGTACTCATATCATTCTGTTTGTTAGATAATTCATTTTTGAATTTTTTTTTTGTAGAAAATATCAATAAACTTAAGATGATGAATTCTCATAACAAAAGAAACAATTAAAAAATGATTTATGAAATGTTTTGTATGTTTTCTAGTTACTGTAGAAACATCGATATTACCCATGCTTAATACCTACTAGAAGAGATTTTTTAAAAACCAATAACAGTTCGCTTTCATTTTGTCTCAGAGCCCTAAATTATGATAACAACTAAAGTTTATGAAGAAGAAAAGTTACTCGTTTTATGTGTTTGTGTTTATGAAATACACATTCGCGTTGTTTACTTGGTAATGGTGACACAATAGCACTTATGCGAAGTTAAAAAAATTTAACTAAAACCAATATGATCAGTTTAATAAGTATTTATTTTTATTTATGGCAATAAGGATCCCTTTATTGCCATGTTGTTATTTCTGTACAGTCAACCAATTAAACAGAGTTACGATGTTTTAGTAAATAATACATTTATCACATAAAACGTTAATACTGTTTGTATCTCTTGCATTCTTTGTACAAAAATTATTGATGTGATAAGAATTATATTTTATTTAACTATATAAAGTAGTTTTCATCTGTCGAAAGCAAGGCTGAACTTAATCCAGTTAGTTAACTGTTACGGATCAAGCTGTTTCATTTCTGGAAACATCAAAAGAAAAGACGTCGCAATTTTTCCGCCGCTAGTGGCGCTAGTGCCCGACCAAGAAAAGTTTGTTCACATCATTTTAAAGCCTCTTTATTTTGCTAATACGACGTCCTTTCCTGATTTCCGAAAACGTTCAGAAGAATATTTTTAGTGGAAACTCGTCCTATATCTGTTTTGAATGTAATTTTTAAAGATTTTTGCAGGTAAATTAATTTTATCTAATGAAAATGAGGTACTTTTTCGTTTCGGGGAGGCTGGCTATGGTTATTTTTCTTGATTTTCGCCAAATCCAACTACTTTACCATTTTGGGTTGCGGTTGGCGACGTTTCAATATTTTTCCAAAAAACAAACTCCAGACACAAAACAAATTAATTTAGCAAAAAAAGAAAAGAAAGTCATCACCAGCACCCCCCAAAACGGAAAAATACCGAAAGTTTATCTTGTTTCAGTAGTAATTACATTCTTAACTCTGAAAAAAAGTTAAATTTAATGATATTCGACTTTTGATTTATAGTCCGTATGTGTGTGTTTTTTAATGCATTTGTAGGAATTTTATTATTTCTTTTGTGAAGAAATAAATGCTTAGAATAAAATAGTTGTGCTTTATTCACCTTTTCCAGCCATATTTTTTTTAATTAACAAAATAGCAAATTACCCAGTCAACTTGTAACATAAGATTTATTAAGCATATTTTATATGTTTAATGAACTATATATATTTACAGAAGTAAGCAATATAGTAATAAATGAATTTGAGTACTTATCTTGAATTGGTTTAAAATTAATAATTGACGACATTAGAATTTCTCAAATTTTTAACTGAGCTTTTTTAGTCATAATTACTACTGAAGCAAGCGCTGGCTGGCGGTGGTTAATTTTTTTTTCTCAAATCAATTACGCCAAATCAATAATCTGATTCTTATCTGTTATAAAGAAGCCTCAAAGTTGAATAGGTGGCGCTGAGTGCCGACTAGAGATGTGGGTTTTCCGGAAAATTTTCTGGTAAATTTTCGGTTCATCTTTAAATTCTTATGTACGATATCAGTGGTTCCCAACCTATGGGGTCGTGAGGCGTTCCTTGTGGAGTCGCGACATTATTTCAATATAGTGGAACCCCGCCATTCGTCCGCCTCGTTATTCGTTCAACTCGTTATTCGTCCAATTTGTTCAAGTAAAATTCAACGCGCCATTCGCACGCTTGTCTCGCGATTCGGACGGCTCCAGGCGCCAGGGTTGCCAGTTTGACTTTTTTAAAGAAAAATAATTGAGAAATTATGCTCTTTTTGAACTCGCCTGGAAATAATTTGTTTGGCGTTTTGGAGTTTTTTAAGAAATTTTAATACTTTTTGACATTTTACTGACAATTTTTACTTTCTAGGGGGGTGGGGGGCAGCAAGAGAAAGTGGTTGAAGAACGTTTTTCTTCTGGGGAGGAAAGTAGTAAGGAAACCATTTCCTTGCAGAAATGAAAGAGCTGTGTTACCACTGGGAGAAAACACAGAGAGTGGTGAAAAAATAGCATCCTAACACTGTTGTGGTCAACAGGAGTTTATTAACTTGTTCAACAACAATGTTATTGACCATTTTTTAAAAAAAGCTGAACAATCGTCAAAGGCAGACAACATTGGACAGGTTTTTAGGGAAAGAAACCCAAGATTTGTCTAGTGCAAAAAGAAAGAACAGCAGAAAGGGAGAAAACACCTGAAGGGATGTTACCTGATGTTTTTATGGAAGGTGACTCTTCTTCCAAACAGGAACATCAACATTTCTCTTCCTCCTATCAAAATTCCACTTGTGCCATCAGCTTATCACAGTACATGCAAAGTGCAATTAACTTTTTATTTATGTATAATTTCATGTACAGTATTTCTGTACATTTGTTTTTCATAGGTTTAAATGAGCAACCATCTGTGGGACTGGAATGGATTAATCCAATTTACATTGTATCTTATGTGATAAAATAAATTGCCATTCGTACCAATCGCCATTCGAACTGTCTTTTGGAACGGATTGTATGCGAATAGCGAGGTTCTACTGTATTAACATTCACAATACTATTACGTTTTAAAATTATTTCATGAACAAAAATTTTAGCACTGACAATTGACTCTTAAACAGCAGAATCACTCAAGTTCCATAACATCCAAACTTTCTAGACCACTCTCAGATACAGAGATTATGGACAGATCCAGGTTAGAATGGCAACTACTCAAAGAACCTGTTTCAATGTCAGTGTGTTGCTCAATGTCAGTAGTACATTTTGCTCGTAGTTTGAACCAGGGTTCACACTGGGGAAAAATACAGGGTGGGATTTCCCACCTTGACCAAAATTTTAATAGGGGTTTTTAAAATTTAAGTGGGAACTTTTCTTTTTGTTTGTGTTTACTAAAATGTATTCGGACAATTACTAAATTTTCCGAACATGATCATATACAGACTATGTAATAAAAGATGATTAATCTATGCTCAGCAAAGAAATAATAAACCTTAACAAGGTTCACAAAAATCGGATCCTTCGCAAAATTCACGATCGAAAAAATAAGTGCTTAATAAAATTTTAAGCATGAAAAAGATCCCTTAATCAACCAAATTCTTTTTTGTATGATTTTTACAAAAAAATCCTAAAAATTATTTTTATATTTCCCCTATTTTTTCTGATAATATGTCATTTTATCTATTGATGTTTTTCAAGGAAAACAGTATATTTTAGAAACCAGCCTTAAATGATTCTTTTAAATTTGTAAATGCATTGTTTCAAGCATGGTGCGAAAATTCAAAACAAATATTTTGAAATAAATGATATTTCGTATTCCTATGCGAGAATAATTCGTTTTTACAATCGCGACTTTTGCGAAGAATTTGATTTTACTATCGTGATTTTTTTGGAAAGGTTCGGGTTTGAGTTTTTTAAAAATTATTACTTTTATTCTATGTGAAAAGGATTCAAATTTTACTGTTTGATTTCTAGAAACCTTATTACATTCAATATTTTTAAATGAGCTCGAATTTCCACGCGCTCAATTATTTGAAAAATTCATGCATATGGATTTCTGACTTTTACACTTTCCTAATAATAGTCATTTTAATAGATATTTTGATGGTTGGTTAAACACAGGCTGAAGTGTTAATCCATTATAAAGTATGCTAATGGGCGTTGTTACTTTCATATGGATCTTTTTTTCGATCCTGATTTTATGGAAAGATTAATTTTTTGCGATCGTAAATTCTGAAACGAATCCCTTCTAGAACATAAATAAAATGCCCTTTTGGAGAAGAAGATTATTTTAAAAAGTGTATGTATTCCACCTTTTTGCTCTAAAGTCAACATTAGAAATAATTGGTTGTCTAGTGGTTTGAAATTGGTTTACCTCTCCCCCCCTGGCTTTTCAGTGACCAAGGAAGATTCCCTTTTCCCACTCCTTTTGATTTTGTCCTCTATGAATAGAATGAATGAAGATAAGTTTGCATTCCCAAAGGCCTTAAATTTTCGAATAGTCCGAAAAAGAAGTTGTCAATCTTTGCCCCATGTTGTTTTATATGATAAATAGGGTTCCTAGATTCTTCTTTTCATTAATAGGGATAAGATGGCAGTTGAAAACTAACATACTCCATCTAGTTTCTATTTAATTATCACAGGGTAGAATAGTAGTTTCGTTTCGCGATGTTTTGAACGTGTGTCCGCTAGTTGCGGGAACAGCGCGCAAGCGAACTTTTTTTGAGTGGGATTTCAAAAAATATTGCGGGAATCGCGCAATCGCACGGCCTAGTGCGAACCCTGGCTTTGAGCGTACCACTGTATTGCTCATTAACTGTAGATTTTGAGAAACAGATGCAAGTTTAGTTGTGCGTTCATTTGTTAATCTGTTCCCCTTTTTTGTCTTTATGTTGCTGAATGCCTTTCAATTGCGTGCGCAGGAAGCAGCTGTTGGGGAAACATTAAAAATCCTTGCAGCAACCCTAGATAATTCCCTTGCACTGCAATAGACTTTCCACCAAGTTGTTGAAGATACATTGGTTGCAGCTTTCCATAGGATATCTTTGCTCCAAATATTTTGTTTTGCACTTTATTCTGCTATATATGTCTTATTGTAGCCTCATTTGCACCAAGGGTGCTTTTAGAAACTTCAAATATGGTTTCCATTGCCAATATTAATTCATCTTCTGACAGACTTTGTCCACAGTATCGTGGGTATGTACTGGGTGGAAACAAAAATTGTATCTGTTAGTTAAAAAGCCTTTGCCAGATTTTTTTCTTTTTTGGTAAGCGGTGAAAAAGATATTAGCGCTTTTATTTTTTCATCATTTTTTAAAATGTAACAGTGACTGCTGAAACCTTTGGCGCATCTCCCTCTATCTGTTGTTTAGCTGCAGAAATTCGTACCAGTAAGCTATATGCAGTCTGAACTTGAACCCAAAAGATATCATTATCCAGTACGTGCTTCCTTACATTTGAAGGTATATGTGAGAGTTCGTCATCTATCACTGCACACTGGAAGCAGTTCTTTGTTCGCAACAAACTGTCAAAACATTTTGTTACTGAACCCCATATTGTTTCACCTGGCAAAATGCGTGCAACTTCTCTTCCATGTTCCTCTTTTTGAATTGCTTTTAGAGTTTGATTTGCTATGTGGTGATTATTAAATAATTTAACAATAATCTTGCATTTTGTTAATACGGTTTGAATAGAGTTCAAGGATATTACATCCTTTACGAGAAGATGTGCAAGACAACCAAATATGATTAAATGAGGATTTTTTTTTGCAGTGTCTGCCAAGTTGATTTCATATTATTTGCTTTATCAGTTAAAAGAGCCAATACTTTTGAAGGACCTACTCTATCAATGTCTGATGCTAAAACTTCTGCTATGTATTCCCCAGTATAACGAGAAGTTTTTGTGTGTACCGCTTTCAAAAATATGGGATCAGGTGTTTGATTTCACGAACTTTTTAAAACTGGACAATATTCTCTCTGGGCATTTCTGACATCGACCCAAGTGTCTTTTCATCCTTGTGGCATTATTAGCATATGTTTTGTCAATATTTACACTTACCAATAATTTTATTACCTTTCTGAACTTCAACAAAGTGCTTCCACACTTGTTTGTTTCTGGTTTGGCATTATTGCTGATAGAGATAAAGCATAGTAAAGAGCTTCTGAAATCAAAACTTATTGCTATTAATAAGATAGATTATGACCGAAGCTACAAATAGCGCCATCTGTTGGATTTTAATATCGCCTCACGGATTAGCTTTTGCACACACCACGACCAAAGGTTATTATTATAATTATTTTTTAGTGAATGTTATTTTATTATTTAAATTTAGGAATTGTGAAACGTTTTGTTATGATATAAAAATGAAGGAATATTCAAAACTGAAGTAAAGACGGTCAAACTAAACTTTTTAATTTTTAGCACCAAGTTGGAAAGAAATTCAGTATTTTTTGTTGAAATAAAGCTGAAATGTGTCAATAACAGAAAACATGAATAGTTTTATTGAGCCACACAAAAAATTTAGTGTAAAATATACTTTTTGAGATGGAAAATTTTCCGGAAAAGCATAGCGGAAAATTTTCCGTTTTGGAAAATTTTCCACCCTACATCTCTAGTGCCGACCCCTATTTTTGTCCCATCATTTATGGCGAAATGAGACAGCCTGATCCGTAATAGTTAACTAACTTGATCAAGTTCAGTATTGGTCGAACGAAACAATGTGGATGTTACTAAAGGCATAACGGTTCACAATGGCTTAGTTTATTAGCACAAGAATATTTACATAGCTGTGCTGAAGGCCTAAAAAATATTAGGATTGCTACAACAAATCGTCTAAACATTTCAGTTTTATCATCAGACCCCAGACTTTTTTTAGCTAAAAAACTAACTGTTTACAGTGACTAATTGAGTAAGAGAGCCTCAGAATCTTATTAAACTTAAGTTCTTTAGGCGAAACATTTGGCTAGCATATCAATGATATTGGAGGAATGAAATTGATTAAAAAAAATACTTTTTACTAGCAGCCCACAAGACAAATGGAATATTCTAAAGCACTTACTTCGTGTTTGCAGCTGCTGTAGGGGTTTACATTTATTTACATTTCTTTATTACATTT
Organism: Octonoba sinensis; assembly: GCA_038502835.1. Lineage (NCBI taxonomy): Eukaryota > Metazoa > Arthropoda > Arachnida > Araneae > Uloboridae > Octonoba > Octonoba sinensis. The sequence continues at coordinate 8,320,814 of CM076605.1, read as the reverse complement.
ATTCCATGTTTCCAATTACTTTTCGTGATCAAGCTGAAGATAAAAAAAGAGACTTACCGTTAGGGTTGTATTTGTCGGTTAACATAAAATATCTCTTGCCTGCAATCAAGTTAGCACGGACTGCTTTTCAGCCCGGTGGTTTTTAAAGGCAGAGCCCCGTTTTCTGTCGAGTTCTACCTTGCGTACAAAGGAGCACGCTGCTTAGATTTATTATTCTCTGGGCCCTACTGCGTTTTCAGTGCTCTTTCTTCGTCCACCATTAAACGATCGTTGTAGAGCCTGGTCAACTGAGATTTTTTCCAAACATATAATGAAAAAATATAGAAAGTTGAGGACAACAGTAACAACTTTTCTCCTTAGTGATGACCATAGCTCCATTAAACTGCTGAAGTGCACATATATAAAATATTTGTCAGTAATTACAAATTAAAAAAAAAGGATACTTTTTCATTTCAAAACCACTAAACAACGCTGATAAAGCAAAAATTACTGACATTAAACAAACAAAACCACATATTCCTCTTATGATAAATGAAAAATTTCTGAAAGTTATTTTGCTCGAGGCATTGGAAAAGGATACAGAACATAAGCTATTTGTCACGCCTACTGTATGAACTTGTTTCTTGTAAATGATTGCAACAAGCAGAAATTATATAGAATGTTCTAAAAAAAAGTGGAAACTCCCAAAAGATACTCATTTTATTATACAACAGATGAAGAACTTTTACGTTTTGAAAGAAAACATCATCCAAAGCAAAGTCAGAATTTTGAAATAAACTCTGATTTTCCATAACTTTAGTCGCATTGGTATCTCGTACAATTAGTGTTAGCAGTACCAGACCAAAAATACAATACCGGTATTCGGCAATTTTTCAAAAACAGAATGTTTGTTTCATTACATATTTTGTAACTTTATACAAAAATTAATGTATAAACCAAATGTAGAGTCTAAAGTATAAACTAAAATAATACAAAAAAATCTATTATTAACAAATACTTTACAATAAAGGACCAAATATTATAACCAAATGTTTATAATGCGAAAAGAAATATAACAATTTATGACATTGACAACAAAAAATAAGTTAAAGTATCCTTTATAAACATAAGGGATAGTTTAATTTAAGTTTTGATCTATTTATAAGCAGATGCTGAAAAATTATTTGGTAACCCCATACTGACCAACTATGATACCATAGGTTATCATCAATCCTAAAATACTAAACGCAGTACTTTTTCTAATGCTGACGCATTTCCAGAGCGTTAGGGAGATATCATGTGAAGTAATCTTGGATAGGAGACGTATTGACTCATAATGAGATACATCCAGGGACAGGAAGTGAATTTGGTGTTTAAGCTCATCAGCTGCTGCTTTGACTTTAGCCGCAAATGACAAAGTAGTTGTCAGAAAAGTAGCATCACTAAGAGTAAGTAAGATAATAAATATGTTCATTTTACGGTGAGCGGCGAATATCAAAAATCCTTCCAGAAATGCGGTCAAGACATTTGAACACACGCATAGAAACATTGGAAAAGAAACGACGTCATCAAACCTTGAAACAATGTCGGTGATATCATTATGATTTTTCAAAAGTGACCCCATTTGTTGCTGCCGAAGAAGAAGTTCCTTGTAGCCTTTTAGTGTCTTTGTCAAAACCAAACAAGTTGTGCAATAATATATTTCAAAGCTTTGCATAAAAGCATGTGGTAAAACCATGGAAAACAAATCAAAGAACAGAGCAAGTTTCATTAAATATTTGCCAGTTATTACAAATTCAAAAAAGGAATACTTAGTCAATTCAAAATTATTTAATACCACTGAGAAAGCTAAAACTATTGCCGTTAAAAACACATACCCACATATTCCTCTTATGACGAATAAACAACGTCTGAAATTTGTATTACTAGGAGTGTTGGGAAAAAATACAAAACATAAGCTACTGGTGACATCGATGATAAGAATTCGTTTCCTATAAATTGTTAAAACCAGCAGTAGCAGAAATATATGTTCAAAAATGAATGGAAATTCATAAAAATTTACACCCTGACTACATAAGCGGATGAAGAATTTTATAACACGTTTCACACCGTTCAAGTAACACAGAAAAGAAAATATCATCCATAGAAAAATGAGAATTTTGAAGAAAATTTTAACTTTCCAAAGATTTTGTTTCACTGGTATTCCGTACAGTTGCAAAAGCACAAATATAGGTCGAAATAGGTGATGGAATAAAACGTGAAAATGATTCTTCATCACAGTTTCCCTTTAAAAGTCATGCGTATTTTATGAGATTTTAAACATTGCGCAAAATACTCACGTATTTTCTTAGGCAATTCGGTTTTGAACTTTTTTTGCATCAAATATTATTAATAAACACAATATGATGAATTATCATATCAAAAGAACCATTTTCAAAATCATTTATGAAATGATTTGTATATTTTCGAGGTACTGTAGAAACGTCAATAGTAATACCAACTAAAGGAGATTTTTAAAAAATATTTTAAAAAACTAATAACAGTTTCACTTTAATTTTATTTCAGATCCTTAATTTACGATAACAACTAAAGTTTATGAAAAATTTTCAGTGCTTGTGTTAATCAAACACACATATTCAATGAAGAAATGTAATCATTTTTTGTTGTCATGTTGTTCACTTGCTTATACAACGATAACACGATAGCACTCATGCGAAGTTTAAAGAAGTTAATTGAAACTAGGCTTTTAAAATAGATTTATCATTCATCTAATATCGCGATACAGCGATAATTCGATTTAACACTGATTTCATTTTTTTTAACATGTTGAGCAATAGTTGAAATTTTAAAAGTTATCTGCATGAAATTAAAACATCCATCGCTATTTGAAAAAATAACCTGTATAAATCAGTCAGTTAACTGAAATAATAATAAATAAATAAATAAAAACTTAAATTATGAAGTGGAGCTACAAAATTTTCTCAGAAATTGAACAAAATAAAATAACTAACAGTAATTCCTATGCTTCGAAAATAATCAAATAAAACCATTATGAATTTTAATATAAATAAAAGTGAGCACTCAATAAAAAAACAATTCAAACATGAACTTTACAATTTCAATTTATTTTAGCGTAGTAATGCATTCACATGCTATGAATTATATATATTTTTTAGGACACATAAAATAAAATTCCCTTAAAACTAAAAATTCTTCAAAAATGAATTATAATGTGTTGAAAACAACCGAAGAAAGAAATTAATAAAAACAAAATAAAGTAATCAAATACTACTAAAATAATAAAAAATAAAAAAGAACAAACAAAACAAAAATTAAAACTAAGTGCATCTAACTTTAATGAAAATTTTCTTAATTAAAAAAATAGGTTCAATTATTAAACTTCTTTCAATCTTTCGTATCGAAAATTTTCAACGGAAGTTCTACTTTCTATTTTGCGAAAACAGTTAAGCTAGAATCTAAAATCTGAGCGATAATTCAAAATCGAAACACGGCAATATCATTACAAAATCCAAATAAGATTTGTGTTCACGGAAAAGGAAGTAGAATGCCTAAGATTTTAACTAGGTACGTGTAGCAAAAAATCGGACTGACTTAGAAGCGTGGTTGTCGAGACGCTCCAGTATGATTCCATAATATCTAATATATAATATCCTGCTAGCAAAAACTGCGACAATTTAGTCGCGAAAGCCGCCCATTATTAGCTAGTATTAGCTATTGTGGCTATTTTGGCTCACATGGCTAGGAAATATTTTAAATCATTGGCCATTTTTACTCAAAATAATATAAAATCCTAAAAATTAAAGTAAAAATGAAGCATAAACCAAAAAATCATTTTATATTTATCTGAAAATTACATGGAATGGGAAGAATGTCATAAATATTAGAGCTTATATAGAATTACAGTTAAAATTTTCAAAAATATTTGGAGGACAATACAGTGATCATACAAGTCGGTTCTTTTAGACTAATTTTAAGTATTGTTTAGACAATTTCCATTCAAGTTTCATTGGCGATTCCGGGTTAAATTTTGAATTTAATTGCCAACGCTAGCTTTATTTCCTTAATTTGATTAGCATCGAACTGCGTTAAATCGAATGATGGTAATTTTTTTACGGCTGAAAAATTTCGTTAAAAAGTTAAATATATAAATAGGATCGGCGATATTAGCTTTAAATCGATATTTTGTTTTATATCGATATAGCTCCCAGTCCAAATTGAGACGAATACGTTCAGTTTAATTCTATTCCTTTGATTCCGTCTATTGCTAATTATGCGCGTTTCTATGCTTTACCTAAGGTACACAAAGCAGGTATTCCTTTTAGACCAAGTATTTCCAATATTGGCACTGCCTCTTATAAACTTTCCAAATACAGTGAAACCCCGTTAAAACGCGGGTGTCGGGATACATGTTTGGCACACGCGTTATAACATAACCACGGTATATTAAAACTATACCGCGGAACCATATTCACGAAATAATACTCGCTTTAGTAGCATCATTTTTAACTTCATCAATTACTCGTTACTTTTTTTCTATAGTATAATTTCTCTTTTCTTCTTTGCGGCCATTTTATTCATTGTAATTGCTGTGCAACAAGCACACATCTCGGCTGCGCAATCAGTCTATCGAGCAATAGGTTATAAACTGTGTTCCGATAAAAAAGGTGATTAAAAATCGCTTTATGTTATCAGCATGGGATTGTGAAGGGGGAGAGGTCTTAAGAGAAAAATTAGATTTGGAAGGGGAGGAACGCACTTCTCACTGGGGAATATGTTTACTTTTCAAGAATGCTAAAAAATCTGGAATACAAAGATTAAAAGCACCATAAAGGAAGTTACACACGCATAACTAGATTACTGAAAATGGAATAGTTAAGCATTGAACTGAACAGTCCCTGACAGATTGAACTACGCCCATGTCAAGAGAAACAAGTCAGGGCGATTGCACCCGATTTTGAAATCAAGCTATATGTTCTAGGTTGAAAGACAGAAAAAACATGAAAAAAGATGTAAAATCATGCCTATCACAATAGGGCTTTATCTGTTAGTATTTCTGGTGGGGGGGGGGGATGGGTGCCCTTAGGCTAGAATATTTGTGTGCTCATGATGGCTTCATTTACAATAGTAAATAAGGAATCACCTTTAAATGGTAATGATACAGGGTGGTTTAAACGGCGGGGGACATGATAGTCACCGCGGTATATCAGATTCCGCGGTATAAAGGGGTTTTTCTGTATTTAGTTTCTGTGTTTTCTCCACTTAGCAGTCAGAATTTTTTCACTGTAAAGAATTTCACCGATTTTGTTAAGAAACTACACAACTTCCTTTCGCAGATGATTGTTTTGTCCTAAAGGACAGTAACTTGTTAGGTATTGATGATGCTCCTTCTGTTATGAATTCCATCGATCCCTATATCCAGTTTTCCTGTCAGAAAGAACTTAATAGTAGCCTCGCGTTTCTTGATGTTTTGATTTCTCGGAGTGAGTCTGGTTTCACTACTTCTGTCTATCTAAAACCTTTCTTTGTTTCTTTACCTCCTCCCATACTGTCGTTTCATCCTTCCAACAAAAAATATTCTGCTTTTAATACTCTCGTCCATCGTGCGATTAATATTTGCTCTTCTCCTGAGCTCCTCAAGACTAAACTTAACTATCTGAGAGCTGTAGCTGTTGAAAGAGGGTTTTCTCACTCTTTAATTGATTCTATATATAACAAACTTTCTAAAAACCCTTCTATTTCCAATGATGTGGGTTCTAGAAAGAATTTGGTTGTGTTACAATTCTTTCATTCTATCAGTTTTCGTATTACTAAAATCCTAAAACGGTTTCAATTTCAAGTCGTTTTCGCCCCTAGTAACAAACTTTCCGTCTTGTCTCTTAAAGATCCTGTTGATCAACTAAACACTTAGGGTATTTACAAAATTAGTTGCCGTTGCGGCCTTTCTTACATTGGACAGACAAAACGTGCTCTGAAAATTCGGTTAAATGAGCACAAAGGTTATGTTCAAAAGGAAGAGTTAAATAAGTCTAGTATTGCTCAACATTGTTAGAATTCCACCTACTCTTTTGATTTCAATTTTGGGAAAATTATTCAAAAATGTTGATCCCCTTTAGAGCTTGAATTTGTGGAAGCTTATCATATTAACATGAATAGTTCTAATTTGGTTAATAATTATTCCTCAACTCCATACTTTTTACAGGTCTGGAATAATTTCCTTTAATTTGTTGCTTTAATTTTGGCTCTCTTTTTCCCTTTTTGGTTCCCCCTCCTCCTTTCTTTACATGTGTACTTGTTTTTTGCATTTTAATTCTGGTTCTTTCTCTACTTATTTCTAGTTCCACTCTTGTTCTTGATATTTTATTTTAATGTTTTTGCTTTTTTAATCTATTTTCGCATTTTTATGCATGCTGTGGTCTTTTTTGCTTTGTTGTATTTGATATTCCCTTTTTAATAATAATTTAACTTTGTGCAAGTAAACAGTAAGAGAAATATAATTACACGTTAATTTAATTTAATTTTTGAGTTTTAATGCTCATTTGTGCTTTAAATTAACGTGTAATTATATTTCTATTACTATTCCCTTTTTATTTTTTGTACTTTCAACTGGGTTCGTTTGGTGCCTTCCCGGTTACTTCTACTTCCACTTCCACGCTGCCTTTATTCTCATTGGTTTGCACCTAAATTTTAGGATATATAAGCAGTGATTTTGTTGTTTTGTCTGTCTAATTTGGATGTTTTTGCAACTAGAAGCTCCACTATTGCATTGAAAAAGGGATTTCAAGCAATTCCGAAACATATGTCTGCATTTTAATGCTTATTTGGGCTTAAATTACGTGCAATTATTTTTTAGTTTAAATAAGTATCCATTTATATATGGCAATAAGGGGAAATGTTGTTATTTCTATACAGTCAATGAATTGCACAGTATTACACTCTCAGAAACGCGGGCACGAATTGCACAGTATTACGCTCTTACGAAACTTTCGTCATATTTGACGAAATGGCTTCGTGAAAAATGCTCCGAGTAAACCTTTCGTCAAACTGGCGAAATTTGTGTTGTAACTTTTTTAAGTCATGTGATCGCGCGACGAAAAAATCGTTGTAAATGAGGAAATTTACTTAACGATTGAAGAATCGCCGAATTAGAAAGTTCTATTTCTGAGAGCGTACGATGTTTTAATAAATAATACATTCATCACATAAAAATTTAATGCTGTTTGTATCTGTTACAATTTTTTTTGTACAAAAAAGCCATTGAGGTGGTAAGAATTATTTTAATTAATTAAAGAAAACGTGGTGATCTAATGAAAGGAACAATATGGGTGTTGCTAAAGGAATAACAGTTCATAATGACTCAATTTATTACCACATGGATAAATACATAACTGTACTGAATGCCTTAATATTCTTAGGACTACTGCGCCAAATAGTCCTATCAGTTGACCCCAAACTTTTATTTGCTAAAACATTACCTGCTTGCAGCGACCAAATGTTAAAGAGAGAACCTTATAATCTTATTAGGTTTAAATTTTCTTCAGATGGTAACACCTAAGTATCATATCAACGATATCAGAGAAGATGAAATTTATAAAAAAACATTCGTTTTACTAGCATCCCACAAGACGAATGAATGTTTTAAATAACATACTACGTGTTTGTAGATGCTGGAGAGGTCAATTTCTAACTTCGTACAAACAAGCACGCTGCCTAGCAGGTTCTGAATTGAAAATACAAGTCCTTGCAGCGTGCATCTTATTAAGAAAATGAACAGCCGACCGACCACGAAATGTAAAACAAAGCGAATTAAATCGTATTTTGATGATACACGGAATTAGGTTTACAGGCAATAAGAATCACGTTTGTTTGTATCTTTCATCACAGAGGTACACATGGAGGACAGTGTACTGGTGGAAGACACTTAAGGCAGGCTAATATTCAACGTGTTTCTTTTAAAATTCAAGTAGCTTTGAAATGTATAACAGAACTTAACTCACATATCACGAACACACGAGAAAAAAAAATAAATAAAACACACACATTTCACATACAGAACTGTTTAAAAAATATAGAAATTATTAGATTACACAAGTTTTTTTATTGCGTAATTAAACAATGTTATTTATTTATTTATTTATTTTGTGAGAAAGCAAACGACGTATAACTACTAGTTTCAGAGACTGCACAACGAAAAGTTATCAAAAGTTTAGTCCATGACATTAACCATTCATTGCAAAGCGTATCATTTTAATATTATTGTAATCCCTTATGCTTAGATCTATTTATGAACTGAAGGTGAAAAATTAGCTGGTAGCTTCATACTCCTATGATACCATAGGTTATCATCAATCCCAAAATGCTAACGCTGTACTTTTTCTGATGCTGACGCATTTCCAGAGCGTGAGGGAGACATCATGTGAGGTAATCTTGGATAAGAGACGAATCGACTCATAGTGAGATACGTCCAGGGACATGAAGTGAATTTGATGCTTAATTTCATCTGCTGCTGCTGTGACTTTAGCTGCAAATGATAAAGCAAACGTCACGAAAACAGCATCATTTAGAGTAAATAAGATACTGAGAAAGTTAGTCGTACGGCGAGCGGTGAATATCATGAAACCTTGAAAAAACATCGTTAAGACATTTACAGATACGCAAAGAAATATTGGTCCTGAACTGACGCCATCAAACCTTGAAACAATTTCGGTGATTTCATTATGATATTTCAAGAGTTTACAAATTTGTTGCTGCCGAAAAAGAAGTTCTTTGTAACCTCCTATTGCCTTTGTCAAAACCCAACAAGTAACACAATAATATATTTCCAAGCTTTGCATAAAAGCGTGTGGTAAAACAACCGAAAAATAATCAAAGAACCGAACAAGATTGACTAAATATTTTTCAGTTATCACAAATTCAAAAAAGGAGTACTTGTTTAATTCAAAACTATTTAACACCACTGAAAAAGCAAAAATTACTGCCGTTAAAATCACATACCCGCATATTCCTCTTATCACAAATAAGCAACGTCTGAAATTCATTCTGCTTGAGGCATTGTAAAAGGATACAGAACACAAGCTACTTGTGACATCGATGATACCATTTCGTTTCCTATAAATTGTTGCAACCAGAAGCAGCAAAATAAAATGTTCAAAATGAGTGGAAATTTATAAAAATGTGCTCCTTCACTATATAAGCGGATAGTGAATTTTATAATACGCTTCACACCGTTCAAGTAACACAGAAAAGAAAATATAATCCATAGAGGAATGGTAATTTTGAAGAGAACTTTACTTTTCCAAAGCATTAGTTGCATTGTTATTCCGTACATCTGAAAAAGTAGAAAATAGGTCGAAATAGACCATGGAATGAAACGTGCAAATGATTCTTCGTCATAGTTTCCCTGAAAGGTTATGCGTATTTTTTTAGATAGTAAACCCAGCGCTAAATACTCATGACATTCTGTTTCTTACATAATTCTTTTTTGAAATTATTTTTTTTGTAGCACATATTCATAAACTCAATATGATGGATTCTCATAACAAAAGAAACAATTAATAAATGATTTGTATGTTTTCGAGTTACTGTAGAAACATCAATATTATCTAATACCTACTAAAGGAGATTTTCTAAAAAACAATAGCAGTTTCACTTTTATTTTATTTCAGGACCCTAAATTACGATAACACCTAAAGTTTATGAAAAAGAAAACTTGCTCGTTTCCAGTGCTTGTGTTTATCAAATGCACATTCAATGAAGAAAAGTGGTCACTTTTTTTGGTTTCGCGTTACAATGGAGCAATAGAATATTATGGCAATAGGGGATATCTTATTATTTCTTTATAGTGCACCAATTTTACAGAATTGCGTTGTTTTAATACATTCATCGTCCCGCAATGGACCAGTCAGTAGAAGCTCGGTTCCCGCAGAACACCGAAGGTGTTCAACATCGACTTAGGTCAGTGTTTGGGAGAGTGACAACCTCTCGCGGCTGGTTCCTACAGGGACGTGTATGCTAAATAGAGCTGGTTCACGTTAAATAGGTCGTGGCTCCAGTGTCCTCCAAGTGAAATGATACCTCTGGGGGGTGCCAATCCCTGGTGACGGTTTCTCATCTGGGAAATGTCCAGATGAGAGACCGTCACTCAGGAGCAGCGTACCCATTCTTCCTCACCACGTGTGAGGACACGACAACAACAACAACAGCAATACATTCATCATATAATACATTCATCAAACAAAAATGTGATGCTATTTATATCTGTTTCATTTTTTTGTACAAAAAAGTTATTGAGGTGGTAGGAATTACTTTATATGATTTAATAAAAAGTGGTGTTCTAACTAAGAAACAATGAGAGTGTTACTAAAGGCATAACGGGTCCTAATGACTTAATTTATTAGCACAAGGGTAAATACATAAGTGTAATGAAGGTCTCAGATTTCTGAGGTTGCTACAAAAAAAACCTTGAAACATTTCAGTCTTATCAGCAGACCTTAGACTTTTACTTACTACGAAAATAACTGTTTACAGCGCCCAATGGTCATGAAAAAGCCTCAGAAACTTATTAAGTTTACATTTCATATAGGCGGAAACACCTAACTAACATATCAAACATATCATAGAAGAGAATAGTAAAAAAATATTTTTACTACATTATCCCACAAGACAAATGAAATATTTTAAATAACAAAATTCGTGTTTGTAGATGCTGGAGAGGTTTACATTTATTCCATGTTTTCAATTACCCTTCTTAACCAAACTAAAGATAAAACTAGACTTTCCCGTTAGGGTTACATTTGACTGCTAACATAAAATCGTTTTTTGCTGCAATCACGTGTGAGGCGGCCCGGACTACTTTTCGTCCACGTGGTTTTTAAAGACAGAGCCCCTGTTTCTGTCAATTTCTACCTTCGTACAAAGAACACGCTGCCAAGCAGATTTTGAATTTAAAATACGAGACCTTGCAGCATGCATTTTCTTAAGATAATGAGCAGCCGACCGACTGCGAAATAAATCGAAATTTTGTTGATACACAGCATTGGGTTTACAGGTAATACGAGGTGTCTATCACGTTCGGTTGCATCTTTCATCACATGGGCACACATGGTGGACAGTGGACTAGTGGTGGGCTCTGGAGACAGCCTAATATTTAACGTGCTTCGCTTATAGGTAAAGTAAGTTTGAAATGTATTACAAAAATTAACGAACAAGAAAAATAAATAAATAAAGCACACACACCCATCACATACAGAACTGTTTTAAAAACGTAGAAATTATTAGATTACATAAGTTTTTTTAATACGTAATGAAATAATGTTATTTTTTAATTTATTTTGTGAGTTAACAGAGGACATATATGTACTAGTTTAGGAGACAGCACACGGGAAGTTGTTAGCAAAAGATTAAACCATGAGATTAACCAGTCATGCAAAGCAAATCATTTTATTGTCAGGGTGCTTATGTTTTGATCTGTTTATGAGCTGATGGTGAAAAATTAGCTAGTAAATCCATACTGCCCAACTATGATACCATAGGTTATCATCAATCCCAAAATGCTAAACTCTGTACTTTTTCTTATGCTGACGCATTTCCAGAGCGTGAGGGAGACATCATGTGAGGTAATCTTATATAAGAGACGAATCGACTCATAGTGAGATACGTCCAGGGACATGAAGTGAATTTGATGCTTAATTTCATCTGCTGCTGCTGTGACTTTAGCTGCAAATGATAAAGTAACCGTCACGAAAATAGCATCAGTTAAAGCAAAGAAGGTACTGATAAATTCCATATTACGGCGAGCGGTGAATATCATGAAACCTTCAAAAAACATCATTAAGACATTGACAGATGCGCAAAGAAATATTGGTCCCGATACGACGTCATCAAACCTTGAAACAATGTCGGTGATATCATTATGACTTTCCAAGAGTTTTCTAATTTGTTGCTGCCGAAAAAGAAGTTCTTTGTAACCTCCTAGTGTCTGTGTCAAAACCCAACAAGTAGCACAATAATATATTTCAAAGCTTTGCATAAAAGCGTGTGGTAATCCAATCGACAAATATTCAAAGAACCGAACAAGGTTGATTAAATATTTTTCAGTAACGAAGAGCTCAAAAAAGGAATAATTGTGAACTTTAAAGTCACGAAACAAAGTTAAAAAAGCTAAAACTATTGGTATTAAAAACACATAACCGCATATTCCTCCTATGACAAATAAGCAACGTCTGAAATTTGTATTGCTTGGAGCGTTGGAAAGAAATACAGAACATAAGCTACTTGTGACTTCGGTGATGCCAATTCGTTTCCTAAAAATTGTTGCAACCAGTAGTAACAAAATAATATGTTCCAAAATGAGTGGAAATTCATAAAAATTTACACCCTCGCTACATAAGCGGATGAAGAATTTTAAAACACGTTTCATACCGTTCAAGTAACAGAGAAACGAAAATGTCATCCATAGAGAAATGAGAATTTTGAAGAAAAATTTAATTTTCCTAACATTTAGTTGCATTGGTATTCCGTACAGTCGTAAAAGCACGAATATTGGTTGAAATAGAGCATGGAATAAAACATGTAAATGATTCTTCATCATAGTTTCCCTGAAAGGTTGTTCGTATTTTATTAGATAGTAAACCCAGCACTTGAAATTATTTTTTTCGTAGCAAATATTAATAAACTTAATATGATGGATTCTCATAACAAAAGAAACAATTAAGAAATGATTTGTATATTTTCGAGTTACTGTAGAAACATCAATATGGCCTAATACCTGCAAAACGAGATTTTTTAAAAACCAATAACCAGTTTCACTTTCATTTTATTTCAGAACCCTAAATTACGATAACAACTAAAGTTTATTAAAAAGAAAAGTTACTTGTTTTCAGGTCTTGTGTTTATCAAATACACATTCAATAAAGAAAAGTGATCATTTTTTGTTGTCGCGTTGCTTATTTGGTTATGGTGACACAATAGCACTTATGCGAAGTCAAAAAAAAAAAAAAAAAATTAACTAAAACTAATGTGTTCAAGTTTAAAAACGTATTTATTTTTATTAATGGCAATAAGATATACGTTGTTATTTCTGTACAGTCAACCAATTAAACAGAATTACGATCTTTGATTAAATAATACCTTAATCACAATAAAAATATTACTGTTTGTATCTCTTGAATTTTTATGCAAAAAGTTATTGATGTGGTAAGAATCATTTTATATAACTATATAAAGTTGTGTTCTAACCAAAGAAACAATGAGGGTGTTACTAAAGGCATACCGGTTCATAATGATTTAATTTATTAGCACAAGGGTGAACGCATAACTGTACTGAAGGCCTTAAAATTGTTACAAAAAATTCTTTAACCACTTGAAGCACGATTTTTTTTCGGAAAAACTTTAAAATGATCTAGGTTTTTTTTTTTTGACAGAAAATGAATATATAGGTATAGTGTAAATTGTTAAGGTGAATTATTTTAGGTGACTAGAGAGCGACGGGTGGGGCAAAAGTTATGTAAAATATTATTATACAAACAAAATGTAAACGGATCTCAAACGGTCAATAGAAATAAAATTACGCGAAATACAAGATCGCCCGTGTGAGGCACGGGCATGTGGAAATTTGCCGGTAATTTTCGGCCGTGCCAGACACGGGCAAATGCGTTAAGGGATTAAACAGCTGAGTCTTACCAGCAGACGCCAGACTTTTATTTACGAAAAATGTAACTATTTACAGCGACCAAATGTGAGAGAGGACATCAGTACCTTTTTAGCCTACTTTCCCGTAAAAGTAAAAAAAAATAATAATAAAGCATGAAAGAAGGCTTAATGTATCGTGAAAATATCGTTAAAAATCAAGAAAAGTCAAAATAAGTGAAGTAATTAAATAAAGATTGAAAAATAAAAAATTTGAAAGTAGGGTATTGAGATGGGGAAAAAGTGTGTCTGTCGGTCTGCCCCCCCCCCCTAATAACTTTTGAACGAATTGTCCGATTGGAAAAATTCTTTTTGCATTCGAAAGATCTCGGCGAGGACATCTCATTTCTATATTTTACTTTTTGATTTGAACATTTTTTTGTTCAATTTTGAACAGTTCAAAAAATTTTAACATTAGCGCCTATGGACAAAATTGAAGCAAATTCTGTAAACTCTGTGCACAAGAGCCAAGTTCCTATTGCAAGCTTATTGAAAAGAGTTCTCAGCGTGAAATATTGATTTGAACAGTTTTTGTTCATTTTTGAACAGTTCAAAAAATTAACACAGAGCTTACGGGGAAATTTCAACCCTATATAAATCCTACGGATCTAACGGACCGATTTGCTTGGAACAAACTTTATCGGAAAGCTCTTACAACGTAGAACATGTAGAAATAGAAAGTTTATCCAGAACTTACGAGCCTATTTTGCTATGAAATTTTTTGATCGGGATTTTCAAGGATATTTCTCAGTGACTCAATGAGTGAAATAATGAATGAATGAATAAATGAAAGAGTGAAAGAATAAATCAATGAATAAATGAATGAGGAAAAGAATGAATGAATAAATTATTGAATAAATGAAAATATAAATAAATGAGTGAATAAATACATGAATGCGTAAATGAATGAGTAAACACTTGAATGAGGTAACGAATGAATGAATAAATGCATGGCTGAATAAATGAAAGAATGAATGAGTGAGTGAATGAATATGTATTATTCGTTGAAAAAGGTATATTTTCAATAATTAGAACTAAAGATAAATAAGAAAGAGAGAGAAAGAGATAGCTAGATTATAAATTTGAATTTGGTGTATACGGGAAAGTAGGCTCGTATAGTTCTAGACGGAACTTCTTGTTAAGTTTAAATTTTCTCTAGGTGAAAACACCTAACTACAGGACTCGTAATTATATTGCCCATCATGCCCGGGGCATGTAAAAATTCTGATCGGGCATAAATCTTCAACCCTTACATGCCCGGTAGGGCATGTAATTTTTTAATCAAATATTTCTTTCCAACACTTTATATTTCGTGTTTTATTAAAAAATCATGGCATTCTAACTGGAGCTCAAAATTGACATGATGACGGACATGCATGTCAACAATTAAATAGTAATACAAATTAAATTTTACAAATTTTGACTTTAAAACGACTCATCATATATCATTTATTTGTAATGTCATTTTTCAATGATTTAGATTAACGTTAAAATAATTGATTCGTATATAAAGCTGTTAGTTTAATTTTTTGTTTGATCAATGATATGTGACAAATTCAAATGTTTTTATTAATATGCAATAAAACAACTTCCGGGCATGTAAAAATTTTGTTCGGGCATGCATTTTTTTCACAAACATGCCCAGAAGGGCATGTTTGTCAAATGTGTGTGGAATGGGGCAGTAGCATAGCTAGAGAATTTGAGCCCCAATGCAACCATTGGTAGAGGGCCCCCTGCCCTGAATTTTATTTTTTCATTTAAAACATGAAATTTTACTAAATTACAGATTACAGGTGGAAAAAAGAAAAACTAGAAAAGTTTAAAATTAAAATTCTTTCTTTCGATTTTTCTGAAGCAAATTACATCTATGAGTTTGGAAACATCCACATGTTCCGCCCTTCTGGCTTCGATACTTAAAAGAGCTAAGTCGGACAGCCGTTTTTGAAACCTGGAATTTCGGAGATAATTTTTAACTTTGAAAAACTTCTCTGTGTTGTTGCCACCGTGCAGATCTTCAAAATTTTGAGCCTTAAAGTTTTCACGAAAAGAAGTAACTCGTGAAACAAGTAAATCGGATAAATCCTTAGAATACTGATTTTTAATTCTAATCGCATTGATCTTCAGTTCATCTTCAGACGAGCTTAATAAAATGTTTGGTGACAGGAAAAGGTCAGCAATTGATAGCAAACCTTCAAATCTATACTGGAGCTGAGTGCTGACAATGGGAATTGTTTGATAGAACACCTTGAAGGTTTCTAAAGGGTTTCGGAATCGAAGGTCTCCTGCTAGCTCTTCGAAATATTTTTTCCGTGATTTTCGATTTTCACAACATTTAAAGAAAGCAATTTCTTCTCGGAGCCACGACTTGCAAAGGTTGCCAAAAAGGCAAAGACCCCAATGCGACCGCATTGTTTGCATTGCCATCGCTACGCCACTGGAAGGGGGTAGGTCATTCGTGAAATTTGTAATTACGACAACAAAACCATTTTAGTTTTAACGGTGAAAATTACTTAGGAAGTTAAATTTTTGCACTGTAAAAAAAACTGGCCCAAAAATACATGAGGAGCTCTTGATAATTATTTATCCAGAGTCTAACGTAATGCTACAGAGACGAAAAAAGAACCAGTTGCCTTCCGTTTAAGGAACAATATAAAAGATGTTTGCCCAAAAATGTATGAGAATCTCCTGGAAATTATTTATCCGGAATTAAACGCAAAATTAAGGATTCAAAAGCAAGAAACTACAAAGTCTTTAAAAAAGGAAATGAAAGAGAATAAAAAACAGAGATCATTCTGTAAATTGATTGCATCAAATAATGTGACGCAGTAGCTGCGTCATTGGTGAGTACGCTGAATTGCTATCTCTAGTGTGCAAAGTCGAAGGCGAGTTTAGTTGGATGCGTCCGCAGTCGAGAAGGTTGGCCGCCGATGCCTTACCGGTGCTCACTGTCCCTACTAAAGTTGAAGTTAAATTAAACGCCAACAATATATAATTCCTTTTTTTTATCTAGTATTAACAGATAGCAAGTGTTTATTTATGCACCTTTTTACAATTTTTTAACCGGAAGTAACAGATCTAGAGAGCTCAGTTTCACGTAGCTTAACAAATCTTTCTCTGTAGTGTTACAGAGTGTGGAAAAACAAGAAAATTATTGAGAAATTGTTATCAAAACACTTGATTGCTTGAATTAAAACATTTTTTTTTCGTAAATTTGAAGAAACATTTAGTTTTCCTTCTGTGCTTTTACAGAAACTTTATACAGTATAAAAGGTAAAGCTAGGATAGATTGCGCGGTCGGAGAGATTGTGCACCTGCGAGTTTGGGGGGAAGAAGTAGGGTGCACGCGACCTAACGCCATGCATTTGTACAACGGCAATAGTGGAATGTCTACTTGAAAGTGCAAGTTGATTGATATGAACGTCTGTGATTAAGCATAGATATTCTATATTGTTTTCACAAGGTAAGTGCTTGAATTTTCGTAATGCTTTCTTTGAATTTCGATAGAGTAGCAGTAGTACAAATATTCTAAACTAAACCGATTTTTCGTAAGCTACTAAGCTAGACTAACAGTGGGAAGGTCAGCATTTCTTTCTAGAAGTCACAATATTTAAATAAAAGTCCGCGCAATCTGTCCTATCGAAATATGATAGTTTGCACGTCTTGTACTTAGGAGAGATTGCGCATTTCTCCCGTTAGTTTTCATGATAGGAGAGATTGCGCATTATATTATTACCCATAGCTTGTTGGTAATGCAGCATACATTGCAAATTACATGTGAAACGTCGATTAAATTCGCTGCATTAATGGATTACAAGGGGCGTTCTGAATTTTTACTACAACATAAAATGTAAAATACTTATGCCCTCTCAACACATTTTTAAGACTTGAATATTTTAAAACTTTAAATTGATTTTTGAAGTTATTTCTTTAGATAAAAGAATCAAGGGTGTCTCTCTAACAGGCTTTAATAAAATATTTTGACTATAGTTCTGTATCAACAGGATAAAGTTGTAGTGACTTTATAATTTGTGTTTTCAAGGGACTGCAGTTTTTTATACCGTATAAATCGTTGAAAACAAGTTCGTGAGATTTTATTTCTTTTGAAGATTTAAGTTATGAAATATACATTTCGGAACTAAATGTGCTAAGAAAGAAATTTGTGAACAAATTTCTTTTCGTAGACGAAAATTTTGCTAATAAATTAACAGCGTGCTAGTTTTATACAAATATTCTTATTAATATACTATTTTTCCAAACAGTTTAATGCCGTCAAAATTAAAAAGAAAACAAAGTGCAACGAATGTTACTGGCCCGCACATATATTCGAGCGAAAAATTAAGAAAGAAGCAGCTACAAAAGCGAAGTTAACGTCTGAAGATAAGAAGCTTCCAGAAAAAGTGGGAAACAAAAAACTTGCAGGAAAGAAAACAAAAACAAAAAAAAAAAAATGTTTGAATTTTGAAACATCTTCGTCATCAGCCTCAGAAGAAAATAATTTCAAAATACTGAATCTTTGAGACCATGCCAGACAGGAAAACGAGGATGAGTGCATTGAATGTCTGAAACTGTACCAGGAGACAACTTCGACCAGTGACATTAATGCCTACTGTTCCTTTTTAGGGGCAGTCTGAAAAGTACGTCTAAAACACCCAAAAATAAGCATTTCAACAAAAAAATGTTTTAATGTATTCCTAACCTTATAATATCCCATTAGGAATACATTAAAATAATTTTTTGTTGTAATGTTTATTTTTGAATGTTTCAGACGTACTTTTCAGACTGTCCCTAAAAAGGGACGGTAGGCATTAATGAGTTAAGTGTGCTATTTGTAGCAGATGGTTGCACTTCTTACAGCAATAAGTATACCGATTGTGGATGACGGTAACTTCGGTTAACAAACAAAAGACATTGAAA
The DNA here is from genome assembly GCA_038502835.1 of Octonoba sinensis. NCBI lineage: Eukaryota > Metazoa > Arthropoda > Arachnida > Araneae > Uloboridae > Octonoba > Octonoba sinensis. The sequence goes on along the minus strand of CM076605.1, from coordinate 8,302,217 downwards.
CTGAAAATGAATAAGATTAATTATAATTTAAACCTTCTTTTCTTCTTTATTTTGTTTATTTAATTAAAACACTGTTTTTTCCGATTCTGTAATCATTCAGTTAAAATATTTATTCCTATTACAATTCTAGGTGTTTATAAAAACCCTTACAACAATGTAGTTTTAGTGTAAATATTATTGCAAACAATTTCATTGCAGTTTGTATGAAAAACAATCTCTCCTACCCATGTGCGCTTTCACACCTACCCTGCAAGGACAGATTGCGCAAATTAGTCTTCTTGGTTTTTTACAGCTGTTGCATTAAATTAAAGCAAAACAACGAAATATCAATAGAAATGCATAAAATACAAATGAAGTCACAGTTATTCATCAATAGTTTAACAAAAAAGTCATACTTCGATTTCTTAAAATTATTTTTCCAATGGTGCGCAGACTCTCCTAGCTTTACCTTAATAGATGGTGTGCTGAGATAGATTGCGGACAAAATGTTGTTTTGACTAATAATCATCCTACTATAGACAGACCGACAGGTCTACCTGTCTATTAATTTTCTTAAGAAAAAGCGTGTCACCAATGCAGGATTTGATACACATTTTTTATTGAGGTTAATTAGTATTGAAAGCGTTTAAATGCCTCATTAACATATTTACCGTATATTCTCGTGTATATACCTTCCTTTTTTGGACGAAATTTCTGATTGAATTCGGAGATAAGGGGGCGGGTGGGCCTGTACAAGGGTCAAAAAGTTCAAAATCTGATCCCCGAAATAAAGATATAACATATTAGATTTTTGCACAAAAAGCAACAGATTTTTAAGAAAATTGTACACAAACGACTTGTAAACATCTTTCCGTTATTCTAATGTTACTTGTCAAATCTTATTAATAATAATGAGAGAAAAATTACTAATACAAAAAAACATTACATAAGTATTTAAAAAGGATATATTTTTAGCAATTAATCGGTGATGCATAAATAATTAACAGAACGAAGAACTACACGGTCACATCTCTTTAGAAACTGTTATCAAGTACTTTTAGCTCCAAAATCAGCTTTCTCCATTCTTTTCAATTTGTTTTGTAAGCTGAAGTTAATAGGAAACTCCATATTGTCCAACAATGATACCATACGTTATCATCAACCCCAAAATACTAAGAGCTGTACTTTTTTTAACGTTAACGCATTTCCCAAGCGTCAGAGAGACGTCATAAGCGGTGATTTTGGACAGAAGACGTATTAACTTATATCGAGGTACTTCCAGAGGCATGAAATGAACTTGATGTTTAACGTCATCGGCAGCTGCTGTGACGTCAGCGCCAAATGACAACGTAACTGTCACAAACGCAGCATCGAGAAGAGTAACCAAAGTGGTAAGTATGTATACATTTCCACGTACAGTGAATGTCATAAAACCTTCGAAAAAGGTCATTAATATATTTGAGGACACACACAAAAATAATAGAGGTGACACGAGGTCATCAAACCGTGACACGAATTTAGTTATGTTATTATGATTTTCTAATAGCTCCTTGATTTTTTTCTGTTGAAGAAGTTCTTTGTAGTTTTTCAATGTCCTTGTCAAAACCCAACACGCAGTACAGTAATATATTTCAAAACTTTGCATCAAAGCATGTGTCATGTACACTGAAACAATATCGTAATATTGAGCTAGCTTTATCAAGTATTTATCAGTTAATATAAATCCATAAAAGTAATATTTGTTAAATTGAAAATCAGGAAGGGACATCATCAGAAAAGGAAAAGATAATGATATTAAAATAACCGAACCACATATTCCTGTTATGAAAAATGAGCAGCGCCTGCAGTTTGATTCACCTGTAGCGTTGCTATAAAATAAAAAGAGCAAACTTCTTGTTACCTTGCAGATGCCAGTTCGTTTTCTATAAATACTAGTAGCAAGCAATAAGAAAATAATGTGTTCAAAAACAATTGGAAGCTCCTGAAAATTTGAATCGTTACTGCATACGCGGATGGAAAATTCTACAATTCTTTTTACAATGTTCACGTAACATACAATTGAAAATATCATCGAGAGTAAAACTAAAATTTTGATACAAACACTAGTTTTAAATGATTTGAATTTCACATTTACTCCACACACTTGCAAAAGCAAGAAAACTGGCCCAAAGAGGTTGTGGAGGGAAACGTACCGTTGGTTCTTCATAATAGTTTCACGCAAAATACTTTCTAGTGCTCTAAACAGCGAGCAAAATAATCTTCCAACAAAATACATTACTTTTTGAAATGGCATCATCAATCACACTACGGAACATCGTCATTGAAAGGGAAATCAGACTTACAAATGTGATATATTTTAAATCTTTTGTATATTCTTGAGTAGGTGTAGTAATATCGATATATTCTGATAAGATTTAATGAAAAGTTTTCTTAAGATTCAGAAGAAAATCTATATATGAGCTCCTTTAAGACTTTTGTACGCTCGTTTAATTTTCGTTCGAAAAATCGATTGTATGAAAAATTGTCAAGTATAACAATGAAACAAACTCCATTTAGTTCTCCGTTACCCAAAAATGGAACAATAAAGTGATGCACGTGACAGAACGTTTCGAATTTCTTAGAACAATGAAGGCGTTAAAAGAAAGCATTCGTACAAACTTGACGGTTCATTCAGGTTCCAAAATAACTATTTTATTTGATTTTTTTTCCTTTCGGGTGGAAACAAAAACTAGACTTTTGTAAATACATATATATGTATATGAGTTCGAAAGAACTTCGCTTTTTTTATGATTTATGATTAGAGATACAGTGTATCGGTCTTTCTATGTTTCACTTTTAGTTATCGTTTGTATTTTATTTTTAATGTAGATAAATCTATACTTAACTAGCAAACTGTAGGTACAACGATAACTAGAATTATTTAATGATCTATATGTCTAAGACGGAAAGTCAAATATGGTTGGTTTTTGGATTGTGGGTTTTTTTTCTTTATTTATTTTTTTCTTTTTTTTTTCTTTTAGCAGTATGTTATGTTGAGTGATTTGACACGCTCAAATATGATTTGATACAAAATTACCCTTCAGAGTGAATGAGTGAATCAGAATGAAATATTTTCTCGGTTTTAAAAGAAGAAATCGAGTATTTCCATTTTTTCTATTAATTTCAAAAGCACATAATATTTTTCATTAAGGAATCGAAAAAAAAACATCTCTATTTTAAGTTTAGCATCATATTAAAACCAAACCGAGAAAATAATATTTGTTCTAAATTTTGCAGTGAGTAGAACATGAATTATTGCTGTTGAATAACTTATTCTTGCACAAAGCAACAGTTGACATCACATAAATTTACCCGTGATCTATTTTTACGTCTGATTTATTACTAATTCAAAACAAAAATTGTAAATATTTTCTGAAAAATAAGTGATGGGGATTTTTAACACTTTTTCAGTGGTAGTTTGTTGTAAATCCAATTTTTTTTTGCTAAAATTAGTAATGTAAATATTACACTCAGATTTTTTGGCGAGTTTAGGTACAAAAAAGTCTTCTGCCAATATAATGCTTCAAGATTTCAATTTAAAATTTTAAAGATTTTATTTACGTTTTGTTTAATTAATAACGAATGTATACCATATTGCAAATAGGGTCACTTGGGATAATTGTAAACGCTTTTTCAATGTTTTAACTTTTCTTACTTTCCTACTTTTTTAATGACTTAAGAGATAAAATTGTGAGAATTGATAGCCAATACTGTACTTCTTGTGAGTAAATATGCACAAAAATTTTGACTTTATGACCATTTGTTAGCGAATGAACTCGTGTTTACATTCACCCCAGAGCCTCTTGGGTAAATGTAAACAGAGATTTATTTTCGAATGAGATTGATGCAAAAAGAAAACTGTTTCATACAAAGTTTGTTTGGAATCTTAAGAAGTTCCGGAGCAATGGTTCTCAATCTGCAGCCGACGGGCCGCATGGGGTCCGCTGAGTTGTTTTTCGAGTCCGTTTAGATCATTTGATGAGAAATATCTTGCAAAAAGCAAGTAATGCGGTAAATTTATGTGAAATGAGCCCCACAGTGGATCAGTGAGTTAGGCTCGGATCCCATAGAACATCGAAAATGAAGCACAACTGGCAGTGGTCAATGCTTGGCAGGGTGACCACCACTCTGGGACCGAGTACGCTAATGGGAGCTGTGCACGTAAAATCCGTCGCGGTTTCAAATGTCCACCAAGTTAGAAATATTACCCACTGGGGAGCCAACCTTGGTGACGATCTCTCATCTGGGAGCTGGTTAAAAATCACGAGGTCCCTCTGAGCCTAGTGTACTTTATTTTAGCGGAGCTCATTTATAATTGGTAGGAGCTTCCTTAATTCCTGGTCGCCATGCAAGGGGCGCTTGGATTTTCAAGTGGCATTAGCAACAACAACAACAGTTATGTAAAATAGACACACAAGTATAGTGTACATCAAAATATAATATATTTTGTTTTCCGAAACGATTGGAAATAAGATAAATTTACATGTTTACAATTACCCCAGAGTAGGAAATATATGGGGTAATTGTAAACACCTAACTTGCACATGAAAAATAGCAGGGAGGACGAAAATCATATAACTAAACGTTTTTAGCAACATTGCATATGAGAGATAAAAATGGTTGAAACCACTTACATCACTTTTGTAGATGAGCTGAAGAGGAAAATGTAAGCTCACTAAATTTTGCTAAACAACTAAGTTCACTGCGTTATTTTCAAACAATGGTGACGCCTCTACAGCTGTTTCGAAACTTACGATACTCTTTCAACGTTATTCATTATGTTGTTAATTTTTCACTCACGAGCAGTTAAGTTTTCCAGTGTAGTTATAAAGCTTGTTTACATTTATCCCATGTTTACAATTACCCCAACTAACTCTAATGTGATGAAGTTGAAAATTTAAAATCCCTAAGCAAATTATTCCTATGACTACTTAAAGCACAAAAAATACAGATGCAAAAATTATAAACAAGATTTTAAAAAAAAGTATGATGCTTACATTCATTATCATGGTTTATAACTATCACTTTTCTCTCTAGCAGAGAGAAAGAGAGAGAGAGAGAGAGAGAGTTCTTAATGTTTCAGAAAATGTTTAATCTCCGCTGAAGTTGTTTCAGTTTTCTTTTGTCTTAAAAACGAAGCCTTTCTTTTTAAAAAATATTACTTGCGTCAAACCACTCCTGTTTGACTTTTTGAAACTTAGAAATTTTAGAATATAATGTTTAAAAGTTTATTTATTTTTTTATTTATATTTTAGTTATTTGTTTCATTATTATTATTTTAAGCAAATCAAACACAGTTTACTCAGAGTACCCTTTAAACAAGATATGTGCTTGAAATATTAGCCAGTGAACTATTTTTTTTTGTACTTAACGGAAGCATTTCATAGTCTTTTTGATTTAGTGTCAGAAGACCATTTTGTTAATTAAGCCGATGTAATTAGTGAAGCATCACTGCAAGAGAAGTTCGTCAAAAAGAGAAAAAAAAGATATTTAATACTTGCTAAAAGTTAACTCAGTAAGGTAAGTAGACATAAATAACAACTGCTATTTTTACCGGAAATATGCTGGTAGTACTTTTTTTAAACTAAGATCTTAATTATTAAGAGTAGCTATATGTAAATATATTACAGCCAGCTGTGGTGTTATGTTACAACGTTTGAAAGAAGAACACATTTAGAGTTGCTTCTAATTAAAGAGTTGAACGAGATTTCTTCCTTTACTATACTTCATGAGCATATGAGTGACCCCACCCCCACTTATTAAGCATTTTCTAAACATTATTTTTTAAACAAACTTTGTTTATTTTTATATAATGACACATAGTCATCTGTTTCTCAGTATTTTTTCCCTCCCTTACGCATGTTCACACTATATTTCATGTTTATGGAAGGCATAATGTGCCATACAATACGTTGAATGTTATCAACTTCTTTGTTTTTTTTGTTGTTTATACTGCAGTTTAATTTCGAGTCTTTTTTAAAAAATTTCCCTTTTGGAAGATACTAAACAACTCTTCATAGTTTGCGTGATTATTCGAAGTTAGTATTACAGCATAAATTTAAAATTAAACCAACATGAAAAAAAATCTTAAAGTATATTTTCTGTGGAAATATTAGCGTGCATACAATTAACTCTTCAAAGAACATAAAAATATAAGCATTAGTTTTCTGGTGTTTCGAAGAAAAAATTTTCTTTTCGGTTAATAGTTAAATAATGGCAACTGATAATTTTATTTAATCTTTGGTCACCATGTAGGCAATATTGCTACAGAATTGATTCAAAATAAATAAATAAAAATAATAGATAAAAACATATAAATTTATGTTTCCACCAATCAGAACAATTTTAAACTTAAAGAAAATAAAGAAGAGAAAACATCCGATATTTTCCCATATTTCATCTCGACGAGTCCCATAAATATTCAAAACAAATATGTCGTCTCCAGATCGAAATGCAAAAGCGTAAATAGGATCTCATGTCCTAAAGTGCTTTTAAAAGCTCGCTTCCATTTCGGTTTAACAGCTTCGTCATTATCCCCATTATGTGAGCCCCAAACATAAGTGCTATCTTCAAAGCCATGTCAAGTGGGATTAACAGTCTCTGTGCTTATGTTTAATAAAGGGAAAGATCATAATCGGACAATTAGCAGTTTTAAAAGGATACGTGTTCAAGCAGCACAAAAGTTATAATAAGTAGCTATTGTGGTGTGACATTTTCGAAAGCTCTGGAATGGTTTTGTTAGCCATTTTAAAACAGCTTTGATTTGTGAATCAATTCCATTAAATTCCAATTCGCTTTCTGAGAGTGCGGTAAAATATTAACTTATTGTGCATTAAAAGATGTATTTCAGAAGGTTTTGAAAGAAGTAATTTTTCCCATGTTAATACGGAAATGAAATAGTATAAATATTTAGAAGCCTTAACAGTCTAAAAGCACTAATATATTATTTTTTTTATAATTCACTAATGTACATAAATGTATTTGCATTCATGAAAATTTAAGTAAAGTACATGTGAAAGATTGTACACTAAAATAAGTATAGAGAGAGTTATTATTATACGAAAGAAGCCACAACGAATGCTGCTCAAACAAAATATACGCAAACAGCTGTTTCAGGACTTCTGAAGCTACTTCTTCAGAGGTAAGTTCAAATAGCGGGAATCCTAAAAAGGTAATAATTGAAAAATGAGTATCTATCCAAAAAAAAAAGAAAAAAAAAGAAGTAATTAAAAAGAATACAAAAGTGAAATACTAAACACTCTAATTAGAAATAAAACCGAAAATGTGAAAAGCACTGGTTCCTTTTTTTTTATTGTACTCAGACGGAGCGGAGGGGTTTGGTTTCTTATATTTCTTTTATTGCATGATTTTTTATTTGGTTTTGACAAAGCAATTCATGTTTTTTTTTTTTTTTTGCATTTTCCCCGTGACGACTATTACTTGCCCATCTATTAATACACTAATATATTGAACTTAAGCTATAATTTGAAAAGTCATCTCAAAGCATATTGAAAACTTGTGAACTTGAGTTACATTGTGCTGAAAAATTTCAAATACTGTTTTTAAAATTATTTACGATTTTTTTTTACTCTTTCAACCAACCATTTATTTTATCTACTTCAAGCCAATATTTACCTTCTACTTACCCTTTTTATGATGATTATGATATGGTAGTATATTTAAACTTTCTAACACCACCCTGAATCTTTGCGTGTTCTCTGTTACTTATTCTTCTGTTAATCACAAATAAACAGAAGATCAAGAAAACTTCAACTTTTTAGCATTTTTCAATGCTTAAAGATATTATTTTTCTAAACTAATGCACCTGAAACTTCGAGGTCTTTCGCTTGAAAAATTAGTCTTCTTGACTGTGCGTGATTGATAAAAATTATTTTTCAACCGAAGTTAACAGAAGAGCGAAAAAAGAACGAAGTATTAACCTCTTTCATTTCAAACATCCATCCTAAACGAAGTCAAGACGCTTAAATCACTTAGAAGTTTACTTAATCTACGCTAGTGCTATTTTCGTTTTTAGAAAGCAAACTTAAGAAATTTGAGGAGCATGTGCATGTTCATTTTCTAAGTACTTTCAGCATGTAGAACATTAATCTTTTAAACTTTAAGAAATTAACTATTTCTTCTTTCTCACACAGGTAATTTATAATATTTAAATAACATTTAGTTGTAGTTTGACAAAACGAATCCCAATAGAAAAAAGTTGAGTTAATTCAATAAATTTTAAATTTTACATCTTACGTTTGACAGCTGTATTGACTAATGAAAACAATTAAGAGACGTCAAAGTAAGAATTTTAAATTGCATAACATAATTATTTTACAATATACAACAACCTTTCGGGACAAGTGTTGGCCAGAGCTCTAGGGTTCTGCGAAACGTTGTTACTACTTATGCAGGAAATCAAGTGTCACGTGTATAGCAGACATCTTTCAAAAAAAAAAAAAAAACGATAAAATGTTTGGCAATTTCAACTGGAGCTAAAACACTCTAATATCTTACTTTTAAATTTGCATGCTTCAACATTAATTGTTGATGCATTTCATAGCCTTAATTGAAGTTGTCGCTACTCTTGCTAATGGGGCCGTGTATGGTCACTAACCTTTGCAGACCTAGTGGACCCCGGCATCCGGCATCCATTCTTTCAAGTAGCACCACTATCGGCGAATTCCATTACAACTTCAGAATTTTGAAGCTCACTTTCCCTTTAGATGGAAACCTGAGCTCTAACTCTTGCGAGCTGCACTAGGAATTTAATTTAGCCAAGATTATTCAAACCAAACAGATACTCAAGGGATCTTTAAACATGCCGCAAAATTATACGACCTGTGCGCTGACGGTGTGTTGCATCTTGAAAATCCCCCGACTTGGGCCAGGTTTGATCCTGCGAACTTGGGAGTGCAAAGCCTCACCACTACGCTACCCTGCTGGCCAGTTGTCGCTACTATGCCCTATGCCCTTTTCAACATTCAGTCCTCCTTTCAAACATTGATTTATTTTCCTTTATTTAGCTAGTTATCATTATAACAATGTCCATGGCTAAAAAATGCTATTTCTTGTTGTTTAAATTTAATATAGTATTAAGTTCATTATAATCAGAATGATAAAATTCTAAACACCAATAACATGCATAAACGTATCCAATAATAAAAAATTATAACATTTTCCTGAGCCCTCAAAATAGCTTTTAATTATTTGCTTTCAAAAATGGAATTGTCAAAAATGCAGTACATATTCTGTTTTCAATAACAATTATTTAGAAGAAAAAGAAATTCTCAAATTACAATCTAAAGTAATTTCAAACATTGGAAATGTCATTTATTTCGGTTGGAAGTTATGTCAGGGATAAAAAAAAAAGAAGTAATAAGATATGTCATGCAATTTTTCTATTGAATTTAATTTTGCGAATAGAATGTGCTATCAAAATTGATAGTTTTAAAAGAAAGGACGCAATAATGCAATTTCTTCTTGTTCCATGTAATTTAATCCAAACCATTCAAGTTTGTGAAATTTAATAAATTTCTTTCGAGGCCTCGAAAATAGGAAATGGTCTCAGATATCCGGCGTGAAAATCAAAATTCTCTAAAGACATGCTTGTAGTTTTTGCCATTTTTTTCTTTTTGTGTTCACTTTGAATACGATCCAGGAAAATAAAAGCAGATTTTGTTTATATTTAATTTCTTTATCATTTTTTGTATAAATACTCAATGCCAGTGTTCAATTCCTTATGTCACAGGATCGTCTATAAATCAGTTTTAAAATTTTTGCGTTTTCGATGAACAAAAAGAGCTTCAATGTAAAAAAATTGCATGCAAAAGTAGTACTGTGTTTACATTCACCCTTTTATAAATATAATTAATTAAATCAGATACCTGTAAATAAGGAACAAGTCAAAAAAAAAAAAAGCTGCAGTTCTTCTTTCTGATACATAATGCTTAGCTGAATTATTATCAGCAGTTGCATTTTTTTAGATGTCCCTCAATGGCCTAGAATGAAATCTGTTGTTTCGTCTTTTATCTGGCCATGACTGCCTAAACAAACATCTATATCGCATCAAGGTGGTCACTGAGCCTTTTTGCACCTTGTGTGACCTTCTAGAAGACATAGACATGTCTCACCTGTTTCGTTGCCCCGCCCTTCCTCGGACATCAGTCTGGGAGCGCTACTGGACTGCTCGCTATCATTTTTAGATTTATTGTTATCATTTGATTTCGAATTGTCTTTTAATGTGCCATTTGAAATAATAATAAAAAAAAATTACAAACTAAAACTTTTACTGTGTTTCAATAAGATATGCCAATCATTATTTCATTAACCAGTCTTTACTGTTAAATACAATTACATTTTAATAATTCATTTTTGTAATTTTTTGTTTGTTTTTGCTAGTTGGCAACACCTTTTTCAGTTCAGTATGTAAACATTCCATAAGTTTAATGTAGATTTGTGCTGGTGAAGTTTTTCACAGATTACTAAAGTTTAAAAAAAAGTATTGAAAATTTTCATTTGTAAAATATCTTAAGAGTATCTTTATAGAATACATTTGGCCCATTCTTCAAGATTTACTCTCATATAAGTTGAACTTACATCAACAATTACTTTATGATGCTTTAACTCAACTAATTTTTCTCTTGCACAAAAATGAATTTTAATACTGATTTAACTAAACAACAGAGACAGTGTTAAACAATTTTAAACATTGTATTTTACTCTTTTTTTTTAATTATTTGTTTAAATTTACCAGAATAGTTAATAAACTTAACGATGTTACTTCTTACATGGCAATGGTTGAATGATCATTAATTATTTTCTTTCATGCTCTGAAACTCTGAAATTTTGCAACTCGTTATTCTATGTAACGTTTCTCAATTATAAGTTGCTTTAATGTAAATATCTAGTAAACAATTTTAAACTAAACGTTTGAAGCAAATGAATAGAACTTGAAAAAATAAGTAAATAATAATAATAATAAGAAGAAGAAGAACAAGAATTAAGTTTTGAATAAGATTGAATCACGCGTTGTTTAAACGCTTTTTGCGGGAAATGTAGCATAAATGTAAAAATTTTCTCATTATATTTTTCATGCGGCATATTAATATTCAGTTTTTATTTAATTACATGCATAAAAAATGAAATTTAATGCTTATTAGACATGTTTTAAATGATTTTATTGATATTAGAAAAAGTACAAATCCTTCCAAATGAAACACTTTGCGACCTGATTGCAGTAGTTGAACGCATATTCCAATGTAAAGTTTTAGGAATTACAATGCGGTATAACATTAGAAAATGATGAATAACATAAAACTCCGGGTTTTTTGTTTTGCTGTTTTTCTGATAGAATTTTATCTATATAAGCAGCATAGCAGAGAGAACAAACCTTTTTTGAAACATCAGAAAAGCGGAGAAAAGATCTCGCATTTCTTGCTTCATTGTCACGTGACAGGCTATCATTCTCTTGGTGCAATGTTTCCCGTGGTTGTCCTCTATTTAGGTCCAATATCATGAACTCTGTATTGTAATAGCTCCTCCTAGTTTTTTACCTCCTATGCTTTGATTATGCGGTACTATTAGGAAAAATAAAGCTTTTTTCTGCAAGGTTTCTGTTGAAATTCTAATACAGTATAACCTTTGTAGGTTGACCACTTGCCGAGCAGCACTTTAGTGGTCAACTTAGACAGGTGGTCAACTTACAAAGGTGGCCAACTTTACAGGTTTTACTGTATATAGGTACAATTGACTTCAACTGGTTCTACCATAGTTGGAGTCAATTTGTCTGATTTTTTTAGATATGTGCAGCAATAAAAATATTTTGCATGTAGCATTAGTTATCAGGATTTTCTCCATTTGTTATTACCTGACTAGCATTTCGTTCTTCAAGAATAAATCTAACGTATTTTTCCCCGATTGACACTATTTGTCATGACTTAACCAACTTCCGCCAACTCCCCCCCCCCCCCCCACCTAGAATTTGAAGTCCTAACATAAGGTTCACGGAAATAGTATTTCTTCTCAATACTACAATGTTAGTCTGGAAGTACACAAAAACTAATCATATAGATTAATGGCATGACCGATAGTAGTAAGCAAACTGATAAGATAATAAAAGAGAAATCTGGAAGAGACTGACCAGGGACTGTACAATTGGAAGAGAGTGGGGAAACTTTTACCGATTTTTCACTTGATGCAGCGGTTAGCTTGCAAGTGCACAAAAACTAATTATATAGGGTAATGGCATTACCGATAGTAGTAAAAAAACTTATAGGATGATAAAGCAGAAAGCTGGAATGGACTGACCAGGAACAGGACATTTATAATAAAGTGTGAAAACTGTTACCTATTTTTTACTTGATGCAGCGAGAAGCAATAAGATGAAAGTGGCCAAAGACGCATTTAAGCAACATGAGAGCAAAGTTAGTATCATCTTGGAGAATGTTTTTAGTTGTCTTTTGAAATCATGATGAATAAGCAGTACATACTACAGCTACCGTTTACATCTCTCACAAACAGATTGATGTTTTCCCTTTATTTTACCCTAGCTATCGCGAAATTTCCGTCTTTTCCTTCCGCCCCCCCCCCCCTTGCTTCTAGATGCATTACTTTTTTCTTCACAATTAAACTTAATATTTTGTTAAAATCTGAATGATACATGCAAGCTACCTTATGCAAGCGGTACGCTAATATTTATAAGACAAACATATATATACATTTACACTTCAGATTTTAAATGCTTTTTTTTTTTGATTCCAAATTCTTAGAAGCATTTCTTTAATATAAACCAACAACTTCATGCTTAATAATTTATGCTTAAATGCCTCTCACATATTAGTTTAAAATGCCCTTTTTATTTCCCAACGCGGTTTAGTCTTTGTTCTACGGGGATTTTTTTTTAAATTAAAAAAGAGTGAAAATTTTCATAGACATCTGTTCTTTATTATATTTTTCTCACAATCGAATTGATGAAAGTCTGAAATTTTCTTCGTAAAAAAAAAAATACTTCTTGTAAAATTATAAAATTTTAAAATAAACGACAAAGTTCATTTTCTGAATTTATTGTTACTATTTTTAAAGAAAAAAGCTCTTTTATTGGAACGTTCCTACACTTTCAGGATTTTGAAAGTTCTTAGTAATAAAATTGCTTTACATTTGAAATTCGTGAAAATTTTCGAAATAGTTCTGCGTTAGCTGTAATTATATACTGCAATATTTCTTCCGAAGAAAGATAACCTTAAAAATTTGAATTATACCAAATTTTATTTTCTGCGCCCTTATTGAGAATGTATTTTTAACAACTTTTATCAGGGTACCATCAAGAAAGCCACGAAGGCTGCGAAAAAGAAGATCAAACAATTAGGGCAGACAGCAGTAGCTCTCATCCATATGACGTCACACTCCAATTGGCTTGGATACATTGGTATCACACTGAATTATAATTTTTCCTAAAAGCAAAACAAGAAAAAATACTTGACATAGTTCAATGCTAATCAGGAACTCCCTATTTATGCAAAAATCTTCTGTTACATGGTTTTCTTAAGCAAAATGTTCAGCGAATGTTCTACAGCTTATAGTTTATGCCAAATTCCAAGAAAAAAAAATCATCATTCCATCATTACGCAGTTTCCATTATTCATTAAGGGCATGCTTTTTCAGAGCCTTAAAACAAGGAAAATAAAACTGCTCGTAGGTTTAGGATGATTAAAAATACTCTTCCTTTTTCTGTTTTAGATACTCTGTTAAAACCTTAATATCTTTAACTCTGCTTTAGTTCACTTTTTTTGAGCTCTAAAAAAGTAAGTTTAAGCGTCGTAGCTACTACGTAATGTTTAGTATGAACGTAAAATTTGTAAAGCATAATACTTATGCTTAAGATAGAATCATTCCTTTTTTTTTTTTCGTTAAGAACGCAATGCCAGACATGAGCAGAATAGATAAAATATCTGCATTTTCCTTTTATTGCTAGTAAATTTTATAAATGTTATATATAGGATGAGTTCTCTGGAGCGAACGTTCCACTTTACTGATTACCTTGTTTCGTAGAAAATAATATGTGAAAAGGTTCTGTTTATGTTTTAACAATGACGCGTGAAAGTGCTGTAATATTTAACAAGACTTATATGACCTTTTTGAATCGAAACATAAGCTAAGTAGACAAATATTAACTAGAGGTAGTGACGTAATCATCGAATGTTTGAAAATAAATAATAAATAAGATTTCAAATCTTAAAGAAACACAAGGAACTGAAAGTAGTAGGATAGAAAATATCTATCTATAGCTAATTTATCATGCTTAATAATGTGGAAAATTTCTATTGCACCTGTAACTAACCACCATGTACTTTATGTCTATGTATCTCGTCCATTTAACATGTAATTCTGGGACTGCCCAAACGCAGGGTGGTTTAAAGGAGTCGAGAAAAAAAGAACATCTGAATTTGTCTATATAGAGAATATGGCATTCCAGCGTTGGCTATCTTTTTCAATAACAGGATATTTTTTTATTATACGAAATTGTTCGAGTTCCATGAATTATGAAAGTTAAACTATCGTTGTTGATGTCGTTTACATTATGGTGCAATACGATGATAATGAACACGTTTAGCAGTTCTAAGCTACCGTTTCTTCCCATATACCAAATTTCACTGGGTATCAAAGAGTAATTGTTGCATCGTAAATTGAGTTGTTTTTCTGTTGGTAAAAATGATGAAATCGAATATATTTGGGCCTAGCATTACTTTTATATGTATGAAATCACATAACTCTCAAAAATTCTGAACTATAATTTTATGAATTTGTGCTCAATGATACAAACATCATAACATATTAATGCAAAAGGAAAAAAATAGAGCACTGAATATGAGAAAAGTTCGTTCTACAAAACGAATGGAAATAATAGGGTTAGGTATGGTGCAACAGACACGCCGTGTAGTTGGTTGGAGTTGGGTTAAAGGCAAAAGAAAAAAATTACCGTTCATTTATGAAAGCCGTGATTAACCCTTCGAGAACGATTCTAATCGGCAAAGCGGGTGATACGCTGATATGGGCCACTTTTTGAAATTATAATTTACAGGGACATTTCTCCGATGTGGATGTATTCCATTCCCAAATGGAATCTTCAGCACAAAAGTAAAATAGAAAGAACGATGCTAGTTTATTATTTTTCATAAAAAACAAATATTTTATCATCTTTTTTCTCTTCTCACCTCTATTTTTACGAATGCAGAATTTCGGATAAGAAACCCAGATACTACAGAGGGCAATAGCGGGTGCAGATACTCGATTTCATGCATGTCTGTTGAGGGGTCAGCAGGGTTAATCCCCCCCCCCCTTCGGCTTGAGGAATATAAATTGCTTATATCTATGTGTACATATTTTGTGTGCGTGTTTTTAATGCAATAGGCATTGAGCTTATATACAAACACTAATCAGTAAAAATGAGCGATTCAGAGGTTAGGGGGCTAGAAGCAAAAATGATAAATATCTAAGAATATGATGCTAATGTTAATCTAATGGTATTTTTTCCCTTAAGATGGAACCAGACTGTAAATTCTTATATGGCAAAACAAAACGAAATATCAATCACCTTTGCCTCCTAACTTACCAGTAATTCAATCACACCAGTTAAAAAATTATTCTCCCGCCCTCCTTTGACGAAACGATAAAATTTTTTTGTGGGCAGATATCATGCAAGGATTCAGTGCTCATTCTTTCTGAACATTTTTTCCCATTAGTTTATCTTTCTTATTTGTTTAGGCAAGGGCTGTTGCTGCTGCTGACTATTCCTTGGATCTCATTTGTAACGATCATCGCCTCATACCCCCTCCCCCTGTAGATCCTCCACTGACATAGCACCATGATCCTCCACTGAAAGCGGACAAAACGCAGCTAGCTATTTCAATGTTGTTCTTAGAGCAATAGCGATCGGAATGAAAATCCTAAAGGCAAACCAATTATTGTATAGTAGTAGGGCCTACATTTTATCTAAGTGGAGTTTTAATAAATGGGCAAGGAATTAATGTGTTGGCCACATCAAATTATTTTTTTCTTAAATAAGTAGAATTTTTCAATACTAGATGATTCCGGCTCGAAAGGCGCGTGCCCACTCACACTCACAAAAAAAAAAAAAAAAAAAAACAAGCACCAGAAACTATTCACAAGTACTTCTAAATAGATGAAATTAAGGAAATAAGACTAAGTGAATATTCACTAATCTTCTAATTTTTTATTTATTTTTCGTTTTAAAATGATTTTTGTAATTTGCTATGATGATCTATCAAAGTTCATGAATGGGAAAGAAAAGGTTTAAGGAATAAATTTATTACGAGTACCATCCCCTTTTCGACAAGAGAAGCTGGATCAATGTGCAATTTAGCAACAAAAAGTGCAGTAACCTTGAAAAGATCGCTTGAAAACGATATTGATGAACTTATTATTGATTATCTTAAAATATTTCATTTATGCTTGATACAAATGTTAATACTAATGGCAAACCCATTAAGAAATTAAAAACTGTTGATGATTCATGTTCCTTTTAGTAATTGAATCGATACAAAAGCGTGTCTTAAGAAACTAATATCTCCATAAACACGTGCTGTATTAGTAGAAAGGATTAGATTAATCATTTAAAATTGAAAATATTTATTTTTGCGGAAAAAGCAGATCTACCAAACATTTGATCGAACTTTTTAGGATGAAGGACACAGATGAATAATCACATCTTTCATTTAGGTTAGCTACTCAAATTTGGAATTATTTAGTAGTACGAACTCATTAACCAGACCTACCAAGCATTAGATCAGATTTTTTAGGATGAAAGATACAGATGGATACTCACATGCTTCATTTAGTGATGTTTTTGGACCTGTCTTCTTGCTTTTGAAAATGTACGGTACATCTGTTCATCAGAAGCAATCACGAGAAAATACATTTACAAAGTTTGTCAGTACATTTTTAAGAATATTTTCCTTTTTATTCAACTTAGCTTTTGTAATACAGGCTATAAATTTTATTCACCGCATGTACACAACACCTATAGGGTTTAAGGAACTGCCCCTTGGTTTAGGTCGATACATTTATTTAACACTAGCGGTTTCTATTTACAGGAAACGAAGACACATAGTTAATGCCACAGACAGTTTATTAATCATACTTTCGTTGCAAAGAATCAACATCAAAAATCTTAGTTTTTGCAAGAATATGATAAAAGGATTATGTGTATTTATTTTTGTCATACATATGGTTTTACCTGTGTTCATTGTTTCCTTCTTTTTCTTGCCTGAAAACTTTTTGAATTATCCATTTTTTGGTTTTCAAATAACGAACAAACTTATAGACAGCATTGTTGTGTACTTTGATATAGCTTCAATATACATGGCATATGCCGCGATTCATTGCTTTGAACTTTATTATTGCATTGTGTGTTGGACTATCACAAAAATATTAAAAGGTTACTGCAAGATGTTACTTCAATCCAAGAACATGAAAATGCTTTTAGAACATCACAACAAAATTTCAAATTTTGTGTCCCAATTTGACGAATGGGCTTCGTTTCCAGTATTTTTGTGCATAATTATTTCAGTATTTACTGCATTTTTTGTGGGATTTACAGTAATAGAGTTACACAGAGTTACAACTTTTTATGACACTCCTATTGCCATTATCAATGCTCTGTTTCTTATGCTTACCTTTACGTTTGCGGCTTCAGTGCGGGCAGCAGCAAATGACATCAAGCACAAAGTTCATTTTGGGACAACCGATGTACCCAATTCAGCATCAAATCGTCTTCTTGCCAAAATAACGTCCCATGATATTGTCTTGGCAATTTGGAACCTCGTTGACATTAAAAGAAATACAGCTTTTAGTATTTTAGGCTTCATGATTACATACGGTATCATTGTTGGGCAATTAGGCAGAAATTAAAATCTTTGTATCTAGCAAGAAATTAATAAAACCACGCCTGTCAGCTGGGCGATCAGATGGGGCCAATTGACTCCACCTGAATTTTAGAAATGACTTGATTTTATACATGTTTTTATCTATTTTGTTGTTTTTTACCTATCGTATGCATAGAAAAGCCCTTTGTCCCCCGCCCTGGAAAATTTTGAAATGACGGGGCTGAATCCTCTCATAAGGTAAAATGCCTGCATTTTGACTTTGGACTAGAATCTGCATGCAAAAAAACTCATCTGTACCTAGGTGGTAAAGGGCACTATGTCACGAAAGTAAAACGTTCCTGAAGATGTCCTTAATGTTGTCATTTAATTGTCATTTACGGCGTCTTCAAAATGAAAAGCTGTTTATTGGACTTGGTAATCCTTGGATTCGTGACTTCTAACATCTTATTGTAAGCAGTTTTGAAAATTACTTATGAAAGGGCAATGTACTCTTTACTTCCAGGTACATATATGTATACAAAAAGACCTCGACATAAAGTCACCCGCATATAAGATCACCGTGCATATAAGGCCACTTCTCTTAAGTCCCAGATCATTAAATATGACATGTGCATGAATCAATTATAAGGCCACTTCTCTTAAGTCCGACATGTGCGTGAATCAGTTATAAGGCCACTTCTCTTAAGTCCGACATGTGCATGAATCAGTTATAAGGCCATTTCTCTTAAGTCCGACATGTGCATGAATCTGGGACTTAAGAGAAGTGGCCTTATAACAGGCCACTTCTCTTAAGTCCCAGATCATTGAATATGACATGTGCATGAATCAGTTATGAGGTCACCCCGCATATGAAGTCATTTTCGTGAGGCAAGGAGAAGTTACCTTATATCGAACTCTAACTGTATATACAGTAAAACCCCGTTTACCGTGCCTCAGTATACCACGGAATCGGATATACCGCGGTGCTTATCATGTCCCCCGACGTTTAAACCACTCTTTAACATTGTCATTTAAAGGTTGTTCCTTATTTACCATTGTAAATAAAGCCAGCCCGAGCACGCAAATACTCTAGACGAAGAGCTGCCATTCCCCCACCACACAATGTATCCCAGATTCTTCAGCGTTCCTGAAAAGTTAAGATCTTTTTCAGTTTGAGTGCGTGTATTCAGGCTTAAAACGCTTAAAACATTGCTTCTTGGAGAAGTGCGTTCCTCCCCATCCAAATCTAATTTTTTCTTAAGACCTCTTCACAATCCCATATTGATAACATAGATATTTTTAAACTCCATTTTTCTTGGCTGGCTTATAACCTATCGCAAGGTAGACTGATTGCGCAGTTGAGATGTGTGTTCGGGCGCAGCAATTACAGTAAATAAAATAGCAGCAAAGAAAAGAAAAAATTACTCTAAAGAAGAAAAATTAAGAGTGATTCATAAAGTTAAAAATGATGCAACAAAAACGAGTATTATTTCGTAATATGGTTCTGCGGCATAGTTTCACTATACCGCGATTTTCTTATAACGCGGTGCCAAACATGTCCCCCGACACCCGCGTTTTAACGGGGTTTTGCTGTATATACATATATATTGTCTTCATCCAAATTATTTTTGAGCTCATTAGCATTGTGTTAAGAAGCAATCGGTTTGATATTGCACCCAGCGAGAGAGCGTATGCTATTGTTTAAACGTATTAGATGTTCGTTTTCCAAAACGAATATTGATATAGTGTTGACCAAGAAAATCCTTAAGCCAGCGCCGCAGTTTACCATTAATATGTTTTTCAAAGAGTTTATTTAGAAGTTTCGACTTTTAAACGTCGTACTCAGAGTGTGTCAAAAAATTTTTAAGACTAGATTTACAAAATAAGATAAACTAGTAATTATATTTTAAGTTTTTTTTATTCAAAATAAGCTCTTTCGTCTTTAATACATTTGTTACAGCGTTTTAACAACAATTCGTACATTCTTAAAAATTTCCGTAACAAAATAGTAAAATAACCATTTATTTGATTGTTATTTTACTATATTTAACTACAACAGCTGAATAACCATTAAAAAGATGGTACTCAAACCGCTGATTGCGAAAAAAAAATCGCTGTTTATTCTCTGTTTATCCTAAAAAACGTTTAACTAACCGTAATTTTCAAGCGCTCAATAAGAATCGGCCGTCCATCTTGGTCGCGAAACCTTACCGGTCGTACGTTGTTGTTAAAATATGAATAAAGATTTATCAGTTAAAATCTGCATGTGTATATAAAAAAAAGTGGCTTAAGCAGTGGGTACTAAATAGAAACACATATGCACGTAAATCAAAATCTGGAGCCATCGGATTTCCGAACTGTTTGTGAATGAACGAACCCATAATTTGAGCTGCTGAAGCTTGTTTGTATTTTAATTTTTGCAGCAAATAAAATGATTTTCGTCAATATACAGTAAATTTAGACTGAAAATGACTTTGAATCCAATCAAAAACTGAAATCTCAATTTTAATGCAGTTTTCCTGTTGAACAAAAAGATTTATTGATAAATAAGAGACCGCTTTGTGTGGTGCCGATGGCCGAGTGGTTAGCGAGCAACGTTGGTATTGTAAACAACCGGGTTCGATTCCTGCAGGCTGCGTTTACCGTTTCTACGCCTCGAAGATTCTACGCCGCGAAATGGTTCAAAAACGCTGAAATTTTTGTTTTGAAACCTTTTTTAAATGGTTATAAAACCGTAAACTGTTGTATTTACGGCTTTTTAACCAAGCTGATTGGAAATGGTTAGGTCCCGTAACGATAGAAAAATGTTCCAATCCGTAAATTTAACGGTGAATTAGATGGACAGACTGCTGCCGGTCATTTAACCGTAATTTCATGATGAAATTTCTAACAGTGTATGAATGTTCCAACTCACAGTGTGGGACTGCCTCCAAACCTCGCGTTGAAGATGTTTGCACAGTGTCATCAAAGTTAAAAAAGAGTAAACAAATGAACTGAGTTTCGGCAGTGGATCAGCCGATAGTTAAGGAGTTTCACGAATGCTCGATAACACAGGTAGCGCGACTGTAAGCTTAGTTCCAGCTGTAGTTTTAAAAATTCCTTGACACACTGTGTACAAACAGCTTCGACGCGAACTTTGGAGGCAGTCCCACAATGTGAGCGGGAACAGGGATTCGAATCGTTGTTAAAACGCTGTAACAAATGTATTGAAGCCAAAAGAGTTTATTTTAAATAAAAATACTTAAAAAAATTAAATTGATAGTTTTTATTTTATTTTATAGACTTAGTCATAAAGTTTTTTTGGCACACTGTGTATGCTATTAAATTGTCTTTTTTAAAGCGTTGTTTTCAAGCACATAGGGAATTATGAAAGTAATAATTTCTTTTGTTGACTGTGCTTTACTAATTAACATATGCTTAGAAAATGTTTCAAGAAATATGATTTTGGTCGTTGTTGTTGTCGTCGTCGAGTCCTGGCGCGTGGCGAGGAAGAATGCGTACGCTGCTCCTGAGTCAAACGGGGCCCTTATACGCAGGAGTCCGATTTCCGCCCCTTTGAAAGGGCTCTTAATTTTTGAACCAACTCCCAGATGAGAGACCGTCACCTGGGATTTGCACTCCCAGAGGTACCGTTTCACTTGGAGGACATTGGAGCCACGACCTATTTAAGGGGCACCAGCTCCCTTTAGCGTACACGGCCCCACAGGAACCAGCCGCGAGAGGTTGTCACCCTCCCGAACACTGACCTTAGTCGATGTTGCTTTCACTTTCGGTGTTCTGTGAAAACCGAGCTTCTACCGACTGGTCCACTGCGGGACATAAGATTTTGGTATTGTGCCTTTAAAAATAAATCACGACCATAACGTTGATGAATTTTATAACTCAGTAAAGAATTTTAAAAACTCATTATATCATAATAAAAATAGCAAGTAAACCCTATAGGAAACTATGGTCATTAAGCTTCAGGCGTAAAATATACAAAGCGTCGTTTTAATTGGTAACACAGTATTTTTTAAAAATATTTTCAGCAATCCAGAAGAGCTATTACCTTTTAGTATAATTCTGTATTTGATTAATAAAATAATTGTGCCGAAAAGTCTGCTGAAATATTGTGGGTCAATTATGGTTTTACGAATCTTTTAAAGCATTTTACATGCACATGTCTTTTTGCATGAGTTATCCGTTTTGTGCAACTAACTGAAATAATTTTTCACTCAGTAAGTTTGGTTCTTAATTTTCTTTTATAATACGACGAAATATCCTCCAAATACGAACAACATTCAAATCATTCTTTACCTGATGAATAAATTACTTTTACAGTTCCAATTGTGAACAACTCGTTGACTATACAGGTAAAGTAAAGCAACCTCATTTGTCCAAATGTACGAAAAAGGTCTTTCTCAACTGAAAATATTATTCTTTCAAATTATTTTTTTTAGCTTCGCATTAAGTTTTTTTTTTTTTTTTTTAAAGCATGATAGGAAAAGAAAAAATTAAAAAAAAAACATACTTTTAGTAAACAGAACCATTAACAACGATAAAGCTTTTCTTTTGCTTCCATAAGTAATATTTTTTTTATTGGCATTTAAGTTTTCTTAACAAAATCAGACTGGTTTTTGAAAGTATAAATGGGAACTCAATTGTCAGGCTCTAATGGATATTAAAACCACTCCATATTAAAAACCACTCCATTAGTTGATATTGGACAATACTGATGTTTGTACCGTAACTCGAGAGTATACAAAGCGTTTAATAAATGAAATGTGGTTTAACTGCTTTTTCCCCATTCTAATTCATCGTAACGTTGTTTATCTATTTATTTTATATTCAAGAAAAAGAATCAATTGCAGCAAATGAAGCACTCAGGATACAAATGCACGTGATTCTTTTCGTTGGGGTGCAAAACCTAAACAAAAAATTTTGTCAGTCTTTAACGAAACAATAATGAAGAATCTATCACATATTTTATTCCAAGAGCTCTTTAAACCTATTTTCGTGCTTTTGCAGTTGTACGGGATACCTATGCAAAAAAATCTTTGGAAGATCAAGTATTTTTTCAAATTTCTCATTTTGCTCTGGATGATATTTTCTTTTCTATGTTATGTGAATAGTGTAAAAGTTGCTATAGAATTCTTCATACGCTTACGCAGACAGAGAGTGAATTTTTATGAGTTTCCACTTACTTTTGAAGGTTTTCTTTTGTTACTACTTGTTGCAACAGTTTACAGGAAACGGAACACCATCATCGATGTGACAAGTACTTTAAGTTCTTTATTTCTTAACGCTTCAAATGATATAGATTTCAGACGTCGCTTATTTATCATAAAAGGAATATGTGGCATTGTTTTTCTAATGTCCATAATTTTAGCATTCTCAGCGTTGTTTCGTAATTTTGAAATGAGCAAACATTCCTTTTTTGAGTTTGTAATAACTGACAAATATTTAATCAAGCTTATTATGTTCTTTGATTATTTTTCGATGGCTTTAACACATGCTTTCATGCAAAGCTTTGAAATATATTATTGTGCTGCCTGTTGGGTTTTGAAAAAAATACTAAAAGGCTACAAAGAACTTCTTCTTCAGCGTCAACAAATTAGGACACTCTTGAAAAGACATAATGATATCACCGACATTGTTTCAAGGTTTGATGACGTCGTTTCAGGACCAATATTTCTTTGCGTATCTGCAACTGTCTTAACAGCGTTTTTTGAAGGTTTCATGATATTCACCGGTCGCCGTAGGACGAACTTTCTCAGTATCTTACTTACTCTAAATGATGTTATTTTTGTGACAGTTACTTTACTATTTGCGGCGAAAGTCACAGCAGCAGCAGTTGAGGTTAAACACCAAATTCACTTTATGTCCCTGGATGTATCTCCGTATGAGTCAATCCGGCTCCTATCCAAAATTACCTCACATGATGTCTCTCTCACTCTCTGGAAATGCGTCAGCATTCGGAACAGTACTGCGTTTAGCCTTTTAGGACTGATGGTATCCTATGGTATTATAGTTGGACAGTTTGGAGCTACAAATTTTCAAAATCCATTCAATCATTAAAGAAAACGAAATTAGAAAACCCTGATTTCGACACTGCAGATGTTTTTCACGAATGTTTGAACTTTTACTTTGTATTCCATGGATACACATATATACTGACGGATCGAAAAGGCTGGACAGCGTTGGAGTTGGAGTGTATTCGGAGTTTTGTGCTTTTTATTCCTCCCTTGGTCCATTCCGGACTAATTTCGATGGAGAATTGGAGGCAATTAGAATAGCAACAGAACAAATAAGCGTTAGAACAGTTCAACTTAATAACATAGTTATTTTTTAAAATTCTCTGTGAGCCATTTAGGCACATATTGTCCCAGAGTCAAAAATTATTAACTCATGTAGATGTAATATTAATCTGCTGGCCTCTAGGGGGAAGGCCGTAGTTCTGCAGTGGATTCCCTCCCATGTAAGAATAGATGGTAACGAACTCGCTGATACTTTAGCTAAAAAGGGAACTGAAATTTTGCAGCCAAGTAAAGGTAACATGCCGTTCTCATCAATTAAAAGAATCATAAAAATTGTGGTGAAACAGAACTATGTTATCAACTTATCAAAAGAATCAAATAAGAAATGGAGAGACTCAATTAGTAAAATCCCTAACTCCTCAAGATCCATTGCGGTAGCGGCCTTTCGTCTGGAGATTGGACATGACTGCTTAGCTAAACATTTATACACCATTGGTAAATGCAGAAGTCCTATGTGCACTTTGTGCAATCAGAACTTTGAGATAGACAAAGATCATTTGCTGAGCTGTCCCTCATTGAACGAAGGAAACTTATATAGTCGGTATTGGCGAGCTAGGGAACTGATGCAATTGACTTCCAGCGACTGATTTTTCTTCATGTTTATACGGTTCATTTTTATAATTTTTGTTGCATTTATTGTATTGTTCAGCTGTTCTATTTATGTCTTGCTTTAGCTCCAATCTCATGCATCTTTGATGCATGGGAGCCAATGATATACAATCAAGTGCTCTTGCAATAATAATACAAAAAAAAACTTTGTATTCCAACAATTTCCCTTGCGTATTCTCCACAATCAGTAAGAAAATTTCCTTACCTTTAAGCTTCAAGAAATGGAAAAATCACTTTACATTTCTTTAAAATCATTTTTTTATTTATTTTCCTCATATCACGATATTTTCGTCTCCAAATTAAGTTTGAAGACATTTTAAACCTCACTTTTATCATCGATGAAAAACTTTAAATAACTGGCTGTTCCAAAGCTTTGCAGCGTCAATACACTGAGCTTTATGCTGTGACCACTACGATGGTAGATATCAAAACTGAAAGGTTGTCGGCAGTTATTACCTCACTCGCATATGGTCCTGACATTGCCCCATCAGGTTAAGAATTATTTCGCTATGTCTCACCTATTGTTATTTTTTGTATGGCAGTTACATTTCTGCCATTAACTCAAGACATTCTATACAGTTATTATATAATGTAGAACTTCATAAGAAACGGTTCAGCTATGTGTTATGACGTATTTTAATGCAATTCAGTTAAAATTATCGTATAAATGTTACTTCATTGTTTATTCTAAAAGGAGTGCTTTTATTAAATTTTACCTGTAAAGAGATACAATTTACTATTTGTTTTCGATTTTTTTGAATGATCGATATTGTCCACTTAAAACTTACATAATATTTACATTACACTTGTGATTGTTATTACATTATTTCTAAGAATATTTAATGAACTAAGTTGAAAGGAATTGAACTATAAATTGAAATGAACTTTTGCAGTTAAATATTGTTTGAGTTTCTAAAGTGCATTGGGTTCCTAATTTTCCTTGTAAGAAAAGACAACACAAAAGTTTTTTTCTGTAATGAAAAGAATTAATGAGGTATGGATCCAATTGAAATTTAAGAATTACGTGGTTCTTTTCACCACTGCTCTGTAACATGTAAAAAAGTTAGAGTAAATTATTTCTTTGCCTAAAATTTTAGCAATCATTTCATTCACGCATTTGCCAGCTTTTTCGATACGTGTGCAATGTATTTTAAATTCTTTACACACCAAAAAATAGCTTTAAATCTTTTGTATTTTAATGCAAAAGAATGAAATGAGTTTATGCCAGCTCATTATATTTAACGTGCAGTGTCTCGACAAGACCGCAAAAACTGACAGACAAAACTCACGACTCAAAGATGTATAAATTTTGAGGTTTATAAATGTATAATGAGATATCTTCAATTAATTCTGAAAATAATGAAAAAAAATGAACGAAATTATTGCATATAGCGGGCGAATGAAATGTCTGTAAATATTTTTAGTAAATTATTTTGACATAAAAATCGCGTTTCAGAGCCTTTTTTTTTTTTTTTTTTGTTTGAAAGAATCAAAATTATTCTCTTAGATAGAACAACATTCTTCACAATTGAAGAAACAAAAGGTATTCATTAGTTGGGATTAGAAAATATTGACGTTGCTACCATAAACTTCCAAAGATGCAAATAATTTAATGAGTGAACCTTTTAATGTGAGCCTTGTTCGAATCTGAATTTCAAATGCTGTTGTTCATCAACTTTCTACAGTCCTACCGGCAAACGAAGGCCTCTGCTTGGAAGAGCGTCAAAAAGAATCCATTCGTGTTCGAGGGAAAAATCTGCTGGTATAAGGAATGTACCACATTCCGTTCTCTTTTTCGTTCGTTTAGCGTCTTCCAAGCTGATTTTACATGTCAAATAAATGCAAAAGGAACTTCCCTAAAACTCGAATGGATTTGTGCTTTCCTTCCATGCGCAGAAGCGCCAAAGTCTCAAAACGCCGGGGTCAGACTATTCTTGTGAGAAACTGATAGTAAAAACTGATGCACCCAAGTGATTTTTGAGTTGCAAGATTTTTTGTTCTTTTGTCTCCATATTCAATCGAATAATTATTTCCAAAAATTATTATTATCAATTATATTGCAAAGAAAAAATATATATTTCCCAGTCATTAGAGTTTCAAACAAGGTTAGTCTTATTTAACAACGATGAATAAACAAATCAGTTTGTTTCTTTTTCAGTAAACAAATTGAGTTTCATATTGTTGCTTCTACGCCAAGAATGCCATCAAAAGTATTGAGATAAAATGCATCTGCATTTACTTTTTCAGCATTGAATTTTGAAGTTTTATAATGAAACCATTTTTTTTTGCTTGTTAAAGTTTAGTGTTTTAATATAAATAGATATTTTGATTAATGAAACGGGGTTTGATAAAATAGTTTGGAGCCGATGATTTGTGATAAACATCTTTGCAAATTGCGCATAGAAAAAAAGTAGGCACATTTAGCAGACTTTCTTTTCTTTCTTTTTTTTTGAATTTTCTAAAAACTTAATGAAAAGAAGTATAAAAAAAAAAAAAAACCGTGAATATGCATTTTGGACATGTTTTTTAATGTTCATTTATTATTTATTTTTATACACTCTGAGAGCATAATAAAATCTGGCTGCATTAAACCATTTTTTACTCTTTATAATATTTTAGTGCACCATTTACTGTTTTATCATAAAGCTCCATTCAAAAAGTATAGCATCCGGAAGCAGTGAAAATTCAGCTTCGATGTCTGCAACAAAATCTTTCAACCTGTTTCTTGTTTCATTTAATTGCATTAAAAGATATAAAAGGGAAGTAGAAACTTGATAAAAAGAATCATGTTCGTGAAGGTAGATTCTAAGTTGTTACATTTTAATTTACCACGTACTTAATATTACAGCGTGTGCTAAATTTTATGCGGTATTTTGATGTAGGTTTTATTGAATTACTAACAAAAATAACTCAATATTTATTGGAAAATTTATCGCTGTTAGAATGAGTAAATATACGTAAAACAGTCATTCTATTAAACAATAAAGTTTGATTTTTTTTAAGAATCTGGAAGCCAGTACTCCGCATGTTCTTAAAGTTAAGTCTGCGGATTCACAGTAGGTTGCAATAATACTAAAATGCCATCATGGATATCGTAAAACAACTTGGAATTCGATACTTCTTGAGTTCAATCACCCCGGAATTACATGGCTTGCGTTGTATGCTCCAGGCTATTGGTAGACTCGAGTATCTAGAGTGTAAAAAATAATTGCACGTAATTGAATCACAAATGAGCATTAACATGCAGTCATATGTTTCGGGATGGCTTGGAATCCCTTTTTCAACGCAATCGTGAAGCTTCGAGATGCAAGAACATCCAAATAAAACAACAACAAAAACACGGCCTAAGATTTACCTGCAGAGCAACGAGAATAAAGGCAGCGTGAAAGTGGAAGTAGAAGTAACCGGGAAGACACCAATAAGAAAGCAGCAAACGAACCCAGTTGAAAATACACAAAGTAAAAAAGGAATATCAAATACAAGAAAGCAAAAACGACCACAGCATGCATGAAAATGAGAAATTACTTTAATTACGTGCAATTATTTTTTAGTGTGCACAAAGTTCCTGTATTATTTCGAGTATCTAGCTTGCGAATGTCCGGGCTTAGTACTATCCGGCTTAGTTTTTCTGTTAATCCTAGTTTTATTTCTCCGTACTACCCGTCCTAGGGACGCTACTGCGTTTACATTTTACTTGGTTTGAAATAAATGGAGGCTTTGTAATGATTAAGAAGGGATAAAATTCGTATCACAATAGTGGGTTTTTTAAAAAAAAATCTCAGCCTTCTGGTATTGGAGGGGCAAAGAAATGAGTCCATACTCGGATTTTTTGTTATCCAGTCTTCCCTTATGCCATATTACGCCGGATACTCGGGAATGTACTGTATTAGTTAAAATAAAGGTTATCTTCCAATATGCAGTTGATATAAACAACGAATGAAGCTTTAAAATAATTGACATAGATCTGTTTAAACTACATTAGCTTGAGGGGAAAAAAAGCCGAAAGGTTAATTTACAGTCCCTAAAAAGCTGAGAGAATGTAAAATAAAACACTATGCGATGTTTTCTTTCTCTTACACGGATAGGACTTTTCCAGATTACTTCTTTCCCTTACGAAATAATAAATTTTTTTCTATTAAAAAAAGTGAAAAAGAACCTCACTTTATTATATATCTCTAATAATAGAAATAATATGGATGATGGTAATTTTTTTCTGGAAAAAAATTAGACTTCTTGTGAAAACGAAATTATAACTATTGTTTAAAAGGAATAAAACGCTGGCTGTTTGAAAAGTTCATATGCTATCTCTCCCGATTTTAAAAGTACTTCAGAATAAAATTACTTTATGGTTGAAATTCATGAAAAATTTTCAAGCAATCCGACGAAATCTATAATTACATATCGCAATATTTCGAAATAATAATAATTGAATAGAAAACCTTAAACCCATAATATTTGCTCAAATTTTATTTTCAATGCACTTTCGCAAAATGAAATTATTGCTGATAAAATGAAAAAGTGCTATGCACTAGTTTTAGCAATTCGAGAGAAAGTTTTGTCACGAGAAGTCCAATAATCAGGACAGACAGCAGTTAAGTCAACTAGAAAAACGGCGTTTCTCATCCAGTTGTCCATTTGACACCATATTAAGCAATAAATTATCCTGAAAAATACAAAAAAAATATTTTTTTCCATTCTGATTAAAAACTTACTATTATTGCAAAAATCTATCACATAGTTATTTTCTTAAGCTAAGTGTTTCAAGTGCAACAGTTTACAATTTGTACCAAATTTGACGAAATAAAATGACGCTCAGAACGAGAAAACTAAACCTGCATATAGATTTAAGCTGATCAAGAATACAACTTCCTTTTCTATTTTAGATACTATCCTTAAATCTTAATACATTTTTTGAACATATTGCCTCGTTTTATTCAGGATGGAAGCTAGTTTTTACAAAATTCTAAGAAGAAAAACTATATTATCCATTATTTATTATAACTGTACATATATTTTGAACTCATAAAACAAGAAAAATAAAACTTCACATAGATTTAGGGCGATCAAAGATGCAACAATTCCGTTTTTTCTATTTTGGAAACCTCTTCTAAGAAACTTAATATCTTTTTTAAAACTCCTACATAGGATAACTAATTTCATTCGAAAATAAATGTGTTTAAGTGTGTGTGTACACAATTTGTAAAGAATAATGCTTGTGGTTCAAATAGAAATAAAAAATTCTTTAAAACGAAATAAGAGGAGAATGCATGAGAAGAGTAACTGAAACATATGAATTATTTTCCATGCTAATAAAATTTAAAATGTTACGACTAACACTTGCTGAAGCAAGCCTTCCCCTTTCCTGTTATAAAATATAGGAGTAAATGTGTAATATTGTTCTTTCACTGCTCTTACGTTCGCGGATGAAATTTCAATAATATTCCAACGAGAATTCTAGGCGTACGTTAAAAGAGAAACATTAGCTTATGTCAATGAATATTTAATTAGAACTAGTGACGTTATCCTCTCATGATTAAAAAAAAGGTATGATTTTAAAGACCAATGAAGAATAAGGAAATGAATGCAGTAGGATAAAATTTTCAATGCATAACAAACTTATATTGCTTCCTAATTCACAAATCTCTTTTTCTGTCAATCTGAAGAAGAAAGAATGTAGAAAAAGAGCCTCAGAATTACTCTATCTAACCAGATATCATTGAAACTTTCAACGTTGATAACAATATTTTTAAATCTGGACACTATTTTCCCATTATGAACAAAAAAAAAAAAGCGAGAATTCCACGAATTGTGAAGTTTAAATCATTTCTATAGACGTAGTTTCATACTTTAAAAAAAAAACAGTTAAAATGATTAAAGAACTATGGAATGACTAGTATATATAACTTAACCCTTTCATTGGCCTTGGGAATATTACTTCACACCTATTTGGTCTTGCAAAATATACCTGTGGGAAGTGGAAAACCCATAATAATAGTATAATGATTTGCTATTATAACGATGGAAGCAGTAACGCTAGTGTGATAAATCATATGCGAAAGTTGGTTTCCAACTACAGACGATGTAGGTGTAGCACAAAGGGGCAAAAAAAGAGGACCCTCTATGTATGTGCAGATTATCAACCTGCTTTTCATCTTTTTTTAAAAATTCCTAATGAACTGCTGTTCTAATTCTGCCAATTGCAGACCTGGTGCGTTCCCGAGAGATGGGTACCATCTCTCTCAGCGGCACCACAATGAGTGTGGTACCTTCGCCGCATGAGAATTTTTTGACCTCCGGTTTCTCCACCTGAAAGGGCGAGCACCCGGACTCTGTTGAGGCGAAATTGCGCTAGGAATTTAATTCAGAAGAGAGCATCCAAGCTAAATGTCTACTCAAGGGATCTTTTACGTGCCGCACCATCATACGACATGGGCGCAGACGATTTTATGCATCTTGAAAATCCACCGACACTGCCAGGCTCGATCCTCAGACCTGAGGCGTACGAGCTCCGCGCCTTACCACGGCGCCATCATGGCGGCGCTTCTCATCTTTTCAGGGCAAATAAACATCATTAAATTAAATTTTCTCCTTAATTATGAATATGTTTTTTAGGGGGGAGGAAGCATACTTCCCACCCGGAAATTTGGACATTAGCATAAAATTTGGGGGAATAAAATAAATTTCCTTAAATTACTATCGTTTAAATGAAATAGAACATAAACAACTGGTAGGAATTCAAAATAGAAATAAATGATCCACGAAGAAGTTACGAAGAGCGTAAAGAACTATCAATTAAAGTTTTTCCTGTACACAAAATGTTAATTCTCTGACAATGGGTGCTATAAATATTGGAGTATTATTATTAATATATTCATTTATTCATTAATTTTTATTTTAACATTGTTTAAAATAATTACAACTAATACACTCATACCAAAATTATCTTTATTTCCATAAAATCACATGCAAACTTAAAACTTTCGTCGAGCATTGCTAATCCTTTTTGGCGTATTTAAAATCCGTTTTGAATAAAAATCGGGAAAAAATATTTCTTATGGTCAAAAATAGCAGAAAAGCGCAGCAACTTATTTTAAATCACAAAAATGCTCGACAAAGCACATTCTTCACGACAGCTATCTGCAAATCTTTTTAAATCCTGTATTTTAAAACGGAAGGGTAACTGATTATTGTAGTAACGGTTTCTTTGCACGTGAGCACTTTTTCCCCCAATTGCGTAAAAGACACTCCAGAATCTCAAGTTCTCTTTTGTTCCCTTTTCCCTATCAAGCTAGTAAAAAAGGAAACAGAAATAATAGAATATTTCAATTCCACTTACTTTTGAAATCCATCTTTTTCTATCCCAAGGTCCGTTTTTGACTTCAATTTATTTTGCTTTCTCTGTGCTTTAAATTGCTTATTGCACTTTTCTTTCGTTCTTAGTAACACATGGGCTATGGACCTAAAATTATTTCGTGTTCAGTATACTATTGCATTTGCTATTATCTAATATTAGTTAACTGTTCTTTTAATATAGTTTGTTTTGCTTACTTCTGTTTTAAGGAGCCACATCACTTCAAATTGTTCAAAATAACGACTTTTTTAAAAATTTAAAGTACGTATTTTGATAGCTGAAGCAATTGTAAAGAACCATGCAACTCTTCGAACTTGGGTAAGATAAACTTTACAAGATATTCCAGTTTTTGTAAATTACTTCAGCTGTTTTCATTCGGCATTGAAAATTTTTAAGCGCTTTTTTCTCTACTTTGTATTTTTGACCAATTACGTGTAATAAAATAATTAAATGTCCCGCAGTGGACCAGTGGTAGAAGCTCGGTTCCCTCAGAACACTGAAAGTGAAGCAACATTGAAGAGGCTGGCATTTTGGCAGGGTGACAACTTTTAGCATGCACGGTTCCAAAACAACCTGGCTGCTTTGTCACCGTGTATGCTAAAGGGAGCGGTGAATGTTAAATCCGTAGTGGCTGCAATGCCCTCCGATTGGAATGATACCTCTGGGGGGCCACCCCCAGTTGACGGTCTCCCATATGGGAGCTGGCTCAAAAAATTAAGAGACATCTCGAAGGGGCGGAACCCATCAGGAAACTTATACCTGCATCGAAAGTTGTAGTGATAGAAGGTAGAAACATAATTTGCTGTTATAGGGAACTTCTTTATTAAAAAAGATTAAGGCTCGACAGATGCATCGGCCTCGCCGATGCATCGGCGCCGATTGTTCAACAAAGTTGCCATCGGCCATCGGCATTGGCGGCCGATGTTAACTTTAGAAAAACATCGGCCCATCGGCCTTGAAAAACATCTAAAAGCCGATGCAAGGCCGATGTTTTTCGCAGGGACAACTTTCCGGAAAACATTCTGTCTTTAACTTTCTTTTTTCTCCATAGCTAGATTTCTATTTCCATACAATAACAGGCAGCACATCAGTTTAAAAAAGCACAAAAATAATGTCATTCTATAAAGTATTTGATAAAAAAATTGGGAAAAATAGTTTAAGCGATCGCTTCCCGAAAACTTTCATTATTAAAATTATTTCTCTTTGAGCAGAATACTCGCGAAATAGAATATGTTAAAGTAAAAATAATAGAGGCTTCTTATGAGTGCTATTTGTTTTTCGCACTAGGTTAGTTGTCTCATTTTTGTCCGTTTTTCGTTTAATAATGACTTAGTGCATTAGATGTCATTGTGCAATAATATTATACCGTCTGCTTTTAGTTTGTCATGTTTCTTATTATTCCGAAATTGTAAACAATGCAAAGTCAACTCAATCAAAGTACGATAATAATTTTAATTTTTACTAGGGTAAAATTTTTTCTCTTAACGTTTTTTTTTGCTTCGATCCCAAGTGTTAGTTTTTCTAGTTAGTTTAGCAATTGTGCAGCAATCTCGTCGCATCTGCTTTTAGTGTGCGGTTATTCTCATTATTTCATTTTTAGTTTACAGTTTACAACATAGAAAAGATTGGTCAAAAATAAGAAAACAATTTCCGGTATAAATGTTTATTGATCGAAATTTTATGTGACCAAGCTGGACTTGCAGTTTTTAAAAATTTAATTCTCGAAATGCGAGTTCGCGCGACAGGATTTAATAACATCTTAATAAAAATACTAAAATTTCTTTTTTTTTTTCAAAGATTGATCAATGTATATATATATATATATATATTTTTTTTTTTTCAAAATACATCTTAACTTTTTTTATACGATAATTATTTTAATTTTACCAAGTTTAAACTTCGTTTTTTTTAGTTAATTTTTTTTTTTTGGCTTCTTTGATGCCTCCTGTTAGACCAGTTGACAGTTTTTCTGCTATATTGTACAACAATCTCGTTGCATCTGCTTTCAGTTTAGAATATTTCTTGTTATTTTATTGCTAGTTTACAACATAAAGCATATTGATAAAAAATATGAATAAACTTTTCAGTATAAATGTTTATTGATCGAAATTTTGTGTGTCCAAGTTTGACTTGCAATTTTCAAAAATTTAATTCTTAAAATACGTTCGAGCGACAGGGTGGAATAATAATTTTATTAATCACCCTTAATAAAAATTTTAAAATTTCATTAATTTCAAAAATTGACAACGTATGTATAAATATACATATATATATTTAGAAATGCATCTTAATTTTTATAAACGATCACGTGTTTTTCAGAAGATTATTTGTCAACAGAAAACTGCTGGTGCTCAAAATATTGGTTTATTTCGGTGACCTTACATCGTGCTCATGAAAATATAAAGAACATGTCAAGAATTTCAGTGTAATTTTCAACTCACAAGAAAAAAAAAAAGCTAATAAGATTAGTTCTTAGGACCCAGCATTCATTTGTAATGACAAAAAAAAAAAAAAAAAAAATATATATATATTCTCACGTCTATGTTTTAAAGCAATATTCAGTATTTCTTGGTTGTGAACGTTACTGCGAGAGAATTTTTAAAATAATTTATTTTTATTTTAGAAAAATAGAACTTTAGTTAAAATAACTTTAATAATAAAAAATAAACTTATAACGGTTCCCGCTTTTCTTTTATAAACGGGGGGGGGGGGGGGGTTATGAAAAATATCTGAGAGGAGGGGTTGACAATTTCGTTAAAGATACAAACCCAGATAATTTTTAGTCTGTATTATAACATCTGCATTTCTCTCCCTGAAAAAAAAAAAAAAAAGAGAGAATAAAGGCAGCTGCACTTGGCATTCGCACACTGTAAAAAAAACAGTTCAACGTTGCACCATAACTATGGTGAAAGCTGAAGGGCTGCTGATGATTGAACCAAAATCATGGTTCAAGTAGAAGTGCGAAATCTAAAGTTACGCCTTTAACCATAATTTCGGTTCAACCTTGAGCCCAAAGACGAACCCGGCACCCGGCCGGAAACAGAGAGCCGCCATCTTGTCAAGCTGTAACTTGAAGCATTTATTTTTCGCAACAGTAAAAGGTAAGTAAACTTCGAAGTATGTATCTAATTTTGTGTTTGATATTTCTTCTTTTCTGTGTTTGTATGTCTTAACACGCACAAAATAGGTTGTAAAGCCTATTTCAAAAATGTTATTATCATATACCGATCCTGTCACCTTTAGTGTTAAATTGACTAATTATCTTTATTCAAAATTTTAAACCTGTGTATATTTATTTAATTTTGCTTCAGTATTAAACTATTTTTTTTACCTGATTTATCATTCACCCCCATACATTTTACTTTTAGTTCCCTTGATCTACATTTACCTGTGTATATTTATTTAATTTTGCTTCAGTATTAAACTATTTTTTTTACCTGATTGATCATTCACCCCCATACATTTTACTTTTAGTTCCCTTGATCTACATTTAAAGTTGTAACGTTGACTTGTTTACATTTTAAAAATTTCATCTATTATCGGGATTTTTACTCTAAATCATTTATTTTTTTCCTTTTTATTTCCAAGAATACTTTTCTACGGCGTTACCTTTCTAGCTGCACCTCTTAATTTTTATTTAATTGCCTGTTGCTGTCTTTTTAAAATTTATTGAACTTATTTGTTGTTCGACCCATTTTGCACAATTTTTACCCGTAGTTTTTATCAAAGGCGTAGCCGGTGAAGGGGGGGGGGGGGGAGTTCGAATTCATCTCCACACCCGAAAATTTTTGAAGTTTCACACGCTATAAATTACAATTTGAATATTCTGATAAGAAAACACTCAAATATATATAAATGTAGTTAGTTGAATTTTGATTCCAAAGCCACAGCCAGGAAGTTGGGGGGGGGGGGGGGGGAGGAGGAGAATCTCTCCCGCCCTGAAATTTTTCCATGCTCTGAAAGATAATTTAAAAATCAAAAATATTCTGATAAAAAAAAAAAAAAACACTTTCATCAACTTGACCTCCGCCCCCCCCCCCCCCCTCGAAAACCGATCCAGGTTGTGGCTTTGATTTGTAATGCTTCTTACTTCCTAATCATTCGAACTAATTATTCCACCAAGAGCAGGTAAAACCAGTTTTGTATACAAACCATGTCTACTATAGCAATTTTTTGAGAAACTAGGGTCAATTTTGCGTGATTTTCGAAATAGCAGTTTCGTTGCCTTTAACGTTAAATTAACTTTTTTCCAAAATTTTCAACCTGCACATGTTTACTTGATTTTGCTTCCATATATGCTTGCTTCTTACGTGATTTACTACTTCCCCCCCCCCCCCCATGTATTTTACACTTTGATGAGGCTCTACACTTACAGTTGTAACAATGATTTGTTTACGTACTGAAAATTGCATGTTTTCTTATTACATTTATTGCAACATTATTTTTTCTCTCGTTACTACCAAACCACTTTTCCAAGCTGTTACCTTTCTCTTTTCTGCTCTTTACATCTGTATTTTTTAATTAACTACTACCAGTGGTGGATTTTAGACTACTTTTTACTTTCTGGTGTTCTCTCAAGAAATTATTCCTGGATCCGACCCTGACTACTGTTGAATTTTCAAAATAATTAAACTCTCATTTTCCGACCACGACTGCCATTTTACAGAATTATCACTCATAATTCCTTTTAAAATTTCGTCCCAATCATTCTAACAAAATTAAACAGATGAACCTATTTCAATAATAGAGTTTTAGAAATTAGGGAAAAAGTTGCAATCGGAGATTTCAGATCTCCAAATGCAAAATAGATGTTTTATCAACAAAAACGGTGTATTAGTGCAATACACCGTTGATGTCAACAGAACATTGAATAGACGGCTTACAAATCAGAAACGCTTTACTGTCAGTTCTTTTATATCTTTACAGGGTGAAGTCTTAGACTCATCTGGGCGGTCTTAGTCTGAAGTGCCACGAACTACTGCACGTTTTAGCCTTGGAGTAACATCTGTGCCGGAGCCCCCCAATAATTTTTAATTATTGTTATTTGTTCATTTCATGGTTTTTCAATTATGTTTTCAGTCATATTTGTTTGCATATAAATAAATTTAATATTTTTGATGCTAAAGAGTGTTGAAATATATTTTTGCTGCCGGTTATTTAACCGTAATTTCATGATGAAATTTCTAACAGTGTGACGTTTTACTTTACATTACTTTTTGTATTGATCCTAACGCCGATAGAATGAAAGAGACATGTCTATTGCCCAAGGATTTATTATTAAGCTATTTACATTAAAAAAATTGTCATTATGTAAGATTAAATTACATTTTTTACCTTGACGCTCAATTTACTTGTATTTTTTGAGTTATTTCTAACGGCATCGGTTATATCGCGCATTCGGATATATCGCGCTTTTTTGCTGTCCCCCGACAAGCGCGATATAACGAGGGGCCCCTGTAATAAATAGTTTTACAATATTATAATGAGGTGCTAAAAATAAAATAATAACTTTAACATTGCAATGTTTACAAACATACACATGGAAAGAAAAATTAAATTGATTTCCAAAAACGATAACGCTCTTAAAATTATGAAAGTAGTACTTGTAAAATTATGCACCCATTAGTGAAAACGTTTTTCTGACAACCTACAAGACAGAAAACGTATGTCGAGTAATATGCTTGAGGGCTTGAATAATATAAGCTTTTGCGTCAAGTGGAAAAACAAATAAGTTGCATTCACTTCTTCATCACTAAAAGCATTTTGTTCTAAGTTGAAGCCTGTTGTTGGGTGGCCAGATGAAAATGAAACTTAATTTAAAAAAAAGAAAAGTTTAAATTTTTTTTCTGTTAACTTCCTTTAAATAAAACATGGCGCTTGTCTGATGTTTTTTCCGAGTTGAAAATAGTTGTATTCCTCTAGAAGATTTAAATAATAAAATGTCGCTTTGGAAACGAACTTTTATTCAGTGCCATTGGAACATTTCAGAAATTCTGTTATACTACAAATATAATATATACAAAATGCTTTCACATGTTCCATAAAACAAAAATCATTTGTGAATTTGTAAAATATATTATTCAGTTCTTCATCTGTTCTGTTATTGTTGACAGTTTCGTACTTGAGGAAATAATTATATTTTTACATATGAAAATATTCCTGAAAAAAGATATCGATTTGTAAGAAAATATACTTATTTTTTAAGTACAATACATAAAATATTCATTTAAAGTTTATTAAATGCAATTTCTAACATACCAACATTTACAACCCCAGTTCAACAATTTCTTATTCCCTAAATCTTCTGCGGAAAAATAAAAAAAATCTGCAAGTTATCCATAGAAAAATCTAAATCATAAGAACCTTTAAATTTTAGTACTTTTTAAGTTAACGGTCAAGAAGTTCTTGTTGAATACAAAAAATTTTGACGGGGTATGAAAGGGTCATTTAAAACAAAAGGGATATTAAAAAAAATATAACCAGAGTTTAAAATGTTATTTGAAGAAATCTCCCAACGAATGAATGTAAGAAAGAAAAGTGACAAACAATGGCACGCAAGAATGACATATCGAAAAAAGAACATAATGTTCATCCATAGAGAAAATGAAGAAATAAATAATGTCTTTAAATGTGACTCATTAACTCCTCTAAAGAGCCATTTTGCTTCTTGATAGTTAAGCTGTAGAGAATTATGTAATTCATTTGCTGGATGTAGTTCGTAAATAAATGCCAGATGCATTTCTGAGGTTCACAGGAAAAAAAATCAAATGCTTTCATTATTGATGGACGTCGAAGTAACGTCAGAGTGACATACTCTTTTAATTGATATAATATCGAAAGAGGACAGCGGTTCCCAAAAAGCGTTCCATGGAACCCTAGGGTTCCGTCGAGCGTCACTGGGGT
This sequence comes from Octonoba sinensis, assembly GCA_038502835.1. Lineage (NCBI taxonomy): Eukaryota > Metazoa > Arthropoda > Arachnida > Araneae > Uloboridae > Octonoba > Octonoba sinensis. The sequence continues at coordinate 8,263,158 of CM076605.1, read as the reverse complement.
TCTGTGAGTTTGGTCCTATTGTGATAGAAAGTAGTCAAGACGCAAAGCAACGTTGATGGCAGAACGTCCATATGAACTGTTGATGAAATCGAATTGATCTGGTAGTTCATTAATACCACAAAGAATACCAATATAAATATAGAATTCACGTATCATAGTGAAGAAACCCAGCTGGCAACATGAAACCGAACAAATATAACAGAAGAGGTTTTTAAGTTTGTTAGCTACATGAATAAGCATCATTATGATTTCTACAAATTTATTGACATATGCACCCGGTGGGGTTGCAGCTATAAAAGGCAAAATAAAAGAAACCGAATAAAAAAGTCATTGCATTTTACATCGTCATACCATATGAAATAAAAAAATACTTCGAATACTTAAATCGAAAAGAAAAGTAATTATGTAAAAATAACAGCAATGACATTGAGGAATCAAAAAACTTTATTCTAAATTATAGTTTTTCTTTTCATATTGAACATTACAATATGGTAATCTCAGAGGTTAAATCTCCGAAGGTCAAAACAATGTAGAAATAAAATTAATTTAGTTTGTAAGTTTACAATTTCTAATTAACTTTCTTTAGGAGTTTGGAGTTCCGAAAAAAATAAGGTTGATCATTTGGGGTTCCATAAACAAAAACAAAAATGGGAACCCTGCTTTGAGATAAGATTTTTTCTGAAATATTTGCCATAAGTCAACTCGTTTTTTTTTTCATTTGTGCATACTTTTTAATTTGATCTAAAACGACGATCGAAAAAGAGTGGCTAACATTGAATATGTTATTTTAAATGTTGCTTATGAAATAGGCGATGATAGTTATCTTATAATTTTTTTCTCTGAGCTTTTAAAAAGAAATGTGGATGCAATGTTTTTTTAATACATTAACTTCAGACTGCTGGAGATATGCCACGTTGGATGGAAAAGAAGATTGATAAAACTGATGAATTCTGAATAATAATAGTTGCAAACTTAGAAAAAGAAGCACATGAACCCAAAGAAAGGAAGGCTTTTTGTCAAGATTATTAATGATGTCAATATTCTGTTCTGAGAGTCTAAAAAATAAATCTGATAGCAATAGCAATATTTTATTCATGCTGTAACGATTGGTTTAATGCAGATTTAAACCTCTATATCCCCCCCCCCTAAATGGAAGGAAAATACTAACACAAAAATAAACCTCGACAACTTGTAGGTCATTTTAACGACATTTATTTATTTTTAACAAAATATGAAGTTTATAGCATAAAATTTGAAATCACATGGATACTTTATTTTCAAGAATGATATCGCAATCTTTTAAAGCCGAATGCTAATTCTTTTTCTGAGCTAATCAAACCATTTACATCAAGACGAATAACGGAATTGGGCTTTCAAGGCAAATATTTTTCGGAGAGACAATCACAGAAAAGTTTTGATTGAATCGTGAAATTCCCTCAAAATTTTACAAGAGTTGTATCGATTAACAGAAATACAGAAAAAAGCAAAATTATAGAATATGCGCATATATAAATAATGTTGGTATAACTGGACTATTTGAAAAAACACTAATCATGTATGGTTCTATAAAAATAATTGTAATTATTCAGCCGGAAGTAGTTTTATGCAGGCTGACTAAAACATAAAGAAGAACGACGTAAAACGTAAAAATATCAAAACTTGAGTGAAGACTGACACACTTTTTGGATTTCAAATAATTCCATTTTTCGTAGTTCGTATAACGAACGTGTTTTACACTATATGTTATAAAACTATGGTACAACATGTTAATTACTGAATCATGCTACCTTTACGCACTTTAAAGTGCATTGAAGGTGTTCTCAATATTCCAAATGTCTTATGTAGTGAAAAACCGAAGAAAAAAAAGGTGAAGAATTATTTAGGTAGAATGTAAATAGAAAGTAAACTATTTTACTCCTAAAATTAGTTCTGTATTTATCACATTTCCTTACGCTAGAAATTATTTGAAGTACAACTCTTCACAGGATTGCGTTTTTCTAGTATTTTTTCTGCACTAAAAGGCTTGTAACATTGCTCCAGACATAAGTGCACTTCGGTAACACATGGCTCTTCTTAAGCTGAATAAAGTTATAGAACACGAGAAATGTGCTTGGAAAATTAAATAAAAGAAAGAAATTTTCCTGTTTCTTCAAATCTAATAAACAACATTTCTGGTTTCTCTAACTCAATTTAAATAACTCGCTTTTAAAATTTGATTCCAAGATTTGAATCGAATTTCAGGTTCTGAATAAAAGCCTATTATAGAAATAGTTCTAGAATAAAAGAAGCGATGCAGAAAGTCTACATTTATGGACTTATTTTTATCAAATGAGTCAGATTGGAAATACATTTTTAATATTCATAATTTTTTTTCGGAAAGTATTAAGTTAACTCTGTAAATTGTTTCTTAAAAATATTAATTATAGCGTTTATACAGGTGGTTCGTAAGAAAACTGAATGCATTCTAATGAAATTTAATAAGCAATTTCAAAACTAATTAATTAAAAGTGCTAAAAGCACACGCAAACGTTTTAAAACTGATTGAAGATGGTCTACTTCTCTCCTTGTGAGAAAGGATGCATGTGTTCACGTGGAATGTCCAGGGATCTCTGTAGCTCTTAAATTGTTTCAGTTTGAAAAATCTGTACCGTACACCGGTGGCAATAGTAGCATATCTCAAAAATTTAAAAAAAAACGAACTAATTATTTATTCTAATAATTTTTTGTAATGCTCTTTCTTTCCAAAATGGTGCAATAAAAATAGTTTAAATACCTGGTGCGTAGTGGCGTAAAACGTTCTATAAGCAATAGTGGCACTTGGTCAAAATTTCCAAATTTGGAAAAAAAAAAAAATTACAAACTTTAATTATACACAATTGATTTAGACTAGACAACAAAAACCAGTCAGTAAGCCTAATATATCTTTTTTTATGAGTAGCATAGCTGCAATTTCATAAAACTATTAAAATTAGTGTAACTTAAAACCTTGATTTTCTTCAATACTGTTTTCTTTTTTTGAGATGTATTTTTATTTTAGTTGGGTAAGAGAAAATATTGCCGTCGATATTGCTTTGTACTACTTTTTGGCTAGAGCGTACTTCTCGATACCATAACATCTTGTGATTATAAAAAAAAAAAGGTCAATCAACTATAAAGCATAAAAGTGTTAAACTGATGTGGTTTGTTTCGAATCAGTAACTCTGTCAGAGAATTTTTATACATTCAGAGTTACGTCCCGGCATACGCCAATAAATTCATAAATGATTTTTATGAGCTAAATATTCATTAAACAAAGATTTTCAAGTGTCATTGAAAGAATATGAAAAAAAATAAAAATTATGTAAAATCAAAAAAAAAAAGATTCAAGTACTGAAAACATTTTATGCTTTTCAAATGCTAGTATATTAATTCTAGAAACATCTTAATGCATTCGATTGATAAACAGTGTTCTATTAATCATTTTCATATTTGTATATGGTCTGCAAACATTTTTATTTCCTACAAAATATCAGACATTTCTTTTTTAATATTGGACAACATTTTCAAGAATAAAATGGTTAAAATTTTATTATTAAAACTATACATGCTTAAAAGAAATAAAACTTGCTTAGGTTCCTACGATTTTCGAACTGCGTTTTTACTACAGTGATATACGGAAATAGCCTCAAATACTCCAAATAAGCTGTTGGTCTGTGTAATTACTCTAATGTATATTAAATATAAATTTTCCTTAAGCACGCTTTTAATTTTTTTTCAAAGTGCATTAAAAAGATAAAATTGCATATTTTTTATTGTTAAAAACCAGCTCCATTTTTATAGCTTCCATAATAGCATGCATAAAATTTAAAACCCATTGAAGGTTATTACCTAGTCAATTAAGAGCCACCTTGCATTTTTAATGCCCAACGCCAAGCCTAGCAAAGAACATAATCTAATGCTCCTAACATTATCATTATTGCTATATTTAATCATTTCCCTCCCGCTTGGAGAATTGAACATCACTAGTACGATGGGTGGGTGTGCGACACCCTTACTGTTATCTCTAATGGGATTCAATAATAGAAAAGTATGGAACGTATAGCAATGAAGAATAAAGTTTTATTTATTTGTTTATTTCCTTGAAGAATAACCACAGAGAAATTCTTGCCATGATGTCGATTGATTTACTGCATACAGAAGGAAAATACGCAAACAGCAAAATATAATTTTGAGCGGAGATTATTTTTTGTGTATTTAACTTTTCAAATTTTCAGATTGCGCTTTGAATATTAAAAGAAATTCAGGCGATCATTTATAAATAGGAAATATTAAATAAATATGAATACGATATAACATACAGTGAAACCTGTGTTGACCACTTGCGGTGCAGCTCTTTAGTGGTCAACTTAGACAGGTGATCAACATATAGAGAGTGAGGTAAATCGTGAAGGTATAATTCCGTTCCTGACAAAAGTGGTCAACTTAGGTGGTCAACTTAGGTGGTCAACATATCGAGGGTGAGGTAGATCGGGAAGAGCTAATTCCTCCTATTTCCGTTCTGACAACAGTGGTCAACTTAGGTGGTCAACATATCGAGGGTGAGGTAGATCGGGAAGGGCTAAGTTCCGTTCCTGACAAAAGTAGGTGCAACTTAGACCGCTGGTCAACTTTACAGGTTTTACTGTACATTGATTTAAAGTTTCATTTCGAAAATAAAAGTTATACATTTTTAAAACAATTGTATGCCAAGGCATTAAAGTTTTCTATAAAAACTACCCAATTCTCAAAAAAATCATGCAACCATTACAGAATACCTTTTCCTCATGACCTGCAGCGCATCAAACTAACGTCGAAAAAAATGCTCAGGGGCATGAATAATATAAGTTTCTGCGTCTCTCGAATCCTCAAGTGGAAAAATAGATACAACTGCCTTCACTTCTTCATCACTAAAAGCATTTTATTTCAAGTTCAAGTCTGTTTGTAGATGGCTGATCCGGAACAAAGTCTGATTCAAAAGCGAAAAGAAGTTTTTTCTCTCAATTATTTATTTTTTGTTATATTTCGCTTCTTTTAAATAAAACGTGGCGCTCAGTATGCGCGTTTTATTATTATTATTTTTTTTTTTTGAAGTAGGGTTTAGTTGTATTTCTCTAGAATCTTTAAATAATAAATTGCACACTGTGACTTCGACATGCATACTTTGAAACTGAGCGTAAATTCAGCAATCCTGGGAAATCGACCTATAAATCCTGCCTTTTAAATTTAACGAAAATTCTTCAAAAAATATGTAAAACTAAAGCGTAACTACAACTCTCCCTTTTAGCAAAGAACCCGAAAAATATCAATATTATACTATCACTGAGTTTTCCCTCAGCCGATTTACTGTTTCCGAAACAGTACGTGCCGATTTACAGACCGAAAAACTGTTTCTATACTAAAAAAAGTAAACTTTTTACAAGGTGTGTAATAAAAACAATGAGAAAATTTCTTAACCGCGAATCTGAAAGAAATAATTGTACAAATCATTTTTATCATTTGATTTTTTTTTTTTTTTTGGGGGGGGGAGGCTGACCTGTCGAGAGATAAACATTCAACAAAAATATTTTTTTTTCTTTCTAATGGGGCTGCAGTATTGGTCCTCAACCATTGCATACCTAGTGTGTCCCCAGAGATTGGTATCAACTCTCGCAATCTTTTTTGACGCTCAGTTTCCCTTAGAAGGCGGCACCTGAGCTTTCGTTGATGCAAACGGCACTAGGAATTTAATTTAGCCAAGAGTATCCCTGCCAAACGGATACTCAAGAAATCTTTAACATGCCGCATAATCATACGACATGGGCGCAGACGATTTTCTGCATCTTGAAAATCCACCGACTTGGGACAGGTTTGAACCTGCGATCTTGGGCGTACGAGGCCTGCGTCTTACCACTACGCCACCACCACCCTGTCGACTTCAACGAAAATATACAAATAGGAATCGTTGTCGCAAAATATTAACCCTCTGTATTATATTGTACAATGTACACTGTGAAAAATTCTAGTTCAACCTTTAACCAAAAACATGGAAAAAATGGTGCAATTTAGCTGCAACCAACATTTGGGATAAATGTTGAACCATTATCATGGTGAAGTTTCTCCTAGTTTCACCATAAATGAGAAACATGAAACCATTATAATGGTTCCACATTTATCCCAAATGTTGGTTGCAGCTAAATTTCGCCATGTTTTGGTGAAAGGTTATATGTTTTGGGTGAAAAGTTGAACTAGAATTTTTTACAGTGCAGGCAACATACCGTTCGATCGCTATTTTTGTAATTTTCTTTATAAATAATTGAAAAATTCCTGAAATGCGTGTGTTTTATTAAGTTATCATTTCTAATTCAAAAATATTTTGCGCAACTTCTCAAGAAAAAAGTAAAGGTGATTAGAGGTTAAACGTTAATCGGAGGTTTCATCTAATTGTCGCCAACATGAATTTATCGATTACAAAATAAACGCCAACTATCAGAATTCAGTAAAATTGTTTTGTTTATATTTGGTTTGGTGATGTAAATCCATCTTGGAGAGCTTGGTCCAGTAGGTCCTTTAAACGATACGTACCAAGTAAACAACACTGTAACAAATTTCATCCTGAAATTATGGCTAAATATCCGGAAGCAGTCTGTCCGTCTAATTCACCGTTAAATTTACGGTTTGGAGCATTTTTCTATCTTTACGGGACCTAAACCATATCCAATCAGCTTGGTTAAAAAGCCGTAAATACCAAAGTTTACGGTTTTATAACCATTTAAAAATGGTTTCAAAGCAAATTTTTTTGCGTTTTTGAACCATTTCGAGGCGTAGAAACCGTAAATGAAGCGTGCGGGAATCGAAACCGGGTGTATGGTACTCCAACCTTGCGCTCTAGTCATTCGCCATCAACACCACGTAAAGCGGCCGCTTATTTATCAATAAATCTTCCTTTCCAATAAGCAACTGCCTTAAAATTGAGATTTAAGTTTTCGATTGGATCCGAATTTATTTTTGGTCTAAATTTACTGTATATTGACGAAAATCATTTTATTTGCTGCAAAAATTAAAATACAAACAAGCTTCAGCAGCTCAAATGATAGGCTTGCTCATTCGCAAACAGTTCAGGAATCCGATGTCTCCAATTTTTGATTTACGTATATGTGCTTCTATTTAGTAACCACTGCTTAAGCCACTTTCTTTTTCTTTTTCTTTTTTTTTTCATACACACGTGCAGATTTGAACTGATACATCTTTATTCCTATTTTAACAACAACGTACGACCGGTAAGGTTTCGCAACCAAGATGGACGCCCGATTCTTATTGAGCGCTTGAAAATGACTTTTATTTAAACGTTCCTTAGGACAAACAGAGAATAAACGATTTTTTTCACAATCAGCGGTTTGAGTACCATCTTTTTAATGGTTATTCAACGGTTTTAGTTAAATATATTAAAATAACAATAAAATAAATGGTTATTTTACTATTTTCTTACGGAAATTTTTAACAGTGAATCTAAAGGTCAGGCCCTCAAGTTACCGGAGCCGAAGCTTGATATTATGTGAATTTTGGGAATATGTTCACAGCCGATGTCAGTAATTAAGTTTACAAATGGTGTACAAATACACAATTTCTTAGTTGCCTGGACCAACTTTCACAACAAAACGTCTGTTTTTTTTCAGGCAATATTAAATTTTTCAACGAAAATAGAAAACACTGAAATATATTCTTTGAAATATTATTTGTTTTAAAATAATGCTTCAAAGTTTTCTTTTTTGTTTTTTCGTATGTTTCTGTAATATTCTTTTTTGAAAACCGAAGATCGAAAAAGGGTTTTCAAAAATGAATATTTTATTTTGAGTGTTGCTCATAAAGACAGATTATTTACGCGATGGGAGTCGCATAGTGATTTATTGTATGGTCTTTTAAAAAGAATCATAAGTGAATGTTCTTTTAATGCATGAACTTTAGGTTGTTGGATCAATGCCACATTGGATGGAACAAGAAAAGGATTGATAAAACTGATGTATTTTCTGTAACAATGGCGGTAAATTTTGGAAAAGAAATGCATGAACATGAAAATAATGGAAGCATTTTTGTCAAGATTATTAATGATGGGAATGTTTTGTTCAGATAATCTAAAAAATAAATGCACTAACGATAGCTTCGTTTTGCGTTAAGAGAAGCTTACACAGTTTCAGAAAGTAATATAATAACTAAATAAATTCTAATTTTGAAATTTTTATATTAAAGGAAAGCACTTATTGTAATACTTAATCTACTGAACTTGTGTGAAGTATGCGCGATTATGAAAAAAAAAATCAGATTATACTTTTAGAAATACGTAAATTTTGTAATTTTTTATGCAAAAAAGTAAATTTATGGAGCAATTTCTATTTAATATTTTTCAGTAATTTATTATTGTATGAGGATATTTAAAAAAATGAATAATTTAGGAAAATAATAACAATGGAACGTGTTTGAAACAAAATTTGGAGGGAAACATGAATCTGAACCCTATAAACAATGCGACAAATGTCCAATTATAAGTTGAATAAACCATGAATTTGCTTTATAATAATAAAATCTGTTTCATTACTAAAAAATAAATTAATTAAACAAAAGACATAAATTACTTTCAGCAGATATGAATCTGCTTTCTTTTTCAGAAATATTCATTGTTTAAATTCTAACATTTTCATTTGTTTTTTTGTTGACAAAACCAAGACGTACTTCAGGCTACTACCACAATGAAACTGTTTAGAAATGGAAATTTTTCAGCCTTTTTTTTTTTTTTAATGAAGGCTACTTTTTTCTTTTGAAAAGAAAATGACAAAGAACATATTAACACTTTTTTGCAGTGTCATTGCTCTAACCATTTTTATTTATATAGATATGCAGAAATTATTGAGGAACCTCACAATAAAGTACTGACTTTTTATCTTCTGTTAATAGCATGATGAAACATTTTTAAAATAAACTTTTGGCGTAAGTATTTTGTTTTTATTTATGCATCTGGCAGTTTTCCTTTAAATTTGAGAAGAAAAGCTGTACCGAATAAAATATAAAAACTGCCGTGTTGTTACTTTACATAGTATACGAGGTATGGCTGTTAAATAACGGGACTGAGGCTGCTACAGAAAAAGTGCGCATGCGCCAAACGTCAGGTACCGACAGGTGTTATGCTGAAGCCTTCTCTTTCGAATGCAATACACCTCGCTTCTGTAAACGAATTAGTATAGCTGTAGCCTTTGTTTGTATTAGGAGTCGTTTTTCTGCTTCGGCGGAAAAATGTTAAGTGTAGCAGTAAAGCAACGAATTGTTGTGAAATTTCACGTGAAACTTGGAAAAACTGAAAAAGAAACTTTTAATTTATAAAAAGAAATGTGTGGTGAGCAATATTCGTCGCGTACACGAGTTTTTGAGTGGTTCAAGCGTTTCCAAGATGGCAGAGAAGACGTTGAAGATGGTTCACGCCCTACCATGTCAAAAACTGATAAAAATATGGAAAATTGGTAATCTCATACGAGATGACCGTCGGTTAAGTATCCGTGCAATTGCTGAAACTGTACGAATTGATAAAAAATCCGTACGACAGATTTTACGCAACAATTTTTGGTGTGGGCCAAAATGGTGCCTAAAGTTCTCTCATTTGAACAGCATGAAGCTCGCAAAAACGTTTGCACTGACACTTTGAAAGCCCTTGAAAATGACTCAAACTTATTGGAAAGGATAATAAGATGTGACAAATCGTGGTTTTTTACTTATTATCCTGAAACGAAGGGCCAATTCATGCACTGGAAGAGCCCATCTTCACCGAGAGTCAAAAAAGCTCGAATGAGCAAATCAAAATTCAAAGCAATTATGATTGTTTTTTTCGATATTCATGGGATTCTGTACCTTCACTGGGTTCCTGAAGGTCAAACAATTAATTAAGATTACTATCTTCAAGCTCTTTCTGATCTCCGTGAGAAAATATGGAAAAAACGACCCGAATTGTGGAAAGACAAGTCATGGGTTCTCCACCAAGACAATGCGCCACCTCATTCCGGATCGTTAGTCAAGAGTTTTCTGGCCAAGTTCAGCATCCCAGTGTGAAACCATCCGCCTTATTCGCCAGATCTTGGACCCTGCGACTATTACCTGTTTCCTAAAGTGAAAGTTGCATTAAAAAGAACAAGATTTGAGTCCGTTGAAGCTGTGAGGAAGAAAGCGGCACGTGTCCTAAAGGACCTGACACACAAAGACTTCCAGCACTGTTTCGAACAATGGAAGGTTCGCAGTCCTTTATGGCAAATATCGCGTTTTGGTGATATTTCATTCGCTGTGGCTTTTAAAATTCTCTAATTCGCGATATTTGGTAATTTGGCATGATGCTAGAAACTTCTCTCTGGTACCCCTAGCTTTTCAACAATAAAGAATCAGATTTGAAATGCCTGATGCGCTGACTCATATATATATATATATATATATATATATATATATGTGTGTGTGTGTGTGTGTATGTGCGTGTGTGTGTGTGAAGCCCGTGAATCTGGAAGCAAGCCGGAGATATGCAAATGAGTAAAGTTCCCTGCCTCCGCCAGGATGCGCTACCAAGCTCACTATTTCTTAACCAGACGGAAGTTGGTCGTTCGGTCGTATTCCACAGTATAGCAGCGATGACGCCAAGCAGAGTGGACAGTCTGAGCATTATTCCAGTGTAATGTTAATTTTATTTTACCCTGTAAATAGCAGTTATTCGTTTATTAAATGTTTCTTGTTTATTCATCTAGTATCAATTTGAGTCACTAAATCCTTTCTCCCATTATCCATATATCTATATATATAGTGGCCTTACGTTAGGGCGATGTCTGTGTGTTATTACTATAAGGCATTTCATTATACCCAATTTGTCCTATGATTATACCGTATGTTAACATAAATCCCAAAATGTTAAAAATAACAATTTTCCTAATCCTCACAAAACCCCAAATCGTCAAACCTACATTTTGAGATGTGGTTTTGAATAGAAATTTAATATATGAAATTGGTGAACCTTCCAGTATAAGAAAGTGCACTTTTTCCCTTACATCGTTTGCAGCTGATGGTACTCTGGATGCAAAAGACAAAGTTGCAACAAACATCAAAATGTGTACTACATGTGGTGTATTGTCGGGCGAAAATACTGTGCGATGTGTTTTAAAAATCATTAATCCTTCGAAGAACGTAATCAGTATGAACATTATTGCACATAAAAAGATTTGTTGACCAACAACTGAGTCGAAATTTGATATTAAGTGAGTGATTTCATTATGCAATGCTAAAAGGCTTTTCACGTTCTTGGTTTTCATCAAGATATTCGTATATGTTTGAAGCAGTTTCGTAAAAAACCAGCACATTGTGCAATAATACATTTCAAAGCTGTGAAATGTGCCATAAGCAACGTTTGAAGCAGCAAATATGAGATATGTAATAAATTGGGTTAAGCGTTTATCAGTAATTGACATGCCGAAGAAAGTATATTTTTTAACATAGCCATCACCAGCAAAACAGACAAAAATGATTGGAAAGAATATATGCATCAAATACAAACCTGCACAAAATACTTTAAAAAGTTTCCCATGAAGCAACAAGTCATCAATTAAATTTATATATTTCAAGAGAGAAACTAAATTTTTTGTTACATGTCGAATTTCTTTAAGTTTTTTGCGCAACAGACAGAAATGCATAAAACAAATAACGATCCAAACATAGATAGGCACTTCAACAAATGCTACATCCTTATGAAATACGCGGTAGGAAAAAGCTGTTGCACCAAATAATATGTATAGATGACAGAAAATCGAATACACACTAGATAAGCGCAATAGTGTCTTTTTAAAATTACCGCATTGTGATAATTGCCATTTTATAGGCATTCCGAACAATTTGAAGAGCGTGAAAACATGTTGAAATAGCTTGCAATACTCATGTGTGCACTTGCTTACAAGAAGTGTGTTTTGCATCTTCTTTTACAGAGGTATTAAAATAAATAGATTCTGAGCAAAATCGCTATCAGTTACCAATTTCATTTGCCGTAAAATATACTTAAAATGAACAAGGTTTGGCACTCTTGTTATTAAAAAGAAAAGCTTTTTAAAAAAAAAATGAGACTCTATGTGGAAGTATGCAAATGTGGAAGTATTACGGGGGTTGGAACATTACCCAAAGCAGTCAGCCGTTTATTTCCTGTTGCACTGCAATTCTATTTTGCATGAAATATCTTCAGCAAAAGAGTTAATTTAGGTTATCTCAATAAGGACATAAGGATTATTAATGAACTAGGGAATGTTTATTTGCTACTATTTTTGTATTAAAAGAAGCATTTGAAACACTTTTGAAGTTGTGGGAAAATTTAGTCATCTTTCACTTAGAATAGTTGCTGTTACACATCTCTTGAAGAAAAAGGCGTCACAGCGAGAAATAGGTGATCAGTAGGAATAGACTATATTAACATTGAAAAACCGAGATGCGTCTAATAACCCTCAGACCTATGTAACTTCTACTATATCATACAAAATTTGTTAGCTTTATTTTTTTCTGAAGCTATACAACAAGGCAGAAAAAAGCGACGCACATTATGACACAAGAATGTTTTCATCAAACTGAAATATGGGATGAAAAATGTTATAAGCTGTACTTAAAATTAAATTGTTATTTCTGAACTCATCAGTAGTAACTACTCAGATATTTTTCTTTTAACTTCGTAACGATATATAAAGGTCCACAAAAATTCACAGCACTTGTTTTCACTCGAACTATCGTAATATGGTTCCAAATTGCGTCTCATTTTAATGAACAGAATTCATCGATTTAGCAACTAAGTGTGCAGCGGAATATTTAAATCTGCACAAATATGAAAACATAATCCAGACACATTTTTAATATTGATTTGAATAGTCTCTTTCAGCGATTATACTTTACATTATCGTTGATACGAAGTAAGCAACTTGCAATTTGCGTTTCTATGAATTGCAAATGTGAGAAACGAATGACATACAATATATAAAACTATATCCTTAACAAAACAAAATTGTAAAAGGTAATATTTTCATCAGAAAATTGAAATCACGCGGAGATTGTTGCTTTAGCAACTAAACATAACAATGGAATTAATGAAACTACACAGATTGCATTTCGAAAATTTTTAGCTGCATTCAATGGATAATATTTTATCTCAGAATTGAACAGCAAAAAATAAAATCGTTTTTCACCTAAAAACCTATTGAATATTGATAAAATTAAAGCGTTACTGATTTAGATTACATTAAAAAAGAATAATTTGTTTTAAATGTAGCATTAAAACATATTATATTTAAGAGTACAATGCAAAGTTCATTATTTCAACTGCTTCATTTTGAAAATTTTTTCCTAGTTTACAAGTTTTTTATGAATTAATTTATGGACCTTCTTCGAACAGTCCAAACTGATGTGTACTCTATTATAAATTAGCGATATACAATTTTTTAGAATTCAGACAGCAAACAGTCAGTGAAACATACTTGGTACCATTATTGTTATTATTATCATTTTTAATTTAAACACTATATAATCACATAAACCAATAATTCAGCTGAAAATCCTAAATGTAGTATGAAACTCGTAACTCCTTTTTTTTTTCTTAGTTTAATCGCTTAATTGAAGTTTTCCGAATTTTGGGGAAGGGAGGTGGGGGATGGAAACCCAATTCTATTTGGGAGAAATCTTTATTTGACAGCATTACCAATAATTATTTGAAATTCAATTTCATGAACGAAAGCATTGTAATTTGTAAGAAAAGAACCGGTCAGTTCGGTTTCGCTAGCAGGCCAAGGATTTACGGTGATTAGACCAGGAAGCAGTACCAGTCTCTTTAGCGAATAATAAATTAAAAAATAAAAGAAATAAAACAAAGCAGGACTTTATATAAATAAATAAATAAAAATAAAAATCAAAGTTATATATAGAGAAAAAAATAAGAAAAAAAAAGGGAAAAAGAAAATGCATGCACTCATGTATATTACTCTTTTAAAAGCCGCGGGGGGGGGGGGGGATAGTTACTCCTGATTCCTCCAATGATGAGTCTGCTTGCTCTCGTCAAAGTTATACTAAAAATGAACTGGTTCTCATGTCTGTATGTTTTTGTTTATAATTGTTTATTTCATGAAAGAGTAAATTCAATCAGACTGGTGAATTAACGCGAAAAATTTCAATACTTTCAGTAATGACATACTGAGGAGTATTGGGAATTCATTATTGTGCAACATGTAATAAAGAACCAATTTTAATATGTCCAGTACTAGTACTAGAACTATTTTTCTTGATTATTGCTTCAAATTTACTTTTGCATGCATTCAAAAACTAGTATAAATTTAAATGTATGTGATACATCAGAGCCATTGTATACGATAACATATTTATATGATAACATAGTATTTTTGTTTATCTGTAAAATGTAGGGCTGTTAAGTTCATTTTCAATTTAAATTGTAAAAAAATTGCATTTGTTTCCTTATGTTTATCCTTTTATCTTCAATTTCTTCATTAATAACTTGATTTCAAATGTATCTCAACTTACGTTATACTTCTACAGTATCCATAGGTACATTTTAGGTGCAATCCGCTGCTAATTTTCTGTATCGTAATTTTTTGCATAATGCAAAGGATTATAGTTAAAATATGGTTAAAAACAAAGATTCGGCCATTATTCCATGTTACTTGAGCCAGCCGTTTCTCTTTGGATGGTATAAGGGCTTTATCCGTGGAAGAAAATGACTCAAAATATTGCAATGAAGCTGTTTATCTTTGTGTGTAACGCCCATTGCATGATTTCTTTTTATTTTTTATTATTGCTATTAGCAGATGCTGTGTATCAAACAATAGCAGGAACTATTGCATTTTGGGATGTACCGCTTCATGTATGGTTGTTTATACTTTTGAAGTATTCTTTCATCATGCATGTAAAACACAAGCAAATCTACCTAATAACAATGAAATTTTGTGTTTTGTCAAATAACATAATACGAAATGTTGATTCAAAACGTTTTACAGTTTATGCGAAAATATTGGGAGTTTTTGCGCCTATAGTTCATCTGATTTTACCTGTTGAAAATGTATACGTGTCTTAAACCGTAGACAATGATATTGCTTGGGTATTTTCATTGGAAATTCATGAACAACTGCCATTAAGAATTATACATTACATACATAATGCTTCAATAAGCATGTTTTTTTGCCATGAATACACATCTTCAAAATTTATTACTGCATGATGTGTTACGTAATAACTGCAATATTTGATGAATATTTGCAACTATTACATGAATCAATAGAAAGCTGGAATGTCTTATTGATCCACAATACCATTACAGATTTAGTGACAGAGTTTAGTAATATTGTTTGCTCTGAAATGTTCCTCTGCGTACTTGTATATCAGTATTTAACACATTCACTGAAATATTTTGAATATTTTCTTTGGAATATCCAGTTGATATCCTAGCTGTTTTGGTTGCATCAACAGACGCTTGTTTTTCCTGATAGTTGCTTTGGCTTTTGCTTCAAGAGTGTCAAGTGCAGCAAATCAAATAAAAGAAAAATTCATTCTGTAAATCAAGAACGTACTCTTTATTCGTTTAACCGCATGTTGATGAAAATCACTTTACATAATGTAGATCTGACGCTGTGGAAATTCATAAGAATTAGACGTGATCTATTTTTTAGCATTTTTGGTTTCTTGTTTACTTATGGCGTCATTTTAGTCCAGTTTGGAAGGAAAGATGTTTACAGTGTTGAAGCATTTAAATTCTAATGCATCACATAAGTTTCAGTGCAACTAATAGCATTTCCAACTAGTGCAAAATATTGAAAGATTAGATGACTTATATATAACTAATAAATCATGCTCTGATAGAAAATCTCCATGAAATTCTTCCTCCAATTATATTCTTCACTTAATATGCGTAACTACAAAATTAGTATTAAAATCTTTATATTATCGTTATTCTCAGCTTTAAGTAAGATAAAAGAATAGATAACCGATTCAAATGATATATTGTATATAAAATTGATAAAAATATGGAGAAAAAAAATCGGTGCTTTAAAAATTACCAAAACAAAATATTACATCATATAATTTATCTTTATATATTTGAACTCTATTTTATTATATTTGCAGCTCGTAGTTTTGAAAAAGAAAATTCCTACTTAAAATGTAAGTTCGAAAAATGATGTTTTGATTACATGCTTCTGGTTGAGAATTTTAACAATTGTCCAGATTAAATGCTTTTGAACGATAATATAACTTCAGCACTAATACCATTTTTCTGTAGTCACTAATACGATGCGGATTCGCAAAAATTGTTGTACTTTATAAAAAATTGATATGTTAGATTTAAATAACCGATTATAACATATCTAATAAATTTCTTAAAATTTGAAGTCCCATGTCTAGAAAAAAGTATATGGATTAGTAGATGTCTAAATATAGAAGTTTTATTTTCGTTAGTTTGTATAATTTTCAGATAATTTCTTCACTAAAATACCTTTGCATTTCAAAAACAATTTAGTTCTTAAGCAAGATTGTTTATTTTAGCTTAAACCATAAAGTTATGGTTATTTAGCACATTTTAAGCACGAAACATACAAAAATTTTGCTTTTATCACAGATGGACGGCAATAAATCTTTTTTATCGAGATCTCCATTTTTCATCTCAATCGCCTACTTTAGGAGGTGATAACAGGGTGTGCCTGAACTATTGAGCAATAAATCAGAGCGCTTTCTCAGTCAAGTGGTTAAATAAAAATGTGTGGATGGTATTTCAATATTGAACAAGTCATTTTCATTCAATTAGTTTCGAAAATAAAAATGCAGTCATTTACTTGAAAAATATGTGAAAAATGAAAAAACATCATAAGTAGTTTTATTTATTTTCAAAACTGTATAGCGTAGTTTATAATATGTATTTCTCTTTATATGAGTAAATACTTGTTTTTTCTTTGTAGGGGTATTTGAAGAGAAAGTGACTCAAGGCACAAACATGTCCGAGGTACACCCGCACACCCCCGTGATCCCCGTACCTACTGCTTGAGCGGTCTATCGGTTGAGTGAATCATCCGAGGTACACCACCTTCCTCTTGTTAACATTTATTTTATTTATTATTAGCTGTTGCGCGAGGGTTTTAAATGCAACATTTGATGAAGGATAAATAAAAAAGAAAAATACCTTAACCCCTTATCTTTTTCCCCTTAAGTCTACATAGATTGATACCTATTTCACACAGAACACAACTTAGAACTTTATAAAATTAAACGTCAAAAAAAAATCTTCCTTTGAGAATATCTCTGAGCGTTTCAAATAAACGGTTCTTTTCACGGACTATCTAATCAGTTATTAATTGTGAAAAGAAAAAAAAAGTGTTATTAAGCTGGACCTGCACAGACGTGAGATGATTCCTCCGCTTGCTAAATTAGTTGATTGCCTTTACCGATTACGACAGGACAATCCAGAAAATTCGGCTGGCGACATTCTGCAACTTGAAGCGCTCCCAGAGATTTAATCACAAGCAACCTAAATGTATAGCCAAGAATTGTAAAAAATATTTCGTTTCATATCATATTTCAATTTTATTATTTTTCCGTTTTTTGATTCAGACTTCGAAGAAAATTCAAAACAAAATGCAGTGTTTTGCAGGCTTTCCATTGGTATCGCATTCGAAATGGTGCAGTAAATCATTCGCATAGAAAAAAAGCATGTTTGCAGCTTTGAAATTTTAATTCAAACTGTTTGGAACGTTTTTAGAATTCAGAAATCTTCCTATGATTATCCTATATATATATATTATGATATATATATATATATATATCACCTGTTACACCGATATATATATATACATATGTGTGTGTATGTGTGTGTGTGTACGTATATCAGAATTTTCTCCCTCGAAATAATTTTTAGTGCAAAAGAAAAAAAAAGACGTATATTTCTCAAAGTTACAAGAACTCTAAAAGTCTGAATAAAAGGTATAGAAAAAAAGGATTTTTCACCATTATCTGATGCAAGAATATTGATTATCATTAGGATGCATTCGTGACAGTATTTGATTTCATGTTCGATTCTGAACTCATGTTTCATTTAAATTTACGACCTAAAATAGAAAGCCGATCATTCAGTAATTCCCTTGTAACATCAATCTACAATTTTCCTTCGCGTGTTCGACTAAAAATTTCGTTGAAAGATGCAATTTGTCATTGAGAGAAAGAGATGGAGGTATATTTTAGTTTCAAGAACGAAACTCAAAACTTGGAGTGCAATCACTTTATGTCTTTAAATGGTAATTGAAGAGAAAAACAATTGCAGACAAGCTATAGAAAAAATCACTTGTTCCGCGTTTATTTTCCTAAATGTCTATGATATAAAAATAATTATTGGCTTAATCTGTCTCCCGCTCTCTAACACACGCACACACACACACACACACACACATACAGACAGATAGATCACACCCTGTTTGATGTACAAATATGTCCACAGGCCAATGGGAATTTATCATAATTGAGAATGGTGACGACTCGTTTAGTGTAAATAATGAACTTCTTTGGAGCCATCCATTGTTGTAGAATAATCGTGCTTGTACATTAGCAACAAAAGCATTAAATATACCGAGTTAATAAACTAGTCCTGTTGTATCATAACACTTATAATTCATATACAGTAAAACCTGTGTAAGTTGACCACTTGCGGTGCAGCACTTTAGTGGTCAACTTATAGGGGAGGGAGCGGCAAATTCCGTTCATGACAAAAGTGGTCAATTTAGACAGATGGTCAACTTACAAATATGGTCAAATTTACAGTTTTTACTGTAAAGTGAAATCTGTGCAAGTTGACCACTTGCGATGCAGCACTTTAGTGGTCAACTTAGACAGGTGGTCAACTTATAGAGGGTGAAGGGATAATTCCGTTCTTAACAAAAGTAGTCAATTTGCAAAATGCTAAGTTTGCAGGTGGTCCACTTACAAAGGTGGTCACACTTTACCAGTTTTACTGTACATACATTTCAGTCTTTTTACATCGCTCTATGTCTTTTTCTTTCATACCGACGAATTGTAATGAGAAGTGTTTTAACTTATTTCTTCGAAAATCAACTTTTCTGCTTAGTTAGTGTTCTATGATTTCAAAAGAATTATTGAGTCTATAGATTGTATTTAGTGCTTTAAGAAAAGCCAACTGAATTTTCCACAACTACATTCCCATAACGTATCTTGTAGGAGGAGAAGCAAAAGATATTTTTGGCCATAAACGCTCTCAAATCTGAAGATTTAACTTTTCGGACAAAATGACTTAATTTCGAAATCTAATATCTCCGAAACTATTGATCATACAGCACCGAAGTTGAGCTTAAATTGTTGTAAATTTAACGGACTTTCAGATTAATCTACAACTTGTATAACAATGTAATAGTTTAGGAGTTATGAAGTGATAAGTGAAAATTCTCCTAGCAATGAGCAGTTTTTCACCTGTTACACCGAGAGCACAGGATTTTCGAAACTGAAACCACACTACCCTAACTGACCCAAACAACATATTAAAAAATCATAACTACATCACACTGTGTGATTTTTATGCCTAATTTGACTGAACTATTATAAATAACGCTCATTATAAATTACGTCCTTAACTTGTAGAGGATTTAAAGAAAAAAAAACAGAAAACAAAAGGTTCTTTAACCCATTGTTAACATGTTTAATTAAAATCAATTAGCCCGCATATTGAAAGAACCATTTTCAGAATTTTGAGATGAATTATCTGAGCGGTTTTTTCTCTTTATTTTCTTATTTATCGCTCGTCTGCTTAAACAATGCTAAAGTGCTGATAATGACTCCGAAGTCATAAAAGTAGTTTTTATAACGGCAGAGCTAATTTTCTTCAGTTTAATCAGAAATGGAATTTTAATGGTCTTCGCGTTTCTTTGAAGCCAAAGAATGTTGGAAGTATTTTCACGACCATCAGGATTTAACGTTGGTAGTTTAAAAGAAAATTGTTATGTTTGTATCGTTTTAGAGGTAATGTGTTTGAAACAAAAGTGTAATGACAGAATACTAATCATTATTGCAATGAAAACGGTACTGAAAAAGCTGTTCTGTCTGTGTGAATTCAATGTTCTTAGAACTTATAAAGTGGGAAAACCAGTGGAATTAGAACATACTTCATTGCTTTTTTGGTAAAATCACTAATTAGTCTACTGAAAATTTTGATGGAATGCACAGACACAGCGAATTAGAATTCTCAGTTATTTTTTTCATGGAATGAACCAATTGCACAATTTAAAATTTTTATAAGTGAACCTTCTGGCGAGCCGGAGCAAAAAAAAGTTCTTGTTCTCCAACGCTCTGATTTTTTTTTTCGAATTACATTAAAAAAATTAAGTTATGCAAGTGAATGTTCTTTTTGCAGCAAAGTGCATAAAAACATTATATATGTACTGCTAATAAACTAGTCTTCAAATAACTTTTTAAATTTTTCACTTCAACTTCTCCAATTATTAAGTTAACTAAATAAAAGAGATAAGAAATTAGTTTAGTGTTAAAACTATTTTGAGCATGGAGCGGATTTAGAGCAAATAATTAGAATTCGAAGCGGAGCAATTCCTGATCTCGATCCTTGAAAATGTTTTTTACTTTTTAAACAGCAATTTACAATTTTAAATTGAGTTTATCCTAAACAAGTTCTGTACTCTGCGACTTTTACAACAACGTTGACCATTTAGATGATGAAAAAATAAATTTCAGTTTTAAAAACTCATTTCCTAAAAAAAATATTTTTATGCTTTTTCTAGTTTGAACAACGTACCAAATATATTTCATTACATTGATTTATAAGAGTATAATATACTCGTGCATTATTTATCAGTTTAGAGGGCAGAATGCACAATGCAACATAATTAAACTTGCTGCAGCAAAACTTGAGCAGGATTTGCCCTAGTCAGAAACGCACAAGATACTAAGTACTAATTTACTGCATATCGAAATAAAACATATATGAATTGTCTGTTTTAATACAGCATTTACAACCGCGCCAATGTACTAGTGATACAAAATACTAATGCACAATAACTGAAGATAAAATACGCCGATGGTTAACAAAATCAATTTGTATTGCTACAATTTTAACAATGCATGACTTGTACCATGCTGAAGTGTTATACGTACTGATATTGCATACAATAGTTACAATTGCATAATCACAGTAAACATTGTGTATTCTTCACAGTCCGCATATCTTTAATCCTTTGTATCATCGTCTAATTCAGTGTTCTCAACCACTGTGATGCGGCTCTTTTGTGTGCCGAAAAATTCTTAAAGTGTCCCGCCGAATTTTAGAAACGTTACGGTGAATGTCCGAAATCGGAAAACGTCGACAATCACCGTTGAACCATCCATCCGACATTTACCATCCATCAGACTGGAGAATGTCGACATTCTCCGATTTTGGACATTCACAGTAACATAGGTATGGTAAAAATTATTGGAAGAATCAATTACTTCATATTGGATTAGCATTAGATGCAATTATACCATGATAGCCAAAAACGTTTTAAAAATATTATTACAATTTTCTACATCTTATTGGTGTGAATTCGGACTTTGAATATTAACCAACATAAAAACGAGGAAAAAGATTAAGACTGTTAAATGTTTAAGACGATATGAGAGTAGCATTGTCATTTTTACGACCAAATGTAAATGAAATTATCAAAACACATCAAGCTCAAATTTCTCATTAAAAGCATTCTTATTATTACCTTGTCATTAATC
This sequence comes from Octonoba sinensis, assembly GCA_038502835.1. Taxonomy (NCBI): domain Eukaryota; kingdom Metazoa; phylum Arthropoda; class Arachnida; order Araneae; family Uloboridae; genus Octonoba; species Octonoba sinensis. Next base: position 8,241,360 of record CM076605.1, on the reverse strand, counting down.
CCTTAATAAACGTGCTGTTGTTTTTGTAATATATATTATATTATTGTATTTGACATTAAAAAATATTATCATAAACTATTTTACACAGGGCACTCTAGGTAAGTAAACAACTTTTAAACTTTTTCTTTGTGCCGCCAAATTTTGAAGTCGTTAAAAGTTTATTGCGACAAGAAAAAAAAAAAAAAAGTTGAGAAACACTGTTCTAGACTATAGGCACCATACCATTCAATCGCTGTTTTCGTAGTACTTTTAAAATAAAATCCTGAAACAAGTGTTTTACATTTCTTTTTGTTATTATCTAAAATCTAAAAAAATCAAATAAATCCAAGTTTATTAAATGAAAAAAAGAAGAAAAATCTACTTGACAAACACTACAATTTCACTTTCTGAATTATATCTGAAATCCAAATATTGGCTTTGTGACTTTCTCTTCCATTTTAATTTATCCTAATAATTATCAAACAAAGGTTTCTATTTGAAATTGGCAAAAAAGTGATTCGATATTTTGTTTTCACACAAAATACCCTTTGGTTGTCAAAATGTATTTACGTAGCTTAAATTTATTTGATTTATAATAAGAAAATGTACTTTTTATCAATGCTTATCAAATTATTTTTAAAGTAAAACCAATTTCCAAGAGGATAATTTAAAATAATTTTTTTATTAACTGCACAAAGGTTTTTTTGTGCGTCTCCTGAGTACTAGTTGGCACCTTTTATCCCAGTTTCATGCTTATGTGATGAATTAAATATCCTTACGTTTATATGAAATTAAAAGCACTATACTTCTTTGAGTTGGACACAATGGTCATTTTAATTTTAAGTTGTGACAAGCATATTTAATGTCAGCAGAAATGAACATCTTGGGTTTCAAAGCGTTGGCTACTTTGGTTTCCAACTGTTTCTAAGTTATTTTTGATCAAAAACGGTTTATATTCCTTATACACCATGTAACGTACCTATTTTTAAATAATGACATTACAGTTTTTTTTAAATGTAAATATTTAGACGTTTTATGATTTTTTTGAGATTAAAAAATACTTCTTCCTAGCAGAAAATTTACAAACTCTTGAACTTAAGAGAGTGTTTAAAACATCCTCAAATTACTTTTTTTTTTATTTTATTTTATTTTTTTTTTTGCGTTTGAGTTGTCTGCACTTCTCTGCGCATTATTCACGAGCTTGATATTCTTGTAATTTTCAGGTTGAAAGTTTCTGTGCGGACAGCATTTCTGATTCACATGCAGGGTCCGGTAAATTTCTAAACTTCACACACGACCGAATAACATAATCTAGTAATTTAAAAGTTTTTCTAATTACGTTTCCTGAAGCCAGTTCAAAATTTACAGCAACGAAATATTTTAAATTTTTCAGTGCACAACGCTAGATGAAACTCTCGTTTAATAAAGTTCTACTTAGAAACATTGAAACAATTACTTCATAAAAAAGAACTTTAGTTTATTTATATATACAGTATATTCCCGTGCATGAAACCATTTCCAACTTTCCCACAAAAGTTTCCAAAAGTGATTGATCCCCGTTTATAGCCCCATCCCTCCCCCGACTGAAAATTATCGCGTTTAGTACTTGAGTTTTCTGAAGAATCCGATTCAAGAAAACAAAATGTCGATTCTGATTGCGCTGACGATTTTAAGGACGATGTCAAGACAAGTGGATTTTAAGTTTTTCGTTGTTCTATCAACGAATCATATTAGAATAATGGAATACATATTCCTTACATTCAAAAATCATTACCTTAAAATACAAAAGTTTAACAAGTTAGATCTATATTTTGCTACGATATGTTAGATTTTGTGTTTCATATTTTGAAATGTTTTTACTCTTATGGTAAATTCGAAGTAAAAGTGGACATCTTTGGAAAACCTTAAGATTAAAAATTTTAACAAGTATTACTTTCTTATGTTTTTTGAATACAGAAGTTATTTACAAGCTCTCTTCCTACCCTCTTATAAGGAAAAACTTCTTCACAATAAACAATTCAGCTGTATCTAGATGAATATTAGGACACCCGTTTTTCTTTGGGTTGTGTCAGTTACTGCGGTTTTTTGTATGCATAAATAATTAGCCTAACACCAAAGAATAACAGAAGTGTACATTTTTTTAAGCATGCATTACTTTTGCATTTAAATAAAAATTTCCTTGTCACAAGTTCATAATCAAGATTTTTGAATATTTTCGTTAGTTTCCAGTACATATGAAAATTTTATGTTGCGTCTGTTACTGTACTGTTTTTATAATTCTTTCTCATTACGAGTAGAAAAACAGGGTTTTAAATAAGGCCGTATACAAATGCATTAATGCAGCTGTATAAGAAAGTAGAATGAACTATTTTATAGTTAATTTTACTCATTCTAATTATTTAAAGTGAACTTTTTGCTTACAAATGTTGCGTCAGTTCTGTGAAATGCACCATCCCTACTTTCAAGTCGATTTTGTGTCAAAAAAAAAAAAAAGAAAAGAAAAGAAAAGAAAAGAAAGTGGGCTTCAGCACGAGTATTTTAAATTTCGTTTATATTTCAGATATCATTTATAGATAAATACAAAAGTAGTCTTTTTGTTTTATTTTTCCAATCATTAACCCACCAGAATGAAAATTTCTGTAATGCTTCTATTTTTCTAAATACAGCTAGCATTGTATAACAAATATGTTAAATTAACTGCAGAAAATATTTAAATCTACGAATTCAAACATTTTCTCCTTAAACTAAAACTGAATTAAGATTAACTGTTAATTAATTAAGAATAATTAACGCAGACATATCAAAGCCTTTAACGTTATTTAGGAACGGAAAATTCATTAATTATCTTAAAGTTTTTTCTTATAAAACCCGCAAATAAATTTTGCATAAATTATACTTTCGAACAATATAAATTCTAATGAGCAGTGTGAATTTTAAAACGCCTTTTCATCCGCTATAATCTTGCTTTAGAGTCGCAATTTCTAAAAGGGTTACAAGAAATACTTTATCTGCCACGTTGGAAATCTTTAGTCTTTTTCGTAGCCCCTATTTCCTTCCCAATAATTTAAAGGTCAAAAACAGAAAGGCGAGAAAATGTTTTTCTTAGGTAAATTTGTTACTGCCTTGTTCTCAATCGATACATGCTTCAGAAAAATTCGTCAAGTTGACCAAGGACAAGTAAAGGAGAACTGGTAAAGGAAGAAAAGAAAACAAAACAAAATTAAAAAGAAAGAAATAAAGAAACAAAGAAAAAAAAGCAATGATTTCCTTTTTTATCCAGCTTTTCACGATATTAGAAGTAAGTAGAAATATATTTTATTTCGTCTCATTGCTTAAAACACAATTCTGGAGTTTTGTACATTAACCCCTTAAAGCACGAGATTTTTTTTCCAGAAAAACTGGCAAAAAAATGATCGACGTTTTTTTTTTGACAGAAAATTAATATATAGGTGTAGTATAAATTGTTTTTGGAAATTTCAGTTGTAGAGAGCGGGGAGTGGGGTAAAAGTTACGCAAAAAAATTATTACACAAACAAAGTGCTAACTGATTTTGAAGGGGCATTAGAAATAAAATATCGCAAAATTCAGGATTGTCCGTGTGAGACAGGGGCAAATGCGTTAAGTGGTTAAAACATCCAAACTTCGTAATGTTTGAAAACAAAAGGAAAAAAGAAAACAATTTTGAATTTTTAGGAAATTTAAGATAATTTCAACATTTTTCTTTCAAAATCCGAAAAAAATCTAGTATTAAGTTATTAAGAAAATTACAGGAAAATTAATGAAAGGTAAATGCACTATTTTGATAGGGATTTCATGTTTAGCCTGCTTCCTCGTAAAAGAAAAAATATAATAATAAAGTATGAAGGTTTAATGTATTGTAAAAAATAAAGAAAAGTCAAAAATAAGTGCATGAATTAAATGAAGATTAAAAAAAAAAGAAAAAAAAAAAGAAAGTATTGTTTTGAGAAGGGGGAAAATGTGTGTCTGTCGATCTGTCTCCCTATAATAACTTTCGAAATATTTTTTATTTTTTGCATTCGAAATATTTCGGGGAGAATATCTAATTTCTATAATTTATTTTTTGGTTTGAACACGTTTTCGTTTAGTTTTAAACGCTTCAAAAAATATTAACGTTAGCGCTATAGGGGAAATGTAAAGCAAATTACATTTCCCCTATTTGGGCCCTGTACGCGAGGCCCAATTTACATCAGACAAGCTCATTAAAAAAAGCTCTCAACTTGAAATAGGTTCGACTTGAACAATTTTGTTCAATTTTGAACAATTAAAAAAAATTAACATTAGCCCCTTTGGGGAATTTTTAATCCTATATAAATCCTGATCTAACAGAAAGATTTTCTTGGGAAAAGCTTCGTCAGAAAGCTCTTATGACGAAGAACATGTACAATTAGAAAGTTCCTCCAGAACTAAAAAAGCCTATTTTCCAACGAAACGTTTTGGTCTGGATTTTTAACCTTACAATGCATGATTTTTTTTATTTCTTCCCACTATGCACTGTAGGGTTAAGGATATTTCAGAATGAATATGTGAATAAATAAATGAGTGGAAGAATAAATAAATAAATGATGGAATAAATGAAAAAAATAAATAAATGAGTAAATAAATACATGAATTAGTAAATGAGTGAATGTATATGTATTACCTGTTGAAAAATGTATATTTAAAGTAATTGGGAACTAAAGCTGAATGATAAAGAGATGGAGAGGTAGCTAGATTATAAATTTGATGTTGGTTGTATATGAAAAAATAGGCTGGTATAGTTTTAGACGGAATTTCTTGATTTTTTACTGTTTCTTACATTTACGTTTCTATATTTATAAGAACATCCTGAAAAAATATTGCTTATTTCTTGATTTCTCTCAAAGCTACTTTATCGAATTTTTTATTCAAGCTATCAGAAATACAAAAAAACATCCTAGTTTGATACATTCCAAGTTTTGCAGAAATGAACCACTATGTTATTAATGTGCAATAACTCTGTCTATTATGATGCACATTCAATATATGTTTTTTTAATATTAATAAATGAAAGTTAAGTGGAAAAACTACGTATTCGTGCACATTGCTGTCTATTTTTTTTAAGCTGTTTTTTTATAATTTTTGGGGAAAAGAGCTATTTTTACTGACATTACCTTGAAGTTGCAGCAATACAGAATTACAACTTCAAAATACCGAAATAAGAAAACTGGGTGTTTTTCTTTTCTTTTCTTTTGATTATAGAACAATTAATAGTCTTATTTTTGTGATCTTATACAGTTTCAGCAAACAAATAAAATGTTCAGTACCGCAAGAGATGGAATTGACGTACGGTAACTCTACCAGTATGTTCCATTACGAGGAATGAGTCATTGTTGTATTATTCACGTATGAGGAGGCGTAACAAACAGAAAATGATGCTTCAATGGAAATGATCCATCATCTTCATGAAACCTTTGGTTAGCCTTCTTACGATATTTAGTCTTTGTATAGTGTGAATTATGCTCGTAAAAATTTTTTTAAACTTTAACGTTAGAAAATAATATGTATTTATGTAATATCGGTTTATGGCGTCAGGTGTCGCTTTAGAAAAATCCACAAGAAGTCTCTTCCATATCTTCCGGTCAAGGGTCCACTTCACATCCAGACCCTTTTCCCTCATCACCTTTTCAACATTGTCCATCCAAGTCTTTCTTGGTCTTCCTTGTGTCCATGTTTGATTCGTTTTATAATTAACCGCTTCCATTAGAATTTTTTTTGAAAAAGTTGCAAAAAGTCATCACATTTTTTAATTTTATTATTTAATACAAGGAAACGAAACAAAACAAAATATGTGGTTCTAAGTTGATTTTTAATTTTGTACAGCTGTAAAAGCATTTAATTTTAAAATTAGTTTATTATCCAGCGTTATCTCGGATAAATAGAAAAAAAAAATATTAGTCTTTGTATGATAGTTGTTGAAACAAGGGACAACGCAGCAAACCAACAAATGTGACCAACTCTCCAATCAAAACTGAACATTTCCTTCCATTTCCTGCAGGCCGAAGCCGACTAATACTATACAATAGGGAAAACACGAGGCCAGTCCCGGCAAAAGAACCGCGAAACCATCAAAACTTGGAAAACTTAGCGACCTGTGGGGTCTTAAATGTACATAACTGTGAATATTATTATTTAATTAAATGCTTGGTTTGTTAACACTTCAGCATTATTTTGCAAGTTACTTTTGTTTTACTGTGGAGGAGGGAAACTACTCAACCCCTCTCTACAACCTGAACACGCGCGCCCCCACACGGAGATCGCGGAGAGAAACAAAAAAGCCGCAGAGACGTGCAGTTTGCGATGAATATTCTTTTTTTTTTTTTTTTTTAATTTAGACGTAACCCTAACTTTTAGACATAATTTCACCGGCCTTGACGCGACCATAACTCTTATTTCTATGTTTTTGTATAATTATTTCAAGTGTCCCGTCTTCAATAAACCTGTGTTCGTCTGAAAATACGGATGTAGTTCTTGCCGCATAGGGACTACACCTCACATGGCGTCCGAAGTTAAGCCTACCCAAGACAAAGACTAAACCTAATCAAAATTACTCAAGAAATTCCATTTGGCGGCACCGCATTTCGTCGCCAACGGGACCGTTACTAAAGTTTAGAACTCCGCACGACTCTTCAACTCTGGTGAGTTTCTTTGGCTCTTTATTTGGACTGTATATTTTAATCTTTGGAATTTAATTTTTTTGGAATTTGAATTCAATATTTTAATTTTGACTGGATGCATTAATTTGAAACACTTGGCGAAATGACTACTCTTGGCGAGCATAGTGCGATCGAAATAAAAAATCCCCATCTCTTGGCGAGTATAGTTATGCCAAAGAAGCAATAAATCCAGCTATTCAGATTTCTTGTTCAACTGTGGAACTTGACAAGAAAACCCAAACAAATTTTGAATCATCAATCAACAACGTTTCATCAGTTAACACTCATTCAAGTTGGTTCATTTTGAGAGAAATATGCGAACTTGCTCGGACTTTTTCAGGAAAGGATTCATATTCGATACATAATTTTATCTCTGATTTAGAAGAATTATTTTCAACTTACGGTTTTACTGCAGACGTAAAGTACACAAGATTCTTGTGAAAGATTTGTTAAAACATGTAATTTTTTTTCTTTGTATTCACTTTCTCATTTTAGTTCTTCGTTTGCGTGAGAAGTTTAGCCCAGATTTTACCCAAAATAATTTTTTAAAACAAGACGCAAAAAACATGTTATTTTTGAAAACATTAACTGCACACATACTTTGTGAAAGATTTTACTTAAATGTGTTTACTTTTACCATTTTAGTTTCTTCTTGTTTGCGTTAGACATTTTTAGCGTGTTTATCGATTAAAGTCATCAATGCAAATGTCACCTAATGATAAGTTTTTATTTTGTATTCTAACTGATGGCTATTTTAAGCGATGTATAACTGTGAAAGCTAATCAATCACGGATACAGAGAGAGGAGGCAACGGGTGCAACTGCTTCTCAATGAGAGTTAAGCATTATTAAAGATTATATGACTGTCAAACGAACATTTTCGATTTTCCCCCTTTAGAGCAAATCTTATTGGACATTAGTAAACAAGAAATTGCCAACTGTTCAACAGAATCCTGCATCCGTGCCTGAAGCTAATGTATAAGGTTATATTCTAACTATTCAAGAAAGGGCAAAAAAAAAATTTCTTAAATGGTTTTTTATTGTTATTGCATTTCTTTTGCACGATAATAAGTTTTTTTTATCAGTTGACTTTTTCTTTTTCCTTCTGTTCAGCAGAATCTTATATCTGTGCCTGAAGATAATGTATAAGGTTAGATTCGAGCCATTAATACAAAAACGTACAAAAGAAATGTTTTCTTAAATGGTTTTGTATTATTTTTGCATTTCTTTTGCACGATAATAAGATTTTTTTTAATTAGTTGCCCTTTTCATCTTCTTTTTTGAAATTCTAAATGAGTTGTCAGATCCTTCTAAAACTTTTTTTAAGCTTTACAAAATTACGATTATGTGTGTTAAAATTATAAAAATACATATTCATATTTATGGCAATTATTTAAAAAAATGTATGTTAGAAATTTAAATCTATACCAATGCATTCTGTATTTTCTCCCATATTGTTTGATTGATATGAAAGTGTGCAATTAAAAAAGGAAAAATAGTAAACATGTGAAAGAGGCAATTTTAAGTAGAGGGGATAAACAAGGTATGTAGATAGAAATGAAACAGCTTTGCATGAAATCATACCAGGGAAGTTTAACATTTATAAAGGAGAAACGGCCCTTATAATAAACTAAAAAAATAGTTTATTAAAGAAAACGTCGCTTTATTTGGGGAAAAATAAAACAAAGTCTAGCCATTTGGATATGTAATTCATACAAGTGCACGCTTACGATTGATAGCTTCAAGTACTTCCCCGTATTCTTATAACTTATTATATAAAAAATACTTCATATAGTCTGTTTTTAATATTATATTAATAATGAGGAAATAAAAAATTAACCCTTTACATTTTGCTTTTTAGCGAAAATAAATATAATATAAAGTGCTTGGTTATTTGTTTTTCCCTCCTCATATTTTATATTTCTAAATTCTTTTAAGTGCATTTATATATCTTAAAACTTTAGGCGTGGGGCACCGTGGCAATATATTAAACTTTACGAAGATTTATTTCTTCTAAAGACATAATTAGTAAGCACGGCGGTTATACGAAACGACCGCTGTTATAGATATTATAAATATACAGTTATCCCAGTAACCTGAAATGCACATCAAATCAAATAGATATTTATCAGGCAGAACAGTAAAGTTTAATAAATAAATAATAAACATATAATAATGTCGGGAAAAAATATTCTTACCGAAAAACCCGTCTAAGTTATAATAATCTGTAAACTAAAAATATTATTTACTGGAATCAAATTATTTGTGAAAAATATTTATTTATAGCCGACATAATCATCGTCAAAACAGTAGTTTTAACGAAACTGGAGAAAAAAAAAGCGCTACCACTTTAATACATATAAAATGCGCAGACGATAAATAAATTAAAACAAAGAAAGAAGGATTAAATTAAATTCGCGTTTACATTAATTTGTATTGGAGATTGCAAATCTAGCGATGCCTCACTCAAAATGCTAGATAAATGTTTTGATTATTAGTAAATTTGACATGTGTTACAACAATGACAACATCATTAAAATTACGCAAGCAACGTATAAGCTATCAGAGCCCCCTGTACTAACTGTCAAAGCTGAAGCAAGTAAAACTAAAATATGTTTTTCCATTGAACTATCACTTATTTAATATTCCACTGATAGGAAGCTAATTGCAGTACGAAGCGACAGAACAGTTATACTTTTAATTACAAAACATTGTTAAAGTATTTAAGGACAGTATATAAGGTGTAGTTTATATAGATATTATAGAACTTTTTGTAAAAACTGAATGGCAACAAAAAAGAAAATTCTTTAGTCAGACAGTGTAAAATCTACGTTAGGTTATCCCTTATCGCATTTCTTGTGTTTGCTGATGTTTCTTTTTATATGTGTGTTACCTTTATTACATTAAGTAAAATATAATTTCCGAATAATGTCTTATAACAGGAAGTAAGAAGGTCATCATATTTTTTAAAAATTTACTTAGTACATGGTTTTTTATTCTGGTAAATATACTTATTTTAATCTAAACTTACTTTTACGTTACTCTTGTTACAAGAGAGTATTTAGTTCGTGATCTAATACAAAAATTTTATTTTTTCAATCACCTTACCTTAAAAGGGGCATTTTAATACCCCTCCCAAAATAAATAAATACATAACCAAAAGTAGGATCTCAATAAGAGGTATCCATTTATTAAATAAAGCATTTAGAATTTTAATAGATGTAAAAATTTAAAATAACACAAAATTAAGCATAAAATTTGGCGCCTAATTGTACGTCGATTTTTAATTTTTACTTTCTTGTACAAAGTACAGGAAGAATTGTAATTGCGAAAAATTTTACACAAAAATGTCGGCCTAAATTTGCTATTTGATTACAGTTTAAACTTTTTTTTCACAATGTTCCGATGTATCTACATACGCACATGCGTATAGACCACTGAAATATCTATTTTGACCATCCCCGAGACTTTTGACGAGTTCTGTCGTGCCGTCTGCATGTTCGTATGTGTGGATGTACGTAGTACGAAACTCAAAAACAGTTAGGCGTAGAAGTGTGAAGTCGTAGAAGCTTGAAATTTCGTATCTAGGACTTGTACACGTTCCAGTTGTTCACATCCCCTTTTGGTTGCAATCGGATGTTCCAAAAGGGGTGTTATATGCGATTTTGTGTCAATTGCATGAACATTTCCAGTCGTTTTCAAGACCAAATTGGCTCCTATTTGGGGACAACTTGTGAATAGTTTGCCGAATTTGGCGATTTCTCGCTATGTTTGGCGCCAAAATAGTGAAGCCAAATCCGGTCTCGGTTTGGCCATTCTTACACTTTTTGGCCGGACGTAACACTAAAACACTAATAAACGGTGGTGTAAAATTTACTAATAGCAATTTCACTATACTAGACTGCAACGTTTCTTGACAATGACGTCACAACGCGCGGCGGAAGAAAGGAGTAAACAGCGAGGCTCTTGGGTTACAGGAGGAGGGTCGAAAAGACGCCAAGCTACCAACGGTGAATAATCCGATTAAGCACTGTATTTGGCACATTGCATGTTTGAAAACTCATTTGTCTGTTTATCAGAAAAACACAATGTAACAAATTTAAAAACTTAATTTTTTTACCCAATCATAAATTATTTTATTGGATCAAATATATTTTCATCATAAGTTATTCCTTTCGACAAAAAAAAAAAAAAAAAAAGAGAGAGAACTTATACTCTAAATACTTTTATGCAGATATATATTTTACAAACATCAAAAACCTTTTTTTTAATCATAGCTACATTTTGAAATGCACCATGTTTTTTTTTTCCCCATTCTTATATTAATAACGATATTAACGAATATAATAATGATAAGAAGAACAATATTAACGAATATAATAATAAGAAGTTCGATATTAACAATAATCGTAATAATAATAACGATATTAACGAATAGAATAAAAAAAACTGTTTAGTTTTAAGCTACGTCACAAGTCAGCTAGTCAGACATAAATATAAACAACTCCAAATCTCGCCAAACCGCTTATCGGAAGATCGCCAACTGCTCGTGAGCTCTTATTGGCTAGAGCGTTAGTTCTAAATGAAGGTATTAGTACGCGTTACGCTTCTCTTAAAATTAAAAATATATAACATTTTATGAAAATTATGACAAATAAACGCTATATATGTGTAGGTTAAAATACCTTATCATATTTCTATAGCGAAGTGCTTAGTTTAACTCGAAAATCGGACACCGCGCGGGGAACTACTTTCTTCGCTTGCTTTCAGCATATTTCTCCATAGTCAAGAAACTTTGCAGTTGAGTATAAACGTTTCTTTATTCTCAATTTTTGCAGTTTCCAGGAAACTAAAAGATGACAATGAAAAGTAAGTGTGGTTAAAAATAATATCAATAATAAATTTATCAATTGCAATATATCGTTTATCATAATAACATAACTAAAATACGAGGTCTTCAAAACTATTATTTAATAAATACGCAAATGTAAAAAGGTATAATTATAAACAAAACTAAACCAATAATATCATTTCAATATGCAAGTTAAATAATTGCCATGTCCCCCCCCCCCCCGAAAGCTATAATGAAATCAATCTTAAATACTTATATTGAAATAGTTCCAGCCAATTTTCAACTCGCATCCAAATGCTCTTTTGTTAGATTTGTGTGTTAGAGCGTGAAAAATCACAGTTGAGTTTGCACAGCCATTAAACAGAGTGCTGCCGTCCATTCACCGGAAGGCAATAACCATATTCACTCAAGCGAGCAGCGATTTGAAGTCTTCAGTATGCAAATCGGAAGTCATATTAATGCAAATGAATTCGCAAAGAAAGAGATAGTTCCCGAATAATTTCCGATTGATTGCATTTGGATATAATTTTCCTATTTTTTTACGGGAGAATAATTCAAGGTATTAGATTGATGTGTAGAAACACTGGCGGAAACGTGTATTTACGCCATGATTTCAATGTGTTGGACAAGAAGATCATACAATTTAGAATGGGCATATATACAGTGTGTCAAAGAATTTTTAACACTAGGTTTAGAAAATAATATAAAAACTAGTAATTTTATATTTTTAAGCATTTTTATTCAAACTAAGCTCATTCGGCTTCAATACATTTGTTACAGTGGTTTTACAACGATTCGAATGCCTGTTCCAGCGCACATTGTAGGACTGCCTCCAAAGCTTGCTTCAAAGCTGTTTGTACACAGTGTGAAAGAATTTTTAAGAGTACAGCTGGAACTAAACTTACAGTATCTGCGTTACTGCGCTATCGAGCATTCGTTAAACTCCTTAACTATCAGCTGACAGTCAAAACCTCAGTTCACTTGTTTACTATTTTTTTTTTTTTTTTTAGTTTGGTGGCATTGACATTATACTAACATCGTCGACGCGATCTTTGGAATCCCACAATGTGAAAGGCTGGAACAGGCATTCGAATTGTTAAACCGCTGTAGGGTCATTCCACGGCAACTAGTAAAAGTACATGTGTTCTAAGTATGCAAAAAAATTGAAGATATATATGTATTTGCTGTATGTTAAAATTTTTTTTGAAATTTCGTTACGTGTGTTACCCGAAGAGTAACACACGTAACGAAATTTCAGAATTTTTTTTAACAGACAGCAAATACATATATATCTTCATTACAATTTGCATAATTAGAACACATGTACTTTTATTAGTCAAAATTAAAAAACCTAAAAAATACCCAAGAAGTTTGTTAGAAAGCTCGTTGAAGTTGAAAAAGGCTGTATAAATGTAACGCCCGTTGCCGTGGAATGACCCTGTAACGATTGTATTGAAGCCGAAAGAGCTTAGTTTGAGAAAAAAAAACTTTTAAATTAAAATTGCTATTTAATTTTATTTTATAATCCTAGTCTTAAAAATACTTTGACACACTGCGTATGCTCGATATTGAAAACTCCAAAAAAAAAAAAAAATGATATCAGCGTTAATAAACACATATTATGTATGACATCCCTCCCCAATATATATATTTTTTACCAGAGTAAGTTGTTGCATGTATTATATTTGATGGAACCCATATGAATAATAACTTTGTACTTATTCTTAGAATTAAAATATACTTTGTTACTCGATGTTTGTACTCGTTCAATGCAAAAAATGCACTGAGCGAAAATGTGAAATTATTGCAGATTTTAATTTTGAACTTCATAGAATATACAAAAAAAAAAAAAAATATCTAAGAAAAAATCTCAGCAAGTGTTTTGTGTTAGAAAATCGTGATGATGCACTGAACAAACCCCAAAATTCAAAACCTGTGAAATCTGGGATTTTCTTGTCATTGCAAATGTTTTTGGAAGATGACACAATCTTTGTTACAAACATTTATGACTGTTTTTGGAATTTTATACTGATTGCGTCAGTGTCGGGACCCAAGCATTAGAATATTATATTTTGACATTTCAAAGTTGCAATTAATGTAAAGTCTTCACTTACAATAAACTTTAACTTAAAAAGAATAATGACGCAGTGTTAAATGCAGTTATAACTACGCTTCTGTTTTTATTACTTTTCACTTTTCTTAGCATTTCTTTCTTTTTTTCAATTTTTAAGTTTTCTTAGTTATGAATTTCATTTTGCAGGTGTAGAAAATAAAAATAATTATAAGTATTTTTTTAATTACTGATTTTAAGTAACTATCGTGAAGCATTGCTTAATCAAATTGCCTTAAGTTTTTTTTTTTTTTTCATTCCTCAGTATCTAAATGCGCCTATGAGCCACAACACTAAAGATTCAACACTATATACTGTCTTTGTGATCGTTATATGATGTAAAAATAGTACTAATATAGTGCAGTAAAACCTGTAAAGTTGTCCACCTTTGTAAGTTGACCACCTGTCTAAGTGGACCACTTTTGTCAGGAACGGAACGGAATTAACCCTTCACCCTCTACCTCACCCTCTATAAGTTGACCACCTGTCTAAGTTAACCACTAAAGTGCTGCACCGCAAGTGGTCAACTTTTACAGGTTTCACTGTACTAGTAATAGTACTAATTTCTACATAAACGGGAATGATGTGGATATTTTACGGACTGTGTTAAGCAACTGTCTTCAAAAAATATTAATATTCTGGAAAAGATTGTACTTCATTTATCAGAAAGTTTTAATGGATATCCAAAAGATAGGCAAGTTTTTCTTTTTTTAACTTTACTTATCATATATTTATTCTTAAAAATAGGAATATACTCGTATTCTATAACTGTGCAAAGTACTTGTTCTAAATCAAAACAAAAAACAAGACTGATATCGTCGTACTGTGCCACCCAATGACAATTAATAAAATTTTACCCTCCGACCGATGTTTTCTCCCTTTTTTTCAAGTTATGTAACATTTAGAAGCATCTTATCCTTTATCCAAACTCAAAACAGAGTTGACAATTTTTTTTATTTATTTAAAGAAAATAGTGAAGGAATACGTTTTCTCAATTAAGTTAAGAGAAATCACAGTATTTACTACACAATTACAAGAGTACATTAGAAATTTTTAGGAGAAATATACGTACAGACAAATTTAAATACAGACAAATTAATTAATTGGGAAGTTAAGATCATTAAAGCAATAGCTAGAAATGATTTTCACCAATTTTAAAAAACTATTTCATTTGAAACTTTTCAGCGAAAAAATACACCCCTCCCCCTCTAACAAAAGAAATACCTTCAGCATTCCATGGTACCGTAAACATGAGTCATTAAAATTCCATTTCTGATTAAACTGAGGAAAATTAGCAGAAAGTTTTTTATTTTCAATATTCCTCTACAGAGGCCCATTATCTACATTGCGGCGTTAATTACTTAGATGAGCAATAATTAAAAATTAAATTTAGGAGACAGCTAAGATTAATCACTTTGTATTCATAAAAATGATCACTGGCAATGAGCAGGGCTAATTAATTTTAATTAAACTTCTTGAAAATGTACAAACCACGTCATTTTACTTTATTGATAAAATATATGCGTATAGTTATTTCTAGTACTGCAACAAAAGCTGAAGATGTGGCTTAAAATTGCTTTTCTATGTTATGAAATTGAGTAAAAAATCCAATGAAAGTAATTAAGTAAATAAACAAAATAAAATACAGTGTAGAGCAAAATTAATCTTGTTTCTGTCTTATGTCCTGATGTGAAACTAGTATTAGTACTGAAAGATATTTATTTATCTATTAATAGTAATTATTTATTTCTATGTGAAAAAAGTAAAATTTGTTTAAGGAGAAATAGGTTTGAAATGCATGAACTTCTGAATGTGTAAGCACGAAAAAGCAAAAGCTTATGCAAAACGTGTTCAAAATACGGAATAGAAGAGGAATCGTTGAACAAATTCATTCTATTCTTGGGAATATGGAAACTTTCCCAAAAATCTATACTTTTCTCAAGTTTGGAATTTTTTGATAACATTGTTCCTACGTAAAAAGCATGTGTTTTCAACATGGTCTGTAAAATAGGTAATTTGTGCTTGTCACACCAACTCTTTACAATAGTCAACGTTTACTTTGCAAAGAAAGAAAACGTTCAAAATGACTTCAAAATTTTTGTTGCATGTTATGTGTTCCACGGCGTCGTTCTCTTACTAAATATCAGAATAATTGAAAATGAGTTTTCATTCTCCAAAGAAATGTTAAAAATAAATATGTTTCGTAATTTTTTTTATTTAAACATTTTTAATGACATTTGTAGCAAAGATAACATAAGGCAAATAAGTGTAATCACAGCTGACTTAATTTTTTTGAAACCAATTGCGAATATTCTCAGCATCAAAACATTATATTCTGAAAAAATTAAAGAAGCATAGCTTTAACCGTGACTTTAGGGAACGGTGCGATAAAAAATGGCAATACAAATAAAATTTCCCCGGCAATAAATATACAAATTGAATTTCAAAAGAAATGGTCCTTTTTAGCCTACTTTCCCGTAAAAGTAAAAAATAATAATAATAAAGCATGCAAGAAGGCTTAATGTATCGTGAAAATATCGTTAAAAATCAAGAAAAGTCAAAAATAAGTGAAGTAATTAAATAAAGATTGAAAAATAAAAAATTTGAAAGTAGGGTATTGAGATGGGGAAAAAGTGTGTCTGTCGGTCTGTCCCCCCCCCCCCCCCAATAACTTTTGAACGAATTGTCCGATTGGAAAAATTCTTTTTGCATTCGAAAGATCTCGGCGAGGACATCTCATTTCTATATTTTACTTTTTGATTTGAACAATTTTTCGTTTAATTTTGAACAGTTCAAGAAATTTTAACATTAGCGCCTATGGACAAAATTGAAGCAAATTCTGTAAACTCTGGGCACAAGAGCCAAGTTCCTATTGCAAGCTTATTGAAAGGAGTTCTCGGCGTGAAATATTGATTTGAACAGTTTTTGTTCATTTTTGAACAGTTCAAAAAATTAACACAGAGCTTACGGGGAAATTTCAACCCTATATAAATCCTGATCTAACGGACCGATTTGCTTGGAACAAACTTTATCGGAAAGCTCTTATAACGTAGAACATGTAGAAATAGAAAGTTTATCCAGAACTTACGAGCCTATTTTGGTATGAAATTTTTTGATCGGGATTTTCAAGGATATTTCTCAGTGACTCAATGAGTGAAATAATGAATGAATGAATAAATGAAAGAGTGAAAGAATAAATCAATGAATAAATGAATGAGGAAAAGAATGAATGAATAAATTATTGAATAAATGAAAATATAAATAAATGAGTGAATAAATACATGAATGCGTAAATGAATGAATAAACACTTGAATGAGGTAACGAATGAATGAATAAATGCATGGCTGAATAAATGAAAGAATGAATGAGTGAGTGAATGAATATGTATTATCCGTTGAAAAAGGTACATTTTCAATAATTAGAACTAAAGATAAATAAGAAAGAGAGAGAAAGAGATAGCTAGATTATAAATTTGAATTTGGTGTATACGGGAAAGTAGGCTCGTATAGTTCTAGACGGAACTTCTTGTTAATCGATAGACTGTAGCGAACTGCATAAAAGGTTATTTTGGAAAACGCAAAAGATAAAATAAGAATCAAAAGGCATTCCCAAAGGTGGTTTTTATTCATTGGCTAGCAACATAATAATAGAAAAGCTTAATGTGAGCAATGCAAATAAAAAGACACGTTAATGACAAAGACAACAAAAGAAGACTATTTGACTTTATTTTTGCCGTTTGCGTTCATTATCAATTTTTTAGCAGTTGAATTGTTTTCTAAAAAATATTCCATTTTTTTATTCGATGATATTTTTTTGCATTTATTGTTCTCACTCCCTTTCCATGCTAATTAAGTAACATTTATGTTAATATCATTCATATATTGATTGTACTTAAAATTTTTTAAAAATATGAATTTTATTCTCTATATGTTTGAACTACTGAATTAAGCCATCACCTGCGTAGATGTAGATCTTGTAGAATGAAAATGCGTTATCGCTTTTAATTCTTGTAGAAGGAAAAATCATTATATTGGTATTAATCAGTCATTTGATTCAGATGGCTGCAAGTAAAAACGGAGAACAGTCTAAAAATGATACATTACAGTTTAGTAAATGTACCTAGAAAACGCAGTTCTATGGAATGATCTTTTCGAAAAAAGTACTTACATTAAACTTGCTTGCTCTGGAAGGAAAATTTATTTGCGTCTTGCATAAAGTGGAAATTTACTTTCCGGTGCTACGGTTGCTAGACTGTATTTCATTCACAAGGTAATCAGCCTATATCTTTTGCTCTGCAAAAATATGAAAATGATGAAATTATATGGAATGTCATTTTTTTCAAAAATTAGATTGTGATGAGTTTGAAGATAATACGTCCGTTGGAATAAAGAAGTTATTTCTATTTAATGAACAGCAAAAGGCGCAGATTGAATTCAAATCGGCCGACATATCTTTTTCTCCATGGGGTATTTTATTTTCCAGTACGATATGAATCAAATGGTATCAAATGCTTGTTGGTATGTATGCGTGTATACTTATGTATACACACAAAAAAAAAAAGATTCGGCATGTAAAAGCTGCATCGTTTAACAGAAATAAAATGGAGCACAAGTTTCAATAATCCCTTGGAAGAGAGAATGCGAAATGTTGCATTCAGAAACTCGAATTAGGTTTTTTTTATTTATTCCGATGATATTTTTAGGGAATGCGGAACTAAAGAACATTTCAAATCACATCATTTGGACGCTGAAAAGAATCTGCATACAGGAAGTTTCTTCAAACACTCTGATGAAATAGAACAGGAGTAATTGAAGCTGTTTCAAATTTTTCAAGGCTAATATGCCCATTTGAAACTTTTATCTTGTAACTATTAATAAAGTCAGCGATTTCCAAACTGAATGCCACTGTAAAATATGAGAAGTGCAGCGAGATCCTCATAATGCCAAATGCTCTGCATTCTTAAGCAAACAATAAAAATGAAGTTGTTCTTTGAATTTAGAACATTAGTTACTACTTTTTTTTTCATCATTTCAATCATATTAAAAAAAAAAAAAAAAAGATAAAATTGTAAATTTTGTTGATATTTTCAGAATATTATTCGACTATGGTGCTGTGAGAAAACTAATTCTTCTACGAGGATCGCCGCGTGGAAATGTTTAGGAACCCTTGTGTTAACTGTCAGTATTTCATCACTATTTACCTAATAAATACTTCAAATAATTATTTAACTAAAGTGGGACGTTACCACAAGTACACCATTTTTATTCAATTTCCATTTACTTATTTATTTTTTCACGTTCCAAAAGTAATTTCCTTAACTTCCTAAATTTTTAAATTGAATTGAATTTGTTTTTTGTAGCTTGTCCCTGAAAAAAACCAATTCGTCTCAAAATCAAATTCGCCTTGGCCGAATACGCACTAAGATCAAATTCGGCTTGGCCGAATATTGATGGACATTCTGACGAGTACTATT
The DNA here is from genome assembly GCA_038502835.1 of Octonoba sinensis. Taxonomy (NCBI): domain Eukaryota; kingdom Metazoa; phylum Arthropoda; class Arachnida; order Araneae; family Uloboridae; genus Octonoba; species Octonoba sinensis. The sequence continues at coordinate 8,222,254 of CM076605.1, read as the reverse complement.
CTGCTACAATAAAAATGCACTATTCTGCTACAGTAGAAATGTAAAAAATAAAAAGAAATTAGTAGATTTTAAAGGTTTAAAATCGTATTATAGTTATTTCAAAAGAATACATTAGTATATATTTTCAATAAATAAAAATAATTAAAAAAAAATATTTTTTTAAACAGTTTTTAGATTTGATTGAACAAAAACAGATGTTAAAGTTATAATATTGTATTTTACACTTAGCATTTGCACCCAAAAGATGGCAATAGTTAGTTATGATGGATTTTATTTTGTTATTATGAACAAAGTGGAAGTCGAATTTTGTTTGGGTAGACTGATTTATTGTGAACTAGCTGATATGCCCGGCTTTGCGCGGAATAATATTGCATTATTCGCAGACTGAGTGACGCATGTCCAAAATTCTGTTGTAAATATGTAAGGAAAAATTTTCTTAAAAAAATCATGTAGGAGATGGGCAACAGGCCTGAAAAACCTTATTTAAGCAGTAAAAACCATTAAATAAACACGATTGCATTTAAACGAACAGCCTAGAAAAATTCCTTTTAGACCAAAAATAACAGTTCATAAAAATCTACATTGAAATGCCAACAAAAGTTCATAGAAATTGAAATTAGAGTAAGGGAAACAGTAACTCAAATGCACATATGCAGAAAGATAATTGTGCCAAAATGATATCAAGAGCCCGTAAAAATCACAATTAAAATATCGACCACAATACATCTAAAATTTCCCATCAGAAAAAGAGCAGTATTCTCTGTAAAAATGTCATCAGATCAAGAACAACTCTCACTGAATATTTCTGCTACAATAAGGAAAACATTCTTTAAAGCCCTCCCCATTTCAATAAAGACAACTATTCCTAAACATTCCTAATATAATAATGACATTAGTCCCAAAAAAATATCCATTAGAATAAAGACGTCAGTGACTAAAAGCGTAATACTGACCATCAAGAGCTACACTGTTCCTAAAATTACCCAGCAGTCCATGTTAAATTCCCCATCAAAATAAGGACACCCGTTCCTAAAAATCCCTCTTACAAAATCGTCAAAACATTTCCTAAAAATTCAATTGAATAGCACTTTCATAAAATTCGGATAAAAACGAAAGAAAGGAAAGCATTATTTCAAAAGGCAAGTGCGCATTTGAATTACAAAATGTTTAGTACTGAACAAATTCTGGCGTGTGAAATTTAAGTTGATAGAAAGAAATAACTAAATTCTTCCCAAATGGCGCCTAATAGACAGTACAAAAATTAAATAAATGTTAGAAATAAATCACTTGAGTAAAATATGGAATCAATCAAAACCGCTATGTAAAAAAGTTAAAATGAAGCAGAAGATCGCCAAATTGCACTGTAGTAATGGAAACATTTCGAAATACGCCATGATCCTACAGTGTAAATCACGTATTGAATTAAATGAGAACAATATTACTGATAAGGATTATTGAGCGTGGCTTGGAAAATTTATGAAGCGCAAAATAATATATTGAAAACAATTAACTGGAAGGAGGCGAGTAAAACGTTATCACCACTTGGCGAAATTTTAAATTTCATCAAAAAACAGTGATATCGAAGACCTTTCAACCTAGCTTTTATCGAAGAAATAAATATTAAATCGTCAAAAAAGAAAGAAAAAATAACATTAAAAATCGCATGCAGTTAATAATCCACAAAATATCCATAAAAATGAAATGAATTTTCAGAATTTGTTTCGCTGATAAAGCGGACGCTCTACCATAAGATTTCATGCAATTGTTGAACTGTTACTATACTATTAAATCGCCAAAAAAGGAAGGAGAACCAACCTCAAGGTAAAGTAATTAAAATTCGTCTGCAGTTCCACAAAATATGTATAAACATGAAATAAATTTTTAGAATTTGTTTCGCTCATAAAACGGCACGAATAAAGATAAAATAGCATTTTTTCAATTTTACGTTAACAGAAATCATCTAGTTGGCGACAAAAGTACTGTTTGTTTTGGCGAAATCACGCAAATTGAGCAGATAAATTCACAGGTAAGCCTCGCTTTAAAGTTCGAAAACTACTTTAAATGAATATTGCGCGTGTTCTATTTGTTCTACGAACTTCAGAAAGAGATCACCTTGTGCGGTTTTTTACGGGCATCAATATGCTGCAAAAATCGAAAAGGTGTGACGTTTCTTCGATGAGATATTCCTAAAATTAACAGTTTTGCTTAAATTGGAATAAAAGGAGAACAAATTCGAATTTTCGGAAAAACGCTTCGAGGTGCACGAGGACCTGACCCAAGGTACCTGTAACCAACATTTCGTACTCCTAGACCGTTCCATCTCTGCAGGAGGCGATCGACAGACAGACACACACACACACACACACAAACTTTCGGTTTTATTTATATAGATACTGGGTAGGAGAGAAATGTGAAAAGCCTAGAATATATAATGAATATTACAATAGCATAAATTATTGAGCTTTTTGAAAATAAATATATATTCCAGTTAAATGCATAAAATTTTAATGTATCTTTTAAAACTAGGTACGTAAAAAATCCCTAAAATAAAAATATTAACTCCTAATAACTTAATAAATATCTTCATGAAACTATTTTGAACAAGGTCAAAGTTCACTAAACAATAGTATTTCTTTAATTTGAATCAAATAATTAGGAAAATAATGCTAATGCTTACATTAAAAGCTGTCGTTCCTATTCCCCTTGTGGGTGAAATTTTCAGCAATATTGAATTCAAAACAATGCAGAAAATACATTAACTTAGATATATACTTTTAGATTCTTAACAATCATAATTAAATCTTACAGCATTAATGTGTGGAATTGGTGTTTGACTTTGAATACTTTTAAATTTGACAGATACTTTCTATTACAACGATTTTCTAGAATTTTTAATATTCGGCAACCAAATATTCGGTGTTCGGCCTAAAACATTGGCTGAATATTTGGCATTTGGTTATTAGGCCAAATCACTATTCGTTACATCTCTATTTAAAAGTTATTGTTATAAAAGCGATGATGCAAAAAAAATAAATAAATAAAATAAAAAGGCTTTGTAAATAGTGTTAAAAGCAGGCTCGTAAGAAAATAATTATTAACTTAACTTGTTGATGAACATGATTTTCACGTGAAAACTCCGAAAAGATTTTAAAACAAAAATTAAAACTTACTTTTCTGTTTCAATAAGACACAATTTTAAATTCATTAATCTATATATATATAAATGAATGTATGTGTGTTTGTGTGTTATGCATTACTACACCATTCACCCGATCGCCATGAAACTTTAGGAAGGTGTTGAGTACACTCCTGCGAAGGTCCCTGAAAAAAAATCCTACAGGTAGTTCTTTTTTTATTCCAATTTTACGCAATTCTCCACATAAATTCCCCAATATGGGGGTGATAAAAACCTTGCACATATTAATGTAATATACCGATCGAAAGCGTTAATTTTTCTGCACAAGATGATATTTGTTCTAGGTTTCTAAGTCGATAAGAACGCCAGTTATAAACTGTTTAGTGCGATTTTTTAAGGCTTACCTTGGTCCAAAAATAATAATTAGCAGTTTCCTTAACTCCGGGTAATAGTGTTAGCTTAATTTCAATATAAAACTTATTTTTCAAAATGGAGAGACATCAGTTTAGTTTTCAACGGAAAAACAATAATAAAGCATACCTTCGATTTAACGTTTTTCTCAAATTAGCAATACGTTTTAAATTCGAGATTGAATTTGATAAAAGTATTTTTTCCCCGATTTAACGACTTCCTTGATTTAACAATAGCATTTAAATATCGCCAGAATAGAAATACGTTTGGTTTATACTAGATTTCAAATAACGTGGCGAATATGATACGCTACAATTTAACTTTTTAATTAGTCATTGGTGATAAATCGAAACACACTAATGAAATTGTGCTTACATTTTTTAGGTACGGTTAAAATTTAGCACGAGCAGCCCCGTGCGGGTACCGCTCCGTTTCAATATGAAACTTATTTTTCAGAATAGTTCAGTTTAGTAAAGATAAAACAATAATAAAGCACATTTTTGATTTAAAGTTTTTCTCAAATTAGCAATAATTTTTAAATTCGACATTGAACTTCATAAAAGTTTCGTCTCCCCGATTTTACGATTTCCTTGATTTAGCAATAGCATTTAAATAAATATCGCCTCGAAAATTTTACGGACGTATAGTTTATTCTAGACTTCAAATAACGTGGCGAATGACGACACGCTTTAATTTGACCTTTTTAATTAGGCGTTGGTGATAAACCGGCGATAAAGAATACTAACAAAATTGTGCATACGTTTTTTAGGTATGGTTTACGGTATCATTTAACTATAAATATTATCACCTACTATTTCATCTCTATGGTACCGCTAGCAAAACTTCATTTTATTATAAAACTTACCTTTCGGTTAGCGAGGTAACAGTTCACCATGGCTGGAAACTAAAATAAATATGATATTGCAATTTCATTCTTGCAATCAATCTAAGATCATCGCCAAGACTAAGACTCATTCCATTTGAAAAGTAACGCAACAAATGACGCCGTGCTACAATTTGGCAGTTTTAATTACCCTCTGATGACAAATCTGACCCTACTGATGGAATTGTTCCCAAGTTTTCTTAATTGATCCATCTACATGTTATATTACTTTTTCAAGCATTGACTATGTCTAATATGTTTTTTTTTTTTTTTGACAAATAGACACACGATGTTTTTCAAACAATGCAGGCTTTATGCCACAGGCGATTTTTTTTATACTCTTAGCAAGGACAGCGACGTTTTTAAAATTCAGCCCAGGCAACGCCGTGCGGACACCGCTGGTCATATATAAAACGCGGATTAATAAATTCGAAAAACATAAATAATTGCTGAACACGGACATTATAGTCGAAGCGACAAAAACTACATTTTACTGAAATAGTATTAAAGCTTTTAGTAAAACGCAGTATCATTTAAACGAAGATTTAGTTGTAAGGCTCGGCGATAAATGCTCTTTACTTCTTCCACATTTCACGTTCAATTTATCTGATACCCTTCAATTATTGAATTCTATTAGAGATAGGAGGAGAGGGTGTTGTGCATCCTACCTGTGATACGAGTTGTTTTATTCAATTGTAGCAGGGAATGGAGAATGATGAACAACGTAATAATGATAATGCTCTGAGCTTTGGATTGTGCTTTTCGTTTCCCTTGCCGAAAAATGTAAGGAGGTTCCTTTTTAGGAAATTGTCCGATTCGAAAGATTTTTTTTTTTTGCATTCGAAAGATCTCGGTGGGGACACCTCACTTCCACATTTTATTCTTTAGATTTGAACAACTTTTCGTTCAATTTTGAACAGATCAAAAATTTTTAACATTAGCGCCTATGAATAAATATGAAGCTAATTATACACCCTGGACATAAAAAAAAAGTTACTTTGACCAAGATTATGGAAGGATCTCTCGACATGGATCATCTTTTGATTTCAACAAATTTGTTCTATTTTTAACAGTTCAAATTTTTCCGATATTCAGTTTTCAACGATGCTAAAAAGATCGTTAATTTAGCATTTGACGAATACTTTTGTTTAAACATAAATTACAGATCTTTCGCCAAAGCGGTTATTAAGGTGGGACAATAACTCAAAATCGCTTACTTTTTTTTTTTTTTTTTTGAAAAAATTCATACAGTCATAAAACTATTCATATAATAAAACTTCATGTTATTTCATTTAAATAAAAATATCATTGTATTTATACGTTTGTGCAGTAACAATTTGCAATTTTTGGGAGCAATTCTCGCGTGCAGTTCTCTCTCTCTCTCTTTTTCCCTTTAATGTTACGATTCATTAGTTTCTAATTTTGTAAAGCAAGAAAAATGTGACGACGGCGAATAGTCAAAGATCAGTTTTAGTTTTCGAATATTTCGGACAATGAAAGCAGCTACTACGAGGAAATGGATTTCAAAAACATAAATGAGCAAGTAGAATTCCTAAAATACCATTTTTTCTAATCGATGAGAGGCTTTAAAGTTATGAAAATGCTATTTCGTTAAGCAAAAACAAAAAATAGGAAAAAAAAGAAAGGAAAGATAAAATTTAACGGTAACAAAATATCCCTGAGGTGTATTTTGTTCTTCGATAAAAATAGATAAACAAATAAAGATTTTTTTGCCAAGAAACAAACTGAAAATATGTAACAAAAATGGGAAAAAACTGTGTTGTGGTAAAAACAGCAGAAAAAGAATATGCGTGTAGAATTTTTCTTAGTTTTTTTTCTCAATTTTATTTTACTAAGGGAAAAAAGTTGCTACGTTGAAAAAAAGCTATTTACATTTGTGGGGCAGTGCCTATATTCATTATCATACTAATTAGTAAGCTTCTTAGTAGAGGTTTTCTGATTATTAAATTTTTAAACTAAAATAGAATAATATCTTGACATGTTTTTTAAGTTTGAAGGCACTTGTGCCTTGTTGGTTAGCCCTTTTCGAAGCGAAGAGAATTGCTGGCCATTTGAGAAGGGTCATCTGATAGGCGGCCAGCATAAACCCTAACGCGCTGTAGTCAGATGACACCCAGATGGTGCCACCTCCCATTTCGGACTGAAGGGGAGGGGAATTTTCTCCTGCCTCCGATATCCTTGGAACTTCCTCGGGACTTCAGGATCCCCGGATTTTACATGCACGTATCCTCAAGTGCACATGGTGGATCTTCAGTAGGTCGGGTATTGAAGCCCAAACCTTTCGGTTCGAAAGCTACCAGGGCCTATGTTTTTAAAGTTAGAATGGAAATTTTTTATTAAAACAGAATATACCAGCTTGTAAAACGATACGTACTAGGTTAAAAAGTTATTCATTCTCATACTATGGCATAGTACGACTTTCTCACTGTACGGTAAAGTTACTACACTGTGAAAAATTCTAGTTCAACCTTCCACCAAAAACATGGTGAAAATGGTGAAATTTAGCTGCAACCAACATTTCGGATAAAAGTTGAACCATTATAATGGTGAAGTTTCACCTAGTTTCACCATAAATGGGAAACAAGGAACCATTATAATGGTTCAACTTTTATCCCAAATGTTGGTTGCAGCTAAATTTCACCATTTTCACCATGTTTTTGGTGAAAGGTTGAACTAGAATTTTTTACAGTGTAGTTACGAGTCAAGTTATCTCTAGTACATTTTCCTCGTATGAATTCTTGCGGTTCTATCAGTTGAGGATGAGGCAAACTGTTTTTCAGGACATATCTTTCGCAATATTTATTGCCAAAAACTTAAAAATAAAATTAAAAAGCAATCAAAATATTTTAAATTATCAGTATATTAATTTTACTGCTTTTTAAGGAAAAAAATTATCTGATGCTGGTTTTAATTTATATTTTTATGTATCAAAATACCTTTTGAGTTTATTATTTACGTCCTTTAAAAGGCATAAATAGTGTGAATCCTTTGTTTTATTCTGAGGTTATTTTATTTAGACTTTGCTGCGTTATGCTTTCCTTATTTTTATAGCAGCTGAAGGGGAGAGAATCTGTTTTTTTTTTTGTCATACTATAACATTTTTAGTGAAGATACAGCTAGTATTTGAAGGAATGTTTTCGAATGCTTCTTGTTTAAAAAAAAGGAATCGTAACATTTTGTATTGAATATACATTCAGTTCATATGTACTCATTTTTATTTGCTTGGAATATTGATAGTTTTATGACTTCAATGCTATTTATTAGCTGTGAGTTCAGTTAGAGTACCTTTATTAGTAACTGAATATTTTATATTTTTTTCATTTTCTGCTCTTCTCGTTTTGAACAATGTAGAAGTTATAGATAATATTTTTGTAAAAAAATGCATATTTAATTTTGTATGTACCTGTATATCAAACACGCATTCAAAAGGCGGAACATACAAAACACAAAGATGAATAGTTTTCTTCTGTTTACTTGGATCCTGTTGATTGGATGGCCACATTTTAAGTTTAATTACCACTACTTTGATTCACATGTGTGCTTCTTCTGACAGATGAAAGAGAAATGTCATGCAATGTTGCTGACATTTTTAAAATAACTTTTTTTCGGTTAAGGAAATTGAGGTATGACCTGACGCTGTCTAGCCACATTGATCTTGCTTCATTTGTCCACTTCAATTTATCATTTGAATACTATGGTTATAGTTACGTTCATAGTCAATTTAAAAATAATTCTGTTCTTCGAAATTTCTTTTTTATATACTCCTATATACCATTTCAAATATGCGTGTAATATTAATTACGTGTGATTTGTCTTGCTTAGCGCCACGTTTTCTACACCAGTGAAAAGAACGAATGATTTTAGGAACGTTATAAGCACGTTGTACTTTTACTTGGACATTTTTATAAACTGAAACCCGATAAATTTTTTTACGGCTGAATGTTCAATGAAACTTCCTTTTAAAATTATTGATGTAATATTTCACGTAATGTTTTACTGCAAACCTGAAAAATAAAGCCGTTTGCGGTGTTTCTGAGATATAATTTCAATCTCCGCTAATATTTCTTGTTGATAACCGCTGCCACAAAGGTGAAAATTTCAAAATTGAAAACATATGTCCGAAAATGTTCACTGTCCACTTTTTTCGTTATTATATCTTACTCAAAATTAGGTTTTTTTTCTTTTTGCTCAAGCTCAAAACGGGTTATTTTTAGTCTGACTAATTACAAAAGCGTACTAATTATACAGTCGAAAAGTATACGTTTTCGATAACTATATTAATTAAATATCATTTTGAATTTATTTAGTCGCAGTGGTTTTTTTTTTTTTTTTTCATTTTTATCTGATTTTTTTCAATTTTACAGTGGTTTCTAATTAAAAATAAGCAACCGCAAGGTGACTCTTGTTCGGAAAGAAAGTCTCTATGAAAATCATCGTAGTATCTACCGAGCGGGCATTCACTCTGCAGTACCAAACAAATAATAAATCTGCGATAGCATTATATGTTTTAGACTTAAAGGCTTGATTTTTAAAGTTAAAACTATTTATTTCTTTTGGAAAGTTGAACTTACTGTTCTTTATGTTAATAGTTTGAAAGCTACGGTTTGTATTTTCGTTTGATATTTTCAACAGATAATTAATTCGAAATTTATCCTCTTCAAATTTCAATGAAAATTTTTATGCTCTTGAAACTTGATTTGAAAAAATATTTTTTAACCAGCCAATATTTAAAACATACTAGTTTTTCATGTAAGCTTTAAAATAATAAATTTTGTTATATTAATATACAAAAACATACTGAATTACATATGAATAATCGATCATATTGCACATCTCGGCATTTAATATCCCTTCATGGAATTTTCATCCTGTGCATATGATTCTATACAAAGGAAACACCTATACGAAAATCAGCCCCGTTTGTGTGGAGATGATCAATCATTTGGGTTGTGGCTCATACTGCTCCTGAACAAATACACCCTACATATGAATAATTAAAGGAATTACATATTGTGTATTTAGGAAATCAAGTAAGGAAGGGTTACCAGGCAACGGAATAATCATATATTAATCCCATGAATTACGTCGCGTTCGTTAATGCTTAGCTCGTATAATTTAGAGACCAAAATCAACAACCGGAAGTGATGCAACAAATTGCCGATCATTTGGCGCCAAATATAAGAGGACAGATCCAGTGCCAGTATGGCGGTACTGGCGAGATTCACATAATCAATGTTAATCATTGCGGATATTTCTATCCCCGTAGTTACTGTTATTGCAGTTTGAGGTTTGACATACTAAAAAAAATATCACATTTCGTTTAATGTACACTCTACTTTTATATCACTTGTAGTACACTCTACTGTTAAATTCGAGAATATAAGCAGTCATATTGTTCCCATAAAAATTCTGAAGTGGGAATTTACTGCACCCCCCCCCCCCAATTTTAATAAGGGCTTTTCAGAAAAGTAGTACAAGTTAAAAAAGTTTAGTTTATGTTTAATCCATTCATACAAAGTCAAAGGGAAAAAAATCCTAGCTGCAATTCTTTATTGCAAATACTTGAACTTGTCAGAAATTACCTCAACTTTTTATTTGAAAATAATTTTATTATCATTAAAGATATTTTTTTTCTCTGTTATTATTTCAAAGAAACATCTGTTTCGTGCTAAACGTTTAAGATATGCTCCTAAAAAATACTAAAAAAAGAAATAAAAGGTAATGAGAATCGAAATCACGAAGAATATGCACTTCATAAAAAATTCAGAATATTGCACAATGAGTCATTTAAAGTAAAATTGTTTTTCTTCTCAGTTCAGTTTCTGTTAAATGTAATGATAACACTCATACAAACGCACACATACGCAGCAAAATAATATGAGCTTCGCTAAATAATACTTAAAGTCAAAGTCTCAGACAAAATATAAAAATATAAAAATGAGAATATTCCGATTAAATTGCAAAATAAAATAAAAGACGAAAATCTTGATCTATTATTTTCCCTCCCAGTGCTTGCTTTTTTCTTTATCTCAAATTTTGTCTTCTTGTAGTTGGTTGCCTGGAAGAACTTTTCTAAAGCATGTATCGATTGCGAACAAGATGGCATCAAAAGTCCCTAAGGGAAATACCCAAAGAAAACATTATTTCCTCGACCTTCTACTTTTGGCCTTTAAAGGATACAGTGGCTCAGAAAAGTTTCAAGTATTTTTACATTGGTTTATAAATTGTTTTATATCTGAACACTGAGTTTTGCGTAAGCGTTTTGATTAGGTGTTTCCGTACCTTTTCTGGTAGTAAACTTATAGACATACGATATAATTTAACTTATGTTTTATACATTTGTATGAAATTTTAAAGCAAATTTAGGATGCAATTGTATTTGGCAATAAAGTATTTGTCCTCAATCCTACTTGACACTTTAAAAATAACTATGAATGTCATCGGTGTGTGAAAGGTTGTTAGCTTTCATGAATAAATTTGTCATCCATAAAATTTTCTTAAAAATCACAGTTCTCATTTTTATCAGCAAAAAAAGGGAATTAGTAAGAAAGTATCGAAAAATATTATATGAATAAATTTTGCTTTAATCTATTTAAAGAAAAATAATTAAAATAATAATAATATTTTGATATTAATATTAATGCCCTTTAATTTCATTTATTTTCTTGTTCATATCTTCTCTAAAGCTAGTTTCATATTAGAAGCAACAGTAACGAAATTCCTGCCTCTAAGGTTTTCCACTGAGTTGAAGTAGAGGTGCTTAATTAAAATGATCAAATCCTAAGCGCTGTTAATAATAAACGTCACTGTTTTTCTGGGTCTAAGGTCGAATTGAGTCTTAAATAAAAATGTAATGAATCTGTTTTCGTTAAAAATAAAAATGGGAATAAATAAATAAATGAAAAAAAAATTACTCTCCATTACGTTGCTAAACCATTGGATATTTAAAAAATAGATCGTCGTGGAATATCAAGGTGTTAAATGGTAAGTATATTCTTTTATGTACCGGAAGTATCACCTCCCAAAAATAAGGTGACTTTTTTGTTATAAGAAAGAGCTATTTAATGTTAGCTACTAATATCTCTGACGCCAGGGGCTAGCTAATTTAACATTGACTAAAATATTATAAAAATTTCATGATTCCTTTAGCTTATTCATTTGCAGCGTGCTCAGTTTCGGTACCCCAATCAAAGAAACATTTCCTTATTAGAAAAGAAATATCAAAGTACTAGGTTAGTAAGAGTGCGCCTGAAATTTTGCATAAAATCTGCTATCAGCCTCGGATTAACTTCGGTATCGTTTTCAACCTTGTCAGGTGATGAATTTGACACCTGGTTCGAGATTATTGCAATACACTGTTAAAAATTTCCGTAAGGAAATAGTAAAATAACCATTGTTTTATTGTCATTTCACCATATTTAATTACAACAGTTGAATAACCCTTAAAGAGATAGTACTCAAACCGCTGATTGTGAAAAAAATCGTTAATTGTCTGTTATCCTAAAGAACGTTTAACTAACCGTGATTTTCAAGCGCTCAATAATAAGAATCGGGCGTCCATCTTGGTTGCGAAAACCTACCGGTCGTATGTTGTTGTTAAAATATGAATAAAGATTTATCAGTTCAAATATGCATGTGTATATAATAAAAGAAGAAAAAAAAAGTGGCTTAAGCAGTGGTTACTGAATAGAAACACATACACACATAAATAAAAAATTGTAGACATCGGATTCCCGAATTGTTTGCGAATGAGCGAACGCATAATTTGAGCTGCTGAAGCTTGTTTGTATTTTAATTTTTTCAGCAAATAAAATGATTTTTGTCAATATACAGTAAATTTAGACCAAAAATGACTTTGGATCCAATCAAAAACTGAAATCTCAATTTTAAGGCAGTTTGCCTGTTGGAAAAGAAGATATTATTATTGATAAACAAACGGCCGCTTTACGTGGTGTAGATGGCCGAATGACTAGCGCGCAAACCTGGTATACCATACAACCGGGTTCGATTCCCGTACGCTTCGTTTACGGTTTCTTCGCCAAGAAGATTCGACGCCTCGAAATGGTTCAAAAACGGGGAAAATTTTGTTTTGAAACCATTTTTAAATGGTTATAAAACCGTAAACTTTTGTATTTACGGCTTTTTAACCAAGCTGATTGGAAATGGTTTAGGTGCCGTAAAAATAGAAAAATGTTCCAAACCGTAAATTTAATGGTGAATTAGATGAACAGACTGCTGCCGGTTATTTAACCGTAATTTCATGATGAAATTTCTATCAGTGTAGGGGAAAAAACTACTATGATTTGTGTAAAAGCGTTTAACAAGAACGAAGATAGACCAGTGCAAAACAAGATAAAGGCATCCTGCCACCTTCCTAAGTAAGTTAAAATTTAAGTATCGAATGTTGGAATTCAGCTATCAATTAATCGATAGTTGAATTCAAAATTACAGATATTATCTAGATGTCAATACTATCGATACCTCTAATGCATTAACTTTATTTATGGCATATTTTAGTAAAAAAGGCTAGTTTTTAGAAGGCTGGCGATTAAAGATCTTCTGTTCCATCGCTGTGTAAACCCCATATTTCTTTTCACAAAGTTTTTCTTTGTAAACCGACAAAGTTATACAAGGTTATGGATTCAGGTAATGGATCAATATTATTTTTCAACAGCGCACGCTGGGTTCAACTTTTGATGTATTTACTTGCGATGGTACTCATTGCTGATGAAACACAATTTTTCAATAAGGATTACTTTTATCTTATCAAACATTTCTTATCAAGCGCGACCGTTCGGGTGTACCAAGTGCGAGAAGCGACTCACGATGACAACGAAACTTTCAACTCACAACGTTGGTTCTTCTTAATTTAATAACCATGCCCTAATATTTATGATTGGCATTTTTTATTGCGTCATTAAAAGAGACTTTCAACCTGACGACAGATATTTGCTGCTAGGTATATGATGTCACTTATGTCTCACTGTTAGTTTGATGACCACAGCAACAGTCTATTACAAGAGACGTAGAATGTCTCCTCCGCTGTTGCTGTGAAAAGACCCGTAGTCACAGCATCATATTCACATACACGAGACGACATTTAAATGGTTTATTTCGATTTCACTGCTTCACTGTCAAATGGAAAAATGGTGTCGAATATAGACGAAAAAGCATCTGTTTGATCCTTTCGCTTCCCGTAATCTTCGAACACGATGATCGCTGACGCTTTTCTTAACAAACATATTTTCTATGTATGTTATTATTCGAATAAGGAGATAGATATCATTATATTATTCAAATAATATTAATCGATATTAATCTATTATACTACTCGAAGCGTAAGAATTGCTTGTTCTACCTCTTAATATACGCTTTAAATACATGTTTATATTTAATGTCTCATAAACACAATTAATATTTTATTTACGATGATTATTGGATTGAAAGAATTGATTTTTTCATGTCGTATAATTTAAAAATTATATCGTACATTTCACAATGGATCAATTACTTAAGTGGTTATATTGTTAGAAATTTCATCATGAAATTACGGTTCAATGACCGGCAGCAGTCTGTCCATCTAATTCACCGTTAAATTTACGGTTTGGAACATTTTTCTATCTTTACGGGACCTAACCATTTCCAAACAGCTTGGTTTAAAAGCCGAAAATACAAAAGTTTACGGTTTTATAACCATTTAAAAATGGTTTCAAAACAACATTTTTACCGTTTTTTAACCATTTCGAGGCGTAGAAACCGTAAACGAAGCGTGCGGAGTCGAACCCGGGGGTACGGTATACCAACCTTGCGCTCTAGTCATTCGGCTATTTACACCACGTAAAGCGGCTGTTTATTTATCAATAAATCTTCTTTTCCAACTGGCAAACTGCCTTAAACTCGCTCGTTCGCAAACAGTTCGGGAATCCGATGTCTCCAATTTTTTTTATTTACGTGTGTATGTGTTTCTATTTAGTAACCCCTGCGTTAGCCACTTTTTTTCTCTTCTTTTTTTATATACACATACAGATTTGAACTGATAAATCTTTATTCATATTTTAACAACAACGTACGACTGGTAAGGTTTCGCAACCTAGATGTGCGCCCGATTCTTATTGAGCGCTTGAAAATTACGGTTAGTTAAACCTTCTATAGGATAAACAGAGAAGAAATCTTTTTTTTTCACAATCAGTGGTTTGAGTACCATCTTTTTAATGGTAATTCAACTGTTGTAATTAAATATGGTAAAATAACAATCAAATAAATGGTTATTTTACTATTTTATTACGGATATTTTTAACAGTGTAGTATACTTCAGAGAGCCAATTTGTTAGCTTTATTTGAATTATTTTCAATATGTATGTACTGTTTTTTCTACCATTCATTTATGTATTCCCAAATTTACAGAAAATATAAGTCACTCATATTTACATTTAAGTACCTCAGTACGAAAAAAAAAACGATTTATTGTTAAAAAGGTTTATGATTCTTTAAATTCATACAAATACGAATTTTTAATTAAACGATAAATTATTATGCAAAAATTAAATTTAATCCAGAGAAAACGCAACCCACTTACATGTTTAATTTTTAAAATGTATATTAATCGTTATAAAAATGAATGAAAAAGAACTAAAAGTGTCAGAAAGTCAATATTTGGATTTCAGATTTTTGCTCCGATATTGTTTGCTAAGTACAAGCGCTGCGTTTTCTTATTCAAAATTATTAGAAAGGAATTAGTTTGCGACGACATTTTAGAGGAAAAAAAGAGCAGGTTTTAATACTTTAAGAATATTTAAGCATTTACTTTTTTAAATTTGCTTTTAAATAACTTCACTTTTCTCTGCATTAACTGCAAAAATGGAAATACATTTTAAAAGAGTGTGGTGTTTAATAATATATCTAAATAAATATAAAAGAATGGTGTATCTTTTAAATTTTTCTCATTAGGCATTTTTATTTGTAATCACCGAAAGCACTAATCAATTTAGTGATTTTTGATCAAAAAGAATAATTTTTAAGAATAACCATGTATATTTTAAAGAGATTAATTAAGTTTTAAGTTAAACAAAAAGTTATTTTAATATGATGTTATTTGTCATGCATTGTATGTCTTATTTGTTAAGGAATTACTCGCTGATTAGGAATAGGTACTTACTCATTACACATATGATCGTTAAGCTTTAAGGTCGTATAAGGTTTTAAAAATATGTCTCGCTGCGACATAAACTTACTGATTAGAGACAGGATTAATTATGGAACACTTTAATGAATTTTGTTAGCTTTTTACTATAATAATAATAAAAAAACATTGGTACTGGAAGGAGACGTATTCAACTAAAGCATCCTTGGAGTTTTGTTTTTGACGAAACAGTTGTTATTATATTATTGTTATTTGCCCTGCCCCATTTTTTTTATACATCAGAGCTACTTGGAAACAAGTCGTGCTGCTTACAGACAGGGATTTACTGTTCTGGGATAGAGAGACTTAGTAATGAGGGAATAATATTTGCTCATTAAGCATGTGTAGTTACTTTATCAGCCACATCAGTATTATGTTTCTTTTTAAATAATGCATAGCTTGAGGAATAACTTACACCTGTGTGTGTGTGTGAGTGAATAAATAATGAGTAGAAATTGTTTTATAAAGATGTCTGATATGAAATTTAGGAAATAAGTAAAAAATATTTCTGTTCAAATTAGAGAAAGACACCTATAGTAAAAATCGCATATTAACACAAAATTGCGTTATCTTTTACGAAGGCTATCAGGAATTACCAGTTTCGTACTTTTATAAATAAATTTTAGAGAATACGTAATGAAGAGTAACTGTTTTATAAATATGTCTGATAGGAAATTTGGAATTAAGTAAAAAATATTTCTTTTAAAATTACAAAAAGACACCTGATAAAAATCTCATAATTACACAAAATTACGTTATCTTTTGTGAAGTCTATGAGGAATAAACATTTTCGTGCTTTTATAAATAATTTTTAGAGCATTCTAACGAAATTTATATTACAAGCATTGAGCGAAAATCGTGTTTTTAACCAAACATGCGGTCACACGATGGGGAAAAAAAATCTCGGGAATTCTGATTCACTTGTAGCTTGATCCCGCTTTTATCCCGTCCACCGAAGAGCGAGATCGGCGTTTGAATGGGCGCAACTTGCCATGCGTGAGCGGAAGGGGTTGTGGGCGTGAAAAGTGACGTCACCGTGTGTTTTCAAACACGGTGGCGCTATCAGAACGATTGGTTTGGCAATCTGTACCGCGAAACATTCCCGCTGTTGTATTTTGAAGATGCGGTCGCATGGATACCTACTTTTGAGGATGCTTCGGATTGTTGTCTTGCTTCTCTTTGCGTCTAAAGGTAGGGGGATTCCTGAAATATTTTAACAAATTGGATTTGTGTTTGATGTTTTTTTTTCCTCCTCAATGCATCGGCCAGATTAATTGTTGTGTTATTTGCTCTTCGCCTGAACTTATTTTTGAAAATGTTTTGGTCAATAATGCAGTTTTGTAAATTTTATTCTTTTCAGAAAGTATTTTATGCGCTTTGATTACTCCGCATTATGATAGTACTCCAGATTGTTGTACACCTGATTTCTCGAATGCAGGCATTTGTAAAAATAATTTTTTGAAACTTTTTTTTTTTATTTTACAAATCTTAAAAATGTTTTCCATAAAAACGCTAGTAATTTCTATTTTCTTTTGCCATTCATTATTTCTTTTTTTATACTTTAATAAGAAATACTTAGTAACGAACTTTCCATACTTATTTTCTGAGTTTTTTTATTCAAAAAGTTTAAACGTTGATGAATAACTGCTTATAAATATTTAAGAGTACGTTTATGAATACTTAGAAACAATATATATATACAGTGCTATATCTATTACTTCTAAAATGTAGAAGCAACAGCAAATTGCTTTTAAAATGTTCACTACTGTCGCTCGGATTAGCTAAAACTGGTATAACTTTTGTAATGATTTGTAATTAGTTTTCGTTAGTTTCTGGCAAAAATAAACAAGAAACAGCTACTACATATATTATGTACTACCTATATTTTTTTTAAATTTCAGTTTTTTGATTTCGCTATTGCACAGTTTTAGCGATTTCTTTGGTATTAATCTAAGGTATTAAAACGTTGTTTAAAAATTCTGACTATTACTAATATCTTCCGGTTTTGATGCTCCATTGCTTATAGTTCTGCTGCTGGTGTTTTTTATCTTCTTTTTGCATTTGAAGTTCCACTGGTTTTTAAATGGTTTTTAACTTTTCTGAAAACTAAGTTTTCTCCTTCTCTTGATTCGTTTTAAATCTGCATTTTTTATTCACTTTGAACGCTTTAAGAGTAAAACGTCTTAAAGAATCAGTGTATTTTTGCTAAATTTTTGTCTTGCTCGGTCTCACTGAAAGTCATTCGAATCTATTGTGGTAATACTCCATGGTGTTACAATTGTGACAAAGTTTTTAAGAATGGTTTGGAGATTAAAAAGAGAAATTCCTTTTCGTATTTCGTTTCCTGGGGGGGGGGGGGGGGGGGGGGGGCTCTTTTTGTTTTAAATTTAATACTTTTACTCCATCTTTCTTCTATAACATGATTGGTTCTATCGTTGTAATAATTTATCGATAATAATGTTTTAGGTAATAACTAAGAAAGTAGGTTTAAAAGAATGTTTAACTGAAAGTATGTTTTGACATTCTTTTATTTTCCCTTCATTTTTCATTCTTTTTAGCTGGTAAAAAATACTGACGCAAGCTCTATTGTACTGCGATATGAATGTTTTCTCTTTATTTTCAAATGAATGAATATGTCTCTGAAATAATACTCAATTTTACGTGTTGTTCTGTTTTGGGGAAATAAGTTAGACATATTTTATTACGACGATAAATAATTTTTCTTCTGTGTTTTTTATCCTTAAAAGTGCTGGAAGATCTCATTTTTCGTTCAGAGTTCTTTTTAAATTATTGCTTACACATTGTTTTATTTCAAAATATAAGTAATTTGATATTTTTCTTTTTTAAAAACTAATTTTGAAAATCTTCAGAGGTTAATAAAATTTCTGTATTTTATACATAATGCTGCATATTTTTTACGTGATTAGTTTCTCCAAAATTCTTAAATTAGTTAAAGTATTATTTTGTTTAAAACAACTGTTCATTTTAAAACAGCTTCTGGATTTGAAATTTGCAGTAATCTCTTCTTTTACAATAGTTGTTTTTAGTTGTACACTTTATTCACATCAATATTTCCACAACGTGATTCATATTTTTTTAGCTTTTTTTTTTTTTTTTCAGAAAATAATATATATTGCTTAGAATTCGACTTTAAGGCTTTTATTTAAAACAATAACGTAAATTTCTTCTTCAATTTCCCTCCGATACTTTTGCAATAACACATTTATTTCAAGCAACAATCCGATTAATTGTAAATCCTTTCTTAGAGTTGCCTTCTTATCATAATGAAACCGCCTGTATTTGTTTTTTTGATAACATTTTGAATTCGTATGTTGTTTATCTAAGAGAATAATACCTTCTAAGAATTCATTTTTTTCTGAAATATACCAACGTTGCCTCCGACTTCAAACAAAGACTATTTAATATAATAATTTTAACGGCTGATGCAACATTAAAAGTAAAACAGGTAAATATAATACGGTATATTTATTTAGTTGCCTTAAAATTATGCAAAACTATTCATTTCCTTATCGATAAGACAATTATTTTTCATTGTTAGTAATATCTGCCTTGTTTTCTTCTAAGTGTGATGGTCAGCCATAAATATTTTTAAAGCGAAGTTTTAGATTGGTACGTATTATACAGAAATTAAATTGAATTTTCTCACGCTGCCCAACAGCGGGAGTAATTTTATGTAACACAAGGAACACATTTTTATCCGTAAGAATAATTTGTTCATTAATTGAGAACTAGAATAAATTAAAATCTCTTCAGCCTAATAATCGGTTGAAAAAAAAAAGGATTTTTTCAAGTTTCTAAGTCAAACGTTTATGAGCTTTTTTTTTTTTTTTTTTTTTGATAAATCTTTCTAAGATCATATGTTTTCAGAACTCATGAGCAAAATAATACTTTTTGTCATTTTAAAACAATGTCTACAAAACATACTTATTGCCATATAAATATTTTCCAGTATTGTGTTTACATAGATATCTTTCAATATTCCGTTAGAATGACTCAGTTTCAAAACATGCCTAAAGCCTTTTCACTATGACATTACATGAGTTCGATCTAAGGAAGAAATAAAATCGGTTGTCATTTTACATACAAGTTACGTTTATGTGTGCAACTTGTTTAACAGAATATGAGTTATTTCTTTTAACAATTTCGAAGGCATTAATAGCAAATATAGTTTCTGATTCCTTAATTTTAGCGTTTTCTGCGATAGCAACAGGCTATTTCGTTATCGTACTTTTCGCACTTTCTTACTTATTTTATTTACCTATTTTTTCTGTTTTTTAATAAGCAGTACAACGCTCGGTGCGCCATGCGTTATAGTGGTGAGTATCGCTATTTTTCACGCAGACGATACTAGCTTGATCGTCGCCATAGATAGAATGTTACTAATTTTTCGCAGATATGCTCGGAAGTATATTATTTTTATGGATGTATGCTAAAAGGTAGGGAGTTAGAGAGAAAATTATTTTGGTATGTCGGACTGTCGGTCTATTGATTTTATTGTAAAACCGTACATTTTTTCTTAAGACCCCTATGCCTTTCCAATTCTTAAGTAAAAGCAAAATGTTTCTCCTTTCAGGGCCTATTTTTCCGTATGTACTCGTGTTTAAGTCCAAAGAAACATTGCCACGTAAATTAATTTTAAAAATGAATAAGTAAACAATGAGCAAGTACTGATTTCGTTATTTTAAATTACGTTAAAAGAAAAAAAAATGAAGAAAACAAAAGATGCCGGAATAGTACAAAAAAAAAAAAAAAGACACTGGGATAAAATATCACAAAAAAAAAAAAAAAACAATAAAATCGTCTTTCACTTAGAATATTTCAAGAGATATTTATTTGTTATTTTTTATTTGTAACCTTCGCAGTGAAGTTTATTTCTGGGTTTGAAGTTAAAAATCCAACATAAAAACCACTTTTAGGAAAGCTGTACCTCTGTCAAACTCGAGTTTAGAGCAAAATAACAAACTTGAGTTTGTAGCGTAGAGTGAAAGATACACAGGCGGTCCTTTCAAGAATGCTTTTAGGGGGGAGGGGGGAATGGGAGGGAAATGTTTAAACGCAGAAATATTTTGATATTTTTACAGAATGCTTCTACAAGACAACTGGTATTTTGGACCAATCGTTACCACAGTTTAGATTTTCAAACTCTGATATCAGCGAAAAGAACTTCAGAGCCTCAATATAACTGTGCCGATATCCTTTTAAAAGCAAATGATGACAGTATGTCAGTAAATGATAGTGACACATAGGACAACTTATAAAAGACAAGGAAAAAATGTGATCCTTTTTAAGTAGGGTGGCAACAGGTCGATAACACAACGATTTTTCATCGATATGCGTAACTTTTTGGATAACTGCGTTTCTTCCCAGTGGTTTATTTACTTTTCTTATCTAAAAATAACAATAAATAAGCATCGTTCTCGCTTAAAAAATATTTCCATAAAAATTTTAGTCCTTCTTAGTCGACAAATGTTTCACAGGAAATGCTTATAATGCAGAAACGTTTTTAATGCGCGTATAATTCCTTTTTAATAATGATTTTTTTAAGCACATGGCAACTGTTGTGTTAGTTTTCTTTTACGGGCTATTTCATTAAGTATACTGTTAAATAATAATTTCTAAAAAATTATTACTATCACTCCTCTGACGAGCAAACGAAAAATTTAGAAGATACACTGTTAAAAATTTCCGTAAGAAAATAGTAAAATACCATTAATTTGATCGTTATTTTACCATATGTAATTACAACAGTTGAACAACCATCAAAAAGATGGTACTTAAACCGCTGATTGTGAAAAAATCGTTCATTCTCTGTTTATCCTAAAGAACGTTTAACTAACCGTAATTTTCAAGTGCTCAATAAGAATCGGGCCTCCATTTTGGTTGCGAAACCTTACCGGTCGTACGTTGTTGTTAAAATATCAATAAAGATTTATCAGTTCAAATCTGCATGTGTCTATAAAAAAAGAAGGAAAAAAAAGTGGCGTAAGCAGTGGTTACTAAATAGAAACACATACACACGTAAATCAAAAATTGGAGCCTTCGGATTCCCGAACTGTTTGCGAATGAGCGAACCCATAATTTGAGCTGCTGAAGCTTGTCTGTATTTAAATTTTAGCAGCAAATAAAATGATTTTCGTCAATATGCAGTAAATTTAGACCAAAAACGACTTGATAAATAAACGGCCGCCTTACGTGGTGTAGATGGACGAATGACTAGAGCACAAGGTTGCTATACCTGCGTGCTTGGTTCGATTCCCGCACGCTTCGTTTACAGTTTTTACGCATCGAAGATTCTACTCCTCGAAATGGTTCAAAAACGGTAAAAATGTTGTTTTGAAACCATTTTTAAATGGTTATAAAACCGTAAACTATTGTATTTACGGCTTCCTAACCAAGCTGATTGGAAATGGTTTAGGTCCCGTAAAGATATAAAAATGTTCCAAACCGTAAATTTAACGGTGAATTAGATAGACAGACTGCTGCCGGTTATTTAACCGTAATTTCATGATGAAATTTCTAACAGTGTATATAATACCGTTTTCGTCAGCTTATAATGTGAGAACACTGAACAACCCTACTGTTTTCAAATTCTCCTACATGCTTATCCCTCACCTTCACCTTTATAAAAAACCAGGACAAAAATAGTAAGAAATTCAATTCTCAGTTGTTAATCCACTCTCAGTTGTTATATGATAGGAGGACCCAGGAGGTATTTCACTGCAAAGATAGTCGCATTGTTAAGAAAACATATGTACAGAGTTAATTTATCGGTCGTAATCGCAATAATATAATGCTTGTAGCGGAAATTAGTTATTTTATGTATTGTAATCGCACTTTAGAGAAAATTAGGGAAATTATTGGTTGTAATCGCAATAATATAATGATTCTAGCGAAAATTGTGCAAGAAAATCTTCTTAAAATTCTTTGTACTAAAATAATAAATTTTAATGAAATTTAAAACACTCTGGAAAAGGTAGAATCAATTATTTATTTTGCTTCGATTTTAAAAAAAGGCAAAATTCTGAAATTAGGACATGCCACATAATAAGCAGGTTTTGAATTAGCAATAAGTTCGCATATCAAAAGATTAATGATAAAAATTAACTGCTATAAAAGACATTTTTTTTACTGATTTTATATTTATTAAGATTTTTAAAAAGTGAAAATTATGAACTAACATCAGTAACTTAAAATTTTTCATTGCTAAGATTAGCGCATTGTAAAGAATACATATGTACAGAAATTATTTTGGTTGCAATTTATTAAAAGTCTTATAATATTGAAGTAATGGCTTTCATTAAAATTTAATGATTTTTTCTGAGCCACGCGCTATTCAATGCAGACATTAGCGAAATTAAAAAAATCAACTAATAATCGTTGCTATGCGATAATAATCGTTGGAAATTCGATGTGCAGACTAAACACCTGAACGAGGACGTGTGCAACCAATAGCTAGCGATCGACAGTTTGGTGAGGACTGTTTTTTCATGCTTCTTTTGTTACGTGCACTTTGTTAAGTTCAGTTCAGTTTTTACGTGCACTTAAGCTTTACACTTGAAGTGTAGAATTGGATTTTTTAAAATCAAGTGTTACGTGATAGATGCTGTATGTGGAATAATATATGGTGTAAACGTATTAAGCAATTTTATGCTTTCACGAAAAGCACGTGTTAAACCTCGAGTACACGTTCGAAGTTTAGAAATAAATTTGTGGTGATGATCATTGATGTGGAATGCAAGTTTAATGATCAATACTTGTCTTCATCATTTATTTGAAATAGGAGTTTAACGAGGAAGAAGTATGACCACCGTTTATATGACGTGGAACTTTAACAAAACAAACATCACCATCGAGGTGGAATGCAGGTTTCTGAGAAGTAAGCGTCATGATCGTTTATATGAAATTAAACTTCAATGAGATAGTGTCACCGTTTATATGCAATGGAAGTTTAACGATAAACACGTAATATTATACTTGACAAGGAATGTAATTCAAACTAGTAAATGATTTCGTGGGGTAGGAAATGATATTTATTACAGTTAAACGAAAAATATAATGATACTGTTTCAAGGACGTCATAAAACTAAACCTTTGGAATGCTAGATTGTTTAAATTAATACACTATTTTTTAAAATATTTTTTTTATTTTAGCTCGAACTCATTGACGTTTGAGTGGAAATGATTCAGCTGGCAATTTCTGATGAAGTAGTGCAGCTAAGTTAAATATTAATGGTATATTAAAAATGTATTCAAACAGCTGTTCGATGACAATGAAAATACCAATATTCTAGTGTCTAACATACAAAGTTTCTTGCACTATAAAATATTTTGAGTAGAAAATGAACAGGGAAAAGTTTACAAAACTACAAGTTTGATTCATTTTGTTTCCTTATTAAATATCTCCTTATCTTTGGGCAGAGGAACGAGGTCTGTTGGGCACCGATTTGAAGTCGGGGGCCCGGGCTCGGTACTAGCCGTCTACTAGATCTAAAAATTATGTAATACATGGGGCTTCCATCAATAGAGTTCGATTGTCTGTGCTAAATCACATTTCCACCCTTCAGGTGCTCGATTGAATAGGAACCCTTATCTTTTATTGGAAGTAATCTTTGACCGATGAATGACTACACTTCTGAAATATCTTGTTACCTACTCTAAGACGCCTCTGTGTTTTGAACTTCACAAAAAGTAGTATTTAAAACGCTTAACTCATTCACCATAATATTTTGCTTTTGTATCTACTTTCTAAGGAAAATGAGCAATATTGTGTAATATTTCAATGTATTTTTCTAACAAAGTGGATGCTCCAGCGCCTTTAGCTGTGTTTCTTTATGATTTAATTTTATTTCATTTATGAATGATTTTACTAATGGATAACGGACATAGCCAAGCCCAAATAAAATTCGACCTTTCCACTGTTGCATACTCTTTTAATAAAATACAAGCTAATTGCACTTTAAATGCTAAACGCTTGGCGCAACGTTTATTGAAACTCGTGGAGGAATTTAACCGTTTTAAATATCTTCAAATCCTTCCATAAACTAATGATTTGCGAAATTTTTCATAAAAAAATATAGATGCACTTTCTCTTTTTCAAATCCTCTAATAATTTTATAATTTTTGTCTACTAATATATTTTTTTTACTACTAACCAAAAAGAACGTTTGTCGTATGCGTGTGTTTCACGTAGGGAAGGGGTTTTTCAAACTTTCGACATCTATGCACCCTTTCTACAATTTTCGTAATAACTGAGTACCCTTCGTCAAAAAATAAAAATAATAAGGTAAAGGACCCGGTAGTGGCACTGCTCTATTAGTGGACACTTAGACCTTTAAGCTCCTAAAATAAGCGAATGTAATATTAAACTTGAATGAATTTATCTGAACCTATAGCGAACGATTCCTAGTGCCGGTTAATTGAACGAAAGTTGGCGTGGAGCATCTATGCAACTACATGGATCATAATATTTAATAGCTGCCTCCCACAACGGTCACATTTGCTGCTCTTTACTAAAGCCGATCAATAAGAAGGTTAGGGATTTGGGGGAAATATAAGGGAAAAAAGCGTGACATCATTTATAAATGGTCCCTTAGTCATTTTTAAAATTATTTCTCCAAGTTAACAGCATAAAACATATGATATTAATTTCTGTCCACTACTAATGCAAATACGTGTCTTATAGATGTCCAGTATAGATACAAATTAAGCGTTTAGTAAATTGGACGTAAAAATCTTACTTTTTCATCAAATGACATTTTATAGGTAATTAATTTTTAGAGAAATAGTTGGCGATTATGCTAAAGATGGAAATATTGATGCAAGTCTCTTGAAAAAAATTTCCACGTAAAAGAGTACGAAATTTTTCTTAACTGTGTCCACTACCGGGTCATTTTCCGTAAATAAATTAAATAATAATAAAAAAGTATTTAATTAAAAACATATTAAAAATAATAAATACAATGAATAAAAATAAAAAAAATAAATAATTTTAAAAAGTGCGTACTTTTATCATCAATCAAATTACATATCTTTTTGTGTATGCTTTAGTACAGAACTACTACGTGAAAAATAAAACACATGCTTAATAAAAACAAAGTTGATAAAAGTTAAATTATAAACCGCACATTCATTATAATCAATGAAAAGGATTTTTTTTCTGCACAGAAAACAAATCAGTATAGTTTGATTCCAAGCTTGTTATATTTAATATGAGATGCGATTCCTCAGTCTACTTTTTTTTTTCGACTTGATGTTAACAAATGCAAAAAAGTAATTTCACATAGATATGAAAATGGAAAAGGCAAAACTTATTTTTTAAGACTTTCTTTGTTAAAACGGGATAAACATGTTGCAACCAGAACAATGATAAAGTACACTTCTTGTGTCTCATGTTTTTTTCTCAAGAATTCGTCTGAAGCTAATTCCAACAATTTCTCTCTCTTCTTCCACATCCGATAAACTTTTACCGCATCCGATAAAACATGAATGTTGTGCGAATGTTCAACCTATATGTTATCTATTCTATATTTTAGTTTAAATTAGGAGAATAACATTGCAGTGTTCTTGTCTTGGTTCACAGCGTACCCCCCCCCCCCCCAAGCTCTTCCTGTCGCTCCAGGGGTACGTGTATCACACTCAGGGAAACACTAAAGTAGGCTTAAAGCTTCTCGCCTAATTTTCACGAAATTTGGAAAAAAATCAGTTTTAATTTCGGAAGATTCTGATAACATTTGTCGACTAAAAGTGTTATAAGCCTTTCGTGTCACATTTGTTAAGCAAGACGTTGTTTCTTTTTGTAAGTTTTTCTATACTGACTTTTTCGAAAATTGAATTTGTTCCCTTCTTTCTTCTAATTTCAATTAAGAACTTTAACAAAAACTTGCTATCATGGAGATGAAACAATCCTTGTGCAATTATGTTTTTCATGCCATTTTTACCCGGATTTTCCTATAATAAACATTGTTTTTTCGAAGCTTCCAAGTGCAAAAAGAAGAGAAATGGAGTTTAAACAGCGGAAATCGAGCTGTGCACTTGAAGTCTTAAGCGCACATTGTTATTGGCGTCTTTTTCTTATTTTTGAATGATAATTTTCAAATACCAACTCCTATAATCTTGCGTTCGGATTCTTTTTCTTTCTATTTGTGCTATACCGACGTTATTTATTGCACATAATCTAAATCCATCCATAGAGTAAAGATAAAAATTGAGGATGCAATAATTAAGATGAAAAACAAGCTTAATTTGCTTTTATTGCTCCAAATTTGTAAATGATGTGATACGTTAATTATAAGCTAATTTTTTTTAAATTTAGGTTCTTATTTAGGTTTTATTTTGTGCTTCAAATTTGATTTTTTAACGCGTTATTATCGTACTCTATTAGTGAATATAATTGAATAAATAAAATGCCCTTGTTCTTTTGTTGTTTAATAGTTTAAAGCCAATTTTATCTTGAGACCACTTTAGACGTAGCTTTGTGTGTGTCTATATATATATATATATATATATATATATATATATATATGGGTTAAGTACATACAAATCACATAAATGCATGCTGAATTAAATACAAGCGTATATATATATTTATATATATTGTATGTTTGTATTTTTTGTTTCATAAAAATTGATATTTCCTGTGTATATCAGAGAGAGAGCGAGACATAAATATGAGGCAATTTTTATCAGCACAGTTTGGGATATTGTAAAGTATATTATTAGATCATATGCATTCATTTGATGAGTTTCGAAGAAATAAACTTAAAAAAAAACATATCTATCATTTTCTCGAGAAATTCCTTCTAATTTTTGTTTCCCTTTCTATATTTCTTTGAAGCCTTGGTCTATATTATTTCGGTTGTTAATTTTGTATTTGATTTCATAAAAATCCAATATTGATTCCAATAACTTCTAAATAAAAATCATTTCATTTCGCAAAATAAATCTAATGCTTCGCAATATGTAGTTAGTACATTTCACCTTATCGATATTACTTAAAAAGATTTTCTTTCTTATATTTCCAAGTTTCTAAAAATTAAAATTACTCAATACTTTAATTTTCGATAATTGAACTACAGAGAAACAAAACAAACATTTTTTTATGTCCTTCAGTCTTTGTAGTGGTTGTTCGTAAATAAATTAATGCTTAATACATAACATTAAGTACCATTTTATGCAAAAACGTTTAAGAATACAACTGCAATAGAAATACGTTAGCCAAATTGTAAATACGTTGTATTTAATGGCAATAAAAATTAACAAATGTAATCACCGATAATGCTTCTTTCGAATAATATTTAAAACAGAAGGATCAAAAGAAACTCAAACTTTGAAAATTACCATAAATTAAATTCTGCAACTTTGTTCACTAATAATAACGAGCTTACATAGGATTATTAAATATGCTTCGATTGATTAAAACATTTATTTAATGCAATTACCTATGAATATTTATTAGCGATGATTTTGCTGAGTATAATAATAGCCCTTCAAGCTTAATTTGTAATTCATTTTGTAAAAGTGGTTAATTTTATGCGTAATAAATGCAATTTAAAAAAAATATGCTAGGTATGAGCAAATTTTTAAAAAAGTTTTGAAGTGATTTCTTTGCGGAATTTAAATTTGGAACATCATTAAATTTACCACTGCAACTAACAAATTTTTAAGCGAGAACAATTTTGCTTCAAATCTCTTTTCGTTTGTTATTCGTGTAACGAAATATCCCAAAGTAAAGTACTTATTTTAGAAACACATCATTAGAGTTTGAGAAAAGAAAGAAAACCGGAAAGAAAGAAAGGAAAGAGAAAGAAGTGCAAACTATTAACGGAACATTGGCAAAACCAAATCATTTATGCCACTGTCCTTTTCTAATGTTATATAACAAAATTTGAATAATTAACTATTATCTTAATCATGCCCGGTTTTTAGAAAAATACTACTTGTACATTATTTTAACATTGTAGCGATCTATATACAAAGAAACAGTAGCTGGCTTAGTACAAAACTTCTCCCCGTAAAAATACTTTCATGTTTTTTTAATGATGCTAAGTGATGAATAGTTATTGTTGTGTTGAAGATTTGCGTTTGAATTTAATTCATTTGTGTTGTATTAAATGAACTTTGCTAGATGCATGTTTCTTTATTTTTGTTTTCAGTTTGGGGAGAAAACAAAACAAGATAATGATTGTATTAGTTCTAAATACATGTGTCTTCATACACATTTCTAATCTTCAAAGCTAATAGTGACTTTTTTTTTGACAGTAATGAAATATTATGCTGTTTAAGGTTTTGCTCTATAACATTAATAAAAATAATCCAGTTCTTAACATACAGCAGGCGATATAAATAAAACGGTGTTTAATTTTTGATCCCCGTTATTTTAACGGAGCATTTGTGTTTGAAGAATATTCAAACACATACACTGTAGGCAAGTCTTTAGTGAACGACCTCTGAACCTTAACTTAAATGTCTTCTTTAAATTGGAGTTCAGAATATAAAAGTAAAATTACTCCTATGTTCCTAAAATAATAAATAAAATCAGAATGATTTTTTGCAAGAATAAAATGAGTTTCATTTTATGCAATTTGGTATAATTATTTTTACTCTCTTCAATGACCAAGATGCGCACAAAGCTGTAATTCAAAAAAGAAAAAAAATCAATATAATCCTTAATCTTAATTTCAACTTTGCCTAATACAGGAAGTTTGCTTAAAATAATTATATAATATGTCATGGTGCAAATGAATGTTGTTAACTTAATACATTTTTTATTTCAACCTTAGCTCAAATATTTTTTTGACGGTATTTTATCCAAACTCAAATTTTTTTGTCATCCAAAATATTTAAATATTATCCGAAGTATTTTTTGATGACAATTAGTTTCGTTGATCAGAAAATCAGAAGGCATAACAATAACATTCCACATGCTTCTGTACGTTTTTTTTAAAGCTTGGAACGCATGATGCACATTCAAAAGCTACGTTTAATACTTTGAGAATAGATTACACAACACTATAAAAAAGTTCTGCCTGAAAATAAGCGAGAATCTCCCCGGAGTGTGACGTGTAAAATTACAGAGATCTAAAAACAGGAAGTAACAAAATCTTTAAAAAAAGGAAATT
Organism: Octonoba sinensis; assembly: GCA_038502835.1. Lineage (NCBI taxonomy): Eukaryota > Metazoa > Arthropoda > Arachnida > Araneae > Uloboridae > Octonoba > Octonoba sinensis. The sequence continues at coordinate 8,192,486 of CM076605.1, read as the reverse complement.
ATGAGAATAAAAAAATAGAGCACTGTAGCATAACAGCAACATACAGTTTGGGGGGGCAGTAGTGGGAATATCTGTGCGTACACTGAATTACTATTTCTTGTACACAAAGTCAAAGGCGGGCTCAGGACTCGAACTGTTAGGAAGTCTATGGATCCGTTGTTGGTTGTCTGCAAAAGGCAAGACTGCTCGCTTCTTCTGAAAGTATATAATATGCCTGGAATATATAAAACGCTAGCAATGCCTAGCGACGGCCCAGCATTGCACGGGCTATTTCAAATATTGATGATTTCCCCAAGAAGAAAATTTGCAAATGTATATTACACAATAATACATACAAAAAATTGCAGGTACAATCGGTTAAAAGACAATAGGAAAACCGATTCAAAAAATATCATATGCGCCAAAAATTAATTAGGAATGGTTGGCTTGCCTCGCTCGAGGTATCTTTGGTCATTTCTTTATAAACTTTAGTGCTTTCACAGAGTATCGGTAAAGGATATTTATTGATTAAAAAATTGATAAAAAGAACTGAAGTTACTTTTGGTGAGATTCTGAATCCAACAGGTATTTTTTTCCCCTGTACGTTCCATAGTTTGTGAGTTTACTTATTTCAAACATACGCGAACAGAAAAGTGAGTTTTATTTATAACTAGCGGTACCCGCACGGCTATGCCCGTGTTAAAAAAATGAAAAGACCAGTCGGTTTGCCATTGTGTATACAGTGATAACTTGTTTAGGTGTAAATTATGTTATTTTATTAAAACGAATAGCATTCCACATAATTAAAAATTAGCTGCCCACGGCAATCAGCCAGAGATCCTACATATTTAAGCATTTTTTTTTACATAACACGCACAATAAAAAAGGAAAGAAAGAAACGAAACAAAACAAAAAATAAAATATTTGAAAGAAAACGCATTTTATTTGTTTAGTTCAAGTACCCACACAAAAAGGACGATTTTAATACATTATAATAGTTTTAATTAATATATTTTTAGTATAATTAATTTTTATCTATTATTTATTGACATTAAAGCCGGGTCCAGAAGCTACGTTTTGTACAACCTTTTGTCTATGCAGTCTTAATACTGAATGAAAACGCTGCAGTTTTTTATGCGTCTACATGGTGCAGAGATATCTGTATATTTCACTCAGTTTAGTGCGATATCGTCATGAAGGAGGTAGTACTCTGGTCAATTTTGGCATGGTGTCATGTTAAAAAAAAAAGACTGGAACGTCTCAGAAGTACCCGGCGTTCAAAGTGGTCAAACGATTACATAAAATAAATATTTTTTGTTGCCTGTTCTGGTGGTTCGACAACTGCAATCTCTTTATTTTCATCGATGGTATTCCTAGACTGCCTTGGTGTCTCCTGATCATTTAGGAAATGTAACAAATCAAAATACCAGAGAGATGGCTTGTAGATTTCGTCTCCAGCCCCAGATCGAATTGCTTTATTAACTTTTGCCAATTCTTTACGGTAAACACTTCTCAAAGAATTAATTATTTACAACTGTTTCTCTGTTTGCGGTTGCATCAATTTCTTTGAATTTTTCCACTAAACTTTCATAACCGTCCCCCTTTTTATCCCTGTCATTATACTCCTTGGATTTGACACGCCAAATGCATGGGAAACTTTCACATAATGCAATAAATTTTGTGAGAAACTCCCGAGAACATTGCCGAGAGTCGGCCATTGTCGCCTGACGAATTGAAACTGAGAAACCAAATGATTTGGAAAAGGGTGCTACCGCCTACATGTGCCGATTTGTCTGCACAGTTCAAAGACATCTATGCTTTCTAGCTCAGTTATCTCTGCAACTGTACAGTCTTCGCACCGGACTCAAAACTACGCACTTTTCCAATCTATACGCAACGTTTTATCTGTAACGTGTTGAACTTCGGAGACAAAAAGTTGTGCAAAACGTAGCGTCTGGACCCGGCTTAAAACAGATAAACGAAATTTGGTAGCTTGCAGAAACAAACAGCAGCAAGCAAAGCTTTGAAAGTGGAATAAACCTTTCATCCGAGCTCAAATAGGAAAATAACATATGTGCTAATTCACAGGCGAAAAAAAATTAAAATAAATGAAAGTATAAATAGTAATAATAAGCTGGAATAACAAAAATCGCTATCTCTACTAATAATAAAGCAGTAAGTATGTGTGTGTGTCTGTGTACGGCGTAGGGCCCAGACTGTCCAGCGGATTTTCATGAAATTTGGCACGAAATTAGTTTGGAACATGGGGGTGTGCACCTCGGAGAGTTTTTTCTGAAATTCGAATTTGTTCTTCTTTTATTCCATTTTATAGCCGAAAGTTTCATAAAATAGTCATTTTCTATGGGAAGAAATTATCGCATCGCTTCGAACTTGATACCGTTGAAAAGCGCGTGAAAAACTACCCCGGAAGGAGTTTCGCTCTGCGTGCGAAAATTCGAAGCCTCTAAATTACCTAGAAAAGAAGTTGAAGAATAACATTTCTTTTAAAAACCTCTGTGCAGAATGGAAAATGGTCTCGTAAAATACATGTCAAAATAAGGAAATCAAAATAAAACTATCAACCGCCTGTGCGCCGCAGGAAATAAATCTCCAATCGCTTTAAAAAAATAATAATCAAAATCCAAAAAAAGAAATAAATATATTAAAAATCGGCTGCTCCTCAAAATACTAAAAACCGCAAAAATTTTAATTCGTTAAAGAAAAGGATTAATAGTCAGTCGGCATGGTAACAATGAAAATTAAAGTTAATTACCGTGAAAAAATAATTTCGAACTGCAGAGAAAAATGCTTATAACTTCTTTTCTAGGTAATTTAGAGGCTTCGAATTTTCGCACGCAAAGCGAAACTCCTTCCGGGGTAGTTTTTCACGCGCTTTTCAACGGTATCAAGCTCGAAGCGATGCGATAATTTCTCCCCATAGAAAATGACTATTTTATGAAACTTTCGGCTATAAAATGGAATAAAAGAAGAACAAATTCGAATTTCAGAAAAAACTCTCCGAGGTGCACACCCCCATGTTCCAAACTGATTTCGTGCCAAATTTCATGAAAATCCGCTGGACGGTCTGGGCCCTACGCCGTACACAGACACACACACATAGTTACTGCTTTATTATTAGTAGAGAAGATATGTTTACAACTTTGAAACTGATAACCACAGATAACCGAAAAAGATTCGCTGCGTTGTAATGCCTACCTTAACATACCCTCTTTGGTAGCACAGGGTGCGGGATTATAAAATAATTTCACTGAGCTGTTAACATGAAACTTTATTATTTAATGTTAAACTTGTTTCTCGTAAATTTACGGAAATACTCAGTATCCTTTCTGTTTTTTTCGCTTAATTGCAGATTTTAACTGCCTCTGCACCAGCATAAATTTTCTGTAAATGACAAAATTTGAATAAAACTCAGTTTAATGATTGTCTACAGAATGTTAAACGCTTTCTCTAAATCAGGGTAATATAACGTTAATCAAATACAATTCGGGAATTTTAAAAAATCCATCAATAAATTAAGGAAATCGTTAAATCGACAAGATATAAAACGAAGTTTTACAAATCTCATATATCTAAGAATGTCTGAAATTAATTGTTTTTGAATCTTAAATTTGTAATAATGTAAGCAAATATTTCACGTCATAACTATTAAAAAGTATTTAATGAATACACATCCTTATGTTCACATAATGTAATTATTTCTAACCGGGCTGTGTATTAACTCCTCACTATTTCCAGACCTAGTGCATTCCCAAAGGACTGGCATATATTCTTACGTGCAGCACCACTATCCGTGGTTGCAACTATTTCTTGAGAATTTTGACGCCCGTTTTACTCCCCGAGAGAAGTACTTCAGCTTCAATCGTGTGAAATTCCATTCAGAATTTAATACAGCCCGGAGTAACCAAGCCAAATAGAGGCTCAAAAGATATTCAACATGTAACGTTATCATGAGCTGTCGAATTTAGAGAAATTCCTCCGACAAGGGTTGGGTTTAAACCCGCATACTTGGGTAAAAGACTGCAGTGCCTTGTTACGCATGCTGGTTGCTACGCCACCCTGCTGTCTTGCATGATTTAGTGCTATTAGTTCCAGAAAGAAAACATAGTATAAAGAGAAAGTCTTACATGTAAAATATAACGATTATGTCCAGCTTATATCTCAATCCATATTATAACACCTCTTTAATTTAAGTCAGTCATTTAACCTGATTATTTTCTTCATAAAAAATATTTTAACTCTGAATTAATAAAATGTAACTATTTCATCCGAATTGCTTAAATAATATTTGTCCTACAAGTTAAATTCGTTCGAGAACTTAGTAAATACGAATACAAGTGTCCATAGTAATTTCGTAGAGATGTGCGTGTATATATTAATCAATTTAACACACAGTACGCTTGGATCCCACGTTAGAGTTTAACCAGAGTTTGTAAAAAATATCCTGCTAAAATAATTTGTTTATTCAGCAACACTCCAAAGTTTCAAAATCCAGTCTCACAAAGTTAAGTGAAAATAAAAAGAAATACTTTAACTCAAACAATTTTTTCCGCAGTACTTAAGTATTAAATTTTATAGTTAAACATCATCTACAGTAATAGATACAGATCTCATGTAGATTGATAAAAATCTTCTGTACCTTGTGCCAAGATATTTGAACTTTCTACAGTAAAAGACATTTTATTTTTTAGCACAAACAATACAAAACAACAATGCTACAACAAATTTCATGATAATTGCTTTCTTTTCCGGAAATAAGATTAACAACCAAGATATTAGCCATCTTCAACTCTTTGTTTAAATAACAACTTAGCCCTAAATATCCATTACGTTCAAAAGAACTCGGCTAATGTGTTTTAGCGTTGAAATAACATGGCCAGTTACCCTCTGCACGAGGGTACATTTAGTTTTAAAGGGAATATCGCCAGTAAACTTGCATTGTATCCTTGAAAAGATAACGGCGTTTCACTGTAGGCCTTAATGTTCTGAATAATTTATTAGCTTCTGTAATGTTAAAGATATTTTTGTTCGAAAGTGTTCCGCTTTCGTCTTTATTGCTTCATTTGAAAACTGGATGGGAGACAGCCAAGACGGAAAGTGGTGGACGGGTATAAAACGATGCGATACAGAATTACTGCTTGCAGGACAGAAGTGGCCATAAATTATACAATTCATTCGTGAAGATAGAAGGGTTACGTCGCGTGTGATGCGTTTGGAATGAAATAGAATGTAGGATAGTAGTGGTGAAAAAGTTTGGCAGATTAGAAGAAACTTTAAGAAAAGAAATGAAGAAATACATAAAAATACTTTTACGGGTTGATGTCTTTAACGAATGGTCTAGTTAAAGGCAATGGATATTTTGACGTCATCTATGTATCTATTTATTTATATATGTGTATGAGTGTATGTGTCCATACATCAATAATATATATATATATATATATATATATATATATATAATGTGTGTGTGTATGTATACATGTATGTAGGAGTGTTTATAAGTAAGTATGTATGTATGTGTGTATATTTGTGTGTGTAACTTTAAATAGGGAGATGCATTCATTATGCTTTTAAAGTGCTTTGTATACTAGCATTCATTTGCAAACTGCACTGCACTACAGCCAGTTCAGTACTTACTTTATGTCAGATAATAAATTAACGATAATTAATAAAGCAGATTCTTAAAAAAATTAATTTTTGATTGTATATATAAGGTAAAACCGGTAGAGTTGGCGCACAGTTGAATAATGAAAATGTTAACTTTATGCCGCCCTTTTGGTGAATATAATAGACTGCATTCCTTCTGTAGCTATCAAAAGTGTACTTTAGAAGGCTTTTCTGATGCTTGTTAATGTAAACAAATAATTCCCGTCATAACCATTAATAAGTATTTAATGAACAAACATCATTATGTTCACATTATGTAATTATTTCTAACCGGGGCTGCGTTAACTCCTCACTATTTCCAGACCTATTGCATTCCCAAAGAACTATCAAAAATTCTTACACGCAGCACCAATATCCGTGGTTGCTATTACCGCTTGAGAACTTTGACGCCTGTTTAACTCCCTGAAAGAAGAACTTGAGCTTTGATCATGTGAAATTCCACACGGAATTTAACTCAGCCAGGAGTAACCAAGAAAAATAGAGGGGCTCAAAAGATCTTTAACATGTAACATAATCATAAGCAGTCGAATTTCGAGAAATTCCACCGACATGGGCTGGTTTTAAACCGGCATACTTGGGTAAAAGGATACAATGCCTTGTTGCTACGCCACCCTGCTGTCTTACATGATTTAGTGCTATTAGTTTGAGGAAGAAAACACAGTATAAAGAGAAAATCTTACATATAAAATATAACGATTCTGTCTAACTTATCTCAATCCATATTATAACAGCTCTTTAATTTAAGCCAGTCATTTAACACGATTATTTTCTTGATAAAAAATATTTTAACTCTGAATTCCCAAAATGCAACTGTTCCATCTGATAGTTTAAATAATATTTGTCCTACAAATTAAATTCGTTCGAGAACTTAGTAAATACCAATACTTAGTGTCCAGAGTAGTTCCGTAGAGATGTGTGTATATCTATTAATCAATTTAACACACAGTACGCTTGGATCCGACGTTAGATTACGAGCAGTTTCGCAGCTTTGTATATGAATGCGCTCAATCATTTTTAGGCGCGCCGAATCCAACCAGCAATGATCAGGCAGATTATTAACCACGTCTCCTCGTGTTGTAATCCCAAATGCAGCCGGATTTGGGCACAGGGTAATTGTACTAAACGTGACTAATGATGCAAAGGATTTCATATTACACACAAATAATTTAATATCTACAGATAACTGTTGCTCTGAAACAGCTCGTTTGCAAATGGCTGATTTCCCGAAACATGTTTCTGGATTCGTTGATTATGTTAGTAAATATATATTTAGGATATTATAAATTTACCGTGCCGAACATATCTATGTAATTGTTTATAATAATTTGTCTTACCTGTTTTTTATAAATCAAATATATCGATGTTCAAACGCAGTTTCATAACATAGATTGACTATAAATATTACTACCTGATAATGTAAATTAAGGATTCGTATAAGGTAAAACCGGTAGAGTTGGCGCACAGTTGCTACGCCACCCTTCGAAAGCTTACACGCATCTTATTATATTTTAATATCGGATTTTCACTTGTTGTTGCTGTAATTTAAAGATATTTCTTTAAATACGAGTCAAATACTGTAAAATCTCGTTACGATGCATTTCGAAAGATTTTAAAAAATAGTTGCTTAACTGAAATGTTTGTTTAAAACGACATTTTAAATTGCAAATCAAAAATGTACTTTAGATGGCTTTTCTGATGTTCGTTAATTGAATTGGTTTGATTTTCCATCATATCGTACCTAATAACACCAAAGCGTATCTCTTTTTTTTTCAGTCTATCTGTTCTTGTTCCGAAACTTGACGCATTTAAGAACAATTTTCGGAACCTCTCTATGTAAAAAAGTAAAAGAAACGGAAGATATTTTCAACAACGTGTGACCTTTTGACATTTTTTTACCGAAAATACCTTTAAAAATATTTCAAACGCAGTTTTTTTTCTTTTAGTTGCAATGCCGTTTTTTGCGACAGACAGCAAATAAAATAAAAGAACAAACGAAAAAGCTGAAAGGCAAAAAAAGAGTACTTATGAATGAAAATTTTTTGCACTGTCTGCTTCCATTTTCCAGAGAGAAAATAAATATATAGAGGTTGAGGATAAAATAGTGTGTAGAAAAGTAAGTGTCGTAAAAGTTATCTCCTGGAATTCAGTCTTTTTTTCTGTCCGTTGAGATAGTAGTTAGGAGAAAGAATTTCTTGCCGAAATGGCTTTCAGTATCTTCGCCATTTTCCCCCACCGAAAAGTGGGAGGGGCCAGAATTGCGTACTCTCATGGAACCGTAGAATGGATATTTTATGCTTTATATTCCGAAAAAGGCCTTCTAAAATCCACTAAATGTAGGTTTTATGCATTGACGTTAATGGCACCTCTGATGTCTTCAGGGTTTTCTGTGAGAGGATGTATGGTAATATGTTCCACTTCTTTCTTTTTCCTCTTCTTTAGTACATTGATCAAACAGAATGTTTTTATTTAAAACAAGCATCAGGATCCATAAAATCTTTATGAGGAACTCCGCAACGTTCTGCTTTGAATCTTGGATCAAACATCAATAGTTTTCTCCGGCTGATGATGCCATACCATGACGATCTTTTAGAATTTTAAATTTAAAAGCACCTCTTTTTACTGAATGTTTACTCGGTGCTATTATCATGAGATTTTTGCTAAAAGTCTTCACCCTAAAGCATTCTAGAAACTTAATTCTCTTCAGGGCATTTTTCAGTATTTCATTTGTCTTTTGTGCATTTTCAAGTGTTATTTTCTTTTATTCTGTTTACTGTTTTAATTTTCTTTGTACGCTTCTTTCTATTGATAAAAACGACAACTTTAGTGCTTTGTGAATAACCATGCCTACTGATGCAAAACTTTGGTATCAACACTATATAAGGCATAATTCACAATTTTAAAAACTGGTAGGCACACATCTCAAGCTTTTTTTTATGTGTTTGTTTACAACTTTTAAACTAATAGTTACAGATCTCTGTGTTCTTTTTTACGCATCTTAACAAATCTTTCTCTAGTTTTACAGTGCGAAAAATTAAGCATTTTATTTCAAAACTGTTGTGATGAAACTTTATTATTTAATTTAAAACAAGTCCATCACTAAATTTTAAGAAACACTCAGTTTCTCTTCTGCACTTTACAGAATTTTTTTAAAAATGAAATACACCTAATTATAATCAGAAATATGTCCCGGTTCTCTAATAGTTTTACAGTCTGGTTCAAATGTTTACTGAACATGAGCATTGTTTTGACTAATAAAATGTCGTTTCTTTTTAAAATTAAAAAAAGAATTAAATTGAAGAAAGATACTAACATTCCTCTGTACGATACGGTGCGATTTGAAATATAAAATGCATTTTCTAAGCTCCAAAACCGGTACATAAGCAATCAAATAATTCGGATTACCCAATCAATAAATGACATGTTTAACTTTTTTTGCACAATTCTTTTAAAATATATCACAAGTAAGTCACGTATCGAGCTAGTTAGTTTTTTTTATTTACTCAATTCAATTAAATGTAGAGAAAAAAATACTCGCCGGTTTCCGATAGAAAGCTAATGAATTCCTTGGGGAGTGATTCACATATTGGAACAACTTTATTTTTTTCCAAACCGTACCAAATGGTATTGACTTCACTTCTTATCTTTCGTTTCATTAAAAATCAATGATACCGTTGCCTTTGGCACATTATTATCTATGCATATGTCAGATGGTTTTAATTAATGTCCGTGAGAGAAGATTTTCCCCCATGAAGTATTGGATAAAATCATTCCTTAGAGAAATATTCAAAAAAATATATATTAAAATGAAAATAAAAAATAAAAAGAAGAATGTGAGTTTCTGTACAGTCTAAGCGTATTTTTTAAACCTAGAAACGATTATAGAAAATTGTGTTCCATTACTTAACATTTAGTATAATAAAAAGTTGAAGATTAAATGCTGTTACAGTAACAAGTCGTTGCATTTTAATCATTTAATACGAAAATTTGAAGGAATAGGAATAAATATGGCATTAAATACAAGATGGCATTTTAAATAAAATATTGTGCAAAAGGAGTTAGAAGTTATAAAACACTATAAAAGTTAAAATGTTTTCTTTATAATTCGACAAAATCGGTTTCAAAGTAGAAATATTTTCTTTGTGTTTCGACAAAATCGGTTTTACTTGATTCGTCACGATTAACACCAGTAAGCATTTTCAGCTTGTGTTTTATTTCCCTATATACTGTCTGATAACGTTTCGCGTGGAGTATTTAGAAGCTTGGTGAAAAAAACAGCTGTGGAGAAAACGGGCTTAACGGGTAAGGACGGGATATCTACAAGCTGGTTAAAGAAGCTGATTGTGCTTCGTATAGAGGTTGAAATATATTTCACAATTATGTGAAAATGTATCCGCTACGTATGCCTTGAGATTTTTCATTGTATTTTACGTTGTCAATAAATAATTTTTGTATTACCATTGCAACTTTGTTTTGTTATCCTCATATATTTTCTACCATTTAACCTCATATATTTTTTATCATTTAGTAAACCAATTATTTTTTTAAATTGCGTGAGATGTTGCAAAAGTAAATCGTCCGCCCCAAAAGACATGTACAGCAATTAAATTTAACGAATTAACTTCCTTCATACAAAACCGGATTTAATTTCATTTCAATTAAAGATTCCAAATAGTTTATGCTCAAATACAACTTTTACTACTTCATTTTACCCATCTTTTACGAAGCAATAATTTATTTTCAAGGGAAATATTAAAACATAAATAAAATATATAAAATACTGTTTTTAAATGAGTTAAATATCACCATTTTTAAAAAAACATTTTATCCGCTTAAACTGATTTACCGCATAAAATTCGAATTTGATTTTAAATTAGTTTTCTATTATGTATATATATATATATATATATATATATATTATGCAGTCTTTAATATTGCTAAGAACATTGTTGTTTAAATTCTTAATTTCTAAGAAATTTCTTAGCAAATGCATTTTAATATTCCGTTTGCAGTGCATTCGTTTCCACCTTACTTTTGCATTCCATATCTAATTACAAAATTAAATTTATGGATGAGATAATTTTATGCATTAAAACAAATTTGAACGCGCTGCAGAACGATTTCATTACCGAGTTAAAAGGATTGTAAGGAATCTATGCTAATTTAAAAATGCATACCATTAAAATTTAAGGCCGAAACATAACACTGCACTTTGAATAAATAAGGGTGATTTTCTCTTATCTCAAAATGATAATTGAACTTTCATTAAACGAATATGTAGCAAATTTGTGGCTATATTTTATTTCATGAATTATTCATATTAAGAAATTAATTTCGCATCTCATGTACCGAAATATTACATCATCACATACATATCTTGAAATCGTTATGTTTTATTTTATTGCATGGAAACAAGTAAATATGCTAGTTTGTTTCTGGAGAATCAGGAGAATTTCCTTTTTACACGAATTCTTTACATATTATTATTAAAAACGTTTTAAAAGCACATTACGAAGCGCTAAGGAAAATAAAAAATAATATTCTCTATAATGTGCCTGAATTGCTTTACTAAAAAAAACCCCCGATATAATACTTAATTAAATACACACCCTGTCATCAACCAAAAACAAATTACTTCATTTTCAATAATAATAATAAAATTATTATTATTAATAATAATAATAAAAGAAAATTTTCGTTTTATAACTGTTCTAGGCTCATTTAGAAAAATACACAACGCTCTTTCTTTTTGTTATGACACTAAGATTGCTATAAATTGACGTTTTAAGTCCTGTATGGTTATTTAAATGTGAAACGGGCATGAAAAAATACACTCTTTTTGTATCATTTTAGTTAAAAATATTTAACACCTTAATAACTTTTGGTGTGCTTGCATGACCACTTTTGAAATAGCAGACGGGTTTTAGGCTTAGAAATAACAGTTTGAAGTACTGTTAGACTGCAGAATTTTGACATTTGGACGCTTCTGCGCATGGCAGAAAAGAACGAATCCATTCGAGTTTTAGGGAAGTTCGTTTTTTAGGTGCGTTTAGTTAGTACGCGAATCAGTATTTTTGCTTCTTTGTTTGTTGAAAGCAACTGAATTTTTAAACAAGCGCATAGCATCTGTTTGGAAAAAAATCATTTATGCTAAACGAACTAGAACGAGAACAAAAATGCCCCAGTCCTTTACCAGCAGTTTCTCCCTTGAACATGTATAAATTCTTCTTGGCACTCTGCCCGGCAGATCGCTTTGGTTGGTGGTAGAACTGTATTACGTAAAAACATTCCGTGAGAACATTCCGTGGGTTTTAACGTAGGCATGAAGTCGTGTACGCACCCGAAAATTTATTTAGTTATTTTAATATTTTTTTTACTTGGAATTAATTTAAAATGGTGTAACAGACCTGACAATAGACTGATGGAATTGACCTGATGCCCCCGCAGGTGCCCCACGCCTTCGAATTGCTCGCCTCAACCGTTAAATTGCAACGGCTTGCCCCTAGCACTCAAGTCCGACAAGTGAGTCCCTGGGAAAAATATATATAGATATTGACCGCAAATATGTATCTAACATCTGTGAAGAAGTATTAGCTACGCCCTTTTAAACTGAGAAAACATTTTTTAAACGTTTTAACAATTTCCTTCTCGCTCTCGTGAAGATTTCGGGTTCGTTTCGTCGTCTATATCTTGTGCCCATGAAATTTCCGAGATGAATTGTTCAGTAAAATAATTTTTGGAAAGAAAATAAAACTGACTTCAAATTAAAAATTGCGCTAAAAAGTGAAAAATAAATTAATTTTTTAAACAACATCGATATGACTTATAAACATAGTTTTAGAAGTCGGTGCAAAATTAGGGTAGATAAAATCTTTTGTAATCATGAATTAACTAAATATAAATGGCAGCAACAGTTCCAATATGAAGTAGCACATGGTATAATGGCAATTAGGCTCATCATTTTGCACCGACTTCTAAAACAATGTTTAAAAGTCACATCGATGTTGTTTAAAGAATTAATTTATTCTTCACTTTTTAGCGCAATTTATAATTTGAAGTCGGTTCTGTTTTTTTTTTTTATAAAAATTATTTTATTTTATTATTTTTAGTGTAAATACATATTTTATATAAATACTCCATTTTTAAAAAATCCATATCAAAGGAAAACCTTTGAATGAATGGCACTAAAAACTAATCATTTGCATGAAAAATTCCGTTTTGAAGTCGATTTTAGCAAACAAACTGATTGGATTTAATTTTTGCCCCAGAGAAGCCTTCAGTCAAAATCTTGCTATAATTGCATTTATCATTATAGCACAATGGCAACAAAAACTTTTTTAACAATGAGTTTTATATTTATTAATAGTTTTCCCAACAAAGAAAAATCAAGTCAAGCCTTTCCAATTAAAATAAAAAATACTAATTTTTAACCGACTTCACAAACGAAGGAGGTTATACATTCGTAGTGTATGTATGTCGTTTTTTTTTTGTTTGTTTGTTTGTCCACTCATAACTTCGCACCGGATGAAGCGATTTTCGTGATTTTTTTTCAATCGATCGAGTGTGGTTTCAGATAGGTCCCGTACCTTCGTTTGACCATATTCGATAAATAGAACAAAAGTAATTGGCAGAAATGTAGGACTTTTTTTGTTTTTTCATCCATAACTTTTGACTAAATGAACCGATTTTGATGATTTTTTCTTTAATCGATAGAGGGTCGTCTAACTCAAATATTGCAAATCAATTTGACTACATTTGTTTTTTTATAAAAAACGTTACGGGTGAAAAATAAGTATTTTTCATTTTAATTGGAAAGGCTTGGCTTGATTTTTCTTTGTTGGGAAATCTATTAATAAATATAAAAGTCATTGTTGAAAACATGCTTGTTGTCATGGGCTATAATATTAAAAGAAATTACAGCAAGACTTTGACTGAAGGCGAAAATTAATCCAGTTTGTTTGCTAAAATCGACTTCAAAGGGGAATTTATCATACAAATGATTAGTTTTAGTGCCATTAATTAAGTTTTGCCCTTTGATATGGAATTTTTTTAAATAGAGTATTTATAAAAAAAATGTATTTACACTAAAAAGAATAAAATAAAATAATTTTTATAAAAAAACAGAACCGACTTCAAATTAAAAATTGCGCTAAAAAGTAAAAAATAAATTCATTCTTTAAACAACATCGATGTGACTTTTAAACATAGTTTTGAATTCGGTGCAAAATTATGGGTCTAATTACCATTGTACCATTTGCTACTTCATATTGGAACTGTTGCTAATTCTTCGGAAATATATATATTTGTAATTGATTCATGATTACAAAAGATTTTATCTATCCTAATTTTGCACCGACTTCTAAAACTCACATCGATGTTGTTTAAAGAATGAATTTATGTTTTACTTTTTAGCGCAATTTTTAATTTGAAGTCGGTTCTGTTTTTTCATAAAAATTATTTTATTATTTATTACTTTACATAGAAGATGCCAGTGCCCGAGTATTCATATTCACTTTTATTAGTATTTTCTTTTTGAAAACTATGCGACCGTTAAAGGAGTTAAAAATGCTTATTTTTAGTGCTGTCAACTAGTGACAACATATTATATAACTATCTTAGAAGAAATTTTATCGCGCTTGAAAAGTGATGATATATATATATATATATGTATATATATATATATATATGTGTGTATATATATATATATATATATATATATATATACACACATATATATATGTACACACATATATATATATATATATATTCACACACACACACACACACATATATATATATATATATATATATATATACTAAGATATATATATATATATATATATATATATCTTAGTTTTCATGCAACAATATCGGCGTTTACTGTTTTACACAAGAAGAAACGTGCACCATTTAGGTTTTTAAACAAGGTTTTTAAAAATTCATAAAATAGAAAATTTTCTCCCCAGCCATAATTTTAGCTTCCATATGTAGAAATAGCGGTTTTAAATGTCTGACGTAATGAACATGTATATAGTTCGACCACGGAATTTTGGCATTTGGACGCTTCTGCGCATGGCTGAAAAAAGAAGGAATCCACTTCTTATTGACCCTTTTCCAGGCAGATCGCTTTGGTTGATGTTATAACAGTAATTGCGTTCACTGTCATTTGGATCAGGCATCGGAATATGAGATTGCACCTTTAAAACGTATCCAAAACCACCGAAAGTCAAGTTTTAAAAATTGGCCTTTGCATTAGGGTATACGTACACGCTTGAAATTTTTTTTCTTAATTTTATTTTAAAAATCCAATTTTTCTACAGTTGGCCGGTGGTGTGAATTTAATGACATTTTAAAGAAAAAAAATCATATCTAACTAAATATTAACTACCTATTTAAGATTTAATGACCTAATTAGCGTAATTTTGAAACATGATGTCTTAAAATTTAATTTGTTTAGACATACAATTCTAGTTGGAACTTATAGCTAATATCATTTTTTATGTTTTGTGCCTCAATCAAGATGCTGGAGAGTATAGTCTTTTTTATACAAATATTTCTCACTACTAATGGATAAAAAATCATGATTTTTTCTGAAATTTGGACTTTTGAACATTCATTAAAAATTAATTGCTTAATAAAAAACTATGATGGAGGCAGAACACATCCGCTGTATTATGTAGAGTTTAGTGGCACAAAAATAATTGTGATAGATTAATTCATTGTTGAGTTATCTTGTTTTAAGTAAAGCGTCACATAGCTGAAACATGATTCTTTAGAAATTTACTTCAAAGTTAAGGAAACGTGGATTTTTACATAGTAGGTCCTCGAGAAAAATCACAGTTACTAAAGAACTATTCCAAATACTAGCAAGATCTTGGCATTGTTTGAAAGGGAAAAGATTGGAGAACAATTTGAAGTAATAATTTTTTTTCGATATTTTGATTTTGGTCGATTTTAGTGATTTCAAGTGTGTATGTACACCTTAAGGGGCATCATGTTTTCACCTTTGCTGTAGATTGATTGTTTAAATAAATTTTTATACCAAGAATGTTTTTGATGTTGCAAAAGATAAACTAAAAGTATCTTTGTCCAAAGACTTAACCATTTAGCAAAAGCCCATTCTAGTTATCGTATATTTTATGAAACTGTCATCTTTTTCATAACAAGAGACATACACGTATTAATCATATTCAAGAATTTTGACAGCAAGATAAACAGTAGTTTTGAATAATAGGACTTCGACCATAATCCTTTACTTTTCATTTATTCTGTGGGTTAAAAACAGAGATAAATGACCACAACCGTTCATGATGATGAGCTGGAAGCTTTCATTTGTCATTACCATAATAAGTCTGGGGACAGTGATTTATGGCGGAGGATTTTGCTTTCCTTATCAATCACCTGCAATGACGTACGAATTCTCAGACGTAATTAAGTGGTTTTCTCTTCATGCACAAAATCCGTCGTGGTTGGATTTGGTCAATGAACGCAACGCGATTAATCTCAGGGGATTGGATTTTTCTCCGCAAATGATGGATTTGTGTATAATAGTTACAAGATTATAGTAAGTTATATGTTGTTTCATTTTATAAATCGTGATTGATTAGCCATACACAAGAGATTCATTAGCAGCGTTGAAGAAAGTCACTAAGAATATACAAAATCCCAAAGGTCTTTCAAAGTTTTAATTATGCATAAAATAAAATAAATCTACATTTTTTTAACTAAACAGAATTATGATAAATGAGATAAAATGCTTTCCACTGATTTTATGAGGGTCATGGCCAATGGCATAGTTAATGGGGGGGGGGGGGAGAGTGTCTTACGCCCTCCAGAAAAAGACTTCATATATTCCCAATATTACCGTATCGGGAATATTTTTTTCCTTCCTTCTAATGGGGCTGCGTATGGTCACAAACCTTTACAGACCTAGTGCATACCCCGGGAAACAGCATCCATTCTTTAAAGTAGCACCACTGTCGGCCGATGCCATTGAGAATTTTTGACGCTCAGTATCCCCTAGATAGCGGCACCTGAGCTCTAATTGATGCAGACTGCACTAGGAATTTCATTTGGCCGAGAGCATCCAAGCCAAATGGATACTCAAGGGAACTTTAACATGCCGCCTAATCATTCGACAGGGGCGCTGACGATTTTTCTGCACCTTGAAAATTCACCGACTTGGGCCAAGTTTGATCCTGCCAACTTGGGCGTACGAGGCCAGTTCCTTATCACTACGCCACCATGCCGGCACTGAGATACATAATTGAGGCCAATAATTTTTACTTATCTTTTAACGCGTAGTTCAGAAGTGCGTACCAATTTCATGTACAAAAATACCGAAGTGCGCTTTTTTCTACTGCTTAATTTTACCAAGCATTTTTGATTAACAACAGACTTTAGTATGCAGTTATAATGAACAGGGCACCGTCACTACCTGATTCGATCAACCTGTGTTTGTTGGTTCATTGCAAAGTTGAGAATTAAAGTTTACTAGATATTTCAATTGAATTTTATTAATCAACCTTGCTGTTTCATTTGTTTTGGAACACCTTGTATACTGTACTAACATAACAGCAGTTTAAAATATTTTGTAAAGTATCTCTTTAAAGCAATTTTGATTCCATCACAACAAGCCTTGCACCACTTATTGCTCCTCTTTTTCAGAAGCACTAGTCTTTTAAGCATTATTTCGAAAACATTAAAGTTCTTCGAAAGAAAGAGAATACTCGTAGTTTTCAATTAGAAGGAGCTCATTTTTCCAGTTTCCTAAGATTGTTGAGCTTCTAGGCACAATTTAAATTTTTGATTTCACTACGAACATTCCCAATTTTATTCTGCTTTTGATTGTGATTTTTTGGAATCTTATGACATTTTGGAAAATTTTAATTCTTTTATAAATTGTGGCGCTCAATTTTTCCCCCAACGAGAAAAAAAAAAACGTTTTTTAGGGGTTTTCAGGATGTTTTCTTTTAATTTGAGTGTTTTGTGTTGATCAAGACGATTCCCTGAAAGCTTAATTTAGCTATTTTTATCACTTTTTCATAAAATTGACTCCTAGCATCAAGAGTGGATAATTTAGAAATTCTATTCGGGCAAATAGGAAAATATGAAAAGCTCAAGAAATAACTATCATTTAAAATCATTTAAAGATTTATCTTGAGCAACTTATACACAAACAAAAAATTCTACCCAAATGTAGCCATTTATAATTCAAGAATAAGCATTAAGTAAACATTATACTTAAAAACCCTCTAGCACAAAAACAGTGCTAATTGTGATGTGACATCACCATTTTTCTTACGCTTATTGAAATAAATATAAATTTTTATTGAAACATTTCTTAATACGAGTTAAAACTAAATAATTCATGATTATACTATTTTGAAGACCCCCAAACGATATAATTTCAGAAAATAAATTATTTTCTAAATGTCGTCGTTTTCGCTGTCAGAGGAGCAGTGAGCAATGAACTATGTCATTGAGTCTGCAATTATCTTATATTAGCGCGTCATCCATTTTATTAAATATGATTACATTTACGCTATAAATCAAGCTCGTTTTACCTTAATTCAATCTTCATTTTCTTTTAAATAGAGCTTTTAGGAAGAAAAACTGAAGCGTAAACAGTTTTTAACTAGTTGATAAGGAAAGTATTTTAAGGATTTATTTTTCATAAATTTCCGAATTTTGAATGAAATTTCTAAGAATTACGTAAATCAAAACAAGATTCCTAATGAGTTAGCTCTTCAAAGTAAACTTTCATTAATGGATCTAATGCAAAGGGATGAATTCCTATCGGATTTACGTTAAAATTGATATATGTTTCATACAAAAGAAAGAAATAAAAACAATTTTTAAAAAGGAGACGGAAAAAGAAAGCTAATTCTTGTATTTCTCTATCATAGCTAGTTTTTCTCTAAAAATAGGGAATAATCAATACGATGAATAAAGATTCTCTGCAGCTATTCCTTTATCTTCCCTATAATAAACTTGGTGACATAGATTTATGATTAAAGCCTTGACTTCACTTATCCATCACTGAAAGTATCCCACAAAATCTGAGCTGTGATTACAAAGTTTCCGAGTTTGCATCTCACGATGTTTAATTACATGCATATTGTAATGTATTACTTTTTTTAATAACGTGTAGTTCAAGAAATGAATGGAGGTATATATAATAGAAACTGGGCTCTTTTTTGCTCAAGTTCAATGATTTATTTGATGCATAATATTCGCTTTTTAATCCAGCTTTTTATTTTGCATTTGCTATATTGTCTTCGGTATATATGTAGTGAACTGTTCATTAAAACAACTGTGCGCTAAAACGACCCAAGGTGCTTATAACGAGTTTGGAAACTGGATCGACTAGACTTCCGTTCTAGTATAATATTATTTTACATCCGATATAACGACCGTGAAAGTACACGCCTCTTGGTATAACGACTCACATAACGGGTAAGTTAAGACGAATAAGGATTCTGACATTCTGGAAATCCACAATGATGCATTATCAGATAAAGGGAAAATGTTAACCTTTAGAAAAAATATTGACAGCTTCTCTTTCAAAAATAGGATGTTCTGTCCCCCCTTCCCCCCATTAACAAGAATACCAGCAGTGTTCATTATGCATTAAATGCATTATAGACTTTTATACCATACTTAGGTAAATTGCTTACTTAAAAAAAAAGTTTAATTTAGATCACATAATTTTGTAATTTTATAATATGCGATGCACAACTTCATGAAGCAATGATGCATAGAATATTATTTTCCTTAACTATCTGTTTTCGTTCGTAGGAAATGAAAAACAGGATGTTTGATCAAGTTTTGTGAAGTTACTCAACTTTTCGTAATGTCAGAACATTATATGAGATTAGTTGGTCGACTTATATTACAATCAAGACTTGTAATTTAGTATTTTCAAATTTTACAATGGGAGCTTCTTTCTGAAGGTACGCGGATAGTGTTTTTTCTGAATGTTTAAATCTTTTTTTTAAACCCAGAGAAAATAAAACGGGCGCCCTCGGTTTACCCTATTGATTGCATGCATTATAATTCTTACTATCAGCAACTTCTAAGGTTTATCAGTTTTTTCCCTTCTTTTTTATTGCAATTTAACTGATAAGAAGCTTTAAATTGATGTAATAACTTTAAATCCGGTTTTACATACACCCATACATTAAGTTTACAATAACGTTTTAAAGGTAATCTTTTGTATTCACAGGTCTTACGTTTATTTGTAGTTATGATTTATCAGAAGAAATTGTTGCTGATGCAATACTCGCTAAGGTCTGATCCATTGTCAACTCCTTTTCCTTCCTTTGTGTCCACCAGAAAAGTTTTTTTTCTTTTTTTCCTTCCTTTTTTTTTTCCTTTTGTTAGAAAAATCTTGATTATCGTGACTGCACGATAGTTCTCATACTAGAAGAAAATACTTATAATGCATGGTGGTTTTCCACTTCGCATGCTGAATACAACGTCACTTTAAACGTCATTAGAGACAGAGCTGAGTTCTTTTTCGGGGATCAATTAAGAGTAGAATCAATAAAATATTTATAAGTGGTTAACATTAAGCATTTTGATTCTTTTGCATATTTAAAATGTATGTAAGAAATAATGTGTTAGTTAATTTCTTGTGAGTCTTGCTAGGAAACGACGATCGACAACCTACTTACGTGCAATGTCGGTGTCAGTTTTGCCAGATGTTTCAGCTTCACTTTTTCGGGAATGGATTTTTCCCGGAAAAATGTTTTCACAGGACATTTTAAAAAAGTGGCAAATAAGGTAAAATGTGACAAAAATGATAAAATTTGCAAAAAATGCATTACCTACGTCATGCATCAGTTTTTACACTTTCTGCCATTATATTAAAAAATAAATAAATAACTAAAAAGAAGCTGCAATTAGTGAGAAATGATTTTAACTGCACGAAAAAAATATGTGCATCAAAGTTCTCAAATGAAACAAAAATTTGCTACATTAATCTTTTTTGCCCTATTTCCGGTTCAAAAGCTAATAATAAATAAAAAGAAAGAAAAGGAAAAGAAAGCCAGAAGGATGACTATTGTTGAAGAATAATTTTTTTCAAGCTAAAAAATGAGACAAGTCCGATACTATATTACATATTTTTAAAAATTAAAAATTTGCTAGTAGAGTTTTGCAATGGAGAAATGTGTTAGCCCGCTTGTCTGTTTGTCTGTTCACCTGCCTGTCTCTCTTATGGACTTTCTATTCCCCTGATTACTCCAGAGGCAACAGTTGGACTTAAAACAATCATTTCTGGTTCGAAAGATTTTGGGAATGGCACCTAAATGGCATGTTACTCTTTTTGATTTGGGCATTTTCATTTTTAGAAAAAAATTAACATTAGCACGTACGTTTAAATTTAAAGCATACATAAAGACTAATAGACGGATTTCATTCGAAAAAATTTTATTGGAAAGAGCTGTTTATTCAAAAAAATAAGTAAATAAATGAAGGTAAGTTTTCCGATTTGGTTCTTTTAAGAATACTTTTTAGGCAATTTGACAAACTTAACCCTAAGGGAGAAATTCAGAAAATTTCAACTGTAAAACCATTAGTACAATATATATTTTTTAATAAAATTTCGGATATTCTGAATATAAAATTTAGTAAAGTTATCAGCAAAATTAATTATTTTTAATAGAAATTTAAAAAATGATTTTTTTATGGTACAAAGGTCCTTTCAAAAATGGATTAATTATTTTATACAGATGTATTGTTTTCAAATTCAATAGTTTGATAAGTATTTCTTTTTGAAAAAGGCATTAGCAAAATTATCTTTAAAAAAATAGCTATACAGCATTTTTTTGTGATAGAAATTACGCTATTATGGGCAGTCTGTCATTAAGCGTAATTACAGAATGAAAATATAAGCAGGCTGTAAGTAACATTGTAAAATAGAAAGTTTTATTTAGGAGTTAGATAGAAAACTGCTTGGGACGTAAAGCTTGCTCATCCTATCAGCAAAGGAAAAAAATGAACCCACCAGCAAAAGTTCATTAAATAAACAATAACCAAAATTTTTATTGATAAATTTCTGGAAGCAGGTTGGCAACTAATATTAAACAATTTTAACAAAATCCTTGATGGTGGAGTTTCAGTACTGTATCAGCGTATACCACTAAAAATAACTTACGCGATTATTGAAAAAATCTCATCAAAGTTATTTAAAATAAATTACCAGATTTTTTTGAATAAAATCATAGTTTACTTGCGTGAATAACACACTATGCCAACCGGCATTTAATTCTTACGTTTTTCATTTTTTTTTTTTTTGCATACTTAGAAACAGTAGCCACCTTTCATTTCAGAAGAAATTAAGGTTTTTCCGCACAGGAAAGCTCTGTCGCAAAAAAGTAACCGCAAATGCAAATAAAGGAAAAACTATATTTCCAACCTCCCCTTACGCCCTCTGGGCCGTTCGCTTATTTTGTATTTCATTTGCGTGTCCTTATGGTCATTTGTCACGAGCGAAAAAACGAAGCTGGCTATTTATAATGGGCAGTTCGTTTTTGCTTAGCATGCAAATTGCAGGGCTGTCCCCGTAAAACACGTAATAAAGACGGAGCCACGCACACTTTCGTGATGCTGTTAAACACAAAGCTCGCTCGATATCCTAACCCTGGCGTGTGTAAGAAGCTGTATCTCGAAATGACCACTTGAGCTAAAGATTTTAGACTAAAAAATAATTTTAGAGCAACGCATAATATATCCAGTTGAGATTTGCATGACTTTTTGTTAAGCACTTCATTCAGAAATCTCACTAAAAGGATTCTTCGAATATTATTCTGCGTCTAGTTATATGCTCCTGTTTTAATAAAACAAGAAAATTAAAAATAAAATTTTTCTAAATTCTCTTTGTATACATTTTTTTAAAATAAATGTAATCATTTTTATTTTCCCGGATCTATAGTAACACAAACCTCCGAATTTGCAGTTTGAGAGTACATTTTTACATCTGGTTCAGATTCGCTTGCGGGTCTTTATATCGAGAGTTGTGTTTCTTCAGTGTCGTTATATCGAATCTAGAATAACATTGCCTTAAACCGGTGGTTCAAAACGTTTTATTTTACGCTGTGACCCCATTTTAAGATAAGCTACCCGAGAACCCTCCCCCTTTTTATGTACACACGCACACCAAGTGCTTTGAGACAAAGACGATACGTCAGATTCCAAACGGTCTCCGACTCCCTACTGTAAGTTTATTTAGTTAAAAAGTCAAAGAACATTGTAAAATAAACAAATGTACAGTGAGCTTCTATAAAGAATCCATTTCAAATTAAACCCCTTTTTGTGTTCACTCTAACTGGAAAGACAATGCCTGGAATTGAACTACATTTGGTATATACATGAACCTTAATGGGAAGTAATGCTGATTTGTTTTTGGCGTAATCCCGCCGCAGAAGAAGAATTGCTCAATTAAACGTTTCTCTTGTTGCGTGTCAAGAAATAATGGTAGGATGCAAAGGATTTTCGCCATGTAATAAAAGAAATACTGCTTTTAGTTTAATATTTCTGTAAATTATTTTCATTTATTTAAACATTGTTCATCGTTTGAATATTTTTCGTACAGTACTTGAATATTTTATTTGAATACATTTTGTAGATATCTTTCTTTTTTAATATTTTGATGTTTTTTATTTTGGTCGGACATGACGAAAATTTTACTTTCACTTGACAATTTCTTTGTATTTTATGTCCTTAAGTTTAGCACAAATTACCTCAAAAGGATACTTAGAAGTAAAATAAGTCATTTTATCTATGCAGTGTAAAATTGTTTACTTAAAATTAGAAATCATATGGTGAACGCATGATAAATGCCTCAAAACTCCATTGAGGGTCACGACCGACAAGTTGGGAATCCCTTCCTTAAACGGACATCAAATGAATCTTTTTCAAAGATCTTTAGAACGCAAGTAGACTGTGTGTATATATATATATAATGAGAACTTGAACATTCATGTACTAGAATTTATATTATTCAGATGCAGCTCCACCTGCTTATTTATTTTTACATGTCTTGACCTACATCTTTTTCGAAGTGAAGCAAAATAAATAACCAAAATTTTTATTGATAAATTTCTGGAAGCAGGTTGGCAACTAATATTAAACAATTTTAACAAAATCCTTGATGGTGGAGTTTCAGTACTGTATCAGCGTATACCACTAAAAATAACTTACGCGATTATTGAAAAAATCTCATCAAAGTTATTTAAAATAAATTACCAGATTTTTTTGAATAAAATCATAGTTTACTTGCGTGAATAACACACTATGCCAACCGGCATTTAATTCTTACGTTTTTCATTTTTTTTTTTTTGCATACTTAGAAACAGTAGCCACCTTTCATTTCAGAAGAAATTAAGGTTTTTCCGCACAGGAAAGCTCTGTCGCAAAAAAGTAACCGCAAATGCAAATAAAGGAAAAACTATATTTCCAACCTCCCCTTACGCCCTCTGGGCCGTTCGCTTATTTTGTATTTCATTTGCGTGTCCTTATGGTCATTTGTCACGAGCGAAAAAACGAAGCTGGCTATTTATAATGGGCAGTTCGTTTTTGCTTAGCATGCAAATTGCAGGGCTGTCCCCGTAAAACACGTAATAAAGACGGAGCCACGCACACTTTCGTGATGCTGTTAAACACAAAGCTCGCTCGATATCCTAACCCTGGCGTGTGTAAGAAGCTGTATCTCGAAATGACCACTTGAGCTAAAGATTTTAGACTAAAAAATAATTTTAGAGCAACGCATAATATATCCAGTTGAGATTTGCATGACTTTTTGTTAAGCACTTCATTCAGAAATCTCACTAAAAGGATTCTTCGAATATTATTCTGCGTCTAGTTATATGCTCCTGTTTTAATAAAACAAGAAAATTAAAAATAAAATTTTTCTAAATTCTCTTTGTATACATTTTTTTAAAATAAATGTAATCATTTTTATTTTCCCGGATCTATAGTAACACAAACCTCCGAATTTGCAGTTTGAGAGTACATTTTTACATCTGGTTCAGATTCGCTTGCGGGTCTTTATATCGAGAGTTGTGTTTCTTCAGTGTCGTTATATCGAATCTAGAATAACATTGCCTTAAACCGGTGGTTCAAAACGTTTTATTTTACGCTGTGACCCCATTTTAAGATAAGCTACCCGAGAACCCTCCCCCTTTTTATGTACACACGCACACCAAGTGCTTTGAGACAAAGACGATACGTCAGATTCCAAACGGTCTCCGACTCCCTACTGTAAGTTTATTTAGTTAAAAAGTCAAAGAACATTGTAAAATAAACAAATGTACAGTGAGCTTCTATAAAGAATCCATTTCAAATTAAACCCCTTTTTGTGTTCACTCTAACTGGAAAGACAATGCCTGGAATTGAACTACATTTGGTATATACATGAACCTTAATGGGAAGTAATGCTGATTTGTTTTTGGCGTAATCCCGCCGCAGAAGAAGAATTGCTCAATTAAACGTTTCTCTTGTTGCGTGTCAAGAAATAATGGTAGGATGCAAAGGATTTTCGCCATGTAATAAAAGAAATACTGCTTTTAGTTTAATATTTCTGTAAATTATTTTCATTTATTTAAACATTGTTCATCGTTTGAATATTTTTCGTACAGTACTTGAATATTTTATTTGAATACATTTTGTAGATATCTTTCTTTTTTAATATTTTGATGTTTTTTATTTTGGTCGGACATGACGAAAATTTTACTTTCACTTGACAATTTCTTTGTATTTTATGTCCTTAAGTTTAGCACAAATTACCTCAAAAGGATACTTAGTAGTAAAATAAGTCATTTTATCTATGCAGTGTAAAATTGTTTACTTAAAATTAGAAATCATATGGTGAACGCATGATAAATGCCTCAAAACTCCATTGAGGGTCACGACCGACAAGTTGGGAATCCCTTCCTTAAACGGACATCAAATGAATCTTTTTCAAAGATCTTTAGAACGCAAGTAGACTGTGTGTATATATATATATAATGAGAACTTGAACATTCATGTACTAGAATTTATATTATTCAGATGCAGCTCCACCTGCTTATTTATTTTTACATGTCTTGACCTACATCTTTTTCGAAGTGAAGCAAAATAAATAACCAAAATTTTTATTGATAAATTTCTGGAAGCAGGTTGGCAACTAATATTAAACAATTTTAACAAAATCCTTGATGGTGGAGTTTCAGTACTGTATCAGCGTATACCACTAAAAATAACTTACGCGATTATTGAAAAAATCTCATCAAAGTTATTTAAAATAAATTACCAGATTTTTTTGAATAAAATCATAGTTTACTTGCGTGAATAACACACTATGCCAACCGGCATTTAATTCTTACGTTTTTCTTTTTTTTTTTTTTTGCATACTTAGAAACAGTAGCCACCTTTCATTTCAGAAGAAATTAAGGTTTTTCCGCACAGGAAAGCTCTGTCGCAAAAAAGTAACCGCAAATGCAAATAAAGGAAAAACTATATTTCCAACCTCCCCTTACGCCCTCTGGGCCGTTCGCTTATTTTGTATTTCATTTGCGTGTCCTTATGGTCATTTGTCACGAGCGAAAAAACGAAGCTGGCTATTTATAATGGGCAGTTCGTTTTTGCTTAGCATGCAAATTGCAGGGCTGTCCCCGTAAAACACGTAATAAAGACGGAGCCACGCACACTTTCGTGATGCTGTTAAACACAAAGCTCGCTCGATATCCTAACCCTGGCGTGTGTAAGAAGCTGTATCTCGAAATGACCACTTGAGCTAAAGATTTTAGACTAAAAAATAATTTTAGAGCAACGCATAATATATCCAGTTGAGATTTGCATGACTTTTTGTTAAGCACTTCATTCAGAAATCTCACTAAAAGGATTCTTCGAATATTATTCTGCGTCTAGTTATATGCTCCTGTTTTAATAAAACAAGAAAATTAAAAATAAAATTTTTCTAAATTCTCTTTGTATACATTTTTTTAAAATAAATGTAATCATTTTTATTTTCCCGGATCTATAGTAACACAAACCTCCGAATTTGCAGTTTGAGAGTACATTTTTACATCTGGTTCAGATTCGCTTGCGGGTCTTTATATCGAGAGTTGTGTTTCTTCAGTGTCGTTATATCGAATCTAGAATAACATTGCCTTAAACCGGTGGTTCAAAACGTTTTATTTTACGCTGTGACCCCATTTTAAGATAAGCTACCCGAGAACCCTCCCCCTTTTTATGTACACACGCACACCAAGTGCTTTGAGACAAAGACGATACGTCAGATTCCAAACGGTCTCCGACTCCCTACTGTAAGTTTATTTAGTTAAAAAGTCAAAGAACATTGTAAAATAAACAAATGTACAGTGAGCTTCTATAAAGAATCCATTTCAAATTAAACCCCTTTTTGTGTTCACTCTAACTGGAAAGACAATGCCTGGAATTGAACTACATTTGGTATATACATGAACCTTAATGGGAAGTAATGCTGATTTGTTTTTGGCGTAATCCCGCCGCAGAAGAAGAATTGCTCAATTAAACGTTTCTCTTGTTGCGTGTCAAGAAATAATGGTAGGATGCAAAGGATTTTCGCCATGTAATAAAAGAAATACTGCTTTTAGTTTAATATTTCTGTAAATTATTTTCATTTATTTAAACATTGTTCATCGTTTGAATATTTTTCGTACAGTACTTGAATATTTTATTTGAATACATTTTGTAGATATCTTTCTTTTTTAATATTTTGATGTTTTTTATTTTGGTCGGACATGACGAAAATTTTACTTTCACTTGACAATTTCTTTGTATTTTATGTCCTTAAGTTTAGCACAAATTACCTCAAAAGGATACTTAGTAGTAAAATAAGTCATTTTATCTATGCAGTGTAAAATTGTTTACTTAAAATTAGAAATCATATGGTGAACGCATGATAAATGCCTCAAAACTCCATTGAGGGTCACGACCGACAAGTTGGGAATCCCTTCCTTAAACGGACATCAAATGAATCTTTTTCAAAGATCTTTAGAACGCAAGTAGACTGTGTGTATATATATATATAATGAGAACTTGAACATTCATGTACTAGAATTTATATTATTCAGATGCAGCTCCACCTGCTTATTTATTTTTACATGTCTTGACCTACATCTTTTTCGAAGTGAAGCAAAATATTTCGATTGCTCGGTAGGAAAAATCAATGTTCATTTTCTCTACGAATCGTCAATTTTTCATCGGTAACTTTAAACTCGCGCACGTCAGAGAAAATTTTACATATGATATCCGAACCAAAGTGCACTTTCAGAAAATCCATAATTTAACATGAAGTAGACGGTAAAATGTTTTAGACAAGCCCAAGAAAACAGCTTTTGAATATTAATTCCTCGCGCGCCCCGAATGCGTTCAATTCGATCTGTGTTGTAGAAGATTCAGAGGGAAAAAATGGCTTGATGTGGAAAAACTTTCTGAAAGATGAATGGAAATTTATTATTCTTTTCCTCTTCTCTGATCTTCTTACTTCTTTCTTTTATGGAGCAAGTTTAGTTTCGAACTGTTCTTTCTCTTCGTTTGGTTGAGAAGGCTTTATAATATATGTCATGTAAGAGAACTTTTAATGGCAGTCATTCTTTTTCAAATTTTTCTTCTAAGTCATTTGGCAACACGAACTCTTAAATTTTAGGGTTTTCTTCCGACCAATGGAAAGAATTATGTATGCACATTGTCTATTTTATCGTATATTTTGAGTATATATTTCTGTAAATACATGCAAAGTATTGCAGCTTCAAATTTGGTAAGACCCTTATGATTCAAAATGCGGAAATAAAAGTGCATTTGATAAATAAACAACTAAATGCGAAAAAATAGTTTTTATCTCTGGTTACGAATGGTATTTATATCGCGAGCTCAAGTTTGAAGTTGAGTGATGTAAAGTAATGTCTAAAGTATGCAAAATATTTGACTTATCTTTCCTTTTAAACATTGAAGTACAATTTTCAGGAGCCGTAAGTTGCGTTTGTAATATTTAATGGCTGACTATTACTGTACCGAAAGATTTCCGTGAAAAAAATTTATTCTTTTTTATACGCTGATGGAATTGAGCAAAGGTTTTGGGTAGAGTGATGTGAGCACCAGGAAGAGAATCTGGGGATTTAGGGTTCTAGACCCACATTCGCAAAATATTCACCGAGTAACCTTTGGGTCTGTAAGTTATGTGGTCGGTCGCGCAGTTCAAGTATCCACCATAGTGCTGGATACTTGAAAGATCTCTCCCGAAGCACTATGTCCAAATTATTGAAATGGGAACAGATTGGTGCTTCCATCTACAGGGGAGGTTGGAGTCGAACCACTACCATCCAGTATATTTTGAGCTGTCGGGGTGTCTCCCTAAATGTTCGTATGAAAACATAAATGTATATACTGTGATTGAAACTAAGAGTCTTTATGTGCAGGAACTAATTCAAATTAGTGGGTGACCCCGGAAACAAACAGCAGCTGATATCCGTACGAAGAGATATCGAAATCATTTCAGGATCCACCTCGGTGACATCGCACCCTTCCAAAAGATGCCCGCAAGGTTCCTGTAGTGGTCCAGAACTTTGGAATTTAGTTCTTGCTCCATTACTTGATAGATCATGGTCTAAAAACGTCCAAATACAGGCCTTTGCAGACGATATCATTCTCCTGGTTTCCGGCTCAACCCTGTTTGAACTAGAATCCACAGCCAATAATGCACTTAGAGAAGTTCAAGAATGGCTCCAAATAAACCACTTACAAGCTTCTATAGAAAAAACTAAGGCTCTTTTTCTTAGTAAACCACAAAATTATAAGCGACAACCAATAATAAAGCTTGGCGACAATTTCATCAAAAGGCATAAAGAAATAGATTATCTTGGCGTAAGGCTGAATAAAAAACTCAACTGTACAGCACATCTGGAAAAAATTCATAAAAAAGCAATTCATCTCCTCAGTAAACTGCAATGCATTTCTGGAAAATCTTGGGGAGCTAATATCCAGTTACGCAGATTGTTATACCAGACAGTAATAGAACCTTCAATTCTTTACGCAGCAGCAGTATGGGGTCCATTCTTGAAACAGAAAGACCTAAAGAAATTAGCAACTATACAACGCCACTTCCTTCTTGTTGTTTTGGGTGCCTATAACACATCAGCTCACGTCACATTACATGTTCTTGCGGGAATTCCACCAACAGCTCTCACGATTCATCGAATAAGTTCTCTAGGGAATATCTTCTTACGCAAAGTTATAACTGAAGTTTCACCTAATAATACTTTTTCATATGATGGACTTTGAAGAAAATTGCCATAAATGGACAGAACATCCAAAACTGCAGTGTATAACTCCGAATATTTGTTTAGAAGAACCTGATGTGTCAACACTTCATTCTGGTATTTTTACGGACGGATCGAAATTAAGTGATGGAACAGCTTCAGCATTTACTCACATTTTCAATGATCAGGTTGTTTACGATTGGTCAGCTAAACTTTCTTGCAACAATTCAGTCTTTCAAGCAGAACTTTTTGCAATCTTTCACGCTCTGCATTATATTACAACAAATAATATAAACTCCATCACAACAATATTCTCCGATAGTATGTCTTCTCTTAAAGCTTTAAAGGACCCTATGCATACTTCAAAATTAGTCCGTGATATTCAATCCCTCAGCAGAGAACATCCCATAATAAAACTGGCATGGATTAGAGCTCACAAAGGCCACTTCGGCAATGAACAAGCTGACTCATTGGCCAAGACCGCAGCAAAAAACTCTACTCATCCATTAGAATATAAAATTCCTTTACCTAAATCGTATCTCAAATATCTACTTTGGACAGATCTTCTCAACAACTGGCAACAGATATGGGACACCGCTGAAACTGGTCGCAGGGTTCACGATGTCCTACGAAAAGTAAAACTGAAGCCGCGCTGCAAACATCCATCGGAAGTACAATTTCTCAGTGCACACGGTCCTTTTCCTTCATATTTACATCGCTTTAATATAATCAATTCTCCAGTATGTGTTTGCAGTCAACCGGGTACGCCAGATCATTACATTTTCAAGTGTCCTTTGACCAGTTCCTTCCATTGCAGATATGATTCCAATAGCACTTTCTCTCAAAACATAATCCATATTTTATCTCATCCAGTAACTCGAAAGAACTTGCATGCAGTTATGTTCCTCCTAAACACTCATGGAGATGACTTTCAGCTCCCTTCGTAATAATTTCAATAGGACTTTCATTCGCAGCTCTGAAATCTTTCTTATTTAATTGCTCATCATATTTATGTCATTTTTTATTATTATCGTTTCTGTTTGCTATTTACTGTGTGTGGTTTTTTTTTTTTTTTTTTTTAAGTTTGTACTCTATTTTCTATTTTTTCAAAATTTGTATAAGTAACATCACATGATCTGTGACACCCAGTTTCTTTTCTGTTATTTTTCTGTTCTTTCCTCTCAATCACCACATCCGGTTAAACCCTCGTCAGGGTAGGTACGGTGGTGATTGATGAGGTATAAATAAATAAATAAATAAATAATACATTCGAGCGAATGAGTATTTAAACCTACATCTCAAATTAAAATAACTTGAAACTTTCGAAAATGTATTGCAGTCTGTAACAAATTCTAAAATAATTACAGTAAATATTCAGATTGCTGTAACTAATGAATGATATAACACATATGCTATCTTAGAAAAATAACTCGCTTGTATAAAAAAGGCTATTCTCTTTAAAAAGACAAGGCCAAATATTTAACCCTTAACCACTTGCGCCTATACACGCAGAACAATTTCCGTGCGGTGTGTTTTGTAAACCATATAATTCTGAATCTCTTCGCAAAAAAAGTAATGTTTTATTAGATTAGTTTGAAGACGTGTGCAATATCCATGCGTACGATAAAAGAAAGCCATTAAAATATGCGTTATACAATTTTAATCCTTAATTATCATTTTTTTAAATCCAAATGCATATTCATGGTCTCTTTCTTCTTTGCTTTGCGAAAAGTATTTTTTAGACATCACAAGCTACACAAAATGTTGCTTGCGAAACACTTGTAGTCTTCCAACTTTTTCCACTTATCACCAAAAGACGTCATCAGGTTTTCCTTCGTTTCTAGCTATTGGGTTCAAAATTCGGCTCTACTTGGAGCGTTTAGAAATTGAGACTTCTGAGAAATTTTTCCGAAGATGTTTGATGATGATACTGCTAACGGTTATTATGACAAAGTCAAGACTCTAGGTGAATTTCAAAAAACTTTCGTATGCTTCGACCACGAATAATATTGAAATAATTGAACAATGATGTTTGTATTTTTTTCGTAATTTCTCCTTCCAAACACAAATCCCAATATGACATATTGAACTCATATACCTTTAATTTTTGATGATACGATGGATTTTTCATTCGCAGAAGAAATGTAAACTTTTTCGACTCAGTGTTCGAGTTAGAGGCCGTTAGTCATACTTTTCTACTTTAATTTTAAGTCTGACAACTACAGTTTAGCATCAAATTGTCATTCTTGACACCTAACTTTCGTTAAAACTTTTAACTTGACGATTGCGATTTTTCATTCGTCATTTTTTTTTTTTTGTTAATTGTCTGATTGAACTTCGTTGTGATATCGATCTTTCATTTTTCTTTCGCGAGTTCTCAACAATCGCATGCTTCATAGTAAGTTCCCCCAGAGACTAATAACATTTTTAAAAAAGAGAGATATGAAAGCCATCTTTATTTTCCTCTTTTTATTCTGTTTCAATTTTTTCTTTCAGTTAATAGATAGCACCTATTAGTTAAAATGCGCTTAAGAAGAATCTGTTGGCAACTAAAACAAAAAAAAACTAGGTTCCATTGACGTTTAACTTTAACATCCTAATTTCGAACGCTGCTTAAAACCGTGTATGAACACATCGCACCACTTTGGAGTCCAAAGAAAGCGGAGGTACATGAAATAATAAGCTGGAAAAACAAACTTAAAAATACACTGTAATAGGTGTTGACGAATTTCGAAATATACTAGGAGATTAAAATAATATTTTGTGCCTACCGGAAAGACCCTTTCAAAAACTATATTCTCCATTTACAACTCAAATATATTTTCTTGCAGGTCAAACACATAATCTCAGTCTAAATATACATCCGAGTAAATAGTTTGATAATAAAATGTCTCATCTACTTTTAATCCGTACGTATGAAGGAAATAATTAAGAACAAAGAAGAAGGGCAATTTTCTTCTGTTGGAAAAGATTAAAATCTTACATGCTTACCTTATCCTTAAGATCTTGTTTCAATTAACCTATCCGAGTACTCAGGACTATCCTTAACTCTCAGGCGTTGGAAAGGATCGCATAAATGGCGCCAGTGTTATCTAAGCACATAAATAAAAGTTATTAAGTCTAAGGCGAATCCATTATGTAATGGAATTTCCGCCAGATAACTTCCACTTGGATAGATGTATATCACGAAATTTAGAAGAGGAAGCATTCAATTTAAAGAATGAATTGTGTAGTTTTAATTTCGACCTTAAACCTTTTTTATTTATTTATTTTTAGAGAATTTACCTAAAAGCCATTTTTTACAAACAATAGAGCACAAAAAATAATAAGGAAGGAAGCTAATAACAAAAAAGATAAGAAAAGCACAGAAAACAAATGGTTACATAAAAATTTAAATAATAATTTTCTCAATAAATATATTTAACAATTTATGCAATTTTATCTATCTATCTGAGTGTACATACTGAGGAAGAGTTTTGATATCTATGCATCCGCTGATAGAGATAGAACAGACAGGGACGTGCGTAGATTTTATTAGTATGATGCAAGTCACTTGAATGCCGCCCCTTAAACGTTTTCCATTTTCTTTGTTTTTTAATATTTCTCAATTTTGTAATTAAAGGAAAACAAATAAGTTTAAAACTTTTATTTTTTGAAATCATGTATTGCAATAAAAAAAAATGATTTCAGTTACAACAATTTGCTAGTTTTACCCTTCTAACTTGTAACACCCGATGAAGATCCAATTGAAATTAATAATATATTTCTTATCTTTCTTTGCTTAACTTATTGAGCTTCTTGAATAGTGTTAAGTAATTTTGTAAAAACTATGCGTCAAGTAATGTTAAACAACTTTTCACAACCACAAAATTAGTTGCATATAAAATAAATAAAATATCTTGAGGCAAATAATTCAAAGTATTCAAAAGTTTCACAGAATATACTACACTGTTAGAAATTTCATCATGAAATTACTGTTAAATAGCCTGCAGAGGTCTGTAAATCTACTTCACCGTTAAGTTTACGGTTTGGAACATTTTCTATCTTTACAGGACCTAAACCATTTCCAATCAGCTTGGTTAAAAAGCCGTAACTACAAAAGTTTACGGGTTTATAACCATTTAAAAATGACTTCAAAATGAAATTGTTACAGTTTTTGGACCATTTTGAGGCGCAGAAACCGTAAGGGATCGATTCCCGGGTGTATGGTATACGAACCTCGCGTTCTATTCATTCGGCCGTCTACACCACTCAAAGCGGCCCTTTATTTATCAGTAAATCTTCTTTTCCAACAGGCAAACTGCATTAAAATTGATATTTCAGTTTTTGATTGGATCCCGAGCAATTTTTTATTTAAATTTACTGTATATTGACGAAAATCATTTTATTTGCTGTAAAAATTAAAATACAAACAAGGTTCAGCAGCTCAAATTATGGGTTCGCTCATTCGCAAACAGTTCGGGAATCCAATGTCTGTCAATTTTTTATTTACGTGTGTATGTGTTTCTATTTAGTAACCATGCTTAAGCCACTTTTTTTCTTCTTTTTTATATACACATACAGATTTGAGTTAATAAATATTTATTCATATTTTAACAACAACGTACGTCGTAAGCTTCTACAACCAAGATGGACGCCCGATTCTTATTTAAACGTCATTTGGCAGAAACAGAGAACAAGCGATTTTTTTCACAATCAGCGGTTTGAGTACCATCTGTTTAATGGTTATTCAACTTTTTAAATTAAATATGGTAAAATAACAATAAAAAAATGGTTATATTACTATTTTTTATGGAAATTTTTAAGTGTAGCATTTGCAACACATTGCTCTTGAAGATCATTTTCCGTCTTTAAATCAGACACATTTTCGTCCGAAAGAATTGACTGGATGTCAAAAGAATATTTTTTGCCCTGCGTCAAATATAGGTTTACGATTTAAAATATCAGATACTAACTGCATTTTTGCTATAGGTTTCTAGAAACCTGAATCGTTCATTTATAGATATTAATGCACCAAAATACAACGGAAAACATTTATTCAATTTTTTTTTCTCATTTGTTAAAAAATTATCTTTCTCAACCAAATTGATGCTTTTTCTCCTTCTGGCTCAGTTTCTACACGAAATTTTGTGTTGTATTCCAGTTTCTCTGCTTTCCCATTAGCAATAATTTTCAACTGAGTATGTACAAATTGTCCATATGTTTTCACTGTTGTATTGTTATGATAATATTACACAATCTGGCAAATTTATAGCTAATAACCAATTATTGTTTGACAAAATTTCTTTCAAATAAAATATCTTGTCAACAGCCAAAGGGCATATAGATTGTATATTGTAGTGTTTGTTGCTAATCCTATGGTTTTAACATTAGTTCCTTTACCTCTGTTTGCATCTTCTAGTATTATTTGAAAAAAATGCATCATTGATTTTCCAAGGCTACGTAGCAAAGGTTTGATGCATGTACTCTGTCTAACTCCAAGATTTTAGAAAAAAAAATTAACCGCACTGAATGGTTTTAGAATTAATTGGGCAACATGTTTTAAACATTTCCCAGCGCTTGTTAGAACGAGAAAAAAGTATAAAGATCTTACACAAAATATGAAGATCTTATAAAATAGGAAAAACCATTCACTTCCCGCATAAGAGATTTTTATGCTCAGTAGATTTAAGTGCAGCTCCCCACAGAAAGAAATTTGATACTTAAATCCGAAGAGTGAGGTTACTTTTTCACCAAGCGGGGCAATCTTACATTTGCGATTATTACTGCAAATGTTCCTTTAAAAAAAAAAAAAAATAGCATACGTTTTAAAACTGTGGGAGACATAGAAGACAAATAGAGAGGCAAATAAGCAATTAATTTTAAAGAATTTATTAATTTTAATTTGTTAGAAGATATAGACTCTGAACTGCAGAGCTAATTGGAAAATTTACAATGGATAATTTTCAAACGAGCTTCAATGACTAATATATTTGAATTTTGTTCAGGTCCAAAATGTCAACTTTAACGTTTTAACGAAATTCGTTTTATAATGAATTATTTTTTCTCTAAATGTTATGCAAAAACTATTGTATCATTTGTTTTTGCTGCAAATCAATACGTTTGCTGAATCTACATTGGGTAAATATTCCGTATTAATATTCGAAAGGCCTACTATAGTTCCTTGGATATTAAGAAAATAAAGAAATAAATAAAAATACAAATATTAAATAAAGGAAAGCAACAAGAAGAAGTTACAGTTACTCAAACATACTTAAGTTGTAATAATTTTGAATCCTGTTGCTTGTCAGAAATATAGTATTTCATATTCATGTCGCTGCTCTAGTTCATTACTGAGACATCTTTAAGAAAATTCTCTCTCAGTAAGTGCCCCATTCTGTAAATAAATTCTCTTTACATCACTTAAAACAAGTTATAGACTAGAATGATTTTCCTTGGTGCATTTCCTTAGTTACAGTGCGGAAAATAAACTGTCAGTAACAGAGAAATATGGAAAAATTTCCGATAAAATTTAAATATTTAATAAGTAAAACCCTGCTCATGTAAAATGTTTCTTTAATTGCTTTGTTTTAATTAATTATTTATTTTCAATTTGATCTACGATTATCAAATGCTTGCAAGTGATTTGCTTACAAATGATCTGCAACTGCTTATTTTAGAAAATCTGTCACAAAAGAGCAAAATATATAAACTTCCAGCCATTTCTATTCCTTTTTTGAATACAGTCTGAACGAAAAATCTAAGCCACAACAAACTTTTTACAAAAAGGAATCCTACACCACGAAAAATAACAATAATAATAAAAAAATGGTCGGTGAATTTGAACGGTGATAACGGTGGAGAACTTAATGGTCGTCAGTGTCAGAGACAAAATTAATATTCCGACGAAGCAACTTCAAAACTGTCACACCTACTCTTTACTCCCCCTCATAAATATGCGCTTCTTTTAATGCCCATAAAATCAGATACCATGAAATGATAAAAAGAAGCCAAGAACTAACAGAGCGTGAATTTTCTGTTGTAAAAATTACAGACGCCAAAATGACTCGCTGTTTTTAAAACGCTGGTAGACGGGCATTTTCGTTCTATATTTGCTTGGGTTGTTTAAGTTGTATTGTGAACATATATTGATAAAAATATTAGCTAGTTGAATGCTTTATTTATTGTCTGCTATAAAAAGGAAAAACAATTAAATATTTAATACTGATTTGTTTATAAAATATTTTTTATGATTCAACCATTAAAAATTAATCCTTTTCTTTTCGCTACATGTAAAATGCTGTAACTACTTTGTTGTTAACTAGAAAAACATACTTAAGGTGTAATAACTTCGCATCCTGTTGCTTTTCAGTAATAATTATTATTTTTTATTACCGTGAATGGAAAATCTTTTATAATTTTGGCACCGATATTACCGGTATTAGCTCAAAGAGGACGCATGAAAAAATTCCGCAAAAATTAAGTATTTAATTACTTTGTGCACTTCACATTTTGTGTGTCGCAAAATTTGTTTACTACTAATAAATATGCAATGACATAATCTTGATCAAGTAAAGTGTGTAGTTTATACCCCAAAAATAATAGGAATACAAACAATACGTTTACTTCACAAAATACAGTCAATTGACATATTTGTGTGTGTCTGTGTGTGTTTCTGTTCATGTTTAATCACTCTATTGAATCAAAAAAGTCTTTTCCAAGTTTTTTACCCAAAAGGATGTAAACGCAATGCTCTCTCTTTTTAATCATTACTCATGCAGTTATATATTAAAGAAAAAATGAGAAAGCGGACCGAAATTTGTTTGATTGCAGAAATGACACAAATGTAAAGCTTTCAGTATTCTTTCTTGAGCGCTAAATGATATTTATATTTCATAAGTCTGGCATAAAAGTACTAAAAAGTAATTGTTTACCACACATTATATTTTTAAAATTTCATCTTTTATTATTTTAGTCTGAAATAGCTTTTTGAGATTTCAAAAAAGGACGTATCTGTCGTTTCTGGAATTATCTATTTAATTAAACGATGTCTTTGATATAAATGAATCCTCATAAACAATCTGTGTGGAACTAACATCGCCGTCCATCTGAAACTTTTACTAAACAACGATGCGAGACAATGATTTAAATTTCCTGTAATTTTACTAAAAATATGGAACTTCCACCGTTAAATAATCAATTGAATAATAAACAAATCTTTTAGTAATAAAAATAAAATTTCACGTTAAATTAAAGCACAAATGAGCATTAAAACGCAGACATATGTTTCGGGATCGCTTGGAATCCCTTTTTCATTGCGACAGGGAGCTTCTAGATGCAAAACATCCAAATGAAGCAGACAGAACAACAAAAACAAAGCTTATATAGCCTAAGAATTAACTGTAAACCAATGAGAATAAAGGCAGTGTGAAGTGGAAGTAGAAGTAGTATTAAAGGCACCAATAAGAGAGCAACAAACGAATGTAGTTGGAAGTACAGAAAGTAAAAAGGAATATCAATAAAAACAAAGAAAAAGACAACAGCGTGCATAAAAATGTGAAAATACATGAAAATTGCAAAAAAATAAAATAAAATACAAAGAATAAAATGGAAATAAAATAAGTACAGAAAATACCAAAACAAAAAGCAAAACAAAGTACACATGCAAAAGAGGGGGAGGGGGGGGGGGAGAGAGAGGGAAAAAAAAAAGGGCTTGCAGGCGCAAGAAAGTCATTCCTAAGTTTATCACTTTAAAGTGTAATTTACCGCGTTCTGTTAGGGTTGATAAGGTAATTTTTCGTTCTAAATTAGCTTTACTTAGAGCTTCTATCCAGGAAACTAGGAAAAAACTTTCGTTCATAGAACGTGAACTTTATGATTTACATCTTTCTGTATCTAATTCTTATTTCGATTTTGATTCTATTGATAGAATGTCATGGGCGAGAGCTCTTCATTCATCTGACAGTCACAAAATTACTTTAAATAAGAAATTTACCAAGTTGTGTAACGATTCAAATGTTCCTGTTCCGGCTGATTTGCCTCTTGTTAATAGGAATGCGGTTGTAAATCTTTCGAAATTTTCTTTGAATAGTAATGAAATTAATGCTTTGAAATGTAATAACAATTTTGCTTTGGCTAAAAAGCCTTCTTTTTCTGAACTTATTGCTCCGGTTGAAAAAGCTTTCAAATTTAGTGCCTTAACTTCCACTCAAAAAGAGTCAGTTCGTCATCTTATTGCTTCCAATGTTGATTTCAATTCAAAAGTTCCTAATATTGGTTTTACCCATTCTGTGAAACGCTGTGTCAATAATTTAGTTTCAAATTCTGATTTGGTCATTACCAAAGCTGACAAGGGTGGTCAGATTGTTGTTCTTAATAAATCATCTTATGTTGAAAAAACTGATGATTTAATTGCTCCTGGTCCTTATTCTGAAATTTATAAAGATCCTAGCGACAAGGAGTTAAAAGCTATTTCTTCTGCTGTTAAGTCTGTTCATTCTATTCCTTTGATTGCTAAACGGTCTGTGATTCCTTCTGTTGCTAATTGTGCGCGTTTCTATGCTTTACCGAAGGTACACAAGGCAGGTATTCCTTTCAGACCAATTGTTTCCAATATTGGCACTGCTTCATATAAACTTTCCAAGTATTTAGTTTCTGTGTTTTCTCCACTTAGGAGTCGGAATGTTTTCACTGTTAAAAATTCCACCGATTTTGTTAAGAAACTTCATAACTTCGTTCCGAATAATTCGGTTATGGCCTCTTTTGATGTTAATTCTTTGTTTACTAATGTTCCTGTTGATGGTGCTTTGACTTGCCTCAGGAAAAGGCTTTCTGAATTCCATTTTACTTCTGTGGAAATCGAGGAATTAGTTTTTCTTACTCGTGTGTGCTTGCAACAGAGCACTTTTGTATTTAATGGTAAATTCTATGCTATGGTAGATGGCCTAGCCATGGGAAGTCCTCTTAGTCCTATTTTAAGTGATTTCTATATGCATTATTTTGAGGAAAAACTATTCCAAAAATTGCAATTTCAATTTTATGTTCGTTATGTGGATGATTGTTTTGTCCTAACGGACAGTAACTTGTTAGGTATTGATGATGCTCTTTCGATTATGAACTCCATTGATTCTAATATCCAGTTTTCTTGTGAGAAAGAACTTAATAGTAGCCTCGCGTTTCTTGATGTTTTGATTTCTAGGAGTGAGTCTGGTTTCACAACTTCTGTCTAACGTAAACCTTTCGCTGTTTCTTTACCTCCTCACAGACTATCGTCTCATCCTCCCAACCAAAAATATTCGGCTTTTAATGCTCTTGTCCATCGTGCTATTAATATTTGCTCTTCTCCTGAGCTTCTCAAGATTGAACTCAACTATCTGAAAGCTGTAGCTGTTGATAGAGGATTTTCTCACTCTTTAATTGATTCTATTCATAACAAACTTTCTAAAAAAACTTCTGGTCCCAATCATGTGGTTTCTAGAAAGGATTTGGTTGTGTTACCATTCTTTCATTCTGTAAGTTTTCGTATTGCTAAAATCCTAAAAAGGTTTCAATTTCAAGTTGTTTTTGCTCCTAGCAACAAACTTTCCTTCTCTTCTCTTAAAGATCCTGTTGATCAACTTAATACTTGGGGTATTTACCAAATTAGTTGCCGTTGCGGCCTTTCTTACATTGGACAGACAAAACGTGCTCTGAAAATTCGGTTAAATGAGCATAAAGGTTATGTACGAAAGCAAGACCTGAATAAGTCTAGCATTGCTCAACATTGTTGGAATTCCAACCACTCTTTTGATTTCAATTCTGGGAAAATTATTCAAAAATGTTCTTCCCCTTTAGAACTTGACTTTTGGGAAGCTTATCATATTAACAGGAATAGTTCTAATTTGGTTAATGATTCTTCCTCAACTCCTTATTTTTCACAGGTCTGGCATAAGTTCCTTTAATTTGTTGTTCTTTCTTGGTTTTCTTGTTAGTTTTCCTTTTTTTTTTTCCCTCTCTCTCCCCCCCCCCCTCCCCCTCTTTTGCATGTGTACTTTGTTTTGCTTTTTGTTTTGGTATTTTCTGTACTTATTTTATTTCCATTTTATTCTTTGTATTTTATTTTATTTTTTTGCAATTTTCATGTATTTTCACATTTTTATGCACGCTGTTGTCTTTTTCTTTGTTTTTATTGATATTCCTTTTTACTTTCTGTACTTCCAACTACATTCGTTTGTTGCTCTCTT
Organism: Octonoba sinensis; assembly: GCA_038502835.1. Classification (NCBI taxonomy): domain Eukaryota; kingdom Metazoa; phylum Arthropoda; class Arachnida; order Araneae; family Uloboridae; genus Octonoba; species Octonoba sinensis. The sequence goes on along the minus strand of CM076605.1, from coordinate 8,151,340 downwards.
ATTGGTGCCTTTAATACTACTTCTACTTCCACTTCACACTGCCTTTATTCTCATTGGTTTACAGTTAATTCTTAGGCTATATAAGCTTTGTTTTTGTTGTTCTGTCTGCTTCATTTGGATGTTTTGCATCTAGAAGCTCCCCGTCGCAATGAAAAAGGGATTCCAAGCGATCCCGAAACATATGTCTGCGTTTTAATGCTCATTTGTGCTTTAATTTAACGTGAAATTTTATTTCTATTACTTTGCACAAAGTTTAATCATTACAATCATTACTAAATCTTTTAGTATCTATATATAAATGAAACCGAAAGTTTGTGTGTGTGTGTGTGTGTGTGTGTCTGTCGATCGCCTCCTAACGAGATGGAACGTTCCAGAAGTACGAAATTTTGGTTACAGGTACCTTGAGTCAGGTCCTCGTGCACCTCGAAGCGTTTTTCCTAAAATTCAAAGTTGTTTTTATTTTATTCCAATTTTAAGCAAAACGCTGTTTTTGGGTTTATCTCATCGAAGAAACGTCCCACGTATTCGATTTTTGCGGCTTATGAATGCCCATAAAAAACTGCACAAGGTGATTTTGTTGGCAGTTCGTAGGACAAATAGAGCATGCGCAATATTCATTTTAAGTTGTTTTCGAATTTTAAAGCGTGGCTTACTTCGGACTTTATCTGCTCAATTTCCGTGTTTTCGCCAAAATAAAAGTACTTTTGTCGCCAACTAGATGATTTCTGTTAAGGTAAGATTGAAAAAATGCTATTTCATCTTTATTTATACTGTTTTATGAGCGAAGCAAATTCTAAAAATTCATTTCATTTTTTATACACAGTTTGTGGATTGCAGACGATTTTTAATATCTTGAGGTTGATTTTTCTTTCTTTTTTGGAGATTTATAATTATGGTACCAATTCAACAATTTCCTGAAACATTATTTCTTATGGTAGAGTATCAGCGAAACAAAACAAATTCTAAAAATTCATTTCATTTTCATGCATATTTTGTGGATTATTAACTGCTGACGGAATTTCAATTACTTTTACCTTGAGATTGATTCTTCTTTCTTTTTTGGCAATTTAATATTTTTTTCTTCGGTAAAAACTAGGTTGGAAGGTTTTCGATATCTCTTATTTTTGATAAAATTTAATTTTTTAAAAAAGTGGTGATAATTTTTTTTTGCCCCCCATGCAGTTACTTAATTGTTCTCAATGTATTATTTTGCGCTTCGTAACTTTTCCAAACCGTGCTAATAATTCTTATCAGTAATATTGTTTTTTAACTCAATACGTAATTTACACCATAGGATCATGGCGCATTTACGTTATGCTTCCATAACTATAGTGCAGTTTGGGGATCTTCGGCTTAATTTTAACTTTTTTACGTAGTGGTTTCGATTGATTCCATATTTTACTCAAGTGTTTTATTTTATAGGATTTATTTATTTTTTTGCTGTCCATTTGGTGCCCTTAAATTTTACACGTCAGCATTGTTTCAGTACTGAGCACTTTCTATCTTAAATGTGCATGTTTATCTGCCATTGGAAATAATGCTGTTATTTCTTCCTCTTTTATCCGAATTTTATTAAAGTGCTATTTAATTGAATTTTCAGGAAACATTTTGACGATTTTGAAAGCGGGATTTTTAGGAACGGGTGTCTTTATTTTAGTAGGGAATTTAAGATGGACTGTTGGTTATTTTAGGAACCGCAGCTCTTAAAGGTCTGCAGTCGAATGGGTATCTTCAGTCACTGACGTCTTTATTCTGATGGACATTTTTTGGGACTAATGTCTATAGGGAAGTTTAGGAATAGTTGTCTTTATTCAAAGTGGAGGCTTTAAGGAATGTTTTCTTTATTGTAGCAGAAATATTCAGGGACCGTTGTTCTTCATCTAATGAGCATTTTTAAAGAGAATACTGCTCTTATTCTGATGGGAATTTTTAGATGTAGAGTTGTCTGTATTGTAATTGCAATTTTTACGGACTCTTGATATCATTTCGGAACAATTATACTGATGCATAAGTGCATTTTAGTTACTGTTGCCTTTACTCTAATGGCCATTTTTTGTGAACTGTTGTTGGTATTTTAATGTGGATTTTTATGGTCCAAAAGGGATTTTTTGAGGCTGTTGTTTTTAATGCAATCGTGATTTTTAAGGAGCTTTACTGTGAAATTTGATTCTTAAATACTGTTGCCCATCTTCTACTTCGAATTTTTTCGAAAATTTTCCCTTATATATTTACAAAAGAATTTTGGACATGAGTCACTTGGCCTGCGAATGCTGCAATATTATCCCGCGCAACGCTGGGCATGTCAGCTAGTTACAAATTAAATACAAAAAATCTATTTCCTGCTAAGGAAAGAAACAGCATCATTTATCAAATGTTGTTGGTCGCGCGTGAATTGTGAAGCTGACCGAACGTACGAAAGTGTGAATGAATAATTAATTCTGTCCTTGCGACGACCTTGGCGAGAATTCTTTTAATTAAATTACAAAAAGATATGAGCCTGTTCCTTTCGTTCTTGAAATGTGGTAACAGGAAAGTTTCTGTAAGTTTGGATTTGGAGCAAGGTCAGTTTGGCAGTAGACATTTGAATAGGGGTAAAGAAGGCTACAGAAAATCTTTAGGGTTTAATTTTGATCAGAAATTGGTGGTTTCTTTTTGCACGTCCTCAAGAAATGTTAAAAAATTAAGCGTGAACGAATTTAATGTCGTCAAATGCTGGCCAGCGCTAAGCATGCTCAGCGCCGTTGTATAAATTCCTACTAAACGGCTCTTTAGGGTTGGGGGAAAACCCAATTGAATTGGGGTTTATTGTATATATATATATATATGTGTGTGTGTGTGTGTGTGTGTATTTATTTTCTTATTTATTCATTTTTGGTTCGGCGGCCCAGAGCGTGCCGCTGTCGTGCACCTCATGACCTTGCACTTTTGGATAGCGCGGGCCTGGTCGTCAGAGACCCACATATAAAAACGCGTTGTACCGCTACTACTCTTCTTTTTGGAAATCCGTGGCTACTATATATATGCACATGAATTTATAATTTTCACATCTTAATTATCTCCATTGCAAATTATAAGTTCAATTAATCTTTGATTTATTCCGGAATATATTTTGTGTTTCGCTCGGAGTTCATTTCAGAAATTGAGTGGTGTTTACTAAACTTCCTTAATGCGCGGGAAACATGCAGCCCTTAATATCACTATGATTCTTATCCATTCATAGAATGATTGATAGTTAGCTGAACCAACCAAATGTATAATAATGTTGAGAGTCCGTATTGTTTTCGAAGCATGTAATAAGACGAGACATTGTGATGTAGTAACGTATTGTTTTTATGTTTGAAATTAGGGAAATTTCAGCTAAATCAGGACGGCTGCAAAGCTTAATAATGATTACATAGCTTTGTAAATAGTGTAGATAAATGAACTTAAATGTTTAGTATGATTTACTGCTTCAAATAATATATATATATATATATATATATATATGTGTGTGTGTGTGTGTGTGTGTGTGTGTGTGTGTGTGTGTGTGTGTGTGTGGCACATCAGAAAATGCTTTTATTCGATAGATTATTCTTTTTTGTGTACTCTCAGAACAACCATAAAATTCCCAATGATAAATAAATATTTAGGTGAAAACATTTTCTCTGAACAGCTCCTCCTACAATATTCAAGAACATCTCTTTGAAGTTTTATATTTTGGTCGAACAACAATAAACCTTACACAGTGACATTTTCCTTGGGCTTCTTTTATCAAAAGAACAGCTGAATTTATGCATCAAATAGCCAACACTATTCACACAGACTCAGGGGTAACTTTTTTATTCATATGGGCGTCGACTTATACAGAAAGTAGCGAGTGCAACAGACATGTTGTGACAGGTATAGAAGCTAACCTTTCGAAACCTTTCAGAAGAAGACTTTTTTCATTTTATCTTGTCAAATTCAGTACGCTCTTTTATTCAATTATTTCTGAGGAATATGCGGGTAGAAATCAACTTCGTTATAATTCTTCATAAAAACGCGCCTTAGATTTTCTAATAAATAATTTTGGTTGTGTTGTAAAATGAGAAATATGAGTGGAAAATTTTAATATAAGACACGAAAATAGCCCAGTGGAAGAGAGTTAGTTTTGATTTACTCTAAGATAGAATTCAAATGTAGAACTTTCAATCAATTTAGTTTTTTTATTGTTTTATTCGTTTTTTATTTATTTATATATTTAAAAAATAGTTTATATGTTTGCGTTTTAATAAAAAATAAAATGGTTGCGGCAAATTAAAAAATATCAGATAATTTGTCAAGCTTTATCTGAACATTAGTGGTTTATAACACCATGTAAAGCAATAAAATTATCTGTTGTGTAATAAGGTTAGAGCAGAAGAAACAAAGACAAGCTCATTCATAAAATGATAAAAATAAATATATAGTTGGCTTATTTCTTTAAATAACTGTGCCTCATTTCATACTATTAATCTTACTTCGCTTATTTATTTATTTATTTGACACTTCTATTTAAAATTTACCTTGAAAATATTTGGCACGTTTCATTCATGTAAAATTATGCATAGAATTAAACGCTTCCTTATTAGGAGCTTCATCCTATTCCTTTTGATTACACAATCAGACATTTTTTAAGTATAAAGTTATTGTATACATTCTAATGATTATCCATGCACCAGTTATACCCATTTGTAATTCAACATTTGAAATGGGTAGAAAACTTCATGCATGGGTTCCACTGCTACAAAAAATCCTCTATTTAGTGCAAGCACACTGAATAATCAGAGAAAAATAGGAGAGTTATCCCGGTTGGCGGTCACAAGAATTAACGAATTTTAGTCATGCATTAGTAAAAGACAGACTAGAACTCGGGTGGTATTTAGGAACTTATGCATGAGTGTTTCATTTTCGGGTCCCGTAAAAAAAACCCAAAAAAGTTTGCATATAATTTTATATGTGTGTTTAAATATCTTTAAACTAAACATTTCATTAAGCAATCTAGGATATTGCTTATTGCCTACGATACAAAGCGCTTTTTCCTTTTTTTAAATAACGTCATACTTTGGCGATCATTTAGCAACGGTTTCGTGAAATATTGCTTCATTGAGTACAAATTCGGGACTAAGTTGGCGATATATCAGAAAGTTTCCGACAAATTTGGCAACATGAGTAGGACTCCAAATCCAGTACCAGATAATCAAAATTGGGGATATTTTTTGTCAATTCCAAAGAGTAATGAGAACTGTCTCGAGTTCTCATTAGAGACAGTTTATCTTGGATCTGCATACTTTTCTCCACAAGACCCCTACCTGTTAGTCGAGGCCTTAGGATTGCTTACGCACGGGGAGAGGTAGTGGGGTCTACGGATTTTACATGCACATATCCCCAAGTATACATGGTGGTCTTCAGTGGGTATCGAACGCGCGACCTTCCAGCTAAAATTTCATCCATACAAAATATTGAAGTTTCAACAACTTAAAAAAAGAGGATTTGCATGACAGGGAGCATGTGAAGGTAAACATCTGAATGATATCACTCCTGGAAATTTGAGTGTGTTAGTGCAAAACTTAGTGTGGAAAACTTAGTTCCATAAGATGGTGAAAGAAAATGTTCGCACTTATCTACGTTACTGTATCAATGGCTATTTGGAAACGGGCATAATACTGTGCTAGATGCTGCAATTTTGGCTCTTTTATTTAAAACAAGAATCTATTGAAGTTTATTGTTCCTCGGTACATCACTGTTTTCATGTTATGCTTATCGTCATATTTGGAATTAACATTCGATTGCAAGCTTTTGTTCCGTAAAACTTTCTCTCACAGTGAGACCTGAGGCTTATGCCCACGGAATCTCTTGTGACAAATGTTTGTATCTTGTACTTTTGTCTTTTTCTTGTATCCCCTAAGAGCAAAAATGCTTTTGGAACAAATAGAGTTATAGATAAATAGCGTTACACAAAACTGAATTCTTAAAAATATTACACTTACAAATTTTGCTTAAAAGTTTATTTCTTACGTTTCATTTAAAAGAAGCAAGTTTATGAAGAAAAAAAATAATGCTGTGGTGCGTAATTTAATAAGACGGTGAGACATTTCTCTCCAGAATGAATTTTCTAATACTTTATCTTTTATTTTTGCTAAGCTCTGTATGGTATTAAATGAGTTCTCCAAAATTCCTAGATTTTTGAATTTAAAGTCGCTGGAGATCCCTATATTTGAAATTCAAATCCTAAAATAAAGACGATAATCTGCGTAGCCTATTTCAATTGAAATGTGAAGGCTTCGAAGATTCAAATCATCCCTTCTTCGGCCCCTAAAACTTTTATAAATTCTTTCGGATCGAACTCTCTAAGCCTGCAAAAGTTTCAGGTGTTTAAAAACCGATAGTAATATTGGAAGAAAGAAGACACTGTACTGAGAAAAATATTTATGCAAGAAAAATTTTTAAAGGAAGAATGAATACAACAATGTTTTTTTGCATTAGATATAAGTTAAGAGTTTCTTAGTAAAACGATGAAACTCACATATCTTAAAATTAGAACCTAGCATGCAAAAACTGCGTTATTTTTCTGTAATATCAATGTTTATATCATTGAAGACGTTATATTGTAATTAAAATGAATATTGTTACCAACATATATTCACAAATAAAGTAATTTTCACATATTTTTTAACTAAAATTTCTCAGGACATGTTTGTAATAAAAATGTATTACTTTTGATAGAAATGAATGTTACTGAATTGAAGAGAAACAAAAAACTACTGACACGTCGGTGTGTCAATTTAAAAAAAAAACTTCTAATGTCTTAATGTTTTAAGTTCTTTCAATAAACTTGATGGTGAAGTGATAAACCCTGAAAATGGAAGTTTATGCACACAGCACCTATTTCCAATTTTGTTTTATCAGACGAATAGATTCACTGCAAAATCACGGAAGAAAATATAAACGGAATAAACCGAAATATATATTACTATTCCTTTCCACAAACAAAAGTCGTAAATAATAGCCTAAATACAGCTTTGATAATGCTAGAACGTCAATCGTTGGTCCATTTCAATTAATATGGATTGGGCAACGACATTGATTATTTAAATTAATACATGTATTGGGTTACATTTATGCGGCCTTTTATTGAAATTTTATTTCAATAAATTATAAGAACTTAATCGATGTCGATGGGCAATTAACTTGTTTTTCCGAGAGCTAGTTTTTTCCCCAAGTACTGTACAATACTTTTGCTAGATGAAAAACTCCAATGATAAATAAAAATACATAAATACTTATCCGAAAAACATGTGCTTCTTCTTTTGACCTCCTACGGAAGATCAAAAGAAGTGTTAAAAGTTACGGCTAACTGTTAAACCAGTGAATTAATATTTATGCGGCCATATATTGAAATTTTATTTCAATAAATTAAAAGAAGAACTTAATCGATATCAATGGACACTTAACTTCTTTTTCAAGAGCCTCTGTTTTTTTTTTCAGGACTCTGCAATAATTTTGCTGGATGAGAAACTCCAATGATATTTTTTTTTCAAATGACACATTAAAAGACAATTGAAAATCAAATGATAACAATAAATCTATAAATGATAGCGAGCATTCCAGTAGCGTTCCCAGATTGATGTCCGAGGAAAGGTGGGGCATCGAAACAGGTGAGTCATGTCCATCTCTTCGAGAAGGTCGCACAAGGTACAAAAAGGGTCAGTGACCACCTTGATGCGATATAGATGTTTATTTAGGCAGTCATGGCCAGATAAAAGACGAAACATGGCAACAGATTTCATTCTAGGCCACTGAGGGACATTTAGAATCTGGTTTAACCACGGTTTATTGGAATTACGATGTCTAAGTTCCTCTAGGAAAGAACCCTAAAGATGTTCTTAACTAGACATTTAATATTTTTAAAAGGAAGTCTGGGATTTGATATATGTAAAACAGTTGCCCCCTTTTTTTGCTAAGAAATCAGCCGTCTCGTTTCCCTGGATTCCCCAATGATAAATAAAAACACATAAATAATTATCGGGAAAAGGTGTATTTCTTCTTTTGACCTCCTACGCAAGGTCATCAGAAAAGTTTAAAGTTACGACAGTCTGTTAAACCAATGAATTAATATTTATGAGGCCTTATATTGGCATTTTATTTCAATAAATTAAAAGAAGAACTTAATCGATATCGATTGACACTTAGCTTGTTTTTCCAGAGCGCTGTTTTCTTTTCCGGATTTGTACTATAATTCTGCTGAATGAAGAACTCCAACGATAAAAAAAAACATAAATACGTATGAGGAAAACATGCTTTTCTTCCTTTGAGTTTTCTCACAACAGTAAAATACAGGCCTTTAATATTGAAATGAAACTTAGGAGGTCTATTCTTCTTACGAGAGTAGATACGAAAGGGAGACTTTTCCCATTTATCAAATGCGGAAAACTCCGAGTGAATCACACTGGAAGTCAATTGAGTGCGCGCCAGTGTGCATGAGAAATTAATGTTCAAATCGGGGCAACTACTTTGTCTGGGACTCCTTTTATCCGCTGTATAAAATATGACTTTTATTCGAGTTGAAAAGAGATGGAAACCGGGGACTTCAAAAAATATTGTAAAACAGCTAGTTCTTAGTAGTACCATATCTATACCAGAAGATGTTATTTAAAAAAACGGTTTTTATTTTATCAACGTTTTCGGATTTTTTTTAATAACTGAATGCATATTTATAATAATAATTTAATTTTGTGCAAGTAAACCGTAATAAACATATGATTTTACGTTAATTTAAAGCACAAATGAGCATTAAAATGCAGACATAACTTTTTACTTCCTGTACTTTCAACTGGATTCGTTTGTTGCTCTCTTATTGGTGCCTTCCCTGCTACTTCTACTTCCACTTCGCTCTGCCTTTATTCTCATTGGTTTACAGATAATTCTTAGGCTATATAAGCTTTGTTTTTGTTGTTTTGTCTGCTTCATTTGGATGTTTTGCATCTAGAAGCTCCCTGTCGCATTGAAAAAGGGATTCCAGCAATCCCGAAACATATGTCTGCATTTTAATGCTCATTTGTGCTTTAAATTAACGTGAAATTATATTTTTATTACAATGAATTCATATTATTTATTTCTGCAGTTAGACCACGATATAAGGTCACCCGAATATAAGGTCACTTTTCTAAAGTCCCTTCTCATTGAGTATCAGATGTGTATGAATCGCTTATAAGGTTGCCTCGCTTATAGGGTCATTTTCGGGAAGCCCAGAGGGGCAGCTTATATCGAGGTCTGACTGGATTGACATAGTTGGTATCTTTTTTTTACTTGTTTCATATGTATTCATTAATAACTACACTAATCCGTTTTAACAAACTGTATGAAATGACGTTTTATCATTCAAACGGATTTAAATTATGTTTCCACTTTTAGTTTGGACATGTGTAGCAAGTTAGTTTATTAATTTCAAAGTTAGTTTTCAAAATTCTTCTTTTAATTTTTTGTTCTATTACTTTGATTTGTGTTTTTGATTTTGGTATAGTTTCAATCTTGTACTGGCCACTGCAATGGAATTTTTATGCAGTGCGAATTTTTTACGAATATTAAATAAAATAAACAATAAATGAATGAAAATATTCTTAGTCAATATGAATAGAATCGTTTCATCAGTGACATAATTTTATCCCCTCTCCCAAGTGTAAAACAGTTTTTCCCCGTATTAGGCGGTTGACACAATTTATTTAGTCCAGGACTAAAGATAACTTTTAACTGATGTAATTTTTACACTCTTTCAACCGTTGCAATTTTGAATACCATTCAAACTATAAGGTAATTTTACTGTAAGCACTATAAGAGGAAAAGAAACAATATTTCTGTTTGTTGTTGTTACTAATCCCATTGGCATAGGAAAGCCTACTGCCAAGATCAATACTCCACTGGCTTAGGGTGATATGCAGGTTCAATTTAGAGCGAGGAGTCGCGAGGTCTGAAGACTGACTTGACCTCAAATTTTGTGATCTCTTAATTTTGAACCAGATCCCCAGATGAGAGACCGTCGTCTGGGATTGGCACCCCTAGAGGTATCGTTTCACTTGGGGAACTTTGGAGTCACGACCACTTAACGCGCACCAGCTTCTTTTACGTACACGGCCCACACGGCCACCCTCCCAAACACTGTCCTAAGTCGATGTTGCTTTACTTTCGGTATTCTGGGAGATCCGAGCTTCTACCGCTATTTCTTTGTACTAAACTTCTTACACATACACTTTAAAACAATCTACAGCTATCCGCTAGTTATTGCGCAAAGCCGAAAAGAAACACATCGCTAAGTGAACAAAACTACCATTCCTCTCTCATTTGTACTTTAAAAACGATTTTGCTGGTGTTTGTGTACAATACTTTCTTAACGGGTTTTTACGACTAACCCTAGTATCAAACGGAAATTTTTCCTTTGGTTCATTGTAAATTTAATATTCAATTTATTATGCGATTTCTGCATAGCACATTTATAGATTAATTTGTCAAGCAGATGTTATCATTTATATAAAAACAGAAAAAGAAAATGAGGATGGTATCTCTAAACGTTGTAAGCTCAAATTAGACATAGATGCTTCTCAGAACTTTTGCGCAATTAGAGACGAGCCATGTCATACGCTCTTGCGATTGTACAAGTTTTATTTCGTACTTAATTTTCGAAAGACAATTACTATTAGACACATGTCATTTAGAGAAATGATATTTATCATTTGTACAGGAAATTATTATAAAAACGATGTGTTTCGTAAAGTAAAATTTGTGCTTTATTTAAAAAAAAAAAAAAACTAATTAATAAAATGAAATTACTTGATACTTACTACATTCATTAACATAAAGTTTCCGGGCGATGGTACCGTAGTGGTTAGGATGTCGGGCTCCCAACCGGAAGATTCGGTGTTCGATACCCTACCCGCGGAAGACCCACTATGTACCTTGGGGATACGTGCATGTAAAATCCGTGGACCCTGAAGTCCCGAGGCAGTTCCGCAGTGGAGAGTTTCCCTTCCCTTCACTCCTACGTCAAAAACGGAAGGTGGCGCATTTGTGGTGGCGCCATCTGGTGTCATCCAAATACATAATGAGCCAAGTCGTACTCCCACTGTCATGGTGCTCATCTATAAACGGCAGGTGCTCCTTACTGCCTTAATTCCTGGTCGCTCTGCTAAGGGAGCTTGGATATCTAAGCGGCATTGGCAACAGCAACATAATCTTTCCACCAAAGAGGTACAATACATTGATTTTTATATAAGGTCAATTTGCCTAAATGCGACGCGATTTTCCCTAAGTTTGTTGCATTCAGGAAGTTTTGGACCACATTAATGGCATATTGGCACGTAAGGAAAAAGAGGATTGAATGCAAATTATTCTTTTGTTGCTAAACTAACTTTGTATCAAAGAAATTGAATTTTTATTATATTTATAGAAACATTTGTATCGCTCTCGCATTTAGGACACTTTTGTCACTTAGATACTTCGATTATTTTTACTTATAATAATAAAAAAATGTATTTAAGAACTTGTCTTCGAACAATTATCATTCTAGATCAATTACAATTAAAAGGTTTTCTGAAAACGATATCAATTCTTACAGCAAGACGGAATGTATCCAGTAATATTTGTTCTCGATTTTATTTATAATTGAACGAATGAATTTACGCAACAAATACTACCAAGAATATTTGGGTAGTTTCTATAGCGATTTTTTTACTCTTATGGGCGGTTCCTTGTACCAAAACTTGTCACTGAATAAAACATGCTTTGACAGATATGCAGCCTAACCTTTCAAAGCCTTTTTTGTCGTAGCTCTCTTTTCCTTTGTGTTGTCAAAAGCAGTTCAATTTCTTTTTCATTTTGACGAGTTATATTTAACCAAATTGCATGTCAGGTGCATTGTTGTTGTGCCGTTAAACCACTTTCAACTCAGAATCTTTTTATGTAAAGAGATAATCCATTGTTTATAATGACACATATATATATGGATAAAATATATAAATATGTGTGTGTGTGTGTGCTTATAATAATAGATAATCTGCAGAAACGAAGTTTAAGCATGGCGAAAGAACACTTCACACTTTTGGGAAACACTTTTCAAAAATCTTTGTTGAACAGCCAAAGAGAATTTTGAACTTTTGATTGTGAGATGCAAAAAATATTGTTATTTTTTCAATTAAAAAAACAGGGATCTGAAGCGGTCACGCTTTTGTGATGCTTCGATCCGATTTCTAAATACTTGCTCCCACTCCGGTTCCCCGGTTTTTTCTTCGACTCTGATCGGAGAACAGCCGACTCTGGTCCGGCTCTGATCCCACTTCGTTCCGTGCTTCAGATGAATAATTTAATAGATTATATCTGTATCTACCATCCCCAATATCTTAAGTATTTTTTTTCGAGTTTTCACGATGAAGTTAAAAAATAAACATTTTTGATACTGTAAGACCAGACTTTTCCGTGTGATCCTTAAAATAAAGATGTCCGATGGTTGCTTTAAAAGTTCGGAATCTTCATGTAGCTAGGGGCTTTGTCGTTGGTACTATGAATGTCCATTGAGCGTAATCTCCCATAAACTCGAAAAATGGTCGTAAGATACTATGGCTCTCAGTTACAGATATTACTTTTCTATTTATTAAATTAATTATTTTTTATATGATAAAAAAATTAAAAAAAACTTTTAAAAAAAATTTAGCAGTGCAGCACAACCTAATCTCTTTTCCGGGTCTGCTTCAGTATTAAGCAAAATATAGTTGCTTCACTGCTCCTGCTTCACGCTCCGCAAAATATAGTTGCTCACTGCTCCTACTTCACGCTCTGCAAAATATAGTTGCTCGCTGCTCCTGCTTCACACTCTGCAAAATATTGTTGCTCACTGCTCCTGCTTCACGCTCAGAGCCCCAATAAAAAACGTTATTTCCAGATATAAATAATAATACACATAGACACTATATTAGTTATTTTTTCGAGGAAGAATAATAATTTTCATGAAATTTACATTATCGTGTGACTTGTTCTATCATGATTGCAAGTAAAGTAGTAGGTGCGTAATATTTTCTGAAGGAACAAAGCTAAAATAATAAAGCTAAATAATTTGAATATATTTCTGAAAAAATTTCTTAATCAAGGATTGCAGTTTGGTTTGGTTTCTTTTAATTTATGTTTAGGGATCAAACAAGAAAATTTGCTTGGAGAAAAAAAAAATGTTGATTTGTAGTGTGCTTGAAAAATTAATACCTTATTAAAGTAGATTTTTAAGCCTCATTAGAATGTTGATAGTACAAATGAGGGCCTACTTTTTATAATTTAAAAGTAGAAGTATAATTGGTAGCTGAAATAACTGTCTACCCAAAAAGTCAAAGAAGTTTGATATTTTTGTTGTATCTGAAATCGAAAACCAGTTATTGGTTATGACCGTAGAACTGCCAAGCATGCTTGGCGTAGTTTGTTTGCGGATATCGTGAAATATCGCCCATATCTCTAAACCGACAGTAGATTTGTATCTCATTTTTGGCCCCAAATTTGAATACAAGACGATATATCGCTAAACGGTTACCAATTTTCTCTCTTTATTCTCAAAAATCAGAGGAACGTTCGTTTCTGTGCAAGCAAAACGAAGCAGTATGCTTAAAAAGTGCCACAAGAATTATAATGATGCAAATAGAAGCAACGAAATGCTTATGACAAGTGGCATATTTCGCTCATATTGCAATATTCGTTTTCAACAGTCTTTCTAAATAACGCTGAATAGCTGCATGTGTCAGGGCTACCACTTACCTCTCTTGCCACAAAATATATTAGTGTTTCTCCTATCAGTTGCACAAACTATATCCGAATTTTCATTTTCGTCACTTAAACCTTTTGCTTGTAAGTACCTCCAATAAGCTAACGAGTAAATTTTGTATTAAAAACAATTCAATGCGATCCAATTGCCATTTGAATCTTTCTGTTCGATAATATAATGAATTGTGTAACTTCAGAGCTTCTTCGGGAGTTCTTAGCTTGCTTTAAAAAAATCTTTACATAAAATAGTACCCTTTGATAAGAAGAAGACTCAAAGAAAACACTTTAAAAATCCAAGAAAAAATAGATTATTTCACTTTTTAGTCAGCACTCGAATATTCTAAAAAGAACGTAAATCTTATTTCCATGATAAATTGGCTTACACTTCTTCTCGGAACTGATCCATTTTACGCAGTATTAAAATTTTTCAGGAAGGTTCAATTTGAATGTGCAATGCTATGATCTAAAGATTTAAAATTCAAATCCTTAAATAAAGAAGATAATCGGCGAAACTTTTTCCCTTTAGAAAGGCGCAACAAAATGTTGAAAATTCAAATCATCTTATCTAAGGTACGAAATTCGAAGAATTCGCATGGATTGAAAGTTTTGAAGTTTAAAGAGCTTCAGGTGCTTCGAAAACAATACCAGTTTCTTCAATTTATAAAGAAAAGAACCTCCGAATATATTTACAAGTATATTAATTCAGAATAAGAAAGGACCATTTCTGGAAGCCTGGAACAGACTAATATGTGATAAAGAAAAATAGCGATGGTAAATCTTGAGAAAAAAAGGTTTCTGTTTTAAAAAAATGAGTTACTATTTTTTTTTCTTTTTTACATTTTGATCGAATTTAGAGAAAACAAAATTGAAGACAATAAACAAATAATAAAGTAAACATATTATATCTTTAAGCATTGCTATCTTAGTGTTTACAAGATCTAAAGCTATAGCATACCCTTCATTTTGATCTGGAAGCTCAAATGACGGTTATTTGACATTGTTTCTGTACTCTTGAAAATATTTAAATCATTTTTTTAATTTCAGTACTTTTGTTAATATAAAAAATATATAAATTTCTAAGAACATGTAAATATTTTATACATGTACTAATTCTTTGTATGCGTACCGGAAAACTTTTTTGCTACAACTCTTCACCATTTTTCAGTTAAAAGTCTGAACAGCACTGTTGTACAATGAAGGGAGAAACTAAAGACTATGTATAATATAACCCTGTGTCAGAAAGCCATTGTCTATTTTCCGGTTTTTTGGAAGTTTACACTTAATGAACTTGCGGAGTACCGACGGCAAAGCGACGAGCTAAATGAAGGTTATGAATTTAAACACCCATCGGACATCTTTATTCTAAGGTTCGAATGGAAAGGTCCACTCTTATAGTAATAAATAGGTTTATTTTTTAAGTTCATTACAAAAAATCGAAAAATTGACTTAAGGTACCGTGGCTCTCAGGTACAGCCCAATTCCGAGCTCATAAGCCACTGTCAATTCTGGCTACCGTTTTGTCTGCCTTCTGTAGAGCACGAAAATATTCAAAAGCCAAATCTAATCAAAAGTACTATTTGAATCCCTAACATAATTTTACAGGATAGGGCAGTCTGGTGGGAACTGCTTCTGATTGGCTTACCTTGTATGATCTTGGGTGGACATTTGTTAAGTTAATTTTTGTAGTATATTTGTATCAAAGTGGTACGAAAGTTAGACAAATTAAGAAACTGGTGTTGCTATATACAGAAGTAGTTACAACTACCTTTAAACTTTGACTCACTAGTAGTATTTAGTTTTAATATGTGTCATATGAATTCGCATTTACCCTTTGAATAACTAAGACATTATTTTATTTTTAAGTTTTCTAACAAATTTAATTATGTGTTACTTCTATTTACTCACTTTTAACCATTATATTTTAAAGCAAATTACCGTATGTTATTTGCGAATTTAAAAAATGCAATTAAAAAACCACTTTACGCCAATTACTGTATTAATAAATCAAAAAAAAAAAAAAAAGGAAAGACAGAAAAAAAAAAGGAAAGACAGAAAGAAAGAAGGAAAGCAGAAAAAATAAATGGAACGGGAAATAAAAAAGTCAGGCCCAAGAAATATCTAGAAATCTTTAAATATTAACTACTGATCAAACTTTGGTAAACAATTTTGCAACTAATATTGACTTTTTACATAATTATGATGGATCAAAACTACTCATTGGCTTTAAAAATGTTGTATTGTATAAAAATGGAAAGTTATTTGCCGTTAACTTGCAGAAAATGCAATAAACATGTTATTAACTCTACACGAGAGACATAGAATTTTTGATATAATAAAGCAAATAATATTCTTTTGAATTCATTGCAGTGAATGCTTTAAAATATTGATAAGATATTCAAGTTTTCAAACATGTAACAACTTTACTATATTTGTTTAAAAATTTTATTTGTTTCCTCATTGCACACATTCTAAAAACAATGCATTGCAGAATTATTATGATTAAATTATTTCATGATATTTGGATTTGATGCATGTTTCTGAGTAAAGGGGAAAAAGTTTTTAACAAGAAACATTGTAACGTAAACCAATGCATATTTTGCGTGTTAAGGATATTTCGTTATTGCAGAACGAATTACATAAAATATTTGGAACCCATCAGTTACGTTTGCGTGCGGATTTAATGCACGAATTTTCCCAAGATCATTATATTCGTTCCACGAGATTTGTTTATCAGTATTCTAAACGTACGCTTTTCTGCATCTGGTTTATGCTGTAACACATTTCAAAGAGTAAACAGACTTGATTTTTTTAGTATTATTCTTCATCATAA
The DNA here is from genome assembly GCA_038502835.1 of Octonoba sinensis. Lineage (NCBI taxonomy): Eukaryota > Metazoa > Arthropoda > Arachnida > Araneae > Uloboridae > Octonoba > Octonoba sinensis. The sequence continues at coordinate 8,134,725 of CM076605.1, read as the reverse complement.
ACACAAGCAGTGTGTATATGAATAAAACCGACGATTTTCCTCGAGAATTATGGCAATCATGAGGATAGAATGAAAGTAGTTGTAATTTCTAATCATATGCAAAAAGTTGTTATTTTAACTGCAATCACGTTGTTACTTTTAACAGTCGTGTATGTTATGTTAGTAATACCAATAAAAATATAAGGACATAATTTCAAAAAACCGAAATTTAAATTTTGTTTATATGAGGCACATTACGATTTATTTTTAAATATTCAACCTTGGTTGTGCAAAACAATTTACAGGTAATAAATGTTTTAATGATAATTTAATTGTCTTGATACTATAATATTAATAAATGAAGATAATTATTTTGTTCTTCAGTTTTCGTATTTCAAAACCTGGTTAAAAAGGAATCAAATATAAGTGAAGTCATTAAATAAAGATGTGTGTCTGTCAGCCAGTCTGCCCGCCCCCAAAATAACTTTTTAGTGAATTGTCCGATGCGAAAGATTTTGTTTTCTTTTTTCATCCGTAAGATCTCGGCGAGGACTTATCATATTAATATTTTACTTTTTGATTCGAACAATTTTGTGATCAATTTCGAACACTTCAAAAAATTTTAACACTAACGCCTATGGTAAAAAACTGAAGCAAACTATGCAAACTTTATCCATAAGCTAAAAAGTTCCTTGGAACAAACTTATGCGAAGGATCTGTCGACGTGAAATATTTTTTGATTTGAACACTTTAATAAAACTCAACGTTAGCGCCTCTTGGGAAATTTCAATCCTATATAAATCCTGATCTAAGAGACGGATTTGCATGGAACAAACTTTATCGAAAACATGTTATGACGTTGAACATGCGCAGATACGAAGTTCATCCAGAATTAAACGAGCCAGTTTTCTATGCAACGTTGTGATCTAAGTTTTAAGGATATTTCTGACAACATAAAACTAAGGATATTTCTGACAACAAAGAACTAAGGATATTTCTGACAACACAAAACTAAGGATATTTCTGACGTGATTACAAAGATGGATAGCTATGCAATCACGATCGATTTAGCGTACACCAGTCACCTTAAGTATATATCGAACGACCAATATCAGACCCGTGACCCATGGAACTCTTTCTCGGTGATTATCGGCTCGAGATACTTTGGATCAATTATAATTTAACATATTTTTCAAAAAGTCTTATTTGCATTTCAAATGCTTTCTAGCCATTACGCTTATATTATATGACGCAATATACTTACGCTTTCTCTCTCAGGTGCTGTAACTCTACAACTACGAGAAGTCATTGTGCCTGCGGTAGTAATGAAAGGAGACGCAGTGTGGCTAAACTGCACGTACGATTTAGAGAATGAAAAACTTTACTCCATCAAATGGCATAAAAACAATGTAGAATTCTACAGGTACTTGCCTGAAGATCGACCGCCAGGACAGAAGTACGAATTGGAGGGTATACACATAGATGTGAGTACGTGAATCTGAAATGATTTTTGAAATAAATTTAGGATTACGAACCTCATAATAGTGATCATACAAATAGATTATATATTTACAGATATTTAACCCTCTAATACCCAAGTTTTGTTATCGTCGTCCGCCTTGAGGCGGAGTTGGGAATTAGAGGGTTAATCCCCTACGCTCTTCCCTTCCATTTACGGTGACAGGTATGGGCGAGACCACGGTTTGGCGAATCCTGTGGTTACATAATTGGCTCTTAATAACTCAGTAACTCCGCGTTCGTATTGACGGATTGGCGGTTTTTGCTGCGTCAGTAAAAGTACCAATCAGTCAACACGAGGATATGTTAACCCTGTAACGCCCAATTTTTTTATCGTCGTCCGCCTTGGGGCGGAGTAGAAAATTGGAAGATTATTTTATAACCTTGTTTTATTTGCACGCCGACAAGACAAGGTAAGGCTCTGGCCTCATACGCCCAAGTGAGCAGGATCACACCTGGCCCAAGTTTGTGGATTTTCAAGATGCAGAAAATCGTTAGGGCCCATGTCGTATGATTATGAAGCATGTTGAAGATCCCTTGAGTATCTGTTTGGCTTGGACACTCTCGGCTAAATTAAATTCCTATTGCAATTTCGCATCATTTAGAGCTCAGGTTCCGCCATCTAAGCGGGGCACTGGGCGTCAAAATTCTTTAAGTGATAATGGTATCCCCCGGTAGTGGTGCTACTTGAAAGAATGTATGCCGGATTTCGTGGAATGCACTAGGTCTGCAAAAGCTAGTGACTATACGCAGCCCTCCTTAGAAAGAACAAAACTATATTTGACCATGTTAAAATGTCGACAGGGTGCGTAGCACTCTAAAGCAACGTCCCATTTTGTAAGCTCTTTTCTACTGATACATCGGACGGAATGTTTTCTTTATTGATAAATGCACGATTCTTTTTCCTATAAGATAGTTTCTTGCTATTGCTGGTAGTAAAGTGCTTACAAAATAGGGCGTGACTTAAAAGCTCTGCGCATCCAGGTAGATACGTAAGTTTAATAGCTATGCTAGGCTTATCATCAGTCAAACCAACGTAAAAGTCTTTAACACTTGTATACAGGTTTTCCAAAACTTATCTTGTTATATCAAGTGTATACTTATCAGTACACTGATCATATCTTTCTTCGCATTTTTTAGTTAAATAAGAGCAGTGAAGGCAACATCTTTATGCTTACAACAGATGTCAGCTCAGAGGGGAGGTACCGGTGTGAAGTGTCGACTGAATCACCTTCTTTTAGAACAGTTATGGGAGAAGGTGAAATGCGGATATACGGTAAATAGTTCTATAGAAATTCATTCCTGGCTGTTTTTTCTTTTATTTAAATCTTTATGTACACGTTACAGTAAATAGAAAACATTTTAAACATTGATCTTTAGTATGTTAATTGCATTTGAAATAAATCGTGAGTATAGATTTATTTGGAATGCATTCTGAGGTCAATAAGAGGACATTGTTTGGAAAATATGTTGTACTAAAAATTAAAAATTCACTAAATATTAGGAAATTTGGAAGTGTGCGGAAGTCTGTATGTTTAAGCATTTCTGTAAAATGTGACATTTAATTATGAACGGCTTCTAAGTTTTAAAAATTGCTACCGGGAAAAAGTTGTTTTGTCTTCTTTTTTTTTTTTTTTTTATGGTGCATTTGTTTTATTCTACAAAACGATAAAAACTGGAAAAAAAAGCATTGTCATAAATGTATGTTTGTTGTATACATGTATGTTTGTAAAAGAATCTAACCATTTTAGAGGTAGTTCAATCAGCCTAAAATGAGGCATGATCTAGTTGTGTATTTTACAGAGTAGAAATTTTATGAATTTCTTCTTAGAATTTCTTCTTCTAAGTTTTTTTTAGATTATGACAGCATACATACAGAGCTGCCAGTTTAAAAAGGGGACAATGTAATTTAAAAAATGCCTAATTTTAAAAGAAGATAAATAAATTTGCTGATATTAGGTGTAAATGTATAGATGCAAATTTTCTTGATAAAGTTTAATATTTATGGCAGTCAAAACTGGTTTTAATTATTTTTCTTTTTTTTTAAAAATTTAGTTAATCCAAGCAGAAAACCAGAAATACTTGGAAACAAGCAACACTACCTAATAGGAGAGTTGGTAAATGTAACATGTATATCAGCTCCTTCAAGGCCCCAAACGAGTCTGAAATGGCTAATCAATGGGCGAGAAGTAAGAAATTTTGTTTATGTCACTTACATGAGGTTTCTTAACCCCATTCCCCATGGTTCGTTTTCACACTGTTTTAAAAACATTTTTTTACAGGCCCTAACTTATGAAACTTCTTTTGAATTCGACTGTTTTCACGCAAATTGAGAAGCTTTATTTCGTAAAATATTTATTATTTCTAACTATTACCAAACTGCGTTTTTTCGTTAGCTTACTAATTCTGCTCTTCGGTAACAAAATGCGTTTCTTAACCAATTTCCTGCTGATTGTTCGTTTTCGCACCATTTTAAAAACATTTTTACAGACCTTAATTTACGAAATTTCTTTTTAATTCGACTGTATTTAAGCAAATTGAGAAGTTTTATTTCATGAAATATTTCTAATTTTTACTGTTACCTATCTGTGATTATTTGTTAGCTAAGCAAATTCTACTGTATGATAACAAAATGGCACCTTTCTTCAAGATATTATTCTCATTTTACCTTGTTTATTTCAAAATTATAAAAATAATAAACCAATAAGAAACTAACAAATAAAAACGAATTTTGAACCATTTTATAGCTTTATGAAGAATAACAAGTTTTTGTTCGTCGCATTTACATGTTATTTGGGACACATGTGGTCAAGGAAAACAGTATCTTGTTAAAATTTGCTTTTGAAGTATTTGCGAAAAATGGGGTAAATAACTCCAGAGATGATGGGCGAAATGAACATGTGATATTTGATGCATTGGCAAACTTGTTAACATGTCGGATGTAAGCAGTTATGCAATTATGCGCTACATGCAGCAGAAGAATAGGTGGCCCATTTAACGACCAAATTGAGTAAGAGTTGATGCACGAGACCTTATGAAGACGTTAGCACCTTATGAGTGCAAAGCACCTTTTGAGTATTTAAGTACTTACTCACCACCTTTTAAAATTACCTCAGAATCTACCACAAAGAGTTAATAGCGGGTACATTTAGCATTTTATGTGGAACCTAAACGTAGACCGTGCATAGGATTCTTTAACGTCACATTAGAAATTAATGAATTTGACTTTGAGCAGTCAAATGAAACTCTTTTTTTAAAATTTTTATATCACTAATTTTTATCGCTGCAAATTTTGTACTCTGTACATAAATAATTTTTTAAACAACTTTTTCTTTTAAATTGAGGTCGAAAAGTGCTAATACGTGAGCTTGTTTGTGTGCAAGCATGCGCAAGCGCGTGTTTCAACGAAGGGATTTGGGGCTTAAATTCAATTCCCAAGTAACTGATTTTCTAAGGAAATATATCTGCGAACTTGTAATTTATTAACCAAATATACAAGTCAAACAAATAAGCAATTGACAAACGGTGTTAGTGAATTCATTTGTCGATAAACGGCACATTTTGGTAAAATATTTCTTTTCTTTATGGAATAACTTTCTAGTTGCTTCAAAGAATCTATCGAAGAAATTGTTGCTTTGCCCAAATTTATTTTATGTACTAGTTAAGGTAGTATTCGCGATGAGCCACATTTTCTAGTATAAGATTTTGTCGATAAATAACTCAATGATTCAGTGCATTCCAGTGAGATAATTTGTTCTTCAATGAATTTTGTTTAAATGATTGCTCTCTAATTCTCATATTGAGAGAATATGATTGATTGAATTTCAGTATAAACAACATAATCTGAGTAAACAGAAATATTTTTTTACCTCTCCCCAACTTTATTTTTTGGGTGATAGGGACTCGTTTGATGACATTTTATTCTGCTTAATAGCATATCGAATATATTAAACAATTCAGAAATTTCTAGCGGATAAAAGAAATTATGTAAACTAATATGAATGGAAGAAAGTTACATCTACGAAGTTTGGATAGCACTTCAGTGCTCCTATACTTTTGAATTTCTAAGCAATATGAGCGCTAAAAGTGATGAGTAATTTAATATTTTTTATTCTGAACAGCCCCCGGAGCACCAGTTAAGGTACTATCCCAGCAAAGAGAGTCCTGCAGGCCTTTTCACATCAATGCAGACACTCCGATTCTATGCTCAACAAGAACATTTCTTAGAAGGGAAAATGCGGTTGCAGTGCGAAGCCATTATTTCTCAAGCTCATACGCTTCGCAGTGACGAAATCACCGTCTCTAACAACACTACAAAGGCTTCTGCTATTACATCACAGGCATTTGGTGAGTATGTCAAAGTAATAAAAAAATGTATTCATAATTACTGTAACGAACGCTATCATAATATAAATCAAAATAATGAGTTATTAATGTCGCGCAGTGGACCAGTCGGTACCAACTCGGTTCCCGCAGAACACCGAAAGTTAAGTAACAATGACTGAGGTCAGTGTTTGGGAGGGTGACAACCTCTCGGGGCTGGTTGCTGTGATCCGTGTACGCCAATCCCAGGTGACGGTCTCTCATTTGGGAGCTGGTTCACAAATTAAGAAACCTTTTAAAGGGGCGTAAATCGGACTCCTGCCTACAGGGCCCCGTTAGACTCAGGAGCAGCGTACCCATTCTTCTTCGCCACGCGCGAGGACACGACAACAACAACATGAGTTATTAATTTGCGTCATTAATCAAATTCAACTTTGGAGAACTTAAATACTAGTTTTGTTTTGTAGAGTACAAATACATAGAACCCCCTCCCCCTCGCCCCCAAAACCACACTGATTTTTTTTTAAATTTTGGTGCCGCATTTTTTAACACTTTTTTTTGCCTTTTAATAATAATATGCTGAGACAACAACACAATCAGCAAAGAAAATAAACGCTGAGACATCTTATGCATATGAGTGCAATAATTTAAATAAACAGTGAATTTTTGACCTTTTAAAAATGAACCACTATTTCAGGTATAAATGACTTGAAGTGTTTCTTACATAATATGTTCTGAGTGTCATTAATAGGCTATATGAAACACATCACTTTTTCAGACTCTATTCAAAAAGATGGACCTGTAATATCTGGCGGAAAATCTGAATATCAAGTGGGAGATATAGTGAATGTCAGTTGCATGGCATCCAAATCGCAGCCTCCAGCGGAATTGCAATGGTACATCAACGACAAAGAGGTAAGTATTGTCTTGCTGCGCCAATAATGGCAAAATAGTGTCCTTCACCACAGGGTAGCGCCATTAACTTAATGGAACTTAGGAAAAAAGTAGCCCATTCTTATAGAAGTGCGCTGTTCATCATAATAAACAAAGTTGTGAAGATTGTTGCAGCTAATAAACAGCATAAATTGACCAAAAAAACCATAATATGAACTTACAACTTAAGAGAGTGTTAGAAATAAATATACTAGTATTGTGCTGAAAAGCTAAAAAAAATAAATAAAACGGCCTAAATATCACGAATGTCTCCCAAAATTGCAGATAGGTGTTTCGGGCTTACAAGGAACTGCTTTCTCAATGCTAGTGAGCTTGTAAATTTTCGACTGTATGCACATTTTTATCCTTTAAATAAAAACAATGTCGTTAGTTTTTTGAATAGCTAAAACATCTCTATAGCTACTAACGCCAATATAAATCTTTAAGTTAATGTGTAAAACATAATTTCTTTTACAGTGTGTGATAGATTAGATTTTGTTTTCTAAATTAAAACAAAAACTTTCAATACTTTAAAACAGTAATACTGCTTCCAAGATCAGATATCTCTTTCGTAGACAGTTATTTTTAACGCAAAAACATTTTTTGTACGGAATAAACATAAGTTAAAATTTTGAGTAAATAAAGTATATCAGCAGCTTACCCAAGGGTGCATCGGATATTGATTTTATCGGATTCGATGTCTCTATTCTGACGGATCTGTACCGGATAATCGTCTGTAGTGTTTGAAATCTGTGTTTCTATACATGCTTAAAAGCAACTCCAAGCTTTTGAATCTGTAGTAAGTATTTTGCTATTTTTTTCAAAATGTGCTAATCAATTGAGTTTTGAAAATCAAACTCGACGTGCCGGATGTCTAGATTTTTTGTGCAAATATTGATTTGGATTCCAGATATTAAACAGATCAGTCGGATACCAGATATCCAACGCCTTCTGGGGGCGTTCTGGACCGGTCCCGTGCGTTCATCGCTGCCGTTGCACCCCTGATGCATAGAAACAAAGAAATAGATATAACTTCTAATCAACATTTTAAAATGTTGAGCTTTCATTAAATATCCATAAAAATGAAGTGCTCATATTATAACCAGAAATTATTAGAAAAAAGATGTTGCAAAAGAATTTTGTGTACCTAGTTTATTACTTATTCATTCTTTCTATGTACTCAAAGCTTAGTACTAATTCTTTCTTATTACTGTAGTCGGTTGATAGCTTCCCGCTGCGTTTATCATTGATGTTGTATTCTAAATATTCTAATAGAAAACTTTTTACATTGCATAATCTTTTGGATTATTTTTAGTTTTCAAGGGCAATGTTTAGATCATCAGAATTGAAACTTTCTTTTAATTTTTATTTTGGTTTTTGAATTTTACTGAAAAATAGATTCGTTTTGTTAATTTAGAGAATTTTTTGCAACCCTTTGCGCAACTTACAATTCTAATTGTTGCGTAAATTTAAAGCAAACCTGAGCTGCTAATAAGGAACGTAATAAGGCACAATTTTTTTCGTTATTTTTTGAGATTTGAGTGCTTTTGTAATCGATTTTTTCCCTAAAATATTTACTTGTTTTATTAAACGTTCTTTACTATTTATAGTTCAAATGTATGAGCGTTGCTTTTAAAAACTCAGAACATAATAAAAGCAATTATTATCATTCTTTCGGAAACGCGCGGAATAAATAACTCATTTCGTTTTGAAACATTACAATGCTTAAAACCCACCAACGAAATCTTATAATTAATTTCAATTACTCAACGAGCATTTTCATAGCCTATAATTTCCAGGGTTTGCCGAAGAAACAAATCCTTACAATTCATTTAACGCTACAGCAAACGCTCCTTAATTTTTCTTCACTTCAAGCTCAAAATTAATTTCATTAATTAATAAGACACTCTACTGTTAAAACTGACTTTACTGCAAAATTATATTCTTTGACAGATAGGCTTAAGATTTAATTCATGTAACCATCCTACACAATACTCCATTTTAAACCACCAATTATACCACTTTATGTAAACTTGCGCACTTATTTCGTTTACGCTAAATTACAGCAACTACGTTGTGTTGTACAATCTATTTTGGAAATAGAAGTGATCTTTTAGGAGCAAATATTAAAACTTGAAATTAATGGACAAGATTTAGAAATAAACAGCTGCTTCGAATGTAGTGTTTCGGAATTTCTCTCGTCCTCACTGTTTCATTTAAACGTAATGCTTTAATATTGCGCTGTGAAATTTCCATGCTAGTAAAATATATTGTGAAATGGAGTTAATTAATTGAGTTTAGGGTATAAATTATCCGTATTTGGGAATTGTATTTAATAACAAATGGTATGTATTTTGCAGTGAAATATATTTCACATCCCATGCTTATTAGGATATGCAGTGCGTGAATGCGATATTATGATTTAAGATCTCTAATTCTTGTTTAAAATGGAGTAAATCTTTATCAATTTGAGGTGTTTTTTTTTTAAGTTTATGGCTTATCATTTATATTAGAGATAATCTTTCCCAAACATTAAAATGTAATAACTAAATAAAAAATATGGTTTCAAATAGGTTTCTAGTTTAAAAATACAAAAAAGACTTTGCTTTTACATGTTGATTTCTTTTGTACCTATTAATTACATGCTATTTCAACTTACACTCTATTGACTTTTCGACTTGCAGTAAAAAGATGAATTTAAAAATTCAATTGAAAACATATTACGTGAAACAAAGTTTTCTTCTGTATTGTTTATTTGATTTAGATTATTAGTGGAAGAAAAAAATATTATATAAATCAACAGGATAGCAAAATATTTTCTAACAACTCAGGTTACAAAACATAGACAAACAATTGTTAAGATATTCCATTAAAAAATAGTATCACCATTTTTTTAGTGCATTAGTTCCACTATTTTGCACGAAGAGAGGTATTTAAATGTATATTAGAGTACAGATTCCCGTTGAAGTGATATATTTATGTTTCAAAGTGTGGTAACTTAGGTTATGTTATTAGCTCCGAGTAAAAACCAATCTGGTAGCTAGCTCTGCTTACCATTATGAATACTAAACACGCGAATGTTCTGCTACTTGTATTACAAGTATACATAACTTTAAGTTATTAAAGTCATCATTAAAAAAGAAAAGTCAAAAATTATATGCCATTTAAAATATTAGATTTATTTTGAATGATAAAGACATGCTTGAAATATCAGTCAAATTTGGAACTTTGAAATGTTATGAGAAGAATAGATATGAGTTAATGAACTTGTTAAGTGAAACCATTATGCTAACGGCATTCAGCTGAAAACAACTGATGCTAGAACGATTTACTCAATAAACATCAAATCTTAAAGAAGAAAGAAAGAAGTTATTAGGAAAGCAAATTCTATTTGTTACAACAATTCATGGATTTCTGCAAGCATATAATATGTAAGAAAAAGAGTATCCAGGCGCAAATCAACCTTTGTAAATATCTTTATTCCCTTTTTTAAAGTTTCCATATCCTGACATTTATGCTCTCTTAACACAAAAATTTATGTTTAATCCTGCAGGCCCGCTCGGAGTTCCTCGTTCCCATGCCTCCTATCATTTACAAAGGTGGAGAAATATCCACGGTTCTTGGTCTTCGATTTGAGGTGAAGTCACTGCACTTTAGACGAAATGAAATGCGACTTCGGTGCACGGCTACGCTCTCAGAAGTCACGAAAATGTCTAGCGAACCCTTGGAAGCAGAAATCGCAGAACAGCAAAGATCTGATCTTCATGTTGACTTCAATGTTGAATCAGGTAAGCCTGCTTTAAAACAGCATAAATGCGGATTCTGTTTCATTAGAAGTCATTTCTAGGAACCAAATTAAAGATTTGTTCTAAAACATTTTCAGATGAGAGTTTAAAATATTTTTTTTACTTTAAAATTTACGTATATTAGATATAAATTGTAAACTTCTCCGTTGGTGAAATTTAAAATTAAATACTGTATAAAACAAATTTTTATTTAAATATCAAATAATAAGTAATTTTAAAAACATGAAGTAATTTAAAGGACAAAAATAGCCTCTTAGAAAGAAATCAAAGAGCTTAGTAGGTGGTTACATGCTAAATTTAACTTTTTGTCAAGATAAATTAACCATCTTTCTCTACCTCTGAAAAAACGTCGCCAAATAAATGCTAAAACTCAAACGCTCGAATTTTTGAGTTTCCATTACCTGTTCTGTGTTTTTTCGCATTACTAATAATCAGAGTCCGACAAAAGTGCGAAAATCTTAGGAAAGAGGGAAGAATTTTTAGGAGCCAGCTATAATATTTTCATTTGCGAACTAGTCGCCAAGGCATATTTTTAGTCGCCCGGGCGACCAAGCGCCCGGGATTTTCGGACCCTGCTAATAATTGCTACAAAAGCACAATAATTTAGATTTTAAAAAACTGACCCAGTAATTGCATGCCATTTCTGAAACTTCTAACTAAAGTGGATATAACTAAGTGTAAGAGTTAGATTTGGATTGCAGTATACTAGTTACGGTAATTCTAGTTAATGTAACAGTACTCACCGTGACTCTCAAGATTAACAAAAGTCTCTCAAGGCCAGGCTTCATCTTATGGGCCCTGAAATTGAGCACCAACATTATGCTGTGCCCTTTACATTCCGTAGCATTATTTTTAAAAATAAACTGTTTATTTCTTTGATAACTCCATAAAAATAATCACAAGGGGAGTAGTCGGAAAATGAAGGTAACCATTTATTACCTCGTAGGCTCATAATATTTCTGTCTTGCAGACCTATAAGGAAGGTGGCGCAGATGACTTTTTGCACTGTTAAGTTTCATCAGCCTCCTTTCTTTTTAGACCCCTCACATATTCATTGATTCAACCTTTCATTTTTTTCTCCTGGTGTTTTCAGAAGTGCACTGATTTTTAGTTCGTTTACTAATTTGAATAATACCGACTCGAAAACTGTCTTTTCCGATTGTTAAAAGCTTCATTTGAATTTCCCAATCTTAAACGATTTATAAAGTATCGATTTTCATCAGTCGTCTGCTTCGAGAGTACAGTTCTCTGCTTACAAATAAGGGCGCTTGAAATCAGTCACAGTACACTCGAAAAAAGTCTATAAATTAATCATTGTATTGTCTTGAGCGAAGGAGAGTTAGAGGGGATATGATTCAGTTGTTTAAATTCATTGAAATAGAAAATGTTGATGAGCGACAGTTATCTGCTGAAAGTAGGACCAGAGGTCATTGTTCTAAGCTTTTCAAATGTCAAGCTGATCTTGAAATTAGGAAAAATGACTACTTCAATAGGGTTGTAGGCAGTTGGAATAGTTTACCGGAAGCGACTGTTACTTGCAGTGGGGTAAAAACTTTGAAGAAAGCACTTGATGTTCATTGGGGACAGTTAAATTGACTTGGATCAGCCTAGCTAGTCCTGTTGCTGGACGTCACATTTGTATTTGCATTTGTATTGTTTAAATTTTATTTGCAATAAAATTAACTGTTCCCCTTTAAAAAATGTACTTTCTATCAAAACATTAATATTCATGCTTTTCTTCTTTTTAATCTTTGTAGTGTCCAGTAGTTGCACTAGAAGGACTGTTGTGTCCAGCACATTGAAGATCATCATTACAGCTACGTTATTTTTTTCGTCTTTGTAAATTAACTTTGTAATACTATGAAATGATTGATGAATTCTTCAATGCTCGAACCCCTCAGTGAGCTCTTAAAATAAATTAACTGAGACATTAACTGTTTGACATCCCGAGGTCTTTCAGATTATGTGGCTGAAGAAGAACATTCCGTTTCTCTTGCTGGGACAACAATAAAAGTCTTAAGTCGTGATGAGGATCAGCTGTACATGATTAAAGTGAAATAGACTTTGTTGGACTTTTCAACGTGCAAATGGTGATTTGTAATATAATGGACTAATTCTACGATGCAAAATCCGTTGAGAATTTTCTTAATGATTTCTTTTAAACTCTTTGAAACTCATTCGTTTAATCTACCAGTATTTTATTTAAAAAATTGTTCTCTACTTAAAAACTAAATAATTATTCCACTGGTGTTTCGTTGAGCAGTAACAAAAATGGATTATTGCTCTTTTTCCTTGTAATTTATGCAAAGTTTTCAAATAATGGTATACGCACAGAAATTGTAAATAATATTTACTTCAAAATCAGCAATATGATGTGTGTTAACAATTTCAAAAGACATTGCAGCTTCACCGTAACATATTTTTTATAAAATAATTTATTCGCTTGCAAAATTGACGTATTATATGCACTTCTAATGATAGAAAATGTACATATTTTGAGCAAATCAACAGAAGCTGTAACGTAAGTAAATGGATGTTATACTTCCTGGTGTATGAATTTCTCTTTTAAAATGACATTAATTTAATATAATAAATTTTAATATAATTAATTATTTTTTTAATATAATTAATTTAGTAAATTTTAAGTTTTGCCTACGTGTATTGAAATGAGCATAACAGTTTATATTACAATTGAAAATATTTTTGAGTAATATAAAGGAATAAAGAAATTCATCGAGAGTTGGTTGTTCGAAAAAAATTTATAGATTAATTGAATAGTTTTTATTATACTACGTTTAAAATATTACTCTCTCCGTCCCAAGTTAGTTGCTACATTAAGGTGGAAAATTTTGTACCATATTAGTTGCTTCATTTTAAATACGTGGAATCGTGGAGTAGATGTGCAATCTCGAGGCTCAAGGACAAAATTTCCTTAAATATCAATTAAAGTTTATTTATGTCCGATTAGATTTTTTACGACTTGGTATTTTCATTCTCCTTTTTTAATTTCTACAAATGTTGAACTTGTTTAGGGACAAATGTTTCGAGACAAATTTACAGGGTTATCGCACGTTTTTAAGACACGCCCCATTTTGGTAAGGGCTCTGCCACTGGTTACTGAAGGTAATCCAAAATCCTTTTTAAAACTAAATTTTTACTGATTTAAGGAGGGAAGGATGGAACGCTTGCTAAGTAAACGGATTTAAGTAACAGTATAGCACCCAGAAATCTCTGGAAAGTGCTCAAACAAAATCATAAAATTATCAGTATCAATAATTCGTTCCAAATTATTCAAATGTAGCAACAAAGTTGGGATGAAGGGAGCATAAAATTAACTATACTTTGGCCAATTTAACGACTTCTCTTTTTAAGATACAAACACGAGTGGAGCTTTTTTTCTTTGGAAATTCAACTTTTTATCTTTAAAACTAATTATTTGTTAATTTTTTAATGCCTTGAAATAACTTCTTGATGACCAGACAGTCGTGTCAACGTAAAACACTTTGTTTGTCACGAAATAAATGACTACAACTTTAAAAATAATTTAACTTTGTGCAAGTAAACAATAATAATAAAATTACACGTTAATTTAAAGCACAAATGAGCAATAAAATGCAGACATATGTTTCGGGATTGCTTGGAATCCCTTTTTCAATGCGACAGTGTTTTGCATCTAGAAGCTCCCTGTCGCATTGAAAAAGGGATTCCAAGCAATCCCGAAACATATGTCTGCATTTTATTGCTCATTTGTGCTTTAAATTAACGTGTAATTTTATTATTATTGACTACAACTTTACCGGTTTTTAATCAAATGTTTATTAGGAGTATGTAAAATCAGATTCCTTTTTTTTACCTATTCGAGGTTTAAGATTAATAGAAGGGATACACTCTCATTGTGGAATTTGACCCCCCCCCCCCCCAATGCATTTTGATATTGAAACGATATTTGTTATACATTGGTTATCTCAAATTCGCTTGATATAAAACCTTGACAGTTAAAATTTATCAAAATATAACATTTCATAAATTAAGAGAAGGATTTTGGAATCTTTTTCTAGCAGTTCTCCGGCTATAAAAAAGAAAAAAAAAGGTTCGTTTGGTTTTAAATTAATTATTTTAAGGAATGAAAAGATTGCTTTAAAAATTTCCAAACTGAAATATAGTGACTACTAATTTTGCAAAAGCAATTTCATTTGCAGGAAAATACGTTCGTTTAGCTCTTAGACGAAAAAATATTTTTTTTTTCTATTTTTAATAGCAGATCATCATTTTCCTTTTATAAAAGGCGAGAGCGTGGAATTGGCCATACTTTTTTTTTTATTTAAAAATTGGATTAAAATGTATATTATTTTTTATGTAAAATTATTGGTAGGGGATATGAGTAATACACAACTGATGATAATTGATTTCTGGTAAGCATTCCAGAAACAACAAATATGGGAAATAACTGTTATCACTTAATATTTCTGTTCACTTTCTGATCTCAGAAAAATGTAATTAATTTTTATTTCTTGAAAAGCTTTCGCCAATCATTAGAACATATTGTTAAAGAAAATCAACTAAATGTTTCCTTTTAATTTAAATGTTTTTTTACGTATGTTCTTCCTGTATTACTATAATTGTAGAACATCATATTTGTAAAATAATATATAAAAAATGAAAAAAATATTTTACATTTCTAACCAAACTTTGTGTCGTTGTTTTCTGTTCTACTGCTTCTTTAAACACCTCCCGCAAAGTAATCTTTATTTATATACACGAGGGTAAGTCAAAAATTACCTACACTTTCCATTCTACAACTTTATTAAACAAGAGTGGATGATGTACTACAGAAACACTATTTTTCGACATAGTCTCACCCTTGGAAGAATGCATTTGTTTCACGAGCCAAGAGCTCCTTGGCTTTAGAATAATGCGGCAATACTTGAGTGGTCGGTAAGAGATGAAAGTCTGAATGAGTAAAATCTGGGATAAAAGAAAGGTGTTCCAGGGTCTGAAAACCCAACCGTTTGATTTTTCTGTCATGTTTACGAGCAGTACAATACTTTCCTCTATAAGGTAAAAGCTCCAGTGGGTCGTCTTTTAAGAGAACTACTGTCGATTATTGTCAAATTAAAGTTTTCTGTAATTATTAGAACAACAGAATCACTAGACTTTTAGGCGATATAAAGAAATAACGTCATTTTGATTTACAAAATCAAGCTATTTTTAACATGAGAATAAGGTGCAGTAGGCGACCTTCGAAACCAATGCTCATTCATGTATGAACCCAGTGTTCGGCTGTTCCGTTTTCATTAATTTTATGGGATATAAAAGAAAGACTTTTGTGTATAAAATGTTGTGCGTAACTTTGTAACACGTAATTATATTTGCTTATACTTCATTATTACGCTTTACAAGAGGATTCTGCATTCTTGATATTTTCGTAGCTTTTATGCTGAGATCCTACACATTTAAAATGAAACCATTTAAGACGCGTATCACTTCATACACTTTCGATCCTCATCTACCAATCATTTATTAAAATTATGTCACATGCAGCGCTTCTTTTTTGTAGATTTCTGTATCCCCAAACTGGTTTAAACTCAAGTGTTTATTCAAGTGTTTATTTGAAGAAACACCATACTGAGCATGAAATTGACACTGCAGTTTTTGAAACAATTTCATCTCAAATAATTCCTGTGAAAATCTCGTAACAAGGACTACAAGAATTATTCTCATAAAGGCCACATCTAACAAATACAATTTGTTATTAATAACAAGAAGTTCCGTCTAGAACTATACGAGCTTACTTTCCCGTATACACCAAATTCAAATTTATAATCTAGCTATCTCTTTCTCTCTCTTTCTTATTTATCTTTAGTTCTAATTATTCAAAATATACCTTTTTCAACGGATAATACATATTCATTCACTCACTCATTCATTCTTTCATTTATTCAGCCATGCATCTATTCATTCATTCGTTACCTCATTCAAGTGTTTATTCATTCATTTACGCATTCATGTATTTATTCACTCATTTATTTATATTTTCATTTATTCAATAATTTATTCATTCATACCTTTCCTCATTCATTTATTCATTGATTTATTCTTTCACTCTTTCATTTATTCATTCATTCATTATTTCACTCATTGAGTCACTGAGAAATATCCTTGCAAATCCCGATCAAAAAAATTCATAGCAAAATAGGCTCGTAAGTTCTGGATAAACTTTCTATTTCTACATGTTCTACGTTATAAGAGCTTTCCGATAAAGTTTGTTCCAAGCAAATCGGTCCGTTAGATCAGGATTGATATAGGGTTGAAATTTCCCCGTAAGCTCTGTGTTAATTTTTTGAACTGTTCAAAAATGAACAAAAACTGTTCAAATCAATATTTCACGCCGAGAACTCCTTTCAATAAGCTTTCCATAGGAACTTGGCTCTTGTGCCCAGAGTTTACAGAATTTGCTTCAATTTTGTCCATAGGCGCTAATGTTAAAATTTTTTGAACTGTTCAAAATTGAACAAAAAATTATTTAAATCAAAAAGTAAAATATAGAAATGAGATGTCCTCGCCGAGATCTTTCGAATGCAAAAAGAATTTTTCCAATCGGACAATTCGTTCAAAAGTTATTAGGGGGGGACAGACCGACCGACAGACAGACCGACAGACAGACAGACCGACAGATCGACAGACACACTTTTTCCCCATCTCAATACCCTACTTTCAATTTTTTTATTTTTCAATCTTTATTTAATTACTTCACTTATTTTTGACTTTTCTTGATTTTTAACGATATTTTCACGATACCATTAAGCCTTCTTTCATGCTTTATTATTTTTTTTTACTTTTACGGGAAAGTAAGCTAAAAACGAAGGGGCTTTATATTAAAACATTCGAGTGTAATGAATCAGTTTTTAAGGTTCAATGCAAGTGAATTACAAGTCAAAAGGACTATTTAAAAAGTTAATCGTCGAGCTCCAGTGGCGTAAGAAAAGGGGGTCCCCGGGTCATGAGCTTTCAGCAGGGGATTGAATGGCGCTCGATCAAATTTCGAATAGCTATTTTGTTATGGGAGAGGGAACACAATTTACGACTGTGGGGGCGTTTTCATGCTGCAAGTACGACGGAGATGGAGGCCCAAACAAGTCAAGTGAAACCACTATTGCACATTCCAAATGAAATAATTTTGCGTTTCTAAATAAACATGTTAATATAATTTTTTTCATTTCTTATCCTTTTTTCTGCGTTATTTTTTTTAATTCAATAAATTTGTATCTAAAATGTCTAATGTTGCCATTGCCATTATGCCCCTTATTCCTTCAAGTTATGCGTTGCAGTTAATTTAGCAATGCTGTTGTTTAAAATATCCGTAGCGGTTTACCGGTTCCATGACAGTTCGTTAATAATTTACGAGTCTGAAGTCAGAATTATCTACTTTTCGTTCTACAGATGTACGATTAATTAAAGATAAGTAGCGGCTGCATGGGCATGCGTTGACTTGGTGTCCCTGTAACCACGTGTGTGCAGTGTAATCACGATCACATCAGTTTTCGTCTAGCTGCAACAGCATAAGCATGTCAGCTCTATTATCAGATTGCAATAGAGAGAAGCAACGAGAAGTGTTCATATTTATGTGGTCAAGGGGTGTGAAAGGTTCGAAATTTACAGGAGACTGTTGTCACAATATGGGAAAGTATTTTATGTCGTAAAACTGTTTTTTTTTCTTTTTGTGGGTTGAAAGGAGCGAAATGTTTAAAAGTGGCCGCACGAACGTCACACGGGACACAGACATCTACAAGAAAGAAGAGCTGCATGTGACATCATTTTAAAAACTTATTCGTAGATGAGGATCAAAAGTGTATGAAGTGATGCCCGTCTTAAATGGTTTCATTTTAAATGTGTAGGATTTCAGCATAAAAGCTACGAAAATATCAATAATGCAGAATTCTCTTGTACATACCGTAATAATGAAGTATAAGTAAATATAATTATGTGTTACAAAATTAGCTCAACATTTAATTCCTATAAGTCTTTATTGTGAAAACGGAACAGCTGACCACTGGGTTCATACATGACTGAGCACTTGATTTCGAAGGTCGCCTATGTTTAAAAAGCCTTTCTCATGTTTAAAAAAAATACTTGATTTTTAAAATCAAACTGACGTTATTTCTTTACAATATCGCCTAAAAGTCTGGTGTTTCTGTTGTTTTAATAATTACTCAAAACTTAATTTGACAATAATCGACAGTAGTTTTCTTCAAAATAGAGGAAAGTACTGCATTCGTGCAAACTTACGAATTTCTATGGCTTTAGACGTTTTGAGGTGTGCTGAACACTTTTTTAGAAAATGTCTGTCTGTATGTAGGTTTGTAGTTTTTTTTTTTTTTTTGTGGCCTGTGTAACTCAAAAAGTGATGCATGGAATCGAACAAAATTTGGTGCCCTCATGGACTCTGATGGAACTGGGTAATGATAAGTTTTCGGCGTGAATCCATTCGAAGGGGGCGGAGCAATCGAAAGTTTTTCTTGATTAGCGTGAGTGCTATATCTAAAGAAGTAGTTGAAGAACTCGCACAAAACTTGGGGTGCAGAAGTGGACCTTAATAGGAACAGGTGATAATTATACTGTTAAAAATTTTCGTAATAAAACAGTAATATAACAATTTATTTGATTGTTATTTTACCATATTTAATTACAACGGTCGAATAACTTTTAAAGAGACGGTATTTAAACCGCTAATTGTGAAAAAATTCTTTTGTTCTCGGTTTCTCCTAAAGAACGTTTAATTAACCGTAATTTACGAGTGCCACCTAGGTCTCGTAGTCAACAAGAATCGGGCGTCCATCTTGGTTGTGGATTGAAGAAGTGTGAAGGTTAGATTTTCAGCGAATAATCTTTTTAGTTTTTACCTGAAGGGGGGAAATGAAGAGAAGGTGAAGCTAGTAAAGGTCATAAAAACTGGTTGTGGAAACATATCCCATTTAAGTATTTTTTGATACTGCATTTTTATATTTCTCAGAAAAAATGTCTCAAAATCTTTGGACATCCAGCCAGAACCTCTTGGCAAAGCATGGAAGTGTAGGCTTTCCACCGTGGAGGTCCGGGGTTCTATCCCCGTCTCCGGATGACCTCCTGCTCCACCGTGTCCTCGCACCTCGAGGAAAAAAAAATCAAGAATGTTTCCAAAAGTGGAAACACCTTTGGAGTCGGTGTGTTCAGTCAAAAGAGGACTATTTTGAAGGAGATGCATCACAGTAGCATGTAAATACCGCCATTGTGAAATTACATGCCCATTCTTAAAACTTTCCAGTTAATTACCATAGCCTGCAGTATGTTATTATAAGTGCTACTAAATTGTCATGAAATCGTAAAATTTTGTATGTATGACCTTTTAACCAAGCTGATTGGAAATGGTTCAGAACCCGTAAACGTACAAAAATGTTCCAAACCGTAAATTTAACGGTTAACTAGATATACAGAGTGCTGCCGGTTATTTAACCGTAATTTCATGATGAAATTTCTAACAGTGTACATTTTGGCTTGATTCGCTCCAAGGGGGTGAAGTTTCATTATTTTTTGTGGCCGCAGTAAATCCAAGACGTAATGCATATACTTAGGCAAAATTTAGTACTCATACACACCATGACAGGAAGTGATGTTAATTAAATTTAGGGGTCATTCGCCCCAAAGGTGGTGGAAGTCAAAAATCCAACTATTCAATTAAAATTGTAAGTGTATCTCGATAGGATAAAGTGTTCATTGCTGTCTCCAATCTCACCAAAGGGAGCAGCAACTTTGCTTTGTTTTGCATTGTTGTCATTTGACCTACATGTTAACAAATAAAATTCTTATCAATAATTTTAGCATTTTTAATGCTTAGATGGTAGAACAAACATTTCATTAGTTGATTTTGGTTTAAAATCATTCTATTTATAGATTTTTTTTTCAATTCGAATTTTTTTGTATCATGCTAGGTTGGGGAGCATTAATACTTATATAAAGAATATAGAAAAAAATTCCGTGGTGGCCACAGCAGACTAGCTTAAGTTGTAAGTCAAAAAAGAAAAAGAAAGAAAATGAGTTTCATTAACACTTTTCTCCACCAGACCCCTACCTGTTAGCCGAGCCCTTAGGATTGCTTACGCACGGGGAGAGGTAGTGGGGTCTACGGATTTTACATGCACATATCCCCAAGTATACATGGTGGTCTTCAGTGGGTATCGAACGCGCGACCTTTCGGGTGGAAGTCCGACGTGCTAACCACTAGGCTACCACGGCCCAGTTTCATTAACACTAAGCAAAGCACTTAAAATAACTATCCCTTCCATTTGCAATTCACAGGAGCCTGGTAGAGATGTGCTCAAACAAATAACCGATTGTGCACAATGCAATGGCGTCAAGAAGATGGCCAGCTTGCTCTTTTTGTAACATTCTAAATAATCCTGCCATAAATTCCTGCATTTTTTATTCGAATGATATAATTCTTCTCAACTTTTCGGACATTCCTTTATTTAGAATTTTGTCAACGAACTTTCATTATCCTCCTCACAGTAGAAAGCTGCAGATTTTCTTAATTATTCAGATTACTAAACAGCAGTGCTCTGCACATCTTAAATACATGCGAGGACAAGTTCAAAAACTAAGCTTTAAAACGTTTTATAGCAAAGTGTGCGTTGTAATCTGCAATGAGAAATAAATGTTCAATGACTGCACTATTCCCTGAAGAAGACAAGAAGTTCCGTCTAGAACAACATGAGCCTACTTTCCCGTAAACTCCAACTTTAAATTTATAATAAAGCTATCTCTCTCTTTCATCACTTCTTAGTTGCTTCAAACATACGCTTTTCAATGGTTAATGCATATTTATTCATTTATTCATTTACTCATTCATGTATTTATACTTATTTGATTATTTTTTTCATTTATTCATTCACTTTTTCACTCATTCATTTACTCATTCATTTACTTATTCATTCATTCAGAAATATCCTTAAAAATTCCAATCAAAAAAATTTCATAGGAAAATAGGCTCGTTTAGTTCTGGTTGAACTTGACATCTGTACATGTTATAAAACCTAGTATCTTTCTCATAAAGTTTATGCCAAGCAAATTCGTCTAATAGATTAGGATTTATATAGGATTGAAATTTCCCCTCAGATGCTATGTTTTTTTTTTTTTTTTTTTTGAACTGTTCAAAAATGAACAAAACTTATTCAAATCAAAAAATATTTCATACCGAGAGCTTCTTCCAATAAGCTTGTTCATAGAAACTTGGATTTTATGCCTAAAGTTTAAATAATTTGCTTATTTTTTCCCATAGGCGCTAATGTTAAGATTTTTTTCAAATCAAAAATTGGAAATGAGATGTCCTGGCCGAGATCTTTCGAATGCAAAAAAAAAATGTAAGTTTTAACTCGAACAATTAACTTAAAAGTTATTAGGGGGACAGACAGGCCGACAGACACACATTTTCCACAGCTCAAGACCCTACTTTCAATTTTTGTATTTTTCAATCCTTATTTAATTACTACACTAATTTTTTACTTTTTTTTAACGATATTTTTACGATGCATTGAGCCTTCTTTCACACATTGTTTATTTTTTTACTTTAACGGGAAAGTAGGGAAAAAAATAATCTTTGCAAAAAAAACAAATTTTAAGACGTGGTAAGCATTTCAAAATTTTGATCATTTAACATTTCAAGAGCATTTATTGCGGTCAAGATAGCCGTAACGGTGGTTCTAGACAGTTCGTTCCAATGTTAAAAGTCTTAGATCTGTATACTACACAAATTAAAATTTTATAAAAATTATGATCACATTTTATACGAAATTTTAAAAATATGAAGAAATTCTTAATTTATTTCAAAGTTTCTGTATTATAATATAATAAGCTGGTTCGAAGGAATTTTCAAATTAACTTTTGACATTTATGTCAGAAGATCTCAGCAACATAAACAACGGAATTTATATGTTAAGCGTTATTTCATGGAAATGCAGGCATAATGTAACAGAAAAATACTTCTACATAGCGATAGTTTTCATAATCCCTCATAATCTCTCCTCTAAGCGAAAAACATTCTTCGAGAAAGAAACGTTTTGTTTCCTTACATAAGAGAGACTTTGTTTATTAAGATTTATTAAATTTCATCATCAAGCAAATATGAGATTAACAAATTAAGTGAATTTGTGTATAAAGCAATGGACAGACGAGGAATGAAATGGCACGAATTAGCGATACGTATGGTTAATTAAATCTGCTTTGAAAGCAAATATGTTTTTCTGTTAGAAAATTAATATTAATGCAGTTGGGAAAATATGCATAAATACTGTTAGCAGGGAAATTAGCTAAATATGAAACTCTGTAACTCAAAATGATGGAAGATTTTAAGTCTCAATTTACATTAAAAAATAATGAGTACAGCATTTACAAAAAGTAGTATTGCTATAAGTAATTCTCTCTGTAATTTGTATAGGTCATGAATAAGTAACTTAAAGTCTTGTTTCAAAGTAATAGTAATAAATTTCTTAATTTAGTCATCTGTTGAAAATGAAAGCATTCAAGATTTTGAATACTCCTTTTTACATTTTTCAGGCATTATACAATAGTTTCTAATGTTTCATAAGCTGTATTAGAGATCAAAAAGAAATGTTTTTAAGTTTTTTATACATATTTCTGTCTAAAGTAAAATTTTAGGGGAAATTATCTGTAATTTTCTGCGAGAAATGCAGTCCCTTGTGAACAAATGAAAAAATTATTTTAATTCGTGCTTTAGTCCCATGCGAGAAATACACAA
Organism: Octonoba sinensis; assembly: GCA_038502835.1. Lineage (NCBI taxonomy): Eukaryota > Metazoa > Arthropoda > Arachnida > Araneae > Uloboridae > Octonoba > Octonoba sinensis. Next base: position 8,111,379 of record CM076605.1, on the reverse strand, counting down.
TTCATTTGTAACAGACAATTAACCAAATCGTTTTAATTTCTTTATAGAATCCTCTTTAGAAAAGATAATTATTTCCTGCGATTAACTACCGCGTGAACGCCTGTTAGGAAGGAGTTTTTTCATTTATCAAACTGAAATATTCGGTCGCAGCTTTTTTTTAAAGATCTCTTTACAGATACAGACGCCCCTTTTGATCAAGACAGACATGCAGCAATTCATGTGACTAGCATATTCTCCGTGACTTTTTTGCCCTTTTATCCTACTTTGCGTAAAAATTTGAAAAGGTGGTTTGGGGGGGGGGCATGTAAAAAGCTTAATGTGTCATGAAAATATAGTTGAAATTTTAAAAAGTAAAAAATAAGTGAAGTCATTAAATGAAGGTTAAAATTAAAAAAAAAAAAAAATGAAAGTAAAGATTTGCAATAGGTTAAATGTGTGTGTCGATATGTCCGTCTGACCCCCCCCCCCCCCCCTCCTCCCAACAGCTTTTGTAAGAATTGGCCAATTCGAAAGATTTTTTTTGTATTTGAAAGATCTCTGTGAGGACATATCATTTCCATGTTTCATTTTTTGAATTGAACAATTTTTGTTCAATTTTGAATAGTTCAAAAAATCTTATTCCCGCATCTGGGCAAAAAAGAAGCAAGTCATGCAAACTCTGGAAATAAAATTTAAGTTTTTTTTTTTTTGAACAAGCTTATTCGAAAAGCTTTTGACTTGAAACGTTTTTTGATTTGAACAATTTTTGTTTACTTTTGAACACTTTAACAAAACTTAACATTAGTACCTGCAGGGAAATTTGAATCTTATATAAATCCTGATCTAACAGACGGATTTTCATGGAAAAAGATCTTACCGGAAAGACCCTTATCGAGTAGAACATGTGCAAACAGGATGTTCATCCAGAACTAAACGATCCTATGTAACGCATTGATCAAAATTTTAGAGATAATTCTGACTGAATGCGTGAATAAAGGAATGAGTGAAAGAATAAATGAATTAATGGGTGACTAAAAGAATGAATGAATAAATATGTTAATGCCGTTGAAAAGGTATATTTGAAGTAACAAAGAAGTAATGCTAAATGAGAAAGAAATAAAGATATCTAGAATACAAATTTGATGTTCGTGTATATAGGAACGTAGGCGACGTCTAAATTTAGACTGAACTTCTCTTTTGGTTTTGAATGTCGAGGAATAAAACAAAATCATTAGCATGACAAAGATTTTGCTCCACGAATGTTTTCTCTACGCTCACCCAGACGCTTTGTGCTGTCAATATGGCAACATGATGTTCTGATGTCAAACCAATCATAGTTTTGTTAGAATACAGACTTTGCAACCACTGATGTCTTCCTCAGCTGACACGCTCTCCCAGACACTTTCTGCAGTCAAAAGAATACCACGCTGTTAACCAATCATGGGTTTGCAAGCATACAAATTTAGCCAACCACTCATTTTTTTCTGAACTGTCATCATAGGCACATTCTTCCACTCATTTATTCATTCATTCTTTCACTCGTTTATTCATTAATTCTTTCACTCATTTATTGATTTATTTTTTAACTCTTTCAGAAATATCCTAAGAAATCTAGATCAAAAAATTTCATAGTAAAATAGGCTCGTTTAGTTCTGGTTAAACTTCGTATCTGTACTTCTCGCCATGAGACCCTTCTGATAAAGTTTGTCTCAAGAAAATCCGTCAGTTATATCAGGATTGATGTAGGAATATAACTTAGTATATTATAATGTCCCAATACAGAACATTATGTCAATAACAATATTGAGGATTTTTTCTTTTTTTTTTTCTTTTTGTAAAAGTTTACATTTCGTAGACTGGTAAAGTATTTTTTATCAAGAATAATAGTAAAGTTAAAAGTTTTCATTTTTGCGTCTTAAGGCGTACGTACACACTAGGACTTTTTTTTTTTAATTTTCACTTTAAATATCCTATAATTTAACAGTAAGTAACTGGTGTATGTGTAAAACCATTTCACCATAAAAAAACTCTAATGAGATAATTGGTAATTAATTAATTAGGGTAATGTGAGCTAATTAGCATGTTTTTTAAAACGCGATATCTCAAAATCTAATTTGTCTAGACACACAATTTCAATTGAAAATTATTCCTAAAACTATTCTTCATGTTTTGTGCCTCAATAAAGATATTAGAGATTATAGTTTTTTTTTAATAATTTTTTTCACTACGGATAGACGAAAAATCAAAATTTTTCATGAAATTTTGCCGTTTAAAAATTCACTAAAAATTTATTTTTAGAATAATAACCTAGATTGAGGCAGACAACATCTGCTGTACTATACAGCACATAATGATACTAAAATAATTATGATAGGTTAATTCATTGCTGAGTTATCATGTTTGGAACAATGCAATATATCGCAAAAACAGGATTCTTCAGAAATTGAGTTTAAAGTTTGGAAACATGTTTTCATAACTTCATGTGAACAAAAGTGATAAAATGGGTAGTACTTACAACACTAAAACCCTCCTGGAACATAAGTAGGTCCTTCTTTTTCAATTTTTTTATCTTCTTTTTTCTTTTTGATTCCTCGTAACTGCTTCCTCCTCTGTTTTTGAATAGGGGTTTCTTGTCGCAAACTTTCGTCGAGTCTAAGTTTGTTCCTATTTTCCACTCCGAGTACCATGTAATGTCCAGGACTGATATTCATTCTTCTCATAACTTCAAGTTCAGGTTTGAATCCACTGTTAAAGTGGAGAACAGCATCAAACACTGATAGTTTTACTGTTTCAATTCCGGCAAACTTGATTTTCGGGCATCGTTTCCAAATTAGGGAGTGGAGGCACTCATTAACATTCTGAGTTTTTCCGTGGAGGCATTTTTTCAGCATTTCGGGGTTGGTCAACCTTTCATAAATTGGTTTAATATGTTTTAACAGAGGTAATGGAAGTCCTCCTTTATGCTTGTAAGTTATCTGCTTTCCCCGAGCTGCGGCACGTTGATACGAACACCAACTGTCATTTCCCTTTGGGCATTTGGTGTGGAGAGGATGATCATCCTTCGCACTCAAATGGTAAAATGTACTCCAAATTGCTTTGGACATTTCTGAAACTGACCCAGTGTTGTTTCTTAATGCAAGGCCAAAATAGTTTTGCATTTTGTTTATTTTGGCGTCAGATAACTTTCCTTTGCCGCCAATTCCTTTCACTGTTTTCTTCAATTTTCTCAACGCAGTCCCAAGCTTTTTTTGGTAATGCCCAATACACTCTTTTTTTTTAATCTCCTTCCCGTCATATGGGTCTAGTTCACAGACAGCAGAATAGCTCTTGCTATCACCATCGCCATAAAAGTCAACATACTCCAGGCCTCTTGTATCAACGGAACGCTGAAAAATTCTCCCAGCACCGATAGCCTCCATGTTCGCAGAAGAGCCATGGTAATTTATGGCGCAAACGTGATTTGCCTTCCAGCTTTCATATTTTGAAGAGGACTTGTCTTCTCCACTCCATTTGCGGCACCCAATGCAGTCCTTTGAGAGCACTTCTACGTCGAGGACTTCCCCTGTGTCGACAGAAAGCGCTGTAACTACTCCATTTAATGATGAGTAGCCTCGCTTATGCCAGCTTCCGTCCATAGAAACTCCACATTCAGCAGATCCTTTAATTTCAGCAACTCGATGTGCAGCCATACGCATGGTTTCTTCAGCAAGTGGCTTCACGACACGAAGTAGCGCTTTCATGTGTTGATTGTATGGAGTCGGATTTGGTGGCGGAGGCATGTTCATAACACTCATGAACTGAGTCGCTTCTCTGTGGCCACATCCTAACTGCCTCATGGCGTAAACTAGCCGTCTATTCACTTCGTAGAACTGACCAATTTTTTTAGAGCTTTCACAAGGAGCACTAAGATAGTCACAGTTGTGGCATGCCAGGTTCAACTTAATACAGCATCCCATATTTATGTTGACATTGCTTTGTACATACAGATTATTTGCTGAGCAATTTGGGCAGTTTATTACACTGAACAATTCATTGAGACAATCCAGTTCAATAAAAAAACGCTCTCCTAACACGTCATTGTCCGTTTCAGAATCGTTAACATTGCCCAATTTTGTCTTCGATGCAGACGATTGTTCATCATTACTTTCAGTAATACATTCAGGTTTTACCTTTTTATGCTGATTGCCAAGGAACTTCTTTTTTTTTGATCGACTAGAGCGACTCGAAGAACCCATTTTCAATCAAAATAATTTATAAATGCAAAGCGAAGATACACAGATGGGAAGAACAGAAAATAGAACACGCCGGTTAAAAAGTAAACAAACGAAGCTCAAATCAGTTATTTTAACAGTTACATACCGTTGCCAAACAGCCCAAATTAAAAAAAATATTTTAAAATAATTACTTCTTTGCCAAAATTATAATTTTAAAATAAAAATCTAGAAAGTTTAGTTTGTTTGCATTAGGCTTAGATATCGAAACATGAATTTTCTGTGGCAGTATCTCAAGAAAAATCTTTGTAACTCCGGAAATATTCCGAATATTGACAATATCTTAGTATTATTGGAAAGCTGAAAATATGGAGAATCTTTTGAAGCATTAAAAAAAATAGCGATATTTTGGTCGATTTTCGCGATTTCAAGTGTGTATGTATACCTTAAATATCGAATACTATTCTGTGCAACAAAATATAACACTTGTTCAAACGTTGCAGTTTCAATGAAAGTAAACATATAACAATTTAAAAAATAATAAAGATACGGGGAAGCCCGATGCAAGCTTTCAGGATTTCTTCCTTTTTTTTCCAAAATAATCTACTGCATTGAGACGAAAATTATCCTTGGCATGAAAGAAAATCCAACTTTTTACTTTCATGATTCATGAATGACGAAATGGGGCGTGAAAAAAATACATGCAATCAACAAACAATGTAAGAAATTCATCTGTAAGAGGAAGGCTTGTAGCAAAAAAAAAAAAAAAAAAACACGGTACAAAGAAAATGAAAAAGCTTAGAAAGGGAATCCTTTGCGCTACGTGATTTTTCTCTTAAGAACAATTTAGGTTCCATTTGAATTTACTAGTCGTATTTTAGTTTTATATGACTGACTTTTAGTTTTTATTTTTATACTTTCCGTGATATTCTATTGCCATTTCTTTCAAGTTACTACACAAATTACTACTTTGCTTTGACTGAAATGATGAATCTTTCATTTAAATTCGAAACTTTTAATAAAAAGGGTCACACGTAATTTCTTTAAAAAATATCTGATATTAATAACTCTGTTGCAGAAATATTTCATAATAGGATGTCGGGTGATAAATTAGCAGTTATTGTTCTTCCCAATGGTGCCGTTGGTTCCCCACAATGGGGATAAATTAGTAGCTAGTACCACAATACAAATTCTCCGTCATACGAATTCTGAAACTCAATGGTAAATCTTAAAGCCATAAAGGAAATTCAAACCTTATTTAAAATTTTTCATCTTATTTATATATTTTTATTTATTTTTTCATTGTCAGCTTGGAATAGTTACTACTTCTTTCATGAAAAAACCTCAAACCAAATTCCAGAGCTATGGTTTCAGAATAAACTATTTTCATTTTTATTTTCAAAATCGATGTCTTTACATATGTACAGACTTATTCATCTTTATTAACATAAGTGTTGCTTCGATGAAGCTGATTTTTGGTTTCTCGCCCCCCCCCCCCATTTGCATATGTAGTATATTCCCCAAGAACTGACATCTATTATCTCATGTGGCATTATTATCGATGTTAACCATTTGAGAATTACCACTTAACAACTTTGACATCCCGTATTCCACGAGAAGGAGGTACTTGAACCCTGACTGTGCAAATTTCTCTAGTAATAAACTTCAGGTGAGCATATAAAAGCCACGCAGATACTCAAGGGATCTTTTTTAACATGCTACATAATCACACGACATGGAAGCTGACGATTTTTATACCTCGAAATTCCCGGAGATTTGGCCACATTTTGAGCTCATAAACTTAGACGCAAGATGGCAACGCCTTATCATTATGCCACTTTGCCGACATACGAGACTACCAAAAATTTAAGATTCTGTGATCAATTTTCCTATTTTTGCCCATTTGACTTAAATGTTTCCAGCAGAGTAAACCGAAAATAATTGTTTAAAAATGTGACTTCTATAAAAAATATTTTAGTATTTATTATTGCTTTTTTTTTAAAAAACTATTCGTTGCATAATTATTTCTTGATGTCCGTAGAATAATTTGTTGTAATATGTATAAGAATTATTATTTACTATTACAAACATAGGAAGCAATTTTGCGTCGTCCACTTCGTTCTTCGTTTCATTCTAAATGAAAATCATGACTTTAGTTCGTTTTATGTACTTGTCATTCTTCCTACTCACGAAAGAAATGGCATTATTCATTGTTTTTTTATATAAATATAAATGTTAACATGTTTTGATTAATTTTGTAAACTCTATTCACTTTTAATGAAAACAACTTCAATGCAATTAGTATTTTATCCGAACATTTAAACAATCAAATTTTGTTTGTGCAATTAAACTAAATAGAGAATAAAGAAATATTTTGATACCTTTGATGCGCTATTTAGTCGAGAGCTGTTACAATATTATCATTATGTAAGAGATGTAGACACTCATTTAATCTTTATTGAATAACGGAGTATGAAAATGGATACTCTGTTTGAAATGCAAATATTCAAGATGTAAGCTCTCTTTTAATTACATGAATATATTCATTCTTGGTAATTTTCCTTAGACAATGTTTTTATTTAAAATATTTTTAAATTGTATTCTTTACAATTGGCATCGTACAAAATTTTGAAAATATGAAATGTTATTCTATAAGCGAATCATTGATCAAGAAACAGTTGTTGATAAATTTACGTTTTTTCTTTTTTTTTTTTAAACTTTATCTAAGGCGATTATTAAAAATAAATACTTAAAAGTCGACAGAAATCTAACAATAACATGACTTAATATATTATACACATGAAATTTCCAAACGAACTGATTTTGGTTTGTTATATAAGGTGATTAAAATTAAAGTGACATTGTTTAGACGTACGCAGAACTCGTTCTAATAGTTGCATATAATTGAGACTTGGTATATACATTATTTGGGCCATAGGGAAATGAAACCTACAATAACAAACTAATAGTTCAACGATTTAACCACCAGGTGAAAGCTTCTTTTTTCTTTATCAATTAAAATTCCCATTGTTAGGTCCCTGCAATTGAAAGAGAAAACTTTCCCGATGCTGCTAATCGCACTAAAACAAGCTTTGAAAATGGGATTGAACAAAATAAATGGAAGTTTAACTACTTGGTGCTACTAAACGAAAATTTTATTTATATATCTATATTTTTTTTGTTCTTTTCACGCCTGCTTCTTGCCTGGTAGTAAAAATTCAAAGCAGTATTTTCTTACTGCATATTTCTTCTTCCCATGTTCTATTATACTTGTACAGATTTTTAAAGGTGTACGTCATTCACAATGAGTTATACGTAGGCTAAGCAGGGGCATTTTAAACTCATGTAACCACCCTATATTTTAAACGTTTGTTTTAAAAAAATCTGGTAAAAAAAACTTTTGGTGAAAAATAGTTACTGAGCATAACTTACGTCGATGAAGTTTAGAAGAAATTTCCACATTCCTAGACATGCAAATAAATTGCAATGTATTGTCAAACGTAAGATGGCGCTCATAAAATATCCTTAAATTATATGTTCGCTGAAGACTATAATCTCTTAGAAACCGGTACCATAAATAAACTCAACTAGCAATTTATCAGTTAATTTGACAATGTTCGCGGATTCGTGCTTCAAATATTCAACCTATATTTTAATTACGGTCAAAGATAAATCATTTCTTTTAGACGATTTCATGTTCCTGAGACAAAAGGTGTAGCAATAAATGTGCATAATGCATGCGATGTAAATCAGAGGATTTTTCGAGCGATAATGTTTCATAAAGTATGTCTTCATTCTTAAAATGGCAATATTAGCGTGTTTGATAAATTGCTTTTAAAACGATCGCATACTTTTCACTCAATTCAGTTATTTCAAAATTGCAGATAAGGATATAAATGGATTTATATTTTGACATGCTTTTTCACGCAGTGTTTATTAAATGAGAGTCGGAATAGACATGAGTTACCTTGGAAGAAATAGAACCTTGAGCTTCAGTCAAAATCTAAAAATGTCGATCATGGAAAATTCAATATTTTTAAGTTTTAAATACAGAATGCCTTTTCTACATTTATATTATATATACACATCTCGGAGAATATGACATTAAAAACTGATCATGGCCATTTCTCATTGTATGCATACTAATTTTTATTTGAATCCCCAGTGGATTACTTTTATAGCCTACTTTCACGTAAAAAGTAAAAAGTAAAAAAAAAGTGTGGATGAAGGCTTAATGTATAGTGAAAATACCTTTAAAAATAAGGAAAAGTCAAAAATAAGTGGAATAATTAAATAATGATTTAAAAATAAAAGAAATGAAAGTATGGTTTTGAGATGAAAAAAATGCGTGTCGGTAGGTCTGTCTGTCGGTTTCACTATCCCTCTAATAACTTTTGAGGGAATTGTCCAATTCGAAAGATATTTTTTTTCATTCGAAAGATCTCAGGGAGACATCTCATTTCCTTATTTTACTTTTTGATCTGGACAATTTTTCGTTCAATTTTGAAAAGTTCAAAAGATTTTAACATCAAAGTTTAAGGGCAAAGATGAAGCAAAGAGCAAATTATGTAAACCCTGGGCATACTATCCAAATTAATTTAAACAAAATTATTGGAAGAAGCTCTTGGTGTGAAATATTTTTTGTTTTGAACAGTTCAAAAAAAAAAAAAACATTAAACACAAAACTACAGGGAAATTTCAATCCGACATAAATCCTGATCTAGCAGAAGGGATTTCTTGGAACAAACTTTATCGGAAAGATGTTAGGCCGTAGAGCATGTACAGATACGAAGTTCAACCATAAGTAAACGAGCGTATTTTCCTGTCAATTTTTTTGATCGAGATTTTAAAGAATTTTTCCGAATGAATGAGTAAAAAAATGAGCAAATGAATGAGTTAATAAATGAAGAAATAATTAAATGATTGTATAAATACATGAATGATTAAATATGTATTAACCGTTCAAGAAGTAATTAAGAACTAAAGCTAGATGAGAAAGAGCTAGAGATAGCTATGTTAAAGAGTTGAAGTTTTAATAAAAGGGAAAGTAGTCTCGTATAGTTCTAGACGGATTTTCTTGTTAAATAAATCAATTGCGTTACTTAAATAAGAAAAGGAATCTGAGAGTTGTCTCTATCTGAAGAAAATTGTGCCATTAAAGAAGCTGTTTGGATGATTGATATTAATTAAGAATATGAAAATTCATTAGAATTGCATCAAATAGAAGTTGATTAGGGATAAACTTATTCACAAACATGAAAACATTTCTTTGTAGCACGTTATTTCATCAACATTTAACAATTTCCCCAGACCTTACTTTTCAGCAAACTTGAATCCAAAAAGTATTTATTAGTGCTTATTTCAAATGAGTTTTTAAAAAAGCAGAAAGATTCTGTCCTTTTTTTTTTTTTTTCACAAAGTACTGAATATTGAAAATCATTTTAAAATTTACCAGAAAATAATAAACTGGTCAATAAAAATAGTTAAAAAATGAAGCATTACTTAAATGATTCTTATAAATAATTGTCTGACAGAATCGTCATTCAATCATTTAAATGAATAAAATCAACGTTCCAATAATTCCCAGCAATTTGCTACATAACTTCATTGTTACTTGAAATGTCATTAGCAGTTATCTCTTAAATGCGAAAACACTACGAATACCCGGCGCTAGAAGTAATTAGTGGCCGTAATTATTGGAATTCGAGCATAGCAATTAAGTGGAAATGAGCATATTGCTTCGAAATGGTATTTTAATGAAACGGTAAGATTATAATTAAAAGGTGCACCTTTTTTTTCTCTAATATCACTTTCGTAGAGCGGAGAAACTGAATCAATGTAACATTTTGTTTCTAGTTATATATTTTCTTTTTTTGATAATTAAATTGCTGCAATATTGTTTCAAAATGGCTTTGTTTTCAGTTATATTTTAATTTCATGTCTGTAAAATCAATAGTTAAAATATATTTCTTTGTTTTAATTTAAAATTATCAAGGATTAAGAACAGAGGCTTACCAGTTTCGCCGGATATCAGTGAACCAAATTCTCTGATTAAAATAAACATTTATTAATTCAAAACATCTTAAACAATGGTTAAATACAAGATAAGATTCTTCCTGAAATATCCACACATTCAAACTGGCAAGGCAATTTAAAAACAAAGGTAATCTTCACATTTCACTTCTTGTTAACCGGTGAGTTGAACACTACATCTATCTTGACATTAAAATGATAAATCAGTTCTCAATGTCTTCTTCAACTATAGACGAATTTATTTTTCTTCCTTGCGCTTAGAAAATGAACATCTAAACAACACCTTGATTCAAGTCGGATTGCAGAAGTTATTCCGGCACAAGACTTCTTCACGTCTACATTTAAAAATGGCGCTTCAACCCGAAAGTCTCCGCGAAAAGCGGCAGCATTCAGGTTTTTACAGAACTTTTTACGTCATACTTAAAGTTGTTGTTCCTTTACTTTGTAAATTGTAACACTTTGTGTTACAGTGTCATTTGTTGCATGTTGTGTAACACCCTAACCTTATTTTAGCTTTTGAATATATTTTTAAAAAATCCCCCTTTTCCGGTAAAAAACGTTGGGTTTTTTTTTATCTTTCCAAATTTTTAATTTTTTTCAAATTTAGAAGCATATTCCAATGGCATAGAAAGACATTTTAATGATTTTTTCGACCTATTTTGCGCTGATACATCGTAGCCCTTTGGTGTCACTTTTAGGCGACCAAAAATGCTGCACAATTTTCTGGCGTCAAAAAGTGGTGCTTTCTTTTACCATTTTATGATACTTGAACATCTAAGAGCCAAAACATAGTAAAAACCAACTTTGTAGCCAGCGAATTGGCATCATTTTTTGGTCCAACCACTTTTTAGCAGAGTAAGAATTGTATAAGGTAAAGCTAGGACAGATTGCGCGGTCGGAGAGATTGCGCACCTACGAGTTCGGGGGGAAGAAGTAGGGTGCACGCGACCAAACGCCATGCATTTGTACAACGACAATAGTAGAATGTCCACTTGAAAGTGCAAGTTGATTGATATGAACGTCTGTTATTAAGCATCGATATTCTATATTGTTTTCACAAGGTAAGTGCTTGAATTTTCATAATGCGTTCTTTGAAATTCTATAGAGTAGCAAGCAGTAGTACAAAATATTCTAAACTTAAGCGACTTTTCGTAAGCTACTAAGCTAGACTAACAGTGGGAAGGCCAGCATTTCTTTCTAGAAGCAGCCATATTTAAGTAAAAGTCCGCGCAATCTGTCCTACCGAAATAGGATAGTTTGCGCGTTTCTCCCGTTAGTTTTCATGCTAGGAGATATTGCGCATTATATTATTACCCATAGCTTGTTGGTAATGCAGCATAAATTGCAAATTACACGTGAAACGTATGAATCGATTAAATTCGCTGCATTAATGGATTAAAAGGGGCGTTCTGAATTTTTACTAAAATGTAAAATACTTATGCCCTCTCAACGCATTTTTAAGTCTTGAATATTTTAAAACTTTAAATTGATTTTTGAAGTTATTTCTTTGCATAAAAAATTTACGGGTGTCTCTTTAACAGGCATTAATTAAATATTTTGACAATAGTTCTATATCGAGAGGTAAAGTTGTCGTGACTTTATAATTTGTGTTTTCAAGGGACTGTGGTTTTTTATACCGTATAAATCGTTGAAAACAAGTTTGTGTGATTTTATTTCTTTTGAAGATTTAAGTTATGAAATATACGTTTCGGAACTAAATGTGCAAATAAAGTAATTTGTGAACAAATTTCTTTCCTTAGACGAAAATGTTGCTAATAAATTAATAATGTACTAGTTTCACACAAATATTCTTATTAATAAACTATTTTTTCAAACCGTTTAATGCCGTCAAAAATAAAAAGAAAACAAAGTGCAACGAATGTTACTGACCCGCACATATATTCGAGAAAAAAATTAAGAAAGAAGCAGCTGCAAAAAAGAAGCGAACGTCTGAAGATAAGATGCTTCCAGAAAAAGTGGGAACCAAAAACTTGCAGGAAAGAAAGCAAAACAAAATGTTTGAATTTTGAAACATTTTCGTCATTAGCCACCTCAGAAGAAAATAATGTCGAAATACTGAATCTTTGAGACCATGCCAGACAGGACAACGAGGATGAGTGCATTGAATGTCTGAAACTGTACCAGGAGACAACTTCGACCAGTGACATTAATGCCTACCGTTCCTTTGTAGGGACAGTCTGAAAAGTACGTCTGAAACACCCAAAAATAAGCATTTCAACAAAAAAATTGTTTTAATGTATTCCTAAACTTATAATAACCCGTTAGGAATATATTAAAACCATTTTCTGTTGAAATGTTTATTTTTGGGTGCTTCAGACGTACTTTACAGACTGTCCCTAAAAAGGGACGATATGCATTAATGGGTTAAGTGTGCTATTTGTAGCAGATGGGTGCACTACTTACAACAATATGTATACCGATTACGGACGACAAAAACTTCGGTTAACGAACAAATGACATTGAAACTGAAAATGAATAAGATTAATTATAATTTAAACCTTATTTTCTTTTTTATTTTGTTTCTTTAACTAAAACACTGTTTTTTCCGATTCTGTAATCATTGAGTTAAAATATTTACGCCTATTAAAATTGTATGTGTTTATAAAAACCCTACAACAACATAGTTTTAGTGTAAATATTATTGCTAACAATTTAATTGCAGTTTTTATGAATAACAATCTCTCCTACCCATGTGCGCAATCACACCTACCCGGGAAGGACAGATTGCGCAAATGAGTCTTCTTGGTTTTTTACAGCTGTTGCATTAAATTAAAGCGAAACAACGAAATATCAATTGAAATGCATAAAAAACAAACGAAGTCACAGTTATTCATCAATAGTTTAACAAAAAAATTCAGACTTCGATTTTTTAAAATTATTTAACCAATTGTGCGCAGACTCTCCTAGCTTTACCTTATCATAGCGCTATACGGAAGTTCGGGTTTCTAAGGGAAATATTTTTGGAGTTCCGTTTTAAACCATGCGAGAAACAAAGTTGCTATTGTCGAAGTCATTAGAACTGGTTCATTAAATTGAAATGCTCCGAAAGATACAAGTTTATAATTTGAGCACATAAATCTTAATATCATTGCAGTACCCATGTTGGTTTGGGGCGTTTATGGTATGGAAGAGAAAGGGCCAGCCCCTCGTTTTCAAACGTGGAACTTTTACTTTTGAAAGGAAAAGAGATATTTTGTACGTTTTGAACATTTTCGAAGGTTTAACTTTTACTTTTGATAGGAAAAGAAATTATTTGTGAAGCATTTATCTAACAGAACATTTTGGTGTTATTACTAAAATTTAAAGAAACAAGAAGTTCCGTCTAGAGCTATACGAGCCTACTTTCCCGTATACACCAGCTTCAAATTTATAATCTATCTCTCTCTCTCTCTCTCTTTCTCGTTTAGCTTTAGTTCTTAATTGCTTCAAATATACCTTTTTCAACGGTTAATGCATATTCATTCAATCGTTCATTTATTCAGTCATTCATGTATTTATTCACTCATTTATTTATTCATTCTTTTGCTTTTTCATTTGATCATTCATTAATTCAAAAATATTCTTGAAAATCCCGATCAAAATATTTCATAGAAAAATAGGCTCGTTAGTTCTGGATGTACATTTTCTACGTCATAAGAGCTTTCCGATAAAATTTTTCCCAAGCAAATCGGCCCGTTAGATCAGAATTTATATAGGATTGAAATTTCCCCGTAGGCGCTAGGTTAATATTTTTTTTGAACTGTACAAAAATGAACAAAAATTGTTCAAATCAATACTTCACGCCAAGAACTTCTTCCAGGGAGCTTGTTCATTGGAACTTGGATCTTAAACTCAGAGTTTACATAATTTGCTTCATTTTCGCCCAAGGCGCTAATGTTAAAATTTTTTGAACTGTTCAAAATTGAACGAAAAATTGTTCAAATCAAAAAGAATGCAAAAGGAATTTTTCAAATCAGACAATTCGTTCAAAAGTTTTTAAAGGGGGGGGGGGGGGGACAGACGGACAGATCGACAGACAGACCGTCAGACCGACAGACACACTTTTTCCCCATCTCAAAACCTTACTTTAAAATTTTTATTTTTCAATCTTTATTTAATTACTTTAATTATTTTTGATTTTTTAAAATTTCTAACGATATTTTCACGATACATTAAGCCTTCTTGCATGCTTTATTATTATTATTTTTTTTACTTTTACTGGAAAGTAGGCTAAAAACGAGATTGGAGCTTTCCTCGAAATACAAGGCCGTGGAGAAAAAATAGTTTAAAGGAGAGCCATTGTTTTCTTTCCAAACAACAGTTCTTCGTACTTTGCCTGAAAACTCAGAAATCGGAGACGGCGTCAAAGAAGGTGTCACAAACTGTAGGTATGCAACTATGCAGACTACAATAAAATAATATGCTTCCTATTAAAAATTTCTACTAAAAGTACTTTTCGCCCTAATCCGTGCATTTCCGAGCGATGCAGATAATAGGGGACCAAAAATAGTGGCCACGCCTACCGAGTGTCGCCCCTAGGAAAATTTATCATTCATTAGCGTGTTTTCAGACTTTTCGAAAATGAAACATGAGCTGAAGTGTTTAATGAGTTGAGGAAAATGTAATATGATATCAAATATTTCCTGAGTTATAAATTACAACAATCTCTGAAAATGCATGTGCACTAAGTCAAGCAAAAATTAAGTGGAGTGGGGAACCATAATTACAAGTGGAATAAAATGATTTAGCAATTTAGAAAGCATTTATAAACGCAAATTCATATTTCCTTCACCGTAGACCTCAAATATCGTCTCCTGTCCAAAACGCGTGTTTTTTTAAGCGAAGTTCATGCGCCACCTGACTGTCTCAGGTCGCCTTGAAGTCACGTATTCTATACTCACCATGCTTCAACCGTCGTAACGATGTCTAGAACATGTGCATGTGGCGTCAGAGATGCGTGTTCATTTAAGATCGTGCATGACGGGCGCTTAAAATCCACACCTTTACTCAAGCTCCGTAAAGTTGGCAGTTTTGTACCTTTACTTAAAGTTTGCTGAGGTCTTACCAGAGGCGTAGCTAGGGTTTTCAGCTCCCAGGGACAACTGAAGATTTTGCGCCCCCTGTGCCCCTGGGGGACTAGGGGCGTCCCTAAAGGGAATTAAAAACTTGTTTGCTTCCAAAATGATAAATAGCTCTAAAAAGCAGCCGTTTTAACTTTCGTTTTTATTAACGACCATTCACTTATAAGGGAAAAATGGGACACTTTGGCTTCGCAAAATTATTTTTCTGATTTCCAACGCACTCCTCTGCTACATTGGTCATTCCCGATATGATTTTTGCGGTGTCCTACTTTTTTGTCGAACATATTCACACCTCTTCAGTTCAAATAATTTTCTTTTCGCATTTAAAAATAAAATAAATTAACATTAAATTGGCGCCCCTTGACCCTGCGCCCGGGGACAGCTGTCCCTCCTTGCCCCCACCTAGCTACGCCTCTGGGTCTTACATACTTCTGTATGGCTACACAGCATTAAAGCCTTCAATAAGTAGGTAGTACTTCAGGTTTTACAATTTTTCGTTTCCTAATGTCCCAATCGAAAACTTATGTTTGCTGTACGGCGTAGACGGTTTTGGAGAAAAAGTGGGGGAGCAATAAGCATGATAGCTAGCTTCCTAATTTCGCAAAAAATATTCAGAACAATATTTTTAGACTCTTTATTTAATTATAAAACCCTAGATTCTTAGCCATAAATTTGACGTTCTGATGAAACAAGGTTCGGAATATTTCGTTTTCTGCTTTTCTCTAGCAAACTTCTAGTTCCACAGGAACAACGAAGTTAGGAAATATCTTTAACATTTTCCGTTTTTAGCCTACGTTCCCGTAAAAGTAAAAAATAAAATAAATAAAGCATTAAAGAAGGCTTAATGTATCGTAAAAATATCGTTAAAAATAAAGAAAAGTCAAAAAAAAAGTGAAGTAATTAAATAAAGATTGAAAAATAAAAAAATTGAAAGTAGGGTTTTGAGATGGGGAGAAAATGTGTGTCTGTCGGTCTGCCCCCCCCCCCCCCTAATAACTTTTGGACGAATATTCCGATTGGAAAAATTCTTTTTGCATTCGAAAGATCTCGGAGAGGGCATCTCATTTCCATATTTTACTTTTTGATTTGAAAAATTTTTTGTTCAATTTTGAACAGTTCAAAAAAATTTAACATTAGCGCCTATGGACAAAATTGAAGCAAATTATGTAAACTCTGGGCACCAGATCCAGGGTTTCTATTGCAAGCTTATTGAAAGGAGTTCTCGGCGTTAAATATTGATTTGAACAGTTTTTGTTCATTTTTGAACAGTTCAAAAAAAAAAATGCGGCAATTTTTCCATTATTCCGGCGCAGGCGATAAAGTCGCCAATAATGATGCAACTAACGCCAAACGGAATATCGTCGTTGTTATCCTTTTGCGTGTTCCGTCGCCAAAAATTTTGCTCGGCGAGATTTGCGCCTTGATAATGAAAAGGTACCAAATTAACATTAGCGCATATGGGAAATTTCAATCCCATATAAATCCTGATCTAAACGACGGATTGGCTCGCAACAAACTTTATCAGAAAGATATTACGCTGTAGAACATGTACTGATACGAAGTTCAACAAGAACTGAGCAAGCCTGTTTTCCTGTGAAATTTTTGATCGGGATTTTTAAGGGCATTTCTCAATAAATAAATAAATGAATAAATGAATGAGTGAAAGAGTGAAAGAATTAATGAATGAATAAATGAATGAGTGAAAGAACGAATGAATGAATAAATGTGTGAATACATGACAGAGTAATTAAATGAGTGAATGAATGAAAAAATAAATAAACGAGTGATAACTACATGAATGAGTAAATGAATGACTGAATAAATGAAAGAATGACTGAGTGAATGAATATGTATTATCCGTTGAAAAAAGTATATTTGAAGTAATTAAGAACTAAAGATAAATGTGAAAGAGAGAGAAAGTGATAGCTAGATTATAAATTTGAAGTTGGGTGTATACGGGAAAGTAGGCTCATATAGTTCTAGACGGAACTTCTTGTTCATATTTTAATTTATTATAATTTTTTATAAAGAAGTATTTATTTTGACGTTCTTAAGGGGAATACAAATTCCCCTTGAATATATTTTTTTTTTTTTTTAGATTTTAGATACAACATAATTTTACTGTTAAAAAACATTTTTACTGATTTATACTATTTTTAAGTTGTGATAAAAATACCTCTTTGAAAAAATGTTTCTGCAGTTTTTTACTCAAGTCTTAGAAAAACGAATTTTGTCTCATTACCAATCTGAAGTTTTATGTATTTCTTTTCTCAATAATACAATACAGTACGAAGGTACGCAATTTGCATCATTTAATAGTCGTCGAGTTACTTGGGATTTAAGTTTGAGATTTCTATAGAAGTTTAATGAATGAAGCTATTTGGTCTTTGAAATGTTGAAAATACTTTTCAGACTTCATCAGCACCAATTGTAGTCAATGAATTTGCAAGTCTGGCGAAAATCATCGTTTTACATTGATAGTCTTGTGTATGGTATAAAAGATGGTAATTTTCCTTAAAAGCTATATTTTTTCGGGTAAAAATAAATATGCTTTTAAAAGATAAAGTTTTATTGTTGCAATACTTACTGATTTCCATTGAGTGAAATATGCATTTTAATCGAGTTAGTTTTTCTTGCAGTATTGAAAAGAAAGTTTTTTTAACTACAATGCTCAATTTCATTTTTGGTTGTCCTACTTATATTTTAAAGTATTTTGGTTACATTTCGTATAACAAATATATAAATGAGAGAGAGAGATAACTAAAGAAAAGAAGAATTTTATGCTCAAAGCACGGCATTGGATGAAATAATAATAGAATGTTAATTTCACAATTATACTGAACGAAAATAACATATCTAAGAAAATCTTCTTCAAAACGAAATAAAATAATTCGGCCACTCGTGTTACTTACAATCATGTGTGGGCTAAATAACATGGAGCGAAAAGAATTAATTGGAAACAATTTGATCATCCATTTATTAGGTCTTCTGTGCATAGCAGTCTCGAAATTCGAAGAAAATTGCTGTTATTAGTGCGAAAAAAATGCGTCAACACGAAAACAACCAGAAAATATTGGACATTAAAGTATAAAATATGACTAATAAGAGTAATTTGTTTGCGTAATTATAACTCTTAAATAATAAACGCATTTTGCACATTGGCGTGTATGAAGAGAAATTATTTCTTCAAAGAGCTGTGATTAAGATGTTTGTCACTCTAATCTGTCGTAAATATGTTGTTAGTGCTACATGTTATAATTTTTTGCTTGCGCTTCAAAGATTATTATATTCGTGTTTTCTTTTGGTTCTCGTTCAATTTGTTTTTTGGATGTTTACTGCAAAATAACGGTTAATCAATGTGTTGTCTACTAATTAAGTGAGGGAATAAAGAAAGATTATCGAAAACAATCCTTTGTTTCGCAAGGAGAGAACTTACGTAATGATGCTTCAAGTTATTCACTTGTATAGATAATTGTTTAATGACATTGAGAAACAGTATGATACAAAAATGGTAAAATTAAATGCGCATACCTTCAGTAATATGATACACTTAATTCAAACCACAAAATAAATAAATAAATAAAATAAAATCAATGGATTACAGCAGTGAATTAAGCTTAAGAAAGTAAATTTGTGAAGTCAATTAATAATGAATGAATTAATAGTATAAGTTATTAAGTCAATTAATAGTATAAATAAACCTATTGTGAATTTAAAGGCTTGCTTAATGATTTTTACTATTTTTAATAACGATTTGAAAGTTTTCATCAGAACACCATCGTTATATGTAAGATGTGTATAATTATAAACACAAGATTAAGAATGTGTATTGTATATTTTAACATTATTTAATATCTTGACTTAATTTCTTGAATGTCTTGACTTAGTGTCTTGAATTTTTTTTTTTTTTTTTTTCGCGTTGTTTTGCCGGATATTAGATATCCGGTGTATCTTCCCTGAGAAATTTGCACCAGATATCCGCCTCTGAAATTTCAAACTCATAAATGCCCCACATTTTTAAGCATCCCAGAGCTTCCAAACACACTGTGAATTTGTAATTTATATTTATTTTCAAAATATGCAAATCAATTAATAATTAAACATTAAATTTGACGAATAATCAAATTTTTAGCTTAGTGACCATTACCGATCTTATATATTTAAAAATCGGTCCGATACCGGATATATTATGCCTTCTTAGGGATAAAGGTCATAATCATCTTTCCTGTTTGTCGGTGAGGCCTCTAATAGCAGGAATTATTTCCCATAATTTTATGGATTGTACATTCGTTTGCCAGACCCAGCTGCAGCATAATTTACAAACCAGAAGCTTGTGAGAGATAAACTACAATAATTTTTAGACATAAATAATAATAATAATAATAATAATAATGGTATTATATTTTAAAAGGGGTTAAGAATTTTTTTCGTGCTGAAATAAATAAATATCAGGACTGGAAAGTACATGGAATTTCACTGTGGTTTTTTTTTAGCTTAAAAAAACACTTTTGTAGTTTCTAATTTTAAGATTTAACTTAGAAATTTGAAAATAATAAGGCTATTATTGTACAACTAAATAGCTTTATACTTTCATTTCAAGATATCTAGTTGATTGTAAACTGAGTAGTAGATTTTCATTCCATGTTTAAATCAATAAATACCATATCTGTACACTTGTTAATTTAAGATGAAGCAATATTGTTACATTAAAATCTTCTTGTCTAATGTTACCTCATGGAAAAGCTGTAACTTATCCCCTTAACCGATGTATCAAAATTATAAGTGTTCAACTTCCTTTATTCGGTACATGCACACACTATCATAATTTGTGCAAAAATAATTTTTATCGACATCAGATTTGGAAAAAATTTAAAGCTTTCTATTTGAGTACGAATAATACTAAAAAAACAACTAAGAAATTAAAAATGTAAACACAAATTTTGAATAAATTTTTTATGAAAATTAAGTTCGCGAGTTCTGCTCGGAACTAAAAGAGCTTACTTTCTCATATACGCATGTATGTGCTTCATGGTGTTTTAGTAAATTATTTTTTAAGCAAAGCAGACATTTATAATTATCAGAATATGTACCTAAATTTCTTATGCACTAAGATAATTATTTCTAGTTTGTATGAAAAAATGGCAATAATTTGAAGAATACAATATTAATAGTAATGACATTTTTCGGTTATGAAACTTCTCTTCATTATTTCTTCAATTTGAATTATTTCTTCAAAATTATTGGAGCCGAGCTAAGCCTTGTATCCCATTTAAATAGAAAATAGCTCGTATTTAACTTATATTAATAAATTAATTTTGTATTTTTTGCTTTGAATTATACTGCAAAATCTAATTTGTTACTCTCTCTACCATTATATTTATTTATTTATTTTTATTTCAGTTCATTTTAATTTATTTTATTTCTTTGTTTACATTGCACTTTTACTTATACAATTTTAAACAAGAAGTTCCGTCTAGAACTATATGAGCCTACTTTCCCGTATACACCCAACTTCAAATTTATAATCTAGCTATCACTTTCTCTCTCTTTCACATTTAGCTTTAGTTCTTAATTACTTCAAATATACTTTTTTCAACGGATAATACATATTCATTCACTCAGTCATTCTTTCATTTATTCAGTCATTCATTTACTCATTCATGTAGTTATCACTCGTTTATTTATTTTTTCATTCATTCACTCATTTAATTACTCTATCATGTATTCACACATTTATTCATTCATTCGTTCTTTCACTCATTCATTTATTCATTCATTAATTCTTTCACTCTTTCACTCATTCATTTATTCATTTATTTATTTATTGAGAAATGCCCTTAAAAATCCCGATCAAAAATTTCACAGGAAAACAGGCTTGTTCAGTTCTTGTTGAACTTCGTATCAGTACATGTTCTACAGCGTAATATCTTTCTGATAAAGTTTGTTGCGAGCCAATCCGTCGTTTAGATCAGGATTTATATGGGATTGAAATTTCCCATATGCGCTAATGTTAATTTGGTACCTTTTCATTATCAAGGCGCAAATCTCGCCGAGCAAAAGTTTTGGCGACGGAACACGCAAAAGGATAACAACGACGATATTCCGTTTGTCGTTAGTTGCATCATTATTGGCGACTTTATCGCCTGCGCCGGAATAATGGAAAAATTGCCGCATTTTTTTTTTTTTTTGAACTGTTCAAAAATGAACAAAAACTGTTCAAATCAATATTTAACGCCGAGAACTCCTTTCAATAAGCTTGCAATAGAAACTTGGATCTGGTGCCCAGAGTTTACATAATTTGCTGCAATTTTGTCCATAGGAGCTAATGTTAAATTTTTTTGAACTGTTCAAAATTGAACAAAACATTTTTCAAATCAAAAAGTAAAATATGGAGATGAGATGCCCTCGCCGAGATCTTTCGAATGCAAAAAGAATTTTTCCAATCGGAATATTCGTTCAAAAGTTATTAGGGGGGGGGGGGCAGACCGACAGACACTTTTTCCCCATCTCAATACCCTACTTTCAAATTTTTTATTTTTCAATCTTTATTTAATTACTTCACTTTTTTTTACTTTTCTTTATTTTTAACGATATTTTTACGATACATTAAGCCTTCTTTCATGCTTTATTTATTTATTTTTTTACTTTTACGGGAAAGTAGGCTAAAAAGATTAAAACTAATAGCGTCATGATTTTTAAGTTATTCACTTCCTGCTGCTGCTATAAAGAACACATTTTTGTCATTTTTAATTAAAATAAATGCAATTATGTCATTTGCCATTGCGTCAAATTTCATAATCAAAAAAATTTGCATACAAGTATTTTAGAACAAACACATTGCATTTATCAGTATTCTTTCTCTCTCAAAAAGCTACAATGTAGCCAAGCTAAAAATTAATCGGAAAATTCACGAACACCGATGACAAAAAGGATATATTTTAAAACAAAGATTTCAAACATCTCCCTTTACAAAGC
Source organism: Octonoba sinensis (assembly GCA_038502835.1). Taxonomy (NCBI): domain Eukaryota; kingdom Metazoa; phylum Arthropoda; class Arachnida; order Araneae; family Uloboridae; genus Octonoba; species Octonoba sinensis. The sequence goes on along the minus strand of CM076605.1, from coordinate 8,089,100 downwards.
ACGATTATCATTAATTTAAACGTTAGAATCATTATTATCTAAAGGAATCTTCCTTGAAATATAATGCCTGAAAATTGCATTGAAGACCGTTATTGTAAAATTTTTATAATTACTTTACATTTTAAACTCACATAAAATTATTGATTGCTTTTAAATAGGTATCTAAAACAAAACTTCTTTTCATAATAATGCTCTTTTAATGTTTCCAACTCGGATTTTTTTTCCTGAATAGTACACTTGTTCTGCATTCATAATAACCGTCATTACACGACAATCCTACTTTAATCTCCTATTTTTTACTAAGTTAAATTATGACATTAGGAGCAAATGAAACATTATACTTTGATAACTTAAATTACCTAATGTAAAATTATATTAGATTTTAATAGAGCCACGCAGCATTACAAGTTCATCAGTTTATTAATGCAAGTTTTTCATCTAGAGGCTGAAAGTGTTTAACAACCTGTTTATTGAATTTTTCCTTATTTATTTATATCAAAAATTATTCCCATTTCGTTTGGTAATTAATTGATTTTTTTCATGCTACATATATATTCATGACTCAGTTGTTATAGTAGCGGATAAGGGGTTAATGTGTGCAATTTAAAGTTAACAAGAAGTTCCGTCTAGAACTATACGAGCCTACTTTCCCGTATACACCGAATTCAAATTTAAAATCTAGCTATCTCTCTCTCTGTCTTTCTCGTTTAGCTTTAGTTCTTAATTGCTTCAAATATACCTTTTTCAACGGTTAATACATAATCATTCAATCATTCATTTATTAAGTCATTCATGTATTTATTCACTCATTTATTCATTCATTCTTTTGCTTATTTATTTAATCATTCATTAATTAAAAAATATTCTTAAAAATCCCGATCAAAAAATTTCATAGGAAAAAAGGCTCGTTAGTTCTGGATTAACTTTCTATTTGTATATGTTCTACGTCATAAGAGCTTTCCGATAAAGTTTGTTCCAAGCAAATCGGTCCGTTAGATCAGGAATTATATAGGATTGAAATTTCTCCGTAGGCGGTATGTTAATTTTTTTTGAACTGTTAAAAAATGAACAAAAATTGTTCAAATCAATATTTCACCCCAAGAACTTCTTCCAGTGAGCTTGTTCATGGGAACTTATATCTTGTACCCAGAGTTTACACAATTTGCTTCATTTTCACCCATAGCCGCTAATGTTAAAATTTTTTAAAATTTTTTGAACTGTTCAAAATTGAACAAAAAATCGTTCAAATAAAAAAAGTAAAATATGGAAATTAAGTTTTCTCGCCGAGACCTTTCGAATGCAAAAAGAATTTTTCGAATCGGACAATTCATTCAGACGGTTTTCGGGAGAGGGGGGGGGGGGTGCAGACAGGCCGAGCTACACAGTTTTTCCTCATCTCAAAACCCTACTTTCAATTTTTTTTATTTTTCATTCTTTATTTAAATACTTTTCTTATTTTTTGTTTTTCTTGATTTTTAACAATATTTTCACGATAAATTAAGCCTTCTTTCATGCTTTATTTATTTATTTTTTTTTTCTTTTACTTTTACGGGAAAGTAGGCTAAAAATGAGCTGAACACACGTGCTTTCAAATGTGCTAATACAGGTGCTTTTCTCTTTTTTCTCTTTTTTTTTTATTTATTTATTTTATTTATTTATTTATTTATTTATTTATTTATTTTTTTTTTTTTGAACGGGAATTTGCACTTTTTTCCCCCTTTAATTTAATTGATGCTTTCAATCATTTGACTAAATAATTTTAATAAATTTTAAAAGTTGTTTCTTTCATTTTTATATTTTACAGAAAAATTTCTACTATTATATTGCAACATTTCTCGTGTATCAACTTTCCTCCATACTCTAGCTGTAACGTAGCGCTTAAGATTTCTTTACTGAGGTCATATCGAATACAAATCCAGGATAAAAAATTATTCTAATAATAAAAAAGTGCTACTAAATTAAGAGAGTTTCTTGGACACTGACTACTATTTAAATGTTTAAATGTGTAACCTCTAGGTCTAATTAACAGCATGCGCTTTTATTGACAATCAATAAGAAAATTGGCTCATAAAATTGAATAAACTTCGAAAATAATACCTTTCAAAATATGAAAAATGTGGGAAAATAAAACAATTAACTGTTGGCTAATTCTTTAAAGTTGAAATTTGTAATCAAAAATAATAGTGATGGAGAAATGGTAGTATTAAACATGAGTTTCATCATAACTAATCGGCTGTCGATTAATTGGCATCGGCCGATTATCTTCTGCCGTTTAATAGGTAATCGGGCAATTTTGCTTATCAGTGCACCACTAAAGTTAGTGATGCGAATCCAAAACAAATTATAGAACCTAAAGCGAAAAACTAACAGAATCATTTAAGTTTTTCATATCATTATCTTCTCCCCTACTAAAAATATAGTATACGTATTTCTTTTCTTTCAGAGGTTTTGAAATATTTTTAAGGACATTTTTGTTGAACGAAACATAAAAGCAATATTGCGCTAATTATTCGGCCTTCTATTAACCTAGAGCAGTGTTTCTCAAAGTCTGGGAAGAGCTTTTGGGGGGGGGGGGGTACACCGTTCTGAAAACATTGGTTAAACGGCTCTGTTTACAATTTTATCTCTAAACTTATTGTTGCAATGTAAATAAACTTCATACCTTCACAGGCAAGATAAAGTATCGATATCATATCAAAACTAAATTTGTAGAAGAACATAGTCGGTAATTGAGATGTTAAATTATTTCCTCCTCTCATGAGTATCTAACAAGCTCAAATACTAAAACTGATGCAGATCCTCAGAAATGTATAACACAGTGTTTAGAGAATTTACAAGTGAGCCTGAGGAACTAAATTTGCAAAAAAATGTAGTTGGAGATGTTAAGTTATTTCCCTTCTTTATGAGTGTATAACAAGTTCGGATCTTAAAATTGATGTTGATACTCAGAAATGTATACCACAGCATTTAGATAATTTAAAAGTGGGCTTGAAGAACTGTGTTTCTGATTTAAACAAATTTATTTAATGGCTAAAATATACATTTTTCATATTAGCAAAACGTCCATGTCAGAAAGTTTATAATATGCTGGCGGAAGAAGACTTGGAAGTACTTTTAAGCAGAACCTTGAAAAATACGTTTAGCATTACGAAAATTGTAAAACGGGTACACGGATGTCTTAAGATTTGGAAATGCTGACTAAGAGAAATAGATTTAACGTGCCGTTGGAAAAATTGAAAAAGGGGCAATAAACAGTTGAAAAAGCTCTTGTTGTCAATCGAAACTATGAAAATTTTTTATCTGAACACATGAATTACATGAATGCTATAAAAACCCTTCTAGTGCACAATGCGTGGTTATTATGTTATCTTAGCTACAAGAATAAATTCCTCGAACTGTGGACGAACCTACTTTACCACAACAAAACGCACTATTGCTTTAGGTAGAAAATCCTATCCCACGATTTGTCAGAAAATACGAGTGTATTGAAACAGTTACATGTTTGAAATTTAATCAAAAGCGCATACGTTATCTCGATATCGAATGAATGAGAAGCAGAAAATCCCCCCATACGAGGTTTCCGTTTAATATACATTTCACGTAGAAAATTACCTTTGCTTTTTACTATATTTAAGGCTGAGTGCAGTTTCACAAACACTTTCTTCAAAATTTGCAAATTCACTACTACTCTTCCTACTTCAGTAACGATTATTTTAAATGCTCCTAAATAGTCAGTAGTCTAATGGGCAGCTTTTGAATATTGTGTATCATTAAGAATATAAAACTTGTCATCGAGATTTAGTTTACAGATATTCCTCAACAATATAAGTTTCTTTGCAAAAACCATGTTAGGAGGCCATTTTCTTTTCAAAAAGACATAATTATTGCTATAAAAATAATAGTATGGTTACACACGTCAATAAGACACCTAAAGAAGATTAATGTAAAAACTTGAAGACACATTTAATAGTACTATTCTTCAATAAAGTGTTATCTAATGTACTGCAGTATATTTAAAATTGAGCGCTAATGAAAACATTAAATTTTCTGTAACGATAGTTCAGTAAAATTCTATACAAAAGTATCAAACAATATCGTCTTTAAATATTTCAAGAATAGAATGCAGCGACATAAAACATTTGCTGTTGTATTAAAAGCTTTAACATCCACAATATCTTTTATCTTATTTTATTTTCATTGCCATTTATTCCTTATTCTCTCCGTTTCGGTTTTATCTAAAATTATTCTTATAAGAAAATTTCAAAGAGGAATGCATCAGGCTTATCTTAAAGACACAAAAGAAAGTCACTATTGATATTTTACTATCAAATAAATGAATATTACTTTTAGTGAGAGATTTACGTGTCGTATGCGATTGTTGATTAGTTTTTCTTTGTTCGTGCAACGTTGGTTCTAATTATCTACATCGTTCTAGAAATGACCGTTACTTGAAAAAATAAAGTTAAATGTTTAAGATTCCGAATGCTTACGGCTCAATTCTTGAGAATTTCATTATGGTATAAAGTATTCGATCTAAAATAGAAAATGCAACCATTAGACTATGAATAAAATTCTCTTTTATTGACTTAACTTATCTGCTTCTTTTATGAAAGTATACTAATTATCATGACTACTTTTGTTCTTGTTCAGTAAAAGTATTTAAAATTTAAAGTACTAAATTTAATGCCTAATAGATGACGGTTAATAATGTGCACTTACAGAAATATTACTCAATATCATTACACAATGCTCGTTTCAGATATTCCCTTTAAGAACTCATTTGTTGATGAGTAAGTTATAACAAAAGAATTTAAGGTTGCTCTTACAGCACGGAATTTTGATAGTTGGACGCTTCTGCGCATGGCAGAAAAGAACGAATCCATTCAAGTTTTAGGGTTTGTTTTGCAGGTGCGTTTATTTAGTACGCGAATCAGAATATTTGCTTCTCTATTTGTTGAAAGTGAATTTATAAACTGGCATATAGCATCAGTTAGGAAGAAATCAAGTATGCTAAAAGAACTAGAACGAGAAGATAGAGGCACATTCTTTATACCAACAGTTCCTCCCTTGAACACGAATCGCTTCCTGGCACTCTGCCAGCCGGCTTGGTTTGGCTGATGGTAGAAATGTAACATGATGTCGACTATAAAAACTATAAAAAAAGTCGTCCAAATATATAAACTTCTCTTCTTTTTTTTATTGTATTGCCTTCTTTCAGATTTCCAAACAAAATTTAAAAACAATTGTTCTTGGGAGAGAAAAAAAATCATTTGGAGAGAAAAAAGGCTTTGAAAGCGATTTTGAGATTTAAAGTGGTTACGTGAGATAATCACTGAGTAACATCATCCATATGCTATCATTAAATTTATACATCTCGTGTTTAATTGTCATTAATTATATTATCCCATTAGGGAATTGTTGTTTTTAGAAGTTGAGAATTCATTAATATGCACCGTTAAATGACTTGGGGAATTTACACTTTTTGTTTCTTGAATTTTTCATTAATTTATGCTGCGGCAAGAAGACAATTGCTATGAGCGGAATTATTTTTCCTTTAGCGTGGAAAATTAATTAAGAAAGCGTTAATTAATTGAAGAATTTTAATATCCCTTCCTAAATGGTTCTTTATAAGAGAATCCTTTTCCCAGGGAATTCATTAATTATAATTTTATTCTGAGAATAAGAACAAAAAAACTCAAAACTATTTTTAGAATCTTTACACATTTGGGAATACACTTATAACTTACCACGTAAGTTAGAAAATTCACTACACAAGTGAGTAAGCAACAATGCTGAATTTCTTGCCGCTGTTGCCATTTTATTCCATTCATAGGAGTAATAAATGTCTTTAAATATTTACCTTTCTTATAAATATTTTGGTTTATAGATGTAATAATTTATTTCAGTTATTCTTCTTGATGTTTCAGCTCGCAGAAAGTGAAAATAATTTATAAACCTTTAAAACTAGAATGAGTACACAGGTTCCAAAACGTTTTTACCCCATGGAACCCTTGTCATTCCTTGCTGGTTTTTGTGGACCCCTTCCAAGGGGATCATTCTCGAAGCAGTCAACTAGTGTAACATTTATATTTGAAAATTCCGAAACAGAGTAAAACTGGGAGTAAATTTTCCTCAAGAATTTCTAAAACAGTAGGGAAATAGGGAAAACTGTTTGGAAATGTCACGTGAAAATTACATAATGTAATTTAGAACAAAATGTTAAGACATTTCTTCTACCATGTCATTTTATTATTTACAAGCACAAAAAGAATGGGTACCTACTTGCACGATTTATGAAGTTTATTTTACGAATATATCATGTACTTAATCTATAAAAGAGTAAGTGACATTGGTATAATTTGGTTTAATTGGATAATTGATCTAAAATTAAGTGATAACAGTTAAAAAAGATCCAGTCTCATAGACCCTCATTTTCTTTCCATGCACACCAATTTTTTTCTTTCTTTGATGTTAACCTGTTAAGGGTCGTAATAGGCCCCTCGGGGTCTATATGGACCTCTTTGGGAACCTCTGTAGTAGAACAAGATTTTTTTTTTCTGTTTAAGTTCTATTTTTCTGCACTGGATATTCACCTGAATACTTATTATAACACGAGTCCTCAAAATAGTAGGTAGCTAAAGTGAGTTGGAAAAACCAATTTGTAAATTTCTGTCTTTTCATAGAAGTTATGTTTGAAAATTTAGCTTGGAGGAGACGATAATGTTGTCAACATAGAAATACGACTCTTCAATTTAAATATTAACTTCTATTTGAATACAAATGTCATTAGCGTTTATCTACATATAAATAAGCAAAGACAAAAGAGATAAGTACCATTTTGTCCTCTGTTTATTCAATATTTTCTGTGAAAAGCATCCGAACAAAATTAGGTTTTTGAAATTAGGTTATTGGAATATCAGAATCTAATATTTTACAGTTCATCACATTCATCAACTTTAAAATTATTTCCCTAGCAGAAAAGATAAGTTCTTATTACAATTTACATTTTTTGAAGAAATTTAGAGACATAAGCTCGTGAAAATACATTTTTAATGTATAAACTTATTACAAACAAGAGCCAAGCAATATAGGCAAGTAATTTTGTTTCCATGGTTACTTACTACTTTCGCTAAAACTCATCTCTTACAATGTTTTCTTAATTCTAGTTTTGTTAATGAGTTAATTATAATTCCTCTTAAAGTATTGCATTTAATGTTGTGTACGATGGTTTTCTTTAACAGAAGCGTTGCTTATGCAAATGACATTTCAGACATCTAGACAAGAGTTATCATAATTATTCTACATTTTTATGACTTACATTTTATTGATGTATTTTAATTGAAGTAGCTTAAGATAGTTCATTATTTTGTATAAAGTTGTTTTCTTGATAGTTTTGAATCTTATTTGATGCTTTTCCATAAATTACAGAATTTTTAATTTTCAAGCGTTCATTTATTTTATTTTAATGAGTATTTAATAATACATTTGTCCATATAAATACATATTTAGTTATTCATTAAAACTTCTAAAATAAGTTTGGTTCGAAGCACAAGACTGAACATTAAATCTAAAAGATAATCAAAATTGAGCAATATTTTAATTTAATTTTACAATTTTTACTTACATTGCTTATTTCTTTAAAAAATCAGAAATTAAAATCTCTACATGAATGAAAGTTAAACTAAATAAATGCCATAAACAGTAGTTATAATTAAAACGTCAATCACCAATATTTTTTACGTTCTTTCGAATTTTAAATATTCATTTACCCAGTATATTCTTAAAACGCATGTATTTTTCATTGAAATGCTCATTAATGTGGAATCTTTTGTGGAAAAGCATTTTTAAGAAAATTATTTTTTTCAGAAATCAAAATTAAGCTCAAACACTTGTTTCAGTAACTTTTATTATGTTTGGCATGTTATAAAGCTAGCTTAATATTGTTGTTTCATTAAAACAAAATATCACTTTTTTTGGTAATTTAGTTTAATATTTCCAAGTCTCAGAAACAATCTATGCAAATAAAAAAATATACAGTGCATACCTTTATATTTAGGGTATTAGTTTTAAACTTAAGATTATTGGATGAAATATAAAAATATTGAAAGTAACTTCAAACAACCAATGTACCAGATTTATGTCGCATGATCTTTAGTGTGGTTTTTCGATAAACACTTCAATCGACATTTGCACCAATTAGGGTGCATAAACACATAGAGCAACACAGACAAGAAACAGCGACAAAACTTTTCACATAGTTTCATTGGTTCTACATAATTTGTTAACCACGTCTTCGTAGTGACTGTTGGAGTTTTTTATTGCTTCATTAGAGTGGCATTCCCTCAGATGATCGTGATTTGTTGATTTCGAAATGGAACCGCTCCATCCTCGATGTTAGTTTGATAACCGTAGCAGTAGTCTATTCCACAGGGGCAAAACCCGTTCCCCGCATTTGTCGTTAATGCGCCCTTTAGGGTGCATTCGTATCAAAAGCGCCTTATTGCCTCCGTCGTCACAGACAATTGTTAAGGTTATCATTAGTGTGCACTTTGTTGTCAAATGAAGGTTTTCATTTCCAGCAAACTACATATGCCGTATACTCATTAGGGATGTAACGAATATTCGGCCTATTCGGCCTTTTGACCGAATATTCGGCCTGCCCGAAAAGTCATTTCTTGACCTAGCCGAATATTGATAAACTATTCGGTCGAATAGTTCTGCTACAGTAGAAATGTAAGACAATTAGGAAATTAGTAGATTTTAAACACTTAAAAGTGCGTTATAGTTATTGCAAAAGAATACATTAGTATATAGTTTTAATAAATAAAAATAATTTAGAAAAAAAAAACATTTTTTTAAACATTGTTTTTAGGTTTGACTGAACAAAAATAAAAACAGATTTTAAAGCTACAATGTTGTATTTTATACTCGCCATTCGCTCCTAAAAGCTGGCAATAGTTAATTAAGATGGAGAATATGATACTTTTATTTTGTTATTATTAACAAAGTGGAAGTCGGACTTTGTCTGGGTATACTGCTTTAATGTGAACATTGGGTAAGAGAGAAATGTGAAAAGCCTATATTATATCATGAATATTAAGATAGAACAAGTTATTGGGGTTTCTGAAAATAAACATATATTCCAGTTAAATTTTAATAGATATTTAAAAAATAGGTATGCAAAAAGTTCATAAAATAAAAATATTAACTTTTATAACGTTTTAAAATATATTCATAAAACTATTTTGAGCAAGGTAAATGTTTACTAGACAACAGTATTTCTTTAATTTGAATTAAATAATCAGTAAAATAGTGCTAATGCTTACATTAAAACCTGTCGTTTCTATTCCACTTGTGGATGAAATTCTCAATTTTATTGTATTCAAAGCAATACAGAAACTACATTAATTTTAGATAGTTTTAGATTCTTAAGAAACAAGAATTGAATCGTATACATCATAAATTAATGTGTAGAATTGGTGTTTAGCTTAGTGAATACTTTTAAATTTGGCAAATACGTTTTATTACAACGATTTTCTAGAAATTTTAATATTCGGCGGCCGAATATTCGGTATTCGGCCTAAGACATTCGACCGAAGCCCAATATTCGGCCTAGAAGAAATGGCCGAATATTCGGCTTCGGCCTGGAAGCGATGGCCGAATATTCGGTATTCGGCTATTCGGCCAAATCACTATTCGTTACATCCCTAATACTCATACAATACGTAGTGTCAAGAAACGTCAACTTTTTGTACCGTTCACTCTTCCTCTATAAAATGGAGTTATCAATATTATCTGTCACGGAACAAGGACAATGCTAATTCTTTGTCAAGCGATAATCCTAACCCTCAAAATGTTAGTAATTACCATAATAAGTTTCTAGTATTATTTCTTGGAACATTTATTATTTAAAACTCTTACGCAATTACCATTTTCCCTGCATTCAAACTATGTAACTCATTTTTTTATTTCGTTCTTTTTAACCCTGTATCTACTGACGGTACTTATAAGTACCATTCTCTATAAATTCCATCCAGCAACCATTTTTACCAATATTCTGATGGTACTTTACCAGGACCGTCTTTAAATTCCCCCTTTTCAGGATACAGATCAGCAAGAGTTCTTATAAAGAGCATTTTAGCTGGAAAAGGAACATATATCGTTTTGAAACCGATGCTGTGTTTTGAACTTTCATTTTGTTCAGATTGCTCCCTTTCTTAGAGTTTCACTCCAGAAAAGTAGTAAAATTCAAGAATCAAGTCACTGATTTTTTAAATGTGTTAATTAACTACTTAGTAAACTATTTGACTAAATATTTTGATTAAAAAGTGTATGCAATTAATTTCCCAAGGTAAGTACTCTGTGGCACTTATTAGTTGTAGAGAAATAAATACAGACTGAGCATTTTGTTTATGTAAATCCCTTAATTTTCAGTGTAAATACCTAGACAAACTATTTCTGTAAAAAAAAATTACTGTAGATCATAATGTAGTAGATAAAGGGTTAACCTACTTTCCCGTAAAAGAAAAAAACAGCATGAAAGAAGGCTTAATGGTAAAAGTACCGTTTTGAATAAGGACAAGTCAAAATTAAGTCAAGCAATTAAATAAAAATTGCAAAATTAAAAAATGTAAAGTGGAGTTTTGGGTTTTTCTGTCCCCCTCAATAACGTTTAAGTGAATTATATGATTGGAAAGATTTTTTTTTTTTTTTGCCTTTGAAAGATCTCGGCATATTTATTTTTTGATTTGAACAATTGTTCGTTCAATTTTGAGCAGTTGAAAAAATCTTAATATTAGCATAGGGAAATGTGAAACAAGTTATGTACCCTTGACATGAGATCCAAGTTCCTTTGAAAAAACTTTACTGGAAGGAGCTCTCGACGTGGAATATTTTTCGATTTGATCACTTTATGCTCAATTTTAAACAGTTCAAAGAATAAATAATAATAACATTACCTCCCACGGGAAAATTTCAATGCTATATAAATAATGATCTAACTGACGAAAATGCTTGGAGAGAACTTTATAGAAAAGATTTTATGGCGTGAAGTAGGTACAGGTATCAAGTTCATCCAGAACTAAAAGAGCCTGTTCTTCTTTTCTTCCATGAGTTTTATTTTAATCTTTTTTTAAGTATATTTTTGAATAAATAAATGAATGAATGAATCAGTGAAAAAATGAATATATGAGTGAATGAATGAATAAATAAATGAGTGAATACATGAATGAGTGATTGTATATAGTATACTGGATATATGATATACTAAAAGGTATATTTAAAGCCATAAGAATTAAGCTAAATTTGAAAGAGAGAGAGAGAGAGAGAGATAGCTAGATTAAAAATTTGATATTCATGTATAAGGTAAAGTAGGTTCGTATAGTTCCGAGCAGAAGTTCTTTTTTTAATTTTAATGTTTCCATAATTTTTCCGTATTATTACTGGACACAGCGTCTTTTAAAAAATGGTTAGATGTAGAAAAATTGATGACGGTTTGTTTTTTAATATCATTAGCTGCAAAATAATAGAAACATATTGACATCTCTTCCCTTTGCATTAGCATATAGCATTATCTTCCTGCAAGAAGGATAGGTTTTTAGTTTGGAGAATTGCTCTCTTTAGCCTACTTTCCCGTAAAAATAAAAATAATAATAATAAAGCATGAAAGAAGGCTTAATGTATCGTGAAAGCATCGTTAGAAATCAAGAAAAGTCAAAAATAAGTTAAGTAATTAAATAAAGATTGAAAAATAAAAAAATTGAAAGTAGGGTATTGAGATGGGGAAAAAGTGTGTCTGTCGGTCTGTCCCTCCCTAATAACTTTTGAACGAATCATCCGATTCGAAAATTTCTTTTTGCCTTAGAAAGATCTCGGCGAGGACATCTCATTTCCATATTTTACTTTTTGATTTGAACAATTTTTTGTTCAATTTTGAACAGTTCAAAAAAATTTAACATTAGCACCTATAGGCGAAAATGAAGCAAATGATGTAAACTCTGGGTATAAGATCCAAGTTCCAATGAACAAGCTCACTGGAAGAAGTTCTTGGCGTGAAATATTGATTTGAACAGTTAAAAAAAAATTAACATTGCGCCTACGGGTAAATTTCAATCCTATATAAATCCTGATCTAACGGACCGATTTGCTTGGAACAAACTTTATCGGAAAGCTCTTATGACGTAGAATATGTACAGATAGAAAGTTCATCCAGAACTAACGAGCCTATTTTTCTATGAAATTTTTTGATCGAGATTTTCAAGAATATTTTTGAATTAATGAATGACTAAATCAATAAGCAAAAGAATGAATTAATAACTGAGTGAATAAATACATGAATGACTGAATAAGTGAATGGTTGAATGAACGTGTATTAACCGTTGAAAAAGGTATATCTGAAGCAATTAAGAACTTAAGCTAAACGAGAAAGAGAGAGAGAGAGATAGCTAGGTTATAAATTTGAAGTTGGTGTACTCGGGAAAGTAGGCTCGTATAGTTCTAGACGGAACTTCTTGTTTGATACTTCATTTCGAAAACATCAGCTTTGATGTTAAATTTGTATCAAAAAAAAATAAATAAAATAAAATAAAAGTAGTTCTAGTTATTCTTGTCAGAGAATGCTATTTCTATTTTTATAAATATTCTAGAGAGCAGGGATTCTTCAGAACAACTACCAAGGGCAATCGACGAATGTTTTACACTGTGAGATCTTGTTATTTAATATTCAAGCATCACAGTGTGAAAACATTTGAAATTAAAAACAATAATCATAAAAATAACACAAGGACTACTAACAGTTTTTTTAAAGAAAATCAATGCAGATTAAAAAGTATAATTAGCAAGGCATGGAATGTCCCAAAGAAAAAAAGTGCAAAAAAATCATTATGCCAGTTTTGCTTAGCTTAAAATCGAGGAAATCTTTTATTAATAATCTGTGCAGCGAATGTTTTTGCTGATATGACTAATTAAGGTAGCCATTAGGTGTTACAAAACTATTTTGAGAGAGGAAAAAAGGTGCTGCTTCTGTGTCAGAAATGGCAATTAAGAAGTAATTATTGGTTTTCGATTTTTTGTGTTCATTAATATTTTTTGTCTGCAGACTTTTTGGTATTTTGACTCTTCTTCGCGTTAAATCATCACACCTAAAAAAGAACTGTTTTGCTTGGTTTTTAAGGTATTTTGGCAGCTGGTACCTCTTTGAGAAGAGACTATCCAATAGTGCCACGTAAATGCGTGGTTAATTGTGCTCGCAAACAATTATTCGCAGCTAGTACGATTAATATTGGGAAATTGCACGTGATTACCTTCTGTTTAATATATCCCTGTAACGATTTCGGCTTGATAAATCACTGCTATCTACTTTGCTTTCAAAATACCAGCGTTGCTGCATAATGTTTAGAGTTTAATATAACTTTTTCATAACTATCTTAATTACTTTATTTTTTAAATTAATGACATGGCTTTCATTAATAAATGCTAAACTAAAGAATATACATAAATGTTTCGCTACAATAAAATATGTACTAGAATATCATAGAAAGTACGTAGAAAATGGTACGTAGAAAATAGTTGTATGTAACATGAAGTGTTACAATTTATAAAGTAAAGGAACAACTGCTTTAACTATGACGTAAGAAGTTCTTTAAAAACCTAAATGCTGCCGTTTTCGCGGAGTCTTTTTGGTTGAAGCCCCGTTGTTAAATGTAGGCTTGAGGAAGTCTTGTGCGGGAAAACGTCTGCAACCCGACTTGAATAAAGATAGTGTTTAGATTTTAAATGGAAAAGTTTAAATTATATAATGTTGTAGAATTAGTGTGCTGTCCTTTGATGTACATTTTTTAAGTGCAAGGAAGAAAAAGGACTTCGTAAATATTTGAAGAAGACATTAATAACATATGATTCAAATACCAACTTCTTAAAGTGTGGACTGCTGATTGTATATTTTAACGGCAAGAAGTAGGTCAACAGGTATTGAGATGTGAAGGTTGGCTTCGTTTTTAAATTGCCTCACCTGATTTTAATCTGAATATTGAAGAAGAAACTTATCATGGAGTTTACCAAATTTTTCAGATGTTTTTAACTAATAAATGTTTTTTTTTTTTTTTTTTTGAGAAGATTTGATTCTCTGAACTCAGGCGAAACTGGTAAGCGTCTGTACTTATGCCTTGATAACTTTTAAAAAAGCACATTACCCCCCCCCCCCCAGTATATAATAAAGATATTTTCCTTTACTCTAACAAATTTGCGATTCGTTATGTGGAAAATAGTTTTATCGATTACTGGTGATAAAGCTCTACACGGCTCAAATTATTACAAAATTGGACAAAACGCTTGAAACACTTAGGAAATATGTTTAATAGTTACTTATATAAAAAAAAAACAAAATCATTTTATAAATCGAGCATTGAAAACTTTAATTTATTCACATTTTCCAAATAACAAAGGTACAGATTACAACACTAAGTTATTTCCTTGAGTGCTAACACTATGTTAATCGTATTGTAATCATTTCTTTTTAAATTATCAACCTGATACTTCGTGATATTGAGCTAATTGGGCATAAAATTAGTAATCCAGTAAAAGCGATTAACGGTAAAAGGTGGCAACATTAAATTTTGAGGTCATTATCGAAATTTATGACCTTAAAAGCCTCTTAAAAGTTTCTTAATAGAAACTTTAAAAACAAGTTCTGCGTAGAAGATAAATCTGTCACAAACAAGGGTAGCCTGTAATGAGCAAAAATTTTAACATAATTACAGACTAGTAAATGTAGAATCTATGTGCTAATTAAATTTTCAATTTATAGAATAAATTTAGTTGACGAAAACGTAGATTATGGTATTGTCTGTTCTTTTGCTTATTTGTTTTGAAGTTTTTAATATAGGTATTTTGTTTCGAGCTGTTGTTACGTTAGGACAATATACAAGGTCTCCTAAAACAAATCGAACAACAGGGTAATAAGTTTTAATTAAAATAGCTAGTTAACTTTTAGTTAATAAAAATTAACTCTCACCTTTTCAATAAACCAACAAATATTGGTTGGTCGAATCAGGTACACTGTAGAAAATTCTAGTTCAATCTTTCACCCAAAACATGTTGAAAATGGTGAAATTCAGCTGCAACCAACGTTTTGGATAACAGTTAATTCTCACCTTTTCAATAAACCAACAAATATAGATTGGTCGAATCAGGTACACTGTAAAAAAATTCTAGTTCAACCTTTCACCAAAAACGTGGTGATGAAATTTAGCTGCAACCACTATTTTGGATAAAAGTTGAACCATTATAATGGTGAAATTTCACCAAAAATGGGAAACAAGGAACCATTAGTATAATGGTTCAACTTTTATCCAAAATGTTTGTTGCAGTTAAATTTCACCATTTTCACCATGGTTTTGGTAAAAGGTTGAACTAGAACTTTTCACAGTGCAGTGACGATAACCTATTTATTATAACTACAAACTAAAATATGTTAATAAAAAATGCAACATTATAATTATTTAAATATATAAACAACGGAAGTGTAAAAATTGCTATCATCAACTGCACTCCATCTCAGCATCCAAGTAGAATATGATGGGGCTACAGATATCTGAAATTGGTAGACTAGTAGCTCTCGCTGTAAATAGGTACCGTTTTTCCTTATCTTCTTAGTAACAGCTCTTTTTTATAGGTGAAAGATTATTAGATTTTCCAACCACCTCAACATCTCGGGCAAAAATCATTTTCATACAAATATATGTTT
Organism: Octonoba sinensis; assembly: GCA_038502835.1. Classification (NCBI taxonomy): domain Eukaryota; kingdom Metazoa; phylum Arthropoda; class Arachnida; order Araneae; family Uloboridae; genus Octonoba; species Octonoba sinensis. The sequence goes on along the minus strand of CM076605.1, from coordinate 8,073,358 downwards.
TGATATCAAAATATCAAGAACTGAATATTGCATGTTTTTCATTAATCTTAATGACCTTGTTAAAACCACATCAAATCCTTCTTTTAATAGGGATTTCTCACTTCAGAAGAACTGGAGTACAAGTCCGCTTTGCGCAGCCATATTCCAAGCCTCAAACATTTGCACAGTCCACAAATTCTCCTTGGTGAACTCACAAAAAAGGCATTTTTTTTCATTCAGATATTGAAAAATTTTAAGAACCTGTGTAATGTTTTTACATTACACGAAACTAGAAATTGAAAAAAAATGTTGTTTTGTCTTATTACACCTTCGTACTTATACATATTATTCAAAAAGTAAAGCGTCTGTAAACATATCGATGAAAAAGTATTTTTAAAAAAACATTCATCAAGTTAAACTAACTTTTAAATGAACAGATACATTAAAAATTTACTACCTAAAGTATTTATGAAAACCTTAACATTTCATTACAGGGCATTGATCTATGATGATTCTTAGAATGCGAGTTAAAAATGAACAGATAAAAACCATTAAGTAAAAACGTGAAAGATATATCTTCCGCTAGGGATTTTCTTTAATGTTACTTTAAAATGCTTTCTTTTCAGAGATCAGTTGCTACTGTAAGATTTTATTTAATGACCCAGAAACCAAAAACTCATGGCCATAAATTTCTTTAATTTGCTTTCACAGATCTTCTATTTTTTTACCATTGCCATAAAAATAATAAATGCATTTTTTTCAAGTAAAGTGTTACATTATGCATAAATGTTTATTTAAAAACATTTTGTGCGAATAATGTCACGAACTTAGTGAATTACATGGCATAAGGTGCATAACTTTATCCTGAAATATTGCATAAAAATCGATATATTAAAAAAACATCAATGTGCTGCAAATTATAATATTATACAATTAAATGCTTAGAAAACTTAACAGTACATTTAGATGTTTTGTTTTGGAAGGTTTTAAAAACGAAGTAGTGCAACAGGATAGTTTTGACCTATTCATTAGTCTTATTTAAGATAGGTACACATGGTCAAACCCAGTACTGAGGTATTTAAGGCTTCGGCTAAAAGGTGCAAGGGTGTCCGATGAGGAAATGACGTTTCAGCGAAGGAGCGCTCGTCGTTCATTCCATCAAGCACTCTCTAGACACTTGACAGCCAGTTTCGGCTGTTGGGAGTGGAGGATATTGCCTGCCTGCTTTACCGCTCCTGTGCCGCAGCCAATCTTCAAAGACGACCTAGCATCAGTAGGGATCGGTGGGGATTCAGCGTCACCCAGTCCGCACCACGATGAGGCTTCCACTAGAGCGGCCCCGATAAAGATAGACACAAGACTCTAAAATTCATCAGTGTCCGACTCAGAAAATCAAATATCGATTTTTACTTAATTTATAAAAATCGCATTCGCAAATAGTGGAGTAGAGCTTTACTAGGTCTACTCACCTAGAGGTAGGGTCACCTAGGTCACCTAGAGTGCTTCGCAGTAGTCGACAGAATGGCGTAGTGGTAACGCTCATGTCTCGTACGCCCAAGATCCCAGGTTCGAACCTGGCCCAAGTATGTGGATTTTCCAGAGTTGATCCATCTAGGGGAAACTGAGCTTCCAAATTCGCAGTGGCAATAGCATCCACTTACAGTTGTGCTACTTGAAAAAATGGGGACCGGTTACCGGGGTATGCACTAGGTCTGCCAAGGTTAATGACCATACGCAGCCTCATTAGAAAGATAAAAAATGCTCCGCAATAAATTTCGCTTTGCTCTTAACTTATTTCCTTTGATCTCACCATTATTTTTAGTTATTTCACTAGCTGATGTACCCGGCGTTGCGCGGGTTTTAACACACCATCGGACATACACAAAACATTGAACTTCATAATAAGTAGAGAGGACTGGCAAAAATACCCTGTGGAAATAACTCAATTCCGCCAAAATGTAAGAACAATATCGAATTTCGAAAAACTGGGCCAGAGGTGCACATTCTCAGCTTGCAAAGAATATGCTTTCCGAATCGGATAGCTTTAGGCTCAAAGGTGTGCTCCGCAGACCGCCAACAGACACACACACACGAACAATGTATTTAGAGATAAAAAAGAGATAGGGATGATAGAGATAGAAATTGTTTGCCTATATTTTGTACAAGGTGAGGCAATTTTTAGGTTGTCCTACAAAAGTGAATTTTTGTCATTAATTTGGCTATATCCGTAAACCGGTTGACTATGTTTGTGTGCTTGGTGGTTTGAAGGCGATACAAATCCATTAACTGATATATACCATTTAACTGATTAGGTTTGATAGAAATTCAACGCTAAATCACGGAATGGGTTTATCACGGAATGTTCAATTAAATTCTAATGGAAATTTTTAGAATTGTTTTGAAATTATAAGAAGTTTTTAATCCGCCTTTTGAAATCGATAAAAAACTACAATACGTAAATTGAAATATGTTCTAAAATAGTGCAAAGGTTAGAACTCTGCAATACCAATGAAAAATATGTGCTCGCGATTGTGGATCTAAGACTAAACCAGATTAAACACATGAATAGAAAAACGGAAAAGAAAACAGATTAAGAAAAAAGAAAAATGGCGCCCGATCATATAATTTTAAAGAAAAGATCGTTATGTAAACTTGGCTGTTTTTCCTGTTGCACAATTATTATGATGCAGTTTTTTCAGTAAAAAGTAGTTAGGGAAAAAATTCAGTTTTTGAAAGTAGCTTTCCAAACTATTTAAGAAGCTTTGTTTTCTATCGTACTGTCTTGCTTTTAGTTGAAATAACGAAAGAAAATATAATGTATGCATGAGATACATAAATTTCAGCCTAAGAACTTCTTAGAAATAATGTCTTGCCTGCTGTTTTAATTCAAATAGGTGGCACAATTTGAGTATTTCCATTTTTAAATTTATTTCGCCTTTGACAATTTAATAAGTTGGTGGTACTAAACATAGATTAAATTTCAGAACTTCTTTTTTTTTTACTGCAATTTTTAGATCGGTTTTCGAAGAATGTTATTTTTATGATAATATTTGAGCAGCCATTTTCGTCATTCGTCGAGGGACTAAACAGTAACTCTACAAATTACGTTTCTCTTATTTTTCTGTTTGTTTTTGTTTTGTTCCTTTTTCCTTACTTTAATTACCTAAACGGTAAATCCCTACAATGTCTTCGTTCGGTATTTCACTAAATAAATTACATGTAGTAGGTATCAGTGAAAATCAACTTTTTCTCGAAAAAAAAAGATGAAGCATCGTAAGCCTCTTTTGAATACGCGTTTGAATTAGAACTAAGAGGATTAAACACCCCCAGCTTAATTTTCTTTCCTTTGACTAAAAAAAGTTTGATGCAGTGATTTAAGTAATTTAAAAATATTCTGATTTAACATTTCTTCCCTCGTAAACCGTATATTTTGAAAATACATTTAATTATATACAGATTGTTTTTCAGGGTTAACTTGAATGTAATGTTATGTTTTTAAGCCAATTTCGGAAATTGTTCTTACCTTTCTTGTGCAAGAACCAGGCTGTGATTTTATTTCTATCAAACTCTATTCGTTAAAATATTACCAGGAGAAGATTTTTTTAAAACAAATGCTGAACACGATATTATTTGTGCTATCCACGTAATTAATCGTCTATTAACTGTTAAACTTGAAATATGAAGATTGAGGAATTTGATTTTACAAATGGGGTAAATAGGCTTACCAGATCTTAAGAGGTAACCATAACCAATTTTTGAGAAGAGGAGTTATTTAGCCCGAACTAGTAATGTTTACACCATTCATCTTTTGAAGAACAACGTATTAAGAAACATAGTTTAAATAAAAATGGGAAAGAATGTCCTACAACGACAATTTTCGTTTTTCAATATACAAGACCACAATTATTGAAAACTGTACAAGATATTGAGATAAAATTTTGTGTTATTTTGATACTATATTAAAGCTAGAAAAGACGGTAAAGGCGTGAAGGAGTGAGTATGCACCAGGTCCCTCATAAAACAGGTGCTACCGTTGCCATGGCAACCCAGTCTGCAGGTCAATGGGGCCTTTGCGTATGCATTATTAGGAGAAAAGAGAAATGGTGGAACGCATTTTTAATCAACATCAGCAAAGTAGCTATTTTTAGTTATCATACATTTCTACAAATACAACAGCATTAATGAGTGGTATATGAGCCACTACGTACGACTGCAGGTATCTGGCGAATCTGACACATAGATTCCTTCTTCCACAATGACAATCTACGAAGATTTAAGTGACTTTGAGCGTGTTGTCGGCACATTTGAGAAGGGACGTGGAACCTACTTAGTAGCGATGCCATCTGGAATTTTGAGGGTGACCATTTCACTCTAGTGTACTGCGACTATTAAGTATCCGGTAAAATATGAGATCTCCGACATAAGTTCTGTAAGAAAATTTACCTTAAAGGAACGACGAGAATTGAAGAGAATTGAACAAAATTGACGAGAGAGAGAGAGAGAATCCTTGAACGATATAGATGTGCAACCTCAAATTCCTGAGTATCCCAAAGATGGGGTATTGAAACGAGTCCGTGTGTGGCCTCTTTCTTACGCAACGTCATTGATATGAGATTTCGGAGCCTAATGCGGTCTGTTCCTAGACGACACCTCTATTAGATTCTTCATGATAGTAAACATGTGACCTGTTCTGCCTACTGTCTCTACATGAGACCCTGGTACGTCTTTAGATTACTCAAACACGGTCTAGGTACGCAATCTACACTTGTCCGTGCTTATTTCGATATACTTTGAAAACTCCAACAGTTAAATGAGAAGCTCCACACACTGAAAGTGACTACCTTGTGCCACTAGGAACCCGTCTCGTTGGTCACCTAAATCCTCAGACAGGAACATTAAAGCGTGGATGCCTAGTAACGAGCAGTTCAAAGAAGAAATAAACCACTTTGCACTCCAATTTATTTGTAGAATTCCTATAAAACATAAATAAAACTTTCATAAATACCATGAAAAGAGGTAAAACGTTTTTTTGCCCTTACTTATGCGGTGAGATAATTTTTTTTCTAAAGCTAAATACATGATCTTAACAATGAACTCACTATATCGTGTTTTGCTTTTCATGTTGGTTGCATTTTTTTCGGACATTCAAACAACTGAGAAACTTAATAAATAAGAAACTGTGAATGTAACGGAAGCAACTCGTGAAAGCATAGACTCTTGAGAGCAAAATTTCTTAAATATTATAATAATGTATAGTAGAAACCTTTCATTTATTGACTCAGTTACTTATGCATTGAGTTTATGACTTTTCTAAACTTAAATACATGATCTTAACAATTAACTCACTACATCGTTTCTTGCTTTTCATGTTGGTTGCATTTTTTCCTGACATTAAAAAACTGAAAAACTTAATAAATAAGAAAATGCGAATGTAACAGAAGCGACTCGTCAAAGCAAAGATTTCTCAGCAGCAGCTTCATTTTATTTTGAAAATTTGCTTCAAATAGTGATTAATATTTCAATTATTTCTAATACAAACATCTAAATGTCATGTTTTTTCATTACTACCCCCTTTTAAAGCCTGTTTTTTAAACTGTTATTAGTACTATTTTATTTTTTATTTTTTCAAATATTTACATGTCATTCAAAAACTCAGAATGCAACTCATCTTCTGTAGATACGTTTACAATATCATACTAAGCATTTCCATTAACTATTTAATCCGGGTACTAGATTAATGACTTAATTTTTTTTTTGCTGTTAACCATTTGCATCAGCATTAAATAGCGATGGGCTCTACTTTATTTTATAAAGTAAGTTTTAGTCAAAAGAAAGCTCTTCAGTTTTTGCAGTAAATAATTAATTTTTATCTGATTAAACTACAGCTCGAAAACAAATGTTTCACAAAAACAAAAGTCTCTTACGACTAAAGAAGAGTGGCATTTACAAATACTGATAAAGTTAATGTTTAATTAATGAGACTTAGCTCGAGACTTATTCTCTACAGGAAATTTATATTTATTTCCGCATTATTTTTTAATTAGAATTAAATAGAAGAGGCCTTTCATGATATTGCACGATGGGTAAATTAGTATTCATTGTGATAATCTTCGAAATATATTCAAAATAAGAAACATTTAATGTAAAAACAAATAAATTAATTAAATAGATCACTTATAAGGCAAACATTACATTTTTATTTAAATAAAATTACTAATAATCCTATACATAACACAAATCGTCGTAGAACTGCAGCAAAAATTATAATTATTGTACGCTAATAGAAGTGTTTTAATAGTAAACCCGAATAGGGAACATTTTCCCAACGTACATATATAACAAACACCAACCCAAACAAACTCAAATAGAATTTACTGTTGAACTAAAATATTGTATTTTCATAATCTTATATGTACAGGTTAATACGTTAAAGTCACAGTTTATGAACTAAACATAAATAAAAAATATAAAAAATAAATTCTCGCGCAATTATTCATGGGTACGTTTGAGTCCTTTTTTTTCCATGTACACATAGGGGAAAAGGAGTTACCCTCTAATATTTACTGATGTATTTGCAAGGACTATTGCAAATGTGTCCTCTAATTAGAAATTTAATATAAAAACTCACAAACATTACAAAAGTATTTATGAGATTTAAGCGCTGATTGGTTTTTATCGGTACTGTGAAAGAAAAATTCCTCAAGCAATCAGTACCTGCCCTGAAGCTTTCGTTACACTATTTGTTTTATCTAACACTCACTAGAGGGGCGTTCTAATATTCTTCGTGATTACTGATCAGCATACCTTTAAATTGAATTTTGGTATTTAAGTTTAAACTCAATCATTGAAGTAAACACATTTTTAAAGCAGAAATTAGCGGTAAACTATGAAAATAATGTCCACTACAAAAAGACGAAATTTCCGACTTGAAAAAAGTAGCAATTTCAAAGAACTCCCAGTCTAGTGACTCCAAATGGATTTAATGAAGTTTAAAATTTCCGAATAGAAGCCTCGAAGTCTGAGACGCATTGAATCTGCAAGAAAAGAAGACATACATGTCAAGCAAGATTCTGAAGAGCATGAGAAACAGCTAATTTATGCAAATGCACTTCGGCAGTTTGCTCTTGAATTGTCAATTTTTATGTTGAAAAGATTCGCTTTTTGGTGAAAGATTCTTCATAGTTTTGAAGAGATTTGCATTCGCTTTCATTGTTAACTGAAAAGAAGACTTTTTACTGTTTATTTTGTTTAGTTTAAAAGTTGAGTAACTTTGGGAATATGAATATTTATGCTTTGTGGTATTTGATTTTTTTAATGAGTGTCTGAGAGAAGTTAAGTAGAACTCTAATGAAATAAAGAAATATAAATGAGTAAAGAAAATATTACTAAACGAGCACAAGAAAAGAGTGTATATAAATGCATTTCAGTTTCTGTTGTAGTTTGTAAAAGCTAATGTATCCGGCATCCGCTGAATAATGAGTTCACGATAAAAGGTTACGAACTAAATAAGAATATTACAACAAATGAAATAATAGATGAATAATTTGATAGACTAAAATGAAGATGTTATGACGCCAAGAAAAAAGAACATGTATGCGCAAATGCTACAATGGAATTCAATTGCACACAGTTTGTGGAATGATTTTTCCTTCGTACTGTCTGGTAGATGACCCTAGTGGTTAATTTGTTCTTCGAAAGAACAAAAAGAACAGGAATTGTTTCATTTTCACAGTTACATTAAAATTTGCACTTTCCTCAGCCATAATCTTTTTCTCGAATCTTGTGTTCTCGTGCTGCTTCTTGAGGGAACGTTATATTTTTTAAATTGATTCTTTTTCTCATTATCCCCAGTAAGGGAAAGTAAACAGCATTCGATAGGAGGCGGGAAAATTTACAATGTGTTTTTGAGCAGAACACTTCTTGTATTCAGTTATTCCTACCCAACCGGTTCAGAATATTGATCACCAGATGTGAAGTAACGATGCCAACTAGATAAATATGCATGTTCTTTCTCAAGTCAGGTCTTCTCATCCCTATTTTAAGAAATGGAAGCATTTATTTTTTCTTCACTTGAATTCATGTGATTTCATCCCAAACTGTGGATAAAAGTCAAACGAAGAGAGAAAAATCGTCAAAGGAAGAGAGAACATAGAGGGTGTTTATCATCACGTCGCACACTAGAAACAATCGCAATCAAATAATCTTAATTTTATGTAAACATCATTTGCACAGATTTTTCGTTCAGTTTCTGCGTAAAATTTTTGCGAAAGATACGATAAGCGTACAAATTATTATTTTTTTTCATTCGGATGAAAATATATACGATTTAATAAAAATAATTAAACATATAGCTAAAAGGAAGCATTTATTATAGTTTAATGCAAGTTTAATTTAACAAAAACGGCTTTATTAATTCCATTTGTCATAAAATGTTTTTCCGAAAAGCATGCAACTAACCGCTATCAGAAACTCGGCAGCTTAAAATAAAATCACATGACTCGATCAAAATGCTTACCATATTCGTAATAAATGTAGTCATTGAAAATAGTTTCTAGCATCCCCGTTTACTAGACGAGAGAATTTAGTTCCCCAATACCCTTTTGTGCAAATAGTGAAAACAGTTTTCCACACACTAGCAGGGAAACGAAGTAATTGAAACTAAGAATTCTACAGTTCATTTGCATGATTCAGTTTTGAATATCATTAGTAGAAAAGTTTTTATTAAAAAGGTATGCATTTTCTGTCATATCTTCAAATAGTTTATAAGTTTTAAGATTTATCGAGCGAAAACTAGTAAACAAAAGAAATTTGATGTTGGATATTTATTTTTTTAATATTGAAAGAAAATAGTTTAAGAGTGTAATTTAATATATTTTCTTTGTAATCATTGTTTTAAATTTTTCAGCCAAAGTTAGAAAACTCTGATGCCGTTAAATTTTATTTTCTAAAACTGCTTTTCAACTTTGTAAAAGTTCTTTAATTATTTTTTTGTTATTTTTACTCTTGTTCTACCAAGTTGTACTTTTTATACTTACAATAACATTCGTTTTGTTAGGAAAAAATCGACTTATGCATTTATGCAATGGTCTTATTTTGTTAAGAAAAAAAGTCGTCTTATGCTTAAAGAAAAGGACACATTGAGCCGGATAACAAAAATGCGTTCGAAAATAAAGCACGTAAGATATAAAATTGCATATGAATTGTAGTAGTTACATAGCCATTTATGATGCTTGTGTAAATATTTGTAGTTTCTTAATTGAAATTTACTACGCTATGAACATTTATATAGGGAGGGAATAATAGGGAGGGAACACTTCAAGTAATAATTTAAAAGGAGGGAAAAAAAATGACAGACCGCCAGACAGATTTTCGCTCCAATGTTCTACCACCTAAACTACCCAGGTACACTGTAAAAATATCTTTACCCGAAAATACACGAGAGTTTCCGGAAGTCATTTATCCGGAGTTTAACGTAAAATTATAGAGAGCTAAAAACAGGACACTACAAAGGCTTTAGAAAAGCAAATTATAACGAATAAAAAACAATCTGTAAATTGATAGTAACGTAATGCGCCGCAGTAGTGACGCGATCTATGAGTACGCTGTTTCTGGAACACAACATCGAACGCGAGTTTAGATTAACCTACGCTGTTGTAATTTTACGCCAGTATTCCGTCATTTTTTGCATTTGTTTGTTAAATTATTACTATCATTATTTTTACTTGTAATATTATTATTATGATTATTATTGCTTGTATTACTTTTATCATTATTACTATTGGAGTTACAGCAGAGCGCCGACAATGCGTTGTTTCTGTAGGTTATGGATAATAAGTGTTATTATTAGTGCCGTACACACATTGGATAAGCATTACGTTCAGCCAGCTGCCTTTGAGCTCAAGCTTTTTTCTCTTTCTCATAAAGTTACTTAATTGCTATCCAATTTCAAAAGAAGAAATTTATTTTCTTACTCCATGAACTACTGTAAAAGAAGAACTTTATTATTTCCTTACTACATGAACTACTGTAAAAGAAGAACTTTATTATTTCCTTATTGCATGAATTAATGTTCCCAACATACAGCTTCTCTCCGGTTAGCGTGATTAATGCTGACTGGAGCTCATTTAGATGATGAGTGTCCTCACATCGTTAGTTAAATGGCAGAATATTTTGCTGTGCAACTTGACCATACATTATTCATGCTTTTGGAAAGGAGCGATCAGTTTAACAATCCTCTGTTCAGGGATGCAAAAGCATTGGTGTAATTGTCTTATTGCATATATTTATGTAAACACATGCGTTACATAGTTATGTTTATCTGTTGTTAATAAAATTAACAAATAAGTATTTTTACTTTGTATTTCAATACGTTTGCAAATTCATTAATGTAAATGTGTTACATTCTGTCTTATCTAATGATTTCGTCGAAACTATCGATTCAAGGTCTGCATAATAGTACCTTGGTGGTCAAAGTACTGTACTATTAGATGATTGCACAAAACCTTTTAAAAAAGCCAAAGAAAAGCAAAATAACTGACATATAAATGTGATTTTCTTAATTTCTTTCGTTACGTTAATATAAACTGAATGTTTAAAACAGGTTAGTTATGCAGCAAAGTTAGAGTTTTGTACTACAATTGCGCAACGGCCATGAAACTCAACGTGGGCACAAGACTAACATAGATGATCATATCATTACTAATACCAAAACAGGAAAAATCTTTTATTTTCCAACCTATAAAAGCAATGGTAGTTTCAAAGGGCTGTAAAACCAAATACTCGGTGTAGTATTTGGTTTCTTTATAGTATACTTAGTATGTATTGTACTAAGCTATCAAAGCCTCTCTGTACTAGATTATGCCATATATGTTTCGACTGATCTTTTAGTTCAGTGGTATCCCGGATCGTCAAAAGTTGTATTCAAAACATTTTTCCATTGGAGCATGATACGGAGGCCTAGCAGGGCGGAAATGGTTGTAGGAATATTGTTGAATATAGGCTAAACATTGTTGTGGGAGTCATTAAATATGTGAACAAGCACAGTATTATATGAGTGTCACATAGATAGAAGGACAACCTTTAGTAAACTGTTTTTAAAGTACCCTTAAACCACTGCAGGTGGCTATCTGTGCTTTTTCAACCACTGTGGCCAAAAAGACGTTGCAGTAACCGTACCGCTTCTATCAACATGCTGGTTAATACGTCTGTGCTTCAGACCCGCTGCTCTAAAGTCTGACGTAGGCCGTTTTGAAGTTAGTCAGCTGTTTCTTGTACCGTTGGATACGTTTTTTAAAGATCCTATTTATACAAAAAGCTCAGTTAGAATTATCCATGAAGAAGAACTCAGTCTATTAAATACAGCCTGATGCGCAGTTTGTGTTATTGAAAGTAACGCGACTCAAATTAAATACAACTTTCAGCAAATTGCGCCACTGTGAACTAGTAGTACTTGCACGGCGATGACCGTTTTAGGAATTTAAAAAACGTGCTAAAATAACAATCTAGTTGTATGTATCTATCTACGCAGTGATATAAAAATCATGTAAAACTATCTGTATCAACTTTATGTATCTAAAGTCTATATACCTAAATCTAGCAGTGTATCTAATTCTGTATGTCTCGGCATACCTATATATATCTGTCTTAGATCGAAAATTATTCTAATCTGCGTATAGAAAATAGTTTCTGTTGTTGCACGTCCACTTTAACCAGCAGCGCTAGACCAGGTCAATGACGTTAAGCACCCTCAAAAAATCTAACAACATCATTCGTCGTTGAAATCTTGCTTGGAAAGCCTCAGGCACGCGAGGATGTGTTCTAGCGAAGCCTGCTCAGCGGAACATTTGGAACAGGTCTCACAGATCTTGGATCCTTCATAAAACTTCAATGATCTGAGGTGGCCACTTCGAAAGCGGGCGAGAGCAGTTTGCTCATGTTTTCTAAACGAGCCGTGAGCCTGGGAACCTCCCGGACGAGAACACTGATACCATTGGGGCTCTGAGGTTACAATCCATGAGGTCGTGCTTTTGCTTTTTACTCTTGAAAATATTTACAAAAAGGTGAGAGGTGCTAATGGCTCCGAGGCTTCACAAGCACCCACCTTGGCCAACGTGTCTGCAGTTTCATTTCCCTCAAGATCGACGCGGGAAGGTATCCACTGCAGAGGAATGTCATGGGGTATGGATAGCCGTTTTAAATCATTGAGTATTGATACTCCAGCACTGATGAGTTTTATATTTATTAATAATTTACTCAACAAAGACATATTAAGGTAAGCCTTTCCAATTAAAAGAGAAATACTTATTTTTTACCCATAAGGTTATTTCAAAAGCACAATTGCAGTCAAATCTATGTGAGAGAGCTAAATTAGCCGACGATTAAAAATATCATTAAAATCGATTTATTTAAACAAAAGTAATGAATAGAAAACCAAAAAAAGTCTGAATTTTGGTCCAGAACTTTTTTCTAATTATTGAATATGGTCAAACGTTGGTACGGGACACAATGAGAGACCACCCTTGTTTGATTTAAAAAAATAATTATCAAAACCCGCTCATCCAGTTAGAAGCAATCAATGGGCAAACAAACAAAGAAAACAACGTACATACGGTATGTTGTTTTCTTCTGAAAGTATGAGTTGATAACCGTCCCCCTGTTGTAGGTCGGTAAAAAATAAAATTGTTACTTAATTTAACATTAAAACCAAAAATAATCAAATCAAATGGAATACATACAAGTTGGTTACATGCAAAAAAAAAAAAAGTTGGTCCTTTTTGCCCACACATTTCTTTTCTTTATTTTTCCGAAAAGCAGTCAAATTTACAAATACTATTGCCCATTCAATTTACAAAAACACATCTCAAGTCCATCCATTACCAATTCAATGTGTTTGAGTCACATACGTACTTGAAGAGTAACAAGATTATCTGCCTGCGTGGTTTTAATCTTGGACTCAATTATAAATTTTTCCATTTATTTATTTTGCTCGATGTGGATATTTTGTTATCAAACTCAAAACGTGCTCGATTATGAAGACGTCGAAATTCTCAGAATAAGATACTTGAAGAGCTTGCGGCAATATATGGCTAAATAAAAAGCGGATAAAACAAACACGTTCTTGTAAATAACAATAAAATGATATCTTTTCTATTCCTTTTTTCAGCTATATCGGTATCAAATGCTGCTCGCAGATGCAATATATCGAAAAGTCACGTTCCCAATGGATGCTTGCCTCTAAATTATATTATAAATATATAAGAGGTTCAGATCGCAAAACGTTTCTGAAATCGATTCGTTTGATGCAGCACGTTTGCTTCATAATTCCAAACTTATTGTAACGCGAGATCTGGTTTGCATATTTAGAAAACATACTCTCAAAATTGAGAAGTGAAGGTAAGTTTAAATTTTAAGAAATGTATTAATTCATGGTTTCTTTTTTTCTTTATTCAAAGTTTAAAACCAGTATTTCAAGTAGACATTAAATGTATTTTTATCTGAGAATTAGGAAATATGGCGATATCGCGTATAGAGTAAAATCATTTATAATAAGATTTAAAGTAAACAGGTTTAAAATTTTTAGTTTTTATGATGCGTTTAACAAATCTAATTTTAAATCACTTTCCTAAAAATGCGACAAAAACTCATTTTTCAGACAGAGACTGTTTTCTTGCTGATAGAAGCTGTTTTATACGTGCTTAGTTGTTTAACCGTGTCACGGGCCTTGGGAAGATTACTTCCTACCTATATGATCTTATGAAATAGACCTGTGGGAATCGCAAAACCAATAATAATATTATAATGCTTTGTTATTATAACGATGTAAACAGTAATGTTAGTGTGAGACATCCTATGCGAAAGGTGATTTCCAAGTACAGACGATATAGGAAATGTAGCACAAAGGGGCAAAAAAAGAGGACCCTCTATGTGTGTGGAGAATGGCCACCTGCTCCTCATCTTTTCATGGTAAATAAACAACATTCAATTAAATTTTCTCTATGCTTATAAATGTTTTTTATTTAACTTTTTTTTGGGATGAGCATACTTCCCACCCTAAAATTTAGATATAAACATGAAATTTGGTAAAGTAAAATATATTTTCTTAAACGCAAAGGTTTATTTTAAAATGAAACACAAAAAACTGGTAAGAATCCAGAAGAGAAATAAATGGCCCACGAAAGGGTTAAAGTAAACAGGTTTAAAATGTTTAGTTCTTTTGGGATACGTTTAAAAAACCGTTTAAATAATACGTTTAAATACGTTTAAATAATTTTCCGAGAAATGCGACAGAAACTCATTTTGCTGGCAGAAACTGTCGGCAACGAACTTAGTAGTTTGACATTAGAACCGCCGAAGCCATCATTTTAACGGTTTCAAAACTTTCATTTTGCATCAATTTGTTACTAATAATTGAACAATTTTCAGTTGGTAATGATTAAACTTTGTGCAAAGTAATAGAAATAAAATTTCACGTTAAATTAAAGCACAAATGAGCATTAAAACGCAGACATATGTTTCGGGATCGCTTGGAATCCCTTTTTCAATGCGACAGGGAGCTTCTAGATGCAAAACATCCAAATGAAGCATACAGAACAACAAAAACAAAGCTTATATAGCCTAAGAATTAACTGTAAACCAATGAGAATAAAGGCAGTGTGAAGTGGAAGTAGAAGTAGTATTAAAGGCACCAATAAGAGAGCAACAAACGAATGTAGTTGGAAGTACAGAAAGTAAAAAGGAATATCAATAAAAACAAAGAAAAAGACAACAGCGTGCATAAAAATGTGAAAATACATGAAAATTCCAAAAAATACAATAAAATACAAAGAATAAAATGGAAATAAAATAAGTACAGAAAATACCAAAACAAAAAGCAAAACAAAGTACACATGCAAAAGAGGGGGAGGGGGGGAGAGAGAAAGAAATTGACACAAAAAAGGAAACTAACAAGAAAACCAAGAAAGAACAACAAATTAAAGGAACTCATGCCAGACCTGTGAAAAATAAGGAGTTGAGGAAGAATCATTAACCAAATTAGAACTATTCCTGTTAATATGATAAGCTTCCCAAAAGTCAAGTTCTAAAGGGGAAGAACATTTTTGAATAATTTTCCCAGAATTGAAATCAAAAGAGTGGTTGGAATTCCAACAATGTTGAGCAATGCTAGACTTATTCAGCTCTTGCTTTCGTACATAACCTTTATGCTCATTTAACCGAATTTTCAGAGCACGTTTTGTCTGTCCAATGTAAGAAAGGCCGCAACGGCAACTAATTTGGTAAATACCCCAAGAATTAAGTTGATTAACAGGATCTTTAAGAGAAGAGAAGGAAAGTTTGTTGCTAGGAGCAAAAACAACTTGAAATTGAAACCTTTTTAGGATTTTAGCAATACGAAAACTTACAGAATGAAAGAATGGTAACACAACCAAATCCTTTCTAGAAATCACATGATTGGGACCAGAAGTTTTTTTAGAAAGTTTGTTATGAATAGAATCAATTAAAGAGTGAGAAAATCCTCTATCAACAGCTACAGCTTTCAGATAGTTGAGTTCAATCTTGAGAAGCTCAGGAGAAGAGCAAATATTAATAGCACGATGGACAAGAGCATTAAAAGCCGAATATTTTTGGTTGGGAGGATGAGACGATAGTCTGTGAGGAGGTAAAGAAACAGCGAAAGGTTTACGATAGACAGAAGTTGTGAAACCAGACTCACTCCTAGAAATCAAAACATCAAGAAACGCGAGGCTACTATTAAGTTCTTTCTCACAAGAAAACTGGATATTAGAATCAATGGAGTTCATAATCGAAAGAGCATCATCAATACCTAACAAGTTACTGTCCGTTAGGACAAAACAATCATCCACATAACGAACATAAAATTGAAATTGCAATTTTTGGAATAGTTTTTCCTCAAAATAATGCATATAGAAATCACTTAAAATAGGACTAAGAGGACTTCCCATGGCTAGGCCATCTACCATAGCATAGAATTTACCATTAAATACAAAAGTGCTCTGTTGCAAGCACACACGAGTAAGAAAAACTAATTCCTCGATTTCCACAGAAGTAAAATGGAATTCAGAAAGCCTTTTCCTGAGGCAAGTCAAAGCGCCATCAACAGGAACATTAGTAAACAAAGAATTAACATCAAAAGAGGCCATAACCGAATTATTCGGAACGAAGTTATGAAGTTTCTTAACAAAATCGGTGGAATTTTTAACAGTGAAAACATTCCGACTCCTAAGTGGAGAAAACACAGAAACTAAATACTTGGAAAGTTTATATGAAGCAGTGCCAATATTGGAAACAATTGGTCTGAAAGGAATACCTGCCTTGTGTACCTTCGGTAAAGCATAGAAACGCGCACAATTAGCAACAGAAGGAATCACAGACCGTTTAGCAATCAAAGGAATAGAATGAACAGACTTAACAGCAGAAGAAATAGCTTTTAACTCCTTGTCGCTAGGATCTTTATAAATTTCAGAATAAGGACCAGAAGCAAATAAATCATCAGTTTTTTCAACATAAGATGATTTATTAAGAACAACAATCTGACCACCCTTGTCAACTTTGGTAATGACCAAATCAGAATTTGAAACTAAATTATTGACACAGCGTTTCACAGAATGGGTAAAACCAATATTAGGAGCTTTTGAATTGAAATCAACATTGGAAGCAATAAGATGCCGAACTGACTCTTTTTGAGTGGAAGTTAAGGCACTAAATTTGAAAGCTTTTTCAACCGGAGCAATAAGTTCAGAAAAAGAAGGCTTTTTAGCCAAAGCAAAATTGTTATTACATTTCAAAGCATTAATTTCATTACTATTCAAAGAAAATTTCGAAAGATTTACAACCGCATTCCTATTAACAAGAGGCAAATCAGCCGGAACAGGAACATTTGAATCGTTACACAACAACGATGTTGTGTAACGAACATTTGAATCGTTGTGTAACGAACATTTGAATCGTTGTGTAACGATTCAAATGTTCCTGTTCCGGCTGATTTGCCTCTTGTTAATAGGAATGCGGTTGTAAATCTTTCGAAATTTTCTTTGAATAGTAATGAAATTAATGCTTTGAAATGTAATAACAATTTTGCTTTGGCTAAAAAGCCTTCTTTTTCTGAACTTATTGCTCCGGTTGAAAAAGCTTTCAAATTTAGTGCCTTAACTTCCACTCAAAAAGAGTCAGTTCGGCATCTTATTGCTTCCAATGTTGATTTCAATTCAAAAGTTCCTAATATTGGTTTTACCCATTCTGTGAAACGCTGTGTCAATAATTTAGTTTCAAATTCTGATTTGGTCATTACCAAAGCTGACAAGGGTGGTCAGATTGTTGTTCTTAATAAATCATCTTATGTTGAAAAAACTGATGATTTAATTGCTGCTGGTCCTTATTCTGAAATTTATAAAGATCCTAGCGACAAGGAGTTAAAAGCTATTTCTTCTGCTGTTAAGTCTGTTCATTCTATTCCTTTGATTGCTAAACGGTCTGTGATTCCTTCTGTTGCTAATTGTGCGCGTTTCTATGCTTTACCGAAGGTACACAAGGCAGGTATTCCTTTCAGACCAATTGTTTCCAATATTGGCACTGCTTCATATAAACTTTCCAAGTATTTAGTTTCTGTGTTTTCTCCACTTAGGAGTCGGAATGTTTCAACTGTTAAAAATTCCACCGATTTTGTTAAGAAACTTCATAACTTCGTTCCGAATAATTCGGTTATGGCCTCTTTTGATGTTAATTCTTTGTTTACTAATGTTCCTGTTGATGGCGCTTTGACTTGCCTCAGGAAAAGGCTTTCTGAATTCCATTTTACTTCTGTGGAAATCGAGGAATTAGTTTTTCTTACTCGTGTGTGCTTGCAACAGAGCACTTTTGTATTTAATGGTAAATTCTATGCTATGGTAGATGGCCTAGCCATGGGAAGTCCTCTTAGTCCTATTTTAAGTGATTTCTATATGCATTATTTTGAGGAAAAACTATTCCAAAAATTGCAATTTCAATTTTATGTTCGTTATGTGGATGATTGTTTTGTCCTAACGGACAGTAACTTGTTAGGTATTGATGATGCTCTTTCGATTATGAACTCCATTGATTCTAATATCCAGTTTTCTTGTGAGAAAGAACTTAATAGTAGCCTCGCGTTTCTTGATGTTTTGATTTCTAGGAGTGAGTATGGTTTCACAACTTCTGTCTATCGTAAACCTTTCGCTGTTTCTTT
The DNA here is from genome assembly GCA_038502835.1 of Octonoba sinensis. NCBI lineage: Eukaryota > Metazoa > Arthropoda > Arachnida > Araneae > Uloboridae > Octonoba > Octonoba sinensis. Next base: position 8,055,162 of record CM076605.1, on the reverse strand, counting down.
ACCTCCTCACAGACTATCGTCTCATCCTCCCAACCAAAAATATTCGGCTTTTAATGCTCTTGTCCATCGTGCTATTAATATTTGCTCTTCTCCTGAGCTTCTCAAGATTGAACTCAACTATCTGAAAGCTGTAGCTGTTGATAGAGGATTTTCTCACTCTTTAATTGATTCTATTCATAACAAACTTTCTAAAAAAACTTCTGGTCCCAATCATGTGATTTCTAGAAAGGATTTGGTTGTGTTACCATTCTTTCATTCTGTAAGTTTTCGTATTGCTAAAATCCTAAAAAGGTTTCAATTTCAAGTTGTTTTTGCTCCTAGCAACAAACTTTCCTTCTCTTCTCTTAAAGATCCTGTTAATCAACTTAATTCTTGGGGTATTTACCAAATTAGTTGCCGTTGCGGCCTTTCTTACATTGGACAGACAAAACGTGCTCTGAAAATTCGGTTAAATGAGCATAAAGGTTATGTACGAAAGCAAGAGCTGAATAAGTCTAGCATTGCTCAACATTGTTGGAATTCCAACCACTCTTTTGATTTCAATTCTGGGAAAATTATTCAAAAATGTTCTTCCCCTTTAGAACTTGACTTTTGGGAAGCTTATCATATTAACAGGAATAGTTCTAATTTGGTTAATGATTCTTCCTCAACTCCTTATTTTTCACAGGTCTGGCATAAGTTCCTTTAATTTGTTGTTCTTTCTTGGTTTTCTTGTTAGTTTTCCTTTTTTTGTGTCAATTTTTTTCTCTCTCCCCCCCTCCCCCTCTTTTGCATGTGTACTTTGTTTTGCTTTTTGTTTTGGTATTTTCTGTACTTATTTTATTTCCATTTTATTCTTTGTATTTTATTGTATTTTTTTGCAATTTTCATGTATTTTCACATTTTTATGCACGCTGTTGTCTTTTTCTTTGTTTTTATTGATATTCCTTTTTACTTTCTGTACTTCCAACTACATTCGTTTGTTGCTCTCTTATTGGTGCCTTTAATACTACTTCTACTTCCACTTCACACTGCCTTTATTCTCATTGGTTTACAGTTAATTCTTAGGCTATATAAGCTTTGTTTTTGTTGTTCTGTATGCTTCATTTGGATGTTTTGCATCTAGAAGCTCCCTGTCGCATTGAAAAAGGGATTCCAAGCGATCCCGAAACATATGTCTGCGTTTTAATGCTCATTTGTGCTTTAATTTAACGTGAAATTTTATTTCTACAATTTTCAGTTGATTTGACTTTTCCTAATTTAAGGTAAGTAGGACAAGTTAGTGCAACTGAAAGTTGTACTATAAGTAGTAACAACTTCAGTGACTGGTGTAACAGTCAGTAGTAACAATTTCGTACAATTTGAAGGTTTCGAAGAAATTGCCCGAAGTTGTTACTACTTATATTAGTACTACTTTCAGTTGCATTAACTTGTCTTAAAGTTACACCTAAAGGAGTAAGTTGCCTAAATGACCCTTGTTCTAAAGTTATTTGACCATTTAAAAGCTTCGAAATAATTAAAAACCTTAAGCTTAGTGCCGATCTCGACACCAAACTTTACTCTTGATTCCTTTCAAGATAAAAGATTTATACCCTTGAAAATCTCATAGTACATTTTTAATAAACACACTGCCTTTTACATTTATGAATAATATATTTCAGATTGTTTGAAGAAGGTGTGCAATAGCGAGCTTCTAATTGTCTAAAGCTTTAATAACTCAAAAACCAGGCTAAGAGCAAAATATTTCATCAAAACATCAAAATGTTTAATTTCACTACGAGTAGCAACAACATTTTTTACTATACAAGCGAAGATATAGCATGCAGTATTTTAGAAAATCTTTATTCTAAGTAAGGAAAAGCTTATTTTTCGTGAAAATGGCACGGCAAAAAACAACGGGGGATCTTTTATACGTTGAATGTATATTGTTCAGGAAAGTAATCTTCTGAAGTGCTTTCGGAAAGATATTTGATTCTTTACAAGCTTTTCTTTTTGTCATTCTTATGAACAATAGTAGTTTGAAAATATTGCAGTCTGTAAGGCTTTCATTTCTTCCGCACTAAACCATAAACTGCTTTCATTTGAAGCAAAAATGTGCTTCTAGTATTGTTATGTAATTAAGGCAGACTTTGTTATAAAGAATGTATGATTACATGCATGCATAGTTTCATCAAAGGAAGAAAATTAATTATTTGAATATCATATTTTGTTCTTTAAGGTCCTTGCGTATTTAGTTTTATTATGTATGCTATTTTTCTTTCTAAAATAAAAAAAGGGGTATGGAGAAGTATTTCTATCGAATAATGTATGCAGACCTTTTATATTATGGTTTAAAATTTTCCAAAATTAAAACATTTTTACTGTAAATATTTATTTTTCTTTAAATGATATTTCAATTTTTCATATTTATTAAAAGTGAAACCCAAATATTGATTAGAATTACTAATACAGACACTGTTTAAAATTTTGCAGAAAAATTCTGTATCTAATTAACACATTTTGATATAATTGCACCAAAAAAGAAATTAAAATTTGTATTTGAATGACATTTTATTTGAATTCAGTAAAAGTTTATTTTACGAACTAAGAAAAATAAAGATTAAGAATGTTTTACTTCTAAATAAATAAATTGCACGAATATTTCCCGAAAATAAAACCAGTATGTTTCTATTAGTTTATTTATTTTGCTAGTATGTTCACAAAATGTTTTTTTTTAATTTCATTTTTATTAAATTTTAATTCTAAAGCAGTAGTATTTATCTATCTTATTAGACCTGATGATTCCCTTGCATTCAAATAGCTTTCACAAAGATCGTCAAACAAGATGGGATGAGAAATCGCGTCTATCTTGTTTTATGCCTTTAAATATTTCTATGGATTAAATTAGTTTGATATTTATAATTTCAGTAAGATCTTCTTTATAAGACCAAAAATTGCGTTTTCCTCTTTTCTGTTTGCTTTCTTTCTTTCACTTTTTTTAATATGAAAAAAATATTGAAATTTTGATATTACCTTTTTAAAGCGTCCCGCAGTGGAACAGTCGGTGAAGCTCGGTTCCCGCAGAGCACCGAAAGTGAAGCAACATCGACTTTGGCCAATGTTTGGGAGGGTGACAACCTCTCGTGGCTCGTGCACGTTAAATAGCGCGTGGCTCGAATGTCCTCCAAGTGAAACGATACCTCTGGGGGTGCCGCCGTGCGGTGGCCGGCGTAGAATAACACAGACGTAGTTATGCGTGTCGTAAGAGGCGACTAAAATAGGAATATCCGATCCGGGTGACGTAAGGCCGACTTTGTAGTATGACTGTGGCCTCGGGTCGGTAAAGCATGTAGGCAACGCTCTGCCAGCCCAACCCTTTATGGCCGGTGCTGGTTGTCAAGTGTCTAGAGAGTTTGGGGGAGGTTCGAAGGAGGACAGCGCTGCGGTCGCACCCCGTTGTATTGGGTATAGTCTGTGAAACCGAAAAGGTATAGACAGTATGGCCGTAGTTAGCTTTGATTACCTCTGGGGGTGCCAATCCCAGGTGACGGTCTCTCATATGGGATCTGGTTCAAAAACAAGAGACCACAAAAATTTGAGGTCAAGTCAATCTTCAGCCTTCGTGGCTCCTCGATCTAAAATGAAACTTCATATCACCCTAAGCCAGTGGATTATTGATCTTCTGGATCTGGGAGTGGGCTTTCCTATGAAAGCAGGATAAATAACAACAACAACAACAACCTTTTTAAAGTTAATACCCATTTACAAACATTCTTTTATCATTATTTCGTTTCTAAATATAAATTGAATGCAGAGAACTACTAAACATGGTTGTCGGCACTGTCATGCTAAGCATAATAGTCTTATCTGAATTTTTTCTGTTGTCAGCAGGTGGTTTTTTGCCACTTATTTTATGTAAATACAATATTTTGTGGTTATATGGAAATGATGAAGCATTTGTTAAAGAATCCCGAAAACAATTGGTATCTTGAATCAAATACGTGGAGGTGAAAATTTTAATTGTCAATGTCTCAGTCTACTCTTAGCTTCAGATACGATGTTTGTGCTCAGCACGGCAGTATATATTACAAACCAAGCACGTATTGATTTTCAATTGAGATTTTAAGATATCGCGATATATTTTCGCATAACTTAACTGTTTTTCAACTATTCGTTATAAGCACAGCGTTAAAACTTCCATTAATTTAAATAAGCATTTTTTTTCGGTTTTTTGAAATTATTTTTAGCTTTGAAATAGTAAAATGGCAGCTGTGAAAGCATTTTCTGTAAAATAAATGTTTCTTTCAAGGCGTTTTCTATTTTCTTAATTAACAGAGTCGAAATCTTAATCCTTGTCGATATTTCTTATTTATTTCTTTTTCTTTTCTTTCTTAGTAGCTAAAAAATCAAAAAACCTTTTAATACAAGTTTTCATTTTGGTAATTCATTTTTGTTTTCTTCTTTTAAGCTTTAATAAATAAAGATTTACATATGCCAGTGATTGGTTTATCATTTTATCCGATAATGATTGTGAAATATTTCGGTTTTAGAAGATAACAATTAAAAATTTGTCTGATGGCTTTTTTTTTCTGCACACCTCTTATTTTCCACTAAATGAAATGTGCTCAAGGAATCTTTTAAACGCTATACTCTCCCTTTTTTTTAAAGGTAATTTAATGTATGGAAACCATTTTTAAGATAATATCATTACACAGTTAAAAATAAGCCTTGGAAAATGAAATATAAAGCATCCGCCATTTTTTACAATGTTATACAAAGATATACACTAAAGCTCCGTTATACCGCGCCTCAGTGTACCGCGGAATCGGAAATACCGCGGTGACTATCATGTCCCCCGACGTTTAAACCATCCTCTATCATTGCCATTTGAAAACGATTATTTATTTACCACTGTAAATAACGCCAGCCCGAGCACACAAATATTCTTGCCAAAAGAGTACCCATCCCTCCACCAAACACACTAACAGATAAAGCCCTATTGTGATAGGCGTGATGAGCTTTTTGCGCAGCACTTACAGTGAAACAAATACAATACAATACAATACAATACAAAAAGTACACCAACAACAGGCGCTAGGCCCAACAAGGTTGGTGAATAGATGAGCAATTCCTGCTTGACTTCTTCATGCTCCTCTTCCTCTTCTTCTTGTCCCTACTTTTATCTTGAACGCCCATTTGCATGAAAGAAAAAGAAAAAGCAGTATCAATTTACATAAAAAACTATTTGAACAAAAGCTAAGAGAGAAACATTATCAGATTTCAACTGGCTGCTCTTTTCACAATCCCCCAGTGACGATCCAAACCTTCCTTAAACGATTTAACATCCTTAGAATTAACAATGTGCGATGGCAAAGTGTTCCAATCGTCGACAACTCTACTGAAAAGCAATGTTTCCTACACTCCCTCTTAAATTGTGATTTAAATAATTTCAATCCATTTCCCCGAGTCCTATTACTATGAGAAAACTGTAAACCTTCTGTTTCATTTAACTTTATAAATTTGAACAACTGAATCAAATCTCTTCGTTTCCTTCTTTCTTGTAACGTATACATGTTAAATTTCTTTAATCTGTTTTCATAAGCCATACCTGAAGTTCCTTTAATAATTTTTGTAGCCCTGCGTTGAACTTTTTCTAACATGTCAATATCTTTTTTTAAATATGGCGACCAAAATTGCACTGCATACTCTAGATGTGGCCTAACCAGTCCTCTGTACAATGGCAAAATAACGTCTTTTGATTTACACGAAACATGTTTTTTAATATACCCCAACATTCTATTTGCCTTATTACTTGCTTCTCTACATTGATACCCCATTTTAAGATCACTAGAAACCACTACACCTAAATCGTTTACAGTATTCCCTGATTTAATTTGTTGTCCTTGCAAGTTATATGCTGCGCATTTATTTTTATGACCCATGTGCAGAACTTGACATTTTTTAATATTAAATGACATACCCCACTTAGCAGCCCATTCCGATATTCGTGATAAATCTGTTTGAAATCGTTCTATTTGTTCCTCTGTGTTGACAATTCCCATTATTTTTAAGTCATCAGCAAATATACTAACTTTGCCCAGTATACCCTCAGTTATGTCATCAATAAATATTATGAATAGGAGTGGTCCAAGAACAGAACCTTGTGGAACACCACTTTCTACTTCTATCCATCGAGAACTATTACCCTTGATTTGCACCCGTTGCTTTCTCCCGATTAACCAACTTTTAATCCATTCAAATGTATGACCCTGAATACCGAATCTTTTCAATTTTAGTAGCAGAGCTTTATGTGGAATTTTATCAAATGCTTTCTGAAAGTCAATATAAGCTACATCTATGCTATTATTGCGGTCTAACTCCTTTGTTATTGCATCATAAAAATTTAAAAGATTAGTCGTGCAAGATTTTCCCTTCCTAAATCCGTACTGATTTTGTGCTAGCAAATCTTTTGTTTCAATAAATTCAGTTATATGACTCTTTAGCATGGTCTCAAAGATTTTACAAATAACTGATGTCAAACTAACTGGACGATAATTCCCTGGCTTACTCTTGGATCCTTTCTTAAACAGAGGAGTAATATTTGCTAATTTCCAATCTATCGGCACTGTTCCTGACTGATAAGAGCATTCAAATATAGACCATAACACACCCCCCATCTCCTCTGCACACTCCGTTAAAAATTTTGGATAGATGGAATCAGGCCCAGGAGCTTTGAAAGGTTTTAAATTCCTTAGATGGTAAATAACCTCTTCCCTATTAAATTTAAGATCATTTATTCCCTCACTGTTAGCATTTTCCACAACAGCGCTATCACAGTTAAAATTCCTACTGAATACAGTTGCAAAAAATTCATTTAACATAGTTGCCATTTCTAAATCATCATCTACTATCTTGCCCTGACTGTCGATTAGTGGGCCTAAGTGTGTGTCCGCTTTCTTGTTACCATTTGCATATGCGAAAAAACTTTTCGGATTAATATTGATGTCATTTGCAAGCTTATGCTCCAATTCGCATTTATGTTTTCTGCTAATGAATTTGTATCTTTTCCTTGATTTATTATATTCAATCTTATGTTCACTTTTTCCCGTTTGCTTGAGTATACCGAATGTCCTTTGTTTCTGTTTTAAAGCTGTTTTAGTTTCCTTATTAAACCACATAGGATATAATTTACGCAACTTCCTTTTTTGCACAAATGGGATATGGTTTTTAACTATTGTATTTATTTTATTTTTAAAATCAGCCCACTGTTCTTCAACGTTTCCATGCATTAGCCCTTCCTTAAACACATCAATAAGTTCAGATCTGATCAAACTAAAATTAGCCTTTTTAAAATTTGGGACTAACCTATTATTTTGATCTCTATTTGTCTTTAGAATAATTTCAAATCTTATGATGTTGTGGTCACTATCTCCCAAGTGCTCTCCAATATCTAGATTATGAATCCTGTCCTCATTACTACAAAATAATAAATCTAAAATTGCCTCTTCTCTTGTACCTTGTTGTACCATTTGCTGTAAAAAGCTATTTTGTATTACATTAATAAATTTTTCTCCCCTATCGCTTACTGAAAAATTTTCTTCCCAGTCTATGCCCGGAAGATTAAAATCTCCGATCAAGATAATTTCCCCTGACCTACATGCTTCTTCTATATGCTTAAATAGAATTTCATCCTGTAAAATACTAATATTAGGTGGTCTATAAACATTTCCAATTACTAATTTTCTTCCATTATGATGTAAGATTTCTACCCATACTCTTTCTGCAGCTTCAGATTTATGACTAAAATTTAATTCCCTACAGCTCAAATGATCTCGAACATATAATATCACCCCTCCCCCTTTTCTTAATATTCTATCCTGCCTAAATACAGAAAAACCATTTAATTCTAAAATTGCAGAGTCGTCTTTGTTTGCCCAACTTTCAGTTATCCCGATTATATCCAAATTTTCCATTGCTACTAAAGCTTTCAACTCATCCATTTTGTTCCTAACACTACGTGCATTGCAGTACAAAACTTTTAATTTATCATTTAAACACTTTATCGAAATCTGCCTAGCAATTTTGCCTATCTGCTGAGTAGGTAAGTCACCCCCATTCCTAATTAGGTTTTTGACTCCAAACCACACAAAATTATTTTACTCACCTCTCGGTTTCCATTTCGGCATATTTCGGCCATAATGGCAACAAAGAAGAAAAGAAAAATATTATATTATAGGGGGAAGAAAAGTTATGAGTAATTGATAAAGTGAAAAATGATGCACAAAAGCGAGTACAGTAAAAAACCCGTTAAAACGCGGGTGTCGGGGGACATGGTTGGCACCCGCGTTATACAAACCGCGATATAATGAAACTGTACCGCGGAACCATATTTACGAAATATACTCGCTCCTGTTGCACCCCTTTTAACTTTATCAATTACTCTTAACTTTTCTGCTATTGTATAATTGTTTCTTTTCTTGTTTGCTGCCATTTCATTTGTTGCAATTGCTGTGCAAGAAGCACACTTCTCAACTGAGAGGTTAGTCTATCGAATGATAGGTTATTCCGATTAAATTCTTCTGCTCTTTGAGATTCCCAAGCTAAAATCAAATCAACCGCAAGAAAAACAATTGTGTTCTGAGAAAATGTGGACTTAAAAATCTTGTTAAGTTATCAACATGAGATTATGAAGAGGGAGAGATTCTAAGAAAAAAGTAGATTTGTGTGGAAGGGGAGGAACGCACTTTTCAAAGAAACAATGTTTTAAGCCTTTATACACTCTCCCGGACTAGAGAATATGATTATTTTTCAAAAATTTCAAAGAATCTGGAATACAAAGCGTGGTTTAAACGTCGGGGACATGATAGTAACCGCGTTATATCTGCTTCCGCGGTATATACCAAGGCGCGGTATTACGGGGTTTTACTGTATTATTTCGTGAATATGTTTTACGCGGTATAGTTTCAGTATACCGCGGTTATGTTATAACGCGGGTGCCTAACATGTAACCCGACACCCGCGTTTTAACGGGGTTTTACTGTATTGATTTGAATAAGAAAAAATGATCCATATTGTGTTTGAAGTAGTCAAAACTCTTATTAATGTCCGTAAAATGTGTAAACTCTAAAAAAGCAATTAATTTAAATGTGAAAAGCGTTACTATCCCCAGAGGCTTTCCCTAATGAATTATTTCTTTTGCGTACGAAATAAAATTGTAAATAACAGTGACAATGTTAGTAAGAAGGATGTTTCATTAAAACAGAAGATTGTTAAATTAGTCTGAAATTTACTCACTATGAGAACAATAAAATGGCTAATGAGATTATTTTGCATTGTGCTAGTTTCATTGTGTAGACCAGGGTTTCTCAACCTTTTTCGACCTGTGGCCCCTTGGAAGCCAAAATTTCTTCTGTGGCTCCCCTTCAGTACACTTTAAAAATTTCCGTAAGAAAATAGTAAAATCACCATTTATTTGATTGTTATTTAATTACAACAGTTAAATAACCATTAAAAAGATGGTACTCAAACCGCTGCTTGTGAAAAAAAATCGTTTATTCTCTGTTTAACTTAAAGAACGTTTAACTAACCGTAATTTTCAAGCGCTCAATAAGAATCGGGAGTTCATCTTGGTTTCGAAACATTACCGGTGGTTAAAATATGAATAAAGATTTATCACTTCAAATCTGCATGTGTGTATAAAAAAGAAGGGAAAAAAGTGGCTTAAGCAGTGGTTACTAAATAGAAACACATACACACGTAAATCAAAAATTGGAAACATCGGATTCCCGAGCTGTTTGCGAAAGAGTGAACTCATAATTTGTGCTGCTGAAGCTTGTTTGTATTTTAATTTGCTCAGCAAATAAAAGGATTTTCGTTAATATACAGTAAATTTAGACCAAAAATGACTTTGGATACAATCAAAAACTGATATCTCAATTTTAAGGCAGTTTGACTGTTGGAAGAGAAGATTTATTGATAAATAAACGGCCGCTTTACGTGGTGTAGATGGCCGGATGACTAGAGCGCAAGGATGGTATACCATACACCCGGGTTCGATTCCCGCACGCTTCGTTTATGGTTTCAATGCCTCGAAATGGGTCAACAATGTTTTTTCTGTTTTGAAACCATTTTTAAATGGTTATAAAACCGTAAACTTTTGTATTTACGGCTTTTTAATCCAGCTGATTGGAAATGGTTTAGGTCCCGTAAAGATAGAAAAATGTTCTAAACCGTAAATTTAACGGTGAATTAGATGGACAGACTGGTCCCGGTTATTTAACCGTAATTTCATGATGAAATTTATATTACTGTAGCGCACCTTGGAATTTTTTTGTGGGTGGGGGACGGAATCAAGATGAGGGATGAATCAGATATCCGATGCCCTATCTCTTAACGTCCTGATGGATCTGCATATAATATCCGATTCTGATTTCTGAAACCCATAATTCCATTCACATTTTTAAAAAGCCAAAAATTCCAAATACGATTGCCAAAATTCCAATTTTCAGTTTTCTAGTTACATACATTTTTTATCAAGACATGCTAATTTATGAATTTTTAAAAGCCAAATTTGGCATGCTGGATAACCGAATCTTTCGTTCAGTGATGGGATCAGATCCCAGATATTTTAAAAGCGGTCGGACACCTGATATCCGGTTCCCTCCCCTTCGGTTCCCCCCTGTACATGGTCATTACTTTATTAATGCGGGATCAAACATCAAATAGGTAACAAAAAGCAATATTATTATTTTTTTAAAGGAGAAAGAAAGAAAGCATTTTTTACTTTAAGAACAAGTAACATAAATAGGAGATATTCGACTACAAAGAAAAATTTAAAATTAAGCACATATGTTCGATATGTAGACACCGAAGGGGGGAAATGTAGAGTTAAATTAGAAATTTTATTCTCAATATAAAATTGCAAAACTAAATAGGTAAAATATGGCATGTAAAGTAAACTGAAAATCAAAATTTAGGATTTATGTTTCTGTAATCATTTACTATATAAATGTAATCATTAACTATATGAATTATAAGATTAATTGCTTTGTCCTTTCCAAAGGAAATAATCTGCTTTAAATTTCTTGAATTCGTTAACTGAATCACGCAGTCCCGTCATCAATGTTAAATTTAAAACGTTTTTTTTTTAGTTTTTACCTATATTTATTCTATACCGAATGAAAATAATAAATGTAAATAAATGCATTCGTAATCTCTGCAATTTTTTTTTCCGCAGGTGTACATTTTAAACATTTTTCATCTGTTCAAAAGTAATCGGAAAATAATGAAATCAAAAAATCATTTTATGTACTTATTTTACATTAGAAGTTCTTTTTGATGAGATAAGTTCAAAGCCAATCCCACTATAAAATCAGGAATAATAAAAAACTAAAATTTTCTCTGAAAGTCCACTGTTCAACACTTCAATTCTTCTGCTGTTTAATTCTTTAAAACAAAAAGTGAAGCAAGAGAATAAGGTGTTGATTTTTTCTGGAATCTTTGTTTCGGATTATTTCTTCCGAAGTCATTGGGATAGGAGGGGGTGACTGGCACACACCTCCTCCAACTAATAAGCTTACTCTCATGCTTTTTAAATATTTATTGACTTAATTAACTTCATTTGTTAAATATTTTACAGGATACCTGGCTTTCTTTTATGTTCTAATTTATTTATAATTTTTTTCCATATAAAAACAACTTTTACAGTAAAGAACGCTAATGGTGAAACACACTGTACAATTTTGAAATTCAAGAAGTGCATTATAGTAAAACTAAGCATACATTATTAGGAAAAACATGAAACTAATTGAAACTTACATTGCTTTTTCCCCCATGAAAAACAAGTCACGTGAGAAGTTTGGTGCTTTCCGCTGTTTCAAGCATTGAGATCTTTTTAAAGTTAAACTGTGCAACTTTGTGCCGGTATACATTTGTGAAAGATTTCGTAAAAATTTATACGGAATATTTTTCCCTAATGGGGAAACATTTTAGCAGTTTGAAAGAGTCAGCTATGGCCCCTTCACATGGTTCATGGCTTAACTATTTTCCTATTTTCTCCTGTGGCCCCCTAGATTTTTCCTGTGGCCTCCTAAGGGGCCATATGGTTCCCGTTGAAAAACCCTGGTCTGGACTAGGGGCTCTCCACCTTTTTCGACTTGTAGCCTTTTTTGGGTACCAAATTTGGCCAAATTTGGGTACTACTATTGTAGTATTATTTTTAGCATTTTTGCTTTATTTACGGTGATTTTTTCACTTTAATAATAGCTGCACGTTGCTTTAAATATATTCTTCGAACATATCCTGGATTTGCAGTTAAAACGATTTTCAACTTTATTCTGTTTCCCCATTTAAAGAATTGTTACTTACAATAAAATGTACCCAAAAAAAAACTCCGGCGGTTACAATCTTCTGAAAGATTTTATTAATTCAATTTGTATTTTTAATGCACCAATAGGATTCCAATGCTTCCGCACTTAATACGGGGAATCCACATTCCCAATACGTTATCCTCAAAAACCTGAAGTTAATCTATTTAAAATGAAACTATTTTCAAAAATTTTCTGTTGTTTAATGTACTTTTAAGAGAATTCCAAGAGAAATATGTACATTTACACACAACCGCATAAACAAGTATAGATTTCTATATATTCTGAGCAAAACGAGCTTTAAAAAGGGTATCAAATATTTAACGTCTTAACGGAAAAATAAATGTTTCAAAAAGGTCAACTTAAAAGACATATCTTAGAAGGCTCTTTAAATTGTATTTTTAACTTTCATAGACTGAATCTTTCTTCTCAAAAAGACTACTCAGAAAATGTCTTAAAATCTTTTTGACTACAAATGCCTTCATTATCCTCAGGGCTATCTACAAGTTTTGGAAAATCTTAAATCGTAAAATTTCCATGCAAACGATATATATGTCGGATCTGGATCACGAAGATGTAAAATACGAGTTCCTTATCTTAATTCGATCGAAATGTCTGTGGACAAATTGTAAATCGTTTGCCTGCAAACGTTCCTACACTAAAGTAGATTAAACATTGAAACAACGCAAACAATTTTCTTACAAGCAAAACACTTGTAAATTTTTCAGTTTCTTTTCACTGTAAACTTTTTGTACTTGCTTAGTGAGTGTTGCTTTCTGATTTCTTGTATCTAGAAAGTTAAAAAAAAAAAAAAAAAAACATTTTATCTTCCCAAATTTGCTTTGTGAACGGGAGCATAAGTCTTATTTAGCATACCTCTGTATACGTGCTGAATGCTTGTAACTTCCACACGCCATTTTATAGACCTTGGTAAAATATATTCTTCTTACGGGGGGTAGGTAAGGTTTTGTAATAATTTAACTTTGTGCAAAGTAATAGAAATAAAATTTCACGTTAAATTAAAGCACAAATGAGCATTAAAACGCAGACATATGTTTCGGGATTGCTTGGAATCCCTTTTTCAATGCGACAGGGAGCCTCTAGATGCAAAACATCCAAATGAAGCAGACAGAACAACAAAGACAAAGCTTATATAGCCTAAGAATTAACTGTAAACCAATGAGAATAAAGGCAGTGTGAAGTGGAAGTAGAAGTAGTAGGAAAGGCACCAATAAGAGAGCAACAAACGAATGCAGTTGGAAGTACAGGAAGTAAAAAGGAATATCAATAAAAACAAAGCAAAAAAGACAACAGCGTGCATAAAAATGTGAAAATACATGAAAATTGCAAAAAAATAAAATAAAATACAAAGTGAAATTTTATTTCTATTAGGTAAGGTTTATTCATTTTACTTAGATAAAGTATAATAAACTCATCAAAGCATAATTAGATACATATAATGTAAAAATATGCAAATTACAGAGCTCCTAGCCACCAAAGCAAACGTTCTAACGCAAAGTTATCCATCTGCATGTTCTTGACTTTGGGAAACAGGAAGGCACACGTAATGCGCAAAAACAGAACAAAAAGAAAAATGTGTTGCATGGCACAATTAATAATTATCTTCAATAAATCAGTATGTATCGTTAGCACAAAGCGTGATAAAGTGCAACTAATTATTCGTATATTTAAAAAATAATTTACGCATTTATAAAAAGGGTAACTTACGTCCGATACATTAATTCTAATGTTGCTAATAAATATTATAATTTAATTGCATAAAGCACGATGAATGTTAAAGAAATAACAATGAATGTTAAGAAATATTAGACTCTAAATTGTTTCTCCAAATATGCTATAATTCATTGTTTTGATGCAACTGAAATTTATTTCAGTTCCACTTTTTAAAACTCAGTCAATAAAGTGAAATGTTTTTAAAAAAATACATTGTATTCTTTATCTGAAAAGTGCCTGTTCCATGTTTAAAAATCTGTAAATAACACCTGTAAAAGCTACACGCAGAAAAAAAAGATTTTGGTCCATTTATCAGTTTTTATTTCAAAAACTTTGTTGACATCTTAATCCATGCTTTTTTTTTTCAGCTGAAATGTATTTATTTTGAAAGGACCTAAATCAGAAAATAAATCATGAGTGCCAAATCCTTTTTACTACTTTGTTTCTTCTTAGTTTTCATTCTGTTACAAAACTCCTCATTTCCTTTGGAGTTCTCATTAGTAATAACAAAATAAAAGTATACATGCCTGGGTGCAGTCTGTCAAATTTTGCTTTCCGTATGCCGTGCGGATATAACCGTATGTTGGATTTTTATAATTCTTCGTTTTTTTTTTTTTTTGTTTTTTTTTAAGTTAATTTGTAATATGGTGTTTTTAATTGAAAGTTCTGCTTTTTTTAAGCAACAACCTTTCTTGTGGAGTGATCCTCGAAAATAAAAACAATTTTTCGTTGAAAAGAAATTTAAATAATTCAATAACTATACTATATAATTGATTTATTCCTATATTTTAGTACTATTTTGGTACATACCTGGTTCAAAATTTGATGAATCAAATTTTGAAAGAGAATCGTTTTTGGTAAATCGCACAGGTAATCACTTGATGAGGAAAATACTCCCATTCAAAAAAAAAAAAAATTTCACCAGAGCTGGCACGATGAGAAAACACTCACACTGGACTACTCTGATTAGCAAACGCCTTTGGCGACAGTCAACAAAGACTAAATGATTACGAAACACACCGAGGCAGCAAGAGAATATTATAAGGAGAGACTGGAAAGAGTAGCATCTTCGCCTATAGAGTAGTGTACAACATATATTTTATTTCTTCTTGGTGTGAGTATTCTACACACAGCACGAGTTCTTAAGGGTTAAATTTAATGCCCATTGTTCTTGCGAAATGAATAAGATGCGCATTGATAGCCAGTGTAATGTAAAGATAAAGGGCGCTACGTGTAATGTAATGAGGGAATAAGAATGCGCGTAAGCGCCA
This sequence comes from Octonoba sinensis, assembly GCA_038502835.1. Classification (NCBI taxonomy): domain Eukaryota; kingdom Metazoa; phylum Arthropoda; class Arachnida; order Araneae; family Uloboridae; genus Octonoba; species Octonoba sinensis. The sequence goes on along the minus strand of CM076605.1, from coordinate 8,039,834 downwards.
TTAGTGCATGTGTATGCATCACGACATTGTCCATCATGAGATGAATGATAAAAAAGAATTTGATTTAAAGCAAAATGTATAAAAATACAGAGAGAGAATAATAGCTATTCAGTAAGCTTTTGGCCGAAAAACAATGATTCAAATTTTATATTGTTTTATTTTATGCAATTTAATGCTTTTTTCCGTGGTTGAAAATTCCTTGATAAATAATTGATTGCAAAGTACGCAAAGTAGAAAAAGGTAACTTTGACACTTTTTAGTAATTTTTCCAAAAATATAGCAATTTAACGACAAGCAAGTGTTAGCAGTAAAGACGATCGTATGTAGAAGAGTATAAGTTAAATCAATTATGAAGAACACAAATTAAAAAATAACTTTTGCTATTATAACTCTAAGCATTTTCCGGTTAGAATTCGCTACTCACTGACACCCAAACGTGCTCTCAAGGAAAAAAAAGAATATAAAACACAGAACAAAATAGTAAAATACAACAATAAATCGATAACATGCGTGTATCTCAACAGATACCAATTCCTCGTCTTGTAACATTTCTATTGTGATTGCGTAGGGATTTTTGTAGCAAAGAATTCTGAAGAAATCGCATGAGGACTCAATTCGATCCATTGGTGAACCGTACAATAGGGAAACGAATGAGAAGCTACCCCGCTCCAGACACGAAAGCTCCACTTTCTGCTTGAACGGTAGAGCTACGTGCCTCCTATATTAACTGAATCATGTAAGAAATACGAGAAATTGAAGAGGAAAAAGAGGAAGGGCTATATTTAAAAAAATTCCTCCCATACCCAAATAAAAGACTAGTAAAAGGAGATGTATAAAAGTTCTTGCACACGCGATACAAGCACACACTCACATGCACACGCATATGTGTGTGTGTGTGTGATTTCAAATGGGCTGCGTATATTGGTTCTTAACCTAGTGAATTCCCAGAGATTGGTACCAACTCTTTCAGGGGCACCACAATGAGTGTGCTGAACTGCCACAATTTTTTGGACACTTAGCTTCACCAAGATGGCATTATCTGAGCTGTAATTGATGCAAACTGCACTAGGAAATTAATTTAGCCGAGATTATCCACGCCAAATGGATACTCAAGGGATCTTTAACATGCCGCATAATCATAGGACATGGGCGCTGACGATTTTCTGCATCTTGAATATCCACCGACTTGGGTCAGGTTTGATTCTGCGAACTAGGGCGTACTAGGCCTGTGCCTTACCACTACGCCAACCTCCCAGAATATATATATATATATATATATATATATATATAACATTAAAAACTAAATAACTTTTTTTAAACCCCTTTTTAAATTATGTTTCGTTTTTAAAACATAAATATTTTATAGATGATCCCTAGCCCGGGAAACTAACGCGGGAAAGATCATGTAATGCGAGCCTAGATGATTTTGCAGAAGAACAAATAGGAAAATCGTTGCTTCATCACGTGGCACATAGCTCGAGAGATTATAAAAGGCGATCTCGCAAGCTTTTCGCGGGAATTCACGATGTAAATATTGTAGATAGAACAGTGTGATGTTTTGTGTCGTCTTGTATTTTGGAATCTATGTATTTAACATGTGAAGCTACTAATAAATCAAGGATTGAAGATTTTCGGCCACGATTGATTTACCATTGCATTAAAACAACGGCTGCATGTAACGATGATGTTTCATATATATACCTTTGTGATTATATACATTGTTCAGATCCTGCTGTGCACATGAAAATTAAGGTGTCACAGCTAAAGCGCTCATAATGCGAGAATTTATAACGGTTCTCAAAACTTGAGGTGACAAGAAATGAGTTGAACTCACTACATTATGATATAATTTAAATAGTACTGATGTTCAGAATGAGTAAAAACAACGTTAAAGAGCGCAAGTAAAAATATTTCAAGGACAATCAGTCTCCTTCGCGAATGCCGAAATCGTCTGCCATTTTTTATCTTCTTACTTCCTCATCTTTTTACTTCTAATTTCTTATTTATGTTTGGTTTTCAACGTAACAAATGGATAAAAAATGGCGTTTCTAAAAGGCAAAACAAATAAGGTTTTTCTCTTTTTTTACACAACGTGGCAAATGTCGGCATTCGCCCTTTTCAAAAGAACAGAAATTGCTCTCCATTTGTAAACGGTCAGTTGATAGGTGACCAGCATTAACCCTAACACGCTGTAGTCGAATGTCACCAGATCGCCTCAACTCAACTACGTCCTTTTAGACGTGAGACTGAAGGGGAGGGAAATGTAATAAAAATATATATTAGGTACTATTACCTTTTTTTCTGAAGGTAAAAATAAGATAATAAGATACACCTGAATTCCTTATGTTACAAAAGGAATATAACTGAAGTATCGTTCATTGTTCACAAAAAATAAGAAGTGCTGTCTGTCAAGCATTCTGTTATTTTAACTGCTTAAACCGTTTAATTTAAACTGTCTAATTTGCATTTTATTTTTGATTTTTATCACAATTCTGAAGGAAAATTTGTCGGAACTATAGCATCACGTTTTGATTTTAAAACATATTTAAATTATTATTATTATTATTAGTAGTAGTAGTAGTAGTGTTTTTAATTTCTATAAAGTTAAAGTAGTATTCTTCAGCTATTCTTTAAAACTTTCTTATACCTTCTTCAACTTCACTTCAACTAATTGATCAAGTTGAGTATAGAAATCGTTTTCTACGTAAGTCCAACGTAAAAAATGAGGGAAAACCTGATGTTTAAACAAAGAAACAATTGGTATATAAAGTCGAATCTAAAAATCAGTCGATGTAAAGAAAGTATTTTTCCCTGAGAAAAAAATGCATTTTAACTTTCTCACACAAGACAGCTTTTTTGTAAAATCTCTTTTCTAAATATCTTACGAATTTTTCGACAACAAATGTCTTTTATTCTGCTCCAGACAGCCAAGAAGTTTCTAGAAACTCGAAATCGCATAATTTCCATTCAAAAAACCTAAATATGTCAAAAATAAACCACGAAGTTTAAAATACGATTTACTTAAGATGATGAATTAGTAATGTCTGTGGAGAAATAGTCAATTGTTAACTATAACCATTTGTATGTTAAAAAGGCAACTTGAAAAAAATGTTGATGTATTTCGCTGAAAAGAAAGCCTGTCTGTTAATACATTTAGAGTGCATACGTTTAAAATATTTGTCAAATCCATCTTTTTTTTCTTCCTTCTTTATTGGTAGTCAAGATTTAACTAGTAAAATTCTACTTTATGAATTATTTTGCATGAAATGTAGGTTGTAAATTACTCTAATGGTAATCGAGTATATAAAAAGGTCAAACTTATTAAACAAAACAACAGTATAAAATATAAAAAAGTGATACAGCATGCTTGAAGTTCGCAGCTGCAATAATGACACGTGCTTTTTGAGCATAACAAGCTATTTCTTTACCTTTTTCTAATTTCTTAATGTAAATTATCAAATGAACTTTAATTACTGATGCATAAATGATCTAGTGTAGCTGTGTGATCCATGAATCATAACTTGCATAAACTATAAATTTGCAATGTCATTTATATAGTCAGAGCATAACTACTTACATTCAACATAGCATATATTAAAATTAACGCCTGTACTCAAAATGTGTTTCTTTCAGTTTCTCTATTCATTAAAAAAACAAAAGCAACTCTTAATCACTTTCAATTATTTCCAAATTCATGAATATATGCTTTTCAAAAATAAATTCATCTGTTTAACGCTAGTTGTGGTGATTTTTAACTTGAAGAAATGACACCTGTAAGGCTACTCACGGAAAAGATAAGGTTCCGCCCCATTTATCAGTTATGTTCAAAAAACTTTCCTGACATCTTAATCCTTGCTCTTTATTATCAGAAGGAATTTATTTACTTTGACAACACATAAATCACAAAATAAATCATGTGTCCCAAATCCTTTTCTTTTTCTCGATTTCTTTTTTTTTTAGTTTCCTACTTGCTCGTTTTCCTTTTTCGGGTCTTATTCTTTACTAATAATGTAACTTTAATTTCAAAAAACGATCAATAACCGTAACAAATTTAATTTTTTCTTGTTTAAGAAAAAAAAAACATATACTCGATTACTTCTGACCACATTTACAATAAGAATTCTAGCGTATTGCCTTATCGTGTCCCTGTGACAAAGAAAAAACCTATTTTCGATTTTTGCTCGGTTTGCAATGTAACAAAAATTTCAGGTATTCACTTAGATGTTTCTGAAATTTACAAAAAAAAAAAAAAAAACTTTAATCAAAATATAATTTGAAAAAGCCTATTATATTAACATCTGTGGTTACTTTAAAAAGTATTTACGAATTGCTTCGTTTGAAAAGATGCGTGCTAAAGCGATTATAAAGAGTGCACTATGTGCGCAAACGCTCAAAAATAAAATTTTTATTTCATACTTAAAGGAAAAAAATCCCTTCACCATATAAATAAAATTGCTTTCTTAAATGCCTGTTTAACCCTCTAATGTCCAAGTTTTGTTAGCGTCGTCCGCCTTGAGGCAGAGTTGGGAATTAGGGGGTCAATCTCTTACGCCCTTCCCTTCCAGTGACAGGTATGGGCGAGAATCACGGATTGGCGAAACCTGTGGTTAACCTAATAAGCTCTTAATAACTCAGTAACTCTACCTTCGTATTGACAGATCGGCTGTTTTTACTGCATCAGTAAAAGTACCAATCAGTCAAGACGAGGATGGGTTAATCATTAGAATACTTTCATTGTAATACAAAGAGTATATAGTCCTGAAACATCCTTTCACTGTGCTGCGAAGTATCATAACCCTACATTCAATAGTCCCTTACCTTATGTCGTGAATATTTTGTCGTGAATATCTTAGAACAACATGTTTCCAAACTGAAATATTTCCCTTTTTTTTTTTTTTTTTGCATACAAAAAAGTGAACTAACAGCAACATACATAATTGTCAAAATTCGTCCTCTCTTCATGATAAAATGTATCAAAACCTCAATTATACGAGTAAACAATGGCATTTATTGTTCATTGCATTTTCCTCATTTAAAGTAGAGAAAAGACCAAAAGCATAAAAATCCTTCCCGATTTTTATGAAGATATGATGTTCTTTAAACGACATTAACTGTTATGTCTTGTTTAAACTTTCTATTAACACACACAAAAACTGCCAAAACTGAGAAAGGTAATTAAGTAAAATGTCAGAAACTTTATCGTCCCCTGGGGGTTGACACTAATGAATAATTTATCATACTTAATTTTTCGGTACAGAGAAATGGTTGATATTTTCACAGCGACCATTCGTGATAGTAAGAAAGGATTTTTATTGGAACTGAAGTTTGTTGAAACGTGCATAAAATTTACTCACCACGAGACCAATAAAAATGATAATGAGAATCACGAATGTTCCATTATTTCTGCCATTGTTTTCTTTTTCCTAACGAAAGTGTTGAAAAAAACCATCCTTAAAATATCGCTACACTATATAAATTTTAATATATGTTTAAAAATTGGAGTTCGACGATTATTTTGAATGCATTATTACAACGATAATAATATTTTGAGTGGTAATTTCCTGTTATCAATCCCTCCCAAAAATTATATTTACTTAAAAGATATTTTTGGAGAAAATATATGGTAAGTTATAAATATATATGGTAAACTTTTACATAACTAAATGTTCTGATTTCAATAAATATTGATAAGAAGGTACACAATTAAATATTCTAATAATAATAATTTTTTATAAAAATTTAAAAAGTGTATTCAAAGCAAAAGTGACATTCTCAAGAATCAATGAGTCATTTTGGAACTGATGTTTGATTTAAACTTCAGTGCTAAAAATATAATTCATGCTCACAATCATTTGAATATTTTGAAGCATATATTTAAAACAAACACACATAATAGTGAGAAACAAATTGTTTAATTTTTGAACTCGAAAGTTAATTGTGTTGCTTCAACACCTCAAAGCTTTATTTAACAAATAATTAATCTTTTTATTTCAAATCAAGGAAGACACTTTAAAAAGTGTCACATGACCATTGCTGATTTTGTTTAGACAGCTAATGAGCATATAAAACACTCTGAAATGATTTTGCTAGATGTTTTTTCCTCTAGTTACAGTTTTTTTTTAAATTCAGCGCAAAATCGGCCATTTTCGGAAAATCAGCAAAACATTCATTCTGAAATGGACAGTTTCAAAATTATTAAATTTGTTCGGTTATTTTGTTATGTAAATAAATAAGAAATGGTGATTTGGATTGATATTATTTTGTGGAAAAAATTAGTTTTAGAGCTTCATTCCAGCAATCATCTATACAGCAGATAAGCAGAGTCTAGATTTATCGGAGTGAAGATTTTCAAAAAAAATATAAAAGATAAAAAGATAGAAATAAGGGAAACAAAGAATTTTAGTCATTCACTTTCCTTAAAAGTTGATTTCCAGAGACTGGCCAACCAACATTTTTCTTATCTCGAATGATTGTTTTCCGTTTTTGCGAAAAAACTAACCAAATTTACATTTCTTTTTAAAAAGAAATTTGGCCGCTATTCGGTATTTCATTCATTTTCACCATTGAATCACTTTTACGGAAAATCAGACAAGAATCAGTTATCTTTAAAAATAAATAAATAAATAAATGAAATTTAAATTATAAAAAAAATTATCATAGTTATTTTTTTGTTTTTAACTTTTTTATGTCAAAATTTGACTTTTCAAAAACGTTTTAGTTATTTAAAATGATTCTCCTGGGACTTGTAACCGATTAGCCCTATGTACAATAAACTAAAGAAAAATCAGCTTATTAATTTTCTTTCGGATTTCTTATAGCGATAAACTAGGCATTTGCAGTATTTGTTAAGTTCTGAGCTATATGATAGGAACTTATAAAACAGGGAAATATGAAAATATAATTAATTACCTTTTGAAGAATGTTAGAATCCAGTTCCAAAACCGAACTAATTTAAACTTTTAAAAGATAAATATTTATATAGATGAAGATGTGCATTTATGTTGACAAAAACTTTTCCAAAATCAAATTTTCATGTTTCCTTTGCAAGCAAATTAAGTCTTTTATCGCTGAATCACCTACTGAGAAATGATTTATTTGGAAGTATTGAAAAAGTGTGAAAATTGGATTTCCAGGAAATTTTACTCTAGCGTATGTTTCAAGGAAAACACGGAAGAAATAATCTAAATGCTAAACACCATTCTTGCATTTTCTTCAGCTATGCTGGCTGATGCCAAAAATGAATGCGAAATTGCTGTAATAAATTGACCCATTTATTTGAATAATTATGATTCAAAATCATAATTTTCCGAAAGTACGCATTTTTTTTATTCTCTTGTAAGGTTGAAAGTAGGAAAAAAAATTATTTGCAGAAGAGAGTATCAGACCCTTTGTAACATTTTTAAGAATATATTTAATTTAAATTTGGGCATGGAAAAAATGAATACATGCAATGAGAAATTTTAACTGTATACCTCGTAATTCAGTGTTTTCAAAGTAAATACTTCAAAAATCAAAATAAATAAAGACACTAAACTGAGCTAGTTGAACGAATATTAGTAATACTCAAATAAAATTTCCTTAGAAAAAAATGTTTATGTAAATTTCCATGTAGTAGTATGCCGTAGTCGCAGGTATTTAAAATTATGTCAATGTGAGCAATTGGAATTAAGTTTTTCGTATGTATCATAAAAACACTTGTTCCTGAAACAAAGTATGGATCGTCTAAAAGTTAAATTTCATAACAATGAAATATTCCATTAAAAATATAAATTATTTTGCTGCTATGGTGACATTGTATGTTCGCTCCTGGTAACCACTTCTTTCCAAAAACGCAGAAAAGTGAATAAAATTATGAGAAATGAATATATATCCATTTAAAAATTCATTTTCATAAAAAGCCCTTATATATTTAAGTGCCTTTAGTCCGGATAGAAATACAAGATTGTCTTACTTCTTTCCTTTCTCCCCCTAAAAAAACATCAAAAGTTAAGCATTTTTATGGTTTGGAATGCCTATTAAGATGAACAAAAATGAGAACGTGACAAAATTAACGACGTATATCTTCTTTTCAGTTCTATAAAAAAATGCTTCAGACTATTAAAATATTCTTTTAGCAATATTTTTAAACCTTAAATTACTCATGTGATATTTAAAAGAATCTTCTGAAACTTTTTGATTTTCATTTCTATTAGACTTAAAAAGGAATCGTCTTTCTGTACTGTTTCAGTTACACTTGACGAAAAATTCACTCTTTTATAACATTTGAGATATTTAAATCCTTCTGTTTTATTAATGCTTAAAATATTTTTTCTTAGTAATGTAAAGATTTAAACTTCATTCTTTTCATCGCTTCCCACCTACTGCTAAAATTCATATAATATTGCATTTGTTTCTGTGTCATTCATTTACGAAACTGTAAGTTGAACATATTTGCATACTTTAAATGATTAATTAGGTTTATATTCCTTTGAGTTTTCGTTCAGGTTGCATGTACTGAAAAATCGCAGACGCATTTTTGGATTGTATCAATTACCAAATCTAATGTACATATCTACCTGGTCCTTTGACTTTTTAAAACACATATTTTATTAAGTATAATTATTTGAAATTTTGAAATAAAATTTATGAGAAGCATTTCAATGCGTATTTGGCTTTCTAAGTGGAGTGAAGTGCATATTATAAAATAGCTTTCGATTATAAAATCGTTTCTCCAAACAATAATGATAATGAATGATGATCTTTACTTTATGTTTTTGTGATTTTTAGGGAATAACATATTTTTTATGGTTTCAAAGATTAAAATTTAATGCACCGAGAAATAAAATTACAGGGATTTGTTTTCCCTGTAGACATTATTTTTTTGCGATTTAATCTTAAAGTTATCTTGGCAATTGATGCAAGGTAGTATTTTTTTTATTACGGACACCTTTTTAAGGGCGTAGCAAGTAAAAGACAATAATGCGCATTTTTTTTTACTTTACAAGAAATATCGCTGCAACTATTGTGATTTATATGTATTGCTCCATCACTTTCGTCTGGTAGTTAAAAGCAAAAGTGAAAAGTATCGGAAAACAACATGGTGCTGGCAAAATAAATGAAATTGATTAAGAAAGCTTCCCTTAGCGTTGATTACTTTAAACCCAAGTAAAATAAGGCAGAAATATTTTTTTAGACCGATATTGCTAGCTAAAGCATGGATATCATTTGAATCAATGTGAACTAGCATGCGAATCCGTGTGAACTAGCATGTGAATCCATGTGAACTAATATATGAATTAGCATGTAAATTCGTGTGAATCTGTGTGCAAGCATGTGAATCCATGTGAACTTACATGTGAATTAGTATGTGAATTCATGTTAATCTATATGCTAGCATGTGAATCGATGTGGGTTCATGTGAACCCATGTCATAGCAGGGACATTTCAAAAGGACACAGCAATAGGATTCATTCTTCAAAAATAAACTATTAAAAAGACCATAAGGTCGTTATTTTCAACATTATGAAGTTAAAGTGCATCACATGTGCCTGTAAAACGTAAAAAGAAACGTGAAAAAAATTTTTAAAGAAAAAACAGCAAAAACCTGAATAACTTCTTCGAGCAAATAAAAATAATGAACTTGAAATACAGGAAATCGATATGATGCGTGCATCCAAAAAGATACCCATGTCTCGTTCCTCAGCTTTTCTATTGTAAAAGTATTGGATTCTTTCTACCAAAAAAAAGAAAACAAAACCAAAACAATTGAGTAATCTTTTTGACCATTGGGTGAATTGAGCAATAGAAAAACAAATCAAATAAACTGCGTTCCGCTTGCAGTTCTTGTATTTTGATTACGTGCTAAAAAATGGTGATATAAATATTAACTTATCATTAAAATATTCCGATTGCTTGTAATTATATTAATGAAACATTACTATAAAAATAATTTATGATTTTTAATGAGCTCCAATATTAATATAATCAAGTAAAATGGATATTGTTCTGAGGTTAGGAAGAAATTGCATAATAAAACAAATTATATAAGGGATCATTTATAAATGATGTCAGGCTTCGAGGGGGAGGGGGGTTTGTGAAATTGTGACAAAGTGTGACAAGGGAAGGGGAGGGGTAACAAGAAGTGTGACACCCCTGCTTATGCAACATAGCATGACATGTGACAAAGGGGGGAGGGTGGGTCCGTTGAAGTGTGACATTTTGTGACAAAGGGGTCAAATATGTGGAAAAAAGCGTGACATCATTTATGAACGGTCCCTAAGAAGTTTTGTTTATGTTCGAAAAATGGGATCAAAAGCACACTAAATCAATTTATAAAAGACTTAAAATTTTGAAAAAAAAAAAGCGCAACTATTATTTTTGCTTATACGACACAACATTATATACTTTAGTTTAGAGCAGGGATTTGGAGATGCAACAACACTTGCGAAAGTTTAAGATGCCACTCAGAAGTCCGTAGTTAGAACTTAAAAACAGCTAAAGTCAAGTTTCACGCAAGTTGTGATTTGTCTCAACTGCAACTTACCATCTTCTGGTTGAGGTAAAATTCAACATGTGAAGCTTAAGTAGAACTTAGGAATGGTTCTTCTTCGTTATATACTTTAGTTTAGAGCAGGGATTTGGAGATGCAACAACACTTGCGAAAGTTTAAGATGCCACTCAGAAGTCCGTAGTTAGAACTTAAAAACAGCTAAAGTCAAGTTTCACGCAAGTTGTGATTTGTCTCAACTGCAACTTACCATCTTCTGGTTGAGGTAAAATTCAACATGTGAAGCTTAAGTAGAACTTAGGAATGGTTCTTCTTCGTTATATACTTTAGTTTAGAGCAGGGATTTGGAGATGCAACAACACTTGCGAAAGTTTAAGATGCCACTCAGAAGTCCGTAGTTAGAACTTAAAAACAGCTAAAGTCAAGTTTCACGCAAGTTGTGATTTGTCTCAACTGCTCCTTACCATCTTCTGGTAGAGGTAAAATTCAACACGTGAAGCTTAAGTAGAACTTAGGAATGGTTCTTCTGGTGGAGGGAAAGTTAAACACTTGAAACTTAAGTAGAGCATAGAACGGTTCTTCTGGTGGAGGGAAGTTAATCACTTGAAACTTACTCGTAAGTAGAGCTTACGAATGGTTCTTCTGGTGGAGGGAAGTTAAACACTTGAAACTTAAGTAGAACTTAGGAATGGTTCTTCTGGTGGAGGGAAAGTAGAGAAACTTAAGTAGAGCTTAAGAATGGTTCTTCTGGTGAAGGGAAGTTAAACACTTGAAACTTAAGTAGAGCTCACGAATGGTTCTTCTGGTGGAGAGCAAGTTCAACACTTGAAACTTAAGTAGAACTTAGGAATGGTTCTTCTGGTGGAGGGAAAATTAAACACTTGAAACTTAAGTAGAGCTTAGGAATGGTTCTTCTGGTGGAGGAAACGTTCAACACTTAAAACTTAAGTAGAGTTTACGAGTGGTTCTTCTGGTGGAGATGAAGTTCAACGCTTAAAACTTAAGTAGAACTTAGGAATGGTTCTTCTGGTGGAGGGAAGTTAAACACTTGAAACTTAAGTACAGCTTAGGAATGGTTCTTCTTATGGAGGGGAAAGTTCAACATTTAAAACTTTAGTAGAGCTTACGAATGGTTTTTCTGGTGGAGGGGAAGTTCAACACTTGAAACTTGAGTAGAACTTAGTCATCCACTTCTCCTGTCATGGATTTGCAATTCGTTGTCTTTGATTGAAAGCCTGATGTGCATTCTTCCGTAATATAATTATGATTTGATTTATTCTGTTAACTGAATATGTCATGATGTTTTATAGATTTGCTTCAGACATATTTCGTGTCCACCTCCACAATTCGTGACTCCTGGAACTTTAATTTTATCCACTATCTAGAAAGAAAGGATACACTATAATAATATTCATGGAGTAATTTCAAATGATTATTTGTTCTACATATTTTTCTTAACACGTTGACTTCTTAACACTTGCGTCTATAGGCGTCAAAGCGAAGTTCACTATGTGGCATGACGGCAATAACCATCCAAAACGAAACGGTCGTTTTTTAGAAACTACGGTTATAGTGGCACAAATGTGCATTTACCGGCGTACAAGTAGAAGCCTTAGTGTTAATGTTTTGGAAAAAAATTTTTAGGTTGAATTTCGTTTTCCACCTGTTACACAAATTGCTGCTTCAGTATGCTCGTGGTTGCGAAGGAAGTATTGCGATCGTGTTTTCTCTTGATTTTATAGTTGTTATTGATACATTTTACGATATTTATTGTTTATACTGGTAAGTATTTATCGCTAGCGCTATGACGGTTATAGCCGCAACCTGAGTAAAGGTGAATTAATCAAAATTAAGTTTTTTTTAAGCAGAAAGAGTAAAACTATACTTCTAATATTCTGAAAATTACAAAAACATATAGTGTTAATTTTCGAACTTCACTTGTTCCTACTGTCTGTCAACGTGTTAAATTAAAAACAAAAGAGCTTTTGTCTTGCCCGAAAGATGCCGCCTCTTCACAAAATTCATGCAAACAAAAGCTGTACCGACTACGCTACTGATATTTAAAAAACTCCTCTCAAATGTTAATTTAGTGCAGCAATTAATACTAGACAACTAAAAATCTTAGTATTAGACATTTTTGCCAAGAATTTTATTTTCTTAAAAGAAACCTATTTTTTCAATCATTGAAAAGCATCATTGATTACTTTACATCATTAAAAATTCTTTGTGAAATTTGACGTTACAAAAGATCAAATAATATTTTCATTCCCATTTCCGATTAATATATTTTTGATGAAAAAAACGTGTTGTTTTACGATTAAACTAAATATAGTATTATTAAAATTGAATGTAAACACATACAAAAGCAAAAATTCAATATCCTAAAAGTAAATAATAAAATCTGGAAAAATGTTAATTTCATATTTGATTTCAAAGCATTTTTATTACCTTTCAGATTGCGCTTTAAGCTAAACAAAGTAATAAACCATTTCTGATTTAAAAATGGTAAGAAATTAAGGATTTCAAAGAGAGAAAAAATCGCTTTTACACTATTTATATTTTATTTATTTCATCTGCTCGAAATATATTGCTTTTTTTTATTAAAATGTTTTACATAAGAAAGAAATTTTCGCTAGCAAAAGTGGTTAGTAAAACAGTTTTTAATTTAGAAATTGCGTTTCGTATAGAATTCATATAAAATTAATTTAGGAAAATTTTTTCAAGCATTTTCTGAAACAGCATGATTTAATGTAGATAAACGAGTTTTATATTATATGCATGCGGTGCATTCAAAGATTAAAAATCTGGTTTATTCTTTCTACAACTTTTCACCGAATTAACTCTTCAAAATATATTTTATTATTTTGCTATTTTTTTATTTATTTTAAAACTCAGGTGCAATTTCAAAATGTACTGACAAGATTTCAACGAACAAAGATGTGCGATACATTTCGTCTTTTGAAATTTAGTACGAATTGCAGTATATTGCCATAAAAAACTATACATATAGTATAACATCATAAAAAATTGTAACTACTGCAAAAATAAATAATTTTTGATGTATCAGAAAAATATATTTATTAGTAAAATATTTAAAGAAATACAATGCTGTATGATGACACTGATTTGCAGGAAATCGTTTAAGCTGTTACTAAAGAGACTGGTAACGTTGAAAAAACTCCAATTGGTGTAAATGCTTTGGACAGTAAATCTTCTACCAAAAGAACATTTTAGTTTTAACAGAAACCTTAAATAGCTCTTATCTAGCTTCTGATTTATCTTTTGCTTTTTGTCAACCTAATAATCCTTCAAAAAACATACTCCTTCTGTTTGTTTTGCTTGTTATCCAACTGGGCTCAAGAAACTGTTTTATGGGTTACCAACAGCATTTATTTTAAAAGAAAGTTCAAAGTTGTTCGAAGGGAAAAAAGAAATAGATTTCTTTTCATTGCAGCCTCCATCAATTTCTTCGATCTTTTGTATAGGTAGATTCAATAGATTTTTCGTTGCTGAAGAAAATAATAAAATTTCATAATATTTTTATCTCCAGAATTTCGTAATATGTTTTGATTCCAAACGTGAGCTTTTTTTTATTTTATATGCCTTTTCAATCATCTTTATTTTCTCTCCATGTCTCTTTTCTATATATATATATAAATAAATAAATATATATATATATATATATATATAAATGCCTTCACACACACACACATCATTTCTCTTTTGCTCTGAATTAACAAACCTAGAGAAGCTTTTGCAAACTTCACAGCAGTTTTACATTTATAGCGCCCCCCCCCCCCCCGCTTACGTTAAGATACAGTTGTCTCACATTGAACATCTTGAGTGCTTTTTTGCAGAAAATCATATTTTCTCTATCGATTTAATGGTTTAATAGTATAGTTTCTAAAACACATGCATGCTGTGCAACCTGAACCATTCGCTGCATTATATTTGGTTGAGCCAAAAATTTGCGTCTCGTCAAAAAGAGTTTCTTTAAAGCACTTATTAAATTTTTAAATTTGGATCTTGGATCGTCTGTCCTTGTTATCGCTTGCAAAATTGCAAAAAAAAAAAAAAAAAAGAAAAAAAAGGTAAAATGTTTGGCAAGTTTTAAATACTGTCAGCCCCGCGTAATCGGGTAACGGATAAAGGAATACCCCACTTATAAAAGTAAAACCTTTCGGAACCGAATAGTTCCCCATAGACGCAATGCTGAAGATCCCCGTTTAATCGAATAATGTCCCCGGATAATCCAATAATACTGGAATACTGGTCTGCTTTTGAAATATTTTTGATAAAAAAACTGGTTACATTTCAAAAATAAAGTAAGTGTAAATAAGAACAATTTTTGAATTTTCAAGCTGATCTTTCAGCACCACCTTTCTTTTCATCATTTTAATTTGTACTTAAAAATATATAATAATGCATTTAATTATTTAACTATTTTGTTCTTATTTATTTTATTTAAAAAACTTTTAAACACTAACATTAATAACTTCTTTTAATTAGATATACTGATTTATTATTACGTTTCTGGGTGATATTATCAGTTCTGTAAGGTACAGAAAATTTCCCCGCATATTCGAATAACCCGCTTAATCGTATAAAATGTGCTGGAACCGACGGTATTCCTTTAAGCGGGGCCGACAGTTTATTCTTTTTTTCTTTACAGCAGAGTTGGTTGCAGGCAGTTGGAATAGTTTGTCGGAAGCGGCTGTTACTTGCAGCGGGGTAAAAAGTTTAAGAGGGTACTTGATGTCCATACACCGTAAAAGAATCTGGTGTTACTGAACGCCATTTTTGGTGTTCAGTTGGCGTAAAGTAAAAAAAATATTCATTTTTTGACATATTTTCAGTTTTTTTGAGTGTCTGTCTAAAAAATACAGACATCAGAATCTTTTTTTTAACATATGGGGTTCGTTAACTCATCTATGTATCAAAAGTTTATTACAATTGCTCATTTATCCTATTTTAATAGAATTGAGCAATCGTACTGAAACTTCGCTGCGTAACGGAGTTAACAAATTTCATAGAAATGAGCAATCATAATGAAATTTAGATACGTAACTGAGTTAACAAATTTCATAGAAATGAGCAATCGTAATGAAATTTAGATACGTAACTGAGTTAACAAATTTCATAGAAATGAGCAATCGTAATGAAATTTAGATACGTAACTGAGTTAACAAATTTCATAGAAATGAGCAATCGTAATGAAATTTAGATACGTAACTGAGTTAACAAATTTCATTGAAATGAGCAATCGCACTGAAACTTCGCTGCGTAACGGAGTTAACAAATTTCATAGAAATGAGCAATCGTAATGAAATTTAGATACGTAACTGAGTTAACAAATTTCATAGAAATGAGCAATCGTAATGAAATTTCGATACGTAACTGAGTTAACAAATTTCATTGAAATGAGCAATCGCACTGAAACTTCGCTGCGTAACGGAGTTAACAAATTTAATGGGCTAAGAAACGTTATATAATATTTTAGACAGACACATAAAAGATTTTAAAAATATCAAAAATCTTTCGTTAAGCAGATGCATTTATTAGCACAAGCAACCAGCTTTGCCTCTTTGTTCGTTGAAAGCAACTTTATTTTTAAGCTGTGACGTAACATCAGCTCTGAAGAAAAAAAGAATGCTAAGCGAACTACAACGAGAAGAGAATACGGTACATTTCTTACACCAGCCAGGTTCTCTCTTAAACATGAATGGATTCTTCTTGGCTCTATGCCAGACAGAAGTCTTCGTTTGACGGTATAACTGTAAGTTTAGGTAACGAACTGTAAAAAATATGACGTTTTACGAATTTCATCTTAAACTTTTTAAAAAAATTACGAATCTATACCTCTAAATATTTGAACATCGACTTGTTCATTAATCAGATTTTTACTATGCATTTACTGAAATGCAGTGTTTAAATTAAGGGATGCAGGTTTATTTTGATTCATGCAATAATTGAATGAAAATATTCATTAAAATACTTTTTAAATGTATCCTTCAACTAATACAATCGTAATAATCACTACATATGAAAAACACTGACTTATAATATCTCAATAGGGACCGTTCATAAATGATGTCGGGCTTTTTTCACTATATTTGATCCCTTCCCTTCCCCCTTTTTCACACAATGTCCCATTTCAACGGAACCCCTTAGCCCCCCCCCCCCCTTTGTCACGTGTCACGCTGTATAATATAGGCATATGTACTTGTTGCAGTTCAGAAAAAAAACTTCGTTATAGATCACATTTCTAATATTATTTTTCAACTTTCATTGACATTTGTGAGCATAATAATGATTACGTGTGTACTTAATTTGTATAAAACGAGGTTCAGGTTGACAACAAGAAAGATAATTAGTACATAATAGTGAAAATATTGATTGTTCGAATTCTGAAAAAAAAGATGATCCAATCTATTTTATCGTAAAAGTGTAAATGCCAAAAGAGGTTCCGTTTTAAACTTTTAACATTTAGACTTTAATCATCATTGCTGGTTTTCGGATACAAATTAAAACCAAATACCTTAAAAGCAAATTGTAAATATCAGTGATACTTAACAAATGAATTTGATTTGCTGATTATAAATATTTTTATATAACCTATTATGTATGATGTCACACGTCTTGTTAACACATCCCTCCCCTTGTCACAAGCTGTCCCACTTTCTCGACCCTCCCCCTCGAATCGTGACACCATTTATGAATGACCCCGTACATAGGTATGATAAATTTTGGTCCTATCCTCTATTCAATTTCTGGTATTTTCACGTGATCCGTTTTATATAGAAAGCACGTAGCAATGCCATTCCCAGGAAAAGAGGAATTTTGCTGAGAATAAAAGTTACATCTAATTCGATTCTCAGTTGTTCGGTTCACCAACGAATCGAATAGAGTCGTTTTATCAGAACTTTTGCAACAAAAATCCCAATACTTACGCAGCAACATAACTCCAAAGCGAATCATTGGTATTTGTTAATATACACCCAAGATATCGATTTTTTACGCTATTTATTTCTTTCTAATACTATATGTTTTGTTTGCTTTATTTCGTATGTGCGTGAATCAGTGTAATTGCTTTTTATCGTAAAACTTATGATATGCTTTATTTGTAATGTATTTTTTTCTCTGTTTATAATCTACAACAGAAGTCTACTTCCGCGCTCTGATTATGTGTTTTCGGGGTTTGTTATAAAAGCACAGATCTTCTCCGAGTCTTTGTTTTAGCAAGAGATATTGTACATATTTTATTTGTAAATTTGGAATCACAATTAAGGCAGAGGGATGTAAAGAACCAAAAAACGATTCCGAAAAAGAACGCGCTCAAAGTTTATATCTTATGGGACCTTTAATGTTAATTTTTATCTAAATCAGGTTGTTGCGGCGCACCTTTTAGAAATATCACTAACATCTTTTTCCACAATACAAATTAATGTTTTTCTTATCATTTCCACTGGCATCCTTAAAATCTTCAATTTTGTGACCTGCGCCCTTTTGCTTCTAAGTGCCTTAACTGCCTAATTGCCTTTAAGTATTGTTTCTACTAATTTTAACGGCAACTTATATTAATAGTAAATTTCATGAAAAGCAAAATATAGTAATGCAACAAATAAGTGTAAATTAATGTTACGTCGATTTTTAGAACATTCACAATGCAGCATATTATTGTTGCAAGCAACCTCGCAATTCGAAAATTCACTTGTGAATGCATAAAAGGATGTTTAACCTTTTAGAAAAGATTTTTAAGAAGCATTTCTGCGTATAATTTTGTAAAAACACTATGAAATTTTGTAAAACGTTTATCCTCTTTGTGGATATAAAAATGATTTTGACGTAGCAGCGTGCTGTCCTTGCCATTTAAAACTAAAAAGAAATTCACTCAAAAATAAATGTATTGAAAGTTCACCACTAAATTTAAATGAATTTATTTTTGAGATTATTTTTAAGAAAGTAAATTGTATTAAAAATATTATTCAATGAAAAAAAAGACATTTGTTGACGTAAAATGTTTAATAAAGATACTTGGAGAAGTACCATAAAAATATGCTTAAAAACACGATAAAAAGAACGAATCAATACCTGCTAACCGAAAAGTGATATTACTCACAAAATCCCAAAAGAACCGGCGAGCGCCAAGTTTATTAGTTTCATTAAAATAATGTTTTAAAAATTAATATGTAAATAATCTGGGCAATAATTATTCAAATGAGGTATTACGCTTTAGGTGGTCTTACGGACAATATAACTTTGAAATTACTTAATTATTGATGTAACAATTTTGACGCTTGACTCATAAATTATGCAAGAATTTTTTCCATGTAGCTATTCTTAATTGAGAGGGCGTTAACTGAACGCTTTACAACAGAAGGGGAGAAATATTTGGACTCTCGAAATTTAACCCCTTAACTGGTCAATTTTTTTACCCCAAATGTTCCTAAAAAAAGCATATTTTTTATTGCATATAATTAAAGTCCGAACTTGGTATAAAAGGAAAATGAAAGAATTTTTTTTTTAAATTTATAAATAATGAATTTAAGCCTTTTTTATTTTATAACTTTGAAACCCTTAATGCTCCTAAATGCTGATTTTTTGCGATCACAGCGTATATACAGTACAGACTGTATTACAGATCTCCAGATTTATTGAAACCATCTATTGAAAAATTCTAATACTAAAGACTCTCTTTCAGTCTGTGAAAAATACCGGCAAATCAAAACAAGAAAGGCGGAAAATCAATGCCCGTACGCTGTACGGGCAAACCAGTTGGGGTCAACTTTGGGTAGCCCGTACGCGACTCCTAATCCGACAGCGAAATGTGTTTTTAGGCACATCAGAAGGAGTATTTGAAATTTTATGAAAGCTCATCTTAGTTCATTTTTAATCGAAATAGAATAGCTTTTCAAACCATTTATTTTTCAAATTTTAGTTTCATATTTCAAAAGAAAAATTAAACAAATATTTATAACCAAATAAAAATTAAATGGGTTATGACTAGGACCATTCAAACCCGTTGGGCCATGGCCTCGTGCTCTACGGTCTACGTCATATGGGTGCTCTAAGCATTAAACAGTTGGATTACTTTCTAGTTCTTCCGAAGTGCAATAAGTGTAAACGAAGTAGGCTAAAATTTTCTCCACTGAGGCATTTTGGAGCATAAATAAAAATTAGAGAATTGCAAGAACTGAGCAAGGAGGCTACGTTGCCTTTTAAATTCGCAGTAAAAGAACGAAATTTAATTCCAGTTAAAAAATCTGGCTGATGCCTCCATATGTTCGTTTCTACTGTACTATCAGTTTGAAAAGGTTATAAATAAACTTATGTACTATATTATTTTTAAGTGGAAAACATTACTACTTCTACTTCAATCAAAAGTTAATTATCCTGTATCTGGAAACGCATGTTATTGCTTCATCTGCCTACCCTATGTTCAACAATTCGCCGTCAATTAATTCAACCATTGTTTTGAAAAATAAATAACTTATAATACGATCAACTTCAAAATCAAAGATATTATGTTTCCTTTTTTTTTTTTTTTTGTAGCATAAATTAATGCGCTAAAGTGTGTGCATATAAACTACCAATAATTGCTTTAGAGTAAAAAAAATGTATTATATGTTAAGTAAATGTAATTACGCATCATTTAAATATGCACAACTACATTTATTTCTTAAATAAATATAAACTTGAACATGTTTCATTTCTCTCCATTACGCACGATTTTGTAGACGTGTTCCATCTATTAGGTAGAAAATGCTCTTTTGGACAACCAGGTAGTAAATGGCGCCGGTATCTCTCGCGAGGATTGTCCCTTTTTATCATGTCTTTTGAACAAAATTTATGTTCCAGACACATTCTTGGATAAATACTAGGTCTGTTTATATCTTAATGCAATTTCACTGTTGGGAATAGAGCAAGTTAGCTGTGGACGAAGACGCATTCACATATAAGTGGGTTTGGAAAGCTGGTGTTATTTTGGGGCTTTTTTTCTTCTCGAGATATTTTATTTAAATAAACAGTAGACGTGCGGAAAGAAAGCTAGCCATCACAAGATGGAAAAGAAAATGAAATCGGTTTTAATTGGTTTTTTGAAGAAGAAAAGAGCCAGAAAGTAAGAAAGAGAACGGGGGAGGGGGATTATATTTTTATCTTTATTATTTTTATTTGTAACGTTTTTGTATATGTTTTGCTGTAAAAAGAAGAACAGCAATTCATCCTGCTCGATATGAAGATCTTACATTTGGAAGCAAACAAAATGTGGTTCACTATTTGTGTTTAAGTAAAGAGCCAGCAAGATCAGTAAGTACTTTATTCCTAATCTTTATTTGAACGCTTTTTATTGTTAAAAGATTAAATATTTTCTTTTCATGTTTTACATTTCTTGACTCATGTAAAAATACCCAGGCCTCAATAATAATTGTTACATAACTTGATAATTTTATTAGACAACATAAATGATGAAAATTAGCTACACACTTGTGTTATTCAATTCAAAATGTTTTAACTCAATCACATTATGTTCCTTCAGCACTTAAGTAAAAATGCACATGTTGAACTGCTACCTCCGTACATTAAAAAAAAAATAATTACAGAAGGTAAACTGAGCGTTTCTTTAAATTTGCGAAGAACTTTTTTTTAAATCAAAGAGTCAAGTTTCTTGAAAACTGTTTTCTCGATAAAACTCTTGTTTTGTCCACTCTCTGTAAAACTACAAAGAAATAATTTTCATTTCAAACTGAACACTTCAGATTTGTTCCTACCAGTTTAAAATTTGTAAATGAACGCTTGAGAACTGTTACTGTTAATTTAAGAACTGTCAAACATGCAATACATATTATTCGTGTAGTACTGGATTACAGCACTAGTGCGCGCCTGATAGCCGTCGTCGGCCATCCGTGCCGTCTCCTGAAGCATTATTGGCCGAGAGACCTCAGGTGCAGGAATCAGAGCAGCATGGGTTCAACTGAGCTCCCCTTCGACCTTGTGTACCAGAAATAGTAATCCTGCGTGGTTACTGATGGTGCCCCTACTGCGGCACATTGTCTGTTGCACTCAATTTACAGACTGATCTCTGATTTTTATTATCCGCAATTTCCTTTTTTGAAGGCTTCGTAGTTTCTTGTTTTTAAGTCTATGTAATTTTATGTCAGATTCCGGATAAAAGATTTACAGGAGATTCTTATGTGTTTGCGGGAATTTTTTTTACAGTGTACGGAGTTAATATGGAATTTGTAATTACTCCGTAATATAGCAGTTAAACATGTTTTGCCTTTTTTTTTTCATCAGATTTCACCAATAGATGTCACTTATAAATTTATATAGTTTATTGTTAAGAGAGGAAGTAGGTGTAGGACGGCGTATTAGGAGTATTTTTCATGAATTTTTTTTAACATATAAAGAATAAATATATTTTATTGAGATTTTGCGGCTGTTTTTTAGATATATTGAAGAACATTTACTGAGATTTTCAAACATTGTTTTTTTGAAAAATCCCATAGATATCGGCTACTGCACATTGTAAGTCGCCACCCGGATCGGCAGTTTGCGTAGATCCTGGGGTCAATTTTTATCTGAAATCAATCTTTTTAAAAATTTACTTTTTTTACACTTGCCTCTTCTATTTATTTGAACTACAATTATCACAGAAAAAAAATTCGAAAATTTCTATTTTTTTTTTTTTTTGTTTTTGGTTGGAAAAATTAAGTACGATTTTTGACCGTTTTTTTTTTCTTTTTTTTGTTCTTTTTTTTTTTTTTTGGCAAACAAAAAATATTGTTTATAATTGAAGTTCTTGTAGAGCGTATATATACATATATATAAAGAAAATGTGTGCTAAATTTGGTAAGAATTGATCAAAAACTCTGCGAGCTAGAGTGTACGCAAATTCGAAAAAAGTAGTTTCGAGAAAAACGCGTTTGAAAAATAGCGTGGTAGTGATGGTAAATTTAAGGGAGTATTGAATCAATTTAAGACTAATTTTACCAGGTGTGCAAGTTTATAAAGTCGTTTTAATTTTCAATAGATGCGCTCTTAGCCTTTTGAAGTATATGTTTATCTTTAAACGCTATTTTGTTTGGTAGTCATTTGTTTACAAATGTCAGTTGTTTTTTGGTTGTTTTTCATACCTTTTTTTCATTTATCATAGTATCTTAAATAGGTACTTAAAATTATTATAAACGTGGAAAGACGTTTTGAGAATCGAATAAAAATATTTCTTTTGTCTTAAGTTCTACTGTTTTTCATGTTAACCGCTTATCGGTATAACAGTCTAAAAGGAAATGCGAACATTTGTTGCTAATGACCTAATATACTTATCCAGAACATGCTTACCGGTTTGCGACAGAGCTATCAATGTCTTCCAATTTCCTTCTTTTTATGGGTTTTGTATTTTCTGATGTACCGATTGAGGTTTTCATATAAATATCTTTCTCATGCTGGATAATATGATTTTACGAATGTAACATGAATGCTGAAAGTATTCAGAATTGTTTTTTACGTCATTGAGAACTCGTAACAAAAAAAGATTCTTTTCTACCATTCGTTTATTTAAAACTAACCATTATGCCTCAAAATTACAGCATAGTTATACGTAATAATATTTGCTACTTGTATGGTTTTTAACTTAATTTATTTATTTTTTTTCACGAAAATTTTACTTACAACAGAAATTGTTTTAACTTATCCCATGTACATACTTAACCCATTGTAGCATTGAAAAACAGTTGAACTTGATTATGTATAAAGGAATGACAGACGTTCTGGATCTGGACTGCAAAGACAGGGACACAGGAAACCAAAACCCGATGATTTTTAAAAACGAACTTACCTAAATAAAACGTCTCCGTAATCTTCGCGATGTCTGAAAATTTTACTGTACATGCGTTGCGTCCAGGTGGCGCTTTGCGTGCAGTTGATTTGTTAGCAGATTTAATGTTTTTTTATTTAAAATATTCAGCATTAACATGAATCAAACCAAGGCACATGTTCTCAGAACAAAAACATAAAGCAAGTAATTTTGTCTTCTAGAGTAATGTTGTCAGGTAAAAAGTCCATAATGTAGAGTAAGTTTATTTTACGAGTACAGTTGAAACAAAAATATCCCATATCATCTTGAGAAAGGAGCTTATATATTAAGAGGGAAATAATTCACAAGAAAATGTAAATTAATTGAATGTTCTAGAATAAAGCAATCTTTTGACGATTCGTTGGCCTACTACCTCTGGTGGGATTTAATTCAGAAAATCTCAGACTTATGAGTACGACACAAAAAACTACGCGACCATCGTGTCTTGCAGTAATCGCTTTGACAACATCACCTTGTTATTCACACGGTATTAGTGTAAAAATTTTTGCTTCAAACGTATAATGAGCACAAAATTGCTATTAAATTTTTAGCGTTAAATGGCAGTTTAGATTCTAAAATGTTGGAGAAATATGCTGATGGAAATAGTACGAGGTTGAATCAAACCTTATTTTGTTTTATTTTTCCTCCTATTTGGACCTAGAAAAAAAAAACACAATAGTGAAAAATGCTAAAAGATTTTTTTTAATCAAACAAAAAAGAATCCGTCATTAAACACAATCTACCGGAAAAGAAATTCTTTTAATGAATTAATATTTTTTTGAATAAATATAGTTCAGTTTAATTAAAACTCAATTGTTTCTCAATTAAAACTCAGTTTACAAAGGGACTTGATTCAGAATTCAATTTAAAAGACCAATCCAGCAGAAAGGCAATATACTTAAACATTATTTTAAAATGCTCCTTGAAAAGGCTTTAAATTTCAATCTTGTAAAATTTTAATATAGGAAAATATGCTATGAACATAAATTTAAGAAAAATATATTTCCGTGTCTTCTAGTTTTCGATTGTTTCCAGCATTCAGTTCTTGATTTCCCTTGAGTTATTAAGCCATGGTCTTAAAAATTTTCATTTTACATCGTAAATTGAAATTCTCCTTCTTTCCACCGTCCAAATTTTGTCTAAAGCAGGGGAAAAATCTCCAAAGGGATAGACGGTACAGTAAAGCAGCTTAAAGATATGCAACCCTTAAACAATTTACTCATCCTCCTTTCTTCGAATTCCAATCGGAACTCGGATCTCACAGGACTTTAGAGAAATCATAAATCTTTATTGTACAAATTCTTAGTGCAACGCTGGGGATTCTAACGTTGGATTTGATTCTGGGTTGCCTACATTAAGTTGATACATCTGCAGGAATTCATAAATTAGTTCATTGTAGATTTCGCTGTAAAATTTGGGATGTGATGTAACGTGATTTGCGTAAAACAATAAGGAATCAGTTTATTTTTATGGTATTGATATTTTCCCCTTTTTTATAGTTGAATAATTTGTAGCGTTAATATAATCTATTAAAAATGTTTCTCTCTCGAAACATAAGTACTTCGTCTGCAATTTTATTTTATTTACTTATTAATTTATTCATTGTCATATAATTTACATATTCGTACTCTTTTTATGCACAACACATATAACGCTCTTATCCTAAGTGCTTTTCATGTTTGTTTGTCTATTATTGTTCTGATTTGTAACTCCTCGCCATAGTCTCGTCCAAAATGCCTTTTTTGTACAAATAAAAATAATGAAATTCTAGTTTAAACGTCCAACACTATACGGCATTGACTTGTGCTGCACCTAAACGAAAGAGGCAAACGCCTTTTAGTCACTGTACAATTTGAAATCAATGTAATTTATATATGATCACCGATAAAAGGAGAAAAAATACTTTTAATGAACTAATTTTTCCAAATCATAAAAAGGAATAAGAAAAATGTATTAGGTAGTTAAAAATACGAAAAAAAGAACTTCCTCTCTTTTTTTTCTTTTTGCTGCGATCTGTAAGAAATGTGCAGGGTAATTTTTAATGTGAAATGATGATCTAGTCAAACAATAAGAAAATGCTTCAAGTAATTCAATATCCCAACGAAGACATAAATGTGAACAAGAAGTCCCGTCTAGAACTATACGAGCCTACTTTCCCGTATACACCGAATTCAAATTTATAATCTAGCTATTTCCCTCTCTTTTTCTTGTTTAGCTTTAGTTATACCTTTTTCAACGGTTAATACATTTTTATTCACTCATTCATTCATTCATTTATTCAGTCATTCATTCGCTGATTTATTCACTCCTTTATTTATTTTTTTGATCATTTATTCACTCCTTTATTTATTTTTTTGATCATTTATTCACTCATTTATTCATTCATTCTTTCACTTATTCATTTAATCATTTATTAGTTCAAAAATATTCTTGAAAATCATGATCAAAAAATTTCCATAGGAAAATAGGTTCATTAATTCTGGATGAACTTTCTATCTGTATATGTTCTACGTTATAAGAGTTTTAAGCTAAAGTTTATTCCAAGTAAATCGGACCGTTAGATTATTATTTATATAGGATTGAAATTTCCCCGTAGGCGCTAATGTTAATTTTTTTGAACTGTTCAAAAATGAACAAAAATTGTTCAAATCAATATTTTACGCCCTATGAGCAAGCTTACGTCAGTAAGCTTGCTCATAGGAATTTGGATGTCGTGTCCAGAGATTACACAATTTGCTTCATTTTTGCCCATAGGCACTAATGTTAAAATTATTTGAACTCTTCAAAATTGAACAAAAAATTGCTCAAATAAAAAGTAAGATATGGAAATGAAATTTTCTCGCCGAGACCTTTCGAATGCAAAAAGATTTTTTCGAATCGGACAATTCATTCAAAAGTTATTGGAGGAGGGGAGGGGGACAGACAGTCCGAGCGACACTTTTTCCAAATCTTAAAACCCTACTTTCAATTTTTTTGTTTTTCATTCTTTTTTTAATTACTTAACTTATTTTTGGTTTTTCTTGATTTTTAACGGTATTTTCACGATAAATTAAGTCTTCTTTCTTGCTTTATTATTATTTGTTAAATTTTTACGGAAAAGTAGGCAAAAATGGCCATAGCAGATCCTGTAATCACAGCTGTAAGAGTGTACAATGTTCTCTAATTCATTTAAACACAATTTCTTACTTTTTTTGATATCGGATTTCTAACTTGGCAAGTTTTAATTAAGGTAAATTAGATTAAAGAAATGAACTCGTCCTGTCAGAAATAATTAATAATTAGTAAAATCACATGGCAAGCTATAATAGTAGTCAATTTTTAATTGTCATCTTGAACGTAGTTTATCTTGATTAAAACTTGCCAAGTTAAATCCGATAGCAGAAAAGTAACAAATTGTTCTTAAATGAATTTGAGAACATTGTGCACTCTTACAGCTATGATTAAAGTATATGCTATGGAACTTCGCACCCATTAGATATCAATTCTTTTATCGCTGACAGAGGCTACTCCGAAAGTAGTTTATTCTGTCGAACTTTTTTCACTTTTATGTTTGTGTTGGGATATCCTTAAATTTTGAAAAGCTAAATTTGTGTTTCTATATTGACGATAAGTTAACCTAAGCTAAATTATCGTTATTAATTAGTTAAGATTTATTTTTGGTTGCATTTCTCCGTAATAAGTCCGTAAGTTTATCTTTAACTAAATAATCATTTAAAGTTGAAAGCTTCTGTATAAGTACTGGACTGGATTATTTGTGCTCAGCTTGAGTTTAACCTTAAGACGAAAAATTAAAGCGGAAAGGGATTTCCATGCATCATTTTTTTTCCCCTAAAGATCGAGACTATTGTCTATGGGGTCATTTATAAATGATGTCACGCTTCGAGGGGGTTCAAGAAAGTGAGTTTGTGACAAGGGGAGGGGATGGGATAACAAGAAGTGTGATATTATACATTTTGATTACTATAAAAACATTTTAAATCAGCTAATTAAACTTATTTTATGCTAATGTAATATAGCGTGACGGTGCTAGGGGGGTATGTTGAAGTGTGACACTTACCGCCGCATTCACCGTCAACTCTAACCTCATGGTTTGACGCGAAACCGGTCTCCAACCTGGAGTTACCGCGGATTTCCTATTCACCATCAACTTTGACTACGCGCAAACAGGTTCCCGAAACCATGCCAGGTCGAGTAACTCAACCAAGCTCCAGAGCAAAGTTAAGGTTTGAGCGCATGCTCAGTACATGTAAACATTAGCAACGGCGGACTGGATGTTGGGAAAATTGGAATATGTTGAGTTTTTAGAGCTTTCTTCGCCTTACACGATCTTGAATTTCTGAAGAGGCCTTACAAAAAATACAACTTTAGAGTTGTTTTAATTTTATTAACTAGTATTGTTCAATGATTTCTTTGTCACTTTTGTGTGTTTCCGATAATGTTTTTCTCTCGGGAGCTATTACTTCATTAAAGATTTTGAAACTTTATCATGATTCCTAATTGAACAGAAATACCAAACAATGGGGGGTTATATATCTTTAGTATTTTTATTTAATTATTTATTTTTCTCTCTCCTTGTTGCTTTTTGATATAATTTTATTCTACTTTAAAGTGTACATGTATATACTGAACTTTTAACATGCGTCCTGATTTTTTTTTGCCAAGGTTACTTCTGGGCCTGCGAAGTTCATGTGGAATATTTTGATTTATGTATGTCGAATAAAATAAACTTGTTGACCTTTACCATGTGCTTTATGTCATTGACCAATTTACATTTGCTTGTATATTCTTTTCTTTTTTTTTTTTAAATTTAACAAAGGTTTTGAATATGGGAAAAGCTTCTTAAAAAAAAAAAAAAAAAAGCCATGAAATGAATCCATAATGCTAATGGCAGTTTTGTGTTTAAAGGTAAACTGCAAGGTTTTTGAAAAAGTCAAAATATTCGCCATATGTATTTGTATTAATGAATTCATATTTGCATTAGAAAAAGGGTTCTTGTTAACCCCAAATCACATAATTTTGAATTGCCGTTTCATGCAGTTGTAAGACTTAAACCAAATTTTTACTGTACTTTGCCAATGCGAAGTGATTGTAATAATAAAATATTTACAATAGTTATAATTGAAATCAAATGCATTTTTTAAATACTCTCATGAATTTAATGCAAGGCCATAGCCAGATTTTTTTTTTTTTTTTTGGGGGGGGGGGGGCTTTGAAACATTTATGTTGAGGAAAGTTTCAGGGAGGAATATATGCTACATTGCGAAAATTTTCGGGGGGGGGGGGGTACGTGGGCATCCCTGGTTACAGCCTTGATTTAATGAAAGAATATTCAAATAAAAATTTAAATGATACAATAATACACTACTGCTTGGTTCATAATGATACATTTCTATATTATATATATATCGTTTGTGAATGGTACATTTCTAATGTCAGAAAGAGATATATTACAATGATAAAATTAGTTGTAATTTCCTATTCGTTAAAGATATATATTTTTTCATTTTCCGAGAAAAATTTTATTGCTTTTTACTTTTCCATATTTTTAAATTTTTTCCACGAGTGCTAGAAGTAATACCTTCTCAAACGGGCTAAAAACCACTCGTGTTTTATTCATCGCTATATCGCAGAGAACGGGAATTTTAAAAAACGGGAAACGAAATGTACACTGCGCGGCGAAAAAGCATGAAGAAAATCATGCGATAGTTTTGACCAATAACGGGCCTGCGTACGTTCTCACACGGCGTCGAGTTGACTAACTTCGTGGTTGGAAAACCCCAGGTTGATTTTCCTCCGTGAATACCGATTTTTAACTTTGCAGCGCTGAGCCCCAACTCCGACAACGGATCTCGTGGTTTCACGCGTGGAGTTAGGTTAACGGTGAATATGGTGGTTAGTGACAAAGGGGGGGGGGGGAGTGGCAGGGTAATATGACTGCCGTTTCAGCTGTGAAGTATGCTAGTCAAACACAATGTAATTTTTTGAATAGTCGCATCTTTTCCTTTATATTGTTTTTTCTTAATTGTCTACCTTTATATCAAAATTCAAGTCTGACAGTCACTTAGAAGGGGTTTAGGTTTTTGATGTGTGAGTGAGTCAGTAAGTGAAAAAAATGACATTTTGCAGACCTTAATAAGTCCATAACTATAAAAGATACAACAATGAAATTTGGTATACTAAGGGTATAAGGAATTCCTTTTAGAAGTACAAAATTGCAGATATGTAGGTCTAATAGTTTTTGAGTAATGGTGGGTTCGAAAGTAGATCGAAATGGTTTGGTAAATGTACACATTGGCCGGTGTCGCTGCTTCTGAACTTGACTGACGCCCTACTGTGTGTCTAGAGAAATTTAATTTTTATTATGAATTATAAAGTATGATCTGTAACCGTATTAAATTTCGCTGAAATATTAATCTAGAGAAGCGTATGTACGTATTCAAAATTATTCAAAGTCTTAGCGCAAAATATCCGCATATCGGCTCCAGGCGGCATTGCGAAAGTTCAATATTTACACAATTGCACACAAATTTTCAACACATAACTAAATTTGGGAAAGACCCCTTCGCCGAAGAAAATTATTCTAAGCGAAGAGCTAGTCTCTCCGTTTCTCTTAAATTGAAATAGAAGGCATTCCCCCTTGACTTTAGAAGTCTTTATTTACTTAGGAAAAGGACGCCATCACGTCACAAGTGTTTAACTTGATTTATGCTCAGCTCAGTAGTGTAGAGTTTCATTAGAGTCCTCAGTTTCCGGGCTTTTATACACAAAGTTCCCACTTCAAAGGCTGAAATTGATATTGTTTGAAGAACAGTGGATTATTTTACGCCAAGCAATGATGATACTTTATAGATATTATGTAGAAAAATATGGTTTCTTTCAAAACAGTATTCCCATTTGGATGAAAATAGTTTATGATGCACGTTGATGCAGTGATTTTCAGAAAAACAATATTTTTGATACTCTGCACTGTAAAAAAATCCCGTTAAATTTACTGTTTTATACTGGCAGCTGAGTTAGTTGTGCAAAACCGTAAAAGTTGCGAAGTAAATTCGTGGTAAAAATGGTTTTCTATCGTCCGGAGAAAAAAAAAATTGTAAAACTTTTTCTCATGCGTTAAAAACTCGTTGCTCCTACGGATTTACTTCTTATCTTTTACGGTTTTGCAAAACCAACCCAGTTGCCTTTTTAAAAACCGTAAATTTTATGGGATTTTTTTAAAAGTGGTAATATATCGCATAAGCAAAGCGTTATTTAAACTTGAATAATAAAGTTTATTCTTGCGTTTCGACTTGTTTTACCTCTAATAGCTCCAAAACTACGTTCTAATGATTCCTTACAGTTCTATTTCTGGAGGAAAAGATGAATCCAATCTAAGGTAGGATACTGTATTGGGGCTTTACTATAAAACACTTCGTGTCGTACTTTATTGCATATAAATATTTTTACCCACAAAACTAGTAAACTAGTTTATCATGATGATACTCACTTTCATAAGGTTAATTAAAATTATCACAGGAAAATACGTCGCAATATGTTTTCTCAATATGGAATGCTAGCATTGCAATGATTATATTAATACTGTGTTTATTTTTCGCATAACCGGCTAGGTTTTCCTTTAAAAGTTATTACACAGATTTTTTAAATCTTTATTGCATTTTTATGTTAATGATTTAATATTATTTACATAAATAATGCATTGATATTTATATTTCTCGAACCTGCAGACAAGTTATTACTTTTAATTTAAAAAGTAAATAAATAAACTCTGCATTTTCAGCTATTTCTTTATCCTCCTTTTTTAGAGATCAGTTATATATTTTCAACTTAGCTGTTAAGCTCCGTAATTGCGTAATTTTTAAGAACTATATTTTCAGGATTTTGAGTAACTTAATTTCGACTCAAAAGGTTTTCACAATCAACTTTAGCGAGCTAGAAAGCTACACTGAAGCAACAAAAATAAATCTTCCGTTTGCTTCAACTTGATTAAGTTGACCTTATTTAAGTTTTAAGTAGAGATACTTACAGTCAAAAGTGAGAATAAAAATGAAGAACAATGCTGAAAACATGTTGATAAAACGCAGTTATTCAATTCCATATGGCACGCCATAAACTTTTTAATAGCCTTGACTGAACTTGCAATCTCTATTCTCAAAGACTTGAGACTCTATTCTCAGTTTCCAGTTATAAGGTTTTCATAATCAACGTAAGCGAATTAAAGAGCTTAACTGAAACGAATAAGAAAAACCTTCCGTTTATTTCTACTGATTTCAGATACAAGTAAAGTTACATAAAGTTAAATTTTAATGAAAAATAATGCAAAATTTTAATCTTTAGTCAAATATAACCTCAGAGCGTAAACATGTTGATGAAACACAACTAAGCAAATTTAATATGGTACAGCATAAAATTTTTAATAGCCTTAACAGGATTTGTGTCAGCTTCTCTATTCTTCCAAACTTAATTTTCAGTAACATAACCGAAATCCATTCCCGCATAAAGCGAAGAATATTTCCTAGATTTTATCAGCTTCTATTCTTTCTTATCACGTTGACTTTGTTATTTCTATCCATAGGAGTAATACAGAGAGAAAAGAGAAAGTAGAGTAGAAAGGTATTTCCAGGAGAGTGGTTATAAAAGTGCAAGAGATTATTTTGATCCTTTGTTAGATGTGAGAAAGGAGTGGCTAATGCTTAAGCTACATAAAAAGAAACCTCAAAATACTTAGAGAAATTGCTTAAGAAATCGTGACTGGTGAAAAAATATATTTTCTTTGTGGAAAATGTTGGAGTTATGTAATTTAAGTGTTAATAAAACTGTTATACTGACGGATTGTAAATGTCATTTGATACTGAAATGTTTTTAAACTAATTTCTGTATTAATAAATTAAAGCTTTTGTATGTTTGTTTATCATTTAGTTTGCAGAGCAAAACGTAAAGAATTCCGAAATTTTGAATAAATAAGGTGTCGTAAGTTCTGTTCTATAGCACCTCGAAGCGACTTTTTTCAAATACATATTTGGTCTTTCAGTTAGGTAAAATGCCCCTAGAGCAAACAAATTAAGTGAATTTAATAGTTGTATTACGAAAGCCTTAGTTTAAAACTCTTATTTATAAGTATTTTTAATATTACTGATTAATGGTATCAAATTCTTTTAAACAATGATCGAGTTTCATACATACTTGCTGTAAGATAATTGTAACTGTATCGCGTCCTAGGAAAACGGTAAGGCCTAGAAACATTTAATTTGGTTTACATGTGCAGTTTTTCCTTTACTAATACACCTCAAAGCCTGAGTTTTTACAAATTATATTTTTAAAAGTTATTTTATGCGCATTGTATCCCACAAGGAAAGAACCCCTAGGTAATTGCGTCAGGGGATTATTTTATTTTATATACAGTAAAACCCCTTTATACTGCGCCTCAGTATACCACGGTGACTATCATGTCCCCCGACGTTTAAACCCCCTTTATCATTGCCATTTAAAGGAGATTCCTTATTTACCATTGTAAATAAAGCCAGCCACAGCACACAAATATTCTAGCCAAAGAGCAACCATTCCCCCCACCACACATTAACAGATAAAGCCCTGTTGTGATAGGCGTGATGTACACCTTTTCACGCTTTTTCTGTCTTTTAACCTAAACCTAGAACATATAGCTTGGTTTCGAAATCGGGTTCAATCGCCCTGAATTGTTTCTCTTGACATGGGAGGAGCTCAATCTGTCAGGGACTGTTCAGTTTAATTATTAACAGTTCCATTTTCAGAAGTGTAGTTATGCGTGTGTAACTTCTCTTATAGCGCTATCAACCTTTGTATTCCACAATCTTTAGCATTCCTGAAAAGTAAGCATATTCCCCAGTGAGAAGTGCGTTCCTCCCCTTCCAAATCTAAGTTTTTCTTTAGACCTCCCCCTTCACAATCGCATGTTGATAGCATAAAGAGTTTTTTAAGCCCCTTTATTTTCTCGGAACACAGTTGGTTTTTAGCCTATTGCTCGATAGCCTGACTGCGCAGCTGACATGTGTGCTTCTTGCACAGCAATTATAGTGAATAAAATGGAAGCAAAGAAGAAAATAAAAAATATAGTATAAGGGGGGGGGGAGAAAAGTTACGAATAAATGATAAAGTTAAAAATGATGCAACAAAAGAGAGTATTATTTCGCGAATATGGTTCCGCGGTATCGGTTATGTTATAACGCGGGTGCCAAACATGTCCCCGACACCCGCGTTTTAACGGGGTTTTACTGTATTATTTATATACACTCCTTCTCACTTTCCTTTTTTTTTTTTTTTTTGCCATTGAGGAAAATAAAACTCTGAACAGTGATTGAGGAAAAATTCATGTTCAAAAATGTTCTTTTTTTTTTTTTTTTTCTTTGCCTGTTTTGTAAAACGCGATTTTATGGTAATCGTATTTTATAAAACTTCTTCAGAGAAAAGTTGAAGGGTCTATTGTCCAAACATTTGAATTTTTCAGCAAAAAACTTATTTAAAAAATATACAATTGTTTTTTGTTTTGTTTTGTACTTTTTTTTCATTTTTTAAAAAATTGCATGAATTTGTATAAATGAATTTTGTATGGATGTGATTTTTACCAAACATTTCCCCTATGATTTCCATTATTTTCTGGAAAATTATTTTAAAACTGTTAATTCATTTTTCGTTTCATTTAATTAAAAATTAAACTTATAGTCTATAAATTAAATTCATAGTATTTTTGCAAACAAATCTCGTTTGAAAAATAAAATGAAATCAACCGCATAGACAGCCGAATAAATCAATATAGCTAGGTAGAGATGTATGCATAGACGAATATGTAGACAGATTTCGATAACAAAATAGAAAAAGATTAAAACGACGGAGAATATTTCAAATTTTTACTTCGTACCACGCCATGATGGGAACCACTTATATTTTATACTTTGGAAAGTCTAGAACATGCTTTTCCAAATGCGGCCCAAAAGCCTTTAAAATGCGGCCCAAGCGCAAATTATGAAAATATTTAAATATACATTTTTATTAAAAAAAAATGATGTTTGCAATATTTTTCATATATAATAGATTCTTCGACATTTATTATAAAACAAAAACTTAATTAAAAACAGCTTAGTATGCTTAAATATGGGAATGTTTCTTTATTGGAGCTTTATAAAGATAACCTACCCTATAAATATCCTAATTTTCACAATCATGCTCTATTAATACCTTGCAAATAATTGTTCACCTATATTTGTGAACAATTATTTGAAAGAATGAAAAAAATAGGAGAAAGGTCACTGACAGACATCTTGAAAATGCATAAAGAATTGCAAAATCGTCCATTGAACACAATATCGATTTGCTTGTTCAACAAAAGCAAATTCATCCATCTCATTAATTTGAATTTTTTCCATTTTTATGAAATCCAAACTAAATGAATAAAAACTTTTACAAATTTAAAAAAAATAAGTACTTATACATATCTAATTCAAATTTTAAAAATATA
Organism: Octonoba sinensis; assembly: GCA_038502835.1. NCBI lineage: Eukaryota > Metazoa > Arthropoda > Arachnida > Araneae > Uloboridae > Octonoba > Octonoba sinensis. The sequence goes on along the minus strand of CM076605.1, from coordinate 8,005,007 downwards.
TAATAAAAGAGTTAAATTTCTATTAAAACTACATATAGTTAATTTTTATTTCAACTTGTTGAAAAAAATATTGCATGTGCTGCCCAGCAAGCTTTTTTGCTTTGCAATGTGACTCTCAAACGGTCATAGTTTAGACACGCATCGTCTAAAACTATACATAAATTATCGTTGATAATCGAAGGAAGAGTTTGTTGTGTACACATTGGTAAAGGCTGCTACTGACATTTCTTTTTTCTTCTTTACGAAAAGCAATGAAAGAAAGAAAGAAAAAAAGCGAGAAAAGAAAAGATAGAGAAAAACATTCATAGTTAATAATTGCAAGATAAAAATCAACTGCTAGAATATCTCATACAAGCATTTTTAATAAATCTAAGAAGCCATTTGGTATGAATAGTTATCTTCATTAATACCGTTTTAATATGACGCTTCAAGGAAACATCTTTTATATTTGTCTTATTTATTTCTCTTTATAGTTATTTCATGTAATTTAAAATAAGATTATACTATAAAATATTTTTGGGCACAAAAATAAAAATAATCATTTTTTTTCGCAGTTACCTTTTTTTGATAGAATACAAACTATATGTTGTTCTTATTAAAGTAACTATTGCTACCAAAATTTAATGGAGTTGAATAATAAATCAAAACAAGCAACATACAGAATAATTACATCGCTCGGAGAAATGTGAATCAAAATAAGAAGATTTATTTCGCTTGTTGATAGCTTTCATGGTGGAATGGCGGCTTGAAATATTAGCGGATGTAAAGTAATTTTGGCTAATGACTTCCAGTATCAATGGTGGAGCGGATGACAATAAAATCAGGGACTTTTCTCGAAGAAGACTTGGAAGTTTTCCAGGAGTTGTAAATACGAAAGAAAAAAAATAATGATGATAAAATTTCTAATCAATAACGCTTCTTTAAAATTGAGTTATATTTATTTTTTAAAGGAATCGCTGCGAAAAAATAAAAACTTTCCAAAAAATAGGATGATGAAAAAACTTTCTTTTCAGATACGTAAGTGCGTGTGTGTTATTTTACATAAAAATCAAGACATTAAAAATGTGCCTTTATATCCATAGAATAATTTTGTTTTATAACCCCTTGTAACAATCTCAGTTAGAACAGGGATGTTTGTAAAATAATGAATGAGAAAAATAACCCCCCTATGGCGGAACATCAATCTTCGTAAAAGTATCCTACATTTATCAATATCAAAGGTGAAGAAGAGAGAAAACCACAAAACAAGTGTGTACAAAATCCAAAAAAAAAACTTAATAAATAAATTAAACAAAAAAGAGTTCATTTAAGGAAAATATATCTGCAAAACAATGAAGGGTTTTCCCTTCATTGTTTTGATTTTTTTTCTATATCTCTCTGTCTTTATATAACACATATAAATACATCTTTATATGTAGCACCAGGAATGTGTAGAAACTTGTCTGAAAAAAAACCTGTAGTTCTTTTTTTATTCCATTTTTAAAAACATTTTTCGCATGGTCCCTAATAATGTGTTTTTTTCCTTTTATATATATATATATATATTCTTTTTCTTTTCTTTTTTTTTGTACACTAAAAAATTTACGGTTTGAAACTGGCAACAGGGTTGGGTGTGGAAAACTGTAAAAGTTACGAAGTAGTTCCGTAGTCGAAGTAGTTTTTTACAATCCGACAAAAAAATTGTAAATTTTTTTCTCGTACGGTAAAAAAACATTTGCGACTACGGATTTACTTCGTAACTTTTACAATTTTCCACTACTAACCCAGCTGCCAGTTTAAAGCCGTAATATTTACGGTATTTTTTTACAGTGTGCATTTTATCGGCAATTCGAGTTTGTTGATTTTGAAATACAATTATCTGGTCATTGTGTTTGTACAAATAATATAATTTAAGCTATCATGTTTATTAATCGCCTATTTTAGGAGAAGAACTCAGTCCTAACTTTTCCTGTAATGTATCTGTTTTGTGACAACGCTTTTTAAATATTTATTATTTTTATTTTTAAAAGTATAATCATACTTTGATTACTAACAAAGATAAGGGATGCTTAAAGCCCTTGGGATATATTTTCATAGTCTACATGGAGCACCTAGAAGCAAAGGAGTGTAAGTAACAAAATTTAAAATTTGGCGATAACTAGTGCAAATGGTAAGGAAAGCACCACTCTATGTTGTGGCAAGAGATGTTAGTAATAGCTCTAACAAGTGCTTCGTCCCAGTGTAATTTAGAAAAAAAATGACGTTAAAGGTCCCAGAAGATCCAAACTTTGGACACGTTTTACTCAGAATCGTCATTTATTTTTCTTTTTTTGTCATTTACATTCCTTTGCTTTTCACTACCTCACATGTAGAGTATTAACAAATAGTATTGCTTGCTTATGGCATATCATAAAATTGAAAAACAAAACAGAAACAACCTATCAAAAAGTTTTAAGATCTACGAGTTGCATTACAACCACATAATTTTAATAACAGAATAAAATTTTACCATTAGAAGAAGGGGGAAAGAATATGGTACTCTCTACTGATTATTTTCAGAAAAAATATCGCGTTGGGTTTTTATTTAAAATTTTTTACACTGCTATGCCTAAATACAAATCAAAATATTTGAAGCGTATTGATTTAGACGTGTAAGTTTGCTCGACTAAACAATAAAAATCGGTTTCTTTCCCATTTATGTCACAATGAAATTGTTTTATGTTATTTTCGTGAAAAAAAAGCTGCCTCGATCATTGTTGAATAAGTTCGGGTGTAATAACAAAAAACTGTAGCTTTTTTGCATTGGTCTTAACTGCTTCTTTGTAATGGACTTCATAATTGAAGCTCTAAAAAAAATGAGAAATTATTTTATATTATATGCGTTTTCAATTTTCTTCTTAGACAGTTTCATGTTTAGACTCGCTTCAGTAAGGACTCATAAAAACATTTTCGAAAAAACTTCACAGTGGGTAAATTACGTTTTTGACTTTTGTGTAATGTAAGGTTTTTTCTTCTTTTTTCAGTTCGAGGATATGAATGAAAAAGGTGAGCAAAGCAATTAACTGGCATACACTGACAAAATGTTTACTCAAAAATTTTTGAGACTCTTTTGGAAATCATCATTCCGGAGTCTGACGTAAAATTGCAGAGCATTAAAAACAGGAAACTACAAAGTCTTTAAAAAAGGAAAATACGGAGGGGGAAAAAACATACAACATTCTGTAAATTGATATCAACAAATAATGTACCACTGTAGGGGCGCCATCTGTGAGTACACTGAATAACCACTGAATAACTATTTTTGGCACACAAGTTCAATTGAGCCCACACAACAACACACAAGTTTACAAGTACACTTGGTACACAAGTTCAATTGTTATGATTCCTGCGCTTAATGCGGAAAATAGGTGTAGAAGTCTCAAAAAATTAAAAAAAAAATCTTCATAAATCTATTCAACAACTATGTAATAATATACCCTGAAAATTTCAAAGCAAAATTCCAAGTCGTTTCAAAGTTATAAGCATTTGAGCGAGAGCCCTTTCGGAGCGGTTGAGCAGGTCCCTCATTCAGGACCTGAAGGGTATTAGAGAGACAGAAGAAGGTTACTAGATGTCCTTTTGTTTCTTTTAACAGTTGAGACCTTGGATAGAAATTTCTATAAGTATTAGTATCTATAAGTATAAAAAATATATTCATTACTGCCTTAAATTTACCTTCACTACCACTCTTTTTTTCAAACACGTTTTTCTCGAAACGACTTTTTTCGAATTTGCGTACACTCTTGCTCGCAGAGTTTTTGATCAATCCTTATCAAATTCAGCACGCATTATATATATATATATATATATATATTTTTTAATTGTAAAATAAAATAAAAAACGGTTAAAAATCGTACTTAATGTTCCCATTCTAAAAATATAAATATATATATACATAATTTTATTTTTTTGTGATGATTTTAAGAACAAGCACTTATTAAAAATGTAAACTTTAAGAAAAAATAATTTCAGGTAAAAACTGTGACCTTCAGGATGTACGCAAACTGCCGATCTTAGTGGAGACTTACAGTGTGCAGCGGCTGATATCTCCGGGATTTTTCAAGAAAAATGTTTGACAATTTCAGTAAAAGTTTTTCAATATATCTATAAAATAACCTCAAAATCTCAATAAAATATATTTATTTTTATACGTTAAAAAAATTCACGAAATTTACTTTTAATACGCCGTCCTACACCTATTTCCCCTCTTAAGCCGATCGTCCAAAGATGCATCCGGAATTAGGGATGACTGTCAGACACGGACTAATGTTCTCACTAAATTTAGTAACAATGTGTACACAAACAACAGCGTTTAATATATTTTTTTTACAATTTTCAAACCCGTAGTCACAGATGTCAAGTGTTTAGTTGTAAGCAACTTAACAAATCTGTCTCTGCAATTGTACAATGAGAGCAGAAAAAGAAGAATTTTATCAAGAAAATTAATTATTTGATTTGAAACAAGCGTTAAATATACGTCACATACAAAAAACGTTACATGTTTTCAGAAAAAGAATAAATATTTTTATAAGAGAATCATTAATAATACAATGCTTAAAATTTTGAATTCTTAAAATTCACGATAAATATACATTTTAACATTTGAAACAAATGTTATAATAACCCAGTTTCTTTTGTGTATCTATCCATTTAGCACAAGCAAAAGCTATTATTTAACTTTCCAAGAGAGTCAACTTCAATAACCATTAATCTTGGCGTTTTTGATTAACGAATGTTATGGAACACAAGGAAAATACATTTATTCCTCCTCAAAATCTAAAGGATAGAATATTTTCCAAGGAGCTTTCTGGTGTGTATCCCTTGGGACTATTCGAAAATGTATTTATGTTACATATATATATTATAAGCTATTGCTTTCAGATCCTACACAATAATTTAGCACAAACCTCAAGCGATTCATAAGTTATGGCACACAAATTATTTTTTTATTATTTATTTTGGTTCTCAATCACTTTTAAACAGTTTTTCATTCTTTTTTTATAGTAGCAGAGTAGTTATACAATTTTGTAGATATTTTAAGGTGTACTAAATGTTTTAAAATTGCAAAAAAATATATATTCATGATATTGTATAAATAAACAATATTTCGTTAAATAAAACACAACTTTTATACACATTACAAAAATGATAGTGTCTTAGGAAAAGATGGGTATTGGAGAACTGATCGCGTATTCTATTTGACTGATATGTGAAAAATATAGTTTGACTGTTAAAAACATTTTAATCATTGTCGTTTTATTATATTACTTGAAATATTACGATAATAACTTGCATGTACTTAGAATTCCTGTATTTTGTAGGAGGACCGTTTTATGAAAAAATAATATTAAAGTCACGTGTGATAGTTATGTATGCAACATAAACCCTTGTTTGACACGAAATCGATTTTAAACTAGATGTGGAAAATTTTGAAAGGGTTAATTTTATTAATAATTCCTAATTTGCTCTCAAAATTATTAACCAAACATCTCCGCTCGGAAGAGAGAGAGAAAAAATTACTTACCATTTCAGATTAGTTATTAATGTGATTATTAACTAATTTTCACCCATTCTTTATCTTTAATTAAATTCAATGTTCCCAATTTAAGGACACATAATTTCTAAGTCTTTTTAATAGCAGTTTTACCTATTTAAACAGTTTTTGTGCAATTACAAATCTGTACCTGAAAGCCATAGTATCTTAAATTCATTTTTCGAGTTTTTTTGACGAAGCTAAAAAAATGAACATTCCGCGCAAACCTTATAATAAATAAGTCTGATTTAAGTTTTTAGTTTCGGAACCCTTATGCAATTAGTGGATTTGTCGTCGGTACCCCATACGTCTATCAAGTGTAAACTGGCAGATACTCGAAAAATGGACTTAAGATACTATGGCTCTCCAGGTATATAAATAAAATATGCCATACCTTAAGCTGAGAGAAAAGGCGGAAATGACATCATTTATATTTTACAGCGCCTAAAAAGTGCAACGAATTCAAATTCTTTACCTCAGAGCCATAGTATCTTAAGTTCATTTTTCGAGTTTTTTTGACGAAGCTAAAAAAATGAACATTCCGCGCAAACCTTATAATAAATAAGTTGATTTAAGTTTTTAGTTTCGGAACCCTCATGCAATTAGTGGATTTGTCGTCGGTACCCCATACGTCTATCAAGTGTAAACTGGCAGATACTCGAAAAATGGACTTAAGATACTATGGCTCTCCAGGTATATAAATAAAATATCCATACCTTAAGCTGAGAGAAAAGGCGGAAATGACATCATTTATATTTTACAGCGCCTAAAAAGTGCAACGAATTCAAATTCTTTACCTCAGAGCCATAGTATCTTAGTTCATTTTTCGAGTTTTAAAGTAAAAAAATAACATTCCCGCAAACCTTATAATAAAAAAGTGATTTAAGTTTTAGTTTCGGAACCCTCATGCAATTAGTGGATTTGTCGTCCGTACCCCATACGTCTAACAAGTGTAAACTGGCAGATACTCGAAAAATGGACTTAAGATACTATGGCTCTCCAGATATATAAATAAAATATGCCATACCTTAAGCTGAGAGAAAAGGCGGAAATGATCATCATTTATATTTTACAGCGCCTAAAAAGTGCAACGAATTCAAATTCTTTACCTCAGAGCCATAGTATCTTAAGTTCATTTTTCGAGTTTTTTTGACGAAGCTAAAAAAATGAACATTCCGCGCAAACCTTATAATAAATAAGTTTGATTTAAGTTTTTAGTTTCGGAACCCTTTATGTGTGAACCTTAGAATATGGATGGCCGATGAGAGCTTTAAAAGTTTGGAACTTTTAGTAGTTAGTGGCTTTGTCGTTGGTACTCTGCATGTCCATTAAGTGCAAACTGACCGAAAATCGACAAATGGACTTAAGATCCTATGTATCTCAGGTACGGAAATAAAATATACCTTTCCATTAAGTTGAGAGAAAAGGTGAAAATAAGCAAAATTGCCTCTTCTTACAAATTGGCAATAAAACCCCTTTTACTAGACAATGTCAAATCTATTTGCTTTAGCACTTCACTTTTAAAGATCGATTTAAATATGTTCGGTAGCAATGGATAGTGCCTGATTAGTAGAAACCTCACTTAAACAACACCATCTGGGGAAGACAGGCATTTTGGGAGTCAATTGCATGCGTAGAAATAAATTCAGGACATTCGAAGTTCAATTTTAAAACCAAACAAAAACAAGGTTCGTCGAAATCCATAAATTTATTATATAAAGTTGCTTGCTTTAGATGTAGTTAAATTCCACAATTAATGAAAAACACACCCTAATCTACATGAAAAACAGCATGCACAAATGGGTGATGTAAGCCTCAAACTTTCTTATAATTAGACTTATTGCTCACATCACTTCGACATGGCATTGCTTAAAATAAGTGAAAGGCATCGGGCAGATCAAAACAAACGTCCATTTGTAAATATGTAACCATTTGGGAAAATGTAGTTTTAAAAATGGTGTTCATAGATGATTTTAATGGATAACCAACAGTGTTCGTGTCACTTGTTTTCAATGGCGTCTTGACCACATTTCCGTTGAAAACAAATATTCTTTTCAGTTACTATTTCCCTCTATTAATTTTTAATGTTGAAATACATTTAAAATAATATTTACAAAATAATAATATAATAAATAAATAAATAATTACTTTCTTTCAACGATGCAAATGTTAAAAAGTTCTGCATATATTTCTGGACGAGACGAGCTATCGGAGTTCAGAAGGTGCTTCCTTGAATTTTTAACACGTAGAACTCAAAATTATCACCATCAAAAAATTAGACAAATAACTTTTTTTCTTTTCCTTTAGAGTCAACTATCCAAATTCTCGTGGAAACATTACATCTGTTAAAAGCGAATGAATTAAGAGTAGATTCTTACCCATTACGCGAAAGTCAACAATTTTTGAAACATCTAACAAAATGACTAGATAACACTAGTAAAATATTTAAGTTATGTACCGAAACTATACATAACTATACTAACAACTAGCTAAATTAATAGCTATAAATTTCTCATTAATTTATAAATAAAAATATTAACTTATTCTGCTTATGCGAAACTACTGTGTATCACCCCTAACCCTCGTCTTTATTCAGAATGTCGAGAAAACTAGAATTTTGTTTTACAAAATTCAACGAGCAGTCGCAGACGGCATTTTATCTTTTCTTTTCCAAACATCTTAACCGTAGACGTGATATTTGAAATTCCCCGGAGATGGCATACTTTAAAAAAAGATGGGTAATGGAAAGAAGAGTTGAACGCGGAATTACGTCACACTTTTATGTGATCATTCTGTCGTTTCTAAAATGATGTTTTTATCGTCGAAACTTTAGCTGGATAAATCAAAGGTGTTTTTGCTCTTCTTACAAAGCTGGAAGAGTTTTAAGAATAAATTGATGTTCATATGTATAAAAAGCGTACTGAAAGGTTTTCCTTTTTCCAAAACTAAACTTATTCTACTGACTTATCTTAAACCACTTAAACTTGTAAGAAATGTACTTCCTTTTACGAATAAATACTCAGCTGTTTTCTTTTTTTTTTTTTTTGAGGGGGGTGGGGGTTCAATTCTTTACATAGATGTTTTAGTGTTTCCAAAGACAAAGTTCTATCTTCTAGGCTGCATAACTGGGACTAATAATAAATGTATTAGACGACTTATTCTCTTTATTTTAAACTGTTGTTGGTTAATTTTTTAATTACGAATTATTTTTTAAAATCTTAGTTACTTTTACAGCATTGAAATAGTAAGATTAAGATTAATTAATGCAGTTGTTGTACCTATTCAAAAACCTTTTAAAAGCTACTTCTTCCCTATATCTCTGGGCATGTCCCTTACGATATAAATATTATTTTAAGGTAGTTTGTTTATAATTCTACCCGTTTTATTCTATTTTGAATACATAAGATTTCATTTAAGATGGAAAACTAAGTGAACTGAGACCCATTTGGATTAATTAATAGAGCAATTTTGAATAACTCTACGAAAGGCCTTCTACCTTTACATAAGAGTTAGGTTAGACCTGACAAATATGTTCAGATTTGGTCTCTATATCTAACGAAGGATATTGCCTTATTGGAAAGGTTTCAAAGGAGGGTTACTACGTTGTTAAGTGGTCTCTCAGCCTAATTGAGGTCAGGTTTAAAAGGGTCGAAAATGGGCAATCTCGAGCGAAGTAGAGTTAGAGGAGACAAGACTGCATTTTGCACAGAAGGCAGAAGCAGGACTCATTGTGTTAAGCTTTTCAAATGACTGACTAATCCTGAATTTAAGAAAAACGACTACTTCAATACGGTTGTAGGAATTTGGAATAGTTCTCCAGAAGCCAATTGTAACTTTTGATGGGGTAAGAGTGCTCTTGATCTTCATTGAGGATTGATGAATTGACAAGGGCTAGTTTAGCTAGACCCAGAGCTTCTCATCACTTTTGTTTTTGTATAAGCATAAATAGATTTGTAAATGTGATAAGTTTACATCAAAGATTTATAAAAGAGAATGATTCGCCTTTGGACAGAAAAGTCATGCATTACGCAGAAAGAGAATAAGTAAACATAGAAGAAAAGTTTAAACATGTGCGCACAGAAATAAACGTGAAATAACAATGTATATATTACGCACAGATTTTGAAAAAGACTGCAGACACGTGTTCCGAAGCTACAAGGAACCACCCCCTTTTTAATGCAAAGGAAATGAGCTTCTAGATGAAAAAGTCGGATGTTTCTCACCTAGAAGCTCACTTATGTGCAAAAGGCGTTTTCCGTGCGTCCTCAAAATACGTGTCTGCAAACATTTTGCCAAATTTGTGCGCAATATGCGGCACTAATTTACGTTTTATTCTGTGCACAAAGGGTAATAGACGACAATAGTACAAGGAATTGAGTTAGAGCAGCTAGTACTTGTAACCTCTCGTCAGAATTTAGCCAATAAAAATACGAACATAGGAATCTGACCAATAAAACGTTGTAAAACGGAAACGGAAATTAATGAAACGTACCCTAAGTTATGGAGGAGATGAGAGAGAAAGAGAAATGCAGTTTACTTTAGCTAGTAGAAATATGGTTATAACAGTTTACAATCAGAATGCAAAATGATGGGGAAAAAATGTTAAAAATAAATGTGTAGCTTTTACTAAGTATTGTCACAAGATACTCTGTCAATAGAAGGCGCAACGTAATTTTATAGGAGATTTTTGTTAGTGTTCAGTAGAGCTAGCGGCTACGACTATAATAGAATGTGTTTGTTCTAGTGTGTTTTCTGTTCTTTTTTGAATGTTATGTCTATATCATGTTTCTTGGAATATTAAAAATAGGGATTTGTGTCATACGCCGCTCTTCATCGGGAAACTCCTTAGATAGGGCGCTAATAATATCAGAAAACTTGTCGCTATAATAGAATGTTGGAGCGTTTTAAAAAAATCAGAGATCGTTAAGGCTGGGCAAGAAAAAAAAGAAAAAGTATTAAATATACTAATTTAATCATTTCGCCATTTCTTGAACTTAAAGTGTGAATACTACAATATCTGCTGCATTTGCTTCCAATAATTATTGTCATTTTTGAATCAAGAAGCATTTTTTTAACAGCAAAGTAAATCACCGCAAATCACATTAAACCCATTGTAATGTAATATAACATATCGACATCCAATATTTTCTCCATTCGTGGAATTAATTACGAAAATGCTAATTCTGCAAAAGGGAAGACATATTTTATAAGACTGGAGGCTAACTGAGAAAGCGATGGCGGAAATATCTGTGGAAGAACAAATTTGCACATCCCTCCCCCCTCCTTTTACACCCTACAATTCCCTGCGGATTGATTGTCACATTTAGGAATTTAGTTAAGATTAATTTATTAATTCAAAACCAGCTTATATTTATAAATCAAGTTCGAAGTTGGGAACCCGTTTAAAGAAATAAGTGCTTCAGAATATTTATCGGAAAACGGTTACTTTAAAGAGAAAAAAAAACAGGTAAAATAAAATATCATATTTAAGTGAAAAATAGGAAAAATATAATACAAAATTATTTAAAACATACCTTTTAGCATATTAACTAATGCATTAACCAGACTTGTAGGTTATATTTAAATGCATTAATAATTGATGGCTTAAAAATTTTAACCGTGATCTGGATCATTTTTTTTTTTTTTTTTTTTTGAATTGATTCAACTCAACTCCGATTTCTAAAATACTTGCTCCGGCTCCAGTCCAGTTAGAATGTATTATTTACCTTTTTCATTGATAGCTTACTTTTATCTAATGACAAATTTTAAATTAAAAAAAAAAAAAACGGAGCATTGGAGTGCAAAAATAGTTTTTTTTTGCTCTGGCTCCGTTCCCCTTTCGTGAAAAATCTCGTTGATCCGCTACTCCACTCTCGTTGATCCGGTCCAGTTTTAATATAATTCAATTAATATTAGTTCAAAAATTTGCTGCTTATCTAAGTGTAAATATAATGTTGTTAAAATATTTGAACGTTACGCACCTTTTTAATTGTTGATCTTTGAGTATAATATTTTTAAGCTGATAAATAGAATATTTTGAGCGCAAAACATAGAGTTAGGTTAGAATAGACACGGAAGTTATAAAATTCCGAGATTTATTTATTAATTTATTTTGTAATTGCAACAATGATTATTATTTTCCACGTGAATACTAAATATTTTTCGCTGCTATTTCATTACTTCATTCAATGTTTTTTTTTTTTTTTTTCTGTTTAGAAACGCTTTTTAATCGAGAGGAAAAATGTATCATTCCAAAAAGGGGGACATTGTAACAACTGCTAAAATATTTTTGAGGTAAAATATGAATTTTTCAGCATTTTTGAATCCACTAAAAATTATTTTTGAAAGCATATATAATCAATAAATAAATAACAATAATAATAATAAGAAGAAGAAGAAAAATTTGCTTGAATAAAGCATTGTTTTTATAATATAGTTATTCTAAAATGTCTTACTTTTTAAAAGAACATTTTGATGTTTTTAATATTCATGCTTTAGAAAAAAAGCCTAAGTAAATGAATAAACTTTTTTCTTAAATTGCCATTAGAGCAACTATAACCTTATGCATATAAAAGTGTACATATAAGCTGAAGCAGAATGTTCCTCTTCACTGAATAAGCTTAAAGACATATACAAATATTTAAGCAATTTTATTTTTCCTGTTTTTGCTTTAATATTTTCTTTTATTTTCTTTCCTTTCTTTCAGAATTTATGCATCATTTTCCTTTCTAAATATCTTTCTTTGCATTTATTAACAAGCGTAATGAGAACAGATATATCTTTTATCATGTAGATATGCAAGTTCAAATTTACGTAATTAAGCATTAAAAAAGAAAAAAAAATGGTTTTACTTTTTATTATCCATAGCAGAATAAAAATATTATTTTATTGGTTCTTTCTTTTAGCAAAAGCGTAACAATTTCACTTCCTGGATATCATAAGTTAAGCTCGTTTTCTAATAGTACTATTATTATTTACCTTTGTTTTTGGAATTGCTTCCGCTTTGGAGTTTTATGTCTGATCGTACTAGCCAGTCACTTGGAAATCGCCCAAAACCAAAGTTTCAAACAAATTAATTAATTGATTAAAAGAAAAAAACATTTATTATCGTTATAATGCTAATCTTACACTTCAAGCTTTAAAAACTGCGAAGAAACTACTTGATAAATTTTAATATTTATTTTCTTGCTCATTCCATGAATTTTCAAAAGCTTCGATTCAGTACGATGCACTACCTTTTTAAATTACTCCAATGCAGTGATTTCTATACGTCGATAAGGTTGAAGACCACTCTTTTCAGGGGTTTTCTTAAACAAATAAAAACAATTTTACTTAATTATCTTCGTAAATTTAACGTATATTCGCAGAAATTATCTTTTCTACTTTGTGAAAATTTAATTTCCACATTTGACCGGTGTACTTATATGTTCAGAAAATTGGATCGATGGGAAAAAAGTGTAAGGACGATAAATTCTTCTTAAAGAGTTTGAAGTAACTCTTGATGTAACCTACTTTCTTTTGTGTATCCTTTCACCCTCTTAGCAAAGGCGAAAGCTATCATTTAACTTTTCGAAAGCGTCAACTTTAATAACCATTAATCTTGAAGCTTTTGATTAACGGACAACTTAGCAATAGTTGTAAAATGCCTTTAAAAGTTTGCAGCACCGCTAAATCCCAAAAATAATTTTCGAAATTTTTTCTACAATCAACGTTTTAACCTCTTCAGACCCCAGAGCTAAGCAAACAATTTTGACGCAAATTTTGGTTCTCTGTTTTAAAAATGATTACAAAACAAAAAGGCTAAAAAAAATTAAAATTTTAATTAATAATTAGTTTAAATAATAATTAATGCCCAATTTCCATGTTTTCTATGTTTAAAACAAAGTAAACTACTTTCAAAAAGAATTCGGTGTTTTAGCTTTCAAATTGCACAAACAGTAGTTAATAAACAGTATTTTAAAATGCACCCAATTGGGTACACTTGGAATGAAGAGGTTAATGTGATGAACGCCACTTAATGTGTTCACGGTTAACCCTGCGAGTAATTAATAGTGTTAAAATCTTAAGTATGTCCTCTCCCTTGTACAAAAACACATTAGAAAATTCATCGTTTACTTGAATCGTCATAAACTATGGGAAAAGATTATTTGTTTTTCTGTTGTATCATTTTTTTTAAGTAATTCCACCAGATTTGGTGAGAAAGGTGACGGGCCAGGTGCCTGAAAATACACTTGCTCAAATGAGGGAGGCACTTCGAATTTATGTCGATGTGTATAGAGAAACCCGTCATCGAGCAGTTATAAAAGTTTCATTAAAAAAATAAGAACATCCACAAGAGATGATTATTTTCTTACTGTTTCTTTTCAAATTTTTCATTTATAAGTTCTTTTTCCAATAAATATATTCATTTCATTTCAGTAACACAGGTACTATCAAACTTTTCTGGTTTACTGGCGAATGCACCCGGCGTTGCCCGTGTTCTAAATGCAACACGTCAATCCAAGAGAAGAAAAAGAACTAAGCCAACTGTACGCTACACTCTTTCTACTCGGTACAAGAACAATTGGAACAATCCCAATCTTCCAAATGATATTCTTCTAGCATAAGGGTATCATGAAGGGCCAGGTTCACATAACAAGAATTAGTTAGATTGGGATGGCGCCCAGCAAACCTATCTCGGAGCAGTTATGAGCGTTCGACCTTAGGACACTAGCTAACAGGGGAGGAGGATGGAGTGGAAAAGTCCACGCACAATTGTCAACTTTTCCAAGCAAGCAAAATGAACGATAATTAACGTGCATTCTAAACAAATCGTTCCTTGAAAATATCGCTCAGTTCATCAAGGATACAATCCTTTCCAGATTTCCCTTTTGATCTGATCTGAAGCTTTTTTCTTCCTTAGTGGAGCCATGTTTTGTTTTCGAAATATATATATATGTTTTTTTAATTGTTATTCAACGACTCTTGGACATTTTTTCTTCGTGAATCCTTGCTTCTAAAATATAAATACTGCCATGGCAACAGAGCTCTTATGTGTTTCCAAGTACTTAATTCGGATACCACGTTTTCAGAGTTCTTTAAAAACGCATTCCACAAAACATCGTCTGTAGGCAAAACACATGACAAAGTTCAACCTGGTGGAAATCACCTAATTTCACCAAAACGGAAAGAAAAAAGAACAAAATGAAATTTCGAAAATGTGACTCCAAAATGCACATTAGAGTGAGCGAAAATTCTTTTTTCGTGGTTACAAATAAGTCAGGTGGAAAATTTCACCACAACTAAAAGAATAAGGGTAAAATTTCAAGACAGTGAAGTAAAATTTTCATGTTCTGAACTGCGGTCAAAATTCTCAAATTGAACCTAAAAAAGTGGCCTTTTGTTTTGTTACGAATGCATTAATTTTTATCAGCCAAGATGAAAATAATTGCGACATTTTCTTTGTTTAAATAAGTTATTGCCTTAATGAAAATATATCACGCTCTTAAACACGTTATATTCATCATATCGCCTATCATACTTTCTTGCTAGAAATCGAATGTTAATTTCAACTTTGCATTGTTCTGTCTAAGCCGAAAATAGTTTTGTGTTTAACAATCTTTTATCAGTAACAGGTGGAATAGATAACTGCTGAAATAGGTATTAATATTAAAACAAAGCCCCTTTTCATTTTTCTTATTGTAATAACAGAACAAAAATAAATAAATACTACAAATTAATTTATTTATTTGAAGTGTTTAACTAAATTAACTTAATTAAAATGTACTTTTCCTATATATTACTGTAACATGTGATTATCCGAAATTACGTAAATATTATTTAAGATTAATCCTAAAATATATTTTAAAGAAAATAAAAACCTAGCAAACAAAATTAAAATATAAAACACAATTCTTCATAACTTAGTTAGAATTACGCATACGCGACAAAATGACAACGGTTATAAATAAAGAGAAAAAGCTTAAAAAACCATTATTTTATCTGTGAACTTGTTTTCAAAATGAACAGCGACCTAAATTTCTCACCGAAAGTACTTATCTTCTATTCTATGTGAGGATAAACAAAAAGGATATTAATTCTCTTATATTGCGCCTATGGTTAAAAGGACCCTTATAAATCTTCGCCTAGAGCGTCGAACTCGATAACCATAAATCCTACCATTCTTGATTTCGGTCCAATGGCTGGATACTAAGCGTATTTTTATATTCGTAGAAGTCCAAATTCAAAGCATTTCTTTCAAAAAATACACGCTATTGTTTTGCATCTTTAGCAAGCATATTTTATGCCTTTAATAATTCATATGCCTTTTAAATTTTGTTGTATTCTTTAAGGAAAATTTGAACTTATGGAAAGCTTATAGGTATTTTTTTTCATATACAAGGAAATTTTTAAACACTTGGAGTTTTCAGTTCAAATATTGAAGAATAACTAATAAAGATAAGATAATTTTCTGCAGGTGACATTACGGCATAATGTTATCTACTTAAATAGGCTGCTTTATTATCGCAATAAATAACTTGAAAGTTAATTTTATTATTTAAAAATATTTTCAACTGTCAAACAGTAAGGCATAAACATTTAGTTGCACTTTAAAATATTTTCCGAATATACATATATATATATGTAAGAACGGCTGTCCCGTTCTATCTTCTACAGCTGTGGCCGCTAAAACCCATGTAAGACGAGGCACAGGGTTTCGTTGCAATTCTTTATTGGTAAACTTTAACACACAAATATCATAACATTAATATTGTTGGAACGAAGGACATGAAGTCATCAGCACGTTTCAAGAAGCAAGAACCCCCGATTTTCGTTCGGGCAGTCGTATTTATATGGGGGAAAATCTCTTAGACTGCAGACAACATTCCCTACACCACGTGATAGCACGTGGTTTAAATAGGAGGGCCATATGGAAAATAAAATATATTATTGGCTTTAATGCCGTAGACAGGGGCTGGCCTAAGTCTACGGGGAAAAAAATAGTCTGGAGGGAATTAATGAGGGAAACCAACTTGAGCTTAGGCATGACCATATATGGTAACGCGTTAGAGAAATTTATGAGTGAGACAACCCTGAGTTGTCAAGTTTAATATGGAAAAAGCCAGACAAAGGAGACAAAGGACTTCTCCATATCACAGCCTGACAAAGGATACAAAGGATTTTTCCATATTACATCCCCCCTCCCCAAAAGTTCTATTACGTTAAATATTGAAGAAGTGAAATATCTGCAGCCTTTTTCCCCACATAAATTTATGTATTAAATTTTATATAAACATATCACATTTTGAATGAAATACTATACAGTTACAAAAATTACTGAACATTTTCATCACAGATTATTATACTCTTACTAAACGATATTTACAAAATTGTATTTACAGTTCAGTTTAATTACAGTTGGATTATTCTGTTGCAGTTCAAAAGTGAATGATTTATATCACATTATTCATGTGATAGTTTGAAATTTGTTGGTGGGTAATATTTCCTCAATCTTGACACATGTACTATGTCTGATTTTTCTTTGTTGTGTGCATTTGGTTTATTGATTTCATAAGTTACGTCCGTAACTTTTCGAAGAATTTTATATGGTCCACTGAACGGTTGCGAAAGTTTTCGTGAATTCGGATATTTGAATTCTTCATATATCACAAAGTCATCTGCATTAAAAGATTTGTCGACAAATCTGGCATCGTAATATATTTTATTTTTTTCATGATACTCTTTAGTTCTTTCCACTGCCAGTTTTCTAGCTTCCTCAACAGGAGGATAAATGTCTTCATTTACTGGATTTTGAAAAGGCACTGTACCGTACATTAAATACGCAGGTGGGAACTTCGTAACTGAGTGTGGAGTTAGGTTGTATTCTTGAGTCACCTGCTCTAATAATTTAGGCCATGGCACGTTTCCAGAAGCTGCGTTCACTTTGCACTTTAGGCGAGTGACTATTGTTTGGTTCAGACGTTCCACCTTACCATTTGTCTCTGGTCTATGAGCTGTGGTTAAAAGCTGTTTAATTTTGTGGTGCTTTAGAAATTTCTTGAAATGAGATGAAGTAAATGATGGATTTCTATCACTTAATACACTTTTAGGTATTTGAACACTGAAAATTTGTTTAAGAAAGTTGACGTAAGTTTCGGTAGTGATTGATTTTGATGCAAAAGACCACATGTATCTAGTATGATGATCTATAAACAATGTTAAATATTTTTTCGTGGAATTGTAGTAGTTGAAACCACCCACACTATCTACTGCAACAAGATCAAATGGTTTATCAACTGGAGGCATAGACTGTAAAAGGCCAAATCTTTTTTGTCGAGGCTTTTTGTTTACCTGACAAATATGACAATGTTTGTTAAATCCAGTTATATCTAATGTTATATTTTGCCAATAATATACAGGCGTAAGTAAATTAATTGTTTTTTGAATTCCTGGGTGTCCAAACTTTTCATGGACAGTCTCAAGTAATTTACGGCGTAAAGAAAAAGGAACAACAATTTTAGTAAAACCCTTTTTACGCAGGCATAACACGTTATTAATTTCGACAAAATTACCAGTTAAATTGTCATTTTTTTGAGCCTCTTGAATTTCATCCAATTGCAGTAGATGCGAAACGTGGTTTCCTATATTTTTTTCAACACATTCATTATTTACAGGTATATCTCTTGAGAGCATGTCAGCCTCGAAGTTTGTGGTGCCTTTCGTATATTTAATATCATAGTCATACATACTTAATTGTAAGGACCAGCGGAACAGACGACCTTTTAAGTTTTTTACATTTTTGAGCCAAACTAACGCCGCGTGATCGCTATGTATGACGAATTTATGGCCAAAGAGGTAGTGGTGGTACTTATTTAAAGCATCCACAACAGCTAGACATTCCAACTCAGTAATACTATAATTCTTCTCGTAATCTTTTAATGAGCGGGAATGGAAAGCTATGGGATGTAAGGCACCCGAACTGTCTGGCTGTTTTAATATTGCTCCCACACCAGTTTGACTTGCATCAACACAAATATGACATTCTTTTTTAGGATCAAATATTTTTAAAATTGGTTTACAAATTAAAGAGTTTTTCAAAACTTGAAATGCTTCTTGGCATTTGTCAGTCCATTGCCAAGTTGTATCTTTTTTTAGCAAGTGGTTTAATGGATTTCTAATAGTTGCATATTTATCTATAAATTTATGGTACACATTTATTGACCCCAGAAATCTTTGGAGAGATTTAACATTTTTAGGCGGTTGTAATTTTTTAATAGCCTCAATATTACTATTATCGGGCGTTACAATACCATTACAAATTTCATACCCTAAAAATTCAATTTTTGTCTGTAAGAAAGAACATTTTGATGCTTTTAACTTTAAATCTTCCTGTCTGCATATCTCAAACATTTGTTGAATATGATCTAAATGTTCTGAAAGGGTTTCAGAAAAAACTATTATGTCATCAAAGTAATTGGCTGCAAATTTTATTTTATGTTTTGTAAGTATTCGACGCAAAGTTCTTTGAAAAATACTTCCTGAATTTTTCCACCCGAAGGGTAATTTGTTCCACTCATATAAGCCACTATTAGTGACAAAAGCGAGCTTTTCAGTATCGTCGGGATGAATTGGTATATGCCAATATCCGGAAGCCATGTCTAATCTGGTAAAATATTTGCTTTTCCCTAATTTATCTACAAGTGTTTCTATCAGGGGTAATGGTTCTGCGTCGGACTTAGTAATTTGATTTAATTTTCTGTAGTCTATACATAATCGACTTTTTTTATTTTCGTCTCTTTTAAAAACTAGTGTAACAGGTGCAGAATACGGCGATGAGCTTTCTTTTATTATATTAGCCTTTAATAACTCTTGAATTTGATTTTCAATTTCTTCTTGTTGCTTTGGGGAAGTTTTATATGCCCTTAACGACACCGGTAAATCGGATGTTAACCTTACCCGTTGAGGTTCAATTCTAATTGTTCCAACATCATATTTATTTTTGGAAAATATATCCTCGTAATTTCGCAATATTTCTTTTAACTTTGAATTTTCCTCAAATTCCGAATGTCCATCGACAGGATCGCGACATTGTAGGCCTCCAATGCCGCAACCAGTCCCAGAAACATCGGACGAAATACGAAAATGATTATTCTTTTCGCAACTCATTTTTTCATTTCTATCTTTCTCTTGACAAGTTTTCTTTTCCGTGCTACTCTTTTTCTTTTCATTTTCGTTATAATGTAATTCCGTCACCCTTTCCTTAGTTTTACTTTCTTTCGGATCTTTCACTCTTTTAATTTCCTTATCAATTTTCTTGCGTATTTTTCCCGTACTATTATTTTCGTTTTTATTTTCTTTTACTTTATTTCCACAGTTCCTAACTAGGATTTCAGGTAAAATATGCAAAGACAAGTCATTCGGTTCGGAATCAGAAAAGGTGATCAGTCTTCTCTGATCCTGCATAACGACATGTCCTACACAATCTATGACCAAACGAAATCCCCCGCAACTCTTTAAACCTAATATGGCATAAGGTAAATCGGTGTCTAGAACATAAAATTCCACCGGTTTAACTATATTGCCGACCTTAAGGTAAAGAATACACGTTTGGTTAAGCTGTAGCATTCCCTTCGTTTGTTTTATTTTTACAGCGATTTTTTCTTTAATCGAAACATTTAATGTTTTTGCAATTGCACTCGGGATGATATTTAATGTTGAACCGGTATCAACATTTAAATAAATAGTCTTTAAATTCGAATTTGTATTTTGAGTGTACGCGTCATTAGATAGTTGATAATCATTTTTAAATTTCGCCTCATTTTTAATAATATACCCGGGTATTATTAATTGTCATACTTCGTTAACTCTCTGATTTTCTTCTCTTAATTGATTATCTTTCTGCTGAGGTGGTAGTTTAAATCCAGCATTCGATGTATTTGGCTTATTCACACATGTTTGTCCCCAATGATATGCGTTGGAGATTCCTTGTTGTGCGCAAAATTTACAAGGATTAGGGGGTAACTCCTGCGAAAAATGTGCAGTCTGTCTTTTTACTGCATTTTGTCTTTCATTATGACCTACAAACCTAGGTTTATTCTGTTGGTAAAAATTAGGTTGGTATACATTGTTACTATCTTGACGAGAATAGTTATTTCGTTGACGAAAATTACTTTGGTCATGATTTTTTGGCATCCAATTTTGATAAAAGGGGTGCTTCACCCTAAAAATATTTTGTTGCTCCCCTTTATAAGCGGACTTGGGTGTTTCATGTGGAACTTCATTTATTAATTTTGAAACTACCTGAAGCCATTCGGTGGGAGTTTCTGGCTCTTTTATTACCAAAAATGCCCTAACTTGGGCAGGTAGCCCAACTGAAAGCCCATCAAGGATATGTTGATTACTAAGTTTTATTTTTCTTCCCATTTCTACTTTTTCCGTAAAATAGGAGTACAACTCTTTTGGATTTCCAGAAAATTTTAAATTTTGAAAATCAAGAAAACTATTTGCTGGAGTAAAGTAATGTTCTTCAAAAATTTGAATGATTTCATGAAAGGAATTACAGCAAAGGCATTGATTGATGTAGAGCTTTAAGGCTGACCCGCGAATAAACTTCTGAAAATTTTTTAATTTCCAATTATCATTTAAATTGTTCTGAGCCGTTTGCTGGTTAAAGTGAGCTAACCATGCTGAAAAATTTATCCCTAACTCTGGTTCAAATAATAAAATTTCAGGTGAGCTACCCGAATTTTTGTCTTTTATTTCAATTTTTGAAGTAGAAGAGCCATCTGCCAAACTTATCTCTTTTATTTTATCACTAATCGTTTGACATTCTGAATCCATTTTTATTAAGCTTAAATCGGCAGTTGCCTCTGCTTGAGTTTCCGCATCCTTACGGTTTAAGTTATCTCCATCCATGTTTGAATTTTCTCTGTGGGAAGACTCTAAGTCAGAATTTTTTTCATTTTCAATGGTCTTGCTCATTTTACCACTAACAGGTGGAATAGATAACTGCTGAAATAGGTATTAATATTAAAACAAAGCCCCTTTTCATTTTTCTTATTGTAATAACAGAAGAAAAATAAATCAATACTACAAATTAATTTATTTATTTGAAGTGTTTAACTAAATTAACTTAATTAAAATGTACTTTTCCTATATATTACTGTAACATGTGATTATCCGAAATTACGTAAATATTGTTGAAGATTAATCCTAAAATATATTTTAAAGAAAATAAAAACCTAGCAAACAAAATTAAAATATAAAACACAATTCTTCATAACTTAGTTAGAATTACGCATACGCGACAAAATAACAACGGTTATAAATAAAGAGAAAAAGCTTAAAAAACCATTATTTTATCTGTGAACTTGTTTTTAAAATGAACAGCGACCTAAATTTCTCACCGAAAGTACTTATCTTCTATTCTATGTGAGGATAAACAAAAAGGATATTAATTCTCTTATATTGCGCCTATGGTTAAAAGGACCCTTATAAATCTTCGCCTAGAGCGTCGAACTCGATAACCATAAATCCTAGCATTCTTGATTTCGGTCCAATGGCTGGATACTAAGCGTATTTTTATATTCGTAGAAGTTCAAATTCAAAGCATTTCTTTCAAAAAATACACGCTATTGTTTTGCATCTTTAGCAAGCATATTTTATGCCTTTAATAACTCATATGCCTTTTAAATTTTGTTGTATTCTTTAAGGAAAATTTGAACTTATGGAAAGCTTATAGGTATTTTTTTTCATATACAAGGAAATTTTTAAACACTTGGAGTTTTCAGTTCAAATATTGAAGAATAACTAATAAAGATAAGATAATTTTCTGCAGGTGACATTACGACATAATGTTATCTACTTAAATAGGCTGCTTTATTATCGCAATAAATAACTTGAAAGTTAATTTTATTATTTAAAAATATTTTCAACTGTCAAACAGTAAGGCATAAACGTTTAGTTGCACTTTAAAATATTTTCCGAATATACATATATATATATGTAAGAACGGCTGTCCCGTTCTATCTTCTACAGCTGTGGCCGCTAAAACCCATGTAAGACGAGGCACAGGGTTTCGTTGCAATTCTTTATTGGTAAACTTTAACACACAAATATCATAACATTAATATTGTTGGAACGAAGGACATGAAGTCATCAGCACGTTTCAAGAAGCAAGAACCCCCGATTTTCGTTCGGGCAGTCGTATTTATATGGGGGAAAATCTCTTAGACTGCAGACAACATTCCCTACACCACGTGATAGCACGTGGTTTAAATAGGAGGGCCATATGGAAAATAAAATATATTATTGGCTTTAATGCCGTAGACAGGGGCTGGCCTAAGTCTACGGGGAAAAAAATAGTCTGGAGGGAATTAATGAGGGAAACCAACTTGAGCTTAGGCATGACCATATATGGTAACGCGTTAGAGAAATTTATGAGTGAGACAACCCTGAGTTGTCAAGTTTAATATGGAAAAAGCCAGACAAAGGAGACAAAGGACTTCTCCATATCACAGCCTGACAAAGGATACAAAGGATTTTTCCATATTACATCCCCCCTCCCCAAAAGTTCTATTACGTTAAATATTGAAGAAGTGAAATATCTGCAGCCTTTTTCCCCACATAAATTTATGTATTAAATTTTATATAAACATATCACATTTTGAATGAAATACTATACAGTTACAAAAATTACTGAACATTTTCATCACAGATTATTATACTCTTACTAAACGATATTTACAAAATTGTATTTACAGTTCAGTTTAATTACAGTTGGATTATTCTGTTGCAGTTCAAAAGTGAATGATTTATATCACATTATTCATGTGATAGTTTGAAATTTGTTGGTGGGTAATATTTCCTCAATCTTGACACATGTACTATGTCTGATTTTTCTTTGTTGTGTGCATTTGGTTTATTGATTTCATAAGTTACGTCCGTAACTTTTCGAAGAATTTTATATGGTCCACTGAACGGTTGCGAAAGTTTTCGTGAATTCGGATATTTGAATTCTTCATATATCACAAAGTCATCTGCATTAAAAGATTTGTCGACAAATCTGGCATCGTAATATATTTTATTTTTTTCATGATACTCTTTAGTTCTTTCCACTGCCAGTTTTCTAGCTTCCTCAACAGGAGGATAAATGTCTTCATTTACTGGATTTTGAAAAGGCACTGTACCGTACATTAAATACGCAGGTGGGAACTTCGTAACTGAGTGTGGAGTTAGGTTGTATTCTTGAGTCACCTGCTCTAATAATTTAGGCCATGGCACGTTTCCAGAAGCTGCGTTCACTTTGCACTTTAGGCGAGTGACTATTGTTTGGTTCAGACGTTCCACCTTACCATTTGTCTCTGGTCTATGAGCTGTGGTTAAAAGCTGTTTAATTTTGTGGTGCTTTAGAAATTTCTTGAAATGAGATGAAGTAAATGATGGATTTCTATCACTTAATACACTTTTAGGTATTTGAACACTGAAAATTTGTTTAAGAAAGTTGACGTAAGTTTCGGTAGTGATTGATTTTGATGCAAAAGACCACATGTATCTAGTATGATGATCTATAAACAATGTTAAATATTTTTTCGTGGAATTGTAGTAGTTGAAACCACCCACACTATCTACTGCAACAAGATCAAATGGTTTATCAACTGGAGGCATAGACTGTAAAAGGCCAAATCTTTTTTGTCGAGGCTTTTTGTTTACCTGACAAATATGACAATGTTTGTTAAATCCAGTTATATCTAATGTTATATTTTGCCAATAATATACAGGCGTAAGTAAATTAATTGTTTTTTGAATTCCTGGGTGTCCAAACTTTTCATGGACAGTCTCAAGTAATTTACGGCGTAAAGAAAAAGGAACAACAATTTTAGTAAAACCCTTTTTACGCAGGCATAACACGTTATTAATTTCGACAAAATTACCAGTTAAATTGTCATTTTTTTGAGCCTCTTGAATTTCATCCAATTGCAGTAGATGCGAAACGTGGTTTCCTATATTTTTTTCAACACATTCATTATTTACAGGTATATCTCTTGAGAGCATGTCAGCCTCGAAGTTTGTGGTGCCTTTCGTATATTTAATATCATAGTCATACATACTTAATTGTAAGGACCAGCGGAACAGACGACCTTTTAAGTTTTTTACATTTTGAGCCAAACTAACGCCGCGTGATCGCTATGTATGACGAATTTATGGCCAAAGAGGTAGTGGTGGTACTTATTTAAAGCATCCACAACAGCTAGACATTCCAACTCAGTAATACTATAATTCTTCTCGTAATCTTTTAATGAGCGGGAATGGAAAGCTATGGGATGTAAGGCACCCGAACTGTCTGGCTGTTTTAATATTGCTCCCACACCAGTTTGACTTGCATCAACACAAATATGACATTCTTTTTTAGGATCAAATATTTTTAAAATTGGTTTACAAATTAAAGAGTTTTTCAAAACTTGAAATGCTTCTTGGCATTTGTCAGTCCATTGCCAAGTTGTATCTTTTTTTAGCAAGTGGTTTAATGGATTTCTAATAGTTGCATATTTATCTATAAATTTATGGTACACATTTATTGACCCCAGAAATCTTTGGAGAGATTTAACATTTTTAGGCGGTTGTAATTTTTTAATAGCCTCAATATTACTATTATCGGGCGTTACAATACCATTACAAATTTCATACCCTAAAAATTCAATTTTTGTCTGTAAGAAAGAACATTTTGATGCTTTTAACTTTAAATCTTCCTGTCTGCATATCTCAAACATTTGTTGAATATGATCTAAATGTTCTGAAAGGGTTTCAGAAAAAACTATTATGTCATCAAAGTAATTGGCTGCAAATTTTATTTTATGTTTTGTAAGTATTCGACGCAAAGTTCTTTGAAAAATACTTCCTGAATTTTTCCACCCGAAGGGTAATTTGTTCCACTCATATAAGCCACTATTAGTGACAAAAGCGAGCTTTTCAGTATCGTCGGGATGAATTGGTATATGCCAATATCCGGAAGCCATGTCTAATCTGGTAAAATATTTGCTTTTCCCTAATTTATCTACAAGTGTTTCTATCAGGGGTAATGGTTCTGCGTCGGACTTAGTAATTTGATTTAATTTTCTGTAGTCTATACATAATCGACTTTTTTTATTTTCGTCTCTTTTAAAAACTAGTGTAACAGGTGCAGAATACGGCGATGAGCTTTCTTTTATTATATTAGCCTTTAATAACTCTTGAATTTGATTTTCAATTTCTTCTTGTTGCTTTGGGGAAGTTTTATATGCCCTTAACGACACCGGTAAATCGGATGTTAACCTTACCCGTTGAGGTTCAATTCTAATTGTTCCAACATCATATTTATTTTTGGAAAATATATCCTCGTAATTTCGCAATATTTCTTTTAACTTTGAATTTTCCTCAAATTCCGAATGTCCATCGACAGGATCGCGACATTGTAGGCCTCCAATGCCGCAACCAGTCCCAGAAACATCGGACGAAATACGAAAATGATTATTCTTTTCGCAACTCATTTTTTCATTTCTATCTTTCTCTTGACAAGTTTTCTTTTCCGTGCTACTCTTTTTCTTTTCATTTTCGTTATAATGTAATTCCGTCACCCTTTCCTTAGTTTTACTTTCTTTCGGATCTTTCACTCTTTTAATTTCCTTATCAATTTTCTTGCGTATTTTTCCCGTACTATTATTTTCGTTTTTATTTTCTTTTACTTTATTTCCACAGTTCCTAACTAGGATTTCAGGTAAAATATGCAAAGACAAGTCATTCGGTTCGGAATCAGAAAAGGTGATCAGTCTTCTCTGATCCTGCATAACGACATGTCCTACACAATCTATGACCAAACGAAATCCCCCGCAACTCTTTAAACCTAATATGGCATAAGGTAAATCGGTGTCTAGAACATAAAATTCCACCGGTTTAACTATATTGCCGACCTTAAGGTAAAGAATACACGTTTGGTTAAGCTGTAGCATTCCCTTCGTTTGTTTTATTTTTACAGCGATTTTTTCTTTAATCGAAACATTTAATGTTTTTGCAATTGCACTCGGGATGATATTTAATGTTGAACCGGTATCAACATTTAAATAAATAGTCTTTAAATTCGAATTTGTATTTTGAGTGTACGCGTCATTAGATAGTTGATAATCATTTTTAAATTTCGCCTCATTTTTAATAATATACCCGGGTATTATTAATTGTCATACTTCGTTAACTCTCTGATTTTCTTCTCTTAATTGATTATCTTTCTGCTGAGGTGGTAGTTTAAATCCAGCATTCGATGTATTTGGCTTATTCACACATGTTTGTCCCAATGATATGCGTTGGAGATTCCTTGTTGTGCGCAAAATTTACAAGGATTAGGGGGTAACTCCTGCGAAAAATGTGCAGTCTGTCTTTTTACTGCATTTTGTCTTTCATTATGACCTACAAACCTAGGTTTATTCTGTTGGTAAAAATTAGGTTGGTATACATTGTTACTATCTTGACGAGAATAGTTATTTCGTTGACGAAAATTACTTTGGTCATGATTTTTTGGCATCCAATTTGATAAAAGGGGTGCTTCACCCTAAAAATATTTTGTTGCTCCCCTTTATAAGCGGACTTGGGTGTTTCATGTGGAACTTCATTTATTAATTTTGAAACTACCTGAAGCCATTCGGTGGGAGTTTCTGGCTCTTTTATTACCAAAAATGCCCTAACTTGGGCAGGTAGCCCAACTGAAAGCCCATCAAGGATATGTTGATTACTAAGTTTTATTTTTCTTCCCATTTCTACTTTTTCCGTAAAATAGGAGTACAACTCTTTTGGATTTCCAGAAAATTTTAAATTTTGAAAATCAAGAAAACTATTTGCTGGAGTAAAGTAATGTTCTTCAAAAATTTGAATGATTTCATGAAAGGAATTACAGCAAAGGCATTGATTGATGTAGAGCTTTAAGGCTGACCCGCGAATAAACTTCTGAAAATTTTTTAATTTCCAATTATCATTTAAATTGTTCTGAGCCGTTTGCTGGTTAAAGTGAGCTAACCATGCTGAAAAATTTATCCCTAACTCTGGTTCAAATAATAAAATTTCAGGTGAGCTACCCGAATTTTTGTCTTTTATTTCAATTTTTGAAGTAGAAGAGCCATCTGCCAAACTTATCTCTTTTATTTTATCACTAATCGTTTGACATTCTGAATCCATTTTTATTAAGCTTAAATCGGCAGTTGCCTCTGCTTGAGTTTCCGCATCCTTACGGTTTAAGTTATCTCCATCCATGTTTGAATTTTCTCTGTGGGAAGACTCTAAGTCAGAATTTTTTTCATTTTCAATGGTCTTGCTCATTTTACCACTACGTAATAACATAATTCTAATAACACACAAATTTTTGACATTTTTCCTTATATTACATCCCCCCTCCCCAAAAGTTCTATTACGTTAAATATTCGAAGAAGTGAAATATCTGCAGCCTTTTTCCCCACATAAATCTTATGTATTACATTTTATATAAACATATCACATTTTTGAATGAAATACTATACAGTTACAAAAATTACTGACCATTTTCATCACAGATTATTATACTCTTACTAAACGATATTTACAAAAATTGTATTTACAGTTCAGTTTAATTACAGTTGGATTATTCTGTTGCAGTTCAAAAGTGAATGATTTATATCACATTATCATGTGATAGTTTGAAATTTGTTGGTGGGTAATATTTCCTCAATCTTGACACATGTACTATGTCTGATTTTTCTTTGTTGTGTGCATTTGGTTTATTGATTTCATAAGTTACGTCCGTAACTTTTCGAAGAATTTTATATGGTCCACTGAACGGTTGCGAAAGTTTTCGTGAATTCGGATATTTGAATTCTTCATATATCACAAAGTCATCTGCATTAAAAGATTTGTCGACAAATCTGGCATCGTAATATATTTTATTTTTTTCATGATACTCTTTAGTTCTTTCCACTGCCAGTTTTCTAGCTTCCTCAACAGGAGGATAAATGTCTTCATTTACTGATTTTGAAAAGGCACTGTACCGTACATTAAATACGCAGGTGGGAACTTCGTAACTGAGTGTGGAGTTAGGTTGTATTCTTGAGTCACCTGCTCTAATAATTTAGGCCATGGCACGTTTCCAGAAGCTGCGTTCACTTGCACTTTAGGCGAGTGACTATTGTTTGGTTCAGACGTTCCACCTTACCATTTGTCTCTGGTCTATGAGCTGTGGTTAAAAGCTGTTTAATTTTGTGGTGCTTTAGAAATTTCTTGAAATGAGATGAAGTAAATGATGGATTTCTATCACTTAATACACTTTTAGGTATTTGAACACTGAAAAATTTGTTTAAGAAAGTTGACGTAAGTTTCGGTAGTGATTGATTTTGATGCAAAAGACCACATGTATCTAGTATGATGATCTATAAACAATGTTAAATATTTTTTCGTGGAATTGTAGTAGTTGAAACCACCCACACTATCTACTGCAACAAGATCAAATGGTTTATCAACTGGAGGCATAGACTGTAAAAGGCCAAATCTTTTTTGTCGAGGCTTTTTGTTTACCTGACAAATATGACAATGTTTGTTAAATCCAGTTATATCTAATGTTATATTTTGCCAATAATATACAGGCGTAAGTAAATTAATTGTTTTTTGAATTCCTGGGTGTCCAAACTTTTCATGGACAGTCTCAAGTAATTTACGGCGTAAAGAAAAAGGAACAACAATTTTAGTAAAACCCTTTTTACGCAGGCATAACACGTTATTAATTTCGACAAAATTACCAGTTAAATTGTCATTTTTTTGAGCCTCTTGAATTTCATCCAATTGCAGTAGATGCGAAACGTGGTTTCCTATATTTTTTTCAACACATTCATTATTTACAGGTATATCTCTTGAGAGCATGTCAGCCTCGAAGTTTGTGGTGCCTTTCGTATATTTAATATCATAGTCATACATACTTAATTGTAAGGACCCAGCGGAACAGACGACCTTTTAAGTTTTTTACATTTTTGAGCCAAACTAACGCCGCGTGATCGCTATGTATGACGAATTTATGGCCAAAGAGGTAGTGGTGGTACTTATTTAAAGCATCCACAACAGCTAGACATTCCAACTCAGTAATACTATAATTCTTCTCGTAATCTTTTAATGAGCGGGAATGGAAAGCTATGGGATGTAAGGCACCCGAACTGTCTGGCTGTTTTAATATTGCTCCCACACCAGTTTGACTTGCATCAACACAAATATGACATTCTTTTTTAGGATCAAATATGTTTTAAAATTGTTTACAAATTAAAGAGTTTTTCAAAACTTGAAATGCTTCTTGGCATTTGTCAGTCCATTGCCAAGTTGTATCTTTTTTTAGCAAGTGGTTTAATGGATTTCTAATAGTTGCATATTTATCTATAAATTTATGGTACACATTTATTGACCCCAGAAATCTTTGGAGAGATTTAACATTTTTAGGCGGTTGTAATTTTTTAATAAGCCTCAATATTACATGCTTTTAACTTTAAATCTTCCTGTCTGCATATCTCAAACATTTGTTGAATATGATCTAAATGTTCTGAAAGGGTTTCAGAAAAAACTATTATGTCATCAAAGTAATTGGCTGCAAATTTTATTTTATGTTTTGTAAGTATTCGACGCAAAGTTCTTTGAAAAATACTTCCTGAATTTTTCCACCCGAAGGGTAATTTGTTCCACTCATATAAGCCACTATTAGTGACAAAAGCGAGCTTTTCAGTATCGTCGGGATGAATTGGTATATGCCAATATCCGGAAGCCATGTCTAATCTGGTAAAATATTTGCTTTTCCCTAATTTATCTACAAGTGTTTCTATCAGGGGTAATGGTTCTGCGTCGGACTTAGTAATTTGATTTAATTTTCTGTAGTCTATACATAATCGATTTTTTTTATTTTCGTCTCTTTTAAAAACTAGTGTAACAGGTGCAGAATACGGCGATGAGCTTTCTTTTATTATATTAGCCTTTAATAACTCTTGAATTTGATTTTCAATTTCTTCTTGTTGCTTTGGGGAAGTTTTATATGCCCTTAACGACCCCGGTAAATCGGATGTTAACCTTACCCGTTGAGGTTCAATTCTAATTGTTCCAACATCATATTTATTTTTGGAAAATATATCCTCGTAATTTCGCAATATTTCTTTTAACTTTGAATTTTCCTCAAATTCCGAATGTCCATCGACAGGATCGCGACATTGTAGGCCTCCAATGCCGCAACCAGTCCCAGAAACATCGGACGAAATACGAAAATGATTATTCTTTTCGCAACTCATTTTTTCATTTCTATCTTTCTCTTGACAAGTTTTCTTTTCCGTGCTACTCTTTTTCTTTTCATTTTCGTTATAATGTAATTCCGTCACCCTTTCCTTAGTTTTACTTTCTTTCGGATCTTTCACTCTTTTAATTTCCTTATCAATTTTCTTGCGTATTTTTCCCGTACTATTATTTTCGTTTTTATTTTCTTTTACTTTATTTCCACAGTTCCTAACTAGGATTTCAGGTAAAATATGCAAAGACAAGTCATTCGGTTCGGAATCAGAAAAGGTGATCAGTCTTCTCTGATCCTGCATAACGACATGTCCTACACAATCTATGACCAAACGAAATCCCCCGCAACTCTTTAAACCTAATATGGCATAAGGTAAATCGGTGTCTAGAACATAAAATTCCACCGGTTTAACTATATTGCCGACCTTAAGGTAAAGAATACACGTTTGGTTAAGCTGTAGCATTCCCTTCGTTTGTTTTATTTTTACAGCGATTTTTTCTTTAATCGAAACATTTAATGTTTTTGCAATTGCACTCGGGATGATATTTAATGTTGAACCGGTATCAACATTTAAATAAATAGTCTTTAAATTCGAATTTGTATTTTGAGTGTACGCGTCATTAGATAGTTGATAATCATTTTTAAATTTCGCCTCATTTTTAATAATATACCCGGGTATTATTAATTGTCATACTTCGTTAACTCTCTGATTTTCTTCTCTTAATTGATTATCTTTCTGCTGAGGTGGTAGTTTAAATCCAGCATTCGATGTATTTGGCTTATTCACACATGTTTGTCCCCAATGATATGCGTTGGAGATTCCTTGTTGTGCGCAAAATTTACAAGGATTAGGGGGTAACTCCTGCGAAAAATGTGCAGTCTGTCTTTTTACTGCATTTTGTCTTTCATTATGACCTACAAACCTAGGTTTATTCTGTTGGTAAAAATTAGGTTGGTATACATTGTTACTATCTTGACGAGAATAGTTATTTCGTTGACGAAAATTACTTTGGTCATGATTTTTTGGCATCCAATTTTGATAAAAGGGGTGCTTCACCCTAAAAATATTTTGTTGCTCCCCTTTATAAGCGGACTTGGGTGTTTCATGTGGAACTTCATTTATTAATTTTGAAACTACCTGAAGCCATTCGGTGGGAGTTTCTGGCTCTTTTATTACCAAAAATGCCCTAACTTGGGCAGGTAGCCCAACTGAAAGCCCATCAAGGATATGTTGATTACTAAGTTTTATTTTTCTTCCCATTTCTACTTTTTCCGTAAAATAGGAGTACAACTCTTTTGGATTTCCAGAAAATTTTAAATTTTGAAAATCAAGAAAACTATTTGCTGGAGTAAAGTAATGTTCTTCAAAAATTTGAATGATTTCATGAAAGGAATTACAGCAAAGGCATTGATTGATGTAGAGCTTTAAGGCTGACCCGCGAATAAACTTCTGAAAATTTTTTAATTTCCAATTATCATTTAAATTGTTCTGAGCCGTTTGCTGGTTAAAGTGAGCTAACCATGCTGAAAAATTTATCCCTAACTCTGGTTCAAATAATAAAATTTCAGGTGAGCTACCCGAATTTTTGTCTTTTATTTCAATTTTTGAAGTAGAAGAGCCATCTGCCAAACTTATCTCTTTTATTTTATCACTAATCGTTTGACATTCTGAATCCATTTTTATTAAGCTTAAATCGGCAGTTGCCTCTGCTTGAGTTTCCGCATCCTTACGGTTTAAGTTATCTCCATCCATGTTTGAATTTTCTCTGTGGGAAGACTCTAAGTCAGAATTTTTTTCATTTTCAATGGTCTTGCTCATTTTACCACTACGTAATAACATAATTCTAATAACACACAAATTTTTGACATTTTTCCTTTTTTACCTTCCCACTTTAACAACAAAAATATTCCGCGTAAACAAATGCATAACATCTAAAATATATACAGAACTATTCATAATACTGCAAAAAATATACCATAATTTCAATTACACAGCACATTGATAAATTTACTATTTCAAACATCTTAATGTCAAAAAAAAAACCCGTGCTGACAAGATCTCTTTTAAAAATTTAAACCGATAATTAATATATTATCAAATAAAGAACTTATTCTTCCAAAGCACATGATCAATTTATATCATAATAAATTCTAAAGCAATATCATGTAAAAAAAACCCAACGGGAGAAAAAGATATTCCTATAATTATAAGATATTTATGAAGAAAATTCGAAATAATACCATTTTGGAATAACACATTAAAAATTACTCTATCCAAATTCTCTTTAGCACATGAAAATAATTTCAATTCTAAAGCACCACAACATAACGACCCTTTCGTTTAATCACTCCGCAGAACGCAGACACTCTTCGCTTCTAAAAGCCACAACGGGGGCGAGCTTCTCCCCACTCGGAAAAGGAGCGCACATCGGTTCATTGAACCGTCTAGAAAGATGATCCACGCTGCTACGACGTCGCGGCACATTTCAGATTTAGTATTGCTTTTCTTCGATTGTTTTTTTTTCCTGCAGGAGCCCGGGTAGGAACATAAATCCTACCGGCTTGTAAGAACGGCTGTCCCGTTCTATCTTCTACAGCTGTGGCCGCTAAAACCCATGTAAGACGAGGCACAGGGTTTCGTTGCAATTCTTTATTGGTAAACTTTAACACACAAATATCATAACATTAATATTGTTGGAACGAAGGACATGAAGTCATCAGCACGTTTCAAGAAGCAAGAACCCCCGATTTTCGTTCGGGCAGTCGTATTTATATGGGGGAAAATCTCTTAGACTGCAGACAACATTCCCTACACCACGTGATAGCACGTGGTTTAAATAGGAGGGCCATATGGAAAATAAAATATATTATTGGCTTTAATGCCGTAGACAGGGGCTGGCCTAAGTCTACGGGGAAAAAAATAGTCTGGAGGGAATTAATGAGGGAAACCAACTTGAGCTTAGGCATGACCATATATGGTAACGCGTTAGAGAAATTTATGAGTGAGACAACCCTGAGTTGTCAAGTTTAATATGGAAAAAGCCAGACAAAGGAGACAAAGGACTTCTCCATATCACAGCCTGACAAAGGATACAAAGGATTTTTCCATATTACATATATATATATATATTATATATATATATATATATATTAAAAATCAAGTATTTTTTTACTTAACTACATCAACGACTTCCATATGATATTCCTTTTAATCAAACGCTATCCAACATATTAATCCGAGTGTTCCAATTAACTTTAGTGACTACCTAAATTCAATCTTGAGCCATAAATGATTCGCTGGCTCTGAATTCATAAATTACTCTTAACTAGGTTCCGAAACGTGACAATGAATCCTCAGGGGCTAGGTGGGTGTGAAAGAAGAGGGGTAACCGACTCCAATTTGTTCTTCCATAGATATTTCCGCATCACTTTCCTCAGTTAGCCTCAAGTCTCAGAATATTTCCGCACTTCTGCAGAATTAGCATTTTCATAATTAATTCTACGGAGCAGTGAAAATTTCGGATGGCGATATAGTTTATTACCATTTAAGAAGCATTAAATGTGATTTACGGTGACTTATTTTGCTGTCGGTGAAGTCAACATTTATTGATTTAAAAAAAGGCGTATATTCATTTCTGGAATAAAATATTCATGAAGCAAGAAAAGAACAATATCAGATTGAATTAAGCAGGTAGAACGATTTTAAATTCAATAATCATTCAAGTTTAATAAAGCTCTCTTAAAATTATACCTTAGAACTTTTCTGAAAATTTTAGGTATAAAAATGGATAGTAATATCTTCCTGTAAACTTTTGTCGGGTTTTTGTATTCGCAACCGTTTTGATATGGGGCTAATTTGCGATTATTTTGGCTCATTGGCGCAAAGTGTGCCGCCAAAACAGCGATATGTCCAGAACTCAGTAAATATATAACAAACCAGAGTTGCAATATTAAAAAACAAGGCAACAAGATACTAACCTCTTTTTTTTTTTGGCACTGAATAAAAAACAAAATTTCAAATTGGCTACCTTGCTGTGCCATGTATTCTTGCTTCTTCGAAAATCTATTTCATTGCTTGAAATCGTAGCTTGTGTGAAATCGTAAAAAATAATTCACTATCTAACCAATATCAATGCTTCTTTTAAACAAAATTTCTGAAGCACATGCAACGTCTGTACATGAAACCGTATGAAAACATTGATTAGTTATGTTAATTAATAACACAGAGTTTGAAGTAGTTGCTTCTGTAAGTAAACAAAAGTCAACAATGGTATAAAGGATATAGTAATTTTTTTATAATTCTACGGCAACTTCAAATAGTATAATAAACGTAGCATCTACCTGGCTTAAATTTATTCTTTTAGTGCAATTTAAAATAATATAAATAGTAGGTTGATTCTATTCTTTTCTTTTTTTCATTTCGGTTTTAAAAGATGGCAGTTTTCTCTTTTTCTTTTTCCAAAGCTTTTTATTAATTTATTTACAGAAATACACAAATAATGATTACTCTAAATGTAAAAAGAGAAAACAAAATCAAATTTTAACACCTTTTTGGTTACCTCCCTGACTCCCCTTTGGGCATTTTTATTAGATTCCTTAAAGTTAAAAAAATGGCTTTAGTAATTAATTTTTTTCTGTAAATTTCATTTGTGAATTTAAAATTTACATTTTATGTGTGTAATAATGCACTAGTATTTGTTTAAAAATGTTCTTCTAATGGCATTTCACAGCTAAACAACACTTAAGAAAGCAAAAATGTGATAAAATATCTTTATCACAACAACTAACGACGAGATACAATCGCCATTTTGAAGTGATAGGGAGAGCACACAAAAGTTGGCGTTAATTCCGTTCATCTCTTCTTTCCATTATCTCACTTTTATTCATTTATTTATTTATTTTCGTCGAGTAGCGCATCTCCCAGGATTTTTGGTACTCGCATCTTCAGGGAGAAAGATCAGGAACAGATCTCTCAAGGGAGAAAAAGATAAAATGTCGTCTGTTCTGATCTTCTAAATTTGTTAGAAAGTTTTAAAAATTTGAAAGTTTTACTGACAATCACAGTGTGATATAAATATGATGCTGGTTTTTGAGGTAAAGATATATAGAGGGGTAAAGATTATGCGTGCATCTCTGTGTGTGCGTGTGAAAGAGAGAGAGAGAGAGAGAGAGAGAGAATCAGAAAAATATTTCTAAGAGAACAAAGGAATAGGCAAAGTGTCTGTATTTTTTTTTATAAAAATGCATGAAAGCCCTGCCAAATTGAAGCAAGGAAATTAAATAAATAATTAATGAAATAATAAATATTATTTCAAAACCTTTAAAATTAAGAATTTACTATTGCAACTAAAGGTGCACCAACTTCAAGTGCACTAAGAACACTGACAAGAGTAAACTACAAAATAAATGTTTGCAATATTTCATAACTTTTCCTAAGTGCGTACACTTTTCTGAAATATAATTCAAATATGATTGGAGTTAGAGCTTTTTATTCCTTAAAATGTGCACTTTCTAATAATTCACCGGTTTATTTTATGAAATAAACACCATAATTATGCCCCCCTCCCGTCGCCAAATTTCAAATAATGTACGGTTTAACTCTGCTTAATATTGAGCAACACAAATTTTGGTATTTTCCATTATGAACTAAAATAAGACAATTTGACTTTCCACTTCAAGAAAAAGCGACCGTAAATGGGAAAAGATAAATTGAAATTAACCATATCATCCGATCTGCTTATTAGTATGAAGTACTAAGGACTTGGATAATCAGACAATCATTGTCCTAGAAAATTAATCCCAGTTATAATAGCAGCAAAATGTAAAATTAATTAGCCTGCATTTGAATATATAAGCATTTTTACGTAGAGTGATTGAAAATTGTTTGCTATATACCATTGTAATATTTTTGGTTTGTTATGTAATTATTCCAAAAAGAGTTTTTTAGTTCTGAAGGCAAGAAACTTTTTTGCTAAAAAAAAAGAAAGAAAATGTGCACTGGAATATAGTGCTCGTTTCTCTTATTTTATTATTATGTAAAATTTATTATGACTTAAATATTTCACGTTATCTAGGTGCACTTATCTTGATTCATCTGAGGAAATCGTATAAATACTGATTTATGTTTGATAAATATAAAATGGAAGTCAAGAAAAAGAAAAAAACTTTTTTACTAGTAGTTTTTTATATATTTCAATATATCAAAAAATAACTACTATTTCGGCAACTCGATATAATCTTTTTAAAATGAAGTTTGCAACTTCGACGTTGAATTATTCGTATACAGGCAACTTACTTATTTGATTGCTTATACAGTCCACTGTATGGTGTTTTTATACTCCCCGTTGAAACAACTATAACAACTTCAGATTGTATTGGTTTAATTAAGCGCCTTATTAAGTAAGACAACGGCCTTCTGCTGTATTAGACTTTCGTTCATTAATTGTCCCAAAGTTCTCAGAAGCAACGTAAAAAATAAATAAATAATGCAATACAATGAAGTGTTTTCATATATAATTTAGCTATGAGATCAAAAATAGGCGTAGATGCCTATTTCAGTATTTAGATTTAGATCAATAATAAAGTAAAATGATTTGATTTATCTTGATGCAAACAATACTCTTTCAGGTGATATTTTTTTTAATTCGCTTAAACAGCAATAACAGCTTCAAATTGTATTAATTTAATTATGCTTCGCATACAGCAAATGCTATCTATCGCATTTGACTTGCAATTCATAATGTCCCAGACTTTTCGGAAGCAACGCAAACAAAAATTACAATATAACGATGAGATTTTATCAGTAATTTAGCTACGTGACCAACACTAAAAGTAAGTAGGGGAAGGTATTTCAAAAGTGGATCGCAAAATTACAATATAACGATGAGATTTTATCAGTAATTTAGCTACGTGACCAACACTAAAAGTAAGTAGGGGAAGGTATTTCAAAAGTGGATCGCAAAATTACAATATAACGATGAGATTTTATCAGTAATTTAGCTACGTGACCAACACTAAAAGTAAGTAGGGGAAGGTATTTCAAAAGTGGATCGCAGCCTAAAGTTGATTTTTTTTTTAATTTATCAAGAGTGATAACAAGAGACGCTTCCAGTTAAATATATACTTCATCAGTAACTAATGCTGTATTTATGTGTGTGAAACGATTATTAGAAACACATTGAGAACAAGAATGATAATAAGTTAAGAAAATGGGTTCTAATTTTAAAATATTTTACTTTCAGATTACTTTTTAAAAAAATATATCGCAGATTTGGTAATTCTCCACGGGGCAGCACTCTCACCTTCGAGGATTTTTCAATCGTCAAGACAAATTTCGTCATTTACAACGATTCTTTCCTCGCGCGAACACGTGACTTAAAAAAGTTACTACACAAATTTCGACAATTTGACGGACGTTTTACTCGGATCAGTTTACACGGCGAAAGTTTCGTGAGATTTGAGCATGTGTTTCTGAGAATGAAAATATCAGTATACAAATAACTTAAAAACGTTATCGTTGATGGCCTGCTAAAACTAAATGTATAAGTAGCAAATATAAATGACATCCTAGCAGATGTGTTCGGGGAAAGTGGATCAGTCACCGTGATCCCACATTGCTCCATATTGTGTGACATATATTTCATATATTTATCTGCTATCGGTTTTCATGTACACTGCTAGAAATGTCATTATGAAATTACGGTTAAATGACTGGCAGCAGTCTGCCCATTTAATTCACCGTTAAATTTACGGTTTGGAACATTTTTCTATCTTTACGGGACCTAACCATTTCCAATTAACTTGGTTAAAAAGCCGTAAATTCAAAAGTCTACGGTTTTATAAGCATTTAACAATGGTTTCGAAACAAAATTTTCACCGTTTTTGAACCATTTCGAGGCGTAGAATCTTCGAGGCGTAGAAATCGTAAACAAAGATTGCAGGACTCGAACCCCGAATGCGTGGTGTACAAGTCTTGCTCTCTATCCTATTCGGCCACCGTCATCACGTAAAGCGGACGTTTATTTATCGATAAATCTTCTTTTCCAACAGGCAAACAGCCTTGAAATTGAGATTTCAGTTTTTGATTGAATCGAAATTAATTTTTGGCCTAAATTTACTGTGTATTGACGAAAATCATTTTATTTGCTGCAAAAGTTAAAATAGAAACAAGCTTCAAACAAGCTTCAGCAGCTCAAATTATGGGTTGGCTCATTCACAAACAGTTTGGGAATCCGATGTCTCCAATTTTTGATTTACGTGTGTATATGCGCCCATGTCGTATGATTATGCGGCATGTAAAAGATCCCTTGAGTAGATATTTGGCTTGGATGCTCTTGGCTAAATCAAAGTCCTAGTGCAATCTGCATCAATCAAAGCTCAGGTACCACCATCTAGGGGAAACTGAGCTTCCAAGCTCTCAGAGTGATAATGGCATCCACCGATAGCGGTGCTACTTGAAAGAAATGGTTAGCAACCATATGCAGCCCCGTTGGAGGGAAAAAAAAAACATTTCTGCTAGTTTACAAAATCATGTTGCTTCGCATTGATACAGAGTTTATTCCATATAATTTATGAAGGTTATGCATTGTTAATATACAAAAATACACCAGAAGTTGTTTGGAAGAGGTAGATTAAAAACTGGTTTTATAAAATTCGCCAAACTTTAAGTGACCCCCTTTGGTCTACTTCGTTACCTATTTCACAATTGAGATAAATATGAGAAAGTAAAATGTTTTGATTATCTTGAAGCAAGGTAGTCTTTTACGTTTGTGCAAGATTTTTACCTAAACTTTCCACGGAAAAAAAACTAAAAGAACCGGAATAAATCAAAGTTTCCATCGCACACGAAGAAACACAAAACAAGTTCCTTTGCGTGCGATAGAAACTTTGATTTATTGCGGTCATTTATTTTATTGACTGCCTTTCTGAGAATCTGAAAGATCGTTTCCTTACTTTGACTCAGAAAATGAATTGCAAAGATTGAAATCTGCGAAGCATGTTTCGAGATTTCCCTTGTCTTAAAAACTTAAAAAAGATATTTGGTGTAAGTAAATACTCGTTTCCGAAAGATAGGAACAATAGAACTTAACTTTTAACAAAATCTAGTTTTAAAATTATTTATTCTATATGATATTTGGGCATATTTATAACTACCTTAGAATATAAAATCGTTAAAGGTGCTGTCATTATTATTATCAAACGTGTGCTTCAAATCGAGTTTTTTTTTTTTTTTTTACTGTTAATCAGAAATTATGTTCACTATTTAATGTACTAAAGTGCATACCAGTGGACAAGCGATAAGACTAAAATAATTATTTTCTCGTAATTAAGTCTTTTATTTCGTTACAACTAGGGATGTAACGAGTAGTGATTTGGCCGAATAGCCGAATACCGAATATTCGGTTACTTCTCTCAGGTCGAAGCCGAATATTCGGCAATTTCTTCTAGGCCGAATAGGCCGAAGCCGAATATTCGGCCAATGTCTTAGGCCGAATACCGAATATTCGGCGGCCGAATATTAAAATTCCTAGAAAATCATTGTATTTGACAAATTTAAAAATTAGGAAGTATTTGACAAATTTAAAATTATTGACAAAGTCAAACACCAATTACACACAATCTATGATGTATGATTTAATTCTGTTTGTTAAAAATTTAAAAAACTATTTAAAATTAATCAATTTTCTCTATTGTTTTGAATGTAATAAAACTAAGAATTTCATGCACAGGTGGAATAGAAATGACAAGTTTATGGTAGTAAGCATTAGCCTTATTTTACTAATTATTTAATTCAAATGAAAGAACTACTATCGCTTAGTGAACTTTTACCTTGCTCAAAACTGTTTTATGAAGATATTTTAGAAGTTATAAAAGTTAATATTTTTATTTTATGGGGTTTTTTACATACCTATATTTAAACGATCTATTAAAATTTAAACTTAACTGGAATATATTTTTATTTTCAAAAACCCCAATAACTTAGGATATCTAAATATTCATAATATATTCTGGGCTTTTCACATTTCGTTCTTACCCAATATTCACAATAAACCAGTTTACCCAAACAAAGTCTGACTTCCACTTTGTTAATAATAACAAAATTACTTTTTCATATATCATAATTAACTCTTGCCAGCTTTGGAAGCAAATGCTAAACATAAAATACAATATTACAACTTTAAAATCTGTTTTTTCTCAGTCAAGCCTAAAACTAGGTTTAAAAAAGTTTTTTTTCTAAATTATTTTTATTTTTTAAAACTATAAACTAATGCATTATTTTGCAATAATTATAATACAATTGTAATTGTTTAAAATCTACTAATTTCTTTATTTTTTTACAATTTTACTGCAGCAGAACTATTCGGCAGAATAGTCCATCAGTATTCGGCCAGGCCGAATATTCGGCTTAGTGATGAAATGATTATTCGGCCAGCCGAATATTCGGCCAAAGGGCCGAATAGGCCGAATACCGAATAGTGGCCGAATATTCGTTACATCCCTAGTTACAACTATCGATGTTCCAGTTTTACACACTCTGAAGAAATTTATCGCTTGAAGTGTTTTATAGCCCTTAAGGTGGTGGAAAGATAAAAATTCATTCGTATAAAGAATATCTATTTTATGTAGTTTTATTATTCTAAATTCAAAAATTCTAACGGTTTGCAACTGTTTTAATTTTTAAAAAAAAATGCGCATGAAGATCTCTGGGTATCATGCTACGTCGATACAAATTCGGTGAACGTCACTCCAAAATGTCGTGGAATATACAAAAATTACACAGGCTGTTTACTTATGTAGCTTTCTTGCTAAATATTGAGTTTTTTTTTTTTTTTGTCCTTGGAAATTTTTGTAATCTTTATTTTAAATTATTTAAACATTTTATATATCGTCAAAAAAAAAAAAAAAATAACTACACTACATTTATGGTACTGTGAATTAGTATTGCAATGAAACTAGGGCTACCGATGTTGTTTCTCGCCAAGCTTGGCGACTTTCTGATCACGTTAGATAATCCTAGTCTTTGCTAGAATTTTCTGGAATATGCATGTCACTTGATCCGTGATGAGAAGTTCTGGTGAGAAGTTAAAGAGTTAAGTTCAGTTTTAGTCTTTTGGCGAGTGCATGTCAGTCAGTGCCATTGTTCTGCAAGCCTCGTGCTAGATTCGATTTGCATTTGCGAAGTAAATACTAGATGACCTTTGGTTTTACGGTGATGTAGGGTCGTTGTGAGATATTTTAGTGTGCTTAAAAGTTTGTACATAGTGTAAATAACTTGTAAATAAATTGATCTGTATGGGGCAAGGAGTTAGTCTGATTTAAAGTACAACAAACTAGCGTACCTCGAGTAGTAAGAGTGATGACAACGGCTACTGCGCATGCTCCCCGCCGCCATATTTTTACCACAGCGCCTGCGCATCGCCAAGAGGCGCTGTAAAAGCTGCGA
Organism: Octonoba sinensis; assembly: GCA_038502835.1. Lineage (NCBI taxonomy): Eukaryota > Metazoa > Arthropoda > Arachnida > Araneae > Uloboridae > Octonoba > Octonoba sinensis. The sequence goes on along the minus strand of CM076605.1, from coordinate 7,962,737 downwards.
TGCGCAGGCGCATTGGTAAAAAGTTAAAGCTGGTAAAAATCCGTTGTCGTCGCTCTTATTACTAGAGGCACACTACAACGAACCAGTAACAATATGCTACCTTAATGAGGAAGTGAACAAAATAAACTCACTGTGTTTTGTGTGCTTGTTACACTTACTACAAATTAAAAATAAAAGAAAAAGAGATATATAACTAGATATTGATTAACAGTAAAACGATTCATACGAACTGAATTGAAATCCTAATTTGAAATACGAAATATACAGTAAAACAATCTATACAAACTGAATTGAAAACGCAATTTGAGATACGAAATAAACTATCGTTCAATACATAATGCGACTTGAAACTTCAGTAATAACTTTACTTTCAATCTTATTTGATCATTAAATAAGCGCTTAAGCAAAAAAGAAAATCAAGTAAATAAACACAAGTTCGTTAAATATTTTCCATTTATTACGCAAAAATACGTTTACTCTGTTATTTTTCAGACACAACTTTCATAACGAGATGTTTTGTAATTTTTTTTTCTCCAGTAAGAATATTTCACTAAGAAGATTCGTAAGCTAGTTAGTGCTAAGTCGAAAAGGAAACTAATTGCATTATTTTCCTCAAAACTCCTGCTGAAAAGATAAATATATTCGAATGGAAATACATATGGAATGGAAGCTTTCAAAATCTGTCATCATTAGTATAAATGAATTTCGTTGAATTTAAGCAAGAGCTTTTTATTCCTGTTGTGTAAGTACAAAGACAAATGTCGGAAATCAAGGAAGAATATCTAATACTTTGTTTAAAAGAAAGAAGAAAAAACTGTTGCCAAAATCAGAGCCGAAATCTTGCTTATTTTATTTCTGAGTCTTGCTTTGTAAAATTACTGAAGAAAACATCATTTTTTGAAACATAAAATAATGTATTTCTTAACAATTCCGGACATTATTATTTTCTTTCTTTCTTTTTTTTCAATAGACCATTTTCTGTAAGAGGTAATTTCACTGGTCAAGCAAAAAAAAGACTGTGCTAATTATTTTTTCTTTCCAATGGGGCAGCGTATGGTCACTAACCTTTGCAGACTAATGCATTCCCCGCAAACCGACATCCATTCAATGGTTCTCAAGTAGCACCACAATCGGTGAATGCTATTAGTACTTGAGAATTTTTGACGCCCAGTTTCCCTCTACACACCTGAGCTCTAATTGATGCGAAACTGCACAAGGAACTCAATTTAGCCAAGATTATCCAAGCCAAACAGGTATTCCAGGGATCTTTAACATGCCGCATGATCATACGACATGGGTAATGACGATTTTTTGCATGCTTAAAATCCACCGACTTGGGCCATGTTTGATCCTGCGAACTTCGGCGTACGAAGCCAGTGCTTTACCACTACGCCACCCAGCTGGCAACTAATTACATATAATTGCTTGCTAAGGAATATGTATTAATTAATATTAGATTTATATTTGTGAAGCTTCCCGGGAAAAAAGCCTATTGGTCATGTTTACATGAAATCTTTTTGGTGCTGCATTTTATCCACGCGTTCGCGAAACTTTTACGTAATGCTTTTATTTTATGTGCAAAACAGCCATATTTTTTTAAAATTAGGTTGTGCATAATATACTTTTAGTGCTTACATTTTCAGATAGTGAGCAAATAATCGATGATTTCTGCCAAAAGAAATCAAGCGAGTAAATTAATTTTGACTCCCTAACTTCAATCTTGATTTACAAATGATGCGCTGATTCCTAACTCTTAAATTAATTTTAATTAGGTTTCGAAACGCATTTATGAATCCTTAGGGGCTTTGGCGGGTGCACAAGAAAGCGGGAGAACTGAATATATTTTCTTCTTCTGTAGAAATTTCCGTATCGCTTTTCTTAGTTAGCCTCAGGCCTTGTAACACATCTTCTCACTTTTGCAGATAAAAGCATTTTTGCAATTAATTCTTCCGCCAAGTAGAGTTATCGATTAACGATATACTTTATGACCATTAAGAATATGTAATGTGATTTATGAAGAACTATATTATAATATCAAACTAGAGATTATTGATTAAAATTCGATTTATGGTTATAAATAAAGGAAGATTAAGAGTAAATGTTCAAAACACCGGTAAATTTATGTATCTGTACCAATATCTATGTTAATGCTTCCTAAAAACCAAACATTTTCAGGAGTTTTAAGAAAAAAATAAGAAACAAGTAATTCGTGCAGAACTGAACGAGCTCTCATTTATTGGCATCGAGCTATTTCTCATTTAGGAGCGAAGTGTGAACAATTTTCGTAAGTTTTTGAGAGAGAAAATGTACTAAAACTTTTTCTATGCCATTAAGTATTTTTTTATATTAGAATTTGGACTTACCTTTAATTTTTACCTTTAATTTGGATAATGTATAAAATTGTTAGGCTGTACAGTTTTATAATAATGTATTTTTTAGAAAAAGTTATTTTTGCCCACACTTAGCCCTATGAAGTGGCGCCAATCTAAACTACCAATTCAAACAATATAATACATCTGTTAAAAAAAAAGTGTACGTAAAATGTTTATAAAATAAATTTCAACCTAAACAATGTGTTCCTTAGCGCTGTTAATCTTAATAAAGAGTATTTAAAATTTTAAAATAGTGATGAACCTAATATGTCTGTTTTGAAACAATGTAGTTGAGTATGTCAGGAATCCGTTTCTAAGACTATATATTTGAATGGAAATACATATAGTATGGAAGCTTTCAAAATCTGTCATCATTAGTACAAATGAATTTCGTTGACTTTAGCAAGAGCTTTTTATTCCTTATGTAGAAAGACAAATGTCAGAAGTCCAGGAAGAACATCTAATACTTTGTATAACAGAAAGATGAATTACATAAATTATTTTAAAGAAGGGAAAAAACTGGTAAATTGAAATGTACACAGAAAAGTACTTCGTTTTCTAGTTTTTATTTGTATCAATTGGTGAATAGTTTAGTCTTACACTCAGTTTTAATTTTTAAGCCTGCTTCAAAGAATACATTTTTTGGGAACAAAAATAAGAATGTGTGTTAGCATTAGTGTTTACCCGCTTAGAAAACTACATAACAAGCAACGTGTCAAGAAAATTGAACGAAAAAATCTCCTGCCTTGATTTCTGTTTTCTCACTATTTTCTAGCACTATTTTTCATTAGTGTCCATGCCAAAGAAAGTCGCTTACACTGTGTTACAATATCATATTCATATTAAATTCATACTTTTACCTCAAAAAGCTTTATAAGGCTAAATTAAAAAATGTCCACACTAGCACCACTATGAACATTTATTGCTAACACTGGTAAATTTAAGCCTTGTTAAACGAAAGTGAGTATCGAAACATGTAGTGATTATATTCATTTGTACAAAATATTGTAGATCGTGACTTTTGCTTTGTGATGCATCTTTGCACTGTGTTTTTTCTTCTTTTAGTACTTACTCTTCTTCGTCTCTTTGTTGTTATATAGGGGCAGATAAAAAGATAAATATTTCTCAAAAGACTCGATTGCCAAAAAGTAAAGTTATTGGAAAAAATATTTGATCATGATTATTTTGATTTCCATTTTTATTTTTCCTAGTTTTGTTAATATAAATAATTAAAAGATAAGAAAGAGATATATTTCTTTTTTTTATTTATTTTACTTTTACAAGAAAGAAATATAAATTGTTCGACAGAATAATAAATAAACGGTAAACAAAGACTCTCACTTTAGTTTTACTGCTAACAAAACAAGTATAATTTTTTAAAGAAACTTTGGGAACAAATATCTTCAATGTTTCTTTTTTTACTTTAGGTATGTTTTACGTAAAAAGCAAATCTCGAATACGAAATTCAGCCACTTCGTTTGATCAGATGTCACTTAGTTTTCTAAACCACTTCACTTTAAGTGGTTCTAGACATTCGAAATGGTTAAGATGGTCTTGAAGATGTTAAAGTAGATTCTCAACTAGGTTTTGTGTTGAAAAAGAACGAAAATGGAAGTATTCGAGATAAGAGTTTCAGAGGAAAAATATCTAATATACTTCTTTTATTTTCGAAAGTGATAAAAAACATCTTTTTGATGATAAAAAGTTCGATAAAATAACCGAACTCAGGGTTACCAAAATTATGATTGCATTTTTGACATTTTAGAAAATAACAACATTTTGTCTTTTTTACCAAGCTTATTATAAACACAAGATAATTTTGTTTTTTTATTATTTCAGTATTCAATGTATACATTTTCCCAAACAAGAAATGCGAATGACTCAATATGCTCAATCTTCCAAAAACTACTAATAAAAATCATTTTGGTGAAGAAAAATAAGTTACAGTCAATTAATTTTATTGTCAAATAATATAATTTTTCAAAGTTATTCACACGCATACAATATTTACACTATCATGTGGCGTAAGGTCCAGAGCTTATATTCCAACCTTCCCAAAGGCCATTACTCGACTTTTGACGAAGCGATAAAGTTCTGGATTCATATAACGGAGGTTGGAGACTCACAGAAGGTTACACGTCTCGTCTTTCATCGAAGCAGTCCGCTGTTCCACCGACAATATTCTCTTTATGTATAATAAGATAAGGAGAACATATAGTAGATAATATTAAAACACAAACACATTACCAAAAATGCATAGAACAAAATCCCCAGCAAAATCCCCAAAAGTCATTACTAGTAGTTTTTATATATGGGTGTAAGAGCATATATACCCACAACCAAAAGTTCCATAACTGTAAATCCCAGAAACAACCTAATAATTTGTAAGTCATGCATCTGGGTTAGAAAGAACAAATACAAGAGAAAAATACAATGGCTCCACAGAAGGTTACACGTCTCGTCTTTCATCGAAGCAGTCCCTCTCTTCCACCGACACTATTCTCTTTATGTATAATAAGATAAGGAGAACATATAGTAGATAATATTAAAACACAAACACATTACCAAAAATGCATAGAACAAAATCCCCAGAAAAATCCCCAAAAGTCATTACTAGTAGTTTTTATATATGGGTGTAAGAGTATATATACCCACAACCAAAAGTTCCATAACTGTAAATCCCAGAAACAACCTAATAATTTGTAAGTCATGCATCTGGGTTGGAAAGAACAAATACAAGAGAAAAATACAATGGCTGAATTTAGTGGTGTATTAATTATAATTCTATATTATTTTATTTATTTGAAATGATTCTTTCAACGTACAAATGCGTTTAAATGGATCTTCTATTTGAATTGTTTCTTATTATTTTATGTATTTATTTAGTTTATTGCTCTATGATGTTATCACTTCATTATTTAGTTTGTCTTATCCAATTTATTTATTTTTCCCTCACAAAATTTCCAACCCGGAGTAAACTACTCTGGATTTTAGGCCAGTTATTTAAGGAAAATATTTTCGCCACATTTCAAAATCGCGAGTATTTGATGATGCCCTTACAAGGAACACTACTTTGTGTGTGTGTGTGTGTTTTCTTAATATTAACTATACCTGCTATAATTAACGTTTTACATTAAATAGATGAAAAAAACATAATTACATCCCAGTTAATTTTTCTTTCTTATAACGTTTATATGACTTTCATTAACATTTATTACTTATGATAGCAGAAAAAAGCATAACTTCTTTATTGTTTACATGCTTTTAAAAGGTATTTATGTACTTTTTGCTTCCTCCGAAGAATGAGAATTAATAAAAATATTGGCTGTCTTCTGTAAATCTGTTCAGTGATTTTTTTAAAGATTGGACAACAATTGTTTTATTTATATGATGATAGGAGACTCAGCTTGATACCGTTTTGCTGCAGTAATAGGTAACATAATTTACCCAGAACACTCTTAATCATAATAATAAATTTCATTAAGTACATTCAAAGTTTTTAAAAGCTATTAAATGCTAAATTAATAAAGCTGTTCATGTGTAGAAAATGCAAAAGAAAACAAATATGAAAGAACACTTTCACAATACAAATTTACAACTGATGTCATCATTTCTGGAAACGAAAAATATACTAGTTTTTAATTTTCAGATAACTTTCCACAAAATCTCAAGTAATCGAAAAAATACGAGCCCAGACCTATTTTTTAATCATTATTCCTCAAAAAATATTTCTCAAAGTTAAAGAGTGATAAAACGCTTTCGATCCGTCCATCTAAAGATCCGGAGATAAAAACACCATTCCAGAAGTGATAGTGTGAGCACATAAAAGTTGGCGGTAATTCCGTTCATCTCTTCTTTTCCATTATCTCTTCTTTTCTCGAGTGTCCTATCTCAAGGGATTTTGGGAACTCACGACCATGGTTAAGGACTCTCGGGAGAGAAATGATCAAATGCCGTCTGCTTCTGGTCGCGGAATTTGCTCAAAAAGTTGAAAATATTCACAAGCTTTTATCGGCCATTTTTGTGATACACAGATATATAACACTTTGTTTCCATGATATGTATTTTTTCTGTATAAGGCTGCTTCAGAGTGTTTTTCTTTTTTTTTTGTATTTTCTTGGTTAAACTATCCTAAGGAAATCCATGGATTAGATTTAGCATGACGGTATACTTTATATATATATATATATATATATATATATATATAATATTTGAATCAAAAATTGTAATATAATTTAAATTTGAAATATTTTCTTTTGAAATGTATTTAGCTATGAAATTTCTTATTCGAGGATCCACTACAAAAAAAAGTGAGTAAATAAATTAAATTTAAAATATAAATAAAACAGATATAAATAAAATAAAATAAATAATAATAATAATAGAATAAATTATAACTAAAAAGGAAAATCAATATGAAAATCAATTTAAGAAATTTTAACATCTTGAAAACATGAATTTAATGGTATACATTCCGTAATATTAATAATAATGCTAAAAAAACATTGCTAAGTTCGGAGCAAAACGATAATCAAAGTTTTCTTTTTCGATTGGGAAAAACACTTTTTTTAAGTTCCTATTCCATAGAACATTCGGGCTTTCCCTTTTCGGACGGATGACTTCACACCTGTCAAAATGTTTCACGAATATTGCTCACAACACAATCATAAAAAATCATTGATTATAACTTTCGAATATCACTAACGTACTACATGAGCTTTAGGGTCAGAACTTTATCTTCCTGTGTCAACCCCTAATAAAGCACACGACATTTATCTTGTTATTTCCAGGTTAAATTTTTACTGACTCAATTTATGAAATATTTGATATTATTATTGGCGTGAGAACTCTTCTTCGTCACAGAAAGACTCTTATGCTCTAATTAAACTTTACAACATTTCTTAAAAAGTTTTCAACTGGTAAGAACCTATAAGCAGCCACATTATAAGCAAATGAACAAACATTTAGTAAAACAGCACTTCAACAATCTAGAAGAAAAACCAAAACTTTAAACCACATAATAAATAGTGTGATTTTAATACATTCCGAGGATTTTAGAATTATAGAATTTGAATACTATCGAATAATTACGTAATTGGACAAAATACATTATGCGTTGCAAATAAATAGCTGTATTTCTTGTTATAACATTTTTGACGTTCAAAGAACATAAAACGCTCATCTTGAACTTTTTGAACTCAATTTCCTAACCAGGTAGAAAACGTTACATTGAAATACAAATTTTCCCATTGAGCTAGTTAGTAATAGATGGAAGGAAAAGCTCATTATAATATTTATGTTTTTTCCCAGAAATAACAATCTAACGCAACATCCCCTTACATTATTAAAGTCTTTCTAATCTTGGCATCATTACTATAAATGGATATTATTAGTATATCTCAGGAACGAAGAATTTGCTTAAGATGCATTTGTTTTAGAATATTGAAACACAAATACTAAATAAATTATTGAGAAAACTAAGATATTTTTTTATTTCCCTAATTCGCTGTTCTCTATTTAAAAAAAATGCACTGTTTTATAAACTGCTAGGAAAGTTAATTTTTTATTCCTTACTCAATTTTCTATATAAATCTAACATTATAATTCCAAAATTCATTCATTTATTCACTCATCTATTCATTCATTCCTCCCGTAATAATGCAGATAAAAATATTTCGGGGGGAAAGAAACTCGTTTAGTTCTGGATGGACTTCATATCTGCGTAGGTTTTACGTCATAAGAGCTTTCCGATGTAAAGTTTGCTCTAAGCAAATCCGTCTCTTATAACATATAGGATTGACATTTTCCCAAAGGCGCTAATGTTATTATTATTATTATTATTATTATTATTATTATTATTATTTTGAAGTTATTAGAGGGGCAGGCCAGGCAGACCGACGGACAAACAAACCGACAGTGCACGCCATTTTCCCCATCTCAAAACTGCACTTCCAATTTGTTTATTTTTCAACATTTATTTAATTACTCAACTTATTTTTATCCTTTTCTTATTTTGAACGATATTTTGACGATATATTTAGACTTCATTTATTACTCTTTTCTTTTACGGGAAAGTAGGCTAAAAAACGGGTTTAAGCCTGTGATTTTAGTTTATTTATCTTAGATATCAGTATCGTTGTTTAAACAACGATTTTTAAATTATTTTCGCATTTAATGTAGTTATCTGACTGAAAAAACGAAAGATGCCTTTTAACTACTAACAAACTTCTACTAAAAATATGGTTAAGAAATGCTACAATTGAATCATAAATTTACAAACTTTTCCAATTAATTACATTTGTTTTGAGCGAAATTTTCTAAATTTGTCTACTTCTTCATGACAGCATGCGTTTTTTCACACAGAATTCCCTGAAGAAGGACTTTTTCCTCCCTATTGATATACCAATTCTTCCTGTATATAATTTTTACAGAAACAACTTGAAAATACGGCTCTAAAATTAAAAAAAAAAAAACATAGACAATGTCATAATTTTCGAATTCTGAAGCTAGCACAGAAATTTCCATTAAAATGCTAATTGGGATTCCTTTTAAATAGATATAATACCTGGGTATTCAGAAATAAATTCTGAAAAGACGTTCTCGAATGATGAAATCAGCAGAAATAAACTCTTTGCCCAACAGACATGTTTTTAAGGTTAATTTAGAGGCATTTAATTAAAAAAAATTTCATTTACATTAAATGAAGAAGTAATGATGCAGCGTTCTTGAATCAACTAATATAATAAAAATACGCTTGGTACATAAAAACTATTTTGCGTAGCATCATCATATTTGGTAGAGTTGTTTAGAATAAGCTACATTTTACAGGAGCCTCCTTACCCTTAAACGCGTATTATGCAATAGTTGCAAATTTATTCATATAAACATCATACACTATTTTTTTTAATTTTTACAGATGATTCACACCAATCTGACTTTTCCATTCCTTCTTTTTGCATATTTTAAGCTTTCGTCCCTGTTTTTATTCCCCTTTTTCCGAAGTTTTAAAGAAATATGATCACCCTGAGGCGCATTTTGAATAGTTGGGTTTTAGCACAAAAAAAAATATCTTTTAATGCGTCTGGAGAATTTTTTGCATGCATTACCAATATTAGCTTTTACGCTTGATATATACATAATACATTCATGTGAATACATATTTCTATACAGTAAAAAATAAGATGAAGCGAAATGCTTTTTGTCAGTTAATAAGAGCATACTTCTTGCTGATTTTTTTTAATTTTCGCTTGTTTTTTCTTTCTCAGGTTTCCTTTTAGGCTAACATATACAAATTATGTAAGGATAATATATTTTAATAGATACACAACTCAATTTGCATATTTATTAATATTTGATGTATGACGATCCAGGGGAAAATGTTAACTTTTTTTTTTTTACAATGTATTATACTCCATTCCACAATAACAGCTCCTAAACTAAATATATAACATTAAAAGCCAAATTTTACGCATTCATATCCTGCTATTTTATTAATATGTATTAAATATATCTGTCCTATTTCATAAAATTTTCTTTCTGAAATATCATTAACTTAGAAAGCACTACCGACTCAGAGAGAAAAATCTAGTTGAGCAAATTTTTCTTTTGGAAGACTAAACAAGAAAGACAAACATGACAGCTAATGAAGATGCTTTTGCAACGGACCCTTTCCAATCCTTCTCATCATTAGCTTAACTGAATTCGGAAAAATTCTGAAATTGATATTTTTTTCCTGAGAACTGGAAAGATAAACAAAACAATGGAAGAAAACTTGAATTTCGCTGAATCGTGAAACTTGTTGAAAAAATTTACTTATTTCCGTTTTCATTCAAAAGTCTGCCAGTGAATGTTTGACGTTGTGAATGAGCAGACACAGTAGAAATTTGAAAAGCAAAACTATTTTAAAGACCAGATTTCAAATATTGTATTTTGAAATGTTTCTGTAGTAAATCATTGTGTCCACAATCTTTTCATTCATATCTATTATTTAAAAACATAATTTTTAATTTCTGAATGATTTTAAACTCTTGTATGATTTTAAACTGTACTCTCTCTTTGCAGAAACTGACCCGCTGGAAACGCAAAATAAAGGAAGAGTTCATTATCGGAAATTAGGATTTCATACTTAATCAAATAGGAATTTATTTCGAAACATATACTTCTTTTAAGCCAAAAGCATTTAATTAATTGAAAAATAAACTTACATTAAATACTTTAAAAAAGAAGTATAACTGTGAATTAGTACATGATCAGAAACGATGAACTAATACAGTAATAAATTCAGAATTAATTTTGTGACCAACTGGGTAGCAGACTTTAAGACAAAAAAAGCCTTATCCATGTAATTATTCGCAAGCAAACACGAAAAATTAATTCAACCATAATTAAAATAAAAAATAGAAGGACATAATTAAAAAAAACCTACATTTTTAACGCATAATCAAATCAAAAACATAATACTCTAGTTATTAAACAGCTGAGAATAAACATTCATTCCTAAAAGTCAGCAGGATAAGAAGCATTTTATTTTTAACCATTTGTTCAAACTAAGAGTGAATAATCAGTGCTTTTACCACAACTAAACATTTCATGCAACTGACTTTTACAATAGAGATAATTGAATGAAACATACCATATTTATTCTCTTGATAAATTGGAGTTTCACCTAAATGAAAAGCACATTCATTAATCACTGTCATTTCAACTGCCTCCTGACATTTCATTCCGATTGTGTCACAGGCCATTTCGAGTGACCACTCAATTTAAAGCTTTTCAAAGGTGACCTGACGGTCCGGCATTTGTGCCGGACGTCGCCATTTATCTAACGTTCTTTGATTCATACTCGGCCTTTGTAATTCATATTTGCTGAGCTTAACACACTTTTAATTCTTTTGTGTTGTGTGGGTTTGTGAATGCTTGATCTTTTGTACTAGGTATATATGGGATAAATGGATTGAGATCTATAATTAATTTCTGATCTTTCTGATAGATTTCCTTTTGTATTTCCCAATACAAAATGCAAAGTATTTTCACTATTACAGAGATAACCACAACATGGCTTCAAAGAGCGGCATTTGTAGCCAAATCAGTATCGAATGTAGTCAAAATCACACGCTTGTATCTTAAGTTCTACAGTAAAGCTGAAGCGACATATAAGCGGTTTGTTTTCAAGCGTCTTTTGTTATAACATACAACACTTGAGCAGCTGTAATTTGCCGCCTGTATATTCTTGCTAATTTCAAATTTTAATCAGTTTGAGCTTAGATTATATAAAAACATGAAGTGTTTGCGTTGTTTCTCCATAAAAAATATATTCAGTTAAAATATGTATGAAAAATTTGGTATTCTTGTATAATGTACATTTTATGCAGACAAATTTTGATTTAAAGAATATCTCGCATAAATGATTTATATAAAGTTATTTCAACCTCTCACCTTCCTCTCCACTTTTTTTAGAACAAAGTTAATATTTTAATACCAAAATTTGTCGGAAAACAAACCTTTAACTAAGCAAACTTATGTGATCTTTCAAGAATAAATAAATTCCAATGTCAAGTAATTATTATCCATACTCATGATATTGTTCCGCCTCTGGAAGGCGCGGAAATTTGTACTCGAAGAAAATTTTAGATTATTCCATGTAGCAGCGGGAAGTATTGGATGAAACAATCAATATTTTTCCCTTGTATAAAACATTCAACTGAATGTTGAGCTGCTAAAATAACTAACTTTCCAAAAAATCAATTTGCAGAAACAGATAATGAGAAAATGGATAAAAATCGGAGGAAATAATTTTTAAATTGAAAACTTTTACATGTTATCAAAATTTTGTGCCCTTGTTTTAAAATTAAAAATGACGAAAAACATTTTTAGTCTCCAATAAATGAAAGCTTTAATAAATTTTCACGAACTGACTTCTTCTTTGGGTCCTTCTGTTTTCGATTTTATATAGGTAGAAATTTTTGAAAATATTTCACAAAATTAACTAAAATTACTCTGCTGAAGTGTATTTAATCCGAAACTCGCAATTCAAAAAGGATTTTTATTCCTAATGAAAGAATGAAAGTACAATAACATTTTTTAGACGATTTTAGCATATGTAGATCCCGTACATGAATTAGTATGTCAGACCAGTAGCAACCCAGAGTGTGTCTCCCATTATACATATTTCTCCTACCACCACCTTGCCTGTTAGCGTTAAGCCTTAGGGAGTAGTAGTGGGGGTGGTGGGGTCGACGGATTTTACATGCACGTATCCCCAAGTGCTCCTGGGGGTCTTCAGTGGGTATCGAACACGGAACCTTCCAGGCAGATGTCTAACATCCTAACTAGTAAGCTACCACGGCCTATTTCCATCATACACTACCTAGAACATGGCTAACAGGTTGCAAAATTAAATTGTGGGCAAGAGATAAAATCAGCGACATCAAAAAGGTGAAATTGGAGCAGGTTTTGCATTTAGTGCCATCAAAGTGAAGGAAAGCTTAACTCTTCCAGAAACACCATTTTTAAAAGAACACGTGATCGAAAGATTGACGTACCAGGTCGCTAAACTAATCAGGTGGCTGTGGTCAGAAATACTTTCATGCTGATAACTGAAAAGTAATACTAATGCTTAGTAAAGTTAATCTTCGTCTTATGGCTAAGTACGTGTAACAACAAAAGACGTAATTTCAATATGTAAATTGAGATGTTGTGTGTTCCTTAAATTCATTTTGTGTCATTTCTCATTGCATTGGTATATAGCAATTTGTTATGGGTATCTGAAAAAATGGATTTATGTCGTTGTAAATGTTTGATTGAAGTAATGAAACGAAATAATTCTCATTGTCTCTCTTTTTTGTGTGTGTCTGTAACTCGTGGAATAAATTAATGCTTCTGCATTGTCATGTATATTTTCAAGTGCGTTTTATAACCTTCAGTTATTAAATTTAGGTGAATAGCATCACTATATTCAATAAAAGTAACTCAAGAAAAAATAGAATAAATTATGTTCTAAACGGTAATAATGTGTATCTTGCGACTTCCTAACTAAAAAGGCCCCAGAAGATGACATTGAAGCGTAAAAAATATTAACAAATCACTAAAAGAATATCCTTATAAGGAAAAAAAAGTTATATTTTTTGAGTATGTTTTTAAACAGAGTATAGTATCGGGGATGCAAATAAATAGGCCCGTACGTGGATAATGTTATGGAGAAAATGTGTCTGAAAAAACTCATTTTCTAAAAAAATCAATAAAAAATAGTGTAATGAGAAGATTGATTAATAAATAGGGCATAATTCTGTTCTAAAACATCTACATGGGTTTTGGCTCGTTGACGTCACGCTTTCATGTATTAAATAGGAAAGTTGATCGGTTTTTGAAGAGGATTTTTTTTCTGAGAAAAAAAAAATTTCGTTTTGCTTTAATGTATGTATGCAACACTTTTTTCCTTCTTTGTTTTACATATATGTGTGCTATTTAAGTTTTTTTCCTTGTTTTAAGCAACGAGTAACTAAATTAAGGTACTCAGAAATATAATTTTTGTTCGGATGTCTCATGCAAATTTGGAATGTTTTTTATTTCTCATATACTGAAAACTAAAAAAATATAAAATAATACATCTTTTTTCATTAATAAAATTTTATTTTAAAAAGTTGAATTTTTCCTGCATGAAAACTGCTTTATATTGCTTATTGGGGCCTACAAAAAGAAACTTTTTAGTTGTTTCCTCATGACGTGATACAAAAACTGCAGGTCGTCGGTGTACAGAAGCACAGTAAGTTTAATTCAATATCTTCTTATTTTAAGCATTGCAGTTTTTTGAATATGCATTTTCGGTGTATTCAATTTCAAATTGAACTTGACTTGGCACAATTTTGAAATGGAAATAGGTAGTTTTTCTACAGAATAAAATGAATGTATGCGGGAGCGACATAAGTATTTATTTTCCTAACGGGTAATAATAATTAAGCGATAAACACAAGTAATTCTGTTAGCAAGTGTGTGCACTGTTAACCTAAGTTAAACCTAGCGTGCCTCTAGTAGTAAGAGTGATGACTGCCATCTTTTTACCAGCGTTCCTGCGCATCGCCGCTTTTACCGCACCTCTTGGCGATGCGCAGGCGCTCTGGGACAAAGATGGCGGTGGGCAGCATGCTCAGTAGGCGTTGTAATCAATCACTCTTGCTACCAGAGGCACGCTACTTAAACCTAATGAAATTTACCCTTTGTGCAAGAACAATCAGTTATAAATTTGAATGTGTTTCTAGACGATGGTTTTGCTACATTTTTTTTCATGTAGTCTTCATTTGTTTTCTTGTATTTTTTTCCTTTGCCCTCCCCACTACCCCCCCTTTTTTTTTGTCTACGAGATATTAACACACAAAGTTAAAAAAACCACACCTTGAATATAATGTTATAATTTCTAAAAGGTAAGTGTTGAAAACCTGAATTCTCAGTGTTGCGTAGTTAATGGCTCCCTTTCAACTTTGCTTTAGCATATACGCCCTCTAGTATGTTGCTGCAAGCATGAGTTGACTGGTCAGTTGGGCATTAGTAGTTGAACCAAGAACGCAAGTATTCTGAGTTCGTTGCATTGCTATATTATCAATAGCTTACTAACAAAACTTTTTCAGCTAATCATTGTTTTCCTTCTTTCACAGCAAAATATCATGTCTGCGAAACTAACCTAAAAATAGCAACTTCTAGGGGGGAAGTTAAATGTGTTGTATTTCAGCCACGTTTTTATGTAACTTTATAACCAAAAGTCTGACAAATAATGTGCAGTTGTTTAACATCTTAAATGTCCTCCTTATTAATAAACTCTGTTTAAGACTTGTCTCTTATTACAACATTTCAAATTTTTAATTGTTACAGAAACAGATGTTAAGTATTGCCTCCGTACTACCAACATATGTTGTTTTCCTTGGTTGCCTCACGAAATAAAGGTGAAATTTAAAGTGACATTATGGGTGAGACATTTAGTAAAAGCTCTAAAAACAAGAGAAAAGAAAAACTATTTCATGCAAAGAAAAACTATTTCATACAAGTATAACGCCCGCTAAAGAGGAATTTAAATTAAGTTTAGGGAAGGTTAAAATAGTTAATACTTTGTTAAAACTTTTTAATAATTTTGTTGTTAATTTTTTTTTTTTTCTTTTTTGCATGGATTGTGTTTTTGTCAAACGCCAGCCAAATTAATTTAAATTTTCAGAAAATAACTACTTACCATTTTTTAATCGTATAAAAATTATTATCTCGTTATTCAAATTCTATAAAACAACAAAATCACCTTTCCTAATGAAATTACATGCGCCAGTAAGCAAAACATATTTTGAATAACAAATTTTTAATCCAATTTTTAATTTTAAATATTTGTCGTTCTATAGTAAATGACTCTTTAGTATTAAATAGTTACTGATTGGGAATAATCGTACCTAGAAGATATTTGGCACATCTCCTTTAGTTTTATTGTAGCTTTTTATGAGTAGTAAAACACCTTGTCGCTTTCGCTACTCATTGTTGTGAAACAATGAGTATTGGTCTTATACTCGGTGTTAAGGTATAATAAAAATTTAAATGTGTTTAATTATCATTACATTTTTTGTGTATGTAATTTTTGAAAAGAAAAAAAGGTTAATTTAATTTAATAAGTTTTGGGCATTTTTTCTCGATTTTTCAGATTAGAAAAAGTAATGTTTTTTTTTTTTTTTTTTTTTTTCTATTACAAGTTTTGTGAACTGAAGATGAGATTTGTTATTACTTTGAAGCTCGGGCATTCAGTTTACCCTACCTCTTAGAGTGCTCGCAAGTCTTTCTTGTATTCATATCAAACTGCATTGCCAAATGTATTCACCAAAACATATCGACTAGAACTAATGAAAGATAAAAGTTTTTCAGAAAGATATATTTTCCTCTTCTTACATCGTATTCATAATCAATTCATTTTATTTCCAAGTTTTATCGTTAAATGCAGAAAATAGAAAGACTAACCCCCACAACCACTTAATCGCTTTAGCGATAAAATCAATATACTTTTCAAAGCAAAGTTAAATTTAATCTACACGTTACTAGTGATTTAACTCGGTGTTTTATGCAAGAAAATCTAATCGGTTTTGTTTCAACGATCTTTTTTATTTTCAAATCTAAAGCTAATGGGATATGGGATCCAAAATTTTTCTGGATAGAAAAATTTCATTAAAAATGATTTAAAGACAGATGTTTTATTTCAGACAAACAACCTATATTAATTCTATCCAGTGAATATCGACGGTTTTTTCCCCCGTAATGGTACAGATTCGAATTTCTTACTTTACTTTTATGTAGTTTTAACTGGTGTCTTGCGCAAAACCTTAACTGTGATAAACCAGTGACGTAATATTTAGGTTATATTTTAATGTCCTCATCCAGACATCATAGCCTTTTTTCCCCATTTAGGTGAATTTCGCATTTTAGCCTACTTTCTTGTAAAATTTAAAAGAATAATAACAATAAAGCAGGAATAAAGGCTTAATGCATCATAAAAATATCGTTACAAATAAGAAACAGTAAAAAAAAAGTTAAGTGATTAAATAAATATTGAAAAGTAAAAGAATTGAAAGGAAGGTTTGAGATTTCGGGGAAAATGTGCCTGTCCCCCTAATAACTTTTGAAGGAATCGTCCGATTCGAAAGGTTTTTTTTTCTTTTGCATTTGAAAGATTTCTCGGCTGAAACTTCTCATTTCCATATTTTACTTTCTGATTTGAACAACTTTTCATTCAATTTTGAACACCTCGAAAAATCTTACATTAGTGGCTATGGGCAAAAATGATGCAAATTATGTAATCTCTGGGCATAAAGTCCCAAACTTTTATGAACAAGCTTATTGGAAAAAGCTCTTGGAGTGAAATATTTTTTGATTTAAAAAATTTTCGTTCATTTTTGAACAGTTCAGAAAAAAATTAACATAGCGCATACGGAGGGAAAATTTCAATCCTATATAAGCATTGATATAACAAGCAGATTTGCATCAAATAAGATTTATCGAAAAGATGTTATGACATAGAACATGTACAGATAGGAAGTTCAACCAGAACTAAATAAAAAATTTTCTATCGGGATTTTAAGATATATTTTTTAATGAATAAATGATTAAAAGAAGTAGTGAAAGTATGCATGAATAAATGAGTGAATACATAATAAAATAAATAAATGAGTGAATAAATACGTGAATGAAGGCATGAATGACTGAGTGAATGTATGTACTAGTACAGGGTATGCCATCTAACGTTTGGAATTTGAACTTAAGTTATTTTTACCTTGAAAGGTTATAATAAAGGTTATAAGTTGACAGAAATTTATTTTAGCTTTTGACATTTACGAAATGGGACGATTTACGCTTGAACAAAGTTGGGAAATATTGAAAACTTACTTCCAAAGTGGTGAGTCTTCTACCCAAACGGTAAGAAATTTACGTGAATTAATGACGTGAAATTTACGTGAATTACGAAAATTAATGAATCTCACTTCCATCTCAGAGGCTATGTCAATAAGCAAAATTGTCCCATTTGGGATTCAGAGAATCCACACTTGACTATTGAGCAAACTATGCATCTACAACGAGTAACTGTTTGGTGTAGTTTTTGGTCCGGTGGCATCGTTGGGCCATTTTTCTTTGAAAATGAGCAATGAGCCGCCGTTACCATCAACAGCGAACGTTACTGTGCCATGTTAAACTAATTTTTGTTTAAAAAATTGAAGAGGATGACATGAGTGACATTTGGTTTCAACAGTACTTGCCACACAGGCAACGTAACCATCGATCTTTGGCGCACTGTTTTTGCGAATTTTAAAATTGGGTTGATCGGATGGGGTAATGTCAAGCCAGTCGGGGAAGTCATTTGAATGAAGTTGTGTTTCATTGATAAATGAAAATGTTCCATCTTTGTAATAAAGAATTTTTAAAAAATATTAACTAGTTGTTATTTTATAGCCGACTCAAATTCCAAAAGTTAAATGGCCCACCCTGTATTTACTGTTAAAAAAGTACATTTGAAATAATTCAGAACTAGGCAAAATGAGAAAGAACGAGAAAGATAGTTAGATTATAAATTTCAAGTTTCTGTATACGAAAAAGTAGGCTCGTATAGTTCCAGACGGAGCTTGTTGATTATTTCTGTTGCGATGCCTTGTATTATTTATTTGGTGAATAAATTGGTGCATTTAAAGTATGTTTAATGAATTACGTTGCGTTATTTAATTAGTACGTTTACACTAAAAGAAATATAATTACACGTTAAATTGAAGCGCGAATGAGCATTAAAACGCAGACATATGTTTCGGAAATGCTTGGAATGCCTTTTTCAATGCGACAGGGAGCTTCTAGATACAAAAATGTTTTGCATCTAGAAGCTCCCTGTCGCATTGAAAAAGGGGTTCCAAGCAATCCCGAAACATATGTCTGCGTTTTAATGCTCATTTGTGCTTTAATTTAACGTGAAATTTTATTTCTATTACTTTGCACAAAGTTAAATTATTACAAAACCTTACCTACCCCCCGTAAGAAGAATATATTTTACCAAGGTCTATAAAATGGCGTGTGGAAGTTACAAGCATTCAGCACGTATACAGAGGTATGCTAAATAAGACTTATGCTCCCGTTCACAAAGCAAATTTGGGAAGATAAAATGTTTTTTTTTTTTTTTTAACTTTCTAGATACAAGAAATCAGAAAGCAACACTCACTAAGCAAGTACAAAAAGTTTACAGTGAAAAGAAACTGAAAATGCTCATTTGTGCTTTAATTTAACGTGCAATTATATTTCTTTTATTGATTACTTCACAAAGTTAAATTATTTTTATTCGTTTACACTATTTGTTGCTTTATATAGTTTCACCTGTAATACTACGTGGTGACTCTTTAATTTTGCATTTTCTAAAACTTTTAGCCCAGCTTTTGTAATTTATCGTCATTCATCAATGCTGGGATGAAATTCGCCTATGCCCAACTTTAGCCGGAGTTCGTCCGTTGGATAAACAGGGCAATAAAATTTCCGACAGAATTCAACCCTGCTGGGACGAAGTTCGCCTGTGCAGAAATTCTTATGTTAATCTGTTTAATGGTTATCTAATTATATTTCTTTTACAGGCAATTATAGTGAAAATACAAAATTTGAATAAATCAACAATAATTAAAACAAATGAGATGTAGTAGACCAGGGGTCCCCAACCTTATGCCCGCGGGCACCATGGCGCCCGTCGATCGGTCTTGGTGCGCCCGCTGCTTGTGCCTAACGATAAAATATTTCAGTTTTCCATTTTGTACTAGAGAATATTTAGGATCTACAGTATATGAATATAGGTTACGACTTACAGATGAACACCATGACGATTGGTTGCAAGCAGGAATTTCATCATATTCTCCTAATTATGAAGCATTGGCCAGTGAAATGCAATGCCAAAGATCACATTGACTGTATTTTATATATTTTACAATTAATTTTTATACTTCGTATGTTTTGCAAGCAATTTAGTAATCATTTATTTTACAAAAAAATATTATTACTAATTATATTCATATGTTGAATAAATTTTTAAAATTAAATTTTTTGTGCATTATATGTAGTGTGTATTATTAACTATGTTACCAATTATAAATTTATCTTTAAAACATAAATGTTGCCCGCCATTGAACTGATATTTTAGTATGTGCTCTTAGGTACAGAAAGGTTGGGGACCCCTGTAGTAGAATATAATATTCTTTTACGAGCACGAACGTAATTTAATGATAAATTATTTTTCTTTAAAAACAATATTAAACTACATCCATTTTATCTTAAACGACATCATTTACTGTAAAATCCATAAACTGAGGTAACACAGTATTCTAAAGAATATGAAAAGTACAAAAGATTTTTAAAAGTCTGTGTATTGTACACGAAAATAAACCGTAGTTTCCAAAGAAAAAAGTTAGAGAATTGAAGTACCATCGTTAAGCAAGAATAAGCCTAATTCATTATGCACACAACGAAGAACAAAGAGAAAATTATGTTTTATCTTTCCTCTAACTGCGAGAAATCTTCTTTAATGTGAATAAATCACTTCGAGCAAAATATTTATCTGTGGTGAAAAAAGCGAAGTTACAAGACAAAACTGGGAGCACAGGAAATGGTTTAGGGGAGAAATCTTACTATGTTTAAATAACGCAAATTTGCTTTGCATTTGGGTGCATTTCAAAGGGGAGGTCCGTAACAGTCTGCAGTTCATCCGCAAAGTTATTACTATTCTACTTTATCCCGGAACATTTTGTTTGCTTGTTAAAATGTTACTTTCCGAAACTTTTGCTTTTGAATGACTTCATTAAATATCGTATTAAATGAGGACACTGCACTTTGTTTGCTCTTTGCATGTGATTTTTTGACTTCTAACTTCGCAAACAAGGCTCAAATAATAATTGCAACAAGAAATTTAAACAGGACTTTTCCTTTATAATTTTTGCTCATGATATTTATATCGCGTGTGTATTCTCTATTGCATTTACTTTCCAACATTTTTTAAAATGTGTTTGTTTCAGTAATCCAATGATTAATTATGAAAAAAAATGATGTTTCAGTAATTATTGCATTTAATAATTTAAAGGCTCAAATTTTTTCAATTAATAAAAATATTTCATACAGAAAAAATCAAATCATGATTAAAAGCAAAGGGATGTAAGTAACAAATTGAAAATGCGGAGATAACTCGTGGGGAAAGCACCATTTTATTTTGTGACAAGAAACGTCAGTGATAGCTCTAATCAGTGCTCCGCCTCAACGGGATTTTAATCATTTTTCTTGAAAATATGCTTATTTTATTTAAAAACTGCTTGTATAGCAAATATAATCTTTGAAGGTCTAATCGTTTTCCTGGAACTCACGCCAGAAGCACACACAGATTATGAATTTTGTTTGTGCATAGATTTGTCCATTTGGCGTTTCAAACAATTCTTTTCACTTCAGTGTATACTAATCTGCAAGCGTCATGTAAGTTAAGCTTCCTCAACTTCTGCATTTTAAAAGCATTTTTCTACATTTATAAAGCAGATTAAGAACAGAGAATGACACTTTTAAGTTTAACAAGTTTTCCGGCAGGGTGGCGTGTTGGTAAGGCACTGGCCTCGTAAGCCCAAGTTTGCAGGAACAAACCTGACCCAAGCTGGTGGATTTCGTACAGAAAATCGCCAGCGCCCATGTCATATGATTATGCGGCATGTTAAAATCCCTTGATTATCTTTTTGACTACTATACTCTCGGCTAAATTAAAATTCTTAGCGCAGTTTCGCATCATACAGAGCACAGATGCGTCCACGAGGGAACACTTAGCGTCAAAATCCTCAAGTGGTATTGGCATCCGCCGATAGTGTTGCTACTTGAAAGAATGGATGCCGGTTTCCGGGGAACGCACTAGGGCTGCGAAAGTTAGTGATCATATGTAGCCCCATTGGAAAGAGTTAACACGACGTAGTACAATTTCGTCGCGTATACCTTGTATTTTAAATTATTAAGTTAGAGCCATAATGCACAATTATGTTTTACATTAAATTACTTTACAAGAAACTATTGCACATACTTGGTTAGATTGTTCGGTGAATTGCATTAAATATATTATTATTTGCACAATTGCTTTAGAAAACAAAATATTCTTTTGACAAGCGATTAGTAAAGCATACTTAACAACAGTCTTCGAAACTGTTTTTGAACTTTATTTCATAAACCCCAAACATAACGTTCATCAAAACCGTTAACGTGCTTTTTATCTGAAATAACCACAAACAAATATCATCTCTTTCACATCTGGAGGGAAAGTTCAGGAATAATCCGGAACAAAGAGAATAGTTCTGGAAATAAAACTCCCATGCAATCGCTATTACCTTAGTTACAGGTACGAATTGTGAGCCCCATAAAATGCTGGTGCATGCGATTCTTCCGTTAAGTTCGATAGTACTTGCAAGGATCCATTATTCCTTTGCTTCTTATAAAGCAAAGTACTTACATTTCCTCCTTTCTGTGTCTTTATTTCGCTACTCCTGTTATTTTTTTCTTTCTCGTTAAACTCGTAATAGTTCTGTAGATATGGTGGATTATTTTATCCGTTCATCAGAAGCTGTGGTTATGCTCTTGAGTTCAAATTCTTCCGAAATTATTTTAAGGACAAATATTATTTGTTTAAACTCGCACACAGATTTATTTTTAAAAGAATGTGTTTTCACATCATTACAGACAAGTTCTTATTTACTGACGGTCATTGAATAATGTCCCGAACAATAATTTATAAAAATAAAGAGTAACATAATGTAAATATTAGAAAAGAAAAAACTTTTTTTGTTGTTAGAAATACATATTTTATTAAGAGCCCTACCGAGAAGAGCCCGCGTAAGAGCCATTTTGTTTCACTTTGTGTCTACTGAATTTCACCAAGCTTGTCGAAAGATAACATCAAGCATTAAAAAGCAAAGGGATGTAAGTGACAAAATTGAAAATTTGGAGATAACTCGGGCAAATGATAGGGAAAGCATCATTCTATATTGTGACAAGAAATGTCAGTGATAGCTCTAAATGGTGCTCTGCCTCAACGGGACTTAAACATAAAAAATTAACATAAAAGGTACCAGAAGATCCAAGCTTTTAACGCGTTTTTATCCCTTACATCCCTTCTCACTGCATCACATAAGCACTGAACCTGCTAAAGGAAAAAATAAAGAAAATTAATGTAAATTTTCCTTTTTTCAGTCTAAAGTCACTCTTTAAGATGGTCTTATCTACTACATAATTAAAGCAGAGAATATGCATACATATGTGTATATGTATGGTTCTCATGAAATTATATTTTAAGTACGTTTTTTGTGCGGGGAAGATAAAGGAGAAAGGGGTGTTCGAATTTTAAAACGGTTCCAAGCCATGTAATTTAAATTTTTGAACTATAAATATATTCGTTTCTATAGAATGGCATATTTTTCAAGTTTTTTTTTTCCTAGTATTGCATAGTATTGCTTCTTAGCCATTCCAGACCTAGTGGGTACCCAGAGATTGATACCAACTCTTTCAGTGGCACCACCTGAATGTGGTACCATGTCGCAATTTTTGAGTCTCAGTTTCCCCCTACATGGCTACACCTGAGCTCTAATTGATGAGAACTGCACTAGGAATTTAATTCAACCGAGAGTATCCACGCCAAACGGATACTCAAGGGATCTTTAACATGCCGCATACTCATCCGACATGGGCGCTGACGGTTTTCTGTATCTTGAAAATCCACCGACTTGGGCCAGGTTTGATCCTGCGAACTTAAGTGTACGAGGCCTGTGTCTTACCACTATTACACTCTGCCAGCTTCAAAAGTACGTTTGTACATTGTACACATTACATAACGCTATTTTGATGGAAGGTAAGCCAGATATGACAGTTGATTCAGCGGGTATAAGTATATCTTAGATGTAATTCAGTAATGCATCATTTTCATTTTGTTAAATATTTCGTTTGTAGCTAAGTTTTAAAAATACTTTCATTAATATTTAACAGACATTGTTGATTCTAACAACATTCAACAATATGCAACTTGGAACTCTTCGGCTGTGTAAAATTCCCATAACCATGGAATATACGTGTCGTAATCGGAATATGTTAAGTTCGAAAGTCGAAAAGTCGTGATCGCATTCGAGGAACATTATTAATTAGCAACAATTTCTCTATAAATTCTTCCTGCTTTGCAATTTAAGTCCTTTCCACCACGTTCGTATTAAATCAGATTTTAAACTGCGGAATCTGTTATTACTTTTATGCGGATACTATTTACCGTCAGGCACAGTGAGTTAGCAGATTGTATTCACACAGATAAGTTATTCTTAGGGACCGTTCATAAATTATGTCACGGTTTTTCTTACATATTTGACCCCCTACCCCCTTTCTCACATGTCACGCAATGTTGCATCAGCAGGATGTCACACTTCTTGTTACCCCCTCCCCTCCCCGTGTCACACTTTGTCACAATTTCACGAAAACCCCTCCCCCCTCGAAACGTGACATCATTTATGAATGAATCTTATGCATTATGCATGGAAAATTAAAAACAAAATTTATTGTATTATTAATAGTTACACATTTGTACCTAAACATGCCGTAATCCATTCCCAGAGCAATAAAACAGCTTTCCGGAATCCTCTTATGTCAAGAAGCTTTAGACTAGCTCTTGTTCTCATAACAACAAATTGCAAATGCAAGGAAGCAAGGTGCGAAAAAATTTGAAAGAGTACAGACCGACATATATTATTCAACTTTTCCAGAGCAACTTCAACATCCGAACACATACACAGCCCTGTGTTCAGATTTTGAACCTCTGTGTTCAGATCACAAAAGGCTGAACACAGCCTTTTGTATAATTTTTGATTAGTAATTCGTGAATAATTTTCGTTTTTCTCTTAGTATTTAGTAATTCATTAAATCTCGTCAATGCTTTTGGAAGCCAACAAATCTAGTGAATGAGAGATTTATCAATAGTAATTGCAAGAAAAGCAAATATTAATGATGAAAGGAGAATTTTAAACTTTTGATAATAACATATAACATGGTACAGTTCTGCAGAGCATTTTTGACATTTGGACGCTTCTGCGCATGGCAAAAAAGAACGAATAAATTCGCGTTTTAGGGAAGTTCGTTTTTCAGTTGCATTTATTTAGAACGCGAATCAGAATGTTTGCTTATCTGTTTGTTGAAGGCAACTAAATTTAAGAACTGGCATATCATCAGTTCGGAAGAAATCAAGTATGCTAAACGAACTAGAAAGAGAACAAAAACGGCACTTTCCTTATACCAGCAGTTCCTTCCTTGAACATGAATGGATTCTCCTTGGCACTCTGCCAGGTAGATTGCTTTGGTTGATGGTAGAACTGTAATTGGTTGAGAACATATTTATTTTTAAGAAAAATTATGGCGGAATTAAAGGGTATTTAAATTAGTAATTTCAATATCTTAATGGGGGGGGGGAGATATCAGTATTTCATTCATGTAATACTGATTATGTACATTGCACATTGTTTATTTATGTTCGTGTTAATAAAAACTGCATACTTTATATTATTTTAAAATCTCATCTTAATTTGTGTACAAATATTTTTTACACGCATACCATGTTCGTTAATTCTCTATCGAATTTCAGGAGCATTTTGTCTGAGACCTTAGTTGATGACAGCATTATTAACTTAATGTATTCACAATCAACTTTCATCTATTATACTTCAAACATTTTCTTTAATCGTAATCAATTATTTACTTTTAAATTACCAAGCCATACATTAAACAACAAACTCATTTTCTAAGCTGACAAAATCATTAAGCCTAACTCTAAAGAAACACCATCATTATCATCATCATCATCGTTTCCCTGTCATGATTGCTCAACTGTCAACACAAAGACTTCTATATAGTTTTATTATACAAAAATCTCCTAAACTAAACTCAAAGGAAATGCTTGATGTTATTTTATGGGAGTTGTCTTTTTAGGTCACAATTCCTCTCTTAGGATATTTATTCGTTAAGCGTGCACTTTTTTCCTGTTTTTATAATTTTTACATAAAAATTAGTTCATTTATGTCAATACTGTAATTCAGGAGAAAGTGCAAAAAGTAAAACACGGATAATTCATAGCAAAATAATAATAACATATTTTGAAGAAAGTATGGCTGTTGCAACAACGGGTATTTTAAGAGTAGGGCGGATTTTAAATCAAACATTTAAAAAGCACTTAAAATACAAAATAATTGTAGATGAGAAAGAGAAAAATCTTTCAATCTTTCATTATACTTATATAAAAGTTCATGCCTGACTGTGTACGCAGACGAATTTAGACCCATTACGGGCTTGAAAGTTGGTACACAAGACAGACAGTTGCACCTCGAAGCATTGTTTTAAAAATTAGGTGAAGAAAGTATTTATTTAATTTTTAAAGACAAATTTGCTTTTAATCCGAATTCCATTTTCTTGAGCAGAAAGCTTCAGGTTTACTCGATTTCTTGTTTAGTTACATAAAAGGTAATGTCTATATCTGAGCGTGTGTGTGTGTATGCGTGCGATTCCAGGCGAATGGGTAGAAATAATCGGTTAACTTTTTAGTACGGGCAGCTAATAAATAAATACATAAATAAGCAGTCAGTTGCAAAGTTAAAAGCTATTTAAGAAAAATGTTGCTATGCATGAGTTTTAGATTTTAAAGTTTTATACGACACAAACGCCCATTTTTATTTTTTACGATGCAAAAAAGAAAACTCTTCAGCTCTTTATGTTTTTCCACCCAAAGATTTTTATTTTTATCTTCCTTTTTTTTCAAAGACAGAAATTATTCTATTTTTGTTTTACGTTACAACGGGTTTGTTTGTGTGCTGCGAGTTCTAAGACGACTGATTTCCAAGGAACGTAATTTGGGAAACTGCTTAAAGTGTCCCAATGGAAGTCATTTTTAATAATTTAAAGCACTTGAGATGTTCGGGGAGTTTCCATATGTCATAAATTTTAAAAGCGAATGGGTGATGTGTCCTCTTTTTATAAGATTTTTTTTTATTATTTTTAGACAAAGCTGTTGGTATTTATTATTAATTCTTTGCTTTTTCAAAAAAAATGAAATGTTCAAGAAAACGAACAAATACAGTATTTGTGTGCCCTACCTCTGTCCAGGTTTCCTGGACAACGTATGGTTTTCTTAGAACGTTCGGCATTCTTTTTGGCGGAATCTGGAAGAAAATTAAGAATTTTTATTT
Source organism: Octonoba sinensis (assembly GCA_038502835.1). Lineage (NCBI taxonomy): Eukaryota > Metazoa > Arthropoda > Arachnida > Araneae > Uloboridae > Octonoba > Octonoba sinensis. Next base: position 7,935,619 of record CM076605.1, on the reverse strand, counting down.
TCGTTGTGATGACATAGCCTTTTCCTTTTATTATATTATTTTATTAAGAATTTTACTATCCTTCTTTATTAAATTGAACTGAATTCTTCATTTCATTATATTAGTTTTGCGATAATGTTATTTAGCTCTGCTACCATTTTATGGATAAAATCCTCGTAAGTTTTAAGTTTTTAAACATTATTCATCGCGGGTCTAAAAAATGCGTTATTACACATTAATTTAAACGTCACAACTTGTTCAATCCCTTCGTTAAAAAAATAAAACTTTCTGACACTGAAAATCTTCTGTTAGGGCCAAGACATATCATCATTTTATCTGACATCCTTTTTCATAGTGGTCCGTAGTGATGGGGCCTCCACGTGGTGTGGAATGGGTCACACCAAATCCCCATCGATCTGCTACCGGCGGATGTTAGGCTCTCTTAGTTGATAGCTAGCACCGGGACACTAAGGCAGGAGGCAACGTTCGACAGTCTGGTCCCCCATGACCCATTCTGGTTGTTAAGTGTCTGAGAGTTTTTGGAAGGAACGTATGATTGCACCCGGGGAGGACCTCGGTGCTGTATACTGTAGGACGTAGTTAGCGTTAGATACCATTTTTCATAGTTCGTGACGCAAAAGCATGAGCTTCCGGTACTAGTTCTGCCTTCGTCCTGAAACTGCCTTTCAATATGCTGTAAACTTTCTGCACTTAAAACACATTTATGTTACTGAAGCAGTTGCAGAGTACTGAAATTAATCTTTTCCCTGCTACAGTATAGTATACTCGACGGCGGTCAAAACGGCGGACGTGCTACGATCGAGAAAACTCGGTTTCATGTTTGAACGCGTATAACTCATTGATAACAATTTACGTGTAAAAAAAACATTCGTGCCCTTGTGAACCTTCCTGATTGGAGTGATTTTTTATTATGAACATTTTGGATAATCCACAACTTTTGCAGCCATTTTCATTATAACTGGTGAGTTTCTGAAGTATTTATATCATTATTTTACAGTATTTGACAATTTAAAATGTATTTCATATTTGCAAAAATCAACTTAGTAAGCAGGGTTTCACAGAGTGAAAGTATTGCAGAAAAGAAAAGATTAAGCTACACACGGGATGTCACTTACAGAACCCAAGAGAAGTTGAAATTTTACCAATTCTTTTTACGGATCTGGTGGTTGCCTATGTTTTGTGTGCGAAAACCTACTGCGCACTTGTGTGTCTTTTGTATTGGTGTGTAGGGTACCCATCTCTGTGTAGGGTACCAACAACAAGCACTTCACACGCCTTATAGTACCCAACTCAGTTCACTTCACACTCTTTAGAGTACCCAACTCTGTTCACTTCCCACTCCTTAGAGTACCCAACTCTGTTCACTTCCCACTCCTTAGAGTACCGACTCTGTTCACTTCACACTCCTTAGAGTACCGACTCTGTTCACTTCACACTCCTTAGAGTACCCAACTCTGTGCATTTCAAACTAGTCTTGATGAAAATACTTCTATTCTGAATGATGGGCTCTTGCATAAGTTGTAGTTCCCTGTAACCCGAAACTACCTTGATGACAACTTTGTGTGATGATCAGGGGTGTTCCACTTAATTTTCTGAAAATCTAATTAAAATGCACGTTTTCTGTTTTATAATTTCAAACAGTGTTTATTTCATAGTCTTATTTTCTTATATTTGCATCCTGTTAACATCAAAGAAATGTCTAAGTTAGAGAAAAGATTATTAATATTATTAATAAATTTTCATTGTATTAATGTTATTAAATTATATATTTTACGTGCAACATATTTTAATGAAGGGTTTTAAGCAGAACTTGTCGCAAGAGAAACATAGTTATTAGTTTCACTAGTTAAAACAATGATGTATTTTTCTTCTGTACTGCAGTAAGGAAGTTGCTAATTACCGGAACGTTGCTCAGAAGATAAACTATTGCGAAGAAATTGGGTCGGCTGCTCATTTTGTCTTTAATTAAAATACGTGGAAATTCTTTTTTCAAATATTTTTCTTCACTTAATTATTACTAATATTGTTGCATCTTCCACGAAACATTAATTATTGTTCTTCGTGCGAAACGAATTGAAAGAAAGTGTTGGCAAAAGTTTTTGTTTCTTGGGATTTCTTCCTACATGAGTTAGTTTTTAAAAAATGTTACATTTCTCATACGGCCCAAAAATGTAAGCAAAAAAGTATTTATTCATCTATTGATCTACATATTTTCGGGTTATGCATACAACACACATATACACACACACACATATGTATATAGTTCAATTTTTTTTTTAATGAAAAATGTATTGAAATACCGGTTGTCTTTCTGGTTCTTGCCTGTTCACTCCCGGTTTTCAGTTGTCTGTTGAGCTCTTCTTTTCTGCACTGATGAAGAGGTTCCATTGTAGCTTCGAAATAGATATTTGCGGTAGTTTTTATTCTGAATTTGTGCTTTTTTACGTTGTTTAATCTTCGTACTAACATTTGAGCACAAAGCATTTTGATCATTTGTCTTGCATTATTGTAAGCCATTTTTTTCATCTTTCCCCAATATTCGCGTTAGTACAAGCGTTTCTATGAGAGTGTCGTAACAGAAAGATGGGGGGTTACAATGTAATAAGCATTTTTACGACCAGCGGCGACAGTCCGTCTGGACCAACAATAGCTGAAGAGATTTTCTCAACAAAGGCCCATTGGAGGGATAAGATAAATATAAATTTTATAACTCAAGATGGCGGAGGAGGCAACAACACCGTGAGAACACCAGAAGCAAAACGCTCTGATTGCGTGGATCTTCGTACCGCCCCACTGATAACCAGCCAACGGCCGACGGGAAGCGCCCTGGTTGGGAGAAATCTAAGAAAAGATGGGAGGCCAATTGAGCCTGAATTGGCCAAGACCTCCCATCAAATCAGCAAGGGGCTTTTGGTGAATTAAAACCAAAAACATCATCAAAAAACATCTTCAGAGAACACCAGAGTTACATAAGAACTGCATCAGAGCATCATCAGATCTTGACAGAGGTGATCAGTTTTTCCCTGAAACCACTTCATCTTCCAAGGCAGAGATGGGCCCCTTCTGTACAATTTTTGACTGACAACATCTGCCGTCTATAAAATAGGCGCGGCAGGCCTCTTCTGCAAGCAGGACTATGATGATCACCATTCGCTTCCGGACGAGGAAGGATCGCCCACCGACACATATGGACTAAAATTCACAACAAGTGCTGCCCGTTGGATCCGGACATGGTTCGTTCCCTGCACATTTCCTTTTACTTTTTAATAGTAGTAGTCTCATGGGCCTAAGTTAATATCTATATAAGTGAATAAATTAATCTAGTTAACCAAAAAAATTTGTGTTTTATTGTCTATGCCACTTGGCGTATAACGCGCCCTGATGTCGTGAACCTGGCCGCGACAGAGAGAAACTCAAAATGAGTTTTTTTTTTTTTACATGAAGCGGCGATAGCTGTGAAAAAACTCATTCATTTAATAAATGTATATCAACATTTTCTTATTCTTGGCTCTTTGGTATATGTCAATAATGTTCAGAGTTGAATTTAACAACTTTAAAATCTGGGCGGATGCACAGTGTCTTGATAAGGTTTCCGAACACTGTCTTAAAACTTAAATAGCAATCGAAATTCCAGAAACGTGTTTCGGAGGTAAACGGAAACTTGTTTTCAATTCAAGAAAAGTAATGATCGCAAAGACATTCCACAAAAATGTACTAGACGTTTTTTATTTTATTTTCAATTTTCAACAATTTTTCCATGTATATCTTTCCGAAAATAAGATGTAATCATTAGTTTTAGGGCATAAATTTTCCTATGTATATGAAGCCTTTTGATTTTTTAATAGATGGGTTGCTGCATGTTACTGACACTGTTACGGAATGAATATAAACTACATTAATTTGGTTTCCCAATTAAAAATTCCTCACGTTTAACATATTTAACTGCATGAATCAGGAAAGAAATAAGAGGAGGTGTACGGAGCGCTGTAGCGTAACAAAATTTGGCCCTCATACACATTAAAGTAGGCAGTTTCGATTTGTAACATAACAAGAAGTTCCGTCTAGAACTATACGAACCTACTTTCCCGTATACACCGGATTCAAATTTATAATATAGCTATCTCTCTCTCTCTGTCTTTCTCGTTTAGTTTTAGTTCTTAATTGCTTCAAATATACCTTTTTCAACGGTTATAGATATTCATTCAAGCATTCATTTATTAAGTCATTCTTGTATTTAATCACTCATTTATTCATTCATTCTTTTGCTTATTCATTTAATCATTCATTGATTCAAAAATATTCTTGAAAATCCCGATCAAAAAATTTCGTAGGAAAATAGGCTCCTTAGGTTCTAGTTGTATTTTCTATTTGTACATGTTCTACGTCAAAAGAGCTTTCCGATAAAGTTTGTTCCAAGCAAATCGGTCCGTTAGATCAGGAATTATATAGGATTGAAATTTCCCCGTAGGCGGTATGCTAATTTTTTTCGAACTGTTCAAAAATGAACAAAAACTGTTCAAACTTATATTTCACGCCAAGAGCTTCCTCCAGTGAGCTTGTTCATTAGAACATGGATCTTGCACCCAGAGTTTACATCATTTTCTTCATTTTCGCCCGTAGGCGCTAATGTTAAAATTTTTTAAACTGTTCAAAATTGAGCAAAAAATTGTTCCAATCAAAACGTAAAATATGGAAATGAGATGTCCTCACCGAGATCTTTCGAATGCAAAAAGAATTTTTCGAATCGGACAATTCGTTCAAAAGTTACTAGGGGGGACAGACCGACAGACAGACAGACCGACAGACACACTTTTTCCCCATCTCAAAACCCTACTTTCAAATTTTTTATTTTTCAATCTTTATTTAAATACTTAACTTATTTTTCATTTTTCTTGATTTTTAACGATATTTTCACGATACATTAAGCCTTCTTTCATGCTTTATTATTATTTTTTTTACTTTTACGGGAAAGTAGGCTAAAAATGGTACCAAAAAATGCCGTTAGGGGAAATTTTGGCGCTGCAGTCAAAACATTCATGTAATTTGTCTTTCGTAACATAGCTATAGTCATCGGTTCGCTACTTAACTGATTTAACTGCCGGTATTAACGTAAAGCAACATTGGCATTTTTATCCCGCTGGTAAAACAGCTTGACTAATAGGCACGGGCGAATTCTTGCAGAATGACTGGAATTCCCGCATCCCTTCCTTTCATCCTCGACATCGAGTCGCAAAATACCCGTACATGAAAATTTCATGATGAATTTTTCGACCACAGCTGCAGAATTTCCCTTATCGGCGTTTTTTGGTACTATTTTTTTCTCCTTGACAAATCGAAACCGCATACTTTAATGTTCATGGTGGCCAAATTTTGTTATCTTTCGTCCAGTGCATATACCATGCTACAGGGATCCGATTACCTGCTGTTATTTCTTGATCAACTTGTATATAATAAAAACCCTCTGTTCAACGTACTATGTCAGTGCTAAAGCAGATCCCCCTATACTAAATGCCTTCCGATATGAGAGAAAAACAGCCGTGAAAAGTTCTCCGCTAGGTGGCGCAAATAACCTGCTGTATCAACTTTAAATTTCTTTTAAGAACTAGTTAGGTTTTAATTTTAGTCAAAATTTGTTTCTAGAATATTTTGTTAGCTGATATGTTTAAAATGAAATAGTTTATGTAATTTAAACACTCAGTTCATTAATATTTGCCATATGTATCTACTTATAAAAGCAGTATTATGAGCAGGAAACTAGCGCCCTCTATATAAAAATTTGCGGCCAAAATGTGTATGGATTTAAAGCCCTATCGGATGACATTTAGTATAGGGGGCTCTGGCTAAAGTTAGGCGAACTCAGAGCTTCCAGTAACTGTTGGAAAAGCTCAAAACCAACAAGATAAATAACGAGATTCCTTAAATTAAAAATCTGATTTAATGCAAACGTGACGAAAAGGAATTAAATTTCATAGAGGAAGAGCATTCCGAAAGGAAGATATTAATACTTCATTGCGCTTTACTGACACGATCACCTAATCCTCGCTTAGCTTTTGGGTTGAACCAATGGCTTATTCCTGTTATTGTTACGACACGTTCGGAAAATTTGTGAATATTTTATGACCAAAGGATATTTTGGCTGCATCGCTACTTTAAAAATTTATTTCAAACATTGATAGCTGGTTCAACGCACGTGTGTAAGATGCTCTTAAACTTGGGTGAAATAAATTACTAGAAAGTTAATGATATTACGTTCATGCAAACTTATAAGTCGAATAAGAATACATAAATTGAACGAGTTTCGTGGCTTCTGCAGTGAGCACAGGGACAGACTTGCTACTGTAAATATTGCGCAAATCTTGACCTCCTTCAAGACTCACTCGAAGAGAGGGGTATTAATTTTAATTGATCGTTATTTCCGAAAATATTTTTCCCGTACGTAAAGAACTGCTTATACATACATACGAATGTTACGGGGGTGGAAAAAAACGGGTTTAAAGATATTGTGGTAAAATTGTATTTACAGTATCATAAGTAATTCCTATGCAAAATTACAGGACGTTGCGATAATATCTTCTTGTTCCAGCAACGGCAGTGAGATGTTAAAAAGTTGATTTTAAAGAGATAATTTTTTCCCATCAAATCACTTAACGTGCTTATAGTGGTACGCCAGAACATCTTTATCTACACATAATTCAGAACCGTAAAAAAAAATCTTGCCGGTGCACAGTAACCTTACTGACCGGGGATCCAAGAGGACCCCAGCACTTTCTACTGGTAGTGAAAAGCGGAAGTGCATGTCAGAAAACAACCCGGCCTTGGCATAATATATAAAAGTGATAAAATTAATCAAGAAAACTTTAGTATAAGCATTGATTACTTTCCATATATTTAAAATAATGCAGAGCTAACTTTTAATTAAACCACATTGATACTGCAAATCATAACATGGGTTCATGTGGACGCCGGATCACAAGAGTTTGTTTCGATAGGACACAGTAACAGGGCTCAGTTGTATGAAGGCAATATGCCCAAAAATTCATAGAACTGCAAAAAAAAAAAAAACGTTTTTAGGCTCTTGTATGAAATGTTAGACTCTTGTATGGCGGCCAAATTTTGTTATATTCCGCCTAGTATCTGGAGTAGCCACGGGTTTGCGTTGCTCCGCTCCAGCTCCGCTCCGGCTTCGCTCCACGTACGGAAAAGTTGTTGCAGGAATCATGTGATTTCGCTGTTTTTCGATAATTTATTAATAGGTATATATGTGAAGAGAAATGCAAAAAAAAAATATTCTCAGATTATTTATTTATCAATAAAAATCTAAGTTTTACGTGCGCAGTGTAGCGAAAAAAAAAACATCCAAGGAGGAAAATATGGGGGGGACCTTATTTATGTTTAAATTAATGAATATAGTTCAAAGGGAAAAGAAAGAGCAGTGCAGCACTGCAAAAATCCTTGCTCTAGCTCATCTCTAGATTCTGGCAAAATCTCGTTGTTCCATTGCTCCTTCTCCGTAGTCCTGCTCCACGCTCCTCTTCAGATCCCTGGTTTCTGCAACATGTATCATGTTTTTTTAATTTTGAACACAGTTGAACATTTTATACTACTAGTATAAAGTAATTCAACGTCATTAATAGTACACACTTAAAAATAAATTTCGAATGAGAGGTCAACTCATTAAAACAAACTCACTCGATACAATTCGAGTTTATTTTGAATTACACTAAATATTTTTTGGAGTTCATCACTTAATAAAGTTTTCCTCAAAAATTCTAAACCCTTTTTTTTTTTCTCTCCTGATGATTAAAAAAAATCGCTATTTTTTTACCTTTGCGAGAACAGAAGATATAATTCTATGGTCCATGAATTTCGTGCAGAAATTACTTGGCTGAAAGGAGAACTTTTCCATGCTGCCGATAAAGGGTAGGGTAGGCTGGGTAAAATGGGTCATGGGGTAAAATGGCTCACTTGAGAATAAACTAAAAATAATAGAACTTAAAATTGAAATTTTTAAACCAATATTTTTTATGTTTTATTTCAATGTGTTGGCAAAATTTTTCATTCTAAAAAAAGTTAGGTTCTTAAATATGGAAACACAAAAAAAAATATTTTTGTAATTTTTGGAAGATAGTGTGCTAAACACATAGTTTACAAACTTCTGAAAATCTCTGTATTTTATCAAATAACAACCCAAATTTAAAGGATTTCCGCACAAAGAATCTTTGCAGAACAATTACAGCCGAGCATGTAAAAAAAATAAATATTGAATTTTTTACACCAGTTTTTCTTGGATGGAGTAAAATGGGTCGTGGTTAGGCTTAGCTAGTTCTATTCTATTATTGTTTTAAAATTTACTCTGTTTCTCCTCACTGCAGAAAATTCCTAAATTTAAACAGTGTACGTTGTTTATTTTATTGAAATGAAATGTAAAAAAAATAATTTTTGAATGCTTCCTTTTTAAAAAGGATCATGTGGATGTGGTAGAGAGAAGTGATGTTGTTGAAGTGCTGTGTGAACCAATACATAACAATCTAGAACAATATTACTTTAAAATTTCAATGTAATTATAATTCAAAATGTTGCTAAATATGTTACTTACTTTTTTTTTTCAATTTTAAAGTAATAAATAACTGTTTTCAGCATTATTTTGCATTATAACCCATTTTACCCCACGATGGAGTAAATCAGGTCACAACTTTATAAGCTCAGTTAAACTATTTCATAATTAGAAAATAAATATTAAAATGGCATAAAATTGATCTAAAGGAGTTCAATGTTAAGATGCAATTGAAAAGAAATGGGAAATGTTTCTGGTCTTGTCGCTATGAAACTTTAAATATGAAATAGCTAAAAACCATTTTACCCCACCTGACCCTACTCAAATTTTTATTATCCCCCAAACATACAAACGTCACATAAAAATCAATGGGATCACACTATAAATGAATTTAAAAATTTTTCGTATCAGAAATTTTAGAACAAGTCTAAATAAATCGCTTTCTTCTTTTTCGTCTTCACTTTTTATAGTGATCTTGATGTACGTCTACTGCTCAGTTAATGGCCTCCGGAGGGACTGGATTAGTGTCGATAGGCACTCTGTTTGTCGTAATCTTCCCCAGTTTAACTGTATGACGTGACAAAGTCCAGCGAATGCAGCCTGGGAGCCGATTAGGTAATAAAACAAAGTAATCTTTATTACACAAAAGCGAAAACGAAATTCTGTATTGATTTCTGCCTCTAGTTGTATTTTTATCCTTTACTGAAATGATAGCAGGGAATCTTAGAATATTTGTTTGTTTTATTAGTTTTAAAAAATGCCTTTAAATTTCTTTTAAACTCTTTTTTTTCTTTTTTAGTATTTTTTTAGAATACATGCACTTTTTTCAGAATAGCAATAATTCTTTCTTATGTTTTTAGATTGTAATACAATTACTTACAATACATTTTTGTCTTGTTTGTTTAGAATACAATAAAAAAATTAATAAAATATATATATATATTTTTTTTTTTTTTTTGAAGATACCATAAACTTTTTTACAGGGCCATTGAGAGGGAGTGTAAGACATGACTGATTCATAGGAGCCCGGTTGGGCATCGGATTAGCGCAGAAGGTAAAATTTATCTATGGCTGAGATGCAAGGGTTACTGGGGGAGGGGGCGGTTTTTCCGTGTTAGAAAACAGAAGTTAAAAATGGTGCTCTACCGCAGCATATATTATGTTTCATTTAAAAACAAAATATATTTTTTTCTCCTTGCATAAAGTGTAAATTTAAACTCTCCGGGTTGCTTTTGTTGGTTTAGAAGCTGTAAAAGCACTGTTTAGACAGTTTGCTCTGTTGTTCCGAGTACCCGTCTGAATTAAATTACTGCTTAAAACCGATAGTGTGTTTTCGTTAATATAGTTCCGTCACGGCGGTTATATTTTATGCTGACCCACATGAATCGCTTTTTGGAATTTTCGAAATTTATGGTCCCGTTACAACGTTTGAGTAAGGATCAACCGTATTTTAATGATAACTAATGTACTGAAGTTTCTTCTTAATAAGAAATCAGTAATACAAAATGTGACTGTTTGAACAAAATTAAAATAATGTCCGATCCCAACCTTTATACTATGAATTCTTCAGTATGTACAAGCTCACAAAGGGAAGCAGCGAGCTCATTTTACGCTTATTTTCCAAAATAAATTATGTATTAATCAGTAACGAAGGGCCAACATGGCGAAGTAGTGATAAGGCTCTGGCCCCAACCCATCGAACTCCGGCTCAAGTCGGTGTATTTTTGAGAAGAACAAAATCGTCATGTCCATGTCATCTAGTTATGAGGCATGTTAAAGATCCATAGAGTATTTATTTGGCCTGGAAATTTTAAATCAAATTAATTTGCTCTCAGAAGTTCGCATCATAATTATATAGACCTGGTGCCTCTCACCTATTACTCAGTGGCAATGGCATCCGCCGATAGAGGTGCAGCATGAAAAACGCGTCGCCAGTACCTGGTAAATGCACTAGATCTACAAATGGCAGAACTAATAGGCATCCCCATCATACAATCCACAGCAACAACGTTAGTTTTCTTGTTCTTTTAAATGATTGTTTGATTTTGTGACCTTTTTAAAGTTTAATATTTCTGTTAATTCTTACTTTTGAAAAGAAAATGTTTTTTTTTTCTTATAACATTTCACAGAATTTTGACACTATTAATTTGCTTTCGACAACAGATGTGCTTTTCCTGGTATTAACAGATAAACAAAGATTTGAAAAATCTTTAGATTAGTTCTTATCTTGAAAGTAATGTAATTAACTTCCAGCCAATTAAACCTTTTCTCGGTTAGCAGAAAATAGCTTTACTTATCTCTCCTCCCACACATTTTCTGATTGTTATTTAGGAAACTTTGCAAAGGATTTAATCCAAACGATTTTTATTGTATTCCCCAATAGCGAGTAAAGTATAACTTTTAAGAAAATACCAAAGATTCAAAAAATATCGCTGTTGTTTGAATTGCGTTGCCTATTTTGTGAAAAGAAAAAACTCTACTAGTTTTACAAGGATATCTTTAAACTAAACATATGTAAATATTTGAATGTTAACATTACGAGCTAGTATTATTATAACATGAAACTGAGATGTTGCTATATATGTTGTTCTGGATAATTTCTTGTTACTATCATTTAGGAAAGACCACCTACATTAGACCTCTACCTAAATTGAACCCGAAACATAATTACAATAATCTACACTATTAAAATATATATTAAAATATAATAATTATCTGCTATCTATTTGTAGAGAAACAATGCTTAAGGCCCCTAAGTTATGTGGAAGATGTTTTAACCATTTCCGATTTTCTCATCTTCGCTTACGAGGTTGCTTATGTTGTTATACCGAGCTAGGTGCTTATATAGCTGTTTTCTTTTTTGTGTTATTCAACTAAGTTGAACACTTAAACTTAGATATCACTAAGAATGTATGGAAAACATTATTATGCACTTCAAAGCACAGCTAACTAGTATTAACGATAGTATACGTAAATTCAAGATAGTACAACTCGTTAACAAGGTTGCGCTATCCCAAAACAAGCGCCATCTTTTTCCTGCAATAATCGGCTTCTGGTCTTAGGGGCCGTTCATACATGATGTCACGCATTTTTCCCATATATTTGACCCCCTTCCCACGCTTTGTCACAATGTGTCCCACTTCAGCGGACCCCCCTCCCCCCTTTGTCACATGTCATGCTATGTTGCATAATGCATAATGTCACACTTCTTGTTACCCCCTCCCTTCCTTTGTCACACTTTGTTACAATTTCATGAACCCCCTTCCCCCTCGAAGCGTGACATCATTTATGAATGATCTCTTAGAGTGTTTGGCGGACGACGCCAGCTTGTTTGATTTTTGGCAGGTTCTTTGTGAGTGACTAAAGTTACCATAGGCCTTTTTCAACTGCTCCGTTTCATCCGCCGCGCGGTGACGTACGTCGGGGTCGAGCCAAGCTAAGTGACAATTCTAAGTGGACAATTCACGGAGTTGCACCATTAACTTTGGCCGGCAGTAAGGCTAAAATACCAAAAAGCAAGAGCCCAGCTGTATATCAAAAAAAAAAAAAAAACACGGATTACGGGTCTTTTTTTTTTTTTTAATTTAGCTTCACATTTTAGCAGAAACATATTTTTCTCGCAGTATCCACACGTAAAATACTTTTTTTTTCCTTATTACCAAAAATCTAATGAAGTGAATCAAGATAACGTAGGAAAATACACTTCAAAATTAACTGCTAAATTTCTAGAAACGTACAAAGAGAAACATATCTAAGGACCTTGCACTTAACTATTAACAATGCAAACTCTTCTTGTATTTAACCTAATAGTTTTTTAATTTTCAAACTTTCGACAATGTGTTTTCTAAACATCGATTTGAAACACGTCATTGACTTTAGAAAGAACTGTTCAAGAGAAATGGGGCTAATTTTTTTCCCTTGCGTTGTAATAAACCATTGATGCTCTAAGCAGTAAAACACAAAACAAATATAAACATATATTTATCTAAAATAATTCTTTATGTACCATAATATTTTCCTAAAAGGTGCCAGAACCTTCAAAGCATGAAAGAGCTATACGGAAACTATGCTTAAAAGAATTTAAAATACACATATATTTTTTCATTTACTGTATAAAATATTCCCAAAATATATCTGATTATTTAAACTCAATTTGCTCCGAACACATTAGCATAGTATTAGCTGTGTTTCCGTTTGTTTTTAATCTTGAAAGAAACTTTCAAATAACCACAACTTTCACTTGAAAGAAACGTTTGTTTTATATCTTTCTCCTCTCATGCAAAAGAAAAGAAAAAGTGCACCGTTTTCTCACCTGCAGAAGATTTGAAAAAAATATTTTAAAAAATGATTCGATTTCGAACAAAATTTAAAAAAAAGTTTTTTTTCCAACTTTCTCTTGCATTTTTTATTGAACCATTTTTTTTAACTTAGAAATCTAAAATGGTTTGGTCTTGGTTTTTTTTTTTTCCCCTTTAAAGTTAAAAAAATGGAAAGGGGCTCCCTTTGAATTTTTCAAAAAAAAGAAAAAACCCATGTGAAAAAAATTTTTTTTGGAAAACATTTTTTTTTCTCACAGTGTTAAAATTCCGAACGGGTATAAGTATTACTAACATCGGACAACCTTGATTTACCAACCTTGGGTAGGGGTAGTTTAAAACTTTTAATCCATCGAACCAAACCCTTTCCAGCCCTTAAAGGAAAAACCCTTAGCTGGGTGGAGAAAATAAATAAATTAAATTTTAAAAACATGCAATACCCCCCAATAAATGGAGTTAAGTGGGTATTGAAGCGCACAATTAGGTAAGTACTGTCTGTTAACCACTAATAAGGTAATTTATCGGTAGTGGACACTGCTCTAGTAGTGGACACTTAGATCTTTAAGCTCCTAAAATGAGCGAATGTAACAATAAACTTGAATGAGATTATCAGAACCTATAGCGAACGATTCCTAGTGCTGGTTAATAGAACGAAAGTTGGCTTGGAGCATCTATGCAAGTACATGGATCATAATATTTAATAGCTGCCTCCACAATTTCACATTTGCTGCTTTTGACTAAATCCGATCAATAAGAAGGTTAGGGATTTGGGGAAAATATATGGGAAAAAAGCGTGACATCATTTATGAAGGGTCCCTTAGTCATTTTTAAAATTATTTCTATAAGTTAACAGCATAAAATAGATGAAATATTAATTTCTGTCCACTAGTAATGCAAATACGAGTCTCATAAATGTCCACTATAGATACAAATGAAGCGTTTAGTAAATTTGACGTAAAAATCCTAATTTTTCATCAAATGACATTTTATAGGTAATTAATTTTTAGAGAAATAGTTGGCGATTAAGCTAAATATGCAAATGTTGATGTAAGTCCCTTGAAAAAAATTTGCCTCGCAAAAGAGTACGAAAATTTTCTTAGCTGTGTCCACTACCGGGTCATTTACCTTACATAAAGAATAAGTTTATAAATATTTAACAAACGTTGAAAATGTGATAAATATAAAATAATATTTTTTTCTTTATTTTTTCGTAATTTTTATTTTAGTATTTTGCATACATCTTTCCTTAAGCATTACTATTATGACCGTATTAAACTAAATCTACTTTCATATTCATTATACCATCTAAATTTATGATTTATACTTAAAGAAAAATGCAGGAAAATATATATGCTGTTTTGACAAGGGCCAAAAAATTGTAACATTTAGTATTTCAAGTATAATGTAGCGCTTATGTTGTGGTAGTCAATACCGTGTTATTATTGGTAAGATAGGGATAATTTTTAATTTACGTAAATTTCATACTTTTCAATCTTATTGATTTTTGCAGCTTGCGTAATGCTTAATAAGAGTTAGTAGTTAAATAGTCAAACGGAAAACCTTCTATTTACCAATAACAGCTTGCAATAAATAGAAAATTGAATTACTCTTATTAATTCAATATTTTTACAATGTAAGAAAACTGAAACACGGCTTTGGCAGTAAATCAAGATAGGTTTCCTGTTTTTAATGTTTCAATATTCTCCATTAGTTTAACAATCTCTCTTAAGTTTGAGAAAAAATCCAAATGACATGAAAAATATATTTTCATAATTCATGCTTCCCAGACGTGATCACAAAAGAGAGTACATTAATTAATGGCTTTAAACTCCCTCCTTTTCATAATCAATTACTTAATAAAAATGCTAAATAATGCAACAGTATTCCTTTTGACACAGAACAATTGCAATTGCCCATTTCTATTTTTATTTAAATCTCACAAGTCAATGTTAAATTCATCAGGTACTTTTTTTAAAATAAATTTCTGACAATCAGATTTCTACAAATGTTTCTATTTTTGTTCGTTTTGCACATTTATTGCTTTCAGGGGAGCTATATCATGTGTTTTGTTTAAAATAAGAAAGAAGCTAACCTTTAAGAATAGTTTTCGATGTAATTTAAATGTGGCTTGCTGTGCAGTCCACTCCGGTTATAGCGTACTGTCCAGAGACCGGAAAATATGGCATCTTATAGCCGAAGTACGTTATATATATAATCAATAAAATTCAGTGCAATAACATGCAAAAAAAAAAGCGCATAATAGCACACAATGATAGAAATTTTAAATTTCAAAACTCGCCTTAAAATGAGTAACCTGGGAACTCGCGCGTAAGCACTTTTCTCACACCAACTACTTCTTTAAAAAAAAAACAATAGTAAATGAAATATTTTCAGCTAAAAAGCCTTTTTATTTATTCTAAACAATTAAATGTTACCCAAAAAAATAATATTATTCAAAATATATATAGCACAGGTGTACTGCTATCATGAATAATTACGCCACGTTAATAAATGGATCAAACGTCCAAAACAGTTTGTAAACCGGCAATGTAAGGTTGCCAGCCAAATTTGGCATTCTCCTTTGAAAAAGTACGTTATAACGAGAATAAGACTTTTACATTGGTATGGCCGAAATTTTTGGCCGAAAAACTATTACATTGCATAAAACTGTATTCGGGACCAAACATGACCCTGAGTATGGTATAAGAGATAGTTCGTTATATCCCAGGTACTTTATAACCGCATATCACTGCAATTTGTGACCATTCTACACTAAACTCTATTTCATGGGAGATTACCTGTGCAGTTTGAAATTTACCAGGATGGGTAAGCTTGAAATCGTTGTTTTGTTTTAATTTTAATAAAAGATTCTCATGTATTTTTAAGCGCTGAATCCGAAAGTTGACTTGAATTTTTACTATTATATCAATATTTTTAAAAAATCATAAACTTCAAAATTATTGAAAAATTTAAAATTTTTGAAAATTTGTTACATTTCAACAACAATACCTGAAATTAACATTGCAATCCACTTTTTAGAAACTAAATCTACAGTGACCACACTGGAAGTATTTACTTTTTTTCTGACACATGTGGCTTCTTCAAAAAATCATCGCAAAAGTTACTTGTTATTGTACAGTTCGTTTTTTTATTTATTTCATTATTGTTGTTTTTGGTTCAACTTGCGTCACAGTTGTTTCAATGCGCCGTCGCTATTCTAAAAACAAAGCGTGTCTCGTCAAAGCAGGTTTTGCGGCTCTAAAAGAAGCTGCCATAAAGAAAAAGAATATTTTATCGTTAAGAACTTGCTTATAAAATTTTAAACAAATCAATAAGTAAATAAATAAATTAAAAGTGATATTTTTGAAATTGACTTAATTTTATACGCAAAACCAAATTTTCCGATTTTTGAAATTTACCTTGCTTTATATTTTTATTTCTTAATCAAATGATGCAAAGTGTATGTTTTATAATTAGAGGATCATTTTGGAACTTGCGCAGCAATCGCCTAAATACAAAACTAAGAAGATTTGTATTGTCTCACAAATCAGCAAAAATAGATTACCTACCCAGCAGCGGGTTGCAAAAATTGCTATTAAATGAATCAAATTTTTAATTCATTTCATTTTCCACTTACGTAGCCACCAACGAGAAGAACTTGAAGTTTAGGTGCGTTGGTAAAATAAAAACGCAAAATAATAATAATAGTAATAGTAATAGTAATAATAATAATAATAATGAATAAATAACTGTTGCTAGTTCGGTGTCCAAAGAAAATTGTTTCTTGTGAGTACTGAGTTACGTTGTTTCATTGGACTAAGAATATAGCTAGACTGTGCATTCATTTGTATGCAAGGTTTTAACTGAATGCCAGCACAACAGGCAATTGTGTAGTTAACACGTTGAGTGCCATGCGAATTTATAAGGAAATTCCAATCAGGTCACGCTTTTGGTATCAATCACTAGTAACCGATGCAATATGAACGGAAAGTTCAGTGTTCAGAAAAATCCGGTTGTTGTCGAGTCCTCGCGCGTGTCGAGGAAGAATGAGTACGCTGCTCCTGAGTAGGGGGCCTTATAGGCAGGAGTCCTATTTCCACCCCTTTGAAAGGTCTCTTAAGTTTTGAACCAGCTCCCAGATGAGAGACCATCTCACCTGGGATTGGCACCCCCAGAAGTATCGTTTCACTTGGAGGACACTGGAGTCACGTCCTATTTAAAGTGCACCAGCTCCCTTTAGCGTACACGGACACCACAGCAACCAGCCGCGAGAGATTGCCACCCTCCCATACACTGACCTCAGTCGAACCGAGCTTCTACCAACTGGTCCACTGTGGGGACAGTAATAAAATCCGGTAACAACATTCTAAAAAGAATTTTAGAAATTGTTTAAAACAGTGTACTTTTTTACGTTTTGCATCATATTTACACCGTCAGCCACCGGTGGCTGAAGCGGCCTAAACAGAAAGTTCAGTGTCAGCTACCGATGGCTGACATGGCACTCAACGTGTTAAGAAAGACGAGGGAGAGTTTTGCATTTGGCGTCTTTAACGCGGTCTCAGAGAAATTAAATGGAGTTTAATTCTAGCAACGTCATTGGTCACATGGCAGCGATAAAAGCAACGTAAACAAAGGAAGCATCGCTTTACTTCGAGTTCGACAAGTCTAATTAAAACTAGGCCTAAATCAAGTTCTTCTACATTACATAAAATTAACACTAAATAAAACACTATAACTATTGTAATTATTAATAAATTTATTTTATAATGATTAAATAAAATGTAAATACAGGGTTATAATCAGAAAAAGCTGTGAAAATAGTCTAATTAATTTTAAGATAACTAATTTTACCTAGTGAACTCCACGTAGAACTCAATTGAAAATCCTAGTAAACGAAGAGCGGATATCAAGTGATCACGGTGACGATGATCGCTCATGAGTCCCTCTAGTGGTGAATTGCCTGCATTAGGGTGCTTCCACACCACATGCGACGAAGGCAAATTACTTGTCTTTTCTCATATACGCAAGGGCAGATCACAATTTGAAAGCAAAAAAATGCTCTTCCTTTGCGTAGATGAGAAAAGACATGTAATTTGTCTTCGTCGCCTTTGGTGTGAAAGCGCTCTTACATCTGTTTAACTAAATTTGTGATAAACTCCATTATTGAAAACCACTTGTCTGAAAGGTAATCTGTCATCTCACCAAATGGGCATATAATTGTAGTCAAAAACCGTTCATATTAACCTCGTAAATGTTCATTCAAAGCTCCATACACGTTTTGAGGTACGAACATCACGAAACTGCGAAAACTATGTACGTAATTTCCATTAAAAATATAAGCTAAGCGCTGTTCGATATGTCAATTAACACATACCAATACGTAAGGTATTTAAGTTCACTCCAATGTTGCAGAAAAACATTTTAATATTCATAAATTTCAATATTTCGGAACCCCACGAAATTTCTTTCTGTGTTTTTCTACACTACTACTTCTATATGAGCAGAATTGCTCTAAAAAGATTCTTCGTAATATAAATCATCCATCGTTTTGATAATCAATAACACGTGAGCTTTGAACCAATATTATCGATTCTTTTTATTAAATACTTTTATTTCTTGTAGACAGGATCCATTCTTTTAAAAGAATTGTTTTATATTCGAAAATGATGCACTTTAAATATTTTGACATAAATTTTCTCACTGCTTTAGTACCTATAAATATTTACTTCTGATTCGAAATTAATAATGGTAGCATTTCAGTAATTATAACTGTATAGCCTTTTTACTAAATATTTACAAAAATGTATCCTAACATTAACCTTCTCAAAGTTTTACCTATAAATATTTATTATGATATAATCTTTAATTGTGTTTACTCTCACTCTAGACCGTATCATCGTTTGTAATTACAAACATTAATTCTCACGAGACATTTGAAAACGGTGCCTTGCTGAATTTCATTTCAACATATTTACAATTAGATTTGATCTCAAAGCTGCAGCTTAAATGAAGTTATGTAACATTTGGTTCAACAGCCTTTAAGCAATTTCTCATGATTTAACTGAATAGTTGACAGTAAAATGTTTGTTAGCATTATATAAATGTTACGCTCACTTCTTATTATGGTAATTAAAAAGTTAAAAGTTGATATCATATGAATAGTGGTTGTAAAAGAATTTTGATGGGAAAATGTCGTCGATGCATTATTAAAAAGAATGTGCCCCAGTAAAAAGGAATTTCATACATAATTGCTCCCTGATATTGTCGCGGATAAATTCTAATTTTCCAAAATGCTAAAAAGTGCAAAGTGCTTTTTTAAGTGCTAAAGATTCATCGCATTCGATAAATCTGACCATTGTTTTTACATTAAAATATGTTTTTAGCAATAAATAACATTGATATTGTACTACCTATAGTTTTTATTAAAAAGAGTAATAATGCATGCGACCGTAAGATTATTACCTATAATTGGTTTTCAAAACTCTAGTTTTCATGAGCAAGAATGCAAAGTTTTTAAATTTTTGTAACGTAATATTTAAATTTTCCCACCGTTAGTAGTATTAAGATGTGATCTAGAAAAAGAAAGAATCGAACTAAATGAGAAAAAATAATTCATATTAGTGCATTTCGTTCCAAATTAAGGCTGTTAAAAAGCTATTAGCTTTACAAGTCTTTGTAGATAAACTGTAAGCAAAACCGGGTGTCTTATAATTTTAGTATATTTTACAATTGATATTTTGTATTCAGTTTGTAAATGAAAGTACTACGCAATATTTATAAAACTCTACCTATTGATGTTTTCAATTTGTTACACTTAATCACATTTTGATATTTCAACTTTTTTCAGACACATTAATAAATAGTTATTTCTTAGCGGTTTTTTTTTTCTTATATTTAATTCCTCTCTTAAACATTTTTTTCTTCCAAGTAGACTCCATGTCTTGGAGTATTCCAAGTTTTGGAGTGTGTCATATTAACATCTACTATACACCTCTAATATCATCCTAACGACCGCGCCAGTTAACTTTACACAATAAAATCGCTCGGCTTGAAACTGCACACATGTTTAATAAATTAAACACTTTAAGCATACACAACTTTTAACCTAACCAAAGACACACTTAAAAAAAAAAATAACGACATCGCAGTAAACTAAAATCCCGCAGCTTTACCACCGCACGGCCGAATCTGCTTCTTCCATTTACCTCTCCGTGTTTCTACGCCGCGCCCAAATGCCATTGGCTGGCGTTGCCAATCCACATTCTCTAAAATCCTTACATGCATATTTGAAGTAGTCTTCTGGAACACAGTTCAAAGAAAAAGGGAATTCTTACAACCTCCGCCACCTACTTATAAAGTTACAGGTAGTTCACAAATTAAAAAAAAAATGCATGGTTCTTTACTTTTTTTTTATTTTATACTTTTATATTACTCTTTATTTTTTAATACTTCTCTTTGATAATGTTTTCAATTTAAACATACGCTTTACGCAAAATAGTACGGTGCAATTAGGCCAAAAAATGGCCTAACTCCAACATCCAAAGTAAAAGTTTCCCTCCAACTCCAAACTGTTCTATAGGGTCCACATATTGTTTGGTAAAAAGTCACACCATTTTGAGCGTAGGGTTTGGGTGGGAGGGGAGGAGAAGTTGGTAAATTAGTAGGTTTTATCTGTTTTTTTCAAATATTTCGAAAACTATGCGCTTTAGCGCAAAAGTGTTATTTACAAAAATAATCTGCATTAAATTGCGAACAAAAATGGTACTGTACATATTGTTGCTAAAGGGAACGGTTCTAGAGTTACGGAGTGTGTAAAAGTAGACATTTTTCCTATTTTTTAGATTTTTTGAAAAATGAAATTCTAACTATTATGTAAAGGGAAATAACTAAATAATTTCATTAAAAAGTAATATTGTACAATCGTATTGTAATCCAAACGAAGCTAAGAGTCACGACAGAGGGTTAGAAGCCAAAAAATAGTGGGAAGGAGAATCGGTATAGTACAAGCGCGGCCCCCAGAGTGTCGGTCGACCACTCACGTACAGATTGCACAAGCCGCCCGCCCCTCTCCCTTATAAACTTTCTCATATATTCTCTTTCGCTCAGTCGTAACAGAAGACCCGTTCATTGCGTTTGTGAGTGTTATTTCTTGTAAAGTTCGGCTTCCATTTTTTTTTTTTTTTTTTTGTTCCTCTTTAGAATACTGTGCGAATTCGGCGATAATCACTTGAAAGGGTGTGAACTATGATGGAGTGTGTGTTGAAACCTTGTAAGGACAAGGGTGGTTGACTAATTACTAACTCTGACTAGAAAGGCGATGGACAAGATAATTCAATGCAGTGAAATTCGGCAAGTTGGTGTTAAAGAGAAGTTACTGCATAATGACTCGTTTCAAGTACATAGTATTGCAGGTGTGCGCAGCGTCTCTTCAGAGCAGCACGTGGAGATACGAGAGGCAAGGCAGAAAAGAAAGTGCAAGGACTTGCAAACTTTTATTTCTTTTCTTGAGGAACACAATCCGTTTTCTAAAACACCTGAACTCTCTTCCTTATCAACAGGGCTTGTAGCAGATGAAAACGTGAACTGTGATAAAGCATTTGAAGTTGGAACCCTAGCCTTGAGAACAAAACATTCAATGAGGTACACTTGAAACGAAATTTGGCTGTTAAGTCTAAAGCCGCTATAACCAAGTCTATGACAATTAACAAGAACACTGTATGTGTGAAACCTAACACTCTCTTACATCGGATGGTATGCACTTGAAAACATATTCCAATTTGAATTATGTGATTATCCTCCATCCTTGCTCGACGAATCTGGCTTGATAAGGAAGGGTAGCAAATCTTTAATGGTGACTGTTTTGGTTCCAGATTCAAATGAATCATCAATCACCCCAGATTCAGAGAAGGTGTATTACATCATTGATGGATATCCCCTCCTTCATTGTGTTGTCTGGCGACGCCCAGCTACCTTGAGACAGATTTGCGAGCAATACACAGATTACATACTTACTCAGTATGGGCCAGCAACTGTCGTTTGTGACGGATATGAGCAAGGCAACACAAAAGATGAAGAACACTTACGTAGATCACGTTCCACCACTAACATTGAAGTAAAAGTAGAAGACTCAAACAAAGATATCAATCAAAGTAAATTTCTAGCTAACGCTAAGAACAAAATGGGCCTTATTACTCTCCTTACAGTACACTTGCAATGAGGTGGTTGCTCAACTCAACAAGCATCGGGTGGCGCAGATTTATTAATAGTTTTAACAGCGTTTGATGAAGCTAAGAAAGGAGTTGTAGCTTGTGTAATTGGTGATGACACGGACTTACTAGACTTGTTGACTGCAAATAACAAATTGAAAATGGTGGTGCCAAATAAAGGCAATCAGCAGGAAAAGAGTACACTATTTCTGACATTCAGCGAGGGATTGGGGACATGAAAGGTGTACTCTTAACAATAAACGCCTTCACAGGATGTGACACTGTATCAGCTATCTACAAAAAGGGGAAAATTTCACCGTATAGGAACGTGCAAGCCAACAACGCTCTTCGTACGAAACTTCTATTCTTCAGTGACCCCAAAACTGACCCCAGTGCAGTGGCTGAGTCTAGAAAGCATTTCCTTCTTGCATTGTTTGGAGCCAAGAACAGCGAAGATCTAAATTATTTTCGCTACCAGTGTTACTTGCAGGCTATTGAAAAGCAGCCTATACATTCATTGTTCAAATTGGCTGCACTTCCTCCTACTTCAGCAGCTTTCAGACAGCATTCATTTAGGACCTACCACCAGGTGCAGCTATAGGTGCACCAGTGGCTGAATGAGAAGAAGAATCCGCTCGAGTGGGGGTGGAAGAAGATTGGCGAGTACCTGAGACCAATTACAACAGTACATCCTGCAGCTCCCCAGGAATTACTTTCCCTAATAGCGTGTGCTTGGAAAGATGAGTGCGTCGGTAACTGCGAGTGCCGAAAGAGTGGTTTAATCTGCTCAAGCATACGCGGTTATTGCTCGGGCCTAGAATGCGATAACAGGGACACGAACATCTTAGACGAAGATCAAGAAGAGGAGGGTGCTATGTTTGAAGAGGACTGAATACTGATGAATAGTTTCCACTAATTTAAAAAAATTAAGTAAATATGGTTGCAATATACAGCCAAATATGCCTATTTTCTAAAGAAAAACCTCGAAAAGCTGCAGTTTTAAAGAATATTATGATTTAAAATGATATAATTATACATCATAATTATTATACAGATAATATTTTTATATTTTAAAATCATTTAAGTTGGAAAGATGTTCATTCATAATGCGAGAGAAAGCTCATATAGAACAAGCTCAGAGTTCGGTTTCTCCGCACCACTGGTTTATGTGGCCTAGCCCAGTGGAAGCTTCTTTTCCTTTAAAAAGTAGCGCCCCTTGAGAAAGTGGTGAGGTTGTCGTTCCTTCAAGGGCTCATCACTAACATACCACCGGTCACGAAAATCCTAATTTGCTTTTACAAAACATAATCCTGTATAAAAAAATTAATTTCCTTAATGATAATGTCATTTTTAAAAAAAACCTAAAAATACGAAAAATGTCTACTTTTACACCCTCCGTAACTCTGAAACCGCTCATTTTAGCAATAATATGTATATTACCATTTTTGTTCGCAATTTAATGCAGATTATTTTTTTAAATAACACTTTTGCGCTAAAGCGCATAGTTTTCGAAATATTTGAAAAAAAAAAACAGATAAAAACTACTAATTTACCAACTTCTCCTCCCCTCCCGCCCAAACCCTACGCTCAAAATGGTGTGACTTTTTACCAAACAATATGTGGACCATATAGAACAGTTTGGACTTGGAGGGAAACTTTTACTTTGGATGTTGGGTTTTGGGTCTAATTGCACCGTACTAAAAATATATTTGACTAAAAGTGGAAAGCATGTACGTCGTTAAATGGGCATAATGGCAATGATTTTTTTAATAGGATTCTTGATGAATTTGGCATTAATGTAGAAATGCATACGTTTAATCTCGATTGAAGATCTCATCCATGAAAATTTTATATATGTGTTTATCAGTAATAGACCAAATGATAAAAACATGTTAGAAGTTAATTTATAAGTATTTTTAATTTTTTTATATAGTTCTTTCTTTAAAGCTAAAACATCTGAAATAAAAATAGTCTTTCTATTTCAGTTATTAATATTATTTTATTACGTATTCGAGACGTATGTATGTATTTTAAATCGCATTGCAAGACATTTTTGCGAAATTTTTCGTCAAAAATGCGAAAAAACATTTTAAGTTGTAAGTGAATTGTTTTAAAAATAATGAATTTTATGCACTAATAATAATAATATTCATTTTATTTGTTCCATGGCATTAAAAAAGTTTAATACTTAAGAAACTTTTCAAAGCATTCTGTTAACATAACATGAGTGCAAATTTAAGGCATAATAAATGTTATATACCCTTTTTAGAATATTGTATTTACATCTACAAAATATGGCACATATAAATCTGAAACTGCAAACAGAAAAAGGATTGAAATCAGAGTATTCCATTCTTTTGTGAGAAAAAGAATGGAATATGCTAAAATAGGCTCACAAGGCTGAACTGAATACTTCTTTTGAATAAAGGAACTTCTAACATTTTTGTCTTTAGCAAAACAGATGGTTCATTCTCAAACAATAAGATATGGGAAGTGATGCTGAACCTTGTTTAAAAGCAATTTTCTTGTTCCTTGACAGAGTTCCAGCGTTTACATGCAAAAAAGACACAATCATATATTCTCTTAGGTTATTCGCAGCTGAATACAGTTGTCGGTTATTTTGAAGAGCAGAAGATCAAACTCTAGAAGTGGGAAATTGAAAAACATATAAATATTATTTTTAAAACTTAATTACTTCCAAAAAATCACAGCAGACATTTAAACTAGAATTCAAAAAAATTCGTCCACAACTTGAAATGAGTCTGTTTCTCGTATATGAACATCGACATTGTGTCACTAGCTATCATATAAATTTTAAACCTGCTATATATTTTTTTAAACTTTTCCTTATTGATAGCGGATGTAATTGTTTAAAAACAATACTTTACGTTTTCAAAATAATTATTTCAAAAAGTAACTTCTGTGAAGAAAAAAAAAAAGAGATTTGTGCAAATGGTACTAAATTTACTTACTGAATTTCACGTTCTAGTGTCGTGTCATTTTTCAGTGACTTTCGACTAGTCAGAAATATCAGATATTTCGAAATGTATTAATCAGTAACAAATTAAGTTTCTGATTAAGTTAACAATAACATCTAACCTAATTTCTTAAAAACCATGTTATATATATTATTACATGGTTTAATATATTTTATTACAATAAATATAATTAACTTCATTTTAAATGAATGTTTAATTTGAATAGTTCAGAGACTTTTACTCTCGCTTATTTTGGCAGTAATTAAAAGAATTCTGATTGTACATAATTATTTAAATTTTTCTTTAAATTTTGCAAAAAAAAAAAAAACGTTTTTGGAACAATATAAACAGTTTAATTTAATTAACAATAATTTATGAATTTCCCTAACTGAACTGTCAGGTAAAATATGCAAAGATTCAATAAAATTTATCAAAAACTGTCCAGTTTTAGGATTACAAAAGCCACCTATTGTTTTTTAAACATTTCTGATTATTTAGTCACTAATCGAACCATACATGAAATGTAATTTTCATGTTCATTTATCTGAATTTATAAAGTTGGTTTTCTAAAATTAATAAAGGGTCTTAATTTCTAAAATTGGATCTTTGTTCTACAGAGATTTCAGTAAAAACAAAAAACTAAATTGCTTAAATTCGAGACTTAAGAAAACACAATTCAGAATAAAAGATAACTTGTTCTTTTATCCAAAACTGAATTGCAGAAATTTAGTGGAACAGCTTTTGGAAAACATCCATACTTTTTCCTTTTTTTCACAGCTCCGTTTCAATTACATATTCGAATGTATTCCTTAAGTATTTTCAAGTTCTAGGTAAAGTTCTTTCTAGGTCGAAACATTGTTGAGGGTTAACTAAATCCTTGAGGGATTACAGTTAACCAAATTGTAAAATTTTACAAAATTTAAGTCTATTACGAAATGCTACATTTAATTTATTTTCTTATTTTTGTAGCATGGTTGTAGTGTTTACTACAAACTGATTCTGGGGAAATATATATCAAATTTTGAGACAAGCTCTTACTACAAAAATATGATAGGGGAGGATGGGGTGAAATGGGTCATGGAGTAAAATGGGTCACTTGATAAAAAACGCAAAATAATAGAACTTAAAATTGGAATTTTTAAGCCAATTTTTTTATGCTGTATTTCAATGTGTTGGCAACATTTTTCATTCTAAAAAAAGTTAAGTTCTTAACTATGGCAACACAAAAAAAATATTTTTGTCATTTTTGGAATATAGTGTGCTAAACATATGGTTTACCAACTTCTGAAAATCTCTATATTTTTTCAAATATCAGCCCAAATTTAAAGGATTTTCTCACTAAGAAACTTTAGAGAACAATTCCAGTCGAGCATATAAAAAAAATATTAAATATTGAATTTTTACACCAGTTTTTCTTGTATGGGGTAAAATGGGCGAGGGTTAGGCTTAGCTTGTTCTATCCTATTATTATTTTAAAATTTACTCTGTTGCACCTCACTGCAGAAAGTTCTTAAATTTAAGTGTATGTTTATCTTATTGGAAATTAAACTAAAAAAAATTTTTTTTTTCATGTTTTCCTGAAAAAAAGATTATGTTGATGTGGCAGAAAGAAGTTATGTTGTTGAAGTGTTATGTAAACAAATATGTAACAGCCTAGAACGATATTATTTCAACATTTCAATGTAATCATAATTAAAAATATTTCTAAATATGTTACTTTCATTTTTTTAGTTTCAAAGAAATAAATAACTGTTTTCAGCATTATTTTCCACTCTGACCCCACACGATGGAGTAAATTAGATCACAACATTATACGCTCAGTTGAACTATTTCATAATTAAAAAATAAATATTAAAATGACATAAAATTGACCTAAAGGAGTTCAATGTTAAAATGCAATTGAAACGAAATACGAAATGTTTCTGGTTTTGTTGCTATGGTTTTAAATATGAAAATAGCTAAAAAGTGACCCCTTTTACCCCACCTGACCCTGTGTAATAAATTTGAGAGGTTTGTTTTTCATATATTTCATAAAGCTTTGTTTTTGAATATTTTCAACTAATTAATAAAGAGTACGAATAGATTTCATGTTTAAAGATTGAAAAATTGTGAAAATAAAATAAAAATAAAATTTGTGTCATCTACACTTTACTGCCTATGAATTAAATTTGTGTACGTTACGTAACGTTTTATTGGAACTAATCCCAATAGCAGAAAAAACATAGGATCTAGATTCTTTTGCAGTTCATGCATCAAAGTTTCACTAAGAGAGCGCCCTGAGGCTAACACAAAACATTTGTAAAATTTTAATATCCTATTCACTGGAGAATTTTAGAAATTGTTTTGAATTTCAAACTTATGTGCTTCAAAAGATACAATATGTGTCTCACATATCTCTGCGCATTTACAATGTACGAAATGTAAGCTCTTCATGTAATGTTGACGTATAACAGGAAAATTCTGCATGAAAGAAATACTATATATATATTTTTTTAATTCGGAAGAAAATTTCAGTTTTTAAGCGACATTTCCATAAATTTTTCTATCTCCCAAGTGTTTTAGTGCTCTTGGGTGAAATTTTGTCCTCCGGTTTTCTTTGATTTGAAACTTCAAGTATAAATATTGGGCTAATCAATTTCTTATACAGTGGCCGGGGACTACGAAGCACAAAAAAAGTTTACAAGAGGTCTAGGGGGATTTTTTTTTGAACCTATTAACTAAATAAATAAATCAGAACTTGCCACTCATTTACATCAGCTGGGGCTTAAGAAGATATCATTGAATATGATCTCTGTTTACATTACTATTCAATGCGCCACTTGTAGGTAGCAGTGCTTCAGAAAGATATAAATTTATGCAGTTTATACGTCAATATACATAGCTACTCTCATCCTTTTTTCAGGTCCATTGCCACGCAGGGCCGGATTACCAAATAGGCAAATTAGGCAACTGCCTAGGGGCCCCGAGGCTCTGAGGGGCCCCAAGAAATTCTAAAGTTAAAATGCGAAAAAGAAAAGAAAATGAAAAAAAAAATTCAGTTTTCTTTTCAACTAAACAATTTTAGTAAGTCCAATCCTCAAAAGTAAAATCTCCATAATCCTGTCCCCCACCCCGAAAAAAGGCAATCTGAAGAATTTATTGTTTTACAGCCTCAGGCTCAAAAAAACACGTGGGTTCATTTCCCCTCGCGCTGCTCCCTTTCCTTTCTTAAAATGATGGATGGCTCTTTACCCTTGGTGACAGTCAACATTAGAGAGATTATTAACAGTGCTATAAAGATCAATTGACCACGGAAATGGTCATGCTGTTTAAATTAGAAGACTCCGTATATACGTTGTGTCGTGTGTACACTATCTCTGTCTGGCTAGAGGACCGCTAGGATACGGTTCTTTAGATAGGGTATATTCCCTGAAACACCAGAATGACCCCAGTTGAATCCGGTATCCGAACATAAGGTCCGGAAACAAAACTGAAAAACTAGAGGTAAGATGAAAAAAGACATTGCGTCTGCTTTCAATAAGAAATCTCCTCCAAGTGCGGAATTTATAACAGAATAACAATTTCTGCACAGAACTGATACAAGGTACGTTCCTTTTGTTTTCCTCTTTTAACTCTTGCGATTATGTTTAAATAAGCTAATTTTTAGAAATTAATTTTGATCGTTTTGAATTAAAATCATCAAGGGGAATAAAATTATGTATCTTTTCAAGATGAAGTCCAAAACAGTGATCAGTGACGGATTTTGAGGAGGGGAGGGGGAGACAGGTAGCACGCTCTACGCCCAAAGAGAGGGAAAAAAACTAACTGTTCCATTCAGAAATTTTTAACAATTTTCTTGGCATCAGAAAGGAATTTTTAAAACTATTGTGTAAAAAAAAAAAAGAAATATATTTGAATAAAATCACTTTTTTCACACAATCAAAGCCACTAAAGTAAACAATGACCCCTGGTTCAGCCTTTGGGCAAAAATTCACGAAAGAGTTCGTCAAGATTTTAATAAAGTTAAACTGAATCCTGTCTCCTCGGGACTCTCCTTTCCTCGAGACTATAGATGACTGTCTATATATACTACTAAGCGTTTTAAATTTGGAAAAATAATCTAAATCTGAAAGTCCATTTGCTGAAGTAGTTCTGGGATTATAATCCTAATGAAAATATATTTCGAACTAAAACGGTTATTTTTAGGCCATTTAGTGAAATTATTTGTGCGGTTTAATGCTTAATTAGCTTAAAACATTTAAAAAATAGATACGTTTTCATACAAAATAAATTAGAAGTACATAATTTTTCATTTACTTGCGGATTAACTCGGTTTTAAGGAACTCTAAAAACCAAAAACACTCTTCTGACAACTTTATCACGAAGAATTTTATGAGGGAGAAATACATTTTACTCCACTGTGTTGTTTTAATTTTTTATTAGCTACAAATATAATTATAAGAAATTCAATAAGTTCGCTGTAATGGCTATAAAAATACTATTATACACATTATTCGATAACTATAATATTTTTATATATAAAATAATGTATCATAAGAATGTTATTTAGTTATTATCATTATGCAACTTATAATGCGAAGTAACTTGTAGTACTATGCAATTTTCAGACAAAAAAATTAAATCTATCATTCGTACAATTATTACTTAAATTTAGTCTCTGAATTTTTGAAGTATTAATCTAAACATTTATGTTCAGTTAAGGAATCAACAGTTAAAAAAAATTATTATTTAAAAATTAATTTGCTTTTCTGATGAGTCAAGGGATGGAACATTATTACCAAGAAAATTATTATTTATTTTTTTTGCTAACTTTATTTTTATTTATACATGGTCTTATTGGTGATTTTTTTTCTAAGGCCTTCAGTTCTGTAGCAATTTTTATATTGAAATTGTTCTTTCTGTATCTATCCCTGCAACTCGTGGCAGAGGTTAACATTAGTCTAATAAATTCGCCCTTGTAAAAAAATCCCACAATTTCCAACGAAAAGAAGTCACAAATATGATTATATAGTTTTTAATGGAGGAACCGATTTTTTTTTTAATCAATGAAGTTTTGTCGTTCATCTTATGCCCCGAATGAACAATTTTGTTCATTTCTTTAAAAACAATGTTTATATAAATGTGATAACTTTTTAAACATTCTTAACATTTAACTTTTGGAAAGAGAGAGTAAAAATCCTAGTTCGGCGCTCCAAGGCCGTAGCCAGAATTTTTTTTTTTTTTTTTGGGGGGGGGGGGGCCCTGACTTTGAAAAACTCATGTGGAGGAAAGCTTCAGGGAGGAATATATGCTACACTGCGAAAAATTTCGGGTTTTCGGGGGGGGGGGCGTCGGCTCCCCCCCCCCCTCTGGATACGGCCTTGCGGCGCACCGATTTAAGCATTGATCGGCTATTTTCAAGGCTGTTTCCAGAGAGGTATTATAATCACGAAATAATTGTACATCATATTTTATCTGTTATAATTATTATAAAATCTAAATGTGAGGGGGGGAGGGCACCAGTGGCGTAACTAGCGGGGGGTGGTCCGCCCCGGGCAGCACTGTTTCAGGGGGCGGCAAGAAGTCCGGAATGTCCATCCCAACAAAACGCAATCCTGTTTTTCAATTTTTTTTTTTTTTTTTTTTTCGTAAAGAAGGCGAAGTTATATTTTTTTCTCGAAAAGTTACCGACATTTGCATTGATAAAGATCACGAGATCATTAAGGGGCTGGAGGCTGGAGGGGCGGACGGTGGCCACAGGTGACTTCCGGTTTCGGCTTTTTCTGCACTCCCTAGGTATACTTTTTGCTTTTGCTTCCTTGGGAGGGTTGCTTCCTTGCTATTCTTCTAAATAGCCTATGTAATAAAGTCATCTCCGCGTCCGACTGTCTTCAGAGTATTTCAGATGATTCTGAATGACATATATGGCTAAAAGGACGAGTAGTAAACAATAATAAAAAAAATTGCTCAAATAGCAGCTGTAATCTTTTAGTAGAACCCGCCCATTGAGACTGATAATAGCAAAACTGAATTGTCACTCAGTACACTCTATTCCCAAAGGGTTCACTGGACGCAATCCCTTGGAAGAACACCGACGAATTCACCGAAGTCGATGCATGGACAATGGTCAAAAGAACTATTTTCACGGAAGCTCTTATCAGTCTTTTTACCCGACCGATGGCCTGCTGGGAAAAGCTGGGTCTCAACTTGGGTTTGTAATCATTTTTCATTTGGCCAACTTGTTCCCCCTGAAGTGTCATCTCCCCGTTTCACAGCGTTGTTTCTTCTCGAAACCACAATTTGTATTTTGCCAACTCAGTCATAAGTAATAAACGAAAAAAATTAGACTTTTTGTTTCTAAAAATTGTCAGGATCATCTGAAAGTTCTAAAGACTTCAAATAGAAAAAAGTGACTTTAATTCATCCCGTTAGATGCACAGATTCTGAGACAGCGCCAGAAATGATCAGATAGAGCATTTTTAGACAACCCGAACCCGACCGACATTTAATGTTTTCGTAAGAAAAAAAAATCGATTTTTTTTTTCAATGCTAACCGAATTAATGAAATTTGAATAGCCTTGAACGTTCGCGCCTTTATAAGTGACTTCTGATTGTGAAGATGAGAGAGTCATTGTTTTAAAACTTTATGTGCAGTAGAAATATTCGGCAACATCGTAATTAGTCAGTAAGTACAATGTATGCATTTCGTCTGTCTTTGAAAAAATGTTAAGATGCAATTGAAACGAAATACGAAATGTTTCTGGTTTTGTTGCTATGGTTTTAAATATGAAAATAGCTAAAAAGTGACCCCTTTTACCCCACCTGACCCTGTGTAATAAATTTGAGAGGTTTGTTTTTCATATATTTCATAAAGCTTTGTTTTTGAATATTTTCAACTAATTAATAAAGAGTACGAATAGATTTCATGTTTAAAGATTGAAAAATTGTGAAAATAAAATAAAAATAAAATTTGTGTCATCTACACTTTACTGCCTATGAATTAAATTTGTGTACGTTACGTAACGTTTTATTGGAACTAATCCCAATAGCAGAAAAAACATAGGATCTAGATTCTTTTGCAGTTCATGCATCAAAGTTTCACTAAGAGAGCGCCCTGAGGCTAACACAAAACATTTGTAAAATTTTAATATCCTATTCACTGGAGAATTTTAGAAATTGTTTTGAATTTCAAACTTATGTGCTTCAAAAGATACAATATGTGTCTCACATATCTCTGCGCATTTACAATGTACGAAATGTAAGCTCTTCATGTAATGTTGACGTATAACAGGAAAATTCTGCATGAAAGAAATACTATATATATTTTTTTTTAATTCGGAAGAAAATTTCAGTTTTTAAGCGACATTTCCATAAATTTTTCTATCTCCCAAGTGTTTTAGTGCTCTTGGGTGAAATTTTGTCCTCCGGTTTACTTTGATTTGAAACTTCAAGTATAAATATTGGGCTAATCAATTTCTTATACAGTGGCCGGGGACTACGAAGCACAAAAAAAGTTTACAAGAGGTCTAGGGGGATTTTTTTTTTGAACCTATTAACTAAATAAATAAATCAGAACTTGCCACTCATTTACATCAGCTGGGGCTTAAGAAGATATCATTGAATATGATCTCTGTTTACATTACTATTCAATGCGCCACTTGTAGGTAGCAGTGCTTCAGAAAGATATAAATTTATGCAGTTTATACGTCAATATACATAGCTACTCTCATCCTTTTTTCAGGTCCATTGCCACGCAGGGCCGGATTACCAAATAGGCAAATTAGGCAACTGCCTAGGGGCCCCGAGGCTCTGAGGGGCCCCAAGAAATTCTAAAGTTAAAATGCGAAAAAGAAAAGAAAATGAAAAAAAAAATTCAGTTTTCTTTTCAACTAAACAATTTTAGTAAGTCCAATCCTCAAAAGTAAAATCTCCATAATCCTGTCCCCCACCCCGAAAAAAGGCAATCTGAAGAATTTATTGTTTTACAGCCTCAGGCTCAAAAAAACACGTGGGTTCATTTCCCCTCGCGCTGCTCCCTTTCCTTTCTTAAAATGATGGATGGCTCTTTACCCTTGGTGACAGTCAACATTAGAGAGATTATTAACAGTGCTATAAAGATCAATTGACCACGGAAATGGTCATGCTGTTTAAATTAGAAGACTCCGTATATACGTTGTGTCGTGTGTACACTATCTCTGTCTGGCTAGAGGACCGCTAGGATACGGTTCTTTAGATAGGGTATATTCCCTGAAACACCAGAATGACCCCAGTTGAATCCGGTATCCGAACATAAGGTCCGGAAACAAAACTGAAAAACTAGAGGTAAGATGAAAAAAGACATTGCGTCTGCTTTCAATAAGAAATCTCCTCCAAGTGCGGAATTTATAACAGAATAACAATTTCTGCACAGAACTGATACAAGGTACGTTCCTTTTGTTTTCCTCTTTTAACTCTTGCGATTATGTTTAAATAAGCTAATTTTTAGAAATTAATTTTGATCGTTTTGAATTAAAATCATCAAGGGGAATAAAATTATGTATCTTTTCAATATGAAGTCCAAAACTGATCAGTGACGGATTTTGAGGAGGGGAGGGGGAGACAGGTAGCACGCTCTACACCCAATGGGAGGAAAAAAAATTAACTATTCCATTCAGTATTTTTTAACAATTTTCTTGGCATCAGAAAGGAATTTTTAAAACTATTGTGTAAAAAAACCAAATGAAATATATTTGAATAAAATCACTTTTTTCACACAATCAAAGCCACTAAAGTAAACAATGACCCCTGGTTCAGCCTTTGGACAAAAATTCACGAAAGAGTTCGTCAAGATTTTAATAAAGTTAAACTGAATCCTGTCTCCTCGGGACTCTCCTTTCCTCGAGACTATAGATGACTGACTATATATACTACTAAGCGTTTTAAATTTGGAAAAATAATCTAAATCTGAAAGTCCATTTGCTGAAGTAGTTCTGGGATTATAATCCTAATGAAAATATATTTCAAATTAAAACGGTTATTTTTAGGCCATTTAGTGAAATTATTTGTGCTGTTTAATGCTTAATTAGCTTAAAACATTTTAAAAATAGATACGTTTTCATACAAAATAAATTAGAAGTACATAATATTTCTATACTTGCGGATTAACTCGGTTTTAAGGAACTCTAAAAACCAAAAACACTCTTCTGACAACTTTATCACGAAGAATTTTATGAGGGAGAAATACTTTTTACTCCACTGTGTTGTTTTAATTTTTTATTAGCTATAAATATAATTATAAAAAATTCAATAAGTTTGCTATAATGGCTATAAAAATACTATTATACACATTATTCAATAACTATGTAATATTTTTATATATAAAATAATGTATCATAAGAATGTTATTTAGTTATTATCATTATGCAACTTATAATGCGAAGTAACTTGTAGTACTATGCAATTTTCAGACAAAAAAAAATAAATCTAAAATTTGTACAGTTATTACTTAAATTTAGTCTCTGAATTTTTGAAGTATTAATCTAAACATTTATGTTCAGTTAAGGAATCAACAGTTAAAAAAAATTATTATTTAAAAATTAATTTGCTTTTCTGATGAGTCAAGGGATGGAACAGTATTACCAAGAAAATTATTATTTATTTTTTTTGCTAACTTTATTTTTATTTATACATGGTCTTATTGGTGATTTTTTTCTAAGTCCTTCAGTTCTGTAGCAATTTTTATATTGAAATTGTTCTTTCTGTATCTCTCCCTGCAACTCGTGGCAGAGGTTAACATTAGTCTAATAAATTCGCCCTTGTAAAAAAATCCCACAATTTCCAACGAAAAGAAGTCACAAATATGATTATATAGTTTTTAATGGAGGAACCGATTTTTTTTTTAATCAAAGAAGTTTTGTCGTTCATCTTATGCCCCGAATGAACAATTTTGTTCATTTCTTTAAAAACAATGTTTATATAAATGTGATAACTTTTTAAACATTGTTAACATTTAACTTTTGGAAAGAGAGAGTAAAAATCCTAGTTCGGCGCTCCAAGGCCGTAGCCAGAAATTTTTTTCGGGGGGGGGGGGGGGCTTTCTCAACATAAGTCACCTTTCCTCAACATAAGTGACTTTGAAACACTTATGTTGAAGAAAGCTTCAGGGAGGAATATATGCTACACTGCGAAAAATGTCGGGTTTTTAGGGGGGGCGTGCCCATCGGCCCCCTCTCTGCATACGGCCTTGGGGCGCTCCGATTTAAGCATTGATCGGCTATTTTCAAGGCTGTTTCCAGAGAGGTATTATAATCACGAAATAATTGTACATTATATTTTATCTGTTATAATTATTATAAAATCTAAATGTGAGGGGGAGGCACCAGTGGCGTAACTAGCGGGGGGTGGTCCGCCACGGGCAGCACTGTTTCAGGGGGCGGCAAAAAGTCCGGAATGTCCATCCCAACAAAACGCAATCCTGTTTTTCAATTTTTTTTTTTTTTTTCGCAAAGAAGGCGAAGTTATATTTTTTTCTAGAAAAGTTACCGACATTTGCATTGATAAAGATCACGAGATCATTAAGGGGCTGGAGGCTGGAGGGGCGGACGGTGGCCACAGGTGACATCCGGTTTCGGCTTTTTCTGCACCCCCTAGGTATACTTTTCGCTTTTGCATTTCTTCTAAATAGCCTATGTAATAAAGTCATCTCCGCGTCCGACTGTCTTCAGAGTATTTCAGATGATTCTGAATGACATATATGGCTAAAAGGACGAGTAGTAAACAATAATAAAAAAATTGCTCAAATAGCAGCTGTAATCTTTTATTAGAACCCTCCCATTGAGACTGATAATAGCAAAACTGAATTGTCACTCACTACACTTTATTCCCAAAGGGTTCACTGGACGCAATCCCTTGGAAGAACACCGACGAATTCACCGAAGTCGGTGCATGGACAATGGTCAAAAGAACTATTTTCATGGAAGCTCTTATCAGTCTTTTTACCCGACCGGTGGCCTGCTGGGAAAAGCTGGGTCTCAAATTGGGTTTGTAGTCATTTTTCATTTGGCCAACTTGTTCCCCCTGAAGTGTCATCTCCCCGTTTCACAGCGTTGTTTCTTCTCGAAACCACAATTTGTATTTTGCCAACTCAGTCATAAGTAATAAACGAAAAAAATTAGACTTTTTGTTTCTAAAAATTGTCAGGATCATCTGAAAGTTCTAAAGACTTCAAATAGAAAAAAGTGACTTTAATTCATCCCGTTAGATGCACAGATTCTGAGACAGCGCCAGAAATGATCAGATAGAGCATTTTTAGACAACCCGAACCCGACCGACATTTAATGTTTTCGTAAGAAAAAAAAATCGATTTTTTTTTTCAATGCTAACCGAATTAATGAAATTTGAATAGCCTTGAACGTTCGCGCCTTTATAAGTGACTTCTGATTGTGAAGATGAGAGAGTCATTGTTTTAAAACTTTATGTGCAGTAGAAATATTCGGCAACATCGTAATTAGTCAGTAAGTACAATGTATGCATTTCGTCTGTCTTTGAAAAAATGCTATTTATGTGTTCATAAAAAGATAATTCATAAAGTAATAATGTTACCTATCTTATAACTTTTTTAATTGCAGCTCATTAAAAATTATTTTGATCTTGATGACGACAGTAAATTATGCAATTCGACCAGCGTGTATAGTGCGTAACATTTAATTTTTAATGATTTGGTGTTTATTCTTCACTACTTGTACTGTCACTCCAGTGGCGTAACTAGCGTCGACTTGAGGGGGAGGGGGAGCTCAGGAGGTTAAGTGGGGGGGGGGGGGGGTCTGATTCAAATTTCAAGTATGTCGTATTATTTTGGGAGCGTGAATGCAATTTACGACTGTGGGAGCGTTTTTATGCTGCGAAGATCAAGGGGAAGGGAGGTGGGGGAGGAGGGCACAAACAAACCAAGTTACTCTCCTATTGCACACCGGACCCCTGCCCCTTCAGAAATTTCTTTATTTCATGTATACAATTTTATATCCTAAGTATTACATTTACTCTATTCTTTATTTAACAATTCGATCGTTTATAATTTTACAAATCTTCATGAATTTAAAATTTGCATGAGCTAACATGAGATGAGTAAGTTAACTATTTTGTAGTTAGAATTAAGGATTTGGGACCTAAAAATACTGTTTTCAAAAAATAATAAATTTGTTGCATCTCTATTTCTGCCATTGCCTTCAATAATTTATGCGACGGTTATAAATTACTAATGTTTGCAGCTAATGTTGTCAAACTATCCGTGGGGGGCTTTAAACATAAGGAAGTGCCAAATTCCTATTTGAAATTAATCGGAGCTCAAATCCAGGTGTTGCTTTGAAGAGCAAAAAGAGTGAAGTGGTTGTTGTGACACACCTTCATAGAGTCGACGCGTAGTGGTAAGGTGCAGGTCTCGTGCGCCCAAGATCGCAGGTACGAACCTGGCCCAAGTCGGTGAATTTTCAAGATGCAGAAAATCGTCTGCGCCCATGTCGCATGATTGTGCGGCATGTTAAAGCTCCCTTGAGTATCCGCTTGACTTGTACACTCTCGGCTAAATTAAATACCTAGTGCAATTCGCATCAAATGAGAGCTCAGGTGTCGCCATCTAGGGGAAACTTAGAGTCCAAATTCTCAGTGGCAATGAATGGCATCCACTGACTGTGGTGCTGTTTGAAAAAATGGATGCCGATTAGCCCTAGGTCTGCAAAAGTTAATGCCAATACGCAGCCCCATTAGAAAGAAAGAAAAAAAGGAAGGACGTACCTCATAGACTAACCTTCACAGATTCGATAGAGGGGAGCTTTCTTGGTTTTACATTATTAAGTAGTAATTTCAATGCAAAAACCGATACTTAAAAGATTTCAAGAAGGCAGCTTTAAGAGGTTTTTCATCGAAAAATATCGAAAACGCTGTATAAATATTAGCTGCAATGGGATGTCAAGACATACCTTCTGTGTAGCACCCAACAATACATATACATACTCATATGATGTTTTCAAAAAAATTATCTCGAAATGTTGGTGAAAGTTTTAAGCATCTTCTTTTTATTGAAATGTGGAGTAAAATATTTCCCATATTTTCATAATTCGACTTGTATTAAACTATTCGAGAAACTTACGGCCTAGCCCAAAATCGTATAATGACTGAAAATATAGTCGAAAATTGCATTTTTGGCATCAATATCGATGAATTTTCAGCGAAATTCCTCGATAGGGAGGGGTGAAAAGCATAAACCTTTCCCCAGCCCTTTTCCCCAAGCCCAGCGTCGCTAAATATAGCCTAGAATTGCATGTTTTACACTTGAATTTCTAAAATTTTCCGGGGGAGAGCCCCCGAACCCCCCATTTGTGCGCAAATATTAGCTTCTACATTTTTATATCACTTTTCCGAATACCATGACGCAATGCTCTAAAAAAGGAATGCCGGAAGGAAAAATTAGTTGAAATTTATTCAACGTAATGTCTCTGAAAAATATAATTGCCGCATTAATTTTGAAATGACCCTCGGATGCGCGCGTGTACATAATATATTATATAAAACTGGATT
This sequence comes from Octonoba sinensis, assembly GCA_038502835.1. Lineage (NCBI taxonomy): Eukaryota > Metazoa > Arthropoda > Arachnida > Araneae > Uloboridae > Octonoba > Octonoba sinensis. The sequence goes on along the minus strand of CM076605.1, from coordinate 7,897,035 downwards.
TTACCGATCAAAAAAATGGCGTGGTCACCAAACTCATACCCCCATTCGGGGCTATTCTGTTGTCAGCACGGTTTAGGGGCGGAATTCTCAAATTTCTCCCCGGGCGCCACTAAGTCTAGTTACGACACTTGGGGCATCACTTCTCACGCCTACGGGCCCCCAAATCCTTAATCCGGCCCTGTTGCCACGGAGCTCAGAAATTTAGTTCCGAACTCGGTTCGGTCATCAGCTCCGTTAACTGCAGGTAGCAAATTTATTATGCTCAATTTCCCTAGGGTTTAACTTTTAAATGCTTTCTGAAATGTTTTTTTTTCTGAAAAATATTTTGAAATATTTTGCATAGTCAAAATTTGAATATCTAGGTTAAGTCTTTTTTCATGCATTACATTTTTCTTCATTACATTCTCAACACAGTAATTAGGGCTAAATATATATAGCACACATGTTGGCGGCACGTGCACTTTGATTTGGATGTTTTTGCGTTATAAAGTTATTAGTACTATACTCATCTGCAACTTAAACACAAACATTTTAATAATAATAAAGGTGGTACAAGGTGACATTAAAAAAAATAGTATGAAACACATTGCTTTGTTAAATTAAGTCGTCTTTCTAGATGCGTATGCATGGCGAATTAAAATATTAGGCTACACATTTATATTATTCAAATCACTGAGCTGTAATGCACAAGATTTATTTAAAGTTCAAAGCAATAAATACTACGTACGATTTCAAATCTTACAAGTTTTTTCCTTCAAATGTTTAACTATAAGGAATAACTTTATCACCATTGAAATTTACTGAAGAAAAAAAAACTGCAGAATCTTTCACCAAGCCTTATTGTGCAATTTTCGCACACGTGTATCATTTATTTTCTATTCATATAGATTTGTTATCAGCAATATCTGTAAGCTCTCATACAAAGCTGCAACTTTCTTACTTCTCATAAGCAGTTTTGACTTTTGAACAAAAACGATTTGGAGATCTTCCAAAAAGTTTAGTGTGTTTCCAGTTCTGTTTTCATCAAAATGACAAAACACAGTAACGGAATTTTTCTCGTGATTTAAGCACCAGCTGTGCGTGATTTATTTCTTTACCAATTTCTCTTTTTTCTCAAAATATTGATTGATAAATAATTTTTAAAGTATGACTACCTAAATAGTTTTTTCAGAAACGATAATTATATAATAATAGAAATCGTAGTTACAGAAAGAAACAAAAAAAATTTCGGCACATGTTTAACATATTATTGTTCTACTGAAACAAACTCACCTAAGCCCAAGCAATTTTAAGAGCCGTAAGTTTTGAAATCGCATTATTAAGATGTGTAAAATATAGTTTCACTAATGTAAATTAAGTCATTTTCTTCTTATGAATCATGGTCGTTTGAACACGTTTTATTATAAGCCAATGTTTACAACGAAATACCGATATATAATTAAAATGTAATAATATTATTATGAAAGCAGATTCTTTTGATTTCTAAATAAATAATTAGGAAACAAAAACATTAACTTTTTTCATTGAAACAAAACATTTCTCCAGAATTAACCAGGCCTACATTTCTGTATGTTATATCACAATTTCGTAACATAAGTTATCATTTGGTTTTGGCTCCAATTTCTTTAAAATAATCTTTTCCATCGCTTTAAATATTTATTTCAAAACTAGGTACACTAGATCTTTAATGTAATGCAGCGATTCTCAACCTGTGGGGCATGAGAATATCTAAGAGAAAGCATCACTTTAAAAAATTGATTAACTGACTGAAAGGAAAGCACACATACACATAGAGACACACTAACACAATACATTTCGACATATTTAATAATTTATTAAAGTAAAACAAATTACTAAATTAAAACCTTCTTAATCAAAACATACTAAATTAAAAACAAATTTAATAATTATTAGTAACTTCCTTGAGCCTGTCTTTCAAAAGCAAAGTTTTTCGAAGGAAGGCTTAATATTAGAAATTGCCACTCTCAGTTGTTTCTATATTTAGCCGAGATCTATAGTTTGTCTTCAAAGAAGCCACAGCAGACAATACAGTTTCACAAAAGTTGTTGAGGATGTTGAAAATGGTAATAGAATGCGAAATGTCCTTGTTTTTCGTGCAGAAAAATCATACTCTACTCCTGCCCAAAATTCAAATAGTGATTTATTACTAAATTAATTTTATTTCTAAAATTACTTGATTTTACTCTTGTTTTGGTAGTTAGTTAAACATAATTCAAAAACAGGATCAGTACTCATATACATTATTGTTGTATACATTTTATGGTAAGTGGGCGGGATGAAAATTAGGATAGAAAATTAGGCCGCGAATACTGAAAGGTTGAGAAATGCTGATGTAAAAAGAAAACAATTGCTCCCATGGAACATTGATCGAATTCATTTACTTGAAGACTAGTCTCGACGTTTTAGTATATTCCATCCAACCTAAAGTATTTTAATAGGGATATATATTCAAACAGTATTTCACTGCTCAAATCTATAGGAAAAACAAATGTAAACTGAGTTAAAGAAATATTTACGTAATATGCAGCTTTTGAAACTGAATGCATAAAAAAAAGTAAGAATAAAAAAAAAACACCAATGCAAAGTAAAACATATATCTGTCATTCCCGCATCTTTCGTTCCGTCATGTGTATCGTGTTTTACTGATCCCATTACAAATGCTAATAATCGTTATTATTTTCCCGATTACACTGTAGAAAATTTTTGTGAAATCACAGAAGGGAACTCTTTACATTTATAAAGAATTCAATTTAAAGCAAATTTTCAAGTTTCTTGATAAAAGTCGCTCAATAAAATTCTTGTTTTTCGCAGTCCGCAAAAATACGAGGAAATATTTGTAAAGTTACGTAAAACTGAGATTTGTGACTACCAATTGAAAAGTTGTAAGCAAATGCATCAATAAACATTTGAGATATGTTACTACCAATTTAAAAATTGTCAAAATTGCATTATATGTCGTTGGGATTTTCGTGTGAGTACTAGAGGTGGGAAATATCGATAGTCGAGGGAGCAGAGCCGGCTCTATCACTGGGCAAAGTACAAATCCGCCTGCATCTTTGGGGGCGCCTCAGCGAAAGAGAGAAAAAAAAAAACAATAATTCGTGTTCATAAAATTAGTTCAACAATTCTAGTTGTCTTAACGTAAGCAGAATCAATGATAGTGACTCCTCCCAGATACTCCATCTTTCAAGTGAAAGAACTTAGCGTCAAAGTTCACTTGTAGTGATGGTACTATACCCACTGTGGTGCCCCCCATATGGTGGCCGGGGAAGATAGAATAGCTCCAGCGTAGTTATGCATGTCGGTAAAGCAGGTCGGCAAAGCTCTGCCAGCCCAGCCCTTTATGGCCGGTGCTGGTTGTTAAGTATCTAGAGAGTTTGTGGGAAGTTCGAGGAGGACAGCGCTGCAGTCGCACCCCCTTCTACTGGGGGGTAGTCTGGGAAGGCCATCGATGCTATATACGGTACGGCTGCAGTTAGCATTGAGTACCCACTGTGGTGCTTGATAGAGATAGATAGATGATACCAATCCCTGTGAAACGCACTAGGTCTGCAATTACGAGAAGATAACAGCAGCCCATTAGAAAAAAAAAGTTATTTGTTTCATGTATGTAATTATTAAAGTTTTTAAAGCATTTGAAAACGCAATACAATTATGCACAATTTGAATTTATATTATTTTAGTTTGTATGCTGAAAGAGGGCTAGGGGCGACTATTTTTATAAAGTCCAAGGGCGCCGAAAGCCATCGGGCCGGCCCTGCGGGGGAGCCATCCATAGTATCGATATTTTAGGATTAAACTATCGATAAATATCTATAGTTAGGAATTTGATGCTATTTACGCATGAGTGCATACGATGCGAGTACTGTTGTGTCCGCACGCCCTAGCACGTGCTTATAATGTAATTTTAAACTTTTTAACCTTGAACTAACGGTGTTTAAAAAGGTAAGATCGCACTTATAATCGAAAATAAATACACGTATCACTAATTTAAATGAAAAAGCTGAATATATATTTTAAAATTTAAAAAAATTACAATTATACAGAAAAACATCAAAAAATTCCCGAAAAATTAATAAATAACTAAATAAATAAGCTGGAAACACAAAAAAACTAAATATTTTCGTTTAAAAAAAATGTAGCGGTGCGAGTTCAGTCCTTCAAATAGCCCTCTTTGCTCCTGCCCAGTGGGCGCGCCTTTTGGGAAAGCGGTAAAGAATGCGGCTGCACGCGCTCGCACTTGAGCCCAGCCACGGATTCGAGCAAACATTCCCAAACTTCACTCACTCACGCAGCAACCTCAAGCAGCCTTTCTCTCGCACTGGTGCACCCATGTGTGGTAAAATATCGTTCACTCTTCCCCTATTCGTTCACTGGGGGCGGAGTATGTAGCGGTGCGAGTTCAGTCCTTCAAATAGCCCTCTTTGCTCCTGCCCAGGGGGCGCGCCTTGTGGGAAAGCGGTAAAGAATGCGGCTATCACCAAAAAGATCTTGGTTCGACTCCCGGCGCTTCACAGCCACTCTCGCACCGTTACAAAATACAGGAGAACACCAAATAATTACTAGAAAGAAAAAACTTAAATTTTTGCACAATGTTTAAATTTCCAGATGAGAGAAAGTTGTTTGTTTTTAAATGAAAATGCAACAATTAAAAAATGGCTACGCAACATTTTAAAAAAAATGTAATTTTTCTAATAATGAAATAGAATTTACGAATCCCCCAGGTAACAATAATATTCGTATATTTCATGCAAAATCATTTATAGGGAGTAAAAATATTGAATTTTTCTGTGCATCAATAACAATTAAAGTTTCTTTCTAACAATGTAGAAAAAAAACTATTTTTGTTGTACATTAGTTGATTTAAGTGAGATAATTTGAGGAAGCATTTAGGAGGAAACAAGATATCGGAAGGATTGGGCTTGTCATTCAGTAAAAGAAGTGGATTATTCTAATGATTAGAAGAAAATAAAAGAAGTTTTAACACTTCCAAGATATTAAATCGAAGTAAATAAACGTATATATCACAAATTCCAAGACAGAAGTTGAATACAAATAAGAAAAACTTTGCCAGCTTTGTCAAAACAAAAACACTATCGCATACTATCGGTTGTTTGAAAAAACTATCGATGGTCACCATAGTCAGAACTATCGGTAGATTCGATAGCCCTATCGATAGTTCTCCACCACTACACTACCGCAACCTCTGAGGCCCAGGGATCAGAGATAGTATTTGAGTGTACTCGCCACAGATGGCGTCACTACTGCGACGCATTATCTATTGTAATCAATCTACAGAATGTTCGTTTTTTCCCTCTCTGTAATTTCTTTTTTTCTTTTTGTCTTTTTTGTTTCTGCAATTTAACGTTAGACTCTGGACCAATGATTTCCAGAAGATTCATATGTATTTTCGGCCAAAAATTTTTTTACAGTGTAGATCGTTTCTAAACTAACAGATTACCGTTCGTATTGTATTTTCTTAACCTAGTTTTTTAAGGGTTAAATTTAGCTCCTTGCATTATGTTGGATGAATATGCAGCATTTAATGGAGCGATAAATATATGATTTCTGTTTGTACATTTGATTTCTTTTTAAACGATTGCCGAGAATGCAGAAACATGGTTAATGTTGTCAGAAGAACTGAGTGCGTACAAGCAAAAATTTCTCATTATTTTAAACAAATAAATGAATATATTTATTTTTCTTCTGCATTGTAATTTTTTTTTGTAAATATGTGTGTTTCCTCTTTATTTTTTGTATATTTCAATAGCAAATTTAATACCGCCTTACTTTTTTTTTCAAGAGATAATCTTTCACGCTGACCTTCCTTCGCTGTTTTCTCGTATCTATCATTGTTGAAACAATCTTGTACCAGACCCTCATTCATCGTTTTCTCGTATCTATCATTGTTGAAATAATCCTTTACCCTGACCCTCATTCATCGTTTTTTCGTATCTATCATTGTTAAAATAATCTTTTTGCCTGACCCTCATTCATCGTTTTCTCGTATCTATCATTGTTGAAACAATCTTGTACCAGACCCTCATTCATCGTTTTCTCGTATCTATCATTGTTGAAATAATCCTTTACCCTGACCCTCATTCATCGTTTTTTCGTATCTATCATTGTTGAAACAATCTTGTACCAGACCCTCATTCATCGTTTTCTCGTATCTATCATTGTTGAAATAATCCTTTACCCTGACCCTCATTCATCGTTTTTTTCGTATCTATCATTGTTGAAACAATCTTGTACCAGACCCTCATTCATCGTTTTCTCGTATCTATCATTGTTGAAATAATCCTTTACCCTGACCCTCATTCATCGTTTTTTCGTATCTATCATTGTTGAAACAATCTTGTACCAGACCCTCATTCATCGTTTTCTCGTATCTATCATTGTTGAAATAATCCTTTACCCTGACCCTCATACATCGTTTTTTCTTATCTATCATTGTTGAAACAATCTTGTACCAGACCCTCATTCATCGTTTTCTCGTATCTATCATTGTTGAAATAATCCTTTACCCTGACCCTCATTCATCGTTTTTTCGTATCTATCATTGTTGAAATAATCCTTTACCCTGACCCTCATTCATCGTTTTTTCGTATCTATCATTGTTAAAATAATCTTTTACCCTGACCCTCATTCATCGTTTTTTCGTATCTATCATTGTTGAAACAATCTTTTAGCCTGACCCTCATTCATCGTTTTCTCGTATCTATCATTGTTGAAATAATCCTTTACCCTGACCCTCATTCATCGTTTTTTCGTATCTATCATTGTTAAAATAATCTTTTAGCCTGACCCTCATTCATCGTTTTCTCGTATCTATAATTGTTGAAATAATCTTTTACCCAGACCTTCATTCAACGTTTTCTCGTATTTATCATTGTCGAAGTAATATTTTACCCTGATCCTCATTCATCGTTTTCTGGAATCTATCATTGTTGCATGAATTGTTCCGTGAGACACAATCGTTCAACTGTACTTTTATCATTCACTTGACTTAAAATATGCAAATAATAAATATACATTCGGTTTTTCGACAAAATAAATTACAAATCGATACTAAAGGATGAACAAGAGCTTAGTTATAACAAAACTTATCACTGCGAAATAAACATAAATTTTACATTGGCATTACCATTTGCACATGCAAATAATCGTCTCAGAAATGGTTATTTCAGCGTAACGTGAAATTTTGCTTGTAGCTTGGTTTGAGTCACGTCATTAAGCGGCAGAGGCAATCCTGTTTAATTGCACCAAATAACCAGTTTCTAGCATAAAATATGATTTCCTAACATTTGGATCACACTTGTTCGAGTTTGCAGAATATCCTCTCCTTAAAGTTTCCTGGCTGTTTGCGAATTATTATTAATCACTTTTAAATAGCATGTTTGGCTCTAATACTACACTGTGAACATTGTTTGATAAATTTTGGCCGCTTCCAAGAGATGAATATGAAAGCAGGTATTTTCCAACAACATTTAATAAATTCAATTGGATGAGTACCAACTCGCTTTTTGAGGTGTATGTGCATAACGAGCACATAAAACCGAATGTTACTTACCTTTCATTTAAAAAAAATATTAGTTTTTGTTTAACATTCATAATAGTATGAATTTATGTGCACGTAATGTGAACAAATAAACTTACTCTCAGAACTAATAATAATAAATAAGAACAAAAAAGGGTTTAATACATTTAGTGCTAATAACGCCAGTAATTTTTAATGGGATAATTGTGTGTAAAACTTTAAAAAATTCTAAATGAGATTCATTAATATAATAAAACAAACTGATTAAGGAATAATTTTTTTTTGTTTGAAAAAAAAAATTTGGATATGCCCCAAACAGTCTTTGGTGTGCGATTTCCTACATTCTTTTTTTTTTCCTATTCCGAGACTGCATAAAAGATTTTAATCCATAGCACGGTAGATGGGTTTCAGGAAAATGTCGTATTGTGGGAAATCATGTTATGTGGTACCCAGAGCTATTTCCAAAAAGGAGAATTAAGTTCCAAGAACTCAATAATTTATTGATTTATTTTGAATTCTTATAGGAAACTTTTTTTTATTAAGCACAGAAATGAATGCGTATCACGAAACGAAAAAAGAAAAAGGAAAAAAATAGTTCGATTTAATATAAACTTTTACCATAACATAAATTTCGTCCTCGTCATTGCTCATTATAATTATACTAAAGCGGTTTCTTTTTCGATTCAATTATTTCGCCTCATACTGAAACTTTGTCTCCATTTAGCTTCGTTGCACTTTTTATCCTTTCTAAAAATTAAAAAAAAAACTAATTTTGATTCATTTGCCGCTTTTTACAAGTTTATTGTAGATTTAATGGCACGGAGATAGACAATTTTGCAGTTCCTTATTTTTTTTAATTTATTTTAGTGGAAGAGCATGCAGCGAAGAAAAGTACTTCAGGATTTTTACCTAAGTTTAGAACTTCTTGTAGTTTTTTTTTTTTTTTGGGGGGGGGGGACAAATCATTCACTTCACTATCAGTACTTTTATGTACTTACTGTCTTCAGATGCTATTTGATTTTCAATTTCTAATGTCAGTTACATTAAACACGCTCCCGGAATAGGAGGCTCTGTTAAAGGATGTATATTCACGTTAAAAACAGTTATTTTTTGGCACACTTTTTCTCTTATGTTTCTTTAACTAACTTTTATTTTTAAACACTTATATTTTGACTTCATTGAAAAATTCATTTATTTAACTTATTTATTCGCTTTTCTTGAAAATGCAATGTATGAAAGAAATTTCTCTTAAAGTACTTCTAAAGAGATAAATTTATTCAACGTCAAAAATGTTTTAGATCTGGACGAGATAATTTCTTTTTTACTTTTAAAAAGTATTTATTTTTGTGTATGTATCGTTTATTTATTTCTTTAATCTTTTTTTACTTCTTCTTACTTTATCATTATTATTATTTTTGTGTTTTTAAGTAAAAGTTAAATTTTTCTTAGCAAGCACAGATGAATTTTTAAAACATTTGTAAACTCTACTACATAGTCGAAAAAGGCTGTGAATTTATTACAAAGTTTCATTTTCATTATCTTACAAATTATAAGACTCTTCAAAAGCAATTAAATGTTTCAATCGGAAAACATTACATTTATAATTATCATCCTCTCTTTTTAATATTTTTACACCGTAAGAAATATTTTATCCATCTATCATTCCGCCGTTAAGTATTGAATTCTAATCCGTTCTGCTTATTTCGCTGCTTCGATCTCTACTAACTGGAATATCCAGGTTCACTTGGCAATGAAACAAACCAAATACCAAAAAGTAACTCAACGCATTAAATCTCATGTTCAAAGCTTAATTAAAATCCGAAGCCAGGCGCTTATTTAAAGAAATCGACTTTTCTGGAAGAAATATGATGCGGAAAACACATCTTCTCTCAAAATTAACTGTGTCTGTCACGGTGCATTTTTCCGATAGATAAATGAAACCGCTGGGAAATTTAATATTTTGAAGATGCTATTGGATATTGTGGGAAGAGAATATTTTGCAGTTATTATCACTTATGGTACCTTGGTAACTTTTTCGTAGTACTAATTACGATCTTTCGGTTGCAGTAACATGTTTTTAAAATTTGTATATTAATATTCAAAAGTGACAGCATTTTAATGAGAATGAAGACATGTGAAGAAGGTAAGTGAGATGCTTAAAACTAAATTTCTTTTAAGTGTGGAAAAATTTGTAAACAGCGAAATAAATTCGCTACAAGTAAAAAATAATTAGCATTTTATAGTATGGTGTAGTTCCTTAAAAAGAGGGTGTGGTAAAAAAAAAAATAGCAATACAAGTGTATGGCAGTAGAGATGATTTTAACCTCCAATGAAATTATCACCGAGGCAAAAATAAAATAATAATAAATTAATTCATTGATTTTTTTCCCTTTAAAAGTTGTCTTATATAAGAAAAATATTTGAAACTATCGGTGTCTCTATCTGTCTTCGTGTTTTGATTAGTTTTTAAAAGAATTATCCAAACGAGTAAAATCGTTCAAACATCTTACGTTTAAGTTAGCTTCATTCCTTTATATGAACTTTGTTTCTAATTTAAATTATAATGTTAGTAATAATTATAATTAATATAATGATAACATACTGCATAATAATAATAAACTTATCAGGCTGTACAATATACACAAATGTAACATTTTCTCATTAGTAATAAAAGTTCTTCCAATATTCAAAATGAAAACCATTTTTTCATCCTGTTTAAAAATTTTTGAACAATATTTATTTATTTTCTTTATATTTTGAATATTTATTTTGTATGTATTATAAATTTAAGATATTAGGTCGTTTCGAAAGTTTTGTCCGTTTTAATGTCATGTGTTTTTGTAGCCCCTATATCTCAATAAATATTTATTCTACTGTGTCGTGGTATATACTGATCGACGGAGAATTTTGTACTCTTTACATTAAATGCTGTTCTTTTTTTCCCAAAAATTTTATTTTTTTTAATTAATTTCAGTCTGTTACTATATGATGTCATTAAGCGATTTTCGGCTAAATTTCTCTATGAATTCAAATTGAACCAAAGCGCTGCTGAAACAACCCGAAAAATTAACCAGGCATTTGGCAATGATAGTGTTAATGAACGCACTGTTCGGCTTTGGCTTACGAAATTTCGTTCCGGAAATTTTAGCCTCCAAGTTGAGCCCCGAATTGGTCGATCTAGAGTAATCCAGGACGAGGATTTGAGGACCCTGGTGGATAGTAACCCATCACAAACGGTGCGTGGGATGGCGGAATAACTGGGAGTCAGCTCCTATGTGGTTTTTGATGGTTTAAAACGTATTGGAAATGTCAAAAACTCGAAAAGTGGGGCGATTTAAATGATCGGCAGAAATTGTCACGTTTCGAGGTTTGTTCTTCATTGCTTTTGCACAATCAAAACGATCCTTTGTGGACCGGATCACCACGTGTGATGAAAGGTGGATTCTCTACGACAATAGGAAATGTTCAGGACAGTGGTTGGACACCGATGAGCCACCCAGGCCCTTCCCAAAGGCGAAACCCCACCAAAAATGGTCACGGTTACTGTATGGTGGTCAGCGGCTGTTGTGATTCACTATAACTTTCTGCAACCAGGCCAAATAATCACAGCAGAGACTTATTGTGACGAAATCGACGAAATGTACGGAAAATTGCGTCAGCAGCAGTCAGCACTGGTCAACACAAGAAGTCCGATCCTGTTCCACGACAACGCCCAACCTCTCGTCTCACAAATCACCGTCTGAAAATTAAAGGGATTGTTCGTCGAAGTTCTGACCCACACCCCCATACTCCCCAGACCTTTCGCCAACGGCCTAACATCGTTTTAAGCACTGTGATAACTTTCTCAAAGGTAGAACCCTTGCCAATCAGGACCTAGCAAAAACGGCCTTCGTCGACTTCATCGAATCCCGAGCACCCAATTTTTATGCCGACGGAATTAATTGACTTGTGTTACGTTGGCAGAAGTGCACTGATGCAAATGGAGACTATTTCGATTAAATTGAATAAATATCCACTGAGATATTACAGTTTAAAGTAGACTCATAAAAACGGACAAAACTTTCGATACGACCTAATAATAGCAGAAAGTATTCATTATTTTACATGAAAAAACGAACAAAAATCTCGTTCTAAGTAATATAGAATAGTATAGCACAAGGTTCTGTTTTACGTGATTGGCTATTTTCTTTAGAGAAAAGAAGTAGCAATATATTTTAAGGAAAATTAGTGTCCCTGACTTCAGTGTCTCTAGCTTCAGCAGAAGAGCAGCCCGATGGAAATATATAAAAGCTAAAATAAAAGCAAAAGTTTGACACATCATCATTTCAATGGCTGTTTAGAAAAAAATGTAAACACGGTGCTTAAGGGTGCCTTTATTGATGCTGTCTTGTTTACGAAGAAAATTGAGTAATTTAGTCCGATGCATTTTTTTTTCTGTTTTTAAATAGTCAGTTTTCTTTTCGTTCTTTTAAAAAAAAAATCTAGAAGCTACAGCTCTTACAACTCTAGGTATGGAATCATTAATATGATTTTTACTCTCCATCAACTGATGCAAAAATTTGTAATCGCTGAATTTCTTATCCACATTTCGAGATAAATTGGACATAAAGCATGATGATACGTAATTGAAATTCAACAAATATATGCTCAACATTTAATAATGAAATGGACAAGAAAAAAAAAGGAAAAAAAAAAAACACGGAGAGAGAGAGAATGCCCAAAAGCGATATTACAAATGGAAATTTAAAACTCTTATATATGCACAGATGTATGTATTTTGAACTGTCAACTTGAATAATAAATTTTTAAATCACGTTAACTAATTATTTTTAATTTGTTTTAGTACTTTTATAAGAAGCTTGTAATATATAATTTAAGATGTATATGTGCTATATGAAAATTGGTTAAGTAATCAAAATTTACAAAACTCATTAACACCAATTAAGGTAAAAACGTTTTATTCGCTGCAATAATAAATTAATTTATGTTTGCTTCGAAAACAAAACTTACAATATAGGTATAAACCACGTGATAAAAAGATATTAAACAAAATACATTTTTACACAGTAAACATACAGCTGCTCAGATACCCATAGCTGTTATTTTATTGAAATAAAAAAACAGAATACACAAAGCAAGTCAGAAAAATAAACCATTTAAGTAGCTGGCATTTTACCAACACGCACATATTTTTGTATATTTACATAAAAAGTCGGTATTTCAATCTTGTATGACTTGTTCTGACATGAATGCAAGCTTTCTGCGGAAACGCAACGGCTTGGAATTCCAAGTACTTATTGAGGAATGTAAAACATATTCGTAACTTCTTTGCTGAAAAACTTTTTTTGCAAGTTATGTAGGAGACATGTTTGTGTACACATATTTAATGAGCAACCGAAAAGTACTTCAAAGAATTATTTATCATGGTATCAATTTTGGGCTTCTAATATTTTTTTCATTTGTATTTTATAAGAATAGTTGCATTCATGCTTTTCAAAGAAATCATTAAAATTTCTGTGAAAAATTTATTCACTAGCATTTTTCTTGATAGTCTCTCAAAGTCTAACTAATTAGTTTTATATATTAAAATATTTTGCCCTTCGTGAAATTTACTTTCGAAGCTAATGAAGCAAAATTCATTTTTTTCTGTAATTTACTTTTTTAAGAACTTCGTGGTTTCTTGTTTTTAAGTATCTGTTATTTTATGTCAGATCCCGGATTAATAATCTCCAGGAGGTCTCATGTATTTTCGAGCAAAAAATTTTACAACGTAATTCGTTTACTTTAAAGCCACAGCATCTAAATTTTTTGTGGTGTTTTAAACAGACCATTTTTATTTATTTCTATGTCTCTCCTTTTACAATGCACAAATTTGTATTGCTAAAATATCTACTTACATAAAAATTAGATGATTATTCACGAAAACGAATTTCACTGTATCAATCACGCACTCAATTCGCTTGGCGCAATTTTATCCTAAATACTCTTTGCCAGAGCTAAATTCACATTACACATGTTCAGAATAAACCTGTAGAGCAATTCTAATTAACTATAAGTCAAACTATAAGGTTGCTTTACAAATCAGGCGCATGTCATTTGGTTGAAAGGTCACTTAATGTTATGAAGAGCTGCAATTTACTAACAGGATAGCAGACGGAGATTCCATATCTGATCAATGTATTAGTTGAAGTAAGCATACCCGACCACTTGAGGATAGATATCCAGTTTATACTTGAATATGTGAATCTGAACTGAAACCACGCGGACGCAGTTCCAAGGTTTAATTGAATTGGTAGCAAAATGTGTGTCTTGTGTTTAGATAGTCAGTTTGATCATTTTGCCATTCTTCATTTTTTTCTTACAACGTATTATCTTTTCCGTTTATTATCGTTTTCTTACACCTGCCAACTTTTATGATTTTTCCTTATTTTGAACCGAATTTGACTAGTGTTTATGAAATGTTCCTTTTTTATAACCAATTTCAGATTTTAATGATTTTTTGTGAATTTCTAGCGAATTCAAACAAAACTAGCTAAATGTTCACCAATTTTCAGTAATTTTCCGCCAATTTATGATGACAATTATGTAGGCTGGGGGTTGTGTAAACTTTAATGATTAGATTATTTAGAAGTACAGACAAACCTGTAAAGTCGACCACTTTTGTCAGGAATGGAATTTGCCGCATCTTATATAATGTAGGAAAACCTTTGTAACTTGACCACCTAAGTTGACCACTTGTCTATATTGACCACTTTTGTACACCAAATTTGGGTGGGAGTAATATAAAAAACCCTTTGTAAGTTGACCGCCTAACTATTACTGTGTTTATTTGTTTATCTATTTTTGCAAAGATAAAAGAAAACTTACTAAAATAATTTCTCCAGGATATTTTTATGCTATAATGTTAGACCAGTATTTGTCTGGATGGATGAAACATCAGTATAAAGTTTGCCTAAACCTTTTTGTAAGTTAACCCACATGAGAAAACTATGAGCACTCTTTTATTCTTCAAATGAGCTTCTTTTTCTTCTACCTGATACAGCCATTTTGAAAAATTATGTATTTTTAGGACATTCTTATCATCAAATAAGTAAGTTACACAGTTAATAAGACATTTAACTTAATACTTTAGTTTTAAAGGTATATAGAATACATTGTAAGTCACTCAGGTTAAATTTCTGTAATTATATTTTGGATAATTGTGAAAAACAATAGCTTATTACTATTTTTAAGTAGTGTTAGTACTACATGATGCTATATTTTAATTAGTTACAAATGAATAAATGCATAGTGTAAGAAATGACAAAAAAATAAATAAAATCTCTACCCTCTATAAGTTGACCACCTGTTTAAGTTGACCACTCTAGTGCTGCACCGGAAGTGGTCAGCTTACACAGGTTTCACTGTAGATTGCTTTTTTTCTCTGGAAGATTGTAATAAATAGTGATTTTTTTAAGCACAGCACAATTTATTAAGTTCAAGTAGAATTTAAAGCATACGAACTAATGTGGCGGAAGGGCAGCCCCAAATAACAAAAAAGCCGGGTAGGAGCTCTACGGAGTCTTTTTTTTTTTTTTTTTTTGCCCCGCCAATACCAGCAGACAAAATTTACATACAAAATCCATATTTTCTTACTTATTTAGCACAAATTCCTTCATTTATCTCAAGCCACATAGAATGTGTACGCCGCCCGGTGCATCCTAAAAACAGTTGCCCGCTATGCATCAAGTTAAAATAGAAGCCTCTGTACCGGTAGTTTATAAATGCTCATGTACTACACTGCACGTTTTAAGAATTTATTGAAGAAAATGAAAGTTAAAGAATATAAACTGTTCACATTTTAATATATATTAAAAGAGTAGATTCTGTAATGCCTAATGTATGCTATTTAATAGAAGTCCTTAAAGAAGCCTGAATAGGGAACAATTTCCCAACGTAAGTAGAGCTTTAAAGCAAACCACAAATACAAATATATCAACAACGTTTTCTTGATAAACTGAAAAGATTTTAATTTTGCAATCTTATATACACGCTTGACAGCGCCATCTATAAAGTTAAAGTTTATGAACTAAGCATAAATAAAAATTTAAATAATAAATATTTGCTCGCACACCTAACTTAAATGAAGGAAACATGAACAAAATATTGTCCCGCAGTGGACCAGTCGGTAGAAGCCCGGTTCCCGCAGAACACCGAAAGTGAAGCGACATCGACTACGGTCAGTGTTAGGGAGGGGGACAACATCTCGCGGCTGGTTGCTGTGGACCGTGTATGCTAAAGGGAGATGGTGCACGTTAAGTAGGTCGTGGCTCCAATGCCCTCCAAGTGAAGCGATACCTCTTAGGGTGCCAATCCCAGGTGACGGTCTCTCATTTGGGAGTTGGTTCAAAAATTAAGAGACCTTTCAAAAAGGGGCAGAAATCGGACTCCTGCCTACAAGGGTCCCGTTAGACTCAGCAGCAGCATACCCATTCTTCCTCGTCACGCGCGAGGACTCGACAACAACAACATGAACAAAATATTAGCAAGAACCGTATGGCTAATTCGTAAGAAAATTGATTCACTCATGAATGATTACACAGATACGAAAAGGTCACCTTAAGATAAGAGTCACGACACGTTTAAAGGGACCGTAGCAGACTCCTGCTTCCTATCGACAACAACAACATGAACAAAATATTAGCAAGAACCGTATGGCTAATTCGTAAGAAAATTGATTCACTCATGAATGATTACACAGATACGAAAAGGTCACCTTAAGATAAGAGTCACGACACGTTTAAAGGGACCGTAGCAGACGCCTGCTTCCTATCGACAACAACAACATGAACAAAATATTAGCAAGAACCGTATGGCTAATTCGTAAGAAAATTGATTCACTCATGAATGATTACACAGACACGAAAAGGTCACCTTAAGATAAGAGTCACGACACGTTTAAAGGGACCGTAGCAGACGCATGCTTCCTACTCCTTGGCAATATATTTTTTTCTTCATTTAATTACGATAAAAGAAAACTAGGCCGGATACTCGGGAGTGTACTGTATTTGAATGTTTAGGACTTGAAAGTAAACAAACAGTTGTGGCAGACATAAGGAAGATTATATGAAATTAACTAATATTATTTAGAACACGCTATTTATTAAGACCTATTAACTCACATCTTTATTTTTACTAACTGTTGTAATCATCAAAGTCAAATACTGGTTCTGTACACTTTTGCTGCCAGACTTCTACATACAAAGCAAAAGAAACGACATCTTTTCATCTTGATAGTAAAATAAATGATAGTAATAAATCAAAGTGTCTATCCAGAACAAGCAACTCATTTCGCCGCATGGAGAGAAAGAAACGGAAATTTATCTATATTTCAATGCAACTTGCAATTTCCATTCCAATTTGGAAATCACCAATCCATCTCTTTTGTTGTACCCAAGTTATCATACGATATACTAAGACATTTAAAGCCCACGGTTGCTCGATTTGCTTGTTTGTTGTGGTAACTGGCAATCAGATACAATTCGATAGTGCATTATTGTAATATTGTACGATTTTTTTTAAAGTAACTTTACGTTTCTTTTATATTTTGAGATCTTGTTCCTTAAAAACGTAATTTTAAAAAAAAAAGAAAAAGAAATATTTAGTTCCTACGGGAATTGTTGTCGCATTGTTTTTTTTTTTTTTTTTTTTTTTTTTTTTTTTTTTTTTTTTTTTTTGTATCTACATATATGAAACGCAGACGTATGCGGCACAAACATTTCTTTCCCGCCGTTGGAAACGATCACTTTGTAATTTTACTATTAATGGAGTTGGGGCCAGGGTTGTTACTTATCACTAGCAGAGTTAAGGCTATTATCTTCTCTCCAATTTTGAGGTTTTCCTTTTTTCTTTCTTTTTAGTCTACTTTTCTGTAAAATTAAAAAAAATAATAAATAAATAAAGTGCGCAAAAAGGCTTAATGTACCGTAAAAACATCGTTAGCAATAAAGAAAAGTCAAAACAAGTGAATTAATTAAATAAAGATTGGAAAATAAAATTTTGAAAGTAGGGTTTTGAGATGGGGAAAATTTTTGTCTGTCGGTCTGTTTGTCAATCTGTCAGTATGTCTCCCCCCCCCCCCACTAATAACTTTTGAAGGTATTGTCCCGTTCAAAAGATTTTTTTTTTTTTTTGCATTCTCGGCGAGGACATCTTATTTCCATATTTTACTCTTTGATTGATCAATCTTTCTTTCAGTTTTGAACAGTTCGAAAAATTTTAACATTAGGTCAAAAATGAAGCAAATTATGTAAAACGCTGGGCACAAGATCCAAGTTCCTATGAGCAAGCTTATTGGGAGAAGATCTGGGCGTTAAATATTGATTTGAACAATTTTTGTTCATTTTTGAACAGTTAGAAAAAGTTAATATAGCGCCTGAGGGGAAATTTCAATCCCATATAAATCCTGATCTAACAGACGGATTTGCTTGGAACAAACTTTATCGCAAAGATGTTACGATGTAGAACATGTACAGATACGTAGTTCAACAGGAACTAAACGAGCCTACTATGAAGTTTTTTGATCGGGGATTTAAACGATTGAAAAACTTCATAGTAGACTCATTTATCAATAAATGAATGAATAAATGAATAAGTGAAAGAATTAGTGAATGAAAGAATGAATGAATGGATGAGTGAAAGAATAAATTAAGCAAGGATTGAATTAATAAATTAATGAATGAATGGGAGAATGAATGAATAAATGATTGTATAAATGAAAAATAATTGAATGAGTGTATAAACTCATGAATGAGTAAATGAATGAATGAATAGTATGTATTAACCGTTGAAAGGGGTATATTTGAAGCAATTAAGAACTACAGCTAAATGAGAAAAGGAGAAAGTTAGCTAGATTGTAAATTTAAAGTTGCAGTATGCGAGAAAGTACGCTCGTATACTTCTTTACGGAATTTCTTTTTTTTATTTGCAAGCGACCCCATTTCCAAATGCTTTGTTTGCGCGATTGAATGGAAAGAAGAAAATGCCGTGTATTGTTATTATTATTATTTAAGGTCTAATTAAAGGTAAAATAGCTATTTGTTTACTGATCTATGCCATAAGTTCAGCAAACATAGATAGATATCGACCAACAGGCATCGATAGATAAGTATAAAGATTGATAAAAAGGTAGATGTAGGCAGATAAAGAGACAGATTTTTTTAACTGCAACTGAATTCATCTAAGCAGCTTGCTTCGCAAAAAAAGCCAACGAAGGCCGCACTTTGCATGAAACGGGAAATAATACTAAAACTGAACTGCGTACCTATATACGCAATGATAAGTTATTAATGATTAAAGTAACGAAAGGGACTGCATACTTAAATGAAACAGTTTATGGGGGGTTTCTTATAATTTTCAATCTCTATTTAGAGCTTGCAAGTGAGGAATTTATTACTTTCTGTAACTAAGACTAACTAATTTTCGTTTTGCACAGAACGTATACTATCACAACCTTTCTCAATGATTGCTAGAGTAATCTTTGTCGCAACAAAAATCCAAGCATTCTATTATCTATCACCTAATTTGAGGTAGTACCAACTGTTATTTCTTTAATAGAAGAATGTATCTAATTTTTATTTTAAACTGAATTTCATAATTACTATTTGTTACTAATATCTTGAAATTACTAGCAACTGTGACAATTTTTCAGTGACTTTTTCCCCCCATCATTTATTACTTGAGCAGAAAGAGCAGTCATCCAATACCTAAAAATAGGTTAAAATGTTTACCAGACAATATATAGATACCAAAGCGCAACCAGGATTTATCCCTGGGGGTGTTCATAGTAGTCTTTACATGCAAAATTTTTATTACTTTATTATATATTACCCTAATACTATATATATGTATTACTTTATCTATACTAATATTATAAAACTGTAGAGTTTGTTTGTTTGAACGCGCTAATCTCAGGAACTACTGGTCCGATTTGAAAAATTCTTTCAGTGTTAGATATCTCAGTTATTGAGGAAGGCTATAGGCTATATATTCTCACGCTAAGACCAATTGGAGCGGAGTTCCGAAAATTGCATAAAATAGTACTTTCTATCGGAAGAAATTATCGCATCCTTTCGAGTTTGATACCATTAAAAAGCGCGTAAAAAACTACTTCAGGAAGAGTTTTTCGCTTCGCACTAAAATTGGAAGCCCCTAAATTAACTAGAAAAGAAGTTATAAGCGATTTTCTCTGTAGTTTGAAATTATTTTTTCACGATAATTAACTTTAATTTTATTTGACCCAGAAGACGACCGATTTATTTCATTTGAATTGTTGCATCGTTTCAACAATTGGTACAGTTGCCGTCTGAAAAAACAAATCAGAGCAGTTGCCATTGTTAAACAAATCAAATATAATAATAAGCAACGTTTCTAGCATTTTGATGAGGCATCACTGTATTTGAATCTCCGTTAAATAAATGTACGCGAATTTATTCTTCTTTACTATTTTTAAACAATTGATTATATTCAAGCAATTTGATTATATGTTGATCTTATTTCAAATGTTATCTTTATTCTGTTAAGGATTCTTCGGGACAGTTCTTCTTATTCCTAAGGGGATTTGAACATGTGCCACGTGACATCACTTAGTTTCAATACTCGAGATTAGCCCGTACAACGCCGGGCGACTCATCTAGTATTACATAAAATTGTCATCATGCCTTAAAAGCAAGGGTTCTTTAGGATTATTCCTCAAAGACCCCACCCTCAGTTGCGTCCCTGTACAAATATGAGTTATTTTGTTTTCATGTAGCTAATTACCTTCTTTTAGATACCCACAATATATCATTTACAAGTATCGTGGTGAAAATAAAAAAAAAGAGTAAAACGATGGGCGTAATCTGTTCTAAATAAGTTTCTTGGAACCAAATAACTTTGTAACATCTCTTTGCGTTAATATAATACATTTAATTTGCATACGACCCAAATAATCTACTTTTTATTTTTAAATTATGTAAAATTTACAAAAGAAACAAATTTTATAAACTATAAGTAATATGCATAAAATAATATTCAGATATTTTACTTTTCAAAACGTCACGGTTTAAATAACTTTGATAAACGTCATTGGAAACTTTTGAATGAGAGCGTACGATACTAATCCCAAAAGCTGCATTCCGATGCGATAAAAACGAAAAGTAATGTTCGGTATTTTATTCATTTGGTACGCAATCCGTTTCATATGGAAAACAGGTGCATTATCCCAGAACAGAAAAAAGAGCAGCAGTTATGATGATGAAAGGAGAGAACTGAAATATGTTAATCACTGCAAAGGGGAAATCATTCAACACTAAAATTGAGAGGAAAAGTTCCCGAATTTCGAGATATTACTCGGATTAAATAGAAAGAGTTACTAATAGCGAATCGATAACTGCAATGTAAAGTTTTCAAGCAGTTTTTGGTTTTATGAATAATCCAATCGATTCATCGTATTTGACAGCATTTTTACTGAAAATATTACTGGTTTTACACCATCTTCATAGATACTACTGAAATATCGTAGAAAATTTCAGTAAAAAGGACAGTATTGAAGCAAAAGAGCACACAATAATTAAAAACAATTAAGTGCAATTTCACTCTATACATTGTGCATCAACTTAAAATGACCAGACTTTTTATCAGAAACTTAACTAGAGAGTTTTATTGTGCTGTCAAAGAACTGGTGGGCTAGCTCAAAAGTTGTGCATTTTAAGCATAAAAATTTTGCATTGATGCAGCACTAAAAGAAAACAGTTAATTTTCGTAAACATAACGGTTTTAAATCCATAATGCGTACAAAATGTTGAGAATTTTTTTTACGAAAATTTCTTCTTGATATTTTATGATTTTACGCAATCAAGCCAAATGACGACTTAAAACTGTCAATTTTACAAAATGTGTTTACAATGCAGTTTGGAAATGAAAAATTAAATTGTGCATGTTAGCTCAAAGTTTTGCATTTTAAGCATAATAATTTTGCACAATAATGAAGCGTCAAATATTTTCTTTTAAGCAAAGGACTAGGAAATATAGTAAGTGTCCATAATTAGAATTGCTTTCAAAAAAGAAAAAAAACTGCGTGGCAATGAGTAGTAATGCTTACCTTAGTGCATGTAACACAAAGACATGAGCACCAAAGTGAATCGGACTCAAAGTTTTCAAAACAAATTTCTCTTAATAGATAGATTTATTAAAATAAAGGTTTAGCTGCTATAAACAGAGCTACGAATAAATATGTTAGTATTTATCTTCCATCTTGAATTATTTTGCAAACAATAAATAGTAATTTCCCGAGTCTAAGCTCCACAAAGTTATTTAATATAAGGATATTTCAAAGCAACAAGACTTCTCACGCATGACAATCTATAAAGAATATAAAACCATCTTCAATGTATTAGATTGTCATCAATCATGTGCTTTGGAGATGAAAAATTACCTATTACCTTATAGTTGAAGGAATCCTAGACTTAGGAAGTAAAACGTTTCAATGTATTGAATTTAAGCATGATGAATAATGTCTTTAAAAGATTTGGAAATTTTTCGTTGCAAAAATTGCTTAAGGCACTTTTAGGCAGCGTCCTGATAAAAATGATAGGTAAAAAAATATGAGGCATTTCATACTTTTGGAATTTATCTTAAAATTAGTATGGAGAAAACAGTAAAATATGTATTCCGGCATTCGATTTTCAAACTCTGAATTGAACTTACAAAGCTTATCAGTCATTTTTCCATCACACGAACGTGAGTTTTGTTTTCAGTGATGAATGAGGTTTGTGATACCTTAAAATGATAAAATGGTTATTGTACCAGTCAATTTTATTATCGGAGTTATTTTTATTTTCTTTATTCATTGTAACACACTTTATGGAAACGTAATGTTACTTTCAAAAATGACGAACGAAATTTTTTAAGAAAAGGCTTCAGAATCTTTTTAAAAAAATAAAATTATATCGTTCCATCAATGAATGATAACTGTTTTAATTCCAACAGGTGAATCCAAAGAAAAGAAACTAACCAGATTAAAGTAGCCCTTAACTATAAAAATACTATAGGATCTAAACATTAAGGACTTGTTAAAACACTCTTTACTGCTGTTGTTGTTGTTGTAATGTGCATCTTTTACGAATGGAGCTCAGATCAAGCCCTTCTAGGGCGGGGAATGGCTTTCAGTTTTTTTTTTTTTTTAATTGAGCTTGTGGTTCCATTGGGTGAAAGTCCCATTTCTGTACAGAGAGGTCTCCTAGTTTTGAACCAGCTCCCAGATGAGACACCGTCTCCTAGGCTGGAACTCCCAGAGATATCACTTCAAACTTGGAGGACATTGGAGCCACAACGGATTTTACGTGCACCAGATTCCATTAGCGTCAACGGTCCCAGAGCAACGAGTCGTGAGAGGT
The DNA here is from genome assembly GCA_038502835.1 of Octonoba sinensis. Classification (NCBI taxonomy): domain Eukaryota; kingdom Metazoa; phylum Arthropoda; class Arachnida; order Araneae; family Uloboridae; genus Octonoba; species Octonoba sinensis. The sequence goes on along the minus strand of CM076605.1, from coordinate 7,874,061 downwards.
GGTTACCCTCCAAAGCATTGACCACGGCAGTGCTACTTCACTTTCGGGGTTCTGTGGGAACCGAGCTTAAGCGATTGACCCACTACGGACGCGGTACCCCTTCATTTTTCACGAAAAATAATGAAAGTATCAAATGTTCGATTTTTCTAGGAAATATATTTTGGCTCATATAGCATGTTGGGACACAGCTTTGAAGATCGTTACCCGTTTGAAATACATTAAAAATCATTGGAATTGCTTTAACATAACTGGCTGTTTCTTTTCGTTGCTTAGGGAAAATGTATATTGGAAAAACAATGGTTTAACTGCCACTTCTACTGTGATTGTTTGTAAGCTTCTTTTGTATACATCATCGACGGGGTTCAGGTTAGTGAGCTTTATTCAGTGTCAGTAAAATTTTCCGATTATTGTACTGTTATGAATATCGCAAACAATACATAGGTATTTATTCATAAATATTTTCAAAACAAGTGCTTCCTAAATCAGCAAATTTAATTAATGAATAGTGTTAAGGTCAATCTTAAAACATACTTCACAGAAAACAAAAATATTATTCTCACGGCTGGCTATTTACACGGAGTTGAGAAAACTCTTGATAAATGATTTGGGTCGAGGAAAGCCTTACAAAATCGAATTTAAAAAAATATAACTCCTGTTTTAATTAACTTCAAAAGCCAAACAACTTCTATGTTATAGAGTCTACGCTTTCGATTGATATATAATGTTAATGTCTGACTAAACATGCAGAGTGCAATTAAAAAAATATTTAAAAAAACATTTATCCATACATAAAAAAATAGTTTAAAACTAAAAAGCTTTCAATTTTCTTTTCCAACAACACTACCCCTAAGTGCCTACCCCTAATTTAAATAATACCACCCTATTCTATTCCACTAGAGGCAATCTGATATTCAACCTAATGAATACAGCTCAACATCACCATAAGCACAAGTACGGCATGCACATCGATTATACGTTAGACAGTTACCTACTTAACAATTATGAAGTCAAGCTTTCGTGCAGGTTTAATGGCTGCTCATCATACCCACACAACTTCCCCTTTGGGAGTCACTTACGCAAATTACGCGCTGTCGTGGTGCAACGAAATGTGGAGGACTCTTCTCTGTGCTCCGAAATAACTCGGTTCAGTAATTCCTACGTTAGTTACATTTTATTACAGATATTTAACGCAAGGTCTTTGCGTACTGTAATTGTGTTTAGTATGTGTATGCTTTAAACCCGCATTGAAAGTGTTGTTTTCAATCGGAACTGTTTATGAACATTAAGAGGCTCATTTAGCCGAGATTCGACAACACATGTAAAATATTAGCACTAAAATTTTCTATTCATGTTTAACAAAAACCTTCTTTCTAATGGTTATTTTCATGTTTATATATTTATTATTATTTTGTTATAAACTCAAGAGCATCTTCACTCATAAGAATCGAGCTCTTCTTTGCTCATCTTTCTGCTATAGTTTAACTTTTTAAACTTTTAAGTTTAACCTCTATCAGTCAACATTTTTTTTATTCGAGATTATAAAAAATGAATAATAAATAAATATAACAAATATATGTGTTTTAAAATAGTTTTCTTATTACTATTTTTGAAGAAAGTTACAAAACAGACATCGTACGGTAATAGAAATAAAATTTCACGTTAAATTAAAGCACAAATGAGCATTAAAACGCAGACTTAATAAGCTTTGTTTTTGTTGTTTTGTCTGCTTCATTTGGATGTTTTGCATCTAGAAGCTCCCTGTCGCATTGAAAAAGGGATTCCAAGCAATCCCGAAACATATGTCTGCGTTTTAATGCTCATTTGTGCTTTAATTTAACGTGAAATTTTATTTCTATTACTTTGCACAAAGTTTAATCATTACTATCGTACGGTACGTTGCCTACAATCTACATCATGATATAGATGGTTGACTAATTTACTAATGACCGTTGTAGCCCCTTCATCAGTGCTACAAAAAGCGCTCTACAAAACAATTTTTAAATTTTTGAGTGAACAGGGAACAGTCAAAAAGACACTGTTATTTATACAAAAGGGTCAGATAAAAGATGAGCAAATTGGGAAAGAACGGCAAGGAGCAAAGATGACCAGTCCCGAGCCAGGAAATGGAAATGGATATTAGACAAATGATCCAAGTACATTAAAAAAAGAAGATAAAAAACACATGTTCAGATACCTTTCTTTTGGTTGTCTTTTGGTGTCCTTTTTGGTTGCTGTCTTATTCACTCCCAACTTTCTTATTGTATGTTGAGCACCTTTTGTAGCCTTGATAAACTACTCCATTGTAGCGTAGAAACAGCTATTTATTGTAGTTGTTGTGAAAGTTAGTGTTTCATTTACTTTGATTTTTGTTTTCTTTTAGTCATGCAGCAGCAAAAAAATGTTAACATTTAACATGAATTTTGATCTTCTAATAACAGAGTAATTAAGAACTTTTTTTATGTTCCCACTAATAATAAATGATTTCTTGTAATTAGATAAATATCGTTGAAGAATTCAGGAAATTTAATCATGATGGTCTAACAAATAACTGTGTATCAAGACTCTATAGAAAAGATGAAAGGCGTAATAAATTAACTTGATGTTATTGGATAAAAATTGTTACACGAAATGCTTATGAGTACCCCTTGACAACGAAACAAAGAACGGCGCTTTTCTTTGGCTTCTGAGTTGAGTGGAAATCAATGAACGGCGCCTTGCTGATGACAAGAAACATTTATTATTACGATATCTGCTCGTGCTATTGATGTTCAACGAACGAAAAAGTGGTTTTTCCTTTAATATGTATTTCTTTTCCTTCTTCAGTTAATAAAAAAGTGGTACACTCAACAAGCAAAAGTTTTTTTAGAATGACTACTATATCAATTCGGAAGGTTTGTGAAAATCATTAATTATTGCCTTTTATTTTCTTGCAGAGTCATATTAAAAGCAGACGAAAATTTAGAATAAAAAAAGCTATTTTAATGCATAACAGTAAAGATGTAAAATTTACGGTAACATAATATTTTCCTAAAATATAGTTTCCGTAATATCAAACGTTACACATTTTGATAGCGAATGGCTAAATTCAAAAATGGAAAAGAAATACGTAATCACTATCGTATTTTGCACAATAAGCTTTAATTCAGATGTATTACTTAAAAAAACTACTTTTAATTTTTCTGTTAACAAAAGTAGCTTTCAAAGAATTAAAAATTGCATTTCTATTCTTTGCTTCTAAACAATTTTGGTAAAGACAAAAGTCGATCCCTTAAGCTGGGAAAACATTGGAGGTTCCACCGAGATTTTCGTCGTGGTTTTCATCTCATCAGAAGTAAGAAATTACTTTTGCTTTTGCAATGGAAGCGGAATTCATCAGACTGCGTGGCTACGAAAAAGCGGCTCTGACCCGTATTGAATCCTTTCTAACCACCGCCAGCTCTGATACGAATTCAGGCAGCATTACGAATCGACTTGTCAGGTTAGAAGAAATATTTGCTAAATTACTTGAGTACGACGCTGCTTTACCCTCAGATAAATCTGAAATTGATGAGCTTGAAAATCGTTATTTCGACGCAAAAGCGGGTTTTCAAGAACTATTGAAGTCAACATCACGTGTTGATCAAATTGATCCAAATCTCAGTTTTCTAAACGCAAGCTTTGGAAACACTTCGGATTTTCGATTGCCTAGATTGAGAATACCTGTTTTCAATGGTGATTACACTCAATGGCTTAATTTTAAAGATTTGTATCTAGGTATTGTTCACAATAACAATACATTATCTAATATCCAAAAGTTTCAATACTTAATCGGATTATTAGGTGAATGTCCCAAATCAATAATCCAACACATTCCCGTAACAAACGTTAGTTATGAGGAAGCTTGGACGAAACTCCTCAATCGTTACAATAACAAAAAACAGATCACTAATACTCTGTTAGCTACCTTTTTCGCGCAAAACGCGATTACTCGAGCTAATGATTGTAACTTGAAGTCTCTTGCTGACACTTCCGAGCAAGTTGTCAGAGGTTTAAAATGCGTTGATCAAAAGGCTACTAAACCGGATATTTGGATAATTTATATGCTTTTAAACAAAGTTGATCCTGAAACTCGCCGTTTATGGTCAGATATAAAAGATGAGACTGATTATTATCCGTCATTTGATAATTTCATACAATTTTTAAATAATAGAGCATCAGCGTTGGAAAATTCAAAAATTGACTCCTCAAGTCAAAAGGACACAAAAGTAAACGCGAATCGTGCTTGTTATTCAAAATGTCCAAAATGCAAGGATTTTCATTACGTGATTAAATGTTTAAGTTTTAAAAATTTGAATCCTGCATCTCGCAAAATGTTTGTGATTAAAAGAAATCTTTGTTTGAATTGTTTTTCAGAGAAACATGCAACAAAGTTCTGTACTTCACAATTTACATGTAGATTTTGTCATCTCAAGCACAATTCTCTTTTACATGAGGAAAATCTATTTTCGAATTGTGCAAAAACGGATCAACAACGGAAGTTCGACCCTAAATCATCAAACCTGATCCAATGTGAAATTGCGGTAAATCCCAATCAATTAAATAAAGCTTTGCTTCCAACAGCCGTAGCTTCAGTTAAAGATGATAGCGGTAAGTTTGTTAATATTCGCATTCTTCTTGATTCGGGATCCCAGGCTTGTTTCTTATGTGAATCTTTTGCTAAGGAAAATAATCTTAATTATTATTCAAAGGCTAAAATAAGTGTGTTCGGCATTTCGTTCACCACACCAACTACCACTCTAGGTAATATGGATTTATGCATCTATTCAAAGCATAATAAAGATGTTAAATTCGAGTTAAAAGCATTTATTTTAAAGTCATTGATTGCCCCTGAACCTTTGTACAAAATTACGACTCAAGATCGTAAGCTATTATCAGGGCTAGAAATAGCTGACAGTGATATTTCACAAACAAGTGAAATTGATTTAATCATTGGAGCCGCTAAGTTTTTTTCGGTAATTCTCCCAGGTCAAGTGCTGCACGACACTGGAGAGCCAATAGCTCAAAATGCCCGTTTGGGTTGGATTATAACGGGGAATCAAAAAACAAATCAGTTAGCTAGTCTTACGCTTGCAAATTTAAATCTCAATAACGTTCTAAAAATATTTTGGGAAATTGAATCAGTTCCAGGTGCTAACGCATTAGAACTAACACCAGAAGAAAAATTTTGTCAGGAACATTTTGCATCAAATTATAAAATTTACTCTGTTGAAAAATTTGAAGTCAAACTACTCATTCTCCAAACTGAAAGTAAATTGGGAAATTCATATGGTTCTGCTTTTTCGCGTTTAAAATCAATAGAGAGAAAATTTATCAAAAATCCAGAGATCGAAAATCTCTACAAGCAATTTAAGCGCGAATACCTCGAATTAGGGCATATGAAACCAACAAATGATCACTTGAATCACCCTCAAAACAAAAAATTCTTCCTACCACACCATTTCGTCTTAAATGAGTCAACCAATACCAAGTTGCTCAAAGTCTTTGACGGCTCGTGCAAAACTGAAGGATCAATTTCATTAAATGATATTTTGGCTGTTGGTGCCAAACAACAACGAGACATATTTGATATTTTGTTGGATTTCCGCATAGGGGAAATTGCCGTTACTGCAGACATAACTAAAATGTATCGGCAGGTAATGGTAAATTCGGGCGATCAAACGTATCAGAGGGTCTTATGGAGATTTAATCAATCAGAACCTATTCAAGAGTACAAACTAACAACTGTAACCTATGGACTTTCATGCTCTTCTTTTCTTGCAACTAGATTGCTTACAACAAATAGCAGTGGATTCTAAAGAATATCATCATGCTGCTTCTAAGATCATACAAGACAAGTTCTACGTAGATAATCTACTTCTAAGTATGGACGATTATGAGGAAACAGCCCGACTCCGCAAGGAAGTTTCATCACTACTTCTTACAAGAGGCTTTGAGCTGAATAAATGGAGATCAAATTCTTCACAGGTATTAGACAAGCTAGATGTTGCGAAAAAAGAGAACAGCCTTCAAATACAAGGTAATATCAATTGTAAAGTATTGGGTTTAGAATGGAACTCTATCAGTGATATTTTTTGCTTTACGCCTCATCTTAACGTTGATTCTCCAATCACAAAAAGAAAGATATTATCAAACGCGTCTCAAATTTTTGATCCTTTGAGTTTGATAAGTCCGCGTGTAATTTGGATTAAAATATTTTATCAAAAATTATGGTTAGTTAAAAGCGATTGGGACGATGTTTTATCTGAAAAATTGGTCACTTAATGGATGGAGTTTCAAAACAATTTTAACTTGATTAAAACCTTACAAATTCCCCGATGTGTAAGCATTTCCAAGGTTAATTTTTCATTACAGTACTTTTGTGACGCTTCGGAGAAAGCTTACGCGGCTGTAATATATTGTAAGCAAATCTTACCAAATGAAGAATTTGTAAACCTATTAGTTTCTAAAACCAAGGTCACACCTATTAAACAAGTTTCGATCCATCGGCTTGAGTTGTTAGGTGCAACTCTACTCGCCTCGCTCTTGCAAGCAGTTTCAAATTGTCTCAAGATAAGCATGCAAGATGCTGAGATACATTCGTGGACTGATTCCAAAATAGTACTAGCATGGCTCTCGTCACACCCAAGGCGTTGGAAAACTTTCATCGCAAATAGAACATCCAAAATATTAGACTCCCTACCCTCCAATTATTGGCATTTTGTCCCATCTAAAGAAAATCCCGCGGACATAGCTTCAAGAGGTATCAATCCTCAAAATTTAGGAAGTAGTAAGCTATGGTGGCATGGACCAAATTTTCTTACTCTGGATTCAAATCATTGGCCACTTGAAAACCCTACATTTCAAGATTATCCCAATGTTTTACTTGAACAAAGAAACGACCCTATTTTTGCTTATTCTTGTTTAGTTAATTCTGCATTAGATGAGATGTTTGAGAAGCATTCATCACTGGGAAAAATCATCCGTATATTAGCTTATTGTCGGCGCTTCATACTAAAATGCAAATAAAGAGCTAGTTCAGCAACCTCGAGCTTTTCTACTCATTTATCTTTATCTGAGACCAAGGAAGTCAAAGTTATTTTGTTTCGTTGGGTTCAACAAATTCATTTTCCTAAAGAATTGGACTATCTGCAATCTAACAAGACTTTTTCTCCTCGAAGCAAGATTATTTCTTTGCATCCTTTCTTGGACGACCAGAGTGTCTTACGGGCGGGAGGGCGAATAAAACAATCGGATTTGCCCTACAACTCAAAACATCCAATTATTCTATCCAAAAAGCACAAGATCAGTACAATGGTCATTCAAGATGCACACACATTGAATCTTCATTCTGGACCAGCTCTATTGAATCACATTCTCAAGCAGACCTATTGGATCGTGGGATCCAAACGGTTGATTCGCAAAATTGTTAACAAATGCATTGCTATTTGCAGGTACCGCTCCAAACCGATCCAACAGCTGATGGGAGACCTACCGGAGGCTGGAGTTAAGATCAGTTGAGCTTTCTCCAACGTTGGTTGTGATTTCACTGGATCCATAGACGTAAAGATTGGTAAGGGTTGAGGGCAGAAGTCGACCAAATCTTACATAGCATTATTTGTATGTCTATCCACAAAGGCATTACATCTTGAATTAGTAGGGGATCTTACAGCCGATCTTTTTATTTCAGCTCTTAAAAGACTGATTGCTAGTCGTGGTTTCCTATCACACATATATAGTGACAATGCTACAAACTTCGTAGGGGCATGCCGTGAAATTAATGAAGTTCCAAAAGAAAAAAAAAGGCCAAACACGTTCATATTCTCTTAATAACTTATCGATTCCTCACAATTCGAATCGCTTCACGAATCGGATACTTTTAGACCGATTCTCGTCCGTATCGAAATATCTTCGCTATTTTTTTTTAATTATTTAGGTGACATAATCGCATTCGATTCTCCAATCAGATCTCAATTTTTTCACGTCAGCGGGTTTAAAATGATTACGAAGCTAATCAGAGGCGTACAAGAATGTGGTTGTTTATGTGGTTTATGTGTATATCTATATACAAATAACAATACAAAATCTAACTACTTTGCGTCAAAATAATGTTTTGAGAATTAGTTTATCAAAACAATGCGTTAAAGAGTTGGTTGGGTACCGTCAAGGGACCTGGGTACTAGGGTGGTTCGAAAAGAACTTTTTTTTAAATTTCAGAGTGCTATAGTGCGCAAAAGTTGCCATTGGTATAGACGTGAAAAAAGCACTAATTATTATTTTTTTCCTTAATTTGTCTTCCGGTCACGCAATGCCATCGAAATTAGCAAAAATTTCTGAAAAACCTTAATTTTTCATAATTTTTTTAACCACGCCAGATGGTTCAATTGCGTTCCTATACCACGAATTAACTACTGAAAGTATGTAAAATCAATATATATGCACTTATTATACATTTGTTTATTATCTCTAGGTCGCGCAACATTGTACAAAGTGAGTAAAATTAGTAGTTTTTTCAAAATTTCAAAGTTTGACCGTTTATTACATTTTAATCGGACGACTTTTAGCGATGCTATATTTTAATCCAGTTAGAATATTATATTAAAAATCCAAGCATATAAGATAAACTTTGATATTCAAGAGGAATTTCTGAAAGTAAAAATACAGTTTTTTTCGAACCACCGTACCCTTTATCCTGCAAATAATTTTACAATCCTAGGAAATGACCTTATCTCGCTATTCTCAGAAGCCCCTCGTATTACAGCTTCCCTAGTATTAGCAGTTTTTAAATTTTCTAACCCTTACCTTGATGCATTGAACAAGGAATAACATTGTATCGTTCCAAAGATGCGGATATGCTTTGACATACTTTATAGTAATAATGATAAATTTAATCTCATTCCATTTAAAGCAGGGAAAAAATCAACAAATAAATAAATACATCCATAAATAAAGTTATCCTTCAATCATTGTATCACTTGCAGAATATCTTATGTTCTTTATTCAAATATGTTTACCTGTTTCACTCGGCTTGTTTCTTTCAATGAAATCACCGATTACTATACTATATTAGAAATAATTTTGATTGAGATTGAAAGATTCTTCATCGTAAAATTATTAACATTAATTATGTATTCTGAGTATATAGGCATTAAACATCGAGTGAACACTTTATTTTAGTTAAATCAATAAAACGCGCATTTTTTTTCCGGGTTCTTTTTAGAGGTTATTGGCACGCTTCATTTTTTAAACTACTACTTCACCTTTATAGTAGACTTTGAAAAAACATGAATGAAAGCAGCACCGTGCAGTCACCACGGACAACTTCTTTTAAAATTATACATAAATACGACAGCCTCCCTACGGGGAGGAGGCGAGCTCCGGGCGACAAGCTTTTAAGGGACGTCACCCAAAATCAGATAGTTTTTGGAAAATACACAAATAGTATGTAGGCATAGTAGTAAATTGTATATAGGTATTAACCGTCCTGTGAACACTTCATTTTAGTTAAATCAATAAAACTAAATACTTGTATTATGCTAATTTACCGATGCTATTTCAATGTATAACTGAAAAAAAAAGTTTACTGAAGGTCACACCAAATAAATGAAACAGAATTTAAGTTTTTTTTTTTTTTTTGCAATAGTGAAACTACTAAATATAATATAAATTACAAAATCATAAATTTATGCAACATAATAACGTTTCTATTATTTTTTTTATGTTTTTCAGTTATTTATTTATTTATTTATTTAACTATCTGTGTGGGGGAGGTGACACCACAAATTACCGCCCAGGGTGATGCAAAGAACGTCACTGATATATGTATGTTAAAACAGTTATAGATGTCTGTAAAGAGACTTGTTTATATTCTGAAACGTAAAAATCCACAAGCCTGTGATAAGTACATTTCAATCAGCTTCAAAATAAAATTATTTTCTTTAATAGCATCAGGTGCCGGAAAGGTAGCGTGATTTATAGTAACGACCGGTGGACATGGCACAATAATCTTTTACTAGAAATCAAAGCCAGTTCTACGATGTATATCAATGCTTCAGTTATGATCTGAAGAACAGCAATAGACATTCTTTTCCATTGATTTTGGTGACATATTCAGTGGTCTGCAGACGACAGAAAACATTTATCATGATGGCTCTTTGTACTTTTGTTGAGACAAGGCTACATTTTTTCCCCCTCACTTATCTGATTTCTTTCATGAGTGGTTTTTCTTAAGAATAAAAAAGAAATCATGTTAGAAGTGCAGCAATTCCCATAATTAATTTCGATGTGATGCATGCAAAATTGCTTTATTTAAAAAAAAAAAAAAAATTTATATTAATGTTTATTTACTCTTAGATTTGTTGCAAAGTATTATGGGTGCTACTTTAAAAGTAAGTATTCGTTTAGTTTAAAAGACCTCCTTATTTAAAAATTAAATTAAGAGATAAAATCATTTTACCCATTTATTGACAGCTACATTTAATACAGAAAACTGCATTTTATATATATCAAGTGAATACGTTAGAATACATTCGGTTAAATTTGGAAAAAAAATTCAATATTTTGTATTAATTTTTAAAATGAAAAAATATATATATTTAATGCTATAAATTACTCTTTTGTAAAGTACAAGTTTGTTGAATCAATGTATGCATAAAAACGTACTTTTGTTTAACAGTTCATAATCCAATCGACTAGTTTTTATGATCCCAATATCGGACCAATCTTTTGCTTTCTTAATCGCATTTTGGCATTTATGTTTAAAGCTGTGTTCAAAATTTGCTTTAATTTTTCAGTGCGATTATTGCATTTAATTTTTTTACTACTAACGTGCATAAAAATGTACTGCTGTTTAACAGTTCATAATGCTGTTGACTCGTTGACTTGATGATCCCAATATCGGACCAATCTTTTACTTTCTTAATCGCATTTTTCCATTTATATTTAAAGCTTTGTTCAAAATGTGCGTTAATTTTTCAGTGCGATTATTGTATTTAAGTTTGGAACTACTAACGTTATAAGCGAATATTCAGGCGACATTTTTTAGTCTTCGCACACCTTCTGATTTCTCTTCCAATAAAATCAAGAGTCCAATTTAATCTCTTCCGGTGAAATACTAAATGCATCAGCGTCATAAATATAATTTATACAATATTTTAACCATGGTACACTTTGGGATACGTGCATGTAAAATCCGTGGACCCCACTACTACCTCGCCCCGTGCGCAAGAAATCCTAAGGCATCGGCTAACAGGTAGGGGTCTGGTAGAGAGAAGTTTCTTTTTCACGCATTAGCAAGAAGTTCCATCTTGAACTATACGAACCTAATTTCCCGGTGAACGAAAAATTGTTCAAATCAAAAAATAAAATATAGAAATTAGATGTCCTCGCCGAGATCTTTCGAATGCAAAAAAAAATATTTCGAATCGGACAATTCCTTATAAAGTTACTAGGTGAGGACAGACCGACAGAGACACATTTTTCATTTTAAAATTTTACTTTCAAATTTTTATTTTTCAAGCTTCATTTAATTATTCGATTATTTTTTACTTTTCCTAATTTTTAACGATATTTTAAACATTTACACTTTAAGCCTTATTTCATGTTTTATCATTATTGCTTTTTTTTTACTTTTACCGTAAAGTAGGCTAAAATAAAAATTCCCTGTAACTTCGAAACACGTGTCGGCGTTTTGTCTTTTCGCTACTTATCTCATTTCATTATATTTTACCTTTTAGTAATACAACATGCACATGAAAAAATGCGCAAACAAGAAAGTCAGCATACACTGTATTTCCTGACAATAACAATCTGATTACCAAAGTAAATCTGAGCAAATCCATTACATATATTTCTCACTAACATTCAAGTAGTCATTACTGACTTCTGATGGCATTTTTGCACATTTGTCGCTTCTAATCGTTTGCAGGAAAGCAAGGTTCATTAATCCCCATTACGGTTGTCGCCCACAGCTACTTGTTTGCCAAATTAATTAGAAAATGAGTGGCAACGAGTGATTCTCACACGAAAATACGCCGCTAATCATCTGTGTCATTATTTTCTCATCGCGACGTTACACAGCGATGTTTCGTAGAAGCCAAATTATGCAAATGACTTTTATTCGAGGAATGATTATCACAAAATTTACCGTCTTTGCATATATTTTGGTGATAAATAAAGGTTTAATTGCTTTTTGCAGAAAAAAAATAAATTGAACTATTTGTTTCATTGGATTTTTATTTCCTGGGCATCATTTCGTGTAGTTATCCGTGGTATGCGTATATGCATGTAAATGCTAAATTCGATTTAAATACAGGTATTAAATTGGCAGCGTGGCGTCGTGGTAAGGCGCGGAGCTCGTACGCCTCGGGTCAGAGGCACGAGTCCGGTAGTGTCAGTGGATATTCAGGAGGCAGAAAATCCATTTCGTATAATTATACGCCCATTTCGTACACTGTAAAAAGTGTGGAGTAAAGTAGCTCCGAATTTGGTGTTAAAATACCTTAAAAACTGTGTGAACAAACATTTTATTTCAAGCTAACACCAAATCAAGGGTTCACGAACACTTTAAATGGCGTATTTGCATTAAAACTCCAATACTGGTGAATTTTTACACCACATGGAGACCTTTCGTGAATTATTTTCACTTGTGAAAACACCAACTTTGGTGTACGTTTCAAAACTTGTGGTGCTAACGATAAATTATTTATAAACAAACATTTGATTCTGTTTGCTTCGCCATTTTGTTAAAGTCGCTGCAATGGTTGCTGCCGAAACGAAGTTTGGTTTTATTCGAGGTATGTTTGTTTTTAGTTGTGTAATAAAGATAATTAAGTTAAAGGAGGATAATTGTAACTTCATGTGTATGTTATTTGTATTTAAGTATTTTGTTAACTTCAGTTTATATGTTACGCATTCCATGATACATTAAGCCTACTTAGAATTTGTCTCTATTAGAATTCGTTATTTTATTTTTCAATCAGCTTTGGTTTTCAATTAGTATATGCATCCTTAATTATGTTAAATTGTATACTTATTCATTTTAAATCGTAATTGTAAATTACATAGAAAAAAATATTTTCGAAATGTTTTTTTTCAACAATGTCCTTAGCTTCTGATGAAATACATTCAGAAAAAGTATCAGTTTATTCGCTTTTTATTACTGAAGAATAAGAGCTTTCTTTAACTATGCATTTCTTGGCTATTTTACTTGTAGAAGAACATTACAATTGCCGTAATGCACGTTTTGAATAAAATGTTATTAAGTGAAATAGAATTTGCATTCTCGTAAGGAATTGTTCATATACTGTGTAATTCTCCAAAAGTCTGAGAAATGTTCTTTCTATTTTTATTTTGTTTGAACAAAGCAGCCTAAAACCACGTAGACGATGATGAGACAGCTGCTTTTATTTTATTCTTGTTTACTTTTTTACTGATAATTCGCAGTCTTTGAGTTGCAACGGTAAAGTGCTGAAGTTTTATTTAGATTTTTTAAAAATGATTTTAATTCCATTAGTTATTGATTTCAGTAAAGAACCTTTCGGAGGTACTGAGTCTTAAGAACTGATTTTGTAATAAAATATATTTAATCACACCCATCCTTGTGCATTTATATATCTTAAGCAGGTTATTTTTTTTTTTTTTTGGGGACAATATTCATCTTTAATTATATTTGATATAGTACGAATAAATACATAGGTGTGGTATTTTCTAGTATCTTTGTATAACAAGCAGATTTTTGTTTTATTTGACGGCATTTCGTGCAATTATATAAAATATTATTCTTACATTGGCCTTGCAAATATCTTGTTTTAAATTTTCCTAAAAATTAATATGTCCTCCCCCCCCCCCTTTTCCCGGGAAGATTAGCTGGTGTAGATATATGTTTGGTTCTGCTATAAATATTGGTTTTCCAATTAAAAAATTATATACTATATCATGCTTTCAATCCATACTTAGAGTTTGAATTTTTATTCCGAAAAAAACGTTCTCATATTTTATGATCTAAAAGCTAGACATCGTGTCTTCTTTTACTTTCCTAAATAATGTCCGTTTCCTCCAGGGATGTCGAACCGGAGACGGAGTTGGGCTCACTTTGGGATAGAAGAGTCGGAGTCGATTAAAAATGTGTCGACTGCTAATAAATTATATACCATAGTAATTGAGTTGGAGTAGGAGTCTGTGCTTTACGCAGCCGCCTCCGCAGCCCTGGTTTCCTTATTTGTCAAAAATCGTATAATATACAAGCAGCTTGAGCTTCTGTTTGTCGCCGATAGCGTATTGGTTGCTTGCGTAACTGTACTAGCCAATGGGGTGAAGTTGCCACGGCATTCAAATAGTACATATACACTGATACCATACATGCAGTTATCATTGTTTTAATTAAATTATCATGGTATTTAAGAATATTTAAGTATTTTTAATTCATACAATTGCTGCTTATTCTGCATTTAACGCGTAAAGAGTTTAAAATTTTGTCCGATTTTGTTCCCACATTGTATTTTAAACTGAATTTTCTGCCGAGCGCAAATTGAGCGTGTCAGGGGGAAGGTGAACATTTGTTTGCATTAGCAATCACCTGTTTTTGAAACGGTTTACAACTGAACGCGAATTGAACGGGTCAGGGGGAAGGTGAACATTTGTTTGTATGAGTATTTATAATCTCTAGAACAGCGGTCATTTCGTATGACCGCCGGGCTTTCTAGTGTTATATATTCATCAAGAAATTTTTTTTTCATGTGTATTAACAATTTTATTTTCTAACATAATACTTTTTCTGGTACGGTTGCTGGAGTTAATGAAAATTAAATAAATATACCATTTTTTTGTCCTTGAAGTATACAACCTACTCATTCAAATGGGTATCTTCAGTGAAATGTAACTGCTTAACCAAAAGCTGACCAAGTTGCCGTTAAAGGAAAAAATCCACTTGACTTACTTTATTCAGTTTCTTATTTTTGTAGTATTTAAATTATATTTTGTCTTTTGTACGTTTTCAGAAAATTGATCAAGACCGAATCACTTTTTCAAAATTGAAACTCATCATATCAAATATGAGTAAAAAAAAATTGTGCTGGAAGAATTATCAACGTTTTGTTTGCGTACACTCTAAAACGTTTTGGTGTGACACAACACCAAAAGTGGAGGCAACACTTCGAAACCAAAAGAGGTGTACGAAAACACCACAATTATTTTTGGTGTACTGAGAATCATCCTTGGTGTTTGAGAACTCCAAGAATAATCTTTGGTGTTTCAGTACACCAAAAATAGCCTGGTGTTTTCTTACACCCTTTTTGGTTTCGAAGTGTTGCCTCCACTTTTGGTGTTGTGTCACACCAAAACTTTTTACAGTGTATGATTATGCGGCATGTAAAAAATTCCTTGAGTCGACATTTGGCTTGGATGTTCGCGGCTAAATTTAATTCCTTGGGCAATTTTGCATCAACAAGAGTCCTCGTGATCGTTCATTCAGGTGGAGAAACTGAACTTCAAAATTCTGATGGGGCAATGGTGCCGCTGAAAGAGATACTACAAATCTCTGGGAAAAGCACTAGGTCTAAAATTGGCAGAAATCAACAGCAACTCTATAGAAATTTGTAAAAAGTACGGTTGTTAATAGTACTATGTATTTCGATTAGTATTTTCCGATACTTGATGAAAGTAGTCCACCAGCATTGCATTATTTGTGTCGTAATGCTTTCCGGAACTGTGACGATTATTAACGTTTTATATGTAATATTTCTACATGTTCACTCTTTCATTTTTCCCTCTGTATTTCAGCGTTAAATTTGTTTACTTTATAAGTTCTATGCTTTACTTGTACTTTATTTTCCCTTCTTTTTTTTGCTTTTGGTAGCGATTATTATTTTTATCCCATCTTACTATACCTTATTTTAGTTGAATATGGGTAAGCTTAACCATAAAGTGGAAAGTTAAAAATTAAAGTATAAAAGCTTGACGCTACTTTTCAAATGACTATCATGAAATATCATAAAATAGTCTGCACTCGTGCATAACGCTACAGATTTGAAAATGTGCCGCTCATTCTTGCCGACCTAAAGTAGAAAGTGTATCATATTAACGCTACTCTTCAACAGTATTTTGTCATACGAATAAATACATGATCTAAAATGTGTGCAGCACAATGTATAAAGCACAACCAAAATGATACAAATGAAAAAAAAACTTATACAAAAGATACAGAAAAAATAGAGTTCAAGTGCCATAGTAACTAATTAAAAAGGGAACATGTTACAGAAGTCCATTTTGAAAGATGTAGTTGTTAATTCTTTATGTACATACGGGACTCTTCAGAGACCGATTAGTTTGTAATTTTTTTAACGTTTTTAAAGTCAACAAGGGCTTAGAAGACAATTACATGCAGTTCATTCAGGTAAAATGAGCTAGATAGTCTTTTTGAAAGTTTGCTATAGGCAAAGAAATAAGACTACAAAGCGGAATGAAATTATTATTAGTGGCACAGGTCGGTTTTTACCAAACTGGTAGCTCCGGCACTCGGGGGGTGTCACAACGAGTGAGGAGGGTGGCAGCGAAACGTTTTTGATATCAAACTTTCCATGCCGCTTAGTGGTGAAGGTTCTTTAATTAAAATACATAGTGGACAGTAAATATAGCTTAAAACTTAAAATCCTTATGTTTTAAAACACTCTCATATATCCGTTATCCTCCATAAGATGAAGGTTATATAGGCGAATACAAACCAACGCACCTTATCGCTGGTTCTAAAGTACCAACAAGGGCACCTCCCCATGAGCTTTGAAATGTTGGAAGGCGCCACAGAAGTGTGACGTAAGATGCACTGATCAAACAGAAAAATGATGGTAGATGAAATGAAAATAATTCCATGACCCTTCAATATTAATCATTATTTATGCGTTTTAACTACTTAGTTATACTTTTTATTATTTTTTTATTCCAAAATCGTACAAATGTACCAACATTACACATACGTTTTCATTGCCATAAACAAATGATGAATGCTACGGTACCCTGAGAACATTATGATTTTTCCGCGGGTGCCACGAAGCGAAGAAGTTTAGGAACCTCTGACATTTAAGTGACAGAGCAAGTGGCTTCCGTGCTATCGAATCAGGGCCCGAATCCCGGCCTCGGCATGTGGATTGTGGATGATGACAGCTATTGCAATAAATTTCAAAACGATTGGAAACTATTCACTAGTTTAAACTCAGTGTTAAGGACGCGTTTCTACTAAATATCAGGTTAAATTCTGTAAAACCATCCTGTTAAGTAATCATTTTAGTGTAATTTACAATTGTTGCGTAGCCGAAAAATACCCTTCTTTTAGTAAGGTAAAACGTTAAATGTATTTATTCATAATATAAAACGTAGATTAAACGTACAATTTAAAAAAAAATCACGTCCATGAAAATTAATTTGTCGGTAAAAATATTTCTACTGTATTCGTTCATAGGAAACATTAACAAAAGTATTTCTAAAAGGGCGCTGTTATATTCATTGCATACAATAAAGGTTAAATATTAAAGCAGAAGAGTTGCTAAAAAGCGGTTGAATAAATCAAACTAAAGCGATATTTGTCAAGTACCGTGACAAAGCTAGCAAAATCGTGCTCCAACTTACATTTTAATTTGTTGAAGATAAAGTGCTCGTGTTGTAAATTACGTGTGGGCATGTAAGAACTATAAATCTAAACGTACGTAAGGGCACGCGTAGTATAAATCAGCTGAAATTTATTAAATGATAGTAATTTTTCCTTTGCTGCTTCGTTCCTTGGATGGAAATGAAGACGATAGTAAATGATTTAATTTAAATATATCTATCACGTGCTTCTATTCATTCAAAAAGCAGAAATACGGTCAGTTTATTCAGATTATCGGAAGAATAATTAGTAATTTTTAAAATGTGTCTAACTTTTTTTAATCTTCTTGTTCAGGGAATAGCATTTTTGCTTTAGAACATTGTAAAACTCTCTAAAAGTTTATGAAATACAACACAAACTACTTACAAATATTTCAAAAGGCTGCAGACACGTGTTTGAGGTTGCAAGGAACCCAGTTGCTAGCCGCTCATTTTTTTTTTTTTTTTGCAATGAAAACGGGATTGCTTGCAACCCCGTTTTTGACACGTGTTTTTTCGAGGATGAAAAAACACGTGTCTGCAGTGTTTCGAAATAGTTGTGCGAATTTTACGTTGTATTTCATTTACTTTTACTGTGTGCAAAAAGGTTTACAACTTTCATTTTTATATTGTAAAACCCGTGGAATGTAGTATGCCAACCTTTCTCTTAAAATAGCTTATATATTAATAATATTCTACATTCATGTAAATATGGCCAAAACCATTGTTTAAACGCTCTTATTTAAATGAAGACTTTTAAACTATAACCTCAAAAAAATCAGAATCATAACAAAATTAGAATATTAAAGGCAGAAATTTCGGATTTAAGTTCATGAGAAAAAAACCTTATTTTTCTCTTTATTCAATTTTATTTAATTTTATTAATTTATTATTAATGGCATTTTTATCACTTTGAAATCATCCAAAATTTTATAAATTATCTTACAAGTTAATATATCTTTTAAAATGAAAATAATTTATTAGCAATTTTTGCTCTCGTTTATGAGGCATTGCATTTTTTTTTTCTGTCCATCAGAAGCTCTGCGAAGAGCAAATGCATCCGAATAAGCAAAAGTGATTTTACCTTTTCCTTGTTTAATTTGTGGTTTTATGAGTTACTTTCTTTCTGTATCAAGAAATTGTTCTAGCATAAATAATGATAACTTACAAAAATGTCTTCTTCTTTGTTATTTATTTATTTATTTTGCATATTACGTTTTATAGATATTATTTAATAAGCGTACCAACGTACCAAAAAAGTAAAGAGTACTTTTCGTAGAAATATTTTCTGTGCTCACATAGTGTAATTTATAGGAGAGACTGAGTGGTTGATTTGCCATTTTGTGCTTTGATATCGGTAATTTCATCATTTATACAATTTGCAATTAATTACTTGCCAAATAATATTTCTGAAAATATTAAACGCAACTAAAATTATTTACCACTTCATGTACCACCAATAATGTCCTCATGTACCACCACGCATATTTCAAGTTTATGTAAATTACACAGAACTAATATTTATGAAAAAATTAAAAGCGTTTCTTATTTACCATTTTAGGTATGCCACCAATAATTTCGGCCAATCATAACACATAAATCAAGCGTCCAAAAGATGTACTGAGTTAAAACTCTACACTATGTAACCCGTATCTTGATTACAGCTTACCGAAATAATTATCATAAAATATGAATTTTATTTTAATTTCCATATTTGAAAGAGATAAGAATTAACCTTGCAGTTTAAGTATACAATTAGTAGGATAACACGGAACATACTGCGCTTAGAAGCTTCTTAAAACTTCCTTAATGATTTGCGAAAGACCTTTAAGTTGAATAAATAGGATGTTTCCTTGTAATTACTGGAGAGTTTTAGGACCCTAATTATAGTTACTTAGATGTAAATATTTACGATGGTTAACAGTGAATTTAGTTACATGATAAGCATAATCGAGCTTGTCTGAGATAACTTTATTAAGAATAAATAGTAGGCACATTTTAATAAAGTTGTCACAGGTCCTGTTTTGTCCACTATTGTTACGGCGGTTTAACAACGATTCAAATGCCTGTACCAGCTCACATCGTGGGACTGCTTCCAAAGATCGCGCCGAAGCTGTTTGTATTGTGTCAATGTCATCAAAGTAAAAACAGCAAACAAACAAACTGAGATTTTGGCAGCGCATTAACTGATAGTTATAGAAATATTGGCGTTTTTTAAATGTTAACTGAAGTTTGGATTCACACATTAGACCTTGGTTTACAATTAACGTTTATTCATAAGAAATACGGTTTGAAGATGCTTCCTTGTAACCTCCAAACTAGTATGAAAAGTTCTTATTGCCTATTTGTGAATTTAACGTCAATTATGTTTTGAAGGAATGAGTTGCCTTCAGGGACTGTCCATAAAAAATGGTTTGCTTTTCCGCCATATATTTGACATCCCTCCCCCTTTGTCACAAAATGTCACACTTCAACAAAATCCCTCCCCCATGGGCCGTAGTGGTGGGGGCCTCCGCGTGGTGCGACTTGGGTCATGTTAAATCCCCACCTATCAGCTCCCGGCGGATGTTAGTCTCACTTCGTAGTGTGACTGCAGCACCGGGATGGTGAAGCAGGTAGGCAACGCTCGCCAGTCCAGTCCCTATCACCGGTTCTGGTTGTTAAGCTGTCTGAGAGTTTGTGGGAAGTTCGAAGCTGCACGCTGCATCCCTGTATGGGGTAGTCTGTTAAAGCCTTAGATGCTACGTACAGTATGGACACAGTTAGCAGTAATTATTCTCTCCCCCCTTTGTCACATGCCACGCTATGCTGCAAAATAATGATGTCACACTTCTTGTTACGCTCTCCCCTCCCTTTGTCTCTCCCCCTGCCCCCTCGAAGCGTGACATAATTTCTGAATAATCCCTTAATCATGAAGGAAATATCAGAAACTTAACGTTATTGAACATCATAATTTATTTGTATATCCACAATGACTTACCACTAATTCAAGAAAGCTGTATATTGTTGTAAATTTGATACTGACTACTGCAAATATTCGACTTTTAATGTATCATACTCGTATGTTTCTAGCATAATATAAAATATATTCTTTACTGATGTAGTTAACTTGCATTTTTTAAAGGAAAACTTCACCATGCCATTTTTCTTTAAATTCCACATCGGAAAAAGTATCATAAATAAGTAAAGCTTGTGTAAAAAGCAAGCAATTTTTCTCAATCTTTATGTAATGCACTATTCTGAAAGAAACTGCAAATTTCAAAGATATTAAATGTAAATAAACTTATACATGCCAGTTAAAAGTCGAATGCGCAAAACGAAAAAGAAAACAAAAAAAAAAAGAAAATTTATATAAAATAAAAAGAAATACAAATTGGCTTAATTATTGCAAATGCAGTGCAGAATATGTCTTTTGAGTTATCTATTTATGCCTTAGAAGTTTTATTTTCGATAAAACGAAGAATACTTTTGAAAGAAATTTGCATTCTCATTTAATGTTTTTTTATCTGAAGCGTTTGTTGTTTTCCTGCGCTTTCTTAGAATTTAAGCAAATTCAGAAAAATGAATAATTATTATCCGTAAATCCTTTTAAAGTTCTTGCTAAAGTGCTTATAATTTGATTATTGTTCCGGCTTTTTAGCAAAAAATGAACGGAACTCCCGAATTTTCAGATATTATTAAAAGTAAACACATTGCATTGAAAACGAATGTTTAAAAAATGCAATAAGGTTCCAGTAACAACGTTTACGACTATATTTTTTATGTATTAATGCAATTTTTCTTTCTCTTTAAATTTAAGTAGGCATCTTTAAATTCGAAAATCATGTAAGAAAAATGCGATTACAGTCCACGATATATGTTAAGAATAAAAATAGCTATAATTAAGAAGAAGTTTTTGATATTTTTTCAAATTTAAAGTGCCTTGAACTAGAAGATTTTCCAAAACTACACAAACGTAATGTTTTGTATTCCAACACTGATTTTGTTACATTTACTGTCACAGGGCTTTATCTGAAATTTATTTCGCATATTCTTTTCATGGTATAGCTCTTAGTAGGGATATAGTGTGTCGATCGGCTGCTATTTTAATGGCGAAAAATTAGACGGGGGAAAAGCAGAGGGCGCTGAAGTTCTGCTCGCGGCAAATATAAACTTGAGATTCCCTATTAGTTAGCCTTTTAGCAACTAATTCTTGGTTTCTGAGGTGCTTATTTTGCCAAAATGTAAATTGATAATTTAAAATTTGAAACATTTCCTTAACTTTAAAAGGATTTTTGCAAATAACTCGTAAATATTAAGTCTTTTAAAACTGCCATTAATATTAATAACGCTTCTTACTTGTACATTTTATTTTCAAGTTGTAGACCATGTACGAGCACATGTACACAGAGTACACATGTATGCAGATGTATAAATACATATGAATACAAATACCCTCTTTCATTATTTTTTTCTCTTTTGTTTCACTTTTACCGGCAAGTAGGCTAAAAAGGCTAAACGCGAAAAATTAGAATATTTTAGTTTCTGGATTCATAAAGGTAAATGAAATAATTTTTAATCAATAGATATTCCGTTTGATTTTCAAATCGAATTTAATCTATATGTTAAAAATATATAACTTACAACTCATGTATATCGGGAATTAAACGTTCTTTTATACGACTTTTTTATACTAATTAAGCATCTGGGAGAACATGAGTGTTACCTATCGGAATCATCTTTTTCTGTCCCTGTTTTTCGCCTCGGTAGACACACCATTTCTTCCAGGCACGATAACTGTTTTTAGAGTTGCCATTAAAAAATAAACAAATAAAGCAGAAGATAAATAAATTAATTAACCCTACATTGCGCAACTTATTTTTTCTTCGTAAAAATTTTTTTTTCGTTTTTTTGTGCTAGTTATAAGTGGGAAAAATACTAAAAACAATCTTATTTGATTCGGAAAAGTAGAATTCGAGAAAAATTGAGATGTTGTCTAAAAACAACACTGCGTATTCATGGGTAACAACAATAATTTGTTTATATAATCATTTTAACAAATGAAACCAAATCAATAATAAATAGGCATGCATTGTAATCATAAAATAGCACTAAAATATGAAAATCTATTAAAATAATTTATTTTATTATTATTTATAAATTTATAAAACTTATTAAAGTAAAATTTTGCAGATGTAACTAATAATTATAAGTTACATGGGCAAATTTTTACTGTGGTTGCCAATAAAGTTTAATATTTCACTAAAAGATTTTAAACAAGAAACCTAACATCTGTAGGGGGTCTATGCGATAATGTTCGTTTCTTCTTTGGTTGAGCGTGAATTGATTTTAAGCAAAATTCCTAAATAATAATTTAATGAGTCCTTTAAGCTAATTTGGGAAATATTTAACAATAATCTTCTAAAAGATACTAAATAAAGTGAAATAGAACAACCTGTGACGCCTGTTCTTGTTTATACTGCGAATAATGCAGGAACATAAAAATTGCCCCGAATGAGCGGTGTTGTTTTAAAACAACAAGTAAAAAAGGCGCCTTAATATATATTTTTCCCAAAATTTTTCGAACAACTTATATTTATTTTATTTTAAAATTATATAAGCAAATTAGAGACTATTTTTTTAAATAAAATTGTTGCTTAAAATTTGTAGAGAAAAACTTAAGAAGTTACTGTTTTTTACGAAATCAACATGTCTTACGATTTTGTGAAAAAGATGAACCTTGAGTTCAGTTTACAAGATCTAAGGGAAACTATAGTAACTAATATGATCACACACACAAAATGAAACGAAAGAATGCGCCACATGTTAAAAATATTACAAAATAAAAGCTTAGTCAACAAAAATTGGAGGTGTTGTTTAAAAACAACACGTCGCATTTTAGGGTTAACAGGGAATAAATATAAAGAATTACGAATAATAAGTTATTAGCACAGAAATACATAGCAATGCAAGCGATTAATAAATTAATTAGCAGGGAGGAAATATTAAGAAATGCGAACAATAAATTATTAGCAAAGAAATAGAAAACAATGCAGGCGATGTATAAAAGAACAATAGCAGTAGCACATGCTAATTCCAAAACGCAACTCATAGCCCCAACGAATGCCAGAGTATGACAAACATCAGGCACGTATTTCAGTAAAATCATCGACATCTCCCTTAAGGTGATAATGCATTTTATGAGCTCTTAAACAAACTTAAACTTTTCTTGATTACCATTCTGCCGCGTTTTCCTTCTATCCCAAAGAGGCACTTTAATCCCGTACAATAAATATCCTGAACGCTTTTGAAGACAGCTTCCCTTCAATTAACTTGATAAATGCTGATAGTACTGAAGCTCATTAGGATGACAAGTGTCCTCACCTCGTTAGTTAACTGGAAGAATATTTTCTGGTGCAACTTAAGCATACATTATTCATGGGGCCTAAGTTGACGGGAACTATGTCCTCTTCACACGCACGAAGATGTGAAAACATTCGT
Organism: Octonoba sinensis; assembly: GCA_038502835.1. Lineage (NCBI taxonomy): Eukaryota > Metazoa > Arthropoda > Arachnida > Araneae > Uloboridae > Octonoba > Octonoba sinensis. The sequence continues at coordinate 7,849,953 of CM076605.1, read as the reverse complement.
AGAGTTTTGACTGTATGTACAAAAACACATACATTTAATACTATGTGTTATACATGAGCAATAATGTATGCAATACTGTCCTTGGAAGCTAAACGGCAGTATCGAACATTTTTTTCATTTTTCTGCCCTGGAAAAGTAAATGGCAATATCTGCACATTTTCCACTTTTCTGCCCTGGGCAAGTTAACGGCAGTACCTCCGTTGCTATAAAATAAATGCCAATAATGTATGGGAAATTATCAGAAATTTTGTTCTAATACTATATGATACAAACGAATAAACAAAGTATGCAAATCGTCAAAAATATACTACAAAATTGTATTACCAATACTACTATCTAGCCTCCTATAGCAGGTATAAGTAAAACTGCTCAACCGCAACAGCTAACAGTTAATGAACGTGACTTTCGCATAAAATATTCTCCGGGAAATTTCAGTAGCTATTATAGTGTCCAAAAAAAACATTTTTTAATGGATATATTATAAAAATAATGTATATATTATAAAGTTTGTAACCACTGATAGAAATCGTTCAAACAATTGCTAAACAAAATGCACTGTAAAATATTTCTGTACAAGCACAGAAAGGAATCTGAGTGTGTCTTTAAGTTTACGAAAAAAAAATTTTTAAATCAAATATTTAAGTTACTTGATAGCTGTTCAAAATTCTTGTTTTTCGCAATCTGTAAAATTATAGAGAAATATTTATTAAGTTACGTAAAACTGAACACTTGAGATCTGTGACTTCCAGGTGAAAAGTTGTAAACAAAAGAATAAATAAACGTTTGAGATTATTACTGCCAATTTAAAAATTGTCAAAACTGCATTATGTATTGTTGGCGTAGAATGCACTAATAGAAAACTAAATTAAAATTGTCAAATAAGTCGAAAAGGAACGTACTTACCACTAAATATTCTTTAAAAAATCCCTTAGTATACAGAAAAACACCTAAGTAAAAAACTTAATTTTTTGAACAACATAAAAAGAATGCCTATGATATTACATTCAAAGAAATTGTAACTTTTATGAGGTTAAATAATTGCTCACGTATCCCCCAGGTAATAATTAGATGCATATATTTACAACAAAATCATAGGGAGTAAAAATATTGAATTTTTGTTAAAAACAATAACAATTAAAGTTTATTTATAACAAAAGAGGAAAAAACTATCTTTGTTGTATATTAATTGATTTAAATGAGACAATTAGAGGAAATATTTAAGATATCGAAAGAATTGGGCTTGACATTTGAGTGGAAAAAGATGTATATTCTAATGATTATAAAATAAAAAAATATATTAACACTTAAAAATAGAAAATCGTGAGTAAATAAACGTACTTACCATAAGTTCTAAGACAGAAGTTGAATATAAATAAGAAAATCTTCCAGTTTTGCCAACAAAAAAACTATCGCATACTGTAATAGAAATAGAATTTCACGTTAATTTAAAGCGAAAATGAGCATTAAAATGAGCATTTTAATGCTCATTTATGCTTTAAATTAACGTGAAATTCTATTTTTATTACAGTTTACTTGCACAATTTATTTTCATATTGCATAATATCTATTGTTTGGGGAAAAAAATATCGATAGTATTTGATAGTACTATGGATAGTTCTTCCCCACTAATACTCTCTTATGTGATTTATCCGTACCGGATATCAGGCTCTATTGTGTGAAACCTGTAATTTATGTGCATACTTTTTAAACATTTTACATGGCTGATAACCATGTCTTTCGTACACTGGCCGGATAGGGTTCCCGATTTTTAAAAAAAAATTGGTCAAATGCCGAATACACGATACCTTCTGCGGGGTCCGGTCCTATTAGTTCTACCCCCCTGCACCCCTGGCCATGTATGTGTATGCTTGTATTTAATATCTCACGTACTCGTTTTTGAAACTATTGTACTTACGAAAGTTAGTATGTTTGGGACCTCATTTTTTTTAAACGGAGCAAGCAGGACATGTACCGCAATATTTTATATTTACGATCATAACAAAATTTTAAAATACTTTCCCAGTTTAAAACTTTAAGGCTTCAGTTTCGCTATTCTATTAGCTACAAAATAAATCAAAATACACAGATACAGATACCTACATTACTGAAACGTTTGTTACAAAATGATGCAGTAAATGTTTTTATACAACCTCAAAGTTTTCAAATCCTTTTAAACTATTTTGAAACTTTTGACATGCTCTTCGAAACATATGAAAATGTTAAGTACTTGCCTCACAAATACCAGCGTTCAAAGCTGAAAATGCTTTAAACCGTTAGGAAATTTATTATCCTCTGGGGACCAACATGATTGATTAATTTACAACTTTTTGAAAAGATTAACATATTACAAATAATATTTGTCTCAAAACTGTTTCATAAAATATTCATAAATTCCGAAAGTTACATAGCGTTTAACGTTTTTTTAATGCTTTTTGATGCATTGCTTAAGCAAATCTTATTTTCTGCTCCTGTATCTAAAATGCAAGTATTCAAAAAGGCAAATTAGCAAACTGCCAAAACTTTACTGCCCTTTAGGGAGGAATATTTTTGAATTTTTTATTTGCATTTTCTAATGCAAACAAAGAATTCAAAAATATTCCTCCCTAAAGGGTACGTTATCAGAAGATAACGATTATTCTAGTACGTTATCTTCTGATAACGTACTAGAATAATCTTGCATATTTAAGCTCAGTTTATATGAACACTGTAATATTTTTGTTAAGTGTCAAATATAGGGGCAAGGGAGTTTCTTATTATCATCATAAAATATTCATCAGAGTTGAAGTTAATTTTCCACCTAACTATAAATTCAAAGCATATTATTCAAAATGCAAAACTCCTTATAAGCAATGGATTTACAATCTTAATGCAATAAGGTATACAATGCAATAAGGTCTTTTGTTCTCTCTTTCTTTATTTATTTTTAAATTATTAATATAGATTAAAAATAATCTTCTCGCTGCCATTGCTGTAACAGTTATAGTAACGTTAGATTATTTTCAGGTAGCGTAATATTTAACGTTTACTTAACATCACGAGTACTATCATAAACGTATTTTTAATGTACATTAAGGTGTTTTCATAATAAACGCAACAGCGACGTACGACAAAGACTAAATTTTTCAGAGCACGCCATTGATTCGACATAATTTCATTACCATGCCCTCTCTGATAGACACTTTCTATTGGGTTATTAAAAGGCACTTTACCCCAGCCGAGTAATTTGTTGATTGCGTTTTCGAAGGCATACGCAATCGCTGTTGGTTTGATAATTATATCAACAGTCTGTTGCGACGGAGAAAAAATGTTTCTATCGTGATCGTGATAGATTGTTGCTATGGTTATCAAAATAACAGTGATGGCGAGCGTCTGATGGCAAATTATGGCCGACCAAGTGAAAGTCATTTTAACGATGCAGTATAAATTCCAAACAGTCAATACGAGGGTTTGGTTATTAGGTTTTGAAAAACCATGACGGACGGTAAAAGGTTTCAGCGATGTTGCTTGCCTGTGCTGCTGTTGGTATGAATGCATCCAGTAAGTCATGAAGAATGTTCTCGTTAGCTAATTCCCTTCGCAACTAAACACTGCTTGGGAAGATTTGCAATAATGCCGGAACTCAGAACGAGCTATATAATAATTAGAACTTTGATGAACACCAAATAAAAAGAAAATATACATATATGGACTTGCCCCCGTCGCCCCATCACCACCCCATACAGCAATGCGAAACACTTACATGCTTAAAAGTACTTAAATCCACAGAAATACTGATATGATTGATAACGGAAACCATTTTTTTTTATTTAAAATAATTTTTAATGATACATTTTATCTAACTTAATGAGACTCTAAAATCACATTATGCATTATGCATCATAAAATGCATAATAAATCTCAGCAGCATTCAGTGAGAAAAAAAAATGCCACTTTTCATTTTCAGGTAAGATAAATCGATTCCACGCTTCAGCAATCAGTTGCATCTTTTATGCCATTTTTTTTTATCTTCACATGCATCGAAAATATGTGTAAATTGGATGAAATCCAAAAATCTATACACGCATGCAAATACATTCATCTGTAGAAAAGCGGAGACGTTCGCATGGAACATAATCTAAATGCTAAACAGCACACCTCGCATTTTCTTACGCAGAAGCAAATAAAATCTGGTAAGATAAATAAAACTTTACTCTGTGAAATCATACCAGCATCTACGCAAATAATTTTCCCCCGCACAGAGACGCCTTTATGTTTGACTTGATTCATAATAAGAGGAATTTAAAAGTTCATCTTTCATAGCTTTCGCAAAGGTAAAGTTTCTCAGAAACGGTAGTTGAGTTTTTAAAACAAGAATAACATTAATTTTTATGAAAAGTTTGTTACTAGCTATTGGAGTATTGTCAGATGTTTTAAAGGAACAAAGTAGTGCTTAGCTTTTATTAAGAGATAATCCTTACATCTTAAGGTTTTGGAAATAAATAAATTAATCACAGATTTATGTAACGCATTAATGGTACTTGTAATATTATAACGGCGACTAAAAAGCGCCAAGAAACGTTTCGCCAATTCAGCGATTTTTCTTGGCGCGTTTTGCTTTCGTATTTGCTTATGCACTTGAATAATTGTTTATCGTTTGGCGAAATTTTTCCTGGTGCTTTTTCGACGCCGTTATAACATACAAGTGCCAGATTATTGTCGAAAGTCTCTATAGTACGGATGTATCCAAACGAAACGTAAATGTGAAAAAAGGGCCAAGTTTGATAGAACAAACGGCCTTCGGAGTAGCCGGTGTCAGCGATAAAAGAATAGATATCTAACGGTGGCCAAGTTCCATAGCAGATCCTTTAATCATAGCTGTAAGAGTGTACAATATTCTCTAATTTATTTAAAAACCATTTTTTGAATCGGATTTCTAACTTGGCGAGTTTTGATTAGGGTAAATTACTCATCCAATTAAAAAAATTAACTCATTTAATTAGAATGTTTTATTAGTTAGTACAATTACGTGGTAAGCTATTATTAATTTCTAATCGTCTTCTTGGATGTAATTTAACTTACGTTTACGAAGGTAATTTATTTAAACGTTCAAGTTAACGATAAGAAGACAATAAGAAATTAACTATAATAGCTTGCCACATGACACCAAAAATCGGGTATAATAACACCAAAAATGGTGGCAACTAAACGCAAAATTTTTACAGTTTGCCCTTGGGTAAACATCTTGCTATGAAAAACGATTTGAACTTTGCATGCAATGGAGGCAATTCCTCGCGTTACGTGACAAAGATGGTCGCTGATTTGTTTACAAAATTTTTAATTGAGTTCTACGTGGAGTTCCCGAAGCAAAATTAGCTATCCTAAAATTAGACTAGTTTCATAGCTTTTTCTGATTATAAACCAAGTAATTTATCTTTAATTTAATCATTATAAAATAAATTTATTAATTATTACAACAGTTATAGTGTTTTATTTACTGTGTAGCGGTGCGAGTTCAGTCCTTCAAATAGCCCTCTTTGCTCCTGCCCAGTGGGCGCGCCATTTGGGAAAGCGGTAAAGAATGCGCCAACTACCAAAACGATCTTGGTTCCACTCTCGCACCGTTACATCTGGTGACCCGGCATTTACGCACGCAGCAATGGATACTCGAACACTCCACAGATGGCGCCACGAGATGACTTGCTCTCACGCATTCGTGTAGTCTGCACGCGCTCGCACTTGAGCCCAGCCACGGATCCGAGCAAACAGGCCCAAACTTCACTCACTCACGCAGCAACCTCAAGCAGCCTTTCTCTCGCACTGGTGCATCCATCTATGGTAAAATATCGTTCACTCTTCCCCTATTCGTTCACTGGGGGCGGAGTATGTAGCGGTGCGAGTTCAGTCCTTCAAATAGCCCTCTTTGCTCCTGCCCAGGGGGCTCGCCATTTGGGAAAGCGGTAAAGAATGCGCCTACTACCAAAACGATCTTGGTTCTACTCCCGGCGCTTCACAACCACTCTCGCACCGTTACAACTGTTAATTTTATATAACGCAGAACTTTATTTAGTTCTAGTTTTTAATAACGTAGAATTTTATTCAGTCTTAGTTTTTAATAACGTAGAACTTTATTTAGGCCTAGTTTTTAATTAGATTAGTTTAAATTCATAAAATAAGTTTTAATTAGTAATAATTTAGGATTTATTGGGCTCCATGGTTAATTCTATTGTTGATAAACCGTTGCATTTGACGGATTTTACAAATTTTTACATAATGGAATATGCCGAGCAGTTTCCGGCACTAGCTGGAAACAATAGCGTGATTACTAAAGTAAAGAAAGGGTCATTATTATTTAATGAAAAATTCGTTTCTAAAATCTGTTTCCTCGAACCGTCAGAAAACAATGCATTTTTTGACATATTGGCTACTGTCAAAGCTGAAATGAAAAAGAAAGAAGCTTACACAGCAAAAGTTAGGATTTCAACCGAATGCAAGGTAAGTTTTTGCTATTATTTATTTATCGTAATTTATTTTGACATTTTTTTGTTTCATAGATTTCAATGCTTATGACTCTCAAGTTCTTAACATTCGTAACATTCAGTTGAAATAGATGACCCATATGCAACACAGTATGACATCTTTTACAACTCAATAAAATATTCAAACAAAAACGTAATGTTAAACAAGCGAATTCGAAGTAAAGCGATACTACAGTTTCCTTTGTTTGCATCGCTTTCATCTTTGTCACGTGACCTATGACGCTGTATGAATTGCCTCCATTGACACAAAATCGCATAAAAAACTCCTTTTAGAACATCCAGTTGCAAGTAAAAGGGAAGATGCACAACTAGACCGCGTACAAGTCCTACATGCGAAATTTCAACCTTCGATAACTGCCCTTTTTTGAGTTATGCGAGATACGTACGGGGAGGGGGGGATACGAACATACAGACGGCACAAGAAAACTCGTCAAAACGACTCGGGGCCAGTAAAGATATGTAGTGATCCATACCCGTGAGTACGTACACACATACGGACATTGTGGGAAAAACTGTCCGAACTGGTAAATTTGTGATCAAAATGCAAATTAGGGCTGAAATTTGAGTGCGCGATTTTTCGCGTTTGCATTACTTGAACTCATGAAAGCAACGATATGCTACAAAAATCGCTTTTGTCGGATAAATAAACAACAACAAATGAGCTACTGATTCTGCTGTGTAAAACTAAAGAAATCTATCTTCGCAAAACTAAATAAAAAACATAAACATCACAGAATTTAATTTCAAAACGTACAGATTTTTGGGAAAGTAGCTTCTTCCTTCCTAGCGTTACGAAATATATCAATATTCAATGTTTTAAATCGATTCATCAATACATTTTCAATAGAAAATTAACGATTAAAATATGAAAGCGTTAATTCAGCAGAAGCTGCTTTGAGTTGAGAAGTTAACCGAAGTGGGAAACTAAATAATCTTTAATGAAATTTCAACATTTAATGTAAATATGTCTGCTCTTTTAAACGAACGTTTGGAAATCGAATGAAAGATCAAAGTTGATTGGTATTATTGACGCATATTCGCCCTGCAGAGCTCCAGAAAAGAATCATCTTCAAAACTCCTGATGGAATTGATTCAAAGAATTCGGTAAACACTTATCGGTATTTTATAACTCACAGAGATAACGACTTCAAGATCAGCAGCTTAAGTGCATTAAAGAGCTCACATGAGCGATGTATGTTTAGTACGAATAACGTTCCACTTAAATATACACAGTGTGTCAAAGAATTTTCAAGACCAGGTTTATAAAATAAAAACAAAACTAGTAATTATATTTTTTAAAGTATTTTTATTCAAAATAAGCTCCTTCGGCTTTATTGTATTCGTTACAGCGGTTTAACAACGATTCGAATGCCTGTTCCAGTTCACATTGTGGGACTGACTCCAAAGCTCGCGTCGAAGCTGTATGTATAGTGTCAACGTCATCAAAATGAAAAAAAATGGTAAACCATTGAACTGAGGCTTTAGCAGTGGATCAGCTGATTGTTAAGGAGTTTCAGGAATGCTCGATTACACAGATAACGCCACTGTAAGCTTAGTTCAAGCTGTAGTCTGAAAAATTCTTTGGCACACTGTGTATAAAGAGCTTCGACGCGAGGTTTGGAGGCACTCCCACAAGGAGAGCTGAAACAGTCATTCAAATCGTTGTTAAACAGCCGTAAGAAATGAAGCCGAAGGAGCTTATTTTGGATAAAAGTACTTTTAAAAATATAACCATTAGTTTTATTTTACTTTATGAACCTAGTCTTAAAAAATTCTTTGACACACTCTGTACATTAAATGTTTAGAAAATATATTGCACAGAGCTAATAGGGAAAATATTGGCGTTTTTTAATTGTTAACTGAAGTTTGGATTAACGCATTAGACCTTGGTTTTCAAGGAACGTGTATTCATAAGAAATACGGTTTGAACATGTTTCCTTGTAACCCCAAACTAGTATCAAAACGTCTTATTGTCTATTTGACTTATAGAGTATTCTATTTCATTCATTTCTTCATTTTAATTTATTTATATCTTTTAATAAATTTTCTTTTTGTTCCATTTGTTATGTTTGTTAATTTATTATATTGATGTTATAGTTTATGTTGTTGCTACATTTAAAAGTTTTACCTCTTTAATTGGCTAATACATACATATATATATAATGTGTACACATATATATAATAAATGAATACCCAATAAATGAACTCAGGAACAAATTTAAACGGGGGGACACGTTAGAAGTGGTTTACCCTCAATTCAAAAGGTTAAGAACTAAAAAATTTCAATTTAAAAAATACTTTAACTTTTCGTCAGTATTGAAAGATTAATTATACAAATCTCCCCTCTGTGTCTCGTTCACCCTTTGTTTGTATATTAAACTACGATTCTTTATTCCCAACTCCCTCAAAATAACCTTACTCTATTTCAAAATTAGCCTCTCTAAACTTAGTTGTTTCATGTCCACTTCCTGACGAATGCGCCTATATAAGTGAGTTTCTGAACTTTACATCGCAGGCTATATCTATAAGAGAAAGCGTTGGCTGAAAAATAATATAAAGCCAAAACCACTGTTTTCAGTATCCGTCAATAACTCTGAAAACATATGGATTTATCCGCTTATCACACACATGCACTTCAGGTTCATTCCATTTACAGTTTTAGAATGTGTACGTAGAAAGAGAACTGATCCGCTAATCCGCTTAAGGTTCCTCCATTGACGGCTTTGGAAAGAATGCATGTGGCCAAAATGTTTTTCATTATTTCAAGTATCTGCTTTTGATTATTGTGTCAACACATTTCTCCTAAAGTAAACAAATATGTTTAAAGTACATTTTTGCAGAAAGATTTATTCAACTTATATAACAATAGCTAATGCATAAAAGTAACTTGCTTTTTTATATCAGTTTTGAATTTTATTTCAAACAGTCATGTGTTCGATGTAAAAAAAAATGACAAATTTAAATAATATGAATTAATTTAAATAAAAAAACATTGTTAAGTGTTGTATTTTCAAATGAATAAAATAATTGTATAAGAACCTATTTTTTCAGCCAGTTGCGTAAATAAAGTGAGTCTGGAGGTGAAGCATAGTGGGCCGTTGAAAGTCATGGAAGACATTTTAAAGTCAAAGTATCCAACATTTAAACCCAACCCCAAATATTTCAAATAAAAATATGAATGATTTTTTTAAAAAAAGAAATAAAAAGCCAATGACGCGGACACACACGCACATTTCCCATCTTATAGCACTAACCCCCCTTTTTTAAAATATTTCTTTTCTTCTTTATTATTATTATTGTCATTATTATTTTATTTTAAGCGATATTTTTACCATACATTGTCTTCTTTCATGTTTAATTTTTATTTACGAAGAAATAAATAAAAAATAAATAACAATTGAAACATTCAATTCTCTGTCACTAAGTTTTTTTCACTTTATCAAATTAAATCAGTCTCTTCTTATTACAATGGAACGCTATTGAGAAAAAAATACAAATTTTGGATGTATAGTTCTTGCTATCGAGTAACTTTTGAAGAACTTAAAGCTCAGTTTAAGTTAAAGCATCTTTATTGTATTATGAACTTTTAAAAATGTGTTTCAGAACATCATTGTCGTTTAGAATGCGTTATAAGCACTTTTCTTTTAAAACAATCAAATTATTTCGCACTTTAGAACAAAAGAGAAAAATATCACATGTATTTTATGGCCAAAATGATTCTCAACACTTTGAAAAGCAAAAGTGCCTTTTTTTATTTAAAGAAAAGAAATTCCTATAATGCATTTTGTGCTTTTTTCATTTCTTTCCTATTTTAGAACATAAAAATTTCCAGAGCTTTTTGGAAACGTTCCAGATGGTTTACAGTTGGAACATTTTTTAGATTCTTTTCGAATCAAAATAATATTTTATGCTCACTTAAGAACCCGCTGGTGTAAACGGTTTGGTATACGCTTCAATAAATGTTTTTCGAACCTCTTTTAAAGGAAATAAAGGATTCTTCCTAGTTTTGTTTACAAATATTGCTACTTGAACTACATATCAACTTTTTTTTAATGTTGTAGAATAAATTTCCTAGTTTGGCATAATATACAGTAAAATATAATTCATTTGAAATTATTGAAAACACATAATTATAGCTAGATATAGTGTAAAAGAATTTTTTATTCATTTATTTCATTTAGCTTACGAGTTAAAATATTATGTAATAGTCACTATTTAACTTTTTTTTTTGTTTCTTTCTTTCTACATAGTGAGCACTCGCTATCTCAAAACCGAGGGGGGGGGAGGGGGGTTGACCAAAAATTCACAATACATTGAAAACCGAAAGTCTTTCAGCAAAAGTAAGCACAGTAAAATTTTGATGGGGATCACTTTTTTTTTTTTTTTTCATCAATTAATTATTTGTGAAATCTAAAACGGGTTCTTGCTATGTCTGGCCATAGTGACAGCAGAGAACTTTGCTTTAAAACTTCTAAGTCAATTTCTGAGGAATTTTATGTTTTTGCAATATATCAGTTTGTTGAAACAGTGATTAAAGACCAAACTTTTTTTCACAATACTCTTAGTAATACTATTCAATACTAAGAACGCTTTGGATATTCACTTAGGTTCTAAACTTTAAGAATATTTTTTTAAAGTAGAACTTTTTCAACGCTTGAGGTAAAATGGCACGCATCAGGTTGAGGTAAAAATAACTCAATACAGAAACAAGAAGTAAAAGTGAAATAATAGAGTATTCTTTCTTTAAACATTTTCACGTTAAGAAAGCACAAATTGCATCACTTATGCATTTTAATGCTAATTTGTACTCTTTTAGCGTGTTTTTTTTTTTTTTACAGTTTAATTGCATAAAGTTAATTTATTATTATTTTATTCTATTCTTGTTGTTACTGCCAAATATATCTCTAAAAAAACTCATTGGAATTGACAGAAAAAATTACAAATAATTGAGGAAAATATGTTCACTAAAATATGTTTAAGACTTTAACTACTGTGGAAAATATGGAATTTAAAAAAAATCAGAAAAGTAGAACCAACTTCAAATTGTAAAAAATAAATTCCTTCTTTTATCAACATGGATGTGACTTTGATGAAAACTTGTGGGACAGTCCGATTACCATTACACTATGTGTTACTTTATATAGCAACCGTTGAGAACTCTAGGACATTGATATTTTTTAATAAAGAAGGAATTTATTTTTTACTTTTTAACACTATTTAGATTTTAAATTTGGTTCTATTTTTTTCCAAAAAACATTTTTATTTTATTAATTTTTAGTGTAAAACCTTTTTTTATACAAATACTCTATTTTTAAAAAAATCATATTGAAGGACACACCTATTTTGAGTGAAGAGCACTAAAATTAATCACTTCCATGATAATTTCTGTTTTGAAGTCTATTTTAAAAGGTCACTAAAAAAACAGACTGATTGGATTTAATTTTTGCTTCAGAGAAGCGTTCAGTCAAACTCTTATTATGACTGCTTTTAATATTATTGCTCAATGGCAACAAACTCTTTTTTTTTTTTCACAATGCGCTTTGTTTTTATCTGCAATTTTCCCAACAAATAAATATCAAGCCAAGCGTTTCAATCAAAAGAAAAATTAAAAGAACTTTATTTCACCCATAACGTTCTTTCTAAAGAACAAATGCAGTCAAATTCATGTGCAATATTTGAATTAGGTGACCCTCTATAGATTAATAGAATCATGAAAATCGGTTCATTTAGTTAAAAGTTATGGATTATAAAACAAAAAAAACATCACTACATTTCTGCACATAACGTTTTTTCTAATTATAGAATATGGTCAGATAAAGATACGGGAGCTATCGTTTAAAAAAAAGAACCATCAGAATCGGTTCAGTCAATGAGATATTATTGACGAATAAACAAGAAAAAAAAATACATACGGTATGAATTAATATTTGATGCTAAAAAAATTGATGATGGCCAGTGGCAGTAAACCCAAAAAAGTTAGTCGCCACTTTGAACCATGTTTGTATACAAATGTGTGCATACAAAAACCTCAAATTACACTTTGTCACAAAATTGCTCAAAGACCTACTTTTAAAAAATAATAAATTGCAAACCTTTTCTAGTCGCCAATTTTGGCGTCCGACGTAACATTTTGTGGGCGCCAAATAAAAGTTATAGTCGTCAATGGCGAGTGCCGACTGCTAGTCTCGACCTTTATGAATTGATAACCTCCTCCTTGTAAAGTCGGTTTAAAATAAATTAAAAGGGAGAGATACATATAACGTAATGCTTTTATTTTAAAGCAAACACTGCCAGGTACTTTTTGCTATACGTTGGTTTTATCTCTTTCCTTAATTTTTTTAAACAGTTGCACATTTTATACATTCCCGTAGGAAAGTAACTGATAACCTCCTCCTTGTAAAGTCGGGATAAAATAAATTAAAAGGTGAGAGATACATATAACGTAATGCTTTCATTTTTAAAGCAAACACTGCCAGGTACTTTTTGCTATACGTTGGTTTTATCTCTTTCCTTAATTTTTTTAAACAGTTGCACATTTTATACATTCCCGTAGGAAAGTAACTGATAACCTCCTCCTTGTAAAGTCGGGATAAAATAAATTAAAAGGTGAGAGATACATATAACGTAATGCTTTCATTTTTAAAGCAAACACTGCCAGGTACTTTTTGCTATACGTTGGTTTTATCTCTTTCCTTAATTTTTTTAAACAGTTGCACATTTTATACATTCCCGTAGGAAAGTAACTGATAACCTCCTCCTTGTAAAGTCGGGATAAAATAAATTAAAAGGTGAGAGATACATATAACGTAATGCTTTCATTTTAAAGCAAACACTGCCAGGTACTTTTTGCTGTACGCTGGTTTTATCTCTTTCCTTAATTTTTTTAAACAGCTGCACATTTTATACATTCACGTAGGAAAGTAACTGATAACCTCCTCCTTGTAAAGTCGGGTTAAAATAAATTAAAAGGTGAGAGATACATGTAACGTAATGCTTTCATTTTTAAAGCAAACACTGCCAGATACTTTTTGTTATACGTTGGTTTTATCTCTTTCCTTATTTTTTTTAAACAGTTGCACATTTTATACATTCACATAGGAAAGTAACTGATAACCTCATCCTTGTAAAGTCGGGTTAAAATAAATTAAAAGGTGAGAGATACATATAACGTAATGCTTTTATTTTAAAGCAAACACTGCCAGGTACTTTTTGCTATACGTTGGTTTTATCTCTTTCCTTAATTTTTTTAAACAGCTGTACATTTTATACATTCACGTAGGAAAGTAACTGATAACCTCCTCCTTGTAAAGTCGGGTTAAAATAAATTAAAAGGTGAGAGATACATATAACGTAATGCTTTCATTTTTAAAGCAAACACTGCCAGATACTTTTTGTTATACGTTGGTTTTATCTCTTTCCTTATTTTTTTTAAACAGTTGCACATTTTATACATTCACATAGGAAAGTAACTGATAACCTCATCCTTGTAAAGTCGGGTTAAAATAAATTAAAAGGGGAGAGATACATATAACGTAATGCTTTTATTTTAAAGCAAACACTGCCAGGTACTTTTTGCTGTACGTTGGTTTTATCTCTTTCCTTAATTTTTTTAAACAGCTGCACATTTTATACATTCACGTAGGAAAGTAACTGATAACCTCCTCCTTGTAAAGTCGGGTTAAAATAAATTAAAAGGTGAGAGATACATGTAACGTAATGCTTTCATTTTTAAAGCAAACACTGCCAGATACTTTTTGTTATACGTTGGTTTTATCTCTTTCCTTATTTTTTTTAAACAGTTGCACATTTTATACATTCACATAGGAAAGTAACTGATAACCTCATCCTTGTAAAGTCGGGTTAAAATAAATTAAAAGGTGAGAGATACATATAACGTAATGCTTTTATTTTAAAGCAAACACTGCCAGGTACTTTTTGCTATACGTTGGTTTTATCTCTTTCCTTAATTTTTTTAAACAGCTGCACATTTTATACATTCACGTAGGAAAGTAACTGATAACCTCATCCTTGTAAAGTCGGGTTAAAATAAATTAAAAGGTGAGAGATACATATAACGTAATGCTTTCATTTTTTAAAACAAACACTGCCAGATACTTTTTGCTTTTACGTTGGTTTTATCTCTTTCCTTAATTTTTTTTAAAAAGCTGCACATTTTATACATTCACGTAGGAAAGTAACTGATAACCTTCTCCTTGTAAATCGGGTTAAAATAAATTAAAAGGTGAGAGATACATATAACGTAATGCTTTCATTTTTAAAGCAAACACTGCCAGATACTTTTTGCTATACGTTGGTTTTATCTCTTTCCTTAATTTTTTTAAACAGTTGCACATTTTATACATTCACGTAGGAAAGTAACTGATAACCTCCTCCTTGTAAAGTCGGGTTAAAATAAATTAAAAGGTGAGAGATACATATAACGTAATGCTTTCATTTTTAAAGCAAACACTGCCAGATACTTTTTGTTATACGTTGGTTTTATCTCTTTCCTTATTTTTTTTAAACAGCTTTCACATTTTATACATTCACATAGGAAAGTAACTGATAACCTCATCCTTGTAAAGTCGGGTTAAAATAAATTAAAAGGGAGAGATACATATAACGTAATGCTTTTATTTTAAAGCAAACACTGCCAGGTACTTTTTGCTATACGCTTTGGTTTTATCTCTTTCCTTAATTTTTTTAAACAGCTGCACATTTTATACATTCACGTAGGAAAGTAACTGATAACCTCCTCCTTGTAAAGTCGGGTTAAAATAAATTAAAAGGTGAGAGATACATATAACGTAATGCTTTCATTTTTAAAGCAAACACTGCCAGATACTTTTTGTTATACGTTGGTTTTATCTCTTTCCTTATTTTTTTTAAACAGTTGCACATTTTATACATTCACATAGGAAAGTAACTGATAACCTCATCCTTGTAAAGTCGGGTTAAAATAAATTAAAAGGTGAGAGATACATATAACGTAATGCTTTTATTTTAAAGCAAACACTGCCAGGTACTTTTTGCTATACGTTGGTTTTATCTCTTTCCTTAATTTTTTTAAACAGCTGCACATTTTATACATTCACGTAGGAAAGTAACTGATAACCTCCTCCTTGTAAAGTCGGGTTAAAATAAATTAAAAGGTGAGAGATACATATAACGTAATGCTTTCATTTTTAAAGCAAACACTGCCAGATACTTTTTGTTATACGTTGGTTTTATCTCTTTCCTTATTTTTTTTAAACAGTTGCACATTTTATACATTCACATAGGAAAGTAACTGATAACCTCATCCTTGTAAAGTCGGGTTAAAATAAATTAAAAGGGGAGAGATACATATAACGTAATGCTTTTATTTTAAAGCAAACACTGCCAGGTACTTTTTGCTGTACGTTGGTTTTATCTCTTTCCTTAATTTTTTTAAACAGCTGCACATTTTATACATTCACGTAGGAAAGTAACTGATAACCTCCTCCTTGTAAAGTCGGGTTAAAATAAATTAAAAGGTGAGAGATACATGTAACGTAATGCTTTCATTTTTAAAGCAAACACTGCCAGATACTTTTTGTTATACGTTGGTTTTATCTCTTTCCTTATTTTTTTTAAACAGTTGCACATTTTATACATTCACATAGGAAAGTAACTGATAACCTCATCCTTGTAAAGTCGGGTTAAAATAAATTAAAAGGTGAGAGATACATATAACGTAATGCTTTTATTTTAAAGCAAACACTGCCAGGTACTTTTTGCTATACGTTGGTTTTATCTCTTTCCTTAATTTTTTTAAACAGCTGTACATTTTATACATTCACGTAGGAAAGTAACTGATAACCTCATCCTTGTAAAGTCGGGTTAAAATAAATTAAAAGGTGAGAGATACATATAACGTAATGCTTTCATTTTTAAAGCAAACACTGCCAGATACTTTTTGTTATACGTTGGTTTTATCTCTTTCCTTATTTTTTTTAAACAGTTGCACATTTTATACATTCACATAGGAAAGTAACTGATAACCTCATCCTTGTAAAGTCGGGTTAAAATAAATTAAAAGGGGAGAGATACATATAACGTAATGCTTTTATTTTAAAGCAAACACTGCCAGGTACTTTTTGCTGTACGTTGGTTTTATCTCTTTCCTTAATTTTTTTAAACAGCTGCACATTTTATACATTCACGTAGGAAAGTAACTGATAACCTCCTCCTTGTAAAGTCGGGTTAAAATAAATTAAAAGGTGAGAGATACATGTAACGTAATGCTTTCATTTTTAAAGCAAACACTGCCAGATACTTTTTGTTATACGTTGGTTTTATCTCTTTCCTTATTTTTTTTAAACAGTTGCACATTTTATACATTCACATAGGAAAGTAACTGATAACCTCATCCTTGTAAAGTCGGGTTAAAATAAATTAAAAGGTGAGAGATACATATAACGTAATGCTTTTATTTTAAAGCAAACACTGCCAGGTACTTTTTGCTATACGTTGGTTTTATCTCTTTCCTTAATTTTTTTAAACAGCTGTACATTTTATACATTCACGTAGGAAAGTAACTGATAACCTCATCCTTGTAAAGTCGGGTTAAAATAAATTAAAAGGTGAGAGATACATATAACGTAATGCTTTTATTTTAAAGCAAACACTGCCAGGTACTTTTTGCTATACGTTGGTTTTATCTCTTTCCTTAATTTTTTTAAACAGCTGCACATTTTATACATTCACGTAGGAAAGTAACTGATAACCTCCTCCTTGTAAAGTCGGGTTAAAATAAATTAAAAGGTGAGAGATACATATAACGTAATGCTTTCATTTTTAAAGCAAACACTGCCAGATACTTTTTGTTATACGTTGGTTTTATCTCTTTCCTTATTTTTTTTAAACAGTTGCACATTTTATACATTCACATAGGAAAGTAACTGATAACCTCATCCTTGTAAAGTCGGGTTAAAATAAATTAAAAGGGGAGAGATACATATAACGTAATGCTTTTATTTTAAAGCAAACACTGCCAGGTACTTTTTGCTGTACGTTGGTTTTATCTCTTTCCTTAATTTTTTTAAACAGCTGCACATTTTATACATTCACGTAGGAAAGTAACTGATAACCTCCTCCTTGTAAAGTCGGGTTAAAATAAATTAAAAGGTGAGAGATACATGTAACGTAATGCTTTCATTTTTAAAGCAAACACTGCCAGATACTTTTTGTTATACGTTGGTTTTATCTCTTTCCTTATTTTTTTTAAACAGTTGCACATTTTATACATTCACATAGGAAAGTAACTGATAACCTCATCCTTGTAAAGTCGGGTTAAAATAAATTAATAGGTGAGAGATACATATAACGTAATGCGTTTATTTTAAAGCAAACACTGCCAGGTACTTTTTGCTATACGTTGGTTTTATCTCTTTCCTTAATTTTTTTAAACAGCTGCACATTTTATACATTCACGTAGGAAAGTAACTGATAACCTCCTCCTTTGTAAAGTCGGGTTAAAATAAATTAAAAAGGGAGAGATACATATAACGTAATGCTTTTTAAAAGCAAGCGCTGTCTGGTACTTTCTGCTATACGTTGGTTTTATCTCTTTCCTTAATTTTTTTTAAACAATTGCACATTTTATACATTCACGTAGGAAAGTAACTTTTTTCCAACATATGGTATTTAAGAAGAAAAATCCCCTTTTTTTTTCTGTTTATAGAAAATCTCTTTTTTTTTTTTCACCTTTTTTCTTTTTTACAATACGGAAGTATCAAGTGTTTGGGATAATTTCAGAATGTGATGCTTTACTAGAAGCAGGCCGTCTACCTTGCATTTGAATTTTTTCTTTTTTAAAGAAAATACTTTTTGTACTAGCGAAAAAGAAGAATGTGGTATGTTGTTTGTTTAGTAAAAAATAAAATCATAAAAAGGTACTCTGTTTAATGGGGAAAACTTTTTTTTCATCATTACTTTCGATCAGATTAGGGAAAGTAATCAGAAAAAAAAAACATGATAAAAAATGAGTTGAATTTTAAAAGTTTTCTTTTTCAGGGAAAAAAAAACAGATTTTTGTATACGATAGCTGGTTTAAACCATTTTTAAGATTTAGTTCATGCTGGGATAAATTGATTGATTAAACAAGAGTTAAAACGAATGATGCAAAGTGCTGCCAAAATATAGATTGAAAACTTTTTTACATTTTATAGTTTATAAACAGATACATCACATATTTGCGATTATAATCTCTGTCATTTTGAAGCAAATTATTTATTGCTGGCATTATTTAAAAAGATCTTTAAAAAAATTGAAGTATGTTGCAGCAAAGCTTCATCAATTTTAGGGAGCTGAAGTGAAATGAATTAAGCTTACAAGGAAACAGCGCATTAAAATGTTATGTTATACCAGAGTCCCTATACTAAATGCCATTCAATAGGGCTTTAAATCCATACGTATTATGGCCGCAACTTTTTGTATAGAGGGCGCTCGTTTCCTGCTCATAATATTGCTTTTATAAGTAGATACATATGGCAAAGATTAATGAACTGAGTGCTTAAATTGCATAAACTATTTAATTTTAAACATATTAGAAAAACAAAATAGTCTAGAAAGCAAATTTTGACTAAAATTAAAATCTAACTAGTTCTTAAAAGAAATTTAAAGTTGATACAGCAGGTTATTTGCGCCACCTAGCAGAGAACTTTTCCCGGCCGTTTTTCTCTCATATCTGAAGGCATTTAGTATAGGGGGCTCTGGTTATACAATATTAAATTCAGGAGTTGATTAAAAGAGCAAAAAAACGCTTATATTCGTTTGTGTAAAAGTGCCCATTCAATGTTCTTCATGGTTATTGTTTTGAAATACAATTACTTTTTTTGGCTTAATCTCCTTCAATTATCACTTTAGTATTTATTCTATCGTTAAGTTCTCTTATTAGTTGATGTTGTCTTCATTGAGATAAACTGGCCTAGATTTTGTCTTTGTAGTTGTTCGTGAGCTTAATGCAATATATTAGATTTATATATATATATATATATATATAAGTGTTTAAAGATTGTTTTTCACTTTTTAACTCTATTTTTAAGTCTGCACTGAAAAATACAAGAAAATCTTTAAAATTATGCCGTATTCATTATGTTTCCGGTAACTCCATAAACAAGTAAGATATTTTACTTAAAACTAATTGTCGTGTCATTTGGTTTACAATATTTTGGTCTAGAATATAAAAAAAAAAAAGAAAAGAACGAAAGATAGAAAAAAAGGAGCAGAAGGAGAAGGAGCTTTAACAACTGTCAGAAACACCCCTGTCTTCTTCTTTATACTTCGTTATCCAAAAGTACGTTTTGTTATTTGGACATAATAAATTTACATGCTATGTACTAAAAAATATTAACAAAAGTACTGATAATAATTGTAGGCGTTATTTCTTCACGATTAATATTTTTAAAATATCCTACAGTGAAATGCTGTTACAGCGAACCCCAAGGGATCAGAAAAAACTTCGTTCTAACAGAATGTTTGTAGTAACGGAACATATTAAAACACGGGCAAGCAATTTGTTTCTTTGTATCGATATTCGCTGTAACGAGATTTTACTGTAATCAAAATTCCACGTTTATTTTGTCTGATTTGAACCGTGATTTTAACTTGAGAGTGTCACGTATATTTGATTAAATTCTTTCGTCTTAAATATTCGAGTAAATAGGCAAAATTAATGTCATATTTGAATTTACGGCATCGAACTTTATATGAAATCAGTTCTGAATACCCCGTAACCGAACTACCTGTACCTGTTGACTTGCGTTATCATAATAATTCTCGAAAAAAAATTCACATTTCCATATGGTAACCTTTGACATTTCAAATGGTATAGTACCATCATGAGACGATATATATTCAAAAATTAATATTGTTTTTGTTCAGTTAAGTTTCTTTTTATCTATTTCTGTTTGCAAACATGTAAGAATGGTGTTAGAACTGTCAATAATGTTACAAAATTAATAATCTATCAGTTCCAAATTAGTGGCTACATTTGAAGACTGTTGTACCAATTATTGATACAGATGATTTTATGAGTCTGTTTGAATGCTTTCCAGAGATTTCCAGGTGTTTTGCAATCAGTTGACAACTCTTACTTACCAAGGATTCTTTCCTTGCCTCCTTAAATCAGCAAAAAAATTTCCCTCCTTGCCTCCTTAAATCTTTTAAAAAATTATAGTTGAAAAAGGTTTTTTTGGTTACCACTAGTATCTTTTGGTAGAGTCCTTATCAAAATTGGGCATGGCTTAAGAGCATGCGGAAATTTGTTTCCAAAAATTTATCCCGAAATAAGTGCTACGTTTGAAAAAAGTAAAAAATGAGAATAAAAATATCAAGTTTTTATAATTTTAATCGAATAAAAATAAATTTTAATTGGTATTTAGGGAATTTCGTGAAAAATAGTTTCAGGACTACATACTTGCTCCAAGACTGCTTCCCACACTCTACTTACTTAAAATATAGCAACTAATTTGGGACAAAATTTCCGACCTAAATGTAGCAACTAATTTGGGACAAAGGGAGTAATTCTTATGCTCGGTTTATCTTTCTTCCTCTTTTCCTTTTCTTCTTTCATTTTCAAGAAAAAACGAAAACATCAAAAACTACTTGTGTAACTTATTTTTGAAGATCGTTATTCTTTTTCCTTTATATTTTATGTCTATTTCTATGCTTTCATGTCTAGAAACACTTTTTCAAGACTAGGATTAAATTTTGGCTGAAAAAGATGCATGTCAAAACGTCTTAAAAACTGCAATAAAAAACTTAACAGCTTTTCAAATGTCACTTTTTTTGTTAACTGTTTTAGTTTAAGTACATGCAAGTGCAAAATTAATGAACATCGTCTTGAATATTTAGAAGTGTACTTTTTCTTAAAAGTTCTATTTTCAGAACTACATAACTGCATGGAAGAATTTTAAAGCTTTCTTTTTTTCCTTTTTTTACGCAGAAGTCAGTTTTTTTACCTTAAAGTAGAAGTGCGTAGGAAAATAGAAACTGATTGTGCATAGATAGATATGTTAATAAGCTTAATAGAATATGATTTACGAATTTCGTGTAAAAACTGAGTCCACTACCAGTTCAGGGGAAAAAATGAAATATATTTTTTTCTTTCGTTTTTTTAATACATGTATTTTTTTCTGTTGCATAACGTGTTTGTTTTAAGACTAGTTCATTAACTAAAAAAATAGCTGTAAAAAAATGGGTATCAAAAAGTTCTCTCCCTAGTCCTAAATGACTGGGATCACTTTTAAAAAAATTTAACAATTTCGCATGTTTGGAACCTTTTTCAAGGACTACTGAATTGAAATACCATTCAGAGCATCTCTAAGTTGTAAAAGCACGTTTAAATTGTGATCAACCTGTTTCATCATTAAAACTACCCGCACCATATTATTCCTTGCACGTAAACTTTATAGAAATCTATGTGCCCGATCTCTGATAAATGTGGTGTAATAAACAAATATATTTATGAATTTAACTGCTTTAATAAAGCGATATACTTTTGCCGCTCTCAGCCTTTTTCATTCGTCGGACTTCACTTCCCTGTGTCCGGGGGAGGGCAACCCTAAGGCCTCGTGCTAACAGAGGAGGGAATGGAGTAGAGAACTCCCAGTTTTTTTATTTTCCTCCTATAAGCATTTTGATAGAGCTAAGCGTGAAATTTATTGGATTTCAAAAATAAACATGCTGTCGAATATACATGAATTGCTTTAGTAATTTTACTTAAGCTTACTGATTTATTCTTTAAAGTTGTGAAATAGTTCTTTAAAACTAAATAACAGAGAAATTTAAGTTCCTTAACAATATAAAATTTGTATTTTAATAAATTCGAACTGCTTTTTCTTTTAAAAATAATCATTTACTCTCAGTGGTACCTCGAGATACGAGTGCTGTCGAGCAGCGAAGTTTCGTTTTGAAATACGAGCGACATTTGAGATACGAGGAACGGCCAGCTGCGGCGCCACGGCCCACCCAGCTTACTGCGCCTGCGCAGTAAATTGCTTTGAGATACGAGCAAATTGACACACGAGCAAGGTTCCGGAACGAATTAAACTCGTATCTCGACGTATCACTGTATTTCATCTCTACTACTAATAAAGAAGCAAGTATGTCTGTTTCCGGCGTAGGGCCAAGATCGTTCGGCGGATTTTCATGAAATTTAGCACGAAAATAGTTTGGAATGTGGAGGTGTGGCCCTCGAAGAGTTTTTTCTGAAATCGGAATTTGTTCTTTTTTATCATATTTTTATCACAATTCATATCCAAAAATTGCATAAAAGGGTCATTTTATTTAGGAATAAACTATCGCATCATTTCAAGCTTGGTATTATTGAAAAACCTGGGAAAAACTCCCAGATAGAGTTTTGCTCTGAGGGCAAAAATTCGATAAATTAACTAGAAAATATGTTATAAGCTTTTTCGCTGTAGCTCTTTTTTTTCACGGCAATTAACTTATCCCCCCGCACTCCCCCCCCCCCCCCAGACGATTAATAAAGCGCTTGCTTTGTATTTTATTTGAGCTGCTGCGATTTTGTCTACATGTATATTCGCTAATTAAAATACTATTCACAATGTTTTTAACATTTTGAGGCGCAGCCGATTTTTAATTTATCTTCTCTTTTTTTTTCTTTTTTTTTTTCACTTTCGAATCTTCTTTTTTTTTTTTAAAAGATTTAAAATTTATTTCCTGTGGCTCACAGGCGATCGATAACTTTATTATTTTTATTATTTGTTTTTCTTATTTTGACAGGTATTTTTACGGGACCGTTCTCGTTTCTCTTCTCGGATTTTTAAAGATATCTTACCTTTATTGATATCCCAAATTGTTGCATCTTGTTATCCCCAATTATTATTACTATTGTTTTTTTATTTATTTTATTCATTTCTTTCCAGTGAATTTCTTTTCACTTTTTAGCACAGACATGGTCGTGAGGATACCACTAGTGGTAAATATTTAAAGTGTTACATTTTCAGGTGAATCGTATAAACTTAAGCTTAACAATATTCTTTCCAAATATGCAAACTCTTTGTCGTGACTGGGGGAATTGAATAAAATATTTATCATTGAAAAATCCAAACACTTTTTACCTGATACATGGGGCGTGAAATGTTTTCCTTTGCATAGGATGGAAACTTTGATTTATCGAGATGATTTATTTTATCGACAACGTTTCCTTCAGAAACAGAAAGAAGCTTTTCTTCTTTAACTTCTAAAAGGAACTTTTCGATTTAAATAGAAGAGAGTGCTAAAGCACTTTCTGTTTATATGTATTATTACATAAATGCTTTTAGGTAAAGCCATTAGAATTTTTTAGCGTAACACGCAGCTCTGGTTCCCAGTAATTTGGCAGTTTCGAAAACTGTCAAACTATCAAGGCAGAGTGAAAAATATATGCATATTTTGATGATTTCCAAAACGCTCTAGTGTGAAAAAAAAGTATATTGTTGCAAAAAAGAACTCTAGTTGGAACAAAAGCAGAAGACAAAGTACAACAATAGCTGTGTCAGCTGAAGTGACATTTCAGTTGTTTTAAATGAACATAATGTCTAGATTTTAATTTTCAGTGCTTACTGTAATTCAAATATTTCAACCAATGACAGCGAAAAGAGATATAAAAAAGGGAAAAGTATGTAAACAAAACTATAGTATCAACTTCATGTCTCCATAAAGTGGAACAAGAGAATCAAGAGAAACAGGGAATAACACTATCTAAAGTAAAATTACTTAACCGTCCTAAAGACAACGACTTAAAAGAAAAATAAGAAGCTTAAATGAACAAAACGGAAAAATATCGAGAAGGAAAAAAATGAAAATTGTAAAGTGATACGAAAAAAAAAACGAAACATGCAATATTTGTTAAATGAATTAATTCTTAAGCAGCGCTAAAATAGTGATGAATTCAATGGTCCAATAGATGGTATTAGGCCTATGCCTGAAAATATGATAAAAATGTCATCGCGACCTGAGAGTTTTATACATACATTTATTATTTTCTTTCATATATGTATACGTAAAGAAGTTTTTATGCATTAGGAAAGAACATTAGGAAAAAAGGGTAATTGAAAGATAAATACCACATTTCTGTTAAATAAATGAATAATAGAACTATTTAATGAGAATATTTACTATTATTGTTATTATTATTATTTTAAAACCCACAGATGCAATTTTTTAAAAGTTATATTTGAAGTTTTGATTTAATTCTGCTTAGGAGGAAGGCAAATCCTATTCGTAGAAAAAGAAAAAAAATATGCATTTGTATTACCAAACAAAATTATTTGAATTACCATAAACACAACAACATCATGAGTCGGTGAGTTTTCTAGAAAAAGCGAAGAAATTGTGCATGTTTACGTTGCAACGTTTTGATTTATTTATTCATTTGTTTGAAGAAATATTGCGTTAAACGTTGTCATAAAATACTCATATAAAAATGTACTGTATCACTAATGTATTGTTGAATTTTCTCAATTTTCAAACTTTACGAAACCGTCTTCAATCTCAAATATTAAGAAGAAATTTTGATACAAATTTTCTTACCATAATATGTCCTTTTATTACATCACTTAAAATTTTTAATTCGTTACATTTGCTCATTTTTTATTGTATTTGTACACCACCTTAACTTCTCAATTTTGTTTGACGTTCTTTGTCAACTAAAAGCAAAGTTTTGATCTGGTTAATTGAATTTAAAATGGAAGTGAGGAAAACATCCCGCCAATTACGTACTCATTTTCTCCCCAATTACGTACTGCAGTAGTTATTAATTCTTTGTCTTGTACGAATTGCGACCTTTATTACTTCTTATTCTTACCAAGGAAAAAAAATGAGTTCTCTCTAATGTTAGGCTTCATCTTGTCAAAGCCATAAATATATCTTTTATAAAGTTGATTGGTTAAATCAGGAGTTCTCAACCTTTTTCGGATTGTAATCCCCATATGGGTGCCAAATCTTGTCGTGCCTTCCCCTCCCCCCCCCCCCCGCCCAACCGTGTATGTGTATTCAAATTTGCTCCTGTGAATGTCCAAAATCGTAAAATGTCGACAGTCACCGGTGAATATCGACATGAGCCAGATACAGAATGTCGACAATCACCGGTGAATATCGACATGAACCGGATACAGAATGTCGACAATCACCGGTGAATATCGACATGAACCAGATACAGAATGTCGACAATCACCGGTGAATATCGACATGAACCAGATACAGAATGTCGACAATCACCGGTGAATATCGACATGAACCATATACAGAATGTCGACAATCACCGGTGAATATCGACATGAACCATATACAGAATGTCGACAATCACCGGTGAATGTCGACATAAAACAACTACAGAATGTCGACAATCACTGGTGAATGTCGACAGTGCCCGATTTCGGACATTCACGGTAACATACATATGTTAAATTATTTGATTACGTGTTAGTTTGTGTGGTCCCAGTTTCCACAGGCACGAACACGTAATATAAATTAAAAACATTTGCTAATTTCAGAACAGACGAATTCATCAAATGAGATTGACTAATTTACGTTAAAAATCCCCTAATATGCAAAAGAAATGTGTGTAAAAATATTTTCAGTTCAAAAAAATGAAATGGAGGGAGCGAACAAAAATAAGCTCCGAGAAGAAAGCCTAATTTTCAACAAACAATAAAATTGGGAAAAAATTGCCAAAAGATGAATTCTAAAATTCTGAAAGGAAAAAAAAAGACGTATTGGGAAGGAGATGGAAGGGAAAGAGTAGACAAATTCTTCCAAATGGTGAAAAGCTTCCTGAAAAGTTCTGAAAAAAGAAAAAAACAGTAAGATTTCGCATATTTTTAATTGAAAAAGAGAGCAAATATGCGCTAGAAATTCTATTATTGCAATCATTGTAGTACTCAACTTCCTAAATTTTTATTTTTTATTATGAAATTGTGCTTCTCCAAACGAATTTTTAAGAGCTTATTTAATGTGTCCCGTATAAGAAAATTCAAATTAACTCTTGATCTAATAACTTTCAAATTATTCAACTGATATGTGATATAATTGAGTTCATTAAACATACTCTTATTTCTAGGAAAGGATGCAATCTGTAGACTTGTAATATATTTGGACAAAATAATGTCTTATATTATGAAAGTGTGTGAAATAGTTCATCAGTTTGAAAAGATTGTTTCGGGGTCTACTTTCCGAGACTCATCCGTCCCCCCCCCCATTTTTTTCTATGGCCCCCGAGGGGGTCATGTGGCTTCCGTTGAGAAACCCTGGGTTAAATTACAGCGTAGTGCATCAGTGCGCTTTAGCAGTTTTTAGGGCCCTTCTTTTCATGGTAACTCTTAAATTTTTTTTTTTTTTTTTGCTTATGAAATATATTGTGCTTTCTGCATATATAAGCTTAAAGCAAACTGGTAAGTAACATTGTTGAAGGTTTGATTTGTGGGCATTGATGCCAGAGCATTTCTTCTTGGATTCCGCTCGTATGATGTTGTATTTTTCTCTGTTTCCAAAAAATGTACGTGAGAATTCATTTTCAGCAAAGCAGCAATTCAAGTTGTAACAGATGCAAATGAAAAACTTTTCCTCTCCCCACACATGTCAGAGCGAAATATATTTCCTTAGACATGTTTGGTTCAAAATCGGCTCTCCTTTTGCCATTAGACACGTTGAAGGATTGCGGTCATTTATTTTATGGACAGCTCTTCCCGGAAAGTGAAGGTTTTTTTCACTACAAAGATTAATTTGAAACAATTTAACTGGTAGAAACTTAGGAAAATATTCGTTTAAACGTGTACTCCCGACTTGCTTAAATATAAGGTTTAAAAATAATAGTTAAATACGTGGGTATAAAACACGTTATTTAAATTACATAAATTCTTTAGATGCACTTCAAGTTCAGCATTTTTCATTCTTAACTTGTGCGGTATTTTAATAAAATGCGTATTATACAAAGATAAACTAACATTTCTGCAACCTGATATAAATTCCATTGAGATTGCTTCTTATCACTTTTATTGTCGCGTCTGGTCATAGATATGTCATTGTTACATATCTGAAACAAAACATTTACTGGAGCCTATCACATTTTCTGATTTATTTCAAGTGAAAAGTCGAATATTTTTAAGTTTCGAGTGCTAAAATATAGATAAGCCTACGCATTTAAATAACAATATAGGAATTAATGATTCAAACAAGGGGGAAAGTAGAAGAAAGAATAAAACAAAAATACGAACAAACGATGTGAAGAAATTCCATATTGTGTCTTTCATGCATTTCATTTAATGAATGTATGGAAAAACAGCTTTACGTATTTCCCTTTTCACATGAAGATTATTTTTTGATGTGATAAATTCTGATATAAAGTGATGAAATAAAAAATCTATTGATTTATGATGAAATAAAAAATCAAATAAAAGGTTTGATGTAATTTCATGAAAACCCTTGTATTGGGGCACGTAGGTAAACCGATAGTGCTTGCTGATTGGCGTCTATTTATACCATCATTAAAACTACTATGACTACGTAGATGTACTTCGGAAGAAAAAATTTGTTCATTGAGCAGTGACTGAATACGTTATTAGAATCAACAAAATTCATCGCGGTTGGCTTGCAAATACCAGCAGCTGTGCATCTCTTGCGGGAAATTCATGGCAACTATTTATTTCATTTATATCGTCTAGGTTTGAGTTTATCGTTATTAATTCGAATGAAAAGTAATTATTGTTGCTTCTAGCAACATATGCGTTTAGAGTACAATTCTCCTCTAAGCCAAGTGCTTTCGAACTTTTAAAATTTTTATGTCTTAAAAAATAACACTGAAAGGTACGGCGAGGGAGACGAGGGGACAATAAAAGGTACGTTAGGGAAGAAAATTAGTTAATAATTAATGTGATATATTTACGTTTTCTATTTTACTCTTAAAAAAATTAGTTTTCTACGAAATGAGTGATACATAGATCTTTTTTAAATTAATATCCACTTTTTTGCTTTTCTTTAACTTCGAATATCTTCTAAAATAGGAATTATTCAAGCTTGACTTGTCTGTTGATATTCAACAGAAACTCACCTTTTATTTTTGCCACGAAAAACGAAAAATTCAGACATGAAATTCAAGGCTCAGAAAAATTTACCATTTTTATATTTTAATAGCTCGTGAAGAGCAGGTGCATTAATTTTAAAGTTTCACTTTACGCAAGGCGCAAATCAATTTTACTCCCTGCGCAAAAGGAATAAGATAAGCACTTCTTTAAAAAATAGAGATCGTTTTCCTTTCTTTTTTTTCTTATTGTAATAATGTTTTCGAATATTTACCAAACCCTTTCTGTTGTCAGCCAATACATACTGCCGTCTTAATTAAATTAAGATTAAAACTGATAGTTTATTTACATTGCGTGAGATTTCCATCCATATAAGCGATTTCTTAATCCGAAGGTTAATATTATATTACCATTAATCTGCTCTTATCATTAGAGCTGATTATTTTCTCCCCTAAACTTGTGTTATTAATTTGTGAAAATAACTGCTTTTTTAAGCTTTACATAATTATTTACAATCTGTGTGATAATTTAAAGTAATTTAAATTAATATGCTACATTATTTTAGTAGTTATCTTTGCAATAATTTAATGCTTCATTAATATAAATAATATTAATGATGTAAAATAATAATTTAATACGAATAAGCTATTAATTTTATCAGAAAATTCATTTATAAAATAAATATAAAATACATTATAAAATAAAAACATAAGTCACTTTAACAAAAGATCTAATTAAATTAGCTTAAGAAATCTCGCTTTATATCAATCACGACAATTTCTTCTACAAATCAGGAATAGAAAAATAACAAAGACGAAAAAAAGGAACTTGCCAAAAAAAACTCTGAGAAATGTTCCCAAAAGTTTCAACGCCTCATTTCACATAAGAACAAGAAAACCTTTTCAAAATTTGTAAAAGTTTCCAAATGAAAAGTAATCCCCATCATCATTTTTGATTTCTCTTTTTTACAGACTTTTGTCCAGTATCCCCAAGAGGTTGTGAGATAATAATCGTCTGCGTTTTAAATCCGCTTTTCTCGACGGTCCACCTTTTCGTCTCATCTAAAGTGCTGCTCTGGTGGGGAGGGGAGCAAACCACCTGAGGGTTACTTTCTGTTCTTTTTATTGCATTATTTACTTTTTTCATTCCCATATTCTTGGAAGGAGTTAAGTTGGAGTTTGATGTTCTTTAGCAATGTTATTTTTAATAATGCTTTTTTTTTCCACACAGCTATTTTATAGTATAAACTTAAGATAAGATTTTTCAATATTTTCTCAGCGTATGAGCAGATAAAACAAAGAGCAATCTTGCACATTTTTTTTTTTTTTTTTTTGAGTGTCTTTAGTTATCCACATTTTTTTTTTAAATTTATTTTACACATAACGTGAAGTTCATCCATGAAACATAAAATTTAATCTTCAACCAAGCTTTTATCTTAAAATCATTCTTTTTTAAGTCTTAATTTAAAATAATGTTTGTTTTAAACCATGGAGAAAAAAAGAAAAAAAAATTGTTTTCCATAAAAATATAGGTATTAATTTTTCATCATGTGCAAGCTCTTATTTTTAAAATTCGGAATGATTTACACAGCTTTTGTCTTTCTACTCTTTCTTTTCATGAATAATTAATTGTACAGTACACTTTTCTAAGAAAAAAAAACAGAAAAGAAAATTATGTTCCCTCATTTGAGTATATTTAAGCTACTGTTTTGCAACGTATTAGGAATTTGAATTTCACTTCATATTCTAAATCTTTTCACCGTAGGGGACGATCAAAGCATTAGTGTATTGTTTAAAAAAATGTTGTGTTTTCACTGATTTATTATGATTTTTTTTATTATTATTTTCATCACGCATAAAATTAAATTTTGGTAAATGATTATGGAGCACTTGCGAATATTTTTTTCAAAACCATACTTTGTTGTTTTTTCAATATCACATCGTTTTGTGTCGCGACGAAATTCCATTATTAACGTTTTATTGTAGAAAGATACAAAAGCCAACTGACAACTCTCTTTCGAACGCACAGCTTATATCATTTTAGAAAGTTTTCCCAGCATTCCGTGCTGTAACAGAGTAAAACTTTCTAAACGTTTTTAGAACTGAAATCAAAGAAAATTAAAATAGCAATTAAATGACCTCTTGCCAGGGATTCCCTTTGCGAGGCCAGAACCCGCGACCATTTTCCATTTTTGCATCATAGAAGATCAAATTTTCCTCAAAATTACGATGGAAGGGTTTGGTCTATTGTTTACAAAAATCTTTTTAAAAAAGCATTTTCACTCTGATTTATTATGTAATTTTCTTATTATTTTAATAACGCATAAAATTAAATTTTGGTAAATCAAGATGGAACACTTATAAAACATTTTTTTAATGTTGCTTTGTAAAACAATGAAAAATTATTTTTATGCAAAAAACAAAAATGTCTTTTTTTATAATACTCAACGTAAAATCGAATCAGAATTCCATAAAGAAAAAAGTTCTTGTCAGTAATAATAATGTGCTCGTTTACTTAAGGATCCATGACTTTGTTTTAAAAATAATAATACTTATTATTATTATTAAAACAAAAGAACTAATGTGATTTAAGATTGTTTTAATTCTGAACTGCGTTAAAATGAAAGAACCTGTTTCTGACAATTAATAAAGTCCTCTAGATAAGACAAGAAAACCAATACTTGCATATTCTTCTTCAGCTTGCTTTTTGCTTAAAAACCTATATTGAATTTTCCTGAGTTTAGGCATTAAATATATCACATACTGAAGAATCTAAAAGTTCCAAAATTAAAAATGTAAAATGTTAAACCATGTGCACATTCGACCTTTT
Organism: Octonoba sinensis; assembly: GCA_038502835.1. Classification (NCBI taxonomy): domain Eukaryota; kingdom Metazoa; phylum Arthropoda; class Arachnida; order Araneae; family Uloboridae; genus Octonoba; species Octonoba sinensis. The sequence goes on along the minus strand of CM076605.1, from coordinate 7,818,563 downwards.
TTCTTCATTCGAGCTTCACATTTTGTTTCAATTTTTTAAGTTTCACGGTTTATACTTGCTAATTTTGGTTCATTCTTTTCTTCAATGTTTTCTTTTTGTGTACAGACACAAACCTAAATTTGTCAAAATCAAAGTACAACTGCAGATGGATATTTCATATTTTACTTAAATTTCTGACCGCTTACAATTTTCTTATTACATTAAATACGTAATATATTGACTAAATGTTGGAAATTTCTCTCCTCATCCTATGTTCTTGATTAAACTGAAACATGAATGCAACATAAAAAATCAGCATTAGTAATAGGAGTAATAAAATATATCAAATGCATGTACAATCATAGAATTATGTACATAAAACCATAAGAATATACATGCTTATAACTTTGCAAATAATTAACAGTACAAAATGGAACATAAAGGATAAATCTAGCAAAAAAAAATTTTTTTTTTTGTGAAAAAAAAAAGGTTTCATTATTAGAATATTGTATGTAGAAGTTTTAATTCGTTTTTACTAATACATTAGTTCACCAGATGTAGCTAAAGATACTAAAATTACAAAATGTAAACAACCCACAGTCAGCCCACTGTTACTTCGTTCCCCGCCATGTTACACTTGTTAAGCTGCTTACCAAAGGTGGAATAATTTCACGTTCCGCCTTAGCATGAGTTACGAACTTACTAATTTTGATAAGTAACAACAGCGCAGTGTTTTTTAATTTTTTTACATTTGTTGCCTTGATTTTCCTTGCCGTGCTCTTAGAGAATTTCATTGTTTTTCATTAATTAAAAAACCAATTCAATTTAATTGCATATATATTGAGTTTGATCTACTCCTAATAAAATACTAAACTTAGTCTTTTCCCCCAAACAGAGCATGCCATAGTTTTACCCAAGAATACTAACTACATCTTCATTTTGTATTGTCACAACAGTGCGTTTTTTATTACCCGAAAGGCGGAGCAAAAAGGCTTGTACAAGAATCAAGTAGCAAACCTAATTTATAAAAAGAATATCCTTTAGATCACTTAATCACAATTTGAACACATTCTCCCACCTGTCCTCTTTACCGGTGCTTAATCTTGAGCAACCGCGTAAAACTAGAAGAAATTCCTCTCCGTTATCCATCTTTATCAAGAAGAGCATCGCATTCTGTATTTATTTTCCCTTGGCTATTGCAGTAAAAGCAATCCACTGCTCGAAATAATTGTTTGGAAAAACTTGTGTTTGCATAAATTATGCTGTGTTCTTTGGTTTTTAAATGCATTTGGGAGATCCAAGACTACTTTGTAGAGACAAAATAAATGTCTCCTAGTTTCTCTATCATTTGTGTGATTTAGAATTTATTCCGCTTTGGACTACGTTGTAACAAGAAACAAGTAGAAGCATCGTATTTTTGAATTTGTGCGTTTATTTGCATTGTTTTATGCTATGTCAGGTGCTTGACTAGACGCAAATACAACCAACAAGTATAAAGAGTAGCTTTTATGACGAAAAAATATGATAAAAAGCATTTGAAATGCTTCGAAAAAAGGTTTGTAAGTTCGACAGCTACTTAAACTTGGGGAAATAGTGGTCAAAAAATATTTTGTTATTATATGTTTAATGACTTTTATTTGAAACCACTATATTTTTACTAATTGGCTGCAGAGTGGCGTAGTGGTAAGGCCCTGGCCCCGTACGCCGAAGTTCTCAAAAACCTCGCCCAAGTCGGTGGATTTTCAAGATCCAGAAAATCGACGGCGCCCATTTCGTATGATTATGGAGTATGTATAAAATCCCTTGAGTATCTGCTTGGCTTGGATACTCTCGGCTAATTTCAACTTTTAGTGCAAGTTCGCATCATTCAGTGCTCAGGTGCCTCCATCTATAGGGAAACCGAGTGTCAAAATACTCAAAGTGGTAATGGCATTCGTGGATAGCGGTGCTACTCGAAAGAATTTCTGGGGAATGCACTAAGTCTGCAAAGTTAGTGACCATGCGCAACCCCATTGGAAAGGAAAAAACTACTAATTATGCATATATATTAAAGACAAATGCACAGCTTTGTGGAAAATTGCCCAAAACTATAATATTTGACGCAGAATCATGCAAAGTAATCCTAACAAGGTACGATTTCTTGTATCACAAAATAAGTTAATATTCTTTGGGACTATATTTTCACTAATTTTAGAAAGCCAAAATGAACAAATGAAAGAATTCTTGTATGAAAGGCTGTCAAAAAAGCTTTGTGCTAAAGTATGAGTAAACGGAAAATATAAAGGTTAATAAAGCACAAATCGACAAAACAATCCTGCAAATACCAATTTTGAGGCTACAATAGACCCCTTCACCAGTGCAAGAACTATGATCAGCCTACAACAAGAAAATTGTGAGTGAATGAAAAAAAAAAATGATGCTAATAAAATAAAATGAAAGTACCCAGAACAAATCGTTTGCATTGAACGTATCGTTTTGGTGCAAGTAGCAGTAGAAGTTTGCATTATTGCTCCAATTCTAAGGAGCAGTCAATTAAAAAGGAGAGAGAAAAAAAAATGATAAGTTTAAATCTGTATATCACTTGTTTTTTTTTTTTTTTTTTCACAGAGTTCAATAGAATAGTTTTATGCTATTAGTTGGAAAATCATGTAGTCTATTGCACTTGGAAGACAAAAATAAATAAAGGAATTTACTGAATGGAGAGAACTACAAAAAATAAATATTTTGTATTCCCTTTTTTTTTCTTTTTTTTTTTTTTTTTTTTTTTTTGTGAATTTAGGAGTAACTTTTATAATTTAATTACAAGCAATATCCACTTCGACGTAAAAGGATAGTGTATCTGTAAAACTGCTAAGACTTTTTGAAATGCTCGAAATTAAACGGGAAATTTTTTAAAACAAGAAAATAAAATGTAGAAATGTGATGTCCCCCCACTGATTTTTAGAATGCAAAAAAAAAAAAAATTTTGAATCGGGCAATTCCCTCAAAAGTTTTCATGGGGTAGGGGAGAGACAGACACACATTTTCCCCATCTCAAAACCCTACTTTGAATTTTTTGTTTTTCAATATTTATATAATCACTTCTCCTATTTTTGACTTTTCTTTATTTTAACAATATTTTTACTACGACACATTAAGCCTTGTTTCAAACTTCACTCTTTATGTTTTTACTTTTACGGGAAAGTAGGCTAAAAATTCAATAATGCTCACTAGATCCAAAAATAACCTTCAACCTAATATCATCTCTTTCATGTCTGGAGGGAGCATTCCACAATAAACAGAAGTAACGGAGTAATTCTTGAAACGAAATACCCATGAAATTGCTGTAACATTGGCTACGAATGTTTACTGAAGCCTCATAAAATGCTGGTGCATGCAATTCTTGCGTTAAGTTTGACATTTCTTACCCTGATCCATTACTTATCTGTATCTGATAAAGAAAGGCACTTATGGTTTGTCCTTTCTCGTCCTTTCCAGTATTATTGCTCGATGATTCTTTAGAAATCGTAAAAGTTCGAATTATTCGCTCCCCATTGTAATTCTATTTTTATCCATTCACCTGACCGTAGAATAGATCTTGATCTTAAACTTTAACATTTTTCATTTCCGATTGGTAAGAGAAGTTTATAAGAAAAATGTTTATTTTTTTTTTTTTATCCTACGCCCGTCTGCGGCATTTCTGCCATCATTCGACGATCTATTTCTGCCATCATTCGTTTAGTAGAAATAGGGGGCACCACGTGAAGGCGACTGACACCACCCCCACAAGAGAAATGTACTTTTTGAGAATTGCTTTAATTTTTAATAGAGATTTTTATGTTATTTTAAACTCTAAACCTCTGTGGGGCCCACGCCCCACAGAGGGGCAATTTGATTGTTAAGGGGGGAAATTCGAAAATGGAATCGACAAGAGTTTAGCTCTTTCGCTCCGAGCCATTTTAATGCAGTGTTAGATTTCGGTGGCAAGTTCAATGAAAAAAGCAAATTCTTAAATAATTGCGTTAAATAATTATTAGGTATAATTTCGCTAGACGAAACCAAAATATCAACTGAGTGTTTGGCATCGTCAAGTAAACTTCACTGCGGGAGACGGCATTAAATTAAAATAAGAAATTAGTATTAAAAAATCACTTTAAAAATTATTTGAAATTTGAATTTCAGGTTTTCATTATATGTTTTGAAAATTTACTTACTGCGTTTCGTAAGCAATTTCCAAGTGTTTTATTCCTAAAACCTATCATTAAAGTTTTTTAAGTACACAATTCAATTTCTTATTATATTAAAAATTACGCATGCTGCATAGAGGGGCATAATAATTTTATTCAGGCTGAGATGGGGCATGGCACAAAAGAGATTGGGAACCACTGCTCTAAACTAACCCCCTGACTGCCGAGGAAAATGTACACGATTCGCTTCCCCGTTCCACCGCTTTTCTAACAGGTGCGCGTAGTTACGCAGTCTATTAGGTGAAAGAAGCACGTTTGCTCCCCCCCCCCCCCCTTCAGAAATAAGTAAATTCTTCGGAAACACTATCAAGATCATTTTATGCCATTCATAGCCTCGGCTGTAATTTTACTATTAGCAACACAAGGCAAAGAATCGCACTTCAGAAAGGCGTATATTTACGCCCGTGGCAGTTAAGGGGTTAAATCCATTTTTTCCTATCATGCAAAGTTTTTCACAAAAATCTTCGTATTTTCACTTAATTAACTAAACTTGTGAGGTTTTGATGAACATTAATTTTGCAAATGTGTGAATCTGTTCAAAAAACATTTGAGGCGGTGAGAAGCAAAGGGATGTAAGTGACTAAAGTATCATTTTAAGTAAAACTCGTTTGAAGTTTAATTCCTACACTAAATTCTAGAAGTTCTTCATACAAATATTTTTTTTTTATTTTCGAGTCCTTTATGTATGTGTTAGTTTAAGTATGAAGTGTGAAGTGCTTCTGATGATTAGATTTGGCGTAGGATTTTTTTTTTTTTTTAAATAACTTATTTTCACTTACACCCCATTGCTTCCAACCTATTTACTTACACCCCTTTGCCACTAAATGAAAAACGTGTCTTGTTCATTTTTCTAATTTACACAGTAATAAAGACAATTTGCTAGTGATATAGTGTAAACTTTATTAAAAACTGCATAATATAAATTTCGAATAATTATATTAATTATTCGAAATGTTTAATAATTATATTTTATCAACAAACTAAAAATCATTGCCATTAGACAAATTACCGCATCAAAACATGACAAAAATAAAATCTGCAGACGATTTAAGCCTTGTTTTAATTATTATTATTCAACAATTCGCAATTATCTTCCTATTTTTTCTTCTTCTTCTCCGCTTTAAGTTTTGTAAATAGATCGTCTGCATTGCGTATTTCAACTAACTGAAAAATCAAATAATTTTATTTCTGGGCAAACGTATGTAAGTGCACTTGCATCCCTTTGCCACCAAACGGAGTGCAGCTTTTATTTAGTAAATTTTTTAAACCACGCTTTTTTTCAGTATCTGTCAAAGATACCACTAAATTCTCTTTCCTACAAAAAAGAATGGTGTTTAATTTATCATTTGCACTGGCTATCTCAAAATTTTCATTTTGGTCACATACCCCTGCTTCTAAGTGCCTGATTTTTTGTACACTCAAGTAAATAATAAAGAACTAGTAGTAATGATTTAACTTTGTGCAAAGTAATAGAAATAAAATTCCACGTTAAATTAGAGCACAAATGAGCATTAAAACGCAGACATATGTTTCGGGATTGCTTGGAATCCCTTTTTCAATGCGACAGGGAGCTTCTAGATGCAAAACATCCAAATGAAGCCTCATTGCTTCATTTGGATGTTTTGCATCTAGAAGCTCCCTGTCGCATTGAAAAAGGGATTCCAAGCAATCCCGAAACATATGTCTGCGTTTTAATGCTCATTTGTGCTTTAATTTAGCGTGAAATTTTATTTCTAAAGAACTAGTAGATAAATTATAAAAAGGTTTTAACGACTTATAACAACATTTATTCTTCTTCTCATTCTGAACCTCCCCCCTTCCCCTTCAGACACATATTTCATCCTAAGTTCTTAATTGTATGGTATAACTTCTGCAATAATGGTGAAATTTAGGTCCATGGTGTTACCCAAATTTTAGTGAAAATTAGGTTAAAAGACTTTCAAATACTCCTTTTATGCTCATAATAGTTTCGAAATCTTCATCTTTCATAAGTTTCCAAATAACTACTCCTGAAAATGCACTTTCCTTTGTTCTTGCTTCCGATAAACTTGGGACTGATCACCAGGCACTGAAGCAATCTTCTTTTCGTATTGACTTGAAAAAAATGTTTTATAACACCCAATTTAATACATTATTTTATAAACTGTTTTCTTATTTGGTATTCTTTCTTAATGTAATCTTACTTTATATCCTCATTGTTCAAGTTAGCTAGGGAAGAAAAGGGTTCTTCGTATATGCGCTCTGTTGTCCAAGTAATATGATCAACAAATCATTTTGAGATCCTTGAAAATGGAGCATTTCTGAGCGGAATACAAAACATTGTTATTTACACGTAATATTCTTATATATAAGCCGCTTAATGTCTGTTTGTCGCCGATAGCTTATACTGAATTTCTTACTCCCAGAAAAACTCATCGTGCTGCCATCTACACAATTCTTTCGACAATGAAAACGACTAATAATCAAAACATTTCTCTAGCATTTTGAGTGAGGCATCACTAGATTTGCAATCTTCGTTAAAAATTAATGTAAATGCGAATTTAATTTAATCCTTCTTTCTTTGTTTGAATTTATTTATCGTGTGCGCTTTTTATATACATGGCTGCCTGCGATCTTATAGCGGCTGTCCAAACGGGCGAAAAAGTGCGTGCACGCAGAACTTACATTTTCTGCCACTTCAGTCAATTGGCGCTGTTAGCATGTACTTAAAAGCGAGGATTTAAAGGGCTAACCATGGCAATATCATCGCGTATAAAGGCTTGAATTTCAAGACAGATAAACATTTAAGTTTTGAGGGCATTAAAACGTTTTTATTACAAAGGAAATAATAAAAATATCGGGGGTTTTTTTTTTTTGGTTAGTAACACATGCTGACTTTGAAGCTGCTCGTTAAGATACTACTTTTCTTACATACGTATATTTTTATATATAATGAACACAGAGAAAATTTTCTTCGCAATTGGCTGATCATATTATGCTTTCAGATTAATTTTTATTTTGAACGACAGTAATTGCGCATAATTTTATGAAATACATTTATCCTCTCATATTGTGTAGCTCAAATAAGTTGGCTAGCAGGTTTTTGAAAGCCGTATTGAATAGTCTTTAAATGGTTATTAGTTACTTTATTATATTTATGATAAAGTTATTTTAAACTTATGTGTTAATTGAATTATTTCAATTCCATTTATTGTAAATTTAATTATTTTAGAAAAGTGGAACAGTTAGATTGTGAAGTGACTTAACAAATAAAGATCAGTTGAACAATTATGTCATTAAGTAAATGATTAGTGCAACAATTTTTAACTGTTATTAATAGACTAATAGCATAATACTAATAACTAGTATTGAATTGTATAGTGTGGCTGACTTCAGTTAACTTCATCAGATGGATTATCATTTAAGAGTGGCGACTTTTTTTGCTAATCTCATCTAAAGCAATTATACTAGTTAAATATTTAGAATAAAATCCTAAAATATTAAGTAAGAAAGGTCAAAGATTAGGCCTTGCAAAAAAAAAAACGCTTCATGATGAGCCTGGAGAATGTTGACCTTCATTTCCATAGCATTTTTTTAAATCTTTTTTTCTTGGTTCGGGAAGAAAGGAAGGATTTATGATAGAGCCGCGGGGGCAATGAGTAACGAAAATAAACAAGCTGGCGCTTTAACTGGATCAAATGATATTAACACATGCAAATGGTTCGGATCATTCCATATACTTTTATTTCTTTTTTTGCCGATATAAAGATATTCAGTGGTTTGCTTCCTTTTCTTCATTTCTATTCGGAATTGGTTAGCGCTGCAAATGATTTGTTATTAAAACGGCAAAGAGAAAACTATATTTAAAAAAAGAGGAATACACCCAATTAGTGAATGATTCGTTCTCAGATAATGATGATAGTTTTGAGATTTTAAAGAAACTGGAAAGTGATAGTGAGTCTGATGCTGACATACTATCAGACACAGAAAAACTTGCAGCATGCATGCCTTCTACATCCCGCGACAGCAGGAATAATTTTTATCAATAAAATAATTTGCATTATTTTATTTGTAACTATATACTGGGTGAACTAAATTCTGCGCTTTTTTTTTTCTCTCTTCCGTACGTAACTTTTTCAGGTAAATCAAGAATTTCATCATTCTAAAATTTATTTTATAGAATATTTTTGGAAAATATTATGATGGAGTTTTAAAATTAATCCTGATAGCTGACAACAAATTTTTCTCCTAATGTACCAAATTTTGAAGTTTTTTAGTTTTCTTAGTAATAATATGATGTACAAATAAATAAATAAATAAAACCAGTAAAGTTCGAGACATATGGGGAAAATGCAAATGTCAGCCTTCACTGATTAGAAATATCATCTAAAGCATCAAACTCACAATTTCTATTTGTAGAGTAATTGAATAGGTGACATGAAGTAAAAAAACGATTAAAATATATGCATATAAAACCAAACGTGAAATTAATAAATCCCTAAACTTATAAAATGTATGAAATCACTAATTTAATGCTTAGAAAAAACACTCCATTGCTTTCTTTAGTTTTTATTTCATTTACGATGAAAAATTTCTTTAAAATAAATATATATATGTTAGACACAATTAAACATCGGGAGACATATTTCCGATCAGTAATGCAAGAACTAAAAATTTACCAAAAAAAAAACCTTCATGATGCATGCTACATACCAGACAAAAACAATGCTTTCGTAATGTATTTCCATACAAATCTGGTACATGCTTGCAGCGCACCAGTGAGGAAAAAGATAACTATCGTTTGAACGCCTATTCCTTTGTTCTGGCTCCTCGTCTGGACAGCCGGTATAGGATGCCATGTTATATATAATAAAATTGCAGCGTTTTTTTTTTTTTTTTTTTTTTTTTTTTTTTCAGTTTCGTTAAAACTATTGTTTTGATGATGATTATTTTGGATATAAATAAATATTTTTCACAAACAATTTGGTTATATAGTAAATAATATTTTTATTTTACTGATTATTATAACTTGGATGTTTTTTTCGGTAAGAATGTTTTTCTTTCCGAAATTATTGTATGGTTATTATTTATTCAGCCTTGGTTAAAGCAATGATGATGACTCATTGTGTTTCAGGCAAGCCAATAAGGGTTTCAGAGAAATGTAAAATACAGCTGTTTTTCTCGCTATTTTAGTTTTAATAATCTCTTTTTCTCGTAGTGATAATATAAATTACTTAAAGATTGTGAAGATGTTTAAAGTATTTATGACAAGACTCTTAGTTCCATTTGGCCAATTAATTTCATTTTTTAATAAGAAAATAGTTTTTGCAAAGTGGCGACATTTAATTCAGTTCAGGGCTCTTTTCGCAATGTTTTTTTATAAGTAGATTTAAAAACAAATAATTAAAAATAACATGTTTCTCTTCCTCCCTTAATTGAGTAAAAGAGTTTTTGCTTGATAAGTACTTTGTTCACTTTTCAGAATGCATTTGAAAATATCTTCAAGATGTATGCTTGCATTTAATCCACGAATCAATAGAAATAAAGTTTTAATTAACTCATGTTTTCCTTTTTTTTTTTTTTTTTTGATGAAGTTTTTGCTTTACTGCATCTCATTTTTTTTTATTTATTTATTTTTTAATGTTCTTTTTAAGAGTTTTGTTTTGTTAATTACTGCACGATTCGTAAAAGAAGAATAGATGCCAATATATTAATCGAAGTTATTTATTCGATTAAAGCAAAAAACAGTTCATCAAATGCCCGCTGAACAAGCGTTTTACATCAGTGAACCACATGCATTTTTGAAGCAACGAAGTATTTAATTTACTGAATAATCACTAAACAAATGCTGGACTCTATTCAAGTAATTTTTTCTGCAACTGGTCGGTTGGTGTACTTAAGAAATATTATTATTTTGTCAAAATCGATGTTTACCATTTCATCAGTAAAAATAAAGTTAATTAAACTTCTGATTTTTTTTAAGTTAATGCCACAATGAAAAAAACATTCTGTGTTCTATTAACAAAAATAATTACTTGAACAAATTACACATAATCAATATTAATCATTGCTGAATATTTGACTAATTAACTACATACTACCCGAGTCAACTCGTGATAATTATTTGAGCAAATGGGTATTCCAAGTTAACATGAGTTAAATAAAAATAATTTAACTTTGTGCAAGTAAACAATAATAATAAAATTACACGTTTGCATTTTATTGCTCATTTGTGCTTTAAATGCATTTTATTGCTCATTTGTGCTTTAAATTAACGTGTAATTTTATTATTATGAGTTAAATAGCTGATTTCCAAAGTTATGAGAACAATATTTGAGGAATATAATTATCACCACCGCAGAATTCAAAGTACTAACGGAAATAATTCTTTGTGCATGGATCCAAGCTTCAAAACCATTCAAGAAACAAAAATCTATTTCCTCGACTTTAGAAAATATTTATATAATACCACCTCAAAGTTAGTAATTTTGGTTAATTCAATTACATAAAGGTATCAAATCCGCTTCTGGCCTTTAAAGAAATGCTCTGCTTATAAAGTCTTTTCTTTCTTCTCTGGTGCAATAAATTTGTCTTTAAATTTATGTTACTTTGATATATATTTGTTAAAGTTTCAGAAAGTGTATGCAAGCAAACTAACTCAAGCAGATTTGTTTTTTTTAACATTTATTGCCCTTTTTTTTACTTTGACCAGAGTAGCACGGTGCTTTGGAATAACATTACAATTATTAATTACGAAAATAATTAAAGTTATGAAGTTATAAATAATATATTTTTCTGTAAATGTAAATAATTTACGTTGTTGTTACTAATCCTCTTGGATAGGAAAGCCTACTACCAGGTCAAGAAGATCAATAACGCATTGACCGTTGAAGCTAGGGTGATATGCAGCTTCATTTTAAAGAGAGGAACCACGAGGGCTGAAGACGAACTTGTCCTCAAATTTTGTGGTCTTAATTTTGAGCCATATCTCAGATGAGAGACCGTCACCTGGAATTGGCACCCCCAGAGGATTCGCTTCACTCGGAGGACTTTGGAGCCATGACTTATTTAACGCTCACCAGCTCCCTTTAGCATACACGATCCACAGGAACCAGCCGCGAGAGGTTGTCACCCTCCCAGACACTGACCTGACTAGATGTTGCTTCACTTTACGACTAGATGATTAAAACTGTTATAATTAATTACTGTTAAATTAATGGTATACTGAAGATAATTAAAGAACTATAAAATAATAAACTCATATTTTACGAAACCATTATTCTCCTGTTTCCTTAGAATTCAAAACTGCTGATTTTGTTATGTTTAAAACAGAATATATTTAAAACTTCTAAAAAAAGATTTCTCATATTCTTCTACGAAATGTCTGTTTTAGAAGATGAATTAGTAAAATAATTTTATTTGTTCCTTCAACGATTTTTCCCTAAATAATTTAACGAGCAAGCTTCAAATTAAAAGTTTTCTTAAAGTTTCAGTGATTTACAGAGCAGATCATATTTCAAATGATTCTTTCTCAGCCTTTAAAGCATATTTCCGCATATCGCAATTTGAAATGTTACTTTTCGCAACACCATTTACGAATAAAACAAAACGAACTTTTTCCGTTAAGCAAAGTAATTAAAATTTTACGAGAATACGCGGTGTTAATGAATGATTTTGAAATATTTGGATTTTTGTTACGTAAAGACTGTATTAAGTTACTCATTATTATTTTGCTCGCAAAACTGAAACGAACAAAGCTTTCTTTAGAGGAAAGTTTTGCGAAATGGACGCGTTATTGCTTGCACTCACATGTTTCGCAACATTACTTTATAAACGAAAATTCTATTTTACATTAATTATGAATTTTATATATTGTTAAAGACATGGAAGCAACGTTTATTATTTTAGAAGCTGTGGAACTACAGACTTAGAGCTGTATTTTACGTTATTTATTTTTATTATTATCTTTTGAAGTGTAAAACGAATCTCTAAAGCAGCGGTTCCCAATCTCTTTTTTTCCGCGTACCACCATTTTTCTTTGCAAACCATTTGCGTACCGCTGCTGATGTAACTTTATTATATAGAATAGAACACTAATAGATTATAGAAAAGTACTAGGATGACTAGGTAATAAAAATCACACAATTTTTTATAGTTAAAGCACATAAAAGCGTTTATTAAAATAAAGCTGTAAAAGCAATTAAATATATGAAACATACAGTTACTCAAAAAATTAAATGAACAACGGTACCATATAAAATATACGTGTTATCCCTTCAATACAACACAACATTTATGTGTAAGGAATGTGCCGTTTCGGTTCACTTTATAAATTGTGTTTGCAACACAACATTTATGTTGATACAAAATGTATTTTTAGTATATACTTCAAAAGCAACATTAGAAATACGTCTATGCGAACTAGAAAATACCTATCATGTGAAAAAAAATGAAAAAACAAATTAAATGAGAAGTTGGTGTTGCATGGCAGTACAAGCAAGGCGACCCTGGTTCAGTAGAAGTTAGTTTTAATCTCAATCTTGGGTCGACATTTAATTTGCTTCTATATTTATTTTTAATAAATATCATATTAGAAAAAGCAGTTTCATAAAAATAAGTGGTTTTGAACGGAATTAAAAACAGCAATGCTTTTCTTGAACAGTAACGGGAATTCCTTTCATGTCACTTTCGGTTGACTAATTTAAACACTATTTTAGTTATTTTGATTTAATTTTTTTTTTTATGTTTTAATCTCTTTTCTTTTCTCCTGCACGCGTACCACCTGGAGAGGCTTCGCGTACCACTAGTGGTACGCGTACCGCAGTTTTGGGACCACTGCTCTTAAGGATTCAATTATTGCACTTTAATGCTTTAAAATAGTCTTTAAAAAATAATTTATTAAATAATAGTACAGTTAGACAACGGAATTTCGATATTTAGACGCTTCTGCGCATGGCAGAAAAAAACAACTCCGCCCGAGTTTTAGGGAAGTTCGTTTTGCAGATGCGATTATTTAGTACGCGAATCAGAATGTTTGCTTCTCTGTTTGTTGAAAGCAACTAAATTTATAAACTAGCATATAGCATCAGTTTGGAAGAAATGAAATATGCTAAACGAACTCGAACGAGAACACAGAAACGGCACTTTCCTTATACTAGCAGTTCCTCCCGTTGAATATGAATAGATTCTTCTTGGTACGTTTGCAGGTAGATCGCTTTGGTTAATGGTAGAACTGTAAACATCAAAGGAGAGTTTTTTTTTTTAAATCGGAATGGGAGTTTCGCATGTCATTATATGTAGAAATTAGTGATTGGCAATAACAGTATTTCGTACTAAATTAGGACGTGAATGTAATAGTGTCTGAGAAATAACTTTCCACAGATCAGTGGCTTTCACTACCCAAACTGAATTTTAAAATGATTTGTAACTACACTTTGAAAGATCTTAATTTTTTCGCATTTTTAAGAGAAATAGAGACTTGAAATAAAGCGTGGAGCAGGAGCGTAGACCAGTGGAGCAACGAGAATGTGCTCGAAACTAGAGGAGAAGGGAGTTTGTAGTGCTCTACTGCTCCGATGTTTTTGATAAACATTTATAAACTGAAAAACAAAATAAAGTTTTTCTCCCCCTTCTTTTTGGGAAGGGGGTGTTAAATTTGTTTCACCACACAATGCCCATCAAACATTATTTACTTTATATATGTTTATTGATAAGTAAATAATACGGTAAATAACTCTTTCAATATTTTATCATATATACTGTCCTTCAAGGCAACTTTGAAAATTGAAAGTTAATTTTAACCACGTCATATTTTTATTATATTTGACTTAATTTAAAAATTAAGAGTAAACACCTGATTTTATAACCTATTTAGCCGAGTGCAGCACTGGACCTTCTAGTTTCATTTTTTAGTCAAATATAGTAAAATATGTAACATACACAGTCATTTAGGGTAACTTTGAGCCATAGGGGTTTACTTTGAACCACGTCATATTTCTAGCATGTTTACCATAATTATAATTAAGAGTTGAAGCCTGATTTTATAACCTATTTAGCCCAGTGCAGCACTGGATCTGTTAGTTTCCATTTTATAGTCAAATATACTAAAAGATTTAACGGAGGCCGGTGAAGCCTAGTTGTTAGGATGTCGGATGCCCAATCGGAAGGTTCGATACCCGTCCTGCTGACCACCCACCATGTACCCACATGTGCATGTAAAATCCGCGGAGCATCTGCGAGGGGAGCTTTGATATCCAAAATGGCATTACTAACAACAACAGCAGCAAAAGATGTAACGTAATTCAAAGGAACCCCTGAATGTCTAATAAACCATAATTATATGATTTGTATTAAAGATATTCGGAGCACGGAGCAAGAGGTTAGAAGTTGAAGAGGAGCAACTCAAAAAAATGGCTACTCCAGATCCCTGAAGAAAATAATATGGGACGACAACGTGCTTGAAAAGGAATGCTTCAGTACGGATTAATGAACGCATAAACATCGCTTTTTTCTTCTTTCCTACAAAATTCTGGAGAACAAAAATTGTTCTTGGGCCGTGTGCTTACTTTTCGCTTGGGCTAACTCGATAACGATCTTTTGGACTTTATACCTCTTTTAGCAACAAAGTCCAGTTGATCTCAAGTTTTAGTTTTTCTTTCCGATGTCTGCGCGGAAAGGGAAACCACCCAAGGACTTTTATATCTGAAATCGTTTTTCGTGTGTATCAGCTTCTTGAAGGGAAAAAAATGGAAAAGAAATTGTATTTAATGCCCACCCTTCAAGGAGAAAAACGGAGATGTGTTTTGTTTCTTATGTTAATAAAAACTATTCGTTTCAATTGCTTACTCATTTCTTGGAGAAATTCTGTTTTTTTATTTTTCCTCTTTCAATAAAAAGACTATCATGTAAGTATTTTCAGGAAATAAAACATGTTTTTTCTACAAAGGAAACAACTTAATAGCCTAAAATAAGTAATATAGTTAATTTATTTTGGAGTACTTCAGGAATTATATTATTATTATTATGAATATTTTAGTTTTCATAAAAAATACCCTTTAAATTGTTCCGATATTGTATACCAATTATATTTTCTCAGATTCTGTGTTCGATTGTTTAAGATGTATACTAAGTAGGTCGAAAAGAAGAATTAAGTAGGTCTTTATCCTTAATCGCCTGCTATTATTTTTAAATTATTATTTCTAATGGGATGCTGCTGCTTCTGCCAAATGCAGACCCAGTGCGATCCCCAGATTGGTACCATCTCTTTCAGAGGCACCAGTACTGAGTATCGTACAAATATTATAGAATTTTTTTTCAAATTTCTAATATTCTGCGTATATATTGGTTCTTAACCAACTGTCGACCTAGTGCGTTCCCAGAGATTGATACTAACTTTTTCAGCGGCACCACAATGAGTGTGAGAATTTCACGTCCAGTTTCTCCAACTGAAAGGGCGAGCACAGGGGCTCTGTTGATGCGAGATCAACAGAGCCGAGTATTTATAATATAATTTAGCCGAGGACATCCAAGCCAAATGTCTACTCAAGGGAATTTTTACATGCCGCATAATCATACGACATGGGCGCAGACGCTTTTCAGCATCTTGAAACTGCAGGCTCTATCCTATGACCTGGGCCATACGAGTTCCGATGCCTCTGTGGAAGCGATTATTATCACTATCAGTATTATTAGTAAATGTGTCCATTTTTTTACTAAATATTTCTGTTTTTAAAACGTAGAGTAAATGCTCAAAAGCAGTGAAAATATTCAATACTGCCGTGCTAAGTGCAAAAGTTGTAACTGCACTTTTTGGCGAAATTGAGTTGTTGTCACTAGGTGGGTTTTTTCACTTATTTTACCTATATATAATGTTTTGTGAACCTACAGAATTTGGTAGATAACAAATATTTTAATTACTTTTTACTGAAAAAGTGGTATCTGAACCAAGTTTTGGAGGCGCACAACTTCAATGGTTGATATCACATTTTGAACTGAGATGCAGGTACCCCACTTGTGCTTAGCACAGCAGAATATTACATCAAATCACTGTTACATTGAAATTAACGGCTTGCTTGCTTATCCCGAGTTATCTCGGGTTCACATATATCGCAGTTAATTATTATCCCGATAAAACTCGGGCGAAGCATAATTTGTCACTATGCTTTGTTTTATCACGGTTTTACTCGTCCTGGAGGAAATACAAGGAAATATTCAGTTTTGATTGGGGCAGTTTGTAGAGGTTTGTTCTTTCCGCAGTTCTTTTCGCGGGACTGGTCACGTGTTTTCCCTATTTTAGGCTGACCATACACGTAGAGGTGTACCGCAGAGGTTTACCTCTATTGTGTGTGTGTGCGTGCGTGTGTCTTCGTGCGATGAAACTCCAGAGGCGAACAGACCTCTAGAGTCAAACCTCGTGGAATTGAAAATTTATATTTTCTACCGCAGAAGTGACCAGACCTCCGCGTGTGTGTGGGTCGACACGTGTCTGAGGTCTACCTCCGGTCACTTGTAGTCAGACAAGTGCAGAAATAAGGTGGTTTTTTTTCCTCTGTTTTAATTTCTGCAAATGTTTTTATTTGCATTCAGTTTATTTCTTTTTTAAGTGGTTTTGTTTAATTTCACTTAAGTTTCTAAGCGGTTCTATTTTTAATGTAATCAACATGTGAACAAATTGACATGACTGTACAAATTTCTTTTTAATAAGCAGTCGCATGTTTTACGGCATTTCCTTTTATTCTTAACCATAGGCACACCAGATTTTTTTTTTTTTTTGGGGGGGGGGTTTCATCTATATGGTAAAATATATTTTTTCTTTTTTAAATCAAGCAACTCCACACGATCTATCGTGCTATCTGACATGAGACGAATGACAGGTGGGAAGGGGGGACTCTCCAAAAAGAACCGAACTTGCATTTACATTATAATAGAAAAACGTCCAAAACTTAAAACTTCGAACAATCATGAACAAAGTTAAAAAAATAAGGTACTAGGTTTATAAAGGATTTTTGTATTGTGCTCACTTGGTGCCGATTTTCATTTCCACGGCCCTCCATTCCACCCCACTTTCACCCCCCAAAATAAATATTTTCATATTTTATGAATGAATTATGTTATATATTTAGATAATTTACGATAAGTAATTTAATGGGAGTGGGAAAGAGAGAAAATAATCCATTTATAAGTCTGTGGAAGTTTGCAATAAAATTATCGTTTTTGTAGAATATTTTCCGATAATTATAATTTTTAAAGATACAAATATTATTATTATTTTCAAAAGTCAGGTTTGGGGGGGGGTTAACCCTCAAAACCCCCTTGGGTGCGAGACTGTTCTTAACACTAGTAGCTAACACTGAACCGACAACTGTGGCCGAGTCTTCTTCTCGTATAGAGGCCATGAATTCAACTAACAGCGGAGGCAGAGGAGCAGAAGTGTGTGACCTTCTCGCCTCAAGAGGTAAAACTCCGTGGTTTACCTCTGGGGTTAAGCTTCTCGCCTCAAGAGGTAAACCTCCGCGGTTTACCTCTGAGGTACACCTCTCGTGTATGGCCCTCCTTATAGTATACGTTGGCTTCTGCCTGGAGGAAATGAAAAAGGAATTTTCAGCTTTGATTGGCAGTTTCCCTAGTTTTGTTGCCCTTGTTTAAAAAACTATCATGCACTGACAAATGTTTCACTTTTTTTCCATTTATCCAAGATAACTCGGGATAGTACTCTAATATTAAATGTTATTACACCTGTAAAAAAATAAAATGTCATCTTAAAATCTACATATTTTGTTTTGCTACGTTTCCTAGTAGTTAATGATAAAATTTAAGAATGTGATGATTTTTTGCAATATTTTTCAAAAAACAATTGCGGTTAAAAAATTAGAGATACGTAACTTAGAAGCAATGTCAAAAATGACATTTGAAGATTTATTTATCATTCACGGTGATATTTTTTCTTATTTTTGATACTCATTTGTAATAAGTTATTGTAGAGGCAGCCAAAGATGACGGAAAATATCGAAAGTTTTAATAAGAGAGCATAAACGAAGCGAAATTTGCAGAAGAGCCCCAAACTGGGGAAATTTTCCATTAGGAGAAATATTTCTCCGCTTCTCTTAAATTAAAATACAATAGATCCCTCCTTGACTCCAGGAGTCTTGTGTTTACTTTCTCAGAGATGCTTTCGTGTCACAAGTGTTTAACTTGATTTATGTTCCGCTCAGGAGTGTAGAGTTTCATTAGAGTTCTCAGTTTCCGGCCCTTTATGGCTGAAGTTCTCATTCAAAAGAATGAAATAGATGCTGTCTAAAGAATTTGCCCTTTTATTTCGAAAAATGAGTGTATTTATGTAGTTATGATTCGAAGAAATATTGTTGTTTCTTCCAGAGCAATAGTGATATTTCACAGTGAGGGCTTCGGGGTATGAGATTATGCATTGATTTTTGCAAATAATAGATGCTCTCTTTTAGCTGTAAAGGCACACTTTTTTTCCTAAATTTAACACCTCTGTTATTTTCTTATATAAAAAAAGCGTATACCTTTATTACGAAGTACTAAAATGCGACGTCTATCAGTGTTCGTAAGTAATTAATAAAATAAATATACAGAAATCTTTTTTTTTTTTTTCACTCTTTTTTTTTTTTTGTTTCTGTTCACTCACTGTAAAAATTTTGTTGCCATCATTTTTGGTGCGAGTGAACACCATTTTTGCTGTTCAGCTGTTGTACAGTTGAAAATCATCCAGTTTTTGACATAGTTTGAAATTTCTGGGTGTCTGTCTAAAAAAATATAGACAGTACAATGCTTCTGAGCGCATGAAGTTTATTAACTCCGAAACGTATCGAAATTTCATTACGATTGTTCATTTCTATGAAAATAGGATAAATGAGCAATCCTTAGGAACTTTTGATACGTAGATAAGTTAGCGAACATCATTAAAAAAACACTCTGATGTCTGTATTTTTTTAAACAGACACCTAAAAGAGCTTAAAATACATTTAAAAAAAACAATAATTTTTAACTTTACACCAACTGAACACCAAAAATGGTGTTCAGTAACGCCAAAAATGGTGTTCAGTAACGCCAAAAATGGTGTTCAGTAACGCCAAAAATGGTGTTCAGTAACGCCAAAAATGATGTGCAGTAACGCCAAAAATGATGTGCAGTAACGATAAAAGTGGTGTGCAGTAACGCCAAAAATGGTGTTCACTAACGCCAAAATGGTGTTCACTAACGCCAAAAGTGGTGTCAAAAAAAAAAATCAAATGACTTTTGGATCAGAACGCGAACCATTTTTTTTTCTTCCGAAAATGCTTATTAATTTGTCAGAACATTCGTTGGACCTTAAAAAAAATTGCCAACTATATGAACTGTCAGTCGTCACATTTGCTGTGCTCTCGGTGAGTTAATTAAAATACGTAACGGCGTTTCACATGTGTGTTTTATTTTAAAAACAAAACAAAACGAACTACCAGTATTTTATCAAATTTAAAGAAAATAATAGGTTAGTATCTGAGTTTTTTTTTTTTTTAAATACGAGTTGACGGTTCTTAACACAGCAATATTTTAGAAATTTTATAAGCATCAAAATCTGCTCTGACGGAATTAACCTATAGTTTGAGGACAGGCGCAGCCCCAACTTGTCCTATTGATTATTAATAGTTCATGTACGCCCCCCCCCCCCCCCTCCGTCCTCTGAGTCGATCTTGGCATTTGCCGAACTTGGAAAGTAGATCTTCAGCTAATTTAGGTTGCCGACCGCTGCTCTAAAGAAACTAGCTTTTGGGCGAAAAAATTTAATAATGTCACTGGAGCAGAGATGTATGCTGTGCTGTACTGCTTTGATTTTTTAGTTTACTTATTTATTCATTTACTACTTTTCAAATTTTCTATCAAATTAAAAAAAAATAACCAAAAAGAGATATAAATAATATAATCTATGAAAACTATTCGGAGCACGAAGCAGAGTGGGAGCAGTTATTTAGAAGTCGGAACGGAGCAACCTTAAAAAAGAGGCTGCTCAAGATCCCTGATTCAAAAAGTTACATTCATAAAATTATTTATTCCAAACTCTAAATCAGGGGTCTCCAAACTACGGCCCGAGGGCCACATCCGGCCCGCGGACAGATTTTGTCCGGCCCGCGGAGAGCTAGCATACTTGAAAGAAAACTCCTTCTAGAGAACATATTTATTTTTTATAGCAAATTAAATTAAGTTTACTGAAGTAATCTATTTTTATGTTGAATAATTATTAATATGACATCTACATTGATATGGTCATGGGCTAACTACTCATAACATTGTTGTAGGTTATTATTTACTAACGAACAAATTATTGAAATGAATCCAACTAACATTTTGTACATTTTAAATGAAAAGATAACTTATAACAAGCATAACGACATATGAAATACTAATGAGATTTATGTAATTGAGATTTTCCACTGACAATAGTTTGTAGTTGTGGACTAATTTTACTTGTACCAATTATTAAAAGAGATTTAAGATGCTCATCAGTTAATTTAGATCTGTAAACATTTTTTGTGTACTTCATTTTGGAAAAGGTCTTCTCACACAAATAAGTAGTACCAAAAACAGAAAACAGCCCACGAGCAAATTTATGCAAATTATCAAATTGTGTCAGTGGAAGACACTTATAAAATTCCAACAAAGATAAGTTTTGATATTTGTTCTTAATTATATCACTGCACTGTAGATCAATCATTTCCATTTGAAGTTCCGGGGCTAGGGTTTCAATGTCAGTATCAAAAGGATTCTGAAAAATCTTAATTTGATTCGCAATGGCATCAAAGTCCGAGAAACGAGTATCAAAATTTATTTTCAAAGCACTCAAAGTTTCGATTGCAAAATCGATAGGAAACTCGGTCTCAGTGGTGTGGCTAAATATTTCACATGTTTTAAAATGTGAAAAACATTTACTTCGTAGTTGTGATTGAAACAGTATCAATTTCTTCCGGAATGATTTGATATTATTGTATAAATCAGGAAGATGCTGGTTTTCTCCTTGCAATCTCAAATTCAGTTCGTTCACATGTTTTGTCAAATCAACATAGAATGCTAACTTCCACAGCCATGCGTTGTTTTGCAATTCAGTAAGAGGGCGATGCTTTTCATTCAAAAAAAATTCGATCACTGCTCAAAGTTCAAAAAAGCGCTGAAGGACTTTCCCACAACTAAGCCAACGTACGGCAGTATGATAAGGTAAGTCATTTTCTCCAATCTCTTTAATAAATTGTACGAATTGTCGGTGATTCAGCCCAAAAGATCTGATAAAATTAACAGTTGATATGACTGGTTTCAGAACTTCAGACATATCCAAACATTTTCCGCACAAAGACTGTTGATGAATGATACAATGTAAGACTATTGGTTTTGAACCACCGTCATTTTCTACAGCCTTAGACACAAGAGCGACCACTCCTTTATCTTTCCCACTCATGTTTTTGCCTCCATCAGTTGTAATACATTTCAAGTTTTTCCATCGAAGGTTCTTTTGCTTAATGGCCATTTCAACTCCTTTAAAAATATCTGAACCAGTAGTTGTGCCATGAATACTATACATATCAAGAAGTTCTTCATGCACTTCATAGCTTTTATCTACTCCTCGAATATAAATCAACACCTGAGCAGTATCTGACACATCCGTTGACTCATCCAAGGCCAAAGAAAACCACTCAACATGTCCATTTTTGTTGAACAGTTGAGAGGATATATTTTCAGCGATGTCTTCTACCCTTCGAGCCACAGTGTTTGCTGACATACTGACAGTTTTTAATAAATTTACCTTTTCAGGGCACATTTCTTCGGCTACTGCGATTATGCATTCTTTGACCATTTCTCCATCGGTGAATGGTTTTCCACGTTTTGCAATTTCAAGAGCCACACGAAAGCTGGCACGAGTTGCAGCCTCTTGTTCAGTTTTGAGTTTTGTAAATAAAGATTTCTGCGATTTCAATCCGCGCTTCATAGCTTCGAATTTTTCTGTCCGCAAACTTCCTGTATATTTTGAGTAATTTTGAAAATGTTTTGCTTCATAATGACGTTTAATGTTATATTCTTTGAGAACGGCTATGCTTTCATTGCAAATCAAACATAGCGCCTTGTTACTGGACTCAATTACGAAATACTGAATGTTCCACTGATCTTTGAATTTTCTGCATTCACTATCAATTTTTCGCTTCTTTTCCATTCTACTAAATCACACACAAAAGCAACAATTCAAATAAAAATATTGTTACAAAGATGTCTTAAACTTAAACACGCACAAACACGTTTTAAGGAGGTACGCACTATTTTATTTCACAGCAGTGTCATAGGAACTGACTTGTGGTTGCGCCACTAGCCTTCTTATATATTTCACTTACTGCCATCTAGAAGTGAGTGGAAGACACCAGAACTTTATCGAACCAACGAGATTATTCTGTAAGTGCTATTAGCGCCATCTGTTAGGGATAGAAGGTACTACCTATTTCTGCTTGTGTCCACCAGATGTCCTGTCACGTTACTCCTCATGGCTCGCTCGTACTCTACGACTAATCTAGAAATTACAGATAATGACAGGAAAATTAATAATATGCAGTGTTGCCGTTTTGCGGACTTTAGTTCGATTTGCAGCCTTTTTTAAACGTGGCGTACTTTTTCGGACTTTTTTTTTCATGTAAAAAAATACTCATTCGTTACTTGAGTACTCGTTAGGAACCGAAGTAACGATTACTGAAGAAAAAAGTAATCAATGATTACTTGTGTATTTCATTACTTTTGTAATCAATGATTACTATGGCGATACGATGCGGGTACCCCATTATAACGGATACCCATACGATACAGAAAATACATCAGCTTCCCCGTCGCTAATGGCATCTGGCAAAAAAGTAATCATATTTTACACCACTAGTGGACTGATTCAACTTTTTACCACCGGCAACAATTAATGATAATATGGTTTTGGCCCTTGGAATTTACTGGAGTAATCAATATGGCCCTAAGGCTGGAAAGTTTGGAGACCCCTGCTCTAAATAATTATTTTGGTCGCACAGCCAGCACAATGGCGTCATGGTAAGGCGCGGGACTCGTACGCCCCAGGTCAGAGGATCGAGCCTGGCAGTGTCGGTGGATTTTCCAGATGCAGAAAATCGTCTGCGCCCATGTCGTATGATTATGCTGCATGAAAAAGATCCCTTGAAAAAACATTTGGCTTGGATGCTGTCGGCTATATTAAATTCCTAGTGCAATTACTGATTAACAGAGTCCGGGTACTCACCCGTTCAGGTGAAGAAACTGGACGTCAAAATTCTCATGCGGCAATGGTACCACACTCATCATGGGGCCTCTGAAATAGATGGTACCAATCTCTGGAGAACAAACACACTAGGTCAATTTGCAGAAGTCAACAGCAGCCCATTAGAAAAAATGGCTTTAGATTTATTCTTAAGAGCATGACAATAAATCAAATACATATAATGCCTACGGAAATAAGTTCCACATCTAAAGACTAAAAAACTGCTTTAAATATTTGTTTCTGAAAATGCCGTTTAATTCTAGATTTAAATTGCACTTTGCAGCTAGTTTTATTGTAAATAGCAAACTTTTTAAAAATGAAATATTCCACCGCTTTCAAGAAGCACGAGCGTTAATAAAAAGGGTCTTCAATAATTCGATTTTTTTTAACTGTTCCACTAGGAATGTTGGTGATATATCGCCTGAAAACGGAAAAAGTAATTTTGGCTGAGGGCGCGAATAAGTCAGCATAAAATAAGTATATATGTATATACATTTATGCTTCAAAAAGACTTTAAATTTTCCAGATAAGTAGTAGAGTTTTTTAAAAAAAAATATTTTGATACATATATTTTCACTAGATCCGCACAAAAATATAAATTAAAATACGTTCGTTATTTATGTAATTTTTCTGAACTTAATTTAACGGAACTTTTAATCCGAAAACAACTATTGCCACAAAAAGCAACATGTCTCTTTCCTCAAATATATTTTTTAACGACTTCACAAAGGAAGGAGGTTATACATTCCTATTGTACGTATGTCGTTTTTCTTTTTCTTTTTGTTTGTTTGTCCACTCATAACTTCTCACCGGATGAACCGATTTTCATGATTTTTTTTAATCGATCGAGTGTGGTTTCCCATAGGTCCCGTACCTTCGTTTGACCATATTCGATAATTAGAAAAAAAGTTATGGGCAGAAATAGGGCCATAGGTTTTTTGTTTTTCATCCATACCTTTTGACTAAATGAACCGATTTTGATGACTTTTTCTTTAATAGATAGACGACGGCTGTCTAACTCAATTATTGCACATCAATTTGACTACATTTGTTTTTTAGAAAAAACGTTATAGGTGTTAAATAAGTGTTTTTTATTTTAATTGGAAAGGCTTGACTTGTTTTTTCTTTGTTGGGATAACTATTAATAAGCATGAAACTCATTGTTAAAAAAGTTTTTGTTGACATTGTGCTATAATAATAAATGCAATTACAGCAATATTTTGACTGAAGTCTTCTCTGAGGCAAAAATTAAGGACACTATGATATATCGGTATACAACGAACTTTGTACAACGAAAAAATAAGATGAGACGTTATATGTTATTATGAGTCTCGAAATATTAAGGAGTTTTTGCTCTTGTCCGCTCCTTTCGCAGGCTTCTCTTCATCTGTCTTGGCGCGGTTGTCGACGTAGGCGCAACAGTCACAAGTAGGGGCCAACAGTTGGGAAAACACTGTTTTAGAGTAAAACAATTAGTGGAGAAAATTTAGGGTCAGTTGCTGTTTAGGGTAACATGTGAAATATATTTTTCTTTGATTGTGCACAAATATATGCATATATACACATATCTTATGCTTTCATAATTTTATAACTAGCATAAAACTATTATTTGTGTCCATATTTACGTAAAACCTAGGACGTTGGAATACGCATTGATTATGTTTTGCGCATACAGTATCGCATTACGACGTATACGGTTTCAATATTAAGGATTCAACAGTATGCCCACGATAGAGAAGAGTTAAATTGTTATTGAGTATTTTTGAAGTCACATGTCATTAAATCATAATATTCTACTCCTTAGCACGCGTTACTAAGAGCGTCACAGCACCAGGTAGAAATTGATATTCGGACTATTTGTCTTTATCAAGCTTGACAGTTCATAACTTATGAACTCCCACTACGACAAAGCTAAAATCTACCCGATGCGTACGATTAATATTCAAATTAACATCAGCCCGTGTAGATGATGCTTCAGTAATTCAGAAAGTGAAATTTTGGTCTGAGTATTTTTTGTATGCATGCTGAAACAACTGCAAAAAGGGAAACCATTCTAATATATATATATATATTTTGATGTACTAATAATGACATAAATTCTCTAATATAATATAATCTTTGGGATACACCAACAACCGTATATATTATTCGATGAAATTTTGAATCTACAATAGTTGTAGAGTTAAAAAAGTTTATTTTTTGTAAAATTTCATTTTTGAATAAAAAAGTTGTAAAATAATAATAGTGATGATTGAGGAAAAAATAAAAGAAAAGAAACTCAGTATTAAATTTTAACAAGGTTTTATGAGTTGTAAAGGAACTTTGGTTAAGAGTAAAAAACGAAAAAAATATGTCGTGAATTCAGCGAACATTTTTTCCCCCTGAACAAAACAGAAATAAAATTTCATAGACTTCAAGAACTATTTTTTTATTTAAAATATTCAATTACATACGTCAAAACATATGTTTTGACGTTTACATTTACGTCAATAATTTGTTCATATAAATTAGAGTATTTCGACGACTGGAAATCTGAGAAAATTTTTCATTGTGATTCCAGAATTGAAACAAAACTATAATTCCTGAAATGACACTTAAATAGTTCATGATTTTACAGATGAAAACTGACATAAATATTCTCTTAAATAAAGTTAAATACCTGAAATTCAGCTATGAAGAGAAAATGTAACAAAATATAAAATCTTTCTTTTACGAAAAAACTGAGACTTTTAACACTTTAGTTTTGAAATCGGATGTAATGAGAAAATGTTTGCTTTTTTTAAAGGTACAACATTATTGTACTGTAAAATAGCGTATCCTTAAAAGCTCTAAATAGAAATTGTAATACGAAATACCAAATCATAACGTTGTTTATTAGAAAATAATTTCTTCAGATTGAAATTTAGTATCTGAAAAGAAAGTAGAAATAATGTACTTAATGATAAATAATGCATCTACTATAAAAAATACCAAAAAAAAAGAAAACGTTATTGTTGACTGAAAGTTGATAAAATGTATTTTGATCCTACAAGCTCTGAATTTCAATATGAAAACACCACTGCAAAAGTAATAGTGTTAGGACAAAGAGAAAAAAACGTGAAGGTAATTCCCTTTATATCTTTCTTCCATTATCTCTTATCTCAAGGATCCCATCTCCTGAGAATTTTCGCTTGCTTCTTCGTTTCAGATATATCGGGTGGCAACACTGAAATAAAGCTGTCTTTGTTAGATTTGACCATTTTGCTGAAACGATTTAAAGCATTAGAATTATTTCAATGATTAAAATGATCTAAATAGATTCGATTTGAAAAAAAAAAAATTACTGTTCTCCAAATTAGACAGACGCAAAATTTTAGTAGTAACGCACAAAAAGATTTTAGTTTTTGATTTTTATTTATATGTATTTATATATTGGTTTTAAAGCTTAGGCATTTTTTATCGAGTAAATAAACTTTTTTCTGAATATCTTTGCATCCGTAAGTTGATATCTTTTTGCATTGAAATAAGGGTTCTTTGAACAAGTATACAGTTTTGAAGCTTCGAAACAAGAGTAGAATAATTCGAAGAGAAATGCCCCAGGTTGTGTATTTATGTCACAATATTGAATAAGACAACACATATTATGTGGATTGTTTACTTATAAACTGAATGCTGCTCGGTATGTATATTCAAATGTGTGGTTTTTGGGGTGAACTAATAGAAGATATTGGAGCATTTTGTCCAAAGACCTCTTTTTTTTTTTTTTTGACTGAAATAAAAACTCTCGATTTTTTATTTGTAATGTGAGCACAATTAATTACGTTAATATGAAAATTGGTAATGTAAAAGAAAAGTTGAGTTTTTTTTTAATATAGCATGGTAATACCATAAGCCGTAGTCGTTGTTTTTATAGGAATACCGTAAAGGGGTATTTCTCTTTACCAAAAAGGAAAGATGCCCCACTCAAGAAAAAGGAGACAGGCCCCACTATGCATGATGACGGGATTAAAATACAGCGAGGCTTATACATAATGTAGGCATCGCTATATTTTTAAAATTTTTATAAATCCATTAATTCTACAGACATTGTTATTTCATATACTGTATAATAGCATATTTTTTGAGTTATTGCATGAGTTTAGTGTTAATTTAATTTATGAACATTGTCATTTATTGCATTATTATTATTATTATGAAGTGTTACTATATTTGCTTTATATAGAGCTAATTAATTTAAGTTATAAAGAGTTTTTCTTAATTTATTGTATATAAAGTAACATATAATAAAATAAGTCAATGAAACATAAAAACTTAGTTGAACGTGTCTTCTTAAATCGTGGTATTCTTGTGCTCTGCTACAATATTATTTTATGTTTACACCCTGTAACAAAAGATCAATTAATTCTCTTTTGATACATTTAGTTATCAAAATAATAATTTCTCATTTATTCAAGGTTTACTTTATTCAAGCCTCGAATAATATTTATTGTTTTAAACGCTTAACAGTTGCTTGACTGTTACTCCGTGACGGAAACTTGTCACGCACTTTTAATGTAGGTTTGCGCAGCATGCCATTTTTTTTCACAGATATTTAGAATTATAATTTCCATTAAATTCCGCGATTAATTTTTGCATGAACTATACTTTAAAACACCTACAATTTTTATTTACACTTTTTTCTAAATCTTTTGGCCAGATAAATTCAAATCATAACCATTTTTACTTATGCACTATATCATGTGGCGTAGACTTCCTGTTCCGGTGCCTCGCCATGTGCATTTTTTTTTCGTCAGTTGGAAACTTGGAGGCTTAGTCTCTGCCCATACGTAAACTTGCGTACGTAAATCATGACGTCAGCGCACGGATGCATTTTTACGGTCGCTAGTAACGTATCTTGATTTAAGTACTTTGAAAGACATAGTAGTCTCTGCCCATTTTTCCGTACGTACGAAAGCGTTTGATGATTTTACGAATGTGCGGTATGTAATAAGCCCCGCCTTCAATCCGATATGTGTTAGCCAATGAAACATTCGATTCATCATCGAAATTTTATCGCTATCGTTGCGTTGGCTTGGCAACGCAAGAAACATTTTTCTCGATTGCACCGTGCGCGTTTTTTATCTGCTAAATAACAGAACATGTATTTAAGGATAAATATTTTTTCTTTCTCTCGTGTTGTGTATTATTTTAGTTAGTTTTTAAAATTATTCTACATGTTTTTTCTTTGTAAAATGAGATTCTTCCTATATAATAATAATTTAACTTTGTTCAAGTATACAGTAACAAAAATAATTTCACGTTAAGAAAGCACAAATAAGCATTAAAATGCAGACATATGTTTCGGGATTGCTTGGAATCCCTTTTTCAATACGACAGGGAGCTTCTGGATGCAAAACACAAAACATATGTCTGCATTTTAATGCTTATTTGTGCTTTCTTAATGTGAAATTATTTTTATTATTCTTTCTATAGTTAATATTTCTACATTTTGTTCTAAAATGACAATTGTAATGCGTCTTATTCAGTTGCTTAGAGCCCAACATCTCCGGATCTAGGGGAGGGGGCAAGCCGGGCTATCTATGCCCGGGTGGCAAAATAAACTGTCAGAAACTCTAAAAAGGGCTCCTTGGGAAGGCAGCTTCAGGGGGCAAAAATTTTGTAATGTCAAAATTAAAAAAGCCAAGGTTTTCCCCATCTTGTAGTAGCGAAATATAAATCATGCCATGCTCAAACAACACAATAGTTTTTCTTTTACAAACTTTCAAAGCACCCTTTGGGAAGGTGGGGTGGGGGGGAGCTTGTGATAGAGAAATATAGATCATGCCATTCTAAAACAAGTTTTTCTTTTACGAATTTTCAGAG
This sequence comes from Octonoba sinensis, assembly GCA_038502835.1. Classification (NCBI taxonomy): domain Eukaryota; kingdom Metazoa; phylum Arthropoda; class Arachnida; order Araneae; family Uloboridae; genus Octonoba; species Octonoba sinensis. Next base: position 7,789,253 of record CM076605.1, on the reverse strand, counting down.
GGGGGGGATTATACGTATCATTTAAGGAGGCAGAGCCAGAGCTTTTCGATATGGGCGTTAGTAAGGAGGGGAAGTCTTTTTCCCTGGATAAAAAAAAGTGCTAATTTTGTTCTGTATTTTTTTAAGTAAAAGCGTTTAAATTTTTTTAAAAATTTCCCTCCGATACTTTTGCAGTCCCAAATGCACCAGTCTGCATATAGTTATAGAAAATTTTCCCAGGGGAGAATTTTGGTCCCCCCCCCCCCACGGTTATTCTTGCAATCTAAAATGCAACATTTTGCATAAATTTTTCCGGGGGGGGGGGAATTTGTCTCCCCAGGACCCCCTTCAATTGTAAGAATTTCATATCTCCCGCTAAAGGGGAACCCTTCATGCAGCCAGCTCCTGCGACAGGCAAAGGCAGTTTTAGGGAGCGGTAAATTTTGCATTGTCAAAATTTTAAAGTCAATGGTTTTTCCCCTTTTAGCGGCAAAATATAAATCAGGCTATGGTTAAACAATACAATATGCGTCTGCATAGGTCTCAAAATGCACAAGTTTGCATATAGTTTTTAACATTTTACCAGGGGAGAATGAATCCCCCTGGACCTCCTTCAACTGTCGGAATTTTATATCTCCAGTTAAAAAAGGTCCCTTCATATGTCTTTCCCCCGCAATGTTGAGCTGAAAGGGCCATGCCATGGAAACATTAACGAACGTTTCATGAGTTTATCAGCTCCCCCCCCCCCCCCCAGGTGAAAAATCCTGAAAAAAATAGCCAGCGCATAAAAGTTTATGAAATATGGACAATAGTTGGATGGGGGGGGGGCATTTTTTAACCACAGAATAATAACTCCAAGATTCGGTACTGGAGCCGAACTATTACTCGATGAAGGTAAGCCAAATTAAGCTGAGAAAGTGCTATAATTGTTACTAGTTTCTCATAATATCTAAATGATATGCAAGTTCAAGTTTCTGTTCTGATTTCATGGTTTGAACATCTGTAAGTTTTTGAAGACAATTTCCATAATCTCTTTTATAACTACAAGGATGAAATTGTGTTTAAATATGAAAAAAGCAGAAATGACATTTTTAAACTAATACTGCATGAAGTAAAACTTCGTGCTATTCTCATTGAGAACTGTATTGTTTATAAGTCAAGAAGCGACACATCAAATGCTGTTTTTTTTAATCTTGTATTTCGGATTTGCTGACAAAGGTCTACTCCCAACCACTTTAGTTAATCGAGGTTTTATGGTAGATACACATTTAAAGCTTCAATAATTTAATTATAAAAAAAGCTAATAAAACCAATAACAATCTGCTATTCCACACATGAAAATACAATAACTCTTTTGAAGTTTAGAATGTTTCACTAGAAACACATTAATAAGACATGAAACACTTATCAAGTAGAAAAGAAGATTTATTTTTCAATTTTTAAAACAGGGAGTTATGTAACATTCAAGAAGCAGAGAGATTGGAACGTTATGAGAGAAAACTATTTCAAAAACCACAAAACATCTTCGAATTATCTGATGAAAGATTTATTAAAATGGTTAGGTTATATTGAAAGAATTAGTTATCAACATCACAGAAGAACTGAAACATTGCTTTCCCTCTGCAGGAAATTATGAGACATTTAAAATTTGGCATAAGTGACAATATTTTATAAGTGTTAGCAGTTATATACAGGGTCCTATTAACTAAAAGTATATAATATTTAAAAATATATATATATAATTAAATTTGAAAATAATCGAGAAAAAACAATAAATTTGAAAATAATTAAAATATAATAAATATGTCCAATCAAGTTTACAATTAATAAAAATCCGGAAGTTATTTTGTCCCTGATGCTCTTTTCAACATTATCCAAAGCTGAATTTGGAGAAAGACTAAGGTGATGAATCAGCACCATTCTACACAGGATCTTATAGAAGAGTGGCAACTGTTATAACAGAACTTCTAGGTGCCAATAGCAGGATATGCATGAGTGAGGAGCTAAGGTTCCAGAGGGTAACCACTATCACCTATAACAAAATAATGCCAATTTTAAAATGGATGAAGTATTAGAAATCATAAGCACACTATGTAATACAAAAAATCACACAGCACTAACTTGAAGCTCAATTTTCAACTTTAATGCAATACAAATCAGTTTATTTTAAATTTAAAAAAAAAGAAGGTAGAATTGATGCAGGAAGTAAATTAATAGCAAGGCCCAGTGGTTGTGTGGTAGCCTTCCGTGCTACCATGCCACAGACCCGTGGTTCGATAAAATGAGGACCAAGCATGCTTTGGAACTAACACTGGGGAATCCGTGTCAGGCCGACCACTAGACCGGAACATCTGCTTCTGCAACCTTTGGCCCTCAGCCTCGAAAGCTGGGATGGGCACAGAAGGACCATGGCCCGCATTGGGCTTTCCCACCACAAAGTTAGTTAAAATTAATAGCAACGAACATTTTAACCTGTGCATGAAAATATGACATTGAAACACAATAGGCATGCAATTCAAGTAAACTTTGTTAAAACTAATGTATATATGTTAAGCTGAAAAGCAGAATGAAGATTTCCCTCCAATTATTTATCTCAATGTATGGCTCTTAGGAACCATGCATTGAACAATTTGTGTTTAAATTATTGCATTAATGAAGTAATATTGTAATAAATAAAAATTAAATAATTTTTCAGTAATTACTAAACACAATACCCACTTTTTAGTTTTGAATCATATTTTAAACCGAGAGTCACCAATGACTGATGTGGAAATCAATGTGTTTTACTTATAATTTGTTTATTTTGCATTTCATTGATTTAAATACTAACCAGAAATTTCCAACTCCTTGGTTCCCTTGAGTACTTAAATGCTCCTGCAGCATACAGTACTTCCAAATAAAATTAGCCGAGTGTATAACACAGTCATCCACAACCTATGTAATATCATAAGAAAAAAAAATCAGATATGCTATACATATATACCCATACACGCACATGCATAACTATATATGATATGGATATTTAATTATAACATCAGTAATTAACAGGTCTTAAAATAAGTTATAATTAATAAATATTCAATTAGGCAATGGTTCTCAACGTGGGCGGTACCACCCTCTGGTGGGCGGTAAGGGGATACTGAGGGGCGGTGAATATATTTTGGGCAGCAAGGGTGGTGAATATGTTTTGGGCGGTAGGGGGCGATGAGCATGTTTTGGGCTTTTTGATGAGACGGATTCAGTTTTATGCCGAATCTTGAGACAAGAAAGAAATAGAAATCATGCAAGAGGGAACTTACAACCTTCACCTTACTAAAAATGTTGAACCTGGCCCTGAACCAATTATCTCGACAATCGCACTGACATAGGCATTCACAAATGTTTTTTTAAATGCTATGTTTTAAAAGCTTTATCTTATTAACCACATTCGGTGCAAAGAAAATTGTGAAAACCTTTGGCCCCTTATCAACTCCCCCCCCCCCCCCTGAAATTACAGGCTTTTCCAAAGGGGGCGTTGAAAACTTCTTCATTCCTTAAGGGGGCGGCGGCATTGAAAAGGTTGAGAATCACCGAGAGCAACAGCTTTTGAATCTTAAATTTATGTTTGATACATATACATATACCTAATTATTGGAGTTTAATTTTATACATATATATCAAATTCTTAAAAATTCAAAAGGTAATATTAATTTCTGGTACAACTAATATGTATCGAGATCTATGGCAATACAGTAAAAGACCAAAGATTTTTTCTTTAGCAGGAATAAAACGTGAGCATATGGAGAGGAAGGCTGTTAATGCATGGTCCCTTAATGGAGGGAAGTTAGCAAAATAGAATGGGAAATGCTTCTGCTCAGCCAAATATTGGTGGGTTGGAGAGAGTTCTCTATAATATACAAATATCTTTACACAGAGACAGTTGACTTGAGTTAATCCAAGATCCTTAAAATTTTGAGACTGTAAAAAATGAGTAGTCAAACTTTCAAAAACTTATGTATAACATGAAATTGAAGTTGATCGACACAAAATTCTATCAAGTGGATCAACGAGAAATATAATTTACTCCTTTCAAGGAAAATACATGTCATATTTTTGCAATTTGTTATATTACATTTGTTATAGCAAGAATTTTCTTTTAAAAAAAGAGATTCGTTTTTTAAACATAAGCATTTACTATTCAAAGAAGTTTAGCATATACATAATAATACAAGTAATTACAGCACTTAATTAAATTTCAGGACATTGTATTCTTCTATTTTACCAACAAAATAAACGTTAAAATACGCACTGTGTCAAAACTAGTCCTTATGTTTAATATTTAAAGTAAAACAAGCATATTATTATGAAGTATTAAGTGGCTGATAGAAGTTGCTCTCGAATAATGTATCTATACGAAATAGAGCAATTTTCACGAGTCCAAGGTAAAACAGACTCTTTAACACTTATATAACAAGATATATTGAATGCAAATAATGAAAAGTAATAACGTTTCGTTAGCAGAATAATAAAAGTTGTACTTACTCGTAAACGAGCTGGCATTCCTCCAGACGGAAAGCAATGTAATGATGTTGATATTTCAATAAGTAAATCTTTCTTCAATTCAATCAAAGGGAGTTGTATGATCACGAAATACTATTCTTTTACGTTAAAATCTCTATATTTCTGTTGATTGTTGAATAGTAAAGCAACGCGACGAGCACGGCAGCCATCTTGTTTTGAGATACGTAAACGGCGTTTACGCCAGGAAGTTGTAGCGGAAAAATAACCGTATGTTTACATTTCAGCGTACGTACTTTGCGTCCGGAAAAATGGGCAGAGACTATCGCATTTTGCTGCTGACGTCAAAATGACGTCACAGAATGACGTCGCAAACAGTTCGGGAATCCGATGTCTCCAATTTTTGATTTACGTGTGTATGTGTTTCTATTTAGTAACCACTGCTTAAGCCACTTTTTTGTTTCTTCTTTTTAGCCTACTTTCCCGTAAAAGTAAAAAAAAAATAATAATAAAGCATGAAAGAAGGCTTAATGTATCGTGAAAATATCGTTAAAAATCAAGAAAAGTCAAAAATAAGTGAAGTAATTAAATAAAGATTGAAAAATAAAAAATTTGAAAGTAGGGTTTTGAGATGGGGAAAAAGTGTGTCTGTCGGTCTGTCGGTCTGTCCCCCCCCTAATTACTTTTGAACGAATTGTCCGATTCGAAAAATTCTTTTTGCATTGGAAAGATCTCGGTGAGGACATCTAATTTCCATATTTTATTTTTTGATTTGAGCAATTTTTTGTTCAATTTTGAACAGTTCAAAAAAATTTAACATTAGCGCCTATGGGTGAAAATGAAGCAAATGGTGTAAACTCTGGGTACAAGATATAAGTTCCCATGAACAAGCTCACTGGAAGAAGTTCTTGGCGTAAAATATTGATTTGAACAATTTTTGTTCATTTTTGAACAGTTCAAAAAATTAACACAGAGCTTACGGGGAAATTTCAACCCTATATAAATCCTGATCTAACGGACCGATTTGCTTGGAACAAACTTTATCGGAAAGCTCTTATAACGTAGAACATGTAGAAATAGAAAGTTTATCCAGAACTTACGAGCCTATTTTGCTATGAAATTTTTTGATCGGGATTTTCAAGGATATTTCTCAGTGACTCAATGAGTGAAATAATGAATGAATGAATAAATGAAAGAGTGAAAGAATAAATCAATGAATAAATGAATGAGGAAAAGAATGAATGAATAAATTATTGAATAAATGAAAATATAAATAAATGAGTGAATAAATACATGAATGCGTAAATGAATGAATAAACACTTGAATGAGGTAACGAATGAATGAATAAATGCATGGCTGAATAAATGAAAGAATGAATGAGTGAGTGAATGAATATGTATTATCCGTTGAAAAAGGTATATTTTCAATAATTAGAACTAAAGATAAATAAGAAAGAGAGAGAAAGAGATAGCTAGATTATAAATTTGAATTTGGTGTATACGGGAAAGTAGGCTCGTATAGTTCTAGACGGAACTTCTTGTTTTATATACACATGCAGATTTGAACTGATAGATATTTATTCATATTTTAACAACAACGTACGACCGGTAAGGTTTCGCAACCAAGATAGACGTCCGATTCTTATTGAGCGCTTCAAAATGACGGTTTGTTAAACGTTCTTTAGGATAAACAGAGAATAAACGATTTTTTTCGCAATCAGCGGTTTGAGTACCATCATTTTAATTTTTATTCAACTGTAGTAATTAAATATGGTAAAATAACAATCAAATAAAGGGTTATTTTACTATCTTCTTACGGAAATTTTTAACAGTGCTGCAAAACATACAATTAAACTATATAGTCAATATATGTACTATTTCTCTAGCCTGTTTTTCGGTCGGTCCGCGAGATCGTCCTTCTTCCTTTATCAAATTGCATGATTTGCCCCTCCTTTTAAAGCTTATCGTGCCGGATAGTGACGAAAAATAGACCCGCGGTCTAAAAATGTATCGCTTCTCTTAAATTTGAGAATTATCATCATTTAAGAAGAGGTCCTTTTATGGATGCCAAATGGGTGTCGTCTGTGCTGGCGCCATCTGTTATCAAGGAACTCTTCTGTTTTTATCGTGTAGCAAATTGGACAGTTTTAGCTGCGTCTGTTTGTTGAACTTATTCAATCGTCCGGCTCTACACATCCATTTATATTATGAATGTGTAGAGCCTGACGATTGAATAAGTTCATCACACAGACGCAGCTAAAACTGTCCTAACCAACCAACAGCAACTATATTTTAAGTAATGGAACTGTTTGGTTATTGTATTTGAATGCTATATATACTATAATAATAAAATAATTTTCAATAATATTGTGATTGTTTTTTTTTATTTTGAATATCTAAATTATAGCTGAAAAAAAAATTGTAACAGCTATTTGTACTGATGCGTTCAATTACATATCTTCTTTTGTACCAATACGCGTTTACTTTTTTCTATTATTCTTCATAATGTCCTTTCCCCTAAACTTTTAAGGAATTAAATGCCACACAAAACGATTTGGTGCACAGTGCAGAATTAAGAATGGATCGCCTAGTGTAACATAACACTCTTTCTAACAGAATTTCCACTAATATTACTGATAGCTTAAAATTTCGCAGCCACTTCTATTATGGTATGGAAACTCCCCAAGTGCATTTTGATCCGTATATATGCAAACACTTTTCCATTGCAATCTTTACTTCCATCCCTTTAAGTACGCTCATTTGTCGATGCAACTGGTTGTAATATTTGCGAACATCATGTGTCTTTCTCGTAAAAATGGATAACAAATTTTTAGCTGTGTGCAGATTTTATAAATTTAGAATGTTCCTGTATTTTCAAACGTGTGGTTGTAAAAGTTTTTATGATCGAAGAAGCACCGTAAAAAATCCTTGAATATTCAGCATCAGTAATGGCAACAAATATGAAACATATTATCGTATAATTTCTAGTAGTAAGCAATGAATCAATATCCGTATTATTTGCACGGACTGCCTTTGTTTTGGAAATATGTATTGTTTAAAAATGAGACAGTTTTTTTAAATAAAGGCAATAATTTTTATTAGTTGAATATTTTTTGGAACGAATTGGCATAACACTTACAAGATTTTAGTTTATTTAAAAATCGATAACCGCTTTGCCTAAATTTATAGTCTAAAATGCTATATTTTCCCATGGCCAAATTTTTTCAATAAAAATTAAATATTCAACACGTTGGTATATTTCGCAAACTTGAAGTTACCGTTGTGTATTTTATGAACTGGACTTTTAACAAAGCTCGGAAAAGATAAGCCACATGTGAAATAAATTACAAACTCAAAGATAAAATGTTTTCTGTAGATAACTTTTGTCTAAAAATATTAAACTGTTGTAATGTAAAAGATATCGTCATAAATCTTCGCCCCTTCCACAGATTCCGCAATCATTTTACATCGTATATCTGAAGTCATCCAAACTGACTATTGTATTAAAATATTTTTAACAAACAACCAAATTGTTCAATTATTGTTAAAGATTTATTGTTTCGACTCTGCTGTAGATATTGCTTTTCTATGAGCTAACAATGCACGACGACTGAATGTAATGCCAATCCCGATTTTCCAAATTCACCCCCATTCGAAGTTTTCTGCTTTAAATGCTCCTTGCAGTTTTACGATTTTCTCTATAATTTATTAACTGTTTAGTTGCTCCGATTATGAGAAAAGCATCATATTGAAATACTATGTTGAAATATTTGCCGTTCTTCATCTTTTGTTTTGTAATAATTTTAATCTATAATTATCGCCAATTAAATTCCCATTTAATTCGATACATTCACAATATACAGTTTCTGGGCATAATAGCGGAGACTAACTTAGAAGTCTTATTCTCAGCAGAGCCTATTTCAAGTGAGTTAATTATTACAAAACAAATAGAATGCTTAGCTTTATATTAAGCCTGTGGAACAAAACTGGCTTAGCCGAAATACGTTTCTCATACAACCATCAGATGAACGATATTTTCAACGGTGGGAAACCCGAGGCTCATAATATTTATTCAGTCACTAATATGAAAACAATTATATATATATATATATATATATATATATATATATATATTATTCTAACTACTTTTTGTCCACATTTTAATTATGAAGCACTAAACTCATATAATTCTTTTATAAACGACTTGATGTAATATTAACATTAACAGTGCGTGGAAAGTCGTAAGGTGTTATCTGATTAAAGTCATCTTTTCCTACGTATCATGCAATTAAAAAAATCAAGATGATAATTTCATAAGACTCGGCTATTTTCCATAAATATGTGAACTAATCGTTAAGATAAAATGTTTGTAAACTTTGTAATTTTATATAGATGAAGACGGTAAAATCCCTTTACCATGACAGATAACTCCATAATTTTTTTTGCTTTATTATACATTGCATGACTTCTTGGACCGTAAATACAAGTCCTTACAATGGAAAAATTGTCTTATTCAAAAAACGATAAATGTTTGAATTTCCGCATCCTTACCAGATAGCCTAATTACAGATCAATCTTATTTGAAATTTTGTCGTCTAAATACGAACCATTTATGAAAAAGCAGGCAGAATTTAATCCACTTAATGTAGAAAATTCGTAACGCATGGATATTTTTAAAAAATCAAATGTTAACAAGCAACAGAATTTTGGTTTCAGCAAAAACTATTTTGCTACATGTCTATGTAGAAACCGCTAAGGTAATTTCTCTATTTTTGAACTATAGTGAAAGAACTCTTTTATTTTGTTTTCTGTAGATAAATTGAATTGTTCTTTAACCCTTCATCTGCTGCATTATGATCTGCAACAATCATTTTCCATGTAATAGCTTTTTGGGGGGAAAAAACTACACTGAGAATTAAGGGAGTTACATAGATAAAATGCTCGGCTAACTTGAGACTTAAATACGGTATTGTGTGATAATACAAGTTTAATTCGTTAGTGCTAATAAGTAACACAGAGTCACTCAACTATGAAATGAATTACATACTCTATTTACTCAAAATGCGTGGTGAAATTGGTTTCTAAGTTCTAAACTAACACATTATAAAAAAACAACATTAAAGACTTAATTCGTGAATTTTACCACTTGTCCGGCATACAAATCAGGCAAATGGAGCAATCTGAACGAACTGCCATTTTGTTCAGATTGCTCCATTTCTCTGATTTCTATGCCGGAGAAATTTTAAAGCCAAGGTTTTCTTTAATCGCTAAAATACTCTTTAGAGAAACCTTACTGAAAAGTATTCTGAAAAAGTGGAATTAAAAAGAGTGTTCCTGCTAAGTACCACTAGAACATTCATAAAAATGGTTACTGTGTGGAATTTAAAAGGGAGTGGGATTAATAAGAGTACTGTCAGTAAATAAAGGGTTAAAAATTCTGAAATGAAACTAAATTCTCTTAACTAAAATTTTAATTAGTATGATTAATTACATTCTTATTTTAAGCTGAAATAAATTTGCATCACAAAATGAATGCCGCTTCAACTGAATGCTATACCCTTACAATAAAGCATGCCAAGCCTCTGAAACCACAAGCGATCAACAGCTTTTAACTATTGATCAGAGTGTTCGGCTTTGTGCCGGATGCCATTGTTTGCACAAATCCTGTGTAAGCACTCCAAAATCGTAGTCAAACAAAGATCATTTGTATTTATTGTTTAAATAAATTTGAGATTGAAATACGGTATGCCTTTTGTGTGATAATTGTGATAAAGGTAAAGTAAAGAAATGTTCATAAAGCACAGATTTTTGCATACGTTTAGTGGTTTGTTAAGGTGGAATCATAAGTGCACGAAACATATTTTTTTAGAAATTTTCTGAGGGAGTTATGCAAAAGTTGTGCAATCGTGTTACATGTTGCTGGAATTTTTTTTGCAAATTTTGATTAAAATGTCGATGGTCCACAGGGGTGCCTCGCTTTCGTTAAATTACAAAAAAGGGGGGATTTATTTATTTATTTATTTACATTTTAACAAGTTTGGTAATTAAATTTGGCATAAAAAATATCTATATAATACAAATGATAAATTGCTCGCAATGGAGATCAGTTTTTAAGCAATTAAAAAATGCTTGTCCATTTGCACAATACATTGCAGTGCATAGTTGATAATTTCATGCAGTATAAGGTAACTTGAATAACGTATTCTCATACTAGCATGATCCTATATACCTGGCGCACTAAAAATAAATAAATAAACAAACAAAATGCAATTTTGTATGATGTTTCAACACTCTCAGCCGATCAGCTTAAAGCATTTTTGAAAAAAATCAAATTTTTCATTAAGGTACATCACCCGATTGCACAACATTTCCATGTACCCTCTAATCAAATTTACGAAAACAAAAGAAAAAAAATGTAGCTCCACCCTAATATATGTGCAGTAGGTGAACTGTTGTGTAATGTTCAGTCAAAAAATTTAAATTACAATGTCCTTGTAAACAGTTAAATCTATTCAGTTCTAAGAAATGATTTGAATCATTGCAGAAATTAAAATTCCTTTACTTAATAAAAAAATAATAATTTATTGATTGTTTTTGCTCCGGCAGTATTTATTGATTAATCCGACGTTGTTTATCCAAAAATTGCAATGAAAATTTCATATAAGGGCTTCAGACTTACAAGAACTGAACGACTTTTCATTAAAGAAATGAAGCTATGCGATTGAAATAACTTTTTAAAAATATCATTTTTCAAAGAGAAGAAGAAGTAGAGTTCGAGGACACAAATAAATAATAAATAAATAAAACAAATTTCAGAAGCAAAAGCAATTACTCTAATCTTTCAATTTTAGCAATCGCTTAATTGAAGTGAATAAACAAATTAGCGAAATTCCATTTGGAAATGTTTTTAAAAAATAACACAAAAACTTTACTTCTAACTGAACGTCTAGTTTTTTTTAACTGAATCCCCTCCCCATTCCACATTGAGAAGAAACACGAATCCAAGAAGGAAAAACAGAGCTCTTGTGTCTATTTCGTTGATTTCTTGTAATTGGATTAAGGAATTAGTGCTTCCAAATAGCTTTGTTTAAACCGTACAATAAAAAAAAAAGAATAAAAGGAACGTTTCCCAAAACGTTGCGTTAAAATTTCCTGCAACAGGATTGTAGATTCCATCTTAATTCATTGATGAAAAAAATCGAAATGAAAAAAAAAAAAATCTCAGTACATTTTTTTTTTTTTTTGCTAAAGTGTTTGAAATAAATTTATGAAAATTTACATGATTGTTTTCAAAACCAAACTTCCCATTTTGACTCTTAAAATATTGGGCACAATAAGAGCATAAGCCTTTATTTGTAGTATTGTTTTCATCGTATATTTTTTATGATGAATGCTTAGCGTTTGCGAGTCAAGCAAGAAAAAAACTTTTCTTTAAGCTTACAAAATCATTTGTCATGAGTGGATTTAGCAGAAGGAGACACAGCTGTTATCCAGTCATCTAAATTGGAAATCTAAAAGCCTATAATGGCAAAGGAAAAAGTGCTGGCGTCTTAGATTTTTAGCTAACAATATTCAGTATATATACTGACCAGATCATATATAACGACACAACTTTTAACATATTTTTATTATAAAATCTGTAAATAATAAGCCGAAGCAGATCTTCTTTGAAAAAAGAACTCTCAACTCTCCTTGCTTTTGACGTTATAGTTTATTCGGCGAAAACGGTTTTGACATCATCTTTTCAGAGATTTCGACTTGATTTTGCCAGTTTTCAAGTAAGATCGTATGACCTTAACTTGAAAGAAAGTAATAAGTTCTCTAGAGTTGTTACCTTTGTCCCCAACCATCAGTTGTAGTTTGGGTGTACGCTTCCTTAATCACAACAAATTTAAAGCCTGAAAATTTAATGGTTCTGAAAGACATGAGCGCATGTGAAACTGTGGACGACATTTTAAAAAAATACTAGCAGAAAACCATGTTTATTTAGACCATATTGCTGAAAAGCTAGGGTACCAAAGAGAGGGAGGTTTCTGACATAATATATATTGGAAAACTTAACTTCAATGCTTACACAAAGCAAGTAAAGCAGAAAACCATTGTTTAACAAGTGGTTTTTTTTATTCCTCAGCTCCCACTAGAACGTAGGTTTATTCTTGAAGAAATGTCACTAAAGACAACAAATAGGAGCCGAAGTTTAAAAAATGTGACATTTATTTTTGGCTAACATATTTACAAGTGATAAAGTCAAATAACATTCCGAAAATATTAACGAGCCATAACTTCGGATAAAAAGGCTAGCGCTGAACGAGCTGTTTAAACACAACCCAGCATGGTTGAACAGATGAAAATGAAGCACACCGCTGCAAAGTGCCGATGATTTATAAAGTCCTTGCAATTCGCATATGCAGAAACTTAACGCGTGATTTTGTTGCAAGACGGAAAATCAAATTTTTTAAACAAATATAGAGAAAACTAAATCTTTGAAATCAATACCAAATTTTAGTAACATCTAGAGGAAATCCGTAAAAAATTCCCTATCAGTTTTCACAGCTTACGTTCTAAGAGATCCAAAACTGGAAACTACTTTCTTAGGAGAGGCATTTGAAAATGTTTACCATATTTTTCAATTCAATATTTTTTCTTAAATTAACATAAATATAAAGTTAAAAAATGTTTTGGAATGTTATAATCACATGTGGGCATCATAGATTTTAAATATATGTTATTTTGGGCAATAATCCTGCCGTTCTGTGCTAATTCAACTCCATTTATTTAAATTGCACTCCATAAAGTCAACCTTTTTATAACCCTCTTCTAATATCACGTCAAAAATACTGCTGACCGTACCGATTTATCCCATACATACACGTGCTATTGAAAACCCTGAATCTTATTATTTTTTTAAAATTTCCTTAAGAAGTTCTTCATTCAGAAGTAGTTAAAATTCATCAGTGCTTTCTAAGCAGAAACAAGAAGCTTAATCCCCGTATCATGAATAAGTAATGAGTTACAGGGCTCCTAAAGTCAAGCATTTATTTGTCCTTGATACCCTGAAGTGCTTAATTACCCTTGAGCGAGATTTTAAATGACTCGAAAAGAGCCTTAACGATGACATCTCTCTTAACCGTTGTTAATCTTGTTACTTCTACTAAGGGACACAATTGTTTCACCCTCCCTGAACAAGAGCCCATGATTCTGTCTTCTTGTTGGACAGAAGTGGAGCACTTAGTGAAAGCACTTTCTGACAAATCTTGGCTTCTTATAATTTATATTAATATTATTCATGTTGTTTTTAAATGTATTACAGGATTCCAACTTCGTTAGGAGAAAACTTTTTGTGCTGTTGCTCTTTTGAGAATTCCAAAGAATAGGATAAAATATATATAGCATACTTCTCCTTAAGTGAAACATTATTCCCTAAAAGTATTTTTTATGAAACTTTTATAAATACCAGAAGTACTAATAGAAATAGTAGTGGGTGTAGCAGTAGTGACTTTGTGGTAGTACAGTTCATAACAGTTACAATAGAAGGAATTACGTTATTATTACAGTACAAAACCGTTTACCCGAAAAATTTAAAATCTCGCCATTTTTAGAACATTACGAAATTTTCCGAAATGTCTATAATAAAAATAAATAAACAAGTAAGCAAACATTTTAAAAATATATGCTTATATTTCTTTATCCATAAACATTTATCTTAAATCACTGTGCTTCACTATACATAGTAAATCCAACGGAGTATAACTGTTAAGGCTTTTAAAAGTTCTACTTATAGGCATTCCTTCATATTTATTCTAAAAGCAAAGAATTTTGCGATATTGAGCAAAACTATTTATGCATTTCAAAAATACGATTTTTTTTTTTTTTTTTTTTGTCTTCTTCGTATTTTTAAATCAATTAATCACTTTTTAAATTCAATGTATAAAACGGCATGATGTACTGAATAAAATAAAATAAACCTCATTTCTCTAAGATGCGTCGTTGTTTTTAATAGATTTTCGAAACTACACTGTGTGATTTGACGCACCCTATATCACGCATTATTATTGGAATGTAGACAAAGTGTTCTGGCTGGAGCAAATAGTTCCATATATACAAATTTGTGTTATTTACTTATGCGAAACCAAATGGGCTTTCTATGCCGATGATAAAATAAACAAAGATCATTCAAGTGTAAGATGCAATATTTCTCATTTCATTACCCTATGCAAATGCAATGGCAACATGCAGCTGAGGCATATAAAGAGGCTAATAAACAGCGATATTTCAAAATCCAGCAGTATATTTCATTTCCATATTTTCCTTTTTTTTTTAATTGTAACGCATGTGTTATTGAACGAGAAAATTAGAAACTAGACATACCCATTTTCCATCATTGCAACTACAACTAAAGCTCTCACTAAATGAACTACAGAAACAAAAAATGAATAAATACATATTTTGTCTTCAAGTAAATTACGTTTTTAATTCTAATTTTCAAATGGTTTACTCGAATAAAATTACATAACGTTTTTAAATTTTCGAGATTTTTTTTAATACTTTTTTTAAGAAGATTCTGAATAAATTTCATGATAATAAAAAGTAAATATAAAATAACATGAATTCAATAGTAATGATTAGACTTTGTGCAAAGTAATAGAAATAAAATTACACGTTAAATTAAAACACAAATGAGCATTAAAACGCAGACATATGTTTCGGGATTGCTTGGAATCCCTTTTTCAATGCGACCGGGAGCTTCTAGATGCAAAACATCCAAATGAAGCAGACAGAACAACAAAAACAAAGCTTATATAGCCTAAGAATTAACTGTAAACCAATGAGAATAAAGGCAGTGTGAAGTGGAAGTAGAAGTAGTAGTAAAGGCACCAATAAGAGAGCAACAAACGAATGCAGTTGGAAGTACAGAAAGTAAAAAGGAATATCAATAAAAAGAAAGCAAAAAAGACAACAGCGTGCATAAAAATGTGAAAATACATGAAAATTGCAAAAAAATAAAATAAAATACAAAGAATAAAATGGAAATAAAATAAGTACAGAAAATACCAAAACAAAAAGCAAAACAAAGTACACATGCAAAAGAGGGGGAGGGGGGGAGAGAGAAAAAAATTGACACAAAAAAGGAAACTAACAAGAAAACCAAGAAAGAACAACAAATTAAAGGAACTCATGCCAGACCTGTGAAAAATAAGGAGTTGAGGAAGAATCATTAACCAAATTAGAACTATTCCTGTTAATATGATAAGCTTCCCAAAAGTCAAGTTCTAAAGGGGAAGAACATTTTTGAATAATTTTCCCAGAATTGAAATCAAAAGAGTGGTTGGAATTCCAACAATGTTGAGCAATGCTAGACTTATTCAGCTCTTGCTTTCGTACATAACCTTTATGCTCATTTAACCGAATTTTCAGAGCACGTTTTGTCTGTCCAATGTAAGAAAGGCCGCAACGGCAACTAATTTGGTAAATACCCCAAGTATTAAGTTGATCAACAGGATCTTTAAGAGAAGAGAAGGAAAGTTTGTTGCTAGGAGCAAAAACAACTTGAAATTGAAACCTTTTTAGGATTTTAGCAATACTTTCAAATTGAGATTTGATATGATTTGTAGTTGTTACTTTTCTTAATTAAAATTTTGGTAGACCAATCGAAAGTTTAATACAACGATACCACGAAACGCTAGAATCGGTTTTTAGTATTTTATGAGATTTATCCAAAATGAGAGCTTTCGTTTAGATCATTGTTGGCAACATGAATGCAAAAAGATTACGTCATGGAAAAAAAATATCAACAGCCTTCCCAAAAAAACGATTTTTAATAATATTATTATTTATAAAAGCATTTCCATTATAAATAAGTATTGATTATTATGTAATCAGAATCACCATATTAACGAGAAATAGTCGCAACTGGTTGCATAAGATGTCTCTGGCAATTTTGATGATAAGAATTCAAAGAACGCTTTGATTTATATGATATCAGAATTAGGAAGGCATCGTATATCCGTTATAGAGTCGATTTCTAAATCACTATCGAACAAAAATTTGATTTTTTAAATTTATTTAATTTCTATGTTATGAAAATATCTGCACATTAAAAAGTTACAGCAGATTCGGAAGTTCGGAAAGTTTGGAAATAATGCGTGGCTTTTTTTTTACAGAATTCAAACTTTACAGTCAGATATCCGGCTTAAATATGGCCTATCCTCAAGTATACATCCTTCGAAAAGTTGACGAACATATATAACGTCATAGCGGACATATTCCTAGTGGTTTTGTTTTAGGAGCATAGGCTTGAACCATATATATTAATCAATTAAAAGTGACAATTATATTACAGTAAGATTTAATGTACATTACTATTACGAAATAAATATCGTTGTAATGGCACACAGTCGTCGTTTCACTTGTACCACTGCTACCTGTATCACTGTGTGCCACTCCGTTTTGTTGAAGAAAAAAAGATTAAATATATCTTCCAGTGTTTTTATTTAAATCAATTCTAAGTATTAAGTGGAGAAATATTGCAATAGTTAAATGTATTTCAGAACATATTGTAACGAAGGGGTACCGATGTTGTTTCTCGCCAAGCTTGGCGACTTACGGATGGTGATTGATAATTCTAGTTTTTGGTAGAATTTGCTGGAATCTTCATGTAACGTAATTCAAGATGTTATATAAGGAGCTCTGCGAAGAAGTTGAAGAGTTCAGTTCAGTTTTAGAGTTTTGGCGAGTGCATGACAGTCTGAGCCATTGTGCTGTAAGCTCCGTTCTTGATTTTATTAGTATTTGGGAATTAAATACAAGAGAGCTTTTGGTTTTACGGTGATGTGAAAACTTTGTGAGATATTTTTGTGTGCTTAAAATCGTACATACTGTAAATTACTCGTAAAAAAACAGCTCTGTTTGTCCACGGAGATAGGCTTAAAGTACGACGAACCCGGAACAATATTGTAGATATATTTAAGTTAAAGAGGTATAGCATGTAATAGAGATACATAAATTACTTTTAAGTTCAAAAAAGCACTTTCGTTTCATAATATACAAAAAAAACGTACACGCTTGTAATGTAAATGGCAGTTACTCCAAACAAAATATTAATGCAAATTTTGACATCTAGCGGCACAAAAAAGTATTTTGATAGTGAAAGTTTCTCGGTTTCACTGTGCACATTGTCTTTTTATGTATTACTTTACCGTACATACACGTGACTTGGTTAGATCTGGGATATCAGTTAATTGTAATGTTTTAGTATGAAGTACATTATTTTAGTTGGATTTCTGTTTACTTATTTTGTCTAATGTTTTCATACGGCTATTAGAGTTTTTCTTTTCTTTTACATGTTTCATTTTTTATGATGTTATTTATACTGTTAAGGTTTATTTGTTAAGCTTCAACATTAGGCTTGTTGGCACCACCTGGCGCACATTTCTACATTTGTTTTGTACTTTCGTACCTGCAGTTTAATAAATCTAGTTTTTCTTCGTTGATGCATAGATAACATTAGATCACCTATTTGACATGCCAACGCATCAGCATTTTGGACCAGAGCGTGTGCTCTGCGTGATTATCCTTTATGGCATGTAACGCCTTTTGGCGATGCTTGGCGAGATAGCGATCTGACATTAAAACTTTTCCCAATTTGCGAGATTTGGTAATTTGACATTATGCCACAAACATTGCTCTGGTAACCCTTGCTTTCCAATAATGAACAATCTGACCCAAAAGTCCTTATGCGTCGGCTCGTATATATATAGTGGCCTTGGCTTGTTAGTACCATGCTGGTTTACGCAAAGAATTTGTTCCTTTGTATTCCAAATGCACTATATGACAACCAGATTGGCACGACTTAGTCCCTTGAATGCACTTCGAATAAGCAATATAAATATAAACCAAGTCTTAGTGCATGCGGTGATACGGAAGTATTGAGTTATGTACATTACCAATATTATTATGTATACAACCAGCTAGGCTGGTCCAAGTCGATTTAACAATCCCAATGAACATCAAGAGCTTTCTTAACAGTTTTTACCCCACTGCAATTAGCAGTTGCTTCCGGTAAACTATTCCAACTGCCTATAATCCTATTGAAGTAGTCATTTTTCCTAATTTCAAGATTAGCCTGGTATTTGAAAAGCTTAAAACGATGACCTCTGGTTCTACCTGCAGTCCGTAACTGCAGACCATCAACAGTTCCCGTTTTAATGAATTTAAACAACTGATTCGTATCCACTCTAACTCTCCTTTGCTATATAGGCTATACATATTGAGCCTTTTAAGCCTAACCTCATAATCAAAGTCTGAGAGACCAATTATCAACCTCGTAACCCTCCTTTGAACCCTTTCTAACAAGGAAATATCCTTGTTTAGATAAGGAGACCAAAACTGAACAGCATACTCCAAATGAGGTCTGACCAAACTTATGTATAATGGCAAGACAACTTCCTTAGCTCTTCCTTCGAAATAGCCTTATTGATAAACCCAAGTATCCTGTTAGCTTTGTTACTTACTATGCTACACTACTGACTAAACTTGAAGTAGTGACTAATCAATACAAACAAAAACATTACGTAGAATATATTTAATGTTCTGTAAAATTTGTTTCAAATTTGCTGCAAACCGCAAAGAGTTTTAATAAAATTTAAATGACAGTTAAATTTATAAAATTCCCATATTTTACAAAATAAATATCGCAAATGTTTCAACAATCGCTAAATAATTTAACATATTCTGCCGCAACAAAAACTGTTAAACCCAATATTTCCGAACTTCTGTTAATTCCTTAACAAAGCCGATGTTCTCAAAACAATTTGACACCACACGAACGGATTAAAGAAGAAATAAACAGCTCCCTCCATCTTAACGCATTAAGTTAAAACTAATTAACATTCCAAAAATAGAGCAAAGTCGAAAATAGTTTTAATTAACATTAGATGCGACAACTGCTGCAAATGAGTAAAAATATTCCTACAGATATTTCAGCAGAACACGTTTCAAAAATAATCCCCTTCTGCAAAGAAATTTCTTTTTCCTATTCACTTGAATACTGTATTTACTTATTAATCTGTAATTTGCTTTGTGTTTTGGATTTGATTAAGGTAATTCTTAGAAAGCTTCTCGAGTTTCTAAGAAATGTAGATATATAGTACTAGAATTTTAGGTAATTCCAAAGGCCAATTAATGCGTAGACAGAAAGAGAGGGAACAAAGTAGATTGTTTTGTGCTATGAGAGAAGCAAGGAATACACTGTAAAAAAAATCTCGAAAATATGTAAGAATCTCCTGGATATCATTTATCCTGAGTCTAACGTAAAATTAGAAAGATTTAAAAATACGAAACTACGAAGTCTTTTAAAAATTAAATTATGGAGAACAAAAAACAACGAACATTCTGTAAGTTGATTGCAACACATAATGTGCAGCGCCATTTCTCAGTACATTGAGTTACTTTTTTAGAACCCGTAGTCGAAAGTGAGTTAAATTCGGCTTACGTTATTGGTATTAAAGATGGGAGCTCTGCTCATGACCTACAAAAAGCTCTACTTCTTTCCAGTGAGCGAAAGAGTGATAGTTCTCGAAAAGAGATCGGTGGTTCTTTTACGCTGATCGTTCTCGTTAGATAGCGCTGCTATCGATGAGTGCATCAAATTTGCTGTAGATCTCAGAACGAGAGCGATTTCTTCTGCTAAGCCAGAAGTTATTGAGAACCATGCTAAAAGAACGGTCTGTTGCACTTACAACTGATCTGTTGGCGATAGTTGTAGTTCCGTTACCATGGCAACGCTCTGAACTAACTCTTTGCATTCTGCTAGGTCGGAACTATCTCATTGGATTTCCGATCGCGGATCAGCGCTCTTTTATGCTGCTCTTTTCAAATTTTATTTTTAAATTTCCGATAATTTCTTTTTTGTTGCACATCAGGATTACGTGGACAGCCCAGGAATCAAAAATTTGTCTGCGAGTTCAATTTAAGTAATAATTTATGATTTAATATTTGAAACGCCATGTTTTTTTTTTTTTTTTTGAGGGGGAGGGGGAATTTAATCACGGTATTTTTAATTTTTTTTTACCTTGAATTAAAATTGTCACTTGCGGCGGTTGTTAATTTCTTATAATTGGGGAAACTTTTAAGTTAATTCCAATTTGTTTTAATTTTATAAAAGGCCTTTTTTAATTGAAGTTTTACTTACATATAATTTCTATTACTTCTAGTGTCTATTTTTGTTATTCTGTTATTATTGTTGATATTAATAGACTTTTGCTTTCTTTTTTTTTTTAATTTGGGGATATTTTCCGATTGTCTTTTTGAGAGAAAAGAAGGGATTTTTAAAAAAAAGAAATTTTTCCTCGGTCCAATTTTAAATTTGTTTTACTAACATTTAACTTTCTTTTAGTACTTTATTTATAATTGCCATTTGTTATTTGCGTTTTTTCAGAGACTAAAAATTTTATGATTAATTAATTATCGCCACAGTATTTTCATTTTACGACCTAGAGTGCTTTTACACCATAGGCGACACCGACAAAAAAAAACTTTTTTCTCTGGGCAAGCGCAAGGCGTAACTTTGCCTTCGAAAATATGCTCTGCACTCTCAAAAATGGAGTCCTTATTTTCGACGATTCTTCAATCGTCAAGAAAATTTCGTCATTTATAATGATTTCGTCATTAATAACATTATAACTTTCCTCGTGCGATCACGTGACTTAAAAAAATTACTACAGAAATTTCGACAATTTGACGAAAGGTTTACTCAGAGCATTTTTCATGAAGCCATTTCGTCAAATACGACGAAAGTTTCGTGAGATTTGAGCACGTCTTGAGCGTTTCTGAGAGTGTGCTTACGATAATCTATGTCTGAGGTACAGAAATAATGTCAACTTAATACGGAACTAATATAACATATTTCAAACTATAATAATATTTTTAATTCAAGGTCTAAAAAGTGACAATGTTGAAATAAAAATACATTTTTCTGAAAGAGATAAAGAACGCTTCATTTAAATTTTGTTTCGCTTCACTGGAAGTAAACTTAACTGGAAGAAGTTTCATTGTACTGTGAATAAGCATTTATTAGATACGACCGTCTGCCAGCTTTTCCAACTATCTAAGCAGAAATAAAAGTCGTTCCTCCTCACAGCAAAACTGTTATGAGTTGCCATCCGTTGCGCAGTCAAGCCGACAAAGAACCCTAAAGATATTTTCACGCTTCGCATGGTTTCTTTTCGAATATTGTCCCTTTGCATGCTCTCTGCAGTACGAACTTTCTTCCAGGACTATACCAAGGGGCTTCTGAGCAAAAAGGATTAGGCCCAATCATTCCCCGTCAAAGGACAATAATCCTTTTTCTCTTTCGTTTATTGTGATTGGCCTTAATCCGCGCTTAAGCTTTATTTTGTTTGTTGGTTTTTTAATTGCAAGATTTATTCATTGTTTGCCTTAATTTGTCCAAAACATTGTAGAAAAATATGGTATAGGAGGCTTTAATTGGCCAGTTGAAATATCTTTTTCGAACAAATTTCTTCCGTCATTGTTCAGACCTTTCTTTGCTTAACTAACAGGCTATTTTAATTCTTTCCATAATGATTGAAATTCTTATTAAGATTTTCTGCTCTGAAAACATGTCTTTAAACGATTTGCTTTTTTTTTTCTTGATTATTATTATTTACGACAGTATTGCTTCAAAAAATAAAACTAACTTATGAATTAAATTTTTAGTCTTCGAAGTGAAACATAATTAAAAGATACACTAACAATTGCAGTAATATTATTAAAATATATTATTTTAATTCTTTTAACCCTTTCTAAGGCGGTGGGAAGAATGCTTCCCTCCAAATTCATCAAATTATAGGTGTTTATAGTAAGCTATTTTACCCTTTCTGATTGGCAGAATCTTGCCCAAAGACCCTGGGAGATATATTTAGTACTACATGCGTCAATTTAAACACATATTTGATTAAAAGATGAGAGATAAGCATCTACAGCTCAAATTTAGTGAGAAACATGAATGCAAATTATTAATTTATTTTTTTAGTACTTGTATAATGAGCTTTCTTAGGCACCGAAAATACATTTTTTAATAGTAGTTACGACGTTTTATGTCAAACGCCCATTTAGCGTTTCAAAACAAGCCATTGGTTAACATCAAGTTGTGCGTTCTTATTTTGTGCTTACCTAAACTGAAAATGATCAAAATTCAAGGGCATTTGATAATTATGTTTCTATTTTTCTCTCTGCATCTCTCATTTTTTAGTAATTTATGAAAACTTTTTTTTTCTTTTTGCATTTCCTTATTTCTTTATTAATTATTTATTAATTTTTTGTATTTATTATTATTATTTTTCAAATGTTGGCTTGGACTTGACGTTGGCTAATGAGCACGTCAAATTATTGTCAAAAAACTAAAAAAATAGCATTGCGTAAAACTCCAAATTGATTTCTTTTATAAATGTCCTTTGGCGAATATTGGAAACAGTAAATGAAACTAAGAGTTCGTTTTTTAGCCTACTTTCCCGTAAAAGTAAAAAAAATAATAATAAAGCATGAAAGAAGGCTTAATGTATCGTGAAAATATCGTTAGAAATCAAGAAAAGTCAAAAATAAATTAAGTAATTAAATAAAGATTGAAAAATAAAAAATTTGAAAGTAGGGTTTTGAGATGGGGAAAAAGTGTGTCTGTCGGTCTGTCGGTCTGTCCCCCCCTAATAACTTTTGAACGAATTGTCCGATTCGAAAAATTCTTTTTGCATTGGAAAGATCTCGGTGAGGACATCTAATTTCCATATTTTATTTTTTGATTTGAACAATTTTTTGTTCAATTTTGAACAGTTCAAAAAATTTTAACATTAGCGCCTATGGGCGAAAATGAAGCAAATTATGTAAACTCTGGGTACAAGATCCAAGTTCCAATGAACAAGCTCACTGGAAGAAGTTCTTGGCGTGAAATATTGATTTGAACAATTTTATTTCATTTTTGAACAGTTCAAAAAAAAATTAACATAGTGCCTACGGGGAAATTTCAATCCTATATAAATCCTGATCTAACCGGCCGATTTGCTTGGAACAAACTTTATCAGAAAGCTCTTATGACGTAGAACATGTACACATAAAAAGTTCATCCAGAACTAACGAGTCTATATTCTTATGAAATTTTTTGATCGGGATTTTCAAGAATATTTTTTAATTAATGAAAGATTAAATGAATAAACAAAATAATGAATGAATAAATACATGAATGACTGAATAAATGAATGATTGAACGAATCTGTATTAACCGTTGAAAAAGGCATATTTGAAGCAATTAAGAACTAAAGCTAAACGAGAAAGAGAGAGAGATAGCTAGATTATAAATTTGAAGCTGGTGTATACGGGAAAGTAGGCTCGTATAGTTCTAGACGGAACTTCTTGTTTTTATTTGTGTTTGTATATAAAAATCACATGTTGTTTATCAAAGTGAGATGACAACTATTATTCGAGTTGAATTAAATCGATATATCACCATAATTTAGCATAAAATATTTTTATTTTGTGGCTGTAATATCAACTCAAATACTACTGTAACTGTCTTTATTATTTGTTTCAAATCGTAACAAGATTTGAAGAGTTAATGAACCCTTACATAGATCAACTGGAAAACGTTTCGCCGTTGACCTATGGAATTCATTGGTGTATAAAACGCTACGGTGTGTCGGTAAAAAAAAAGGAGGGGCTAGAATTTTTTTACTTACAGATTTTCGCCTCAACATAAGGAAATTTATGTACTAGGTTTTCCTAAAATTGGAAGAATAAAAAAACAATAAATCAATATTAGAAAAATCATTTCGAGAAGCACTTCAGTGCTTTTCATGCACTGCTTCAGTACTTTATTAATTTTTTTAAGTAATTAGTTATCTTATGTAATTTTTAGGAAAAAAGGTGCTGCCATCTCTCAGATTTATTTGCAAATAACCAACATGTTATTGTAGTATGTTGCAACAATACTTTAAAGTGCAACAACGCTTTAAAATGCAACAATGGTTTCAGCAGTTGTGTAAGCCTTCACCAAAATTATGTTATATGCGCCGAAGGTCTGTCTAGTAGTTGTATAAAACTACTTAAAAACGTGACACATTATTGTCTGTTATTATTAAATACATACGTAGTAAATATTAATGACATTCCAGCTGGCGTATTCAGACAAAGTGGATCATGTAATACGGATAATTTATTCTTTGACCAAGATGAATAACATTTATTTTACACATTTATATTTAGAAAAATCATGATTGCGGAAGTCCATGTCAAAATCAGGAACAGTTTCAGGATATTAAATTTCAGTTAAAATCAGAATAATTTCAAAACTCTTTATTGAAAAATTAGGATGAATTTCTTACCCGCCTTTGACAACGATCACTTTATCTTTTTATTATTACTAACGGAGTTGGGGATAGGGTTCCTTTTTATTTCTAACGGAGTTGCGGCTGTTTTTTTATCACACATTTTAAGGTTTAAAATTGATTTTATAAAATTTATCAAATTTTAAAAAATCTATTTTCAGCATTTTCCCCCTTGGTATGTATGCACGCTTCAGTTTTAAAAGTGATATCCAAGGCGCCCTTTACATACAAGAACATTTATTCCGCGTTTTGTTACTTTTAGCTAATATTTAAAAGTTGAAACTGTTGACTTGCCAGCTACAAAATGAAGATATCAACACTTGAATGCTCTTATATAACTAGATGCTTAACATATATTTGCATAAAACTTATTGATGCTTCTAAAGCAAAAATATTCTCTTTTGCATTTAGATTAGTTTCCTCTCTGTTTCGTATTTTTCTGAAATGACGAACCTATAGAAATATTCCTTTTGGAGCTTTTCCAAATTAAAGTTCTGTTTCTGGAGAAGAGAGAATTTTTAAAAGGGAGAGCAATAACGAATTCTGCCTAGTTTTAAGAATTTGAAAGCTGAGTTAATTAGAGCCATGTATCTGTTCGGATAGTCTGTTTTCCCAGTTCTATTCAAAGAAAGCAAATTTTACAGCTTTCATTTCAGGCTAGAATCTCACCACGGGGAGTATTTCTGCACGACAATAAAAATATCCTGTAAAGACGTTTCTGAAACTAGCGCGTTTTAGTAGAGTGATTTTTCCACTCTAACTATGAAATGAAATACAGCCTAAAATGCAAAAGATAAATTTTCTCGATAAATATTTTGTGAAAGAACAGCTATTGGTCTATTTCTTTTCAAACAATTACGTTTCTTTTGCAGCAAAAGTAATTATACAGATATATTTTTCAATGCAGATACAATTTTGAATGAAATTTAATGCATTAACTTGAACAAGTTCATTTTTGAAAAAACAGTTGAGGTAAATGACCCGGTAGTGGACATTGCTCTAGTAGTGACACTTAGATCTTTAAGCTTCTAAAATAAGTAAATGTAACATTAAACTTGAATGAAATTATCAGAACCTATAGCAAACGATGCCTAGTGCTGGTTAATAGAACTAAAGTTGGCGTGGAGCATCAATGCAAGTACATGGATGATAATATTTAATAGCTGCCTCCACAACGGTCACATTTGCTGCTCTTTACTAAAGCCGATCAATAAGAAGGTTAGGGATTTGGGGAAAATAGGGAAAAAAGCGTGACATCATTTATGAATGGTCCCTTAGTCATTTTTAAAATTATTTCTCCAAGTTAACAGCATAAAATAGATGATATTAATTTCTGTCCACTACTAATGCAAATACGTGTCTTGTAATGTCCACAATAGGTTTTTCATCAAATGACATTTTATAGGTAATTAATTTTTAGAGAAATGGTTGGCGATTACAAATATAGCTAAATATACAAATATTGATGTAAGTCCCTTGAAAAAATTTTGCCACGTAAAAGAGTACGAACATTTTCTTAACTGTGCCCACTACCGGGTCATTTACCTTAAATTCCTTTCAAAAACAACAACAAAAGTATTTCAAAGGGCCTTGGTCGCTTAATAGGATGTCGGATTTCCAATCAGAAGTTTGGGTGTTCGACCCGCTGAAAACCCATCATGTACACTTGGGGATACGTGCATGTAAAAGTCGTGGACCCTGAAGTCCCGAGGGTACCGAAGGGTGGAAAATTTCCCTACCCTTCACTCTTAGGTCAACAAAGGAAGATACCGTATTTGTGGTGGCATCATATGGTGTCATTCAAATACATTTTGAGGCAAGTCGCACTTTCACCGCTCTGCTCAACTATAAACGGAAGGCGCTCTTTACTACCTTAATTATTGGTCGCTCTATAGGAGCTTGGATACCGAAGCGGCATTAGAAACAACAACATTCGAAACAACACGGTACTTCAAAATACAGTAAAACCTGTAAAGTTGACCACCTTTGTGAGCTGACCACTTTTCTAAGTTGACCACTTTTGTGAGAAACGGAATTCGCCCTAAATTATATAATGAAGAGAAACCTTTCTAACTTGACCACCTGTCTATATTGACCACTTATATACGCCAATTTGGGTGGGAGTATCGTAAAAAACCCTTTGTAAGTTGACCGCCTAATTATTATTATATTTATTTGTTTTTCTATTTTTGAAAAGGTAAAAGAGCCCTGAAATAACTCCTCCAGGATATTTTTACGCTATAATGTTAAACCAGTATTTATCTGGATGGATGAAACATCAATATAAAGTTTTCTTAAACCTCTTTGTAAGTTAACCAAATCGGAAAACTATTATCAGCCCTCTTTTATTCTTTAAATAAGTTTCTTTTTTCTTCTATCTGATCTCGCCTTTTTGAAATATTATGTATATTTAGGAAATCTTTATCATCAAATAAATAACTTACATGATTAATAAGATATTTAGCTGTATACTTTAATTTTAAAGTTGTATAGTCATTGCAAGTCATTCAGGTTAAATTTCTCCATTGATATTTAAGATAATTTAAGATAAAACATAGCTAGTTACTATTTTTAAGAAACGTTAATAAACGAAGCTATATCTTAAATAGTTACAAATGTATAAAAGCGTAGTGTAAGAAATTACAAAAAAAAACTCTACCCTCTATAAGTTGACCACCTGCCTATGTTGACCACTAAAGTGCTGCACCGCAAGTGGTCAACTTACACAGGTTTCACTGTACTAGAATATTCCGAAAGAAACACTAGGCTTCGAACGTCATGCACAGATTAAATGTGAGGTACTGCATTCAAGTCATCAATCTTCCTAACATGTACCTCAGAGACTTGACATTAAGTTAGTGCACTAAATTTTACTTTTTGGCAGTTACTTCCAGATTCTATTTGAAAGAGAGAAAACATTTTAACGCTTATATGTAAGGTGAAAGTATGCAAATTGTTTTCTGGGGAAAAGTGTGACATTACTGCATTATTTCAATGAAGTAGGAAATAAAACTACCTTTTTCATTAAAATGAAAATAAATTTCAAAATGTCTTTTAAATGAATATCCTCTGGGTGGCATCTCTCTTTTTGGTATTTTATAGATAGGTGCACGTCTTTTTACCCTATCCCTTCGTTGTGCTGGGCTCTTTGCAGATGCTTGAAACGTTCCAATAGTACTCAACAATTTTACAATTTTTACTTGTGGAAAAGTAGGCATCTCTAGCCCACATCAAAATAAATCACTAAGATTGTACGACAAAAAAAAAAGTTTCTTTCTTTAAGAAAGTGAATTCTAGAAACCTCCTAAAAAGCTTTGGAAGTCAGCCAACGAAGTTGCATTCACAAAAATAAAATGACTTTAATTGGTGAAAACACTTTCTACTTTCTGTTCTGTGAGTCAGAGAACTAACGGAAATATATTAGCTGCAAACGTAAATGGTGAAAATCATTGAAATTTCAGGAAAGATTACTACTTCGACAAATTCTGGAAACGGGATTTCTGTTACGGTTTCTTACTGACTCTATACCTTCATTGAAACTAAACTTTAAGCAAATGCATTCACAATATGCTATCACAATGCAGTGTTTTATTAATTTTAAACGATTAAAATTACAAGTAGAGAAACCTGCCGCCAGGGTGGCGCAATGGTAAGACACTGGCCTCGTACGCCCAAGTTCGCAGGATCAAACGTGTCCCAAGTCGGTGGATTTTCAAGATGCAGAAAATCGTCAGCGCCCATGTCGTATGACTGTGACAAATAAGAGATCCCTTGAGTATCCGTTTGGTTTGGACACTCTCGGTTAAATTAAATTCGAAGTGCAATTTCGCATCATTTAGAGTTTAGGTGCCGCCATCTAGAGGAAACTGAGCGTCACAATTCTCAAGTGGTAATGGCATCCGCTGATAGTGGTGCAGTTCGAAATAATGGATGCCGGTTTCCGGGTAATGCACTAGGTTTGCAAAGGTTAGTGGCTATACGCAGCACCATTTGAAAGAGAAAAAAGACAGTAGACAAACCTGTTTTAATAATCTTCCTCTCTCTCTTTCTCTCTTTTTAACGCTGAATGTCTAGCTCTGGTGTCAGTTACTAAAAAGATCGCCTAGTCGCTTCAGTTCTTCAGGGTTCGTCTCTGTGTAATCACTTTATGTAAACTGGTCTCCAAAAAAACATACGGTACATTTTTTTTTTATTGTTAAAGCATAGTAAAAAATTCCAGGAATTTTCTTAACTATTATTTCTGAAATAATGCAGTGTCTTAATGTTCGCATAAAATATAGAGATATAATTTCAAAATTTATCCTATTCTAAATTATTTTTCATCAATTCCTTCGCATTTATTATCTGGTGAGTGTGCAACATTTTAGAACAATGTGGGGTCGTTCTTCTTCTTAAGCAATTTTGACTTTTGAACAAAACCGATTTGGAGGACTTCCAGAAAGCTTCAGAAAAATTTCTGTTCCGTTTTCATCGCAATAACAAAGCAAAAGTAACAGATTTGGCTTTCTACTTTAAGCGTCAGCTGCTTCTGATTTATATCTTTTCCAAGTTCTCTTTTCGATTCACATAACAATGAATGATTACAGCAGTTTTGATCCAAATAGACTGCCTAATGATTTTTTTGGCCTGAAACTGTTTAATTATTACTGGTAATAAGTTTATTTTTCCTCCATATCAAACAAAGAAATTATATAAAATTACGTCATTTGTGTAAGCTGACAAAATATTGATAAAGCAACCTCCATTTTTAGATACGAAGTAATGCGGGATTTGGGTCATTTCATGTAAATGCTAATTATGGCATTTTCAATTTGCGGTAAAGTCATTGACTTCCCAAAATTATATTTTAGCTGGGATTTACAACGCAACTAAGCATTCGTAGAATTAATAGAAAATATTTAAGTACTTTTTTTTATGCTTTGAGCAAAGAAATACTGACAGGATTCATCACCACATGGACATTTTAATTTGTTTCCTTTTTGTCGCCTAGAAACACCATTTAAATACATGTTTAAATAGTGGTCGGACAAATATTTGAACACAGAGACGTTTTTGATGTATAGATATATCTTCAGTCTGATAGGACCTCGTGGCGGGGTTGGTTGGTCGAGCTCTCCCGGAACCCCATTTGCCCTCGAGTGCTATCGGGGGCATCTAAAAACACGATAGGCCAGAAAATGGCAGGTGCGGGGAGTTTCTGGGCGCACTGGCACTGTTCAGTCTGATAAGCCATTGGAAAGTTTTGAACATTTCGATAAAAGACGTGTAATAAGAAATTTTCGAGATCAACTGACAAAACTACTTGGTCTGTGAAAAGATAAAGGACATAAAGACAAAAATACATATAAATTCCATATACACGAGTACAGTTCGATGAGGGAATTTCGACATTTGGACGCTTCCGCGCATGGCAGAAAAAAACATTCGAGTTTTATTGACGTCAGTTTTGCGGGTGAGCTTATTTAGTATGCGAATCAGAAAGTTTGCTCCTCTGTCTGTTCAAAGCAACTGAATTTATAAATTGGCATATAGAATCAGTTCGGTAGAAATCAAGTTTGCTAAGCGAACTAGAACGAGAACAAAAACGGCTCTTTCCTTATACCAGCAGTCCCTTCCTTGAACAGGAATGGATTCTTCTTGGCACTCTGCCAGGCAGATCGCTTTGGTTGATGGTAGAACAGTTTATTCGTATGCGATAAATACTTGCACATAAATGCTTTTTGTTTGAATACCAGTATTATTCTTAAATATTCACTAATAAATCAAAAGGGTATTGAGTTAAAATGGTTTATTTTCTATCACATCGTGTTCTTGTAACAGTTTCTAGTCAAAATGACTTAGATTTAAAAATTGCAGTTCTTTTTTTTTTTTTTTTTTTTTTTTTTTTTTTTTTTTTTTTGAAGTAAACCTTTTCTCAAAAATGATTTTTTACGATCTAATTTTTGAGATATCACTTTAAAAAAAAGCTGATGTTTTCTCAAGGTAACTGAATTTCTCATAAAGATGTTTTAGAGTTTTGATACAGAAACCTAAGATACTTTATAATTTTCCAGTTTATCTTATGTACTTTCCTAGAAATAAATCGTGAAATGAACTTGAATTTCTTATTTATCAGATGAACATTAATTAGTGCGAATTAGTGGACATGTGTTGTTAGAATAAGAAAAAATGCTTTCTGAATTTAATATTAGAATCCGACAGTAAAACAAACTTTTGGGCCATTTTTTTATGTGTGAATGTTCTTTATTCTTTATGTATGTACAATAACTGAAAACGACTAAAATTTCTAAATTAGTATTTTTTATTATAGAAAACATTTTTTTCCTCCAATTAAATCTTGACTCGCGTTTCTGTTACAATGATAAAATGTGTCTTAAAGTTTCGTTCTTGCTGTAAATTTTCTTCTGCGTTTAAAAAACAATTTTTGTCTCGTTAAGGTTAAAAAAATTAATTTTAAGGTTATTTATTAAAGATGTTTATGGAATTTTCCTCGGAAGCTCAATTAAGATACTGAATTACAAATTACTGTCTAATTAGGAAAATGTTTTTAATCTTATAAAAGTTTTAATTAAAAAAGTTTATTTAAATTTTGCTAAACAAAAAATGTAAGAAATGTTATTAAATCATGATTATATTTTAATGATTCTTCAGCGCAAAAGTCAATTTTACGAGTAAGAAAAACCTGGAGTGCAGAATTTATATCTTTATGAAAAATATTTTAATTTAAAATGTTAACGAACATATTTTCGTCATTAAAAACAACTCTTCATTAAAGAATTACAGTATAATGTTTTTAAGTTGACAAATTTGCGTTAAAAAAATAATCAACAAAGTATTTCATCCATCAGCAATTTACTTTAAATGTGAAAAATAAGGTTTTTCTGTTCAAATATAAAGTCATGTTTGCTTGCAATGTTTTCTTAAGTTTTTAATTTAAAACTAATGATTATGTTTTGAACATTTAATTTCATGAGATTAAAACTAATGTTTTGCCACACGTGTCCATTTTTATATAACATTTATATAAAGAAACAACTTCTTCCAAAGAAGAGCTCATGTAAATATTGGATCAAGCTTAATCGCTGTGATTTAAATCTTTTTAGTCACTAAGCAAAATTATGAAACATACAACTAGCAAAATATTTACTTGCATTTTAACGTAATATTTGTTAAAATAAATATGAACCATAAAGCTTCTTCTAAGGGCTTTTCAAAAAAGTAAATTTCCACTGACAAAACTTATAGATGGTAACAGCGCAAAATTATGAATTCTGCAAAAGTTTATTAATTAATTTATCTTTCAGGAGCTTTTCAGTCAGTCACACTTGACTAAAACTGAATAAGCACGATTACATATACATATAATAATATTAATCAATAAAAAAAATCTTTAACTCATGATTTGAAATGCAATAGAAGTACGTTATGCACGAAATTCTGTCAAAAAAAGAGAATCTCCTGTAAAAAAAAAAAAAAAATACTTTATTACTTTGGATGCCGACACCCACCAAGTCCACTTGGAGACAAGTGCATGTGAAATCCGTAGACCCTGAAGTCCCGAGGCAGTTCCGAGGGTACCGGAGAGAGGAGAATTTCCATTCCTTTCACTCTTAAGTCAAAAAAGGAAGGTGACGTAGCTGTGGCGGTGGCATTATCCGAATACTTAAGCTCTGCTTAATTTTTCGCCACATCGTACTTCCACTCTTGTGGTGCTCATTAAAATGGATGTTGCCTCGTTGTCTGCGAGAGGACCTTGGATATCCAAGTGGCATTAACAAAAACAACAACAACAACAACACTTTATTTATTAAGTTTTGAAACAGCAAAGAACTAAAATTACCTCTCGAGGCTAAAATTGCATCAAAGTTTTAGGCAAAATGTTCAGTTTTAAAAGAAGAAGATAATTGATTACCAATTTTAATAACATTTTCTAAACGTGTTTGGGCTTAAAGAGTAGAATATTAATATGCATTGAAAAATCTCAGTATTTCTTGCTTAATTGGTGATCAAAACATTTTTTATTTGTGGCGGATTGTTTTGTAACAAAATAAAAAAAACTTGTTTTAAAAGAAACATAACTATGATATGTTTTATTAAACAGTTTTAGTGATATTATTATATGTCATTTTATGTTTAATAGAAACACTGACATTAATACAGAAAAAAACATCAGTAATAATTCTGAAAATTATTATCTTCCTTGGTAAACGCATTCTGAAAATACTTAGCCGACGTAATCATAAGATATTGCATCTTAACGGGGTTTTTTGCGGTTTTTATGCTTAAATGCAAAAATAACGCGTATTTAAAAAACTACAAAATGCTTGAGGATTCGTACAAAAAAAAATTATCACAATAAAGTAAAAAAAAATGGAAATTTTTAACAAGCTGTGTAACACATGTTGTAAGCAAAATAATAATTTTAGCTTCTTAAAATTATTTATGGCGGGAAAAGACAAACATAAATAATTTGAATATTGATGATATACTAACAAAATGAGAAAGAAAAGCGTTTTTTCACAAATGCTATTAATTATTTTGAGGCGAAAGGATATTTTTATTTTAAGAAAAGTGTTTTTGTGGATACTTTTCGGACACTTAAAAAACTTCATTAAAATTCTTTTGCAAAGAATGTGATTTTTAATATAGTTTACTTATATTTACCTATGAAAGATCCATTATTCATGCAACAATGAATATAAATTGAAGAAAAATTATTTCATGCATAATAATGCTTTTCGTTTCAAAAGAAGAAATGAAAGCTTTAATGTATATCTATATCTATATATATGGTCAAAAAACACCTAATAATTTTAATCTATCTGTGTGAGCCAATATTTATAATTTATATTTTTATTTATGTTTAGTTTATAAATTGTGGCTTTAAGGTTCTAGACGGCGCTGTACATATAAGTTTAAAATTAAATCTTTTTAGTTTAACAGGAAATTGTAGTTGAGTTTGTTAGGTTTGCGTTTGTTCGATATGTACGTTGGGAAATTGTTACCTATTCGGGTTTAATATCACACTTCTATTAGCGTACACTGTCTTTAAGTTTTTCTATCTAGCAGAAGTAGACACACAAATGATTAATGACAAGAAAAATTCCAATGATTTTCAAATGATTTCTCTAAAAATTGAAATTATCCGAAAGTGATCATTTTTAGTATCAAACACTAGTCAGAATCAGTAAGATTTTCTTACATCCTTCTTGCATTATAGTTTTCTTACGCATTATTCTAAATACGAGAAAAAAAGGGATTTCCTTTTGTCTCCAATTAACCTATTTTTGCGAATGGTTTAGATTGACCATTTTACAGATAAAAAGAATAATCTTCATCTGCTTTTAAATGTTTATTTGTGCTTACATTCTTAAATTTGCAGCAAGCATTTATTCACCAAGAAAGCATCATACATAATTACAACCACAGCCGTAGCGAGTTTAATTCTCATAAATTGAACATCAAACTACAAGGCTGTTTATTCAGAAAATCTCATTTCCTGATTCTGTATCGTCCCATTTAGTGAATGGACACTTACTGTTATGAAACCCTGCATTTCCCCAAAGGATTAAGGTCAAAATCCCCTTTGATACATTAAGTTTAAGTAATCACCAAATAAGATTTGAGCCTTGTGATTCAAAGATGCTCCTTGAGTTCGACATCCGAGTGTACAACTTAAATAAACGATATTTTCATTTTGAAATATATAAACCTGAAACAATTGATGGAAGTGCTTTAATATGGAAGGGCTTTGCATGAAATACAGAAAATGCTGATATTTTATTCATTACTACCAATTTTTAGCACTCTACTTGTCATTATTACCACCAATTGTTTAGCTCGTGTAGTCACGAAGTTAAATACAACTAGATTAAGCATAAGTTTGACTTTTAGTGTCTGACCACACCAACGTGACCATTTGGATTTTAAACTCTTTAGTTGAAAGCAAAGAAAAAATGTGTTTTGCTGTAACACAAGTGGATGTCACGAAAGATTTTTCAAATAACGACCTTCATTTGGTAAATTTAACAGTTAACTAAGTTTTTCACCATGATGTGGAGAAAGATGGAAAATACACCCTTCCCCTTTCCTTTTTTTTAAATTTCATAACCACAATCTTTCTTTTGAATTTGAAGGCCAACTTCCACATTTAAAAAAATGAAAGACGCACTCTATACTGTCTCAGATATGATATGCAAAAGCTGGACTACCCTGTGCTCAAATGGTTTACCACAGAAAGGATGGAATGAGAGGATACAAGAAAGTACTGTAATGTTAATCAAGTTTTAAGTACGATTCTTGATTTAAAATTTTAAGTGAAAACAACCTAAAAAATTTGCAATAAGCTTTATAACAACACGAACAAGAACGACTTTTTTTATAAGAATAAATTACCCAACCGCTGAACTAATGCTGACTTTTTTTTTTAAAAATGTTAATAAAATATTTTAAGGGGGGCTGTTTTTACGCATCCCATTTTGTTATTTTAAAAAAATGGTAGCTTGACGTGGCATGAATAATCAAGTTTTTTTATTACAGTTTCTCAATAAAATTCTTGTTTTTCCGCACTATGTACACACAGAAAAAATTTTTAATTTACGTAAAACGGAGCACCTTAACTCTGTGACTATCAGTTTCAAAATTGTAAACAAATGCATAAAAAAAAACATTTGAGATCTGTGACCACCAATTTAAAAATCGTCAAGAAATACATTATATATGGTTGCGTACTGTTTAATTTTAACCCTAGATCGAAGCCTCGCCCCGGGAAGCTAGTCATCCCATCCCCAAAGGCACAGGAATGACAAAAAAGTGGCTTTAGTGGAACCTACCTACAAGTTAGCGTGCCGGAAATATTTATTGAGCGTACTCACAGATGACACCACTTCTGCGGCAAGTTATATTTTGCTATTAATACATAGAATATGCTCTGCTTTTTATTCTCTGTAATTTCCTTTTTTAAAGACTTTGTAGTTACCTGTTTTTTATGACTTGAAAATGAAACAAAGTGTTTTATTTGCTTTTTAAAAAGACATTTTAAAACCAGCATTTAAAATATACCATTTTTATTCTACTACTTAGAAACATTCAAAATATATCTGCAAGACATTAGTGGGTGGAATAGATTTCAGTGCATTACTTCGTTAGCAACTATTTGTTACTTCTTAAATTACAATGTGACACATTATTCCTCAAGTACTACTTTTCATATTCTTCGAAATAGTAACTGCCTAAGCATTTAAGAAAAGTAAATTAAAAACGGGGGGAAACATGTTCACTTGTTTGGAAATTGATTATTATGCAGCTCCTTAACTAGAGTACTTTATTTAACAACACATTATTCTGTTATTCAAAATTGTTTTTAAAATTGTTCTTACATTCGCATAAAGTCACATAATTTTAAAGATTATGAAAGGAAGTTGCCTTCTCCGAAACTGGATTTCTTTTTTTTAAACTCCTTCATACATACACGAAAAGAAAAAGCAATTATAAATTAAGACTTAAATATACATTTCAGTATTTAGAGAAGGGGAAAATACTATCCCTGGGTTGTTACAAAGATATATTTTTTCGGGGTGTTAATCAGCATATTTCTCGCCAGCTAAAAAACATTCTTAAAATAAAAACAATAAAAAAAATAAAAATTACAATGGTGAAAGGTTGTTTGCCCAACTATAATATTATCTCAAATTTTTACTTTAGAAAAGAGCGTCAATGCACTTTTCATAAAAGTTACCCCAAAAGAAGTAAAATTTATGGATGTAAGCTAAGGCTTAAGATGGAGGTACAAATTAAAAGAGAACTAAATATTTACTGCATTATACTAAGTGGGCAAATACCTCAAATATAACTTAATAACTTACACACTTATATTTTCTTAACCTGATATGGACAGACATCGCGCAAAATTTCTCTAAAAATAAATTCGTTCAATAAAATTCTGTATGCAAGATGCACAACATTTTCATTCTGAAATTTCCCGTAAAGATACCAGTGACTAGAAGACAGTCGCCTTTCGAGAAATGTTCAATTCGAGAAAGTTGATCCTAATTAATAAACCATCAAATTTTAATTAAATTCCACGCTTCTATATGAAGAGGCGGTTGGACATTTATTTGCTGTACTTGGTCCGTAAGACTACATTTCAAGAATTAGTTTCAAATATACGTCGCCATAGTACTTGAAGAGTTTCAAGCGTCGTGAAGTATTTGATGGTGGAAATTAGCCATATTAAAATGTATTTAGAAGTCATAAAATGTAAATTTTAAAATAACATTTTAAGTTTTAAAGTAATTTTTCAGTGTCAAGAAATTTAATTATTAAATATTAGTTTTTAAAAATAAAGTAGTTTTAAAGTAAGAAATTTCGCAACTACTAAAATTTCCTATTATCTATCAAATCTTTATGCGTGCAGGTTTTTATTTAACAAGCTTTTATATTTTGCTCGCAAAATTAGGGTAATTTTTGCATGCATTATGGAAACCGCGGAAGAAAATTTACGAGATGATGCTCTTTTTCAATAAATCAGAGATTCTTAACATACGGTTGGACTCTTTTCTTTTACATATTTTCCCGTAAAAGTAAAAATAAAAACAAAGTATGACATAAGGCTTGATGTATCGTAAAAATATCGTTAAAATAAAGAAAAGTCAAAAATAAGTAAAGTAAATAAATAAAGACTGAAAAATAAAAATTTGAAATAAGGGTTTTAAGACGGGGAAAATGTGGGGCTGTCTGTCCCCCCCCCCCGCCACCACTAACTTTTTAGGGGGTTGTTGTCCCACTCAAACTCTCTTCTTTTTTTTTTTTTTTTTTTTTGCATCTTAAAGATCTCAGCGAACACACCTCATTTCCTAATTTTATTTTTTTTAATTTTAAAAGTTTTTTGTTCAATTTTTTGCAGTTCAAAAAATCTTAGCATCACCGCCCATGGGGAAATATGAAGCAAGGTATATGACCCCGGACAGAAAATATAAGTTCCTATGAACAAGCTTATTGAAAAGAGCTATTTGAAATGTGATTTTTTTTTTAATTTGATTTTTTTTTTTTTTTTTTCAATTTTGAACAATTCAAAAAATTAATTTTAGCGCCTGCGGAGACATTTGAATCCCATGTAATTCTTGATCTATCAGACGTCTTATGACGCAGAACTTGCACAGAGGCGAATTTATACGGAACTAAACGAGTTGATTTTCCCATGATATTTTTTGATATGGATTTTTATGGATATTTTTTAACGAATGAATGAATAAATGAATAAGTGAAACAATGAACGAATAAATGAATGACTGAATGAATGAATGAATGAATTAGTGAATGAACATATGCTAACCGTTGAAAAAGGTATATTAAAAGTAATTTAGAACTAAAGCTAATTGAGATATAAATTTGGTACGGGAAAGAAAGCTCGTACAGTTCCAGGCAAAACTTTTTGTTTCTGTAGCTATCTTTAAATGATAACTACCTTATACAAAACAAAAATTACGAAACAAAACAAGACGTAACTATTTACTCGTCATCAATTAAATGTGTTCACTTACAGTGTGTTGGTACTTTAGTATAGAGCAGTGGTTGCCAAACTTTTTTGTCTCGCAGACCCTTTGCCATGTTTTTTGGTTTTGGGTACAACCCCTGCTTACCTGATATTGATTTTTCTGTAAATTCATCAACTTCAAATGCATCTTTGACAGCTGGTACAATGCTACTCACTGTGAAAGATTTAAATTTCTGATTGTAGTGACGTGTATTGGGAAAAACTTAAGAAAAACACATGTTAATTTTATACATTTATTAATTAAATTGAAATTCAAACGAATCAGCTTGAAATTTAGTATATGTTATATAAAATAACTAAGCAATAAATAAATGCTCTTAGTGGGAGGAATGTGCCTGGTGATTTAATAATAAATTATCACCATTTGGCATCAATTTAGATAGGTTTAATCTTAAATATCTCGGTTAATGATGTCCAGTATGCTTCTTTTTTTGTTAGGAGATTGGCAACTGCGCTGAAACCAATTTCCGCTAGTTATGAAGATGGAAAAACAATTAAAAACTTTCTCGAGATATTCCATAATACGGGATAGGTAAGAGGATGTTTTTTAAGCTAGAATTGCTGATATCCAATTCTAAACTGTACCTTAAATTTTTCGTTAGTGCTTAAAAACTTTGCAGAGTCATTAGCTTATATGAGATCCCCTATCGTTGACACCCATTTCCATTTCATGGACCCCCAGTTATGATTCCACTTGACATGGACCCCTTGCAGGTTGTGGTCGACCCCTGGGAGTCGCTATAGACCACTTTGGGAATCACTGGTGCAGAGCATATGAACATTGAAAATGATAATTTTTCATCTAATACACCACATAAGATATCTTGCAAACCCTGCAATTGGATGTTCTGCAAATCACGCCTCTTCCCTCTTCCTTACAAAATCGCAGTCTTCGAAGGTAATCGTTTGAATCCGCATTATTTTCATACCTCCTCATAGCAGTAAAGCATTTTCTATATAACATAATCTCTCATATCAGCCACTTCCTTTTCTTGCTCGCATTATTTCGTTTCTGCTTCAGATATTATCAGCGGAAGTGGCTACTGAGGATATTTTTTTCTCTCGCATGAGATACTGAGCACTTATATTGATAGAGGATAGCACTCATCGTTCCAGAGTAGAGAATAAAAAGGAAGTAAGTGGTATATATTAATTCATTCTTTACTATTTGTTTGATTTCCGACAGACTTATCTTACATTATGCTTTAGTTGATGGAAAGGCAGAATCCGATAGATATAGTCTGCATTTCCATTGGTTGTAATACACTGAAATCCTGTTACAACGAACTACATTGAACTAGGAAAAGGCTTCGTTGTAACAAAAATTTCGTTACATCGGTATTCACTGTAACGATACTCTATTCCACACACACACATCTATACATACACACATATACACGGCGTTTCCTGTGCTGAACTGTAAAAAAATCGCCTACGTCGCTCTCGTTGCTAAGAGTAAAAAGCGTCGCCTGCCGCGATGGCCTTCATAAGAATGTAAAAACGTCGCATGAATCGCTGTTCCAGCTAAGAATATAAAAACGTCGCATGCGGCGCTGTCCTTGCTAGGTGTATAAAAAACCTCCTGCGGCATAAAGTCTGTAGCGTTTGAAAGACTTCGTCTGTCTATTTGTCAAAAAAAAAAAAAAAAAAACAGTAGTTGTACAGCAATATACATCGTTTGGGTTTGAAAGAATTATAACAGGAGAAAAACGTGGGGAATTAGTTGTTCTATTTGTTGTTAACACAGTTGGATTTCGTTTTCATTTAATCCAAGTTTACATAAAACCATTTACGGTTTTCTTCACTGATAAAATATATCTTTACTGTTAAGCTTTATAAAAAAGTTGATTTATAAAAACAGTTATTGATTTACCTATACAATAATAAGGTAATATATTTATAGAAAATATAATTTAAACATAACTACCTCTCAAGTCCGTAATGAGCTCAAACTTAAAATAAATTACAAAGAAAAAGTTGATGAATAATGAATTCAAACAAGAAAAAGATAAAAGTTATTAATATTGGTCATTCAATTATTTACGGTTTTGTTTATATTTTTAGATAAAAATAAAATGCGAACATATGTGCTGCTTTTTTGTTTTACATCCAACCAATGCTGCTTTAGCTGCACCCAAAACCATATTTCTAAGCAAATACTTGAAAAATAATCAGGAATCATTTCTGTTTATTTAAATAGTTTTCCTCTTTCTCCACATTCGACATGATTTACTAAAAAAGCGGTCTCTAACGGCCAGGAAATTCGAAAACTATTATAAAGAGTGAAACTAATTTGAAGAATTAATAAAGAAACAAAGATACGTATCCAAGCATTATCGTAAAATGACTGAACTTTAAACCAAATATATGGCTCTTATACTGCCAACGATTTTATCAGTTTAAATGCTGCTCATAAGTATTATTCGAAGTGAGGCGATTCCGGGTGCATACATTTTGTTTTGTTGATTTTAAAGAGAGCAAAATAAAAATCAGTCCAAGTGAGTAGAATATTTGAGTGACAGAAATTAACAGAAAATACTAAGTGTGCTGATTTATCAGTTAATGGCGGTGAATGGTAGAATTCTAATACGCAATGTAAATACTTTGATGGTATATTGTAGCAAACAATTGTGCAAATTGGCCGGCTATAAATGAAGGAGTTTAATTTTAACATGTTTTGGTGTAACATACGCAAGTAAGTACAGTTCTACCATCAACCAAAGCGATCTGCCTGGCAGAGTGCCAAGAAGAATCCATTCATGCTCAAGGGAAAACCTACTGGTATAAGGAATGTGTCGTTTTTGTACTCGTGCTAGCTCGTTTAGCACACTTGATTTCTTCCGAACTGATGCTATATGCCAGTTCATAACATTAGTTGATTTCAACAAACAGAGAAACAAACATTTTGAATCGCGTACTAAATCAACACACCTGCAAAACAAACTTCCCTAAAACTCGAATGGACACGTACAGATATGAGCAGAAGCTTCCACATGTCAAAATTCCGTGGTCGAATTGTACCATCCTTTTAGGTCATTTGTAACTTTTACCGTTTTTTTTTTTCGTATGTATGGTGCCCCCAAATCCTCTACAGTGGTGCCTATTCGAAGTTAGCGAAGACATCATTTTAACAAGTAGTATCGCACTTCAAATCTTGGAGTAATTTCTTGCACTATGACTAGAAATAAGTTGAACTTTTAATAACCTCATTCAAAATGATAAACATTTTCGCAAAATAACATATTTATAAAAATATGTTTTTCCAGTTAGCGCACTAATATGTCTCGTAGCAATTTCCAGTTAGCGCACTAATTATGGTGAAAGCAGTATGAAGTTAAAATTTGTGTTATCAAAACTTTGGTGCAACTAGAAAATTTGCAGAGTGTTTTGGGGTAAAGTTTACTCAGATTTTTTACCGTGATTTTACTTACTCTAAAGGCCCTTATTTTCGCGGGCTGTAATTTTCGCGGAAATGAATATATCGGTGATTTCGACAGCTGAAAATTTCGCGAATTTTATATTCTGATTTTTTATTATTATTTGAGGCTTGAAAAAAAAAGTATTTCACGAGGCTTAAATTTTCGCGATTACGACGGGCTCGCGAAAATCGCGAAAATTAAAGCCTCGCGAAAATAAGGGCCTTTACAGTATGTAGTGTTCGATTTAGAGTTTAAAAAAAATAGTTTTTCTGGTGAAAAAAACGAATATTTCCTTGCAATGCAAAATTAGAGAGATCATTACTGATTTACACAAATATGCTTAAATAAAAAAGTAAGCTACTTCAACCAACTATTTTTCAACTTTTGGAACAGAATAAATTGTTAACAGGAGTTTTTGCCTTTTTAAACCAATCACAATAGATTTTTGCAGGGGTAAAAAAAGATCGCGTTCCCTCCACCGCAAGAGAAAAAATGTGGAAGATTTTACCAAAATCCAAACAATCCAAAATGTTTTGCTTTTGCTGATGACCTTATTTTTTAAATTCGATTGACAATCCATCGATTCGCAGTCAATCATTTCCCAGGTATTTGACAACCTATTGTATCAATTGCAGTAAACTTGTGATAAATTACATATAAAATCGGGCCCAGCTCGTGGCTCAACGGTAATTATTTTATGTCGGAATGTGGCAGACCTTGTGTTCTAGAGCTGCTTTGAGAAATGAAGAGTTGAGGTGTATTTATTCACTCGATTTAAAATTTTTATTGAGTTGCATGAATTGGCTTTGAAGTTTCGTGGTTTTCTCTCTCTCGATGCTCAAATACAGCAACTCTCAGTAGCATATTAGAAAGATAGGTTTCTTACAAGGTGTTTATATGTGCACCTCAAAATCAAAGATCTTTGTTTGGAGCAGTATGGCCCCTTGAAGATTTCTGAACCATTCAACTATAAAGAAATATTTAGCCTATAATTTTTTGACTTTATTTCTACCAGTGTTCAGTGTACCAAAGTGCATTGTACCCAGTGACATATGGAGACAAATACACAATGAGCCAGTACTACGGCAAATAAATATACAGGGTAAAATTGTAAATTGTGTCATTGATATAGGTGATTGAATTGTGTCATTGATGATTGTTGATACACAATACTTTTGAATCTTTTAATTTTCGAGCACACCAATGCACAATACATTACCTTAAGAACATGAATTCCGTGGACAAGCTAACTGGACTCGGACTAAGAAGTAACTTGACTGCTGAGTAACTGAAGACTAAGAAGTAACTTGATCTCCATGGACAATGTATTAAACGATTACATTTGTTAAAATAGAGCTGAGGAGAAAAAAGTTTGCCTAAACATGCAGTGGACGTCTTATATTGGCTGTGGGCCAACATGCAAAATCTTCCTTTTTTCACCTTGTTCTCAACAAGAAGAAATGAGCACTCTCAAGGTTAGGCGTCATGCTACCAGAGCCTGACAGTTAAAATGCAATAATTTTTATTTTATTTTATTTTAATTTTTGTTTATAACTTGCTGGCAAAACTTTATTTTTAAGATTTAGTGGGAAATTTTAGTCTTCCTCATGTCTAGCAGAGTGAAAGTAATGTTGAGTAATTTAAACCAAAGATTTGTTAAATCGCGTCCATATTAATTGCATCTTTAACTTTTTCACTTAATTATGTCAAATAAAGAGCATGAGTGATAAATTCAGCGACACTGTTGTAAAAAATATTAGACACCCATAAGTACTTCCTGACAGCGAAACAATGAAAGATGCACTTCTTCGTCTTCCTCGTTGAGCGAAAATCAATGAATGGCGCCTTGTTGATGACATGAAACATTTATTATTAAGGACTCTAAATGTTATTTAGGTTGAAATGGAAGAGTACTTTCAAAACCTTCACTTGTTATCCTGAGAAACATTAAGATAAGCTTAATAATTATGAAACGGAGACTATCATTCTTAAAAATGTGAAAGTTTTTGCGTTCGATTCATTAAAACTTTAATACGGTTAAAATATGTAGAAATTTAAAAGTAATCCGAACACATCAACTGAAACACATGTCGTCTTAACTAATATGTAGAACTTTAAACGGTAGTCCGTCTTAACTAATATGTAGAACTTTAAACGGAAGTC
The DNA here is from genome assembly GCA_038502835.1 of Octonoba sinensis. Taxonomy (NCBI): domain Eukaryota; kingdom Metazoa; phylum Arthropoda; class Arachnida; order Araneae; family Uloboridae; genus Octonoba; species Octonoba sinensis. The sequence continues at coordinate 7,745,268 of CM076605.1, read as the reverse complement.
CGTCTTAACTAATATGTAGAAACTTTAAAGGAATCCGTCTTAACTAATATGTAGAACATTCGTCGTCTACATAGTAGAACTCCGAGTCGTCTTAACTAATATGTAGAACTTTAAAGATCAAACAATTGTAAGTTGCAATCCTGTATTCTTAACTAATTGTGAATTTAAACGGTAAGTCCGTCTCTAACTAATATGTAGAAATCCGTCGTCTAATAGGTAGAATCCGACGTCTTAACTAATATGCAGATCTTTCCTAAAGATCACACAATTTAAGTTGCATTCTACACTGTAAAGTAGCCTGCTTGGGACATCACAAAACCTTCTTCTATATCTTTCATATTAATACTCTTCTAAAACTTATCCAATGCGGTGCCCTCTTTGAGTGATTGGCGCTAAAACATAACCAACGCCTGTTCACATTTAGGCACGCCTGTTTACCAATTTTGTCTGAATTCTTGGATTCTTGAGACATATGCTTACCGCGAGAACCTACCTATTGCGTGATTGTCTCCTCCCTCTTGAATTGATTGACACCAATAACGAATCACCATCTTTTCCCATTGCGATAGACCAAAAAACCAATTTTTGCTTAGTTTTTGCACTTCTTCTTGGGATATTCGTTTAGCTAGAAAAAGCTTCTATGGAGTGATTGTGTCAACCTCCTTACAGCTTACGGGGCCAATACGGAAGTAGAGCCTGTTCTCACTGAGTAATACATATATATTTCAAATTTTTCTTAAATTTTTATATCATTTCTAGAAATTTACATTTATAGAGAAAAACGTCCGATTGCGGGAGGAGTGAATAACACCCACTGACTAGAAGCGAATGGCTGCAAAATTGTATAGGAAACCGTTCCTACTGAGGTTCGTCTGTTACCAGTTTTTGTTTAAACCTTTGTATTTCTTCAGATATAACAGTCACGTTAATCGACAAAAACTTTTACGGCTCCGCCCCCTTCAAAGGCTCAGTCTCCCTCGATGGTATTTGTGTCAGAAACTAATCAGCACTACTTCTCATCGAGGTCCATATTTGTTCAAAACTTTGTTCGATTCCAAGCATTACTACTTGATTTAGAATGGCCAAAAAAAATACTGAAACTGGCAAATACATATTTTCAAAAAGTCGTCAAAATGGGTTCGGAACACTTCAGAACGTGTAAAATCGTGAAAATTCGAAAATGTTCAAGAATACAATGTTTTCTTTTACATTATTTAGGTTATAGAAGAATGTAAAAGGTTGGTCGTGGTATGCTTCACCTGAGAATAAATTAGACATGCAACTCACCCACCCATCTGAGAATAGTTTTTTACAGCAACAGCCCATTCTTTGTAAAAATTTAAAAAGCGTTTTAATGTTGCAAATTTCAAAACACGGCAAGGGTAATTTTATGAGTAGTTTGAAATCCATTTGAGGCCCAACAATGAATTTATCTCCCTTTGATATGCAGGGAAATGAATTATAACTAAGTAGGGTGGGTGTCTTTAGAAAATGTGATCAATGAAGCGTTTCCTAAAATCTTTTCAAAATGGCTTTATCGCATGAAATTCCCCTAATGATCCTTTTAATGATTATTCTTTCATAGGAATTTGAAAACGAAAGTTATATTTTTCGCTATCTCCTGCATTGTGTTTTCTAAAGACATAGGCTTAATGGATGCTATTTTGCCGATTTTTCTGCTGTTTTGCGCTATGGAATACGTATGGAATTTCGTTAACTTCTCAAAGTAAGCCATCGCAGCCCATTATTCTTATAATAATGTAGCTTCAAATAGTACATTAATTACATATCAGCCTATTAGTTATATGACTTTATAGTGTGAAATTCTCATTATGATGTTCTTAATACTTGTCCAGGAGGATTTAAATTCACTTTTTCCCTCGCACTTCTGTCATTGTGTTTTCTTTAAGCGAAGGCTTAATGACTTAGTAATATACATATATCAACAAACTATATTACCTAATTATTTAGGTTCACAATTCATATTTTAATAGCACCTATGTAATGCATAATGCACACTGTAAACTTACCCCAGAAAACTAATTATTTTAGTCAGATAGCTATACTGATTGCACCAAGCTGTAGAAAATATACTAACTTTCTGTAGATAAAGCAATTTTTTATCAATACTTGAAGTTTCTACGAAAGTTAACATAATTTTCTACGGTTTTGCGCAATCAAACGAGTATTAAAGCGAAAGTTTTACGGGCTAGGTTTTAGAGTAAAAAGAAATTAATCTGTATATTTCATTTGAAGGTAAAACTCCTTTGTGTTTACTGAAAAAGGATCATAGAACAAAATCAAATTCGTAATTAAACAAAATGTCGCAATGATTCATCTTTTGTTCTATGAAGGCATGAAAGGAATGGTTTTACCACATTAAAATTTGAATAAGGAAATAACTAATTTGAATTTTCGCACCACCATTTTATATAACCCAAAAGCAAGCTCAAAACAATTACTCACTCTTTCCTATGGACCGTATTGCTCTTGCGTTAAATTTACTCATCCTTGGTTGAATTGCAGATCTAAGATAGAGGGATAACCCGGCCATTTATCTTTATAACACGTGACAGTTCATATTTCAGGCTGAGTCCCTGGACAGTTGTGGTAAAAGCGGTTCTTTGCTTGCAAATTAATATTCAACATATCTAGAACATCGACAAATGGCTTCAGTTTTTTTTTTCTATAGTGGTTAATGTGACACTTTCTGTTCGTTAAATAATATTTATGAATTACATAAAACCTGATAAATGTTTGTTAACATGCGGAATGAGTTTTGAAAAAAATGTTAAATAGGTTTTATAGATGGCATTAAATATTTTAGGGGTTAAGGTGTCGAGAGAGGTTTATAGCCCTAATGAGGCAGTAAAAATAAAAATATACATACATGTGTGTAAATAAGTTACAACCTCCCCCCCCCCCCTCTCATGAAAAATGCTTTCCTAAGTTGCTTCTTTAGGTGATTGTTCCTTATTTTTCGTTTCTCTTGCGATATATATATATATGTTTTTAGTAAGACAATTAAAAATCGCACGTTTGGCGATCAATTGATTAAAAACGCGTTGATTAGTAAAAACTTTTTTCTATTTTCTATTTTCGCAGACGATTACAAAACCTTTTGGTGAAGAATATCCCCGAGTTTCCCCGGAAATATTTGTCAGTGACTGGCACTCCTGATCGCAGCTTGCATCCAGGCTAAAATTGGACAATGCCGTACAAGTTTCATCAATTAAAAAAAATCAAATTCTTGAATGATTCATTCAATTCTCTTCACTTTTAATCGATCGTCGTTCGTCGATTTAGTAAACATTTACCACAATGCCCACGAAGACTTCGATTGGACATTTCTTTATTATTTCAAGTATTTTTTTCGTTCTGTCTTTTTTTTTAATTTTTTTATTTATTTTTATCTTTTTTTGGTGGGGTTTATTAGGCTGGATGAAACAAAAAAAAAATTGACGCATAAAAAAAATTTTGATTCCAGTCTAATATGTTTAGCGTTATAATTATTTGCGCATTTTCTTTGCTTCCCGAAATTCATGAACTGATATCTTTTTCCTTTCAAAATTATTTGTAACCATTTTGAAACAAGTTAACAAAAATCCCTTTAAAAATTCCGTGCATTTTATTTAATCGATTATCGCAACTGACAAATGAAATTTTAGTAGTTGTTTCACGAAACACACGTAATAAGACATGATTTATGAGAGATCTGGGAAAACTCTTATTGCATCGTTTCATTTTAATTAGATAATTTATTATGAAAACCTGAACCAGAGGCTCAAAGCTGCAAAATTAAATTGATTACTTTTGCAGCGGAGGATTTAATTTCGGGAGTAAATTACTTATTGAACTCTTGCTGAAAGCTATGAATCAGGATGTTTTTTTCCGTTAGCGTTAAAATAAATTTTATTGGGAATGTTTTCGTGGGAAAGAATAAATTTGTAAATTTCCGAATGTGGATCTTGATTATTCATGCGTGTAGTTTTTGTAAATAAATTTGGTAAAACTTTAGAAATAACTAGAGGGTTATTGCCGCTAGGTAACTAACTGCCTTTGACGACTGTTTCCTATTTAGAAATGGACTGGGAATCTGCTCGACGACCATTTTATAGGATAACGTCAACAAAATTAATTTCTGTGAGGCAAGTAGTTTGGGGTCTGTTGGTTGAAATGTGTCAAATCACGTAAAACATAATTTTTTTTAAATAATTTATCAAAACTCGGATTACAAGGTGCATACTTTAATTGTATTTGTGTACTGAGTTTCATATATGTGGGTCGTAGTGTTTTCTCGGTACGCGCCACAAGCACACCAAAGTCATATTTAGTTCTAAGTATAGATAAGGACAAATACTAAAAAATATCCACTATAGCAAGCCATTTCTTAAACCCTTAAATTAGAAGCAAAAAGAATCTGTGTTCTCAATTTGTCAAAAATTGTCTGTTCGAAGGTCACAAAACCCGTCATCAGGACCCTCACATATCGGAGCCCTAAAGGAACCAATCATTTCTATCCCAGTTAGCTTAAAAATATCTTTCTTTGAGAACTTTACTTGCGAAGTGAAGAATGCAAAAGGAAAAATTTGAAAAGAAGTTAAATTATGAGGATTCATTCATGTGGAGTTGGTTATTAACTTTGGTCAAACTTGATTGTGATAAAAACAATAAGAAAAATATTTGAATATAAAGCAATTTTTTTCCACATTAAATTTTGAAAACAAAAATGATGCTTGTGCGCAATTTCCAAAAATTGGAGTGGTTAGACAAAGTATAATTAATGTTTGTGTATGTGTGTTTTCCAACTTTATTTGGGGAGGAATTTTGGATTTTCATCTTCAGTGAAAAAAAAATATATAAAAAGAAAATTTTCATAAAACATAGGTTTATAAAATAATATCGCTCTCTTTGAGCCATTACGTATCTTGTCAAGGTCAGGTTTTATCATCAAGCTTCTATACTATTTAAAAGGTTTTTTAACATTTTTGGGAAAACTGTGAATGTAGTATGGTATTATTTATAAATGATGTCCCGCTTCGAGGGGATAGAAAGTTCGTGAAATTGTGACAAAGTGAGAGGAGGGGGTAACAAAAAGTGTGACATCATGCTTATGCAACATAGTGTGGCATGTGACAAAGCGGGGAGGGAGTATGTTGAAGTACACTGTTAAAAAAAAACCTGAATTTTCAGAAAGTTTTTTGACTGATTTCAACGGAAAATTTCCGTAATGCTTCCAAACATGGTTTTTCCTTCAAAAAACGGAAATATCACGTACCTCACGATAATGAAAATGCGAGAACGGAAATTTTTCGTTTTACGGTTGCTGTATTTTTACCGCCTGATTTGGAATTGGCGATAATACGTTTAGACGATAATCAACACTAAAATTCGAACTTCATTGTTGTTTTAATAAGAATTTTTTATTTATTTCTCTTGAAACATATCTGATTTCATACAGGCTTTATGCTGTATATCGGGTTTATTTGGAATAAATTTGGAATAAGCCTACATAACAAACTTGTATGTAGGTAAGTAACAAAATGTCTTCAGCCGTGAACCGGCTCTAGGGTTTTCGGCTCCCAAGGCATGGCTGCCTGCGATCATATAGCGGCTGTCCAGACGCGGCGCCAGAACAAAGAAATAAGCGTTCAAACGATAGTTCTTTTTTTTCTCACTGGTGCGCTGCAAGCATGTACTAGTTTTGTATGGAAATACATTACGAAAGCAGTGCTTTTGCCGGGTTTGCAGCATGCATCATGAAGATTTCATTTTGGTAAAATTTTAGTTCATGCATTATTGATCGGAAATATGTCTCCCGATGTTTAATTGTCTAACCTATATATATTTATTTTAAATAAATTTTTCATCGTAAATGAAATAAAACGACAGAAAGCAGTAGAGTGTTTTTTCTAAACATTAAATTAGTGAATGCATACATTTTATAATTTTAGGGATTTACTACATTCACGTTTGATTTATATGCATATATTTTATTTGTTTTTTCACTCCATGTCACCTATTCAATTATTCTGCAAATAGAAATCGTGAGTTTGATGCTTTAGATGATATTTTAAACCAGTGAGGGCTGACATTTGTTACGTCTCGAACTTTACTGGTTTTATTTATTTATGCATTGGTTTTATTTATTTGTACTGCAGGTTATTAATAAGAAAACAAACGTCATTATAGCCCAAATTTCAGAAAACATATTTCGGGAAAAGAGGAATCCTTTTATCAATAAATAGAGTTGTACGCATCTGGATGCAAGTAATTCGAGTGATTTACACTCACTTGGATTACTTACATTTTTTAGGTCAAATCTTTACGCATTGACAAAGGGGTTCCTTTTCATTCCAAAACATGTGTATGGAGTAATTCTTGCAACTTGCGCTATAAGAACGGTCCGCTCATTAATTTTTTACCACTCAAAAGTAAACTTTCAACTTCATATTATGTCTAGATTATGCTTTTAAATATACATATTTTTTTATTGTTCTGAGACGTTTAAATTTCTTATGCTTGTATAGAATGATAAAGTTAAAAGTGGAATGAGTGAGAGAGAATCTATATTATAAATCTAGTAATGTACCTCTTTAAAATTAAACTCGCGCCACATGAACAAGGGTTACAATTGAAATACCTAAAAGGAAGGGGGACTACCCTCTAAGATTTGTTGTTGATTCTCCACGCGTTCATGAGAACACCCATTTTGTACACCATAGAGTCTTAAAACATAGAAAAGTAAATAAACTATCTAAGGGACCGTTCATAAATGATGTCAAGCTCTTTTCTGATATATTTGACCCCCTCCCCCCTTTGTCACAAAATGCCACGCTATGTTGTATAAGCTTGATGTCTCACTTCTTATTACCCCCTCCCCTCCCCTTATCACACTTTGTCACAATTTCATGAACCCCCCCTCCCCCCTCGAAGCGTGACATCATTTATGAACGTATTTCTGATTTCAAATTTAAAATTTGGGAAACATTAATTTAAGAAAGGATTTATAAGAAAAATCAGGTTACAGAAAATCAGAGAATCCGAAAGCTTTTGGTAGATTTCACCGAAAAAATGTCGGTTGCAAAGTCTTGGTATTAAAAATTGAGCATATTCAGTGTAGTCCAGAAAAAAAGAAAAAAGAGGTGAGAGGGGGCAGGCTTACAGATAAGAGTTATTGTAATGTTGGTATTGATAAGTTATTGTAATGAAATAGTGGTGGGGGAGGGGGCTTTTGAAAAGCGGAGGGACGATCGTGTAAAATAAAAAAGTTTTCGGACGGTCCTGCCCCCCCCCCCCCCGACTGAGAATACTCATTGCTTTTTGTTGTCAAGGAGTATTTCATCTAAATAAAAATGTTTAAAGGGATATTTAACGAAAAATTGCTCTTATCCAGGGGTGTCCACGAGGGAAGTTCATGGCGTAGACTGTGCCATTAAAGTATTGATGAAATTTTTGACACCCCCCTGGACAGGGGGGCATGCTTTCATCGAGTTTTAGCCCTTTTTGGTGGTTGTCTTTTTGGGGGGACTTCGTACCTATTAGTATGCACCATCTTGCATAGGGGGTTGGCACCCCTGTATTGTCAGTTACAAGTTTTAAAAATAGCCTTGATAACTCTGAATTGCATATAATGAAGCGTTTTAAGTAATTATTTTTAATTTCTCATTTATTGTACTTGTAATATTTGAAAATATTTCCCCTTGATTCTTTATTTTATTGAATCGTTTTCTTTTACAAAGGCCTAATCTTTGACCTTTCTTACTTAATATTTTAGGATTTTATTCTAAATATTTAACTAGTGTAATTGCTTTATATGAGACAAGCAAAAAAAAAGTCGCTACTCTTATATGATAATCCATCTGTTGAAGTTAACTGAAGTCAGCTATACTATACAATGCAATATTAGTTATTAGTATTATGCTATTAGTCTGTCAATAACAATAAAAATTTGTTGCATTAATCATTTACTTAATTACATAATTGTTCAACTAATCTTTATTTGTTAAGTGACTTCACAACCTAACTGTTCCACTTTCCTGTAATAATTAAATTTACAATAAATGGAATTGAAATAATTCAATTAACACAAATATTAAAAATAATTTTATTAATCATAATCTATGTCATTGTTCTTTTAACTGCTGTTATTTCATAGTATTAAAATGAATGTATTGAAAATTGCTTAATAATAAAGTAACTAATTACCATTTAAAGACTATTCAATACGGCTTTCAAAAACCTGCTAGCCAATTTATTTGTGCTACACAATGTGAAAGGATAAATGTATTTCAGAAAATTATGCGCAATTGTTGTCGTTCAAAATAAAAATAAATCTGAAAGCATAATATGATCAGTCAATTGCGAAGAAAATTTTCTCTGTGTTCATTATATATAAAAGTATACGTATGTATGAAAAGTTGTATCTTAACGAGCAGCTTCAAAGTCTGCATGTGTTACTACCAAACAAACGATCTTTTTATTTTTCCCTCTGCATTAAAAACGTTTTAATGGCAAATACACAACCCTCTAACGTATTTTGATAGTTACTTTTGCCCTCAACACTTAAATGTTTATCTTTCTTGAAATTCAAGCCTTTTTAACGCGATGATATTGCAATGGTTAGACCTTTAAATCCTCGCTTTTAAGTACATGCTAACAGCGCCAATTGACTGAAGTGGTAGAAAATGTAAGTTCTGCTTGCACGCACTTTTTCGCCCGTTTGGACAGCCGCTATATGATCGCAGGCAGCCATGCCCAAGGCAATAACAAATTCTACTCCTTTATTAGAGTGTGTGATTTAGTTTATGTTTTAAAATCCCCAAATTAAAAAAAAAAAAATCCTCTATTTCGTTTGGGTCGGGATGGGATGTCGTGACTAGTTACTCTTCCATAATTGCGTATTTGTTGACGACAATGGGTATATTGAGCGGTTAAAAAACACTTCAAATATATTTTTAAAACTAAACACTTTGCTCGTTCAAAATAGAAAAGAAAATGATAGAAAGAAATATTCAGTTTAACGTGTTTGTCTCGTTTTATGGGTTATTCAGAGGTTTATTGTTTTTCGTCGTTGGCGGGTGGCACCCAGGGCTATCCGCCCCCACTTAGCTGCGCCACTGTGAAGTACCCCAGATGTTAATACATACATACCCGTTTACTGACAGTATTTTAAGCCCATATTTTCTACAAAATACGTATAAAACGGACGCTGATTAGTTTGTTATCTCATGTCGCCACCTATACTTGCGCCGGGAATCGAGAATCAGTACCATATGTATCCATTTTTTTCCAAAACAACAATAAGTTGCAAAATGAGAATTCCGTGCTAGGGAAAAACCGAATGAAAATATCCCAGGTTGACGAGCTTCGTTGGCGAACACGTTTTCAGAACACCTTGGAGTCTGAACAGAGGACATTGGACAATCGGACAACCTTTGCTTGGCCGCTCTATTCAACTGTACGAGCATCATAGAAGTTGTCTTCAAAAAAAGAAGATTCTTCTGTTATTCTTGTGAAGTAAGAATCTCATTTCATTTCGTAACTGATGTTTTGTGTTTCCCAGGCCTCTCATTTAGGGGGGTAAGGGGAGTCAAATGCCCCCTCCCCCGGCTTGCAAAATATAATTTACTTATGTGTTTATAGATAATATATTTCTGTATTTGTATGTTACTTTTTCCCGAACTAGCTCGTGGCGCCAATTTCGGCAATCATACGCTAATATTGTCACCCAACGAAACAGAATTACGCCACACGGCAAACCGCGAACGACCAAAGAATCGAATATTATCTTTGTTTCTGGAAATAAGTTGAATTTACTTTTTTTTATCGTGTGTTTTATTATTATTATTTTTAAATCCCCCTGCTAAAGCACGGTATAGTATTTTTAATTTTTGTTCATCATTTTTATTCGCAGCTTTTTTCTCGGTGTTTTAAACGTGTGTTAATCTGCGTTATTTTCTACATTTGCAATTTTGAGTGATGTCTTAGCGAAATTATATTTGTTACGCATCATTTCTTAATGGTAAATATATTTACATACATTTTTAAATTTTAGATGCATCAGACAGCTGTTTTTAATAACTATTGCTAAATGGAATACATTGAAAAAAAAAAAAAGTTCAGCACATTAAAAATTGTGCTGATGTACTTCTTTAAAAAAATTAAATCTGTATTAAAAACATATCGAATTATTCTTCAATGCATTTCGTCTAATTTTGAAAGTATTGTTGATTTTAAGCTTTTGTTTTTGAAGATCTTGTTTTTGTAGGTTTCATTTATTTAGTTTGATTCTTGTGCCTTCCAATTAAAATAATATGTTTTTCATATTGCTCAATACACATTTTAAATATAATTTAGAGTTAAAATAAAAGGATTTTGTAGATAAAGGTCATTTTCAAGAAACTATTTTATTAAATGTGTTATAAATATTTAAACTGTTCTACTCTGTCTACTTATACTTCTTAACTACACTTACAGGAAGTGACCTATATTCTTCAAAAGAATTTTCGTTAGTAGAAGATGAACATATCAATTTCTAACAGCAGTGATTTCATAACAGCGATGGCAGCTCTTTTTGTAACATACTATGTATTAAACATTGAATACAATGATAATACGGTTTACGGCTTTGACAATGGAGTTTATTCAAAGCTATTGATATTTACCATTTCTAAAGTAAAGTTACATATGGTTCAATATTCAGGCCTGCGCTAAACCTATTTTGCGCTGTCGTACAAATTCCCTTTGAGTGCCTTATTTAGGGTTGAAAAAAAAAGGGTGTTTGTGTTTTAAAGTTTTTATTTCCTGAAGGACACCTTTCAATTCGGCGACATGTTATTTAAAATTTTCAGTCATTTTAAAATCATTTAACCATAAATTGTTTTGAATATAATTCTGAGATTATAGAAATATATTTATGTAAATAAACTTGCAACTGAAAACAAAACGGCTACAAAGCACATATTTCAAAAAATCAAAACTACCCAGATGCAGAGGCGTAGCGAAGGGGGGGGGGGGGCAAGGAGGGAAAGCTGTCCCCGGGCGCAGCGTCAAGGGGCGCCAAATAAATGTAAATTTATTTAATTTTTAAATGCGAAAAGAAAATTATTTGAACTGAAAAGGTGTGAATATGTTCGACAAAAAAGTGGGAGCATCGCAAATCATATCGGGAATGACCAATGTAGCGCAGGAGTGCGTGCGAAATAGCCTTAAAAGGCAGTGAAACAACTTTTGAGTTACAGTTGGGAGGTTTTCTATGAATCGGACCCGTGATGACTCTCTAGGAAGGGCTAGGGGGCATTTTCTTTGAGCAGCAGATTAAAAAGAACCGGACGCCCAGAGAACCCAGGAAAGGTCCCTTGAGAAAGAAAAGCAAATAATTTTGCGAAGCCAAAGTGTTCCATTTTGCCCTTCAAAGTGAATGGTCGCTAATAAAAATGCAAGTTTTTTAACTTGCATTTTTATTAGTCTGCTTTTTAGTTCTATTTGTCATTTAGGAGGCATAAAAGTTTTTTAATTCCCAACCAGGGGTGCGGAGTGAGGGGGGCGCAAAATCTTCAGTTGTCCCCGGGCGCTGAAAACCCTAGCTACGCCTCTGCCCAGATGAAGAGCTGTATTCCTTGGTGCATTTTTGTATCACATACATAGTCTAATGATACTGAAAATGCTGTAATTTTTTTTATATACCAAAATTGTATTGAAATACTGTGTCTCACAATTGAAGGCCAAATATGTGAATCTATATTAACTCAGATTTTGGTTATTATTATTTTTTCTCCTTTTCAAATAGAGATTTTTCCCTTGAAATGAGTAACTAGTGTTCTTACAAGGTGATAGAAAAATTTAAATGATCAAATACTTTAAAAATAAGGCCAAACAGACAAAATTTGGCGAAGTGATTCTGGATTTTTTTTCCTTGTAAATGTTAAACTGGAATTTTGGCTCACTAAACCAGTCAACACCCTGATCCAGCAAAAACACTTTTTTTTCTTTTCGATGTATTGAGGTAAACATAAAAGTAATCTTAATTAAATTAATATCCAAATTCTTTCTAAATTTCAAATTGGCGTGTATATTAAATGCAATTTGTAATAATGATATTAAAAAAGTGTCGGCCAATTTAAATATCCCATGTACTAAATATTGTTCAGGAATGCATCATCATTTTAAGAAAAAATGTCTTTTTTGAAATTTGTAATTTACTATCTACATTTAACACCTATGTTGTATTAATTTATATTACTTATTGCATGAAACAACTTAATTATTATTTATGAAATTTATTTAGAATGATATTCAGATTTCTGTTGTTACAGTATTTTTATTATTATATCTCTCAAGGTTATTGATATTAAACATTTGTGTTTGTGTACCTGATCTCAAAAAATCCATTTATTGAGCGTTTGTCTAGTGTGAGATATATTCTAGATTTTTATAACACAGAAGCAGGTATGTTCTTAAGTAATGTGCATTTAATGACAATTTTTGCTTTAATTTTTATTAAAATTTGGAACATGTTGAAAATTTAATATGTTAAACACATATTTTAACCATATCTAATGAAGTAATAAAAACAAAATTTACAGTTGCAAGCTCAGAAATATTGCACAAGGAGCTTCTTGAAATTATTATTATTATTTTATGAAACTTTATATTTAGGCTTAAATAAAAGTTACTTACTGAAATTTTTTTTTAAAATTAATTTCATAGTTTAAGGGCTTCTTATATGAACTGTAATGTGTTTACTAATTAAATTCTAAAACAGTATTTTATATTTTGTAGATGTGTTGCAGATATTAACCCTAAAAGAGGAACTAAAGCAAGCAAGAAAGAAAAAGGAAAACATTATTCAAATACTAAGAAAATCATTAACTTGGCTAATAACATTAATGAATTTGATAAAGTTTTATAATTCTGAATTAAATTTTAAAATATTAATATATTATATATATATATATATATATATATATATGTCTTTTTGATAAAACTTTTCAAATTCTGAATTAAATAAAAAGAAGTTGTAAATATTGTGTGTTTTTGACAAAGTTTTCAAATTTTGAATTCGATAGAAAGATGTGAATATATATTTATGTATGTGTTTCCTTCATGAACTAGTATTTACTATGTGATTCGTTCATGTGCAGTTTGGAAAATATTTTTTTCTTTTTGCAAATGTGGTTGGTTTTCACATTATTTTCCTTGTGTTATTGTTATTGGTTTTGCAAACTTGTTCTCTGATATAATTTGCAGATGCATATTTTTATCAAATTGTTTTCCTATTTGTTCTAAAAAGTAAATTCTGTAGCCGGAGCTGAATTTATAAATAAAATGTAAGGTTGATAATCTCTTTTGTGTTTCGCTTTCTTTATAGTTTGCTAGCAACATTTAAAAAAATAATCAGTATCATATTTTCACTATGTAATATTATTAAGTAAAGCTCAAATTGTACAACGTATATTTTTTAATTCTCTTCGAGCATTTTTTTAACTGATGGCAACTTGCATCTTTTCACTATATTATACAATCAATTCCCAAATTGTATATGGGTCGATTTTTTTATTCACTTCGTTTTTTTACATAAAACATTACATACTTCGTTTTTAGCATAAAAAGTACATTTTCAAGTAATTTTTTTACTGAAAAATTATTTAAGGTAATTTCACCAGTATCTTAGGAAATCAAATACATGAAAGTGATGTATATTTACAAAGTAGTTTAAAAAGAATAATGAAAAAATATTGGATGGTTTATTCTTTCCTGCAGGATTGAATGATGTTTAACGTGCATAAGTCACTGCTGAAATGTTTTAAAATAAATTTGCCTTCAGTTTTTTTTTTCATTACTGAAATATATATATAAAACTAAAAAGTATTTATCTTTCAATTTGTTTCCTTTAAATTAAATATAAAATGCCTATAGTGTAAAATATTTTTCAATGTTTACTTTTATAAACAAATCGTTATTATTTTTTTTTTTTTTTTTAAACATTTGTTTATTAAAATTTTAAATTCTTGGACAGGATGCTTTAAGTATTAGTGAGTTGTGCATGAATGTCTTGAATTTGTAATATATCGTTATTCATAAAATTGAATAATGACAATAGAGTAAAATAAGTAAAAATGAATGACAGAATCTTGGGGGGGGGGGGTCAGTAGATACATGGCAGAATGAGAAAAGGAAGTTTAGTAAAGACAGGGAGAGATACAAAACGAAAAAAAGCAATCTACGAAGAAATAATAAATTTAATTTTTGTAAAAGCGCATGAAAATGCAAAACGTAAAAAGCAGATCAACGAAAAAATAAGAGATGAAATTTCTGTAAAAACGCGGGAAAATGCAAAACGGAAAACCAGATCAACGAAGAAATAAAATATGGAATTTCTGTGAAGACGCGGAAAAATACGAAACGGAAAAAAAGATTAACGGAAAAATAAGAAATGGAATTTCTGTGAAATGCGGCAAAATACGATACGGAAAAAAAAATTAACGGAAAAATCAGAAATGGAACTTCTGTCAAGTCACGGGAAAATACTATCAGAAACGGAATTTTTCCGGCAACTCTGCTGCCGGTGCTTTTTCAGGAGATTTTTTTTACAGTGTATGACACTATATGACAAAGGAGGGAGGGGTGTCAAATATATATGAAAAAAGCGTGACATCATTTATGGACGGTCCCTATGGGAATCTCAGCAACTATGCCAGATTGGATTTGATATCGCAATTCTGGCGCCAACTATACCGCCAACGTGTGGGTATAAAGCAAAACTGCCGCAAATTTGTGACGTCACTTGAGTTTTATTTCTTTATCAGAAATATTAAATTATCTATATAAATAAAATAGAAAGTTTGTGTGTGTGTGTGTGTCTGTCTGTCTGTCTATCGCGTCCTGGCGAGATGGAACGGGCCAGAAGTACGAAATTTTGGTTACAGGTACCTTGGGCCCTCGTGCACCTTGAAGCGTTTTTCCTAAAATTCGAATTTGTTCTTTTTTTATTCCAATTTTAAGAAAAACTGTTGATTTTGGGTTTATCTCATCGAAGGAACGTCCCACGTTTTAGATTTTTGCAGCCTATGAATGCCCGTAAAAAATTGCACAATATGATTTTTTTGCAGTTCGTAGGACAAATAGAACATGCGCAATATTCATTTAAAGTAGTTTTCGAATTTTAAAACGAGGCTTGCCTCTGAATTTATCTTCTCAATTTCCGTGTTTTCGCCAAAATAAATAGTACTTTTGTCGCCAACTAGATAATTTCTGGTAACGTAAGATTGAAAAAATGCTACTTTATCTCTATTCAGGCCGTTTTATGAGCGAAATAATTTCTAAAAATTCTTTTCATTTTGATGCATATTTTGTGGATTATTTACTGCAGGCGATTTTCAATTACTTTATCTTGAGGTTTATTTTTCTTTCCTTTTTAGTGATTTAATATTTATTCCTTCGATAAAAACTAGGTTGGGAAGGTTTTCGATATGGCTTATTTTTGATGAAATTTTAAATTTCGCTTAAATTTTAAATAAAAAAGTGTTGATAACTTTTTTCGATCTCAATCCAGTTAATTGTTCTCAATATATTATTTTGCTCTTCGTAACTTTTCCAAACCGCGCCAATAATCCTTATCAGTAATATTGTTCTCATTTAGTTTGTGGCGGTCGACGTGTGAGGACACGGAGGTGATGGTGGAGGATGTCTGCAGGGATAGAACCTCGGACCTTCTTGATGGAAAGCCAGTGCTTCCGTGCTTTGCCAAAAGGTACCTAATGGCCGGAACAGAAGATAGCTCTTGAAGGTGTCGAATCGTACCGCCCCAAGTTCAATACGTGATTTACACTATAGAATCATGGCGTATTTTACGAAATGCTTCCATTACTACAGTGCAATTTGGTGATCGTCTGCTTCATTTTAACTTTTTTAAAAAGCGGTTTTGATTGATTCCATATTTTACTCAAGTGATTTATTTCTAACATTTATTTAATTTTTGTACTGTCTATTTGGCGCCATTTGGACAGAATTTAGTTATTTATTTCTATCAATTTAAATTTCACACGTCAGAATTGGGTCGGTATTGAACATTTTCTAATTTAAATGTGCATTTGCCATTGGAAATAATGCTTTACTTTCTTTCGTTTTTATGCGAATTTTATGAAAGTGATATTTCATTGAATTTTCAGGAAAGGTTTTGACGATTTTGCAAGCGGGATTTTTAGGAACGGGTGTCCTTATTTTGATGGGGAATTTAAGATGGACTTGTGGCGGTCGACGTGGCAGGCCACGGAGGTGATGGTGGAGGAGATTGTCTGCCGGAGGCAGGGCCAGAACCTCGGACCTTCTTGATGGAAAGCCAGTGCTTCCGCGCTTTGCCAAAAGGTACTCAATGGCCAGGACAGAAGATAGCTCTTGAAGGTGTCGAATCGTACCGCCACAGACTGTTGGTAATTTTAGGAATAGTAGCTCTTGACGGCAGTATTCTAATGGGTATTTTTAGTCACTGACGTCTTTATTCTAATGGAGATTTTTTGGGACTAATGTCCTTATTAGCCTACTTTCCTGTAAAAGTAAAAAAAATAATAATAAAGCGTGAAAGAAGGCTTAATGTATCGTGAAAATATCGTTAAAAATCAAGAAAAGTCAAAAATAAGTTAAGTAATTAAATAAAGATTGAAAAATAAAAAATTTGAAAGTAGGGTTTTGAGATGGGGAAAAAGTGTGTCTGTCTGTCTGTCGGTCTGTCTGTCGGTCTGTCCCCCCTAATAACTTTTGAACGAATTGTCCGATTCGAAAAATTCTTTTTGCATTCGAAAGATCTCGGCGAAGACATCTCATTTCACATTTTTTAACATTATCGCCTATGGGTGAAAATGAAGCAAATTATGTAAACTTTGGGTACAAGATCCAAGTTCCACTGAACAAGCTCACTGGAAGCATTTCTTGGCGTGAAATATTGATTTGAATAATTTTTTGTTCAATTTTGAACAGTTCAAAAAGTTTTAACATTATCGCCTATGGGTGAAAATGAAGCAAATTACGTAAACTTTGGGTACAAGATCCAAGTTCCACTGAACAAGCTCACTGGAAGAATTTCTTGGCGTGAAATATTGATTTGAACAATTTTTGTTCATTTTTGAACAGTTCAAAAAAAAAATAACATACCGCCTACGGGGAAATTTCAATCCTATATAATTCCTGATCTAACGGACCGATTTTCTTTGAACAAACTTTATCGGAAAGCTCTTATGACGTAGAACGTGTACAAATAGAAAGTACATCCAGAACTAAGGAGTCTATTTTCCTATGAAATTTTTTGATCGGAATTTTCAAGAATATTTTTGAATCAATGAATGATTAAATGAATAAGCAAAAGAATGAATGAATAAATGAGTGACTAAATACATGAATGACTTAATAAATGAATGATTGAATGAATATCTATTAACCGCTGAAAAAGGTATATTTGAAGCAATTAAGAACTAAAACTAAACGAGAAAGACAGAGAGAGAGAGATAGCTAGATTATAAATTTGAATTCGTTGTATTCAGGGAAAGTAGGCTCGTATAGTTCTAGACGGAACTTCTTGTTATATTAGGAATGTTTAGGAATAGTTGTCTTTATTGAAATGGGGGTCTTTAAGGAATTTTTTCTTTATTGTCGCAGACACATTCAGAGACAGTTGCTCTTCATCTGATGGACATTTTAAAACAGGATTCAGCTCTTATTTTGATGGGAATTTTTAGATGTACTGTGGTAGATATTGTAATCGCGATTTTTATGAAATCTTGATATCATTTTGGCACAATTATGTGCCAAAATGATATAATATGCATGTTTTATATTTATGTGTGCATTTAAGTTACTGTTGCAATTACTCTAATGGCAATTTTTATGAACTGTTGTTGGCATTTTAATGTATATTTTTATGGACTGTTGTTTTTGGTCTAAAAGGTAATTTTCTAGGTTGTTCGTTTTAATGCAATTGTGCTTATTAATGATTTTTACTATTTAATTAGGGTTTTTAAGGACTGTTGCCCATCTTCTACTTGGATTTTTTAACAAATTTTTACCTTCCATATTTACAACAGAATTTTAAACATGCGTCACTTAGCCTGCGAATGATGCAATATTAACCCGCGCAAAGCTGAGCGTGTCAGCAAGTAATAAATAAAAAAAAACTATGGTAATAGGAATGCAGTTGATGGTTTACATTGGGTTGTATGAGAATGCGGACAATAATTTTCAAACTGACCAGATTTCGCATCTCATTTTTAGCGCCAAATTATTCACTATCGTTAGTTCTGAAACATCCGAGGAACATGCTGTTTGCTCAAAGAACATTTTAGCAATGTTCTAGAATGCCTTAAGAAAATATTTTTTTAATGTTATTAAAAAATATTTGGTAATCAAATATCACTACATACCTTTATTTACTAACAGTTGGTAACATTGTTTTGAATAATGCACCATAATTATTATTTTAAATACATAGTTAGTTTACTCACCTAACAACTCTAAGAGAGTTATATTTTGTTTTTCAATGATTATTTTCCCTTTTATTTTTTCTAACTTTCAAACTTATTCTGAAATTATTAATAAAGGATAAAAATTCACTTCTTATTATGAGATAAAACAGAGCTGGAAAAAAAGATTAAATATCTTCGCTTACCTCTTCTTCATCCCCTTCATCTAGAGCTATGATTACCCAAGAAGAAGAAAGTGCTATCCAAATAGTGACTTCTCTTATGAGAAATCTGATGGTTACACTTATTTATCTCCGAGAAACAATAAGTCACAAGGAAAATGATACGGCATTGTTTGAAGACAAATATATTATATTGATAGATTCAGTAAAGCAATTGTGAATCGAGGTGGAATAAATATTTTCTGGAAGATGATTAGACGTTAAAATTGACATCACTTTAGAAAGCATTGCAGCGCAATGTATATTTACATTACAATGAATTAGAAACATAATTGATTGTTTGACTATTGCTCTGCTAAGAAGACAAAATGTTAACGTCTGTGCAGAAAAAAAGCGTGCGTAAAAAATTATGTTTCTAGGGTTCCTTTTTTTAATGAGTTCTTGATTTTTGAATTATTTGTATGTTCAAACCTCTGGTTGACGAAGAGTAAAGTGTAACACTGTCTGTTCCAATGACGAACTGACCAATCCACGTGGCTAATTAGATAATATGAGACTTTAAAAACGAATAACTGAAACATTCAACTAATGATACTTTTTTATTTTGTACCCATTCATTCAAGAGTTCAAATTAATTATCAACAACATAAACAATTCAGCAGAAAAGACATTTAAATAGACTCGGACACAACTGTTATTATTTTGTTCTTTAAATACTGTTTTTTACTGTGTACTGTTATAGACTAAGAAACTGATATAAATGCAATTTTTATAATGTACCCTAAAAAATTCCAGTTCCCCCTTTCACCAAAAAAATGGGGAAATTTAGCTGCTACCAACATTTACCACTAAAATTGCACCATTATAATGGTTCCATAAATGGTAAAAGTAATGTTAAACAATGCAGAGAAAGACCTACTACCTCAATCGAAAAGATAAGCTGCAGATCGAGACACTTTGGACAAAAAAATCGTGACAATTATTTCATCCAAAAAGAATTCTCCTTAACCAATCTCTGGAAATATTACGACATCTAACCTTGATGGATGCTTAAATTAATAATGGAAGTTCCTGTTTTATCACAAGCATTTATTTCTATTATTACACAAATGAGCTTCTATTATAAATATTAATGAAAACTAATGCATGGATTATTCCAATGAAATGGATAAATGGCCTCGACTAAATCTTGACTAGTTTTTGTATCAAAACTTATTTTGTTTTTAATCCGGATGATGTAAACTAATCACTCTTTTGAGTTACGATGAGTAAAAATTAATTAATTATTACCAAGAATTGTTGTACTAGTATTTAATTGTTAAGATTTGTGCCTTGAGGTGATGATGATATTGCAGCCTTTTAATAGTATATAATTTACATATATCGTATGGGTAGCCATATGCATGATCAAGCGCACTCTCAGAAATAGAATCGTCACTTTCGAGGACTTTTCAATCGTCAAACAAGTTTCATCATTTATAACGCTACTTTCTTCCCGTGATCACGTGACTTTAAAAAATTACTATAGAAATTTCTGCAATTTGACGAAAGGTTTACTAAGAGCATTTTTCACGAAGCCATTTCGTCAAATACGACGCAAGTTTCCTGAGGTTTGAGCATGCGTTTCTGAGAGTAAGTGTATACGGCAATGGAGTGCAACTAAAGGTTTATCCTACACGGTAAAAAATGTCTGTAAAACGCCAGAAAGTAAACTGAGTGTTTTGTAAATTTACGAAGAACTTATTTTAAGTCAAATAGTAAAATATCTTGATAGCAAGTTCTTAATAAAATTCTTGTTTTTCCGCACTCTGTAAAACTACAGAGAAACAGCTGTTAAGTTACATAAAACTGAATATGTGACTATCACTTTAAGGATTGCCAATAAACAATCTCATAAAACATTTATGAGATTGCTTGCTGCAAACTTTAGGCTGCTCACTAGAGCTGGAAAGAGACTCTACGTAGGATCTACTTCTAGCTCTAGTGAGCAGCCTTGCCTCGGAGGTCAGACCTCCCAACTCCGAAGGCATACATAGCCGAGCGGCCTAAGGGCCTAATCACAACAACGTGGGCTCAACTGAGCTCGCTTTTTAGCCTACTTTCCCGTAAAAGTAAAAAATAATAATAATAAAGCATGAAAGAAGGCTTAATGTATCTTGAAAATGTCGTTAGAAATCAAGAAAAGTCAAAAATAAGTTAAGTAATTAAATAAAGATTGAAAAATAAAAAATTTGAAAGTAGGGTATTGAGATGGGGAAAAAGTGTGTCTGTCGGTCTGTCGGTCTGTCTGTCTGTCTGTCGGTCTGTCTGTCGATCTGTCTGTCGGTCTGTCTGTCTGTCTGTCGGTCTGTCGGTCTGTCTGTCGGTCTGTCGATCTGTCTGTCGGTCTGTCGGTCTGTCTGTCGGTCTGTCGGTCTGTCTGTCGGTCTGTCGGTCTGTCTGTCGGTCTGTCGATCTGTCTGTCGGTCTGTCGGTCTGTCTGACGGTCTGTCTGTCGGTCTGTCTGTCGGTCTGTCCCCCCCTAATAACTCTTCAACGAATTGTCCGATTCGAAAAATTCTTTTTGCATTCGAAAGATCTCAGCGAGGACATCTCATTTCTATATTTTACTTTTTGATTTGAACAATTTTTTGTTCAACTTTGAACAGCTCAAAAATTTTTAACATTAGCGCCTACGGGCGAAAATGAAGCAAATTATGTAAACTCTGGGTACAAGATCCAAGTTCCAATGAACAAGCTCACTGGAAGAAGTTCTTGGCGTGAAATATTGATTTGAGCAATTTTTGTTCATTTTTGAACAGTTCAAAAAAAAAAACTAACATATTGCCTACGGGGAAATTTCAATCCTATATAAATCCTAATCTAACGGACCGATTTGCTTGGAACAAACTTTATCGGAAAGCTCTTATGACGGAGAATATGTACAGATAGAAAGTTCATCCAGAACTAACGAGCCTATTTTCCTATGAAATTTTTTGATCGAGATTTTCAAGAATATTTTTTGAATTAATGAATGATTAAATCAATATGCAAAAGAATTAATTAATAACTGAGTGAATAAATACATGAATGACTGAATAAATGAGTGATTGAATGAATATGCATTAACCGTTGAAAAGGTATATCTGAAGCAATTAAGAACTTAAGCGAAACGAGAAAGAGAGAGAGAGATAGCTAGAATATAAATTTGAAGCTGGTGTATGCGGGAAAGTAGGCTCGTATAGTTCTAGACGGAACTTCTTGTTATTTTGTGTGGCAGAAATAGTACGAGTAATTCAGCATACTAACTAGGCCGCGATTGAGGCACAGTATATGTTGCTATCAATTTACAGACTTCTTTGCTCTATGTTTTTTTTTTTAAGTTTTAGTAGTTTTGCTGTGTTTTGTTCGCGGTAATTTTACTTCAGACTCCGGATTAAAGATTTCCAGAAGTTTCTCATGTATCTTCGCGCAAAATTGTTTGACAGCACATATTTTCTTGAACTTTGTCACAGATGTACTACTTTTCTCATCCAACCTCCTTCCCTGTTAGCACTAGGCCTAAGGGATGCCCTGCATTTGGGGGCGAAGGGGTCCACGGATTTTACATGCTCGTATCCCCGGATGTACATGGTGGTTCATCAGTGGGTATCGAACACGCGACCTTTCAGGTGGAAGTCTGACGTCCTAACCACTAGGCTACCACGGCCTTACGGCTATCTTAGACCATTACTTGTTAGCCGAGGCCTTAGGATTGCTTTTGCACGGAGCTGGTGGCCGTCGAACAGATATACTACTTGTATGGATTTCATTTACAGCATTTCTATAGATATTTCCAAAGATATGTTTCTTGTACATACCTATTATATTAAAAAAATATCAAGAACATTTGTAAATCATTTTTTTACATAATTGACAATTTTCAAAACAATTCTGTGAATCCTATGTATTGTAATTTATAGGGCAAAATATCAAGATGGGTGATAATTGCTTCATAGCTAAGAAAATTGAAAATATTACTTTTAGCATTGACGTCTCTGGAAAAAATAACATAATTAATTTCAGTCAATTTTTTTTTTTTAAATATTCCAACGTAATTCTAAACGTTACACTTCTTGTTTCTATTTCTGAAACTACTAAAAAAAATTATTTTTCTAGAAATTAGCAAGTTCTTCATCTTCTCATTCAACTAACTACATAACAGAACGCTGAGGGTTTTCACATTGAGTGAAAAATGTCTTTTGAGAGTTGCGTTGACAATAATGCTGAACCAAGGATATATGCTTTTCAGAAAGCAAACGTCAAAACAGTGTCTGATATACTAAACGAAAATTCCTAATTACAACCAAGACAATAATGATCATTAGAAAGTTTTCTCCAAGTTATGTTTCCTTATCTTTCACCAAAATAAGGAGATCTAGCCGATGATAATTAGGTAACTGGGGACTTCTTAAAACTATCGTACAATATTCGAACAATCCCCATAAGTCTCCAAGCACAATTTGTCTTCATTTCTGCATAAACCTACTAACTATTATATATATATATATATATATATATATATACGGTGTGATTGTAGTTGTGGCCTTTTATCGCAATAACTGGCTGATCTATTTCGGTTTTTTTCGAAATTATTCTAAAGAATCAAAACATTCTAGTAATGATCAAAACAATAATATTGAAATACTGAACTCAGTAACATGCATCAATTAAAAATAAATTTGTTCATTAATATGCAGACAATTTACGAACTTGAAATGCAAATTTTAATACATAAATGCTCATTATAACTAGCAAAGAAGTGGTAGTAGACTTGGCGAACTATTTGTTAAAATCATATCAAAAAATAGCGAAACATATACAAAAAGTACGAGTAATCATGTGATTCGCCAGGTTATAATACAGGCAGGCAAGGCATTTGAAGGAGATAGGAAAATAGAATTTTCTCCTTCCTATGTTTGAGGGAAAAAGGTGTATGTATTAATGTGTGTATATGTTTTAAGGTCTGGTTTTAATATGACATATTCTAAATACGTACATTTAATGCCTTTCGTTCCAGCAGGCATAGAGGGGATGCATTGCCTCTTAATCCCATGTTTACGGGGTCAAAACCTGGTACAACTAGATCGACTTTTGAGTTGCAGAAAATCGCAAGCGTTCATTTATTCTTGTGTGGCCTGTTGAAGATCGCTTGAGTATGTATTTGGCTTGGATACTCTCGGCCACATCAACTCTTTGGTGTAATTTTCAGTCGGAGCCTTGGTGACTCGGTCTAGTTGGAAACTGGGCGGCCAAATTCTCAAGTAGTATTCGCATCCGCGGATAGTGGTGCGATATGAAGAGTGTTGTATGTCCGTAGGGAAAAATACGCTAAGTCTGCTAATAGCGAGAAGTCTATACGCAGTCCATTAAAGCAACATACTTTTCGCCTCAACCCCTTGAAAAAATTTAAGTGATCCTGAATGTAGAATGTTTAAAATGCACACCAATTCAGGAACGTAATAAAATGTAATTAAAGTTTCAATTCGATTTTGAAATAAGCCTATTTAGACTTGAGCATACTAGCATTTTCTAAAATACTCGTAAGCTGTAATTTTCACTCACTGTAAACTATTTTCACAATAATGGAAACTATATCTAACTAGAAAAGTCAATTACGATCCTGAAGAGGAATTGCAAGAGACTCCCAAGTACAGAACTCATCAGATCAGAAGCAGCACTCTTCATACATATGCAGTAATCTACGGAAGGAATAAAAAGTATCTGCCATACATTAAAATGCCATCAATCTTCTGTTCTTGAGGAGAAATATTAGCTTTTACAGTCCGATAGCTTGAACAATGCTACGTTTATGCTGTAAAATACTTCGCTCCACTCAAACTAATCATGATGAATAAAGGCTTCGGAAGCTTCAAAAAAAGTTGTGTCTTAAAATTTCTAAGAGGAATGCGTGAGGATATTTTGAGGGAAATGATGTTTACTGATGTATGAAGGGAACTAATTGTAACTTTGCATTGTTTATGCATTGCTAATAATACTACAAATGTTAATTAAACATGAGAAGCTGACTTCACTTATAATTAAAGAAAAAACCTTAAATTAATTATCATTCGTATATTTTTTTTATTTTTTTAAGTATCATTTATAATTTTACAGCGGTTTACTGTTTTAGAAATCTGATTTCCAGTTCATAAAGTTACTGGTAGTTTTTTCTCTTTCATTCAATCAAAATTATTTAAACTGGTTACTATTGATGGGACAATAGGACAGTAGCATAAATACGTCAGTAATTATAGAATTAGAAATTTACTACACAAGTTAAAATATCAACTTTACAATGTTACTAAAATGGCGCATATAAAGGGGTTAGTTTTTGTATTTGATATGTGTACTTTTCAAAAATAACCACCAAATATTTTAAAATTCGTAATAGATATTTATAATAGAAATAGAGTTTGTTGTGCAGAAACACACAAATGAAAGTAAAATTTCCAATGTTACAATGTCCTTTTTAGATATTTATTAAATTTTCGCACTTTTCAAAAGTAATTACTAGAATTTTTTACCTACGTGTAACATTTTGATGATTATATGATAAGTCCATTGTAAAGACTTCAAAAAAATGTATAAAATTATTACTTCATATTTTTCTTAGCTGAATGTAATAAAAGGATAATTATTTATAGTTAGTAGAGCTGTAATATTATTTCCAAAATTCAGCTAATGCAGCATATGTGCCAATTAAAATATTTTAATTGAACTTCAATTTCCTATCATTAATAATCTTATCATTTTTTTTAAACAACTCTATTCTTAAAATTTTGTCCTAAATGTTAACAAGCATATTCTTATTTATGGTTAGTAACTTAGCAACTTCGGCAATATTAATTAAATGTCCGATAGCTGATTTTAACAGATCCCATTAAATGAAATAAAATTAGTTGAAGTTTCGGAGTGTTTTACTAGTTAAAGAAGGGATTTTCAATTGTATCATTGAAAAAATTTGAAGTAAGTCTACATGCTTTTCTATTTTAGGGTATTCCTACAAAGATGAAAACCACTTTGAAGATACATTTATTGATGGCGTATCTTGTACTAAACCACAGAAATGGTCATCTGGAAAATATTTTAAATCTTTATTAATGTACTGAAATTAAGTACTAAATTTATCCATCTATCTATATATATATATATGTGTGTGTGTGTGTAAAGAGAAAGAGAGGGAGATAGAAAGATAGACTTTATACATGTATATAAATATATATATAAAGTTGAACCCGCTTAATGGACTATCTGTTAAAGAAATATCCCGCTTATTAGAATACGTTTTCATGGGGAATTGGAAGTTCCATTACGCGGGTTCGACTGTATGTATAGATATTTACATATAAGTAGATAGATAGAGAGAAAGATAGATAGATATTTATTATTCATGCTCTTTGTACTCACAAATGCTCATCGGACAAAATATTTACTAAATGCATACACATTTCTTTTTAATAAAGCCAATTGAGATAAAAACTTCTCAACGTATGGTCAATTCTCATTTGCTTGCCAATGTGTGAGGGTTTCAAAAAACAAGAAACTTCATGGTTAATCTATCAGAATGCCTCGAGGCCTCTAGGGATTTTATCTGTACTAACTTCTCATTTCATCGTTCCGATCAACAGCGATGCATCAAAGTATCCAATCATAATGTCAGGTTTGATAAACACATGCTCCACGGCAAACGATTTTTCATGATTTAATCGCACAGACGACGTATTTGATTGATGTTGCATGTTGGCATTAAAAAAGAAATTATTCAACAATTACACTCATTTTTATTTTGCTTTCCCGTCAAAAATCAGTACCAATTAAAAAACTGTAAAAAAAGGAAAATATGTATCCAAATTAAAAGAAATACACGCAGAGACATTTGATTAGTTCCAGTGTAATTAGGGACCGATTTGCATTTTCAATCACTATTGTCACAACTCAAGTTTGTTTGGGGCCCCTCACGGAACAAAAAGTTTTTAAACAAAATTTTGGGGGCCCCTAAAGCGCAAAAACTAATTTGTTTTTCAAATGTCAAAGAATCAGACTACTATTTGGGAGCCCCCAACGTGCAAAATGATTTTTTTTTTTAATTACAAAATGTTTGAATAAAATCTGTGGGCCCCAAAAGTGCAAAATCGGTTTTGTTTTTCAAATTTCAAATTGTCAGAGCAAAATTTGAGGGCCCCCCGAAGAGAAAATTCCTTGTGGTTTTAAAATAATTTAATAACACAAATTTTCTGTGAAACAACAGAACCCTAACAGTTTGTTTTTGAAAGATGCTATTTTTAAATATTTTTCAAAAAAAATTTTAATTACAAAAAAATAATAATAATAACCTAGGATCCCCCCCTCAAAGAGGGGGCCCTAAGCCCGGGCCTCACGGGCCTAATGGTAAATAAGGCCCTGCCTGTATACCAGTGAATTAATGCATTCGTTGGTTGAAGAAAAATTTAAAAGTAAAATTTCAGAACTAGGCTAGAAGTTAGAAATGAATATCGTTCTCCTCAATACAGGTTTTGGAAAAATTATCTGTTTCAAATAAAACATGTTTCGTAGGAAAGTTCGGTGGTGGAATTCTTTAATATTATGTTTTTTATTTATTTACTTTGAATACATTTTTTCAATATTTTAGTATTTTTGACTGTTTGGATAAAAATATTGTTTTGAGTCGTAATCATTTGATTCATTTTTTGTCATCATTTCATTTTATTTTTGATGATGTTTAACATCAAACTCATATTGAAATTGAACCCTCTTCCTTTCCCTCCTTTCCCTCCCAGTTTGTAACTGCCGATGTTCTGAATACATTTTACATTTTTATTCTATTGAGACAACAAAACATGTTACTCGAAAGGGAGAAAGAAATAACCATAATTTTAAAATACGAGGCTGTTGTCAAAATAAAATGGACTCTATAGTCATTTGAATTTCAAATTATTTAAGGATTAAGAAAATTTAAACAGCCGATTTTTCACTTAGTCTTTATATTTTAGTATTTAATGATATTATTTTTCATAAAGTTATTAATTTTGTGAATATTAAAACTTTATGATGAGAAGAATGAAGTAAGGTGAAAACTTTTATAGGCGCAATAACTACCAGCTGAGTTATAGAAATAAAATTTCACATTTGGTTAATGATTCTTCCTCAACTCCTTATTTTTCACAGGTCTGGCATAAGTTCCTTTAATTTGTTGTTCTTTCTTGGTTTTCTTGTTAGTTTTCCAATTTTTTTTTTTTTTTCTCTCCCCCCCTCCCCCTCTTTTGCATGTGTACTTTGTTTTGCTTTTTGTTTTGGTATTTTCTGTACTTATTTTATTTCCATTTTATTCTTTGTATTTTATTTTATTTTTTTGCAATTTTCATGTATTTTCACATTTTTATGCACGCTGTTGTCTTTTTCTTTGTTTTTATTGATATTCCTTTTTACTTTCTGTACTTCCAACTACATTCGTTTGTTGCTCTCTTATTGGTGCCTTTAATACTACTTCTACTTCCACTTCACACTGCCTTTATTCTCATTGGTTTACAGTTAATTCTTAGGCTATATAAGCTTTGTTTTTGTTGTTCTGTCTGCTTCATTTGGATGTTTTGCATCTAGAAGCTCCCTGTCGCATTGAAAAAGGGATTCCAAGCGATCCCGAAACATATGTCTGCGTTTTAATGCTTATTTGTGCTTTAATTTAACGTGAAATTTTATTTCTATTACTTTGCACAAAGTTTAATCATTACTACCAGCTGAGTTGTTTCTTATTTCTTTACAGATTTAAAAAGATACAAAATAACAAAGCTAAAGGCTTTAAGTGTGCGTAATTCAATCATTTTTTTCTGTTATAACTTTTACTGTTAAATATATTTTTAAATTTTCATGATATTACTATTATATTTAATGTTACCTTCCAAATATATTTTTGCCAAATGTGCATTTCTTTTTACAAAATTGAAGAAGACCTTATCAGTTCTATTTCAGTTTTACGATTCGATCTTCCTACAGAAACTGATTCATTTTAAAAATTCAATTATTCAAATAATAGTTTGAAATAACAAGTCGGGAAAACGGGGAGATATTTTTCCCTGAAAAGTTTCCATTCAGATTTTTAAAATTATACTCAAGCAAAAATTACCCATTATTCTTCTAAGCAGAGTTTTAACGTTTAAATGTCCATTTCGTCTCATTTTCTGTCGGTAATATGATTACCGATGTGTTTGATTTAACATTACCTTTATTCTGAATGATTTCTACTCATGATTTTCAATATCTTACATTGTTTTTCCTCTTACACATCTTATGTTATACATTATGGGTCAGAAGTAATGACCCCGTTTTGAAGGGGTATAAAAAAACTAATACAGTTTCAGACTTAAAACTTTTTTGTTTTGATCTGTATATAATCAAATTTTTTTACGTTAAGCTTTGAATACCATTTCATCAAGATGGTGGCCTTCAGCAGCAATACACTGATGCAGTCTATTCCTGAAGTTTTGAGAAATTCTCTGCACATTTCAAGGGACGCGGCGGATATTTCCTCGATATTTTGGTCCTTCAGCTCTTCTAAAGTCTTGGGGTGCTGTTTCCAAACTTTCTTCTTTAAATAATCCTACAGAAAAAAGCTTCCGCTAGAGACCGTAACATTACGTGGAATATTGAAATGCACATGAAGAGCTCGAACTCTCTGCGTGGAAGAATAGACTACATCAGTAAAAATGCCTCTGAAGACCGCCCTCTTGCTGAAGTGGTGTTCAAAACTTAATGCAAACAAATGGGATTATATACAGATCAAAATTTAAAAAAAAGTTTTAAGTCTCAAATCGTATTAGTTTTTTTTTTATATATATATAACCCTTCAAAACCGGGTCATTACCTCTGACCCACCCGGTATTTTCCATTACTCGAAGCAGTGCGACATCTCACATAAATTAGATGCAAACATTTTTTTTTTTCTGGTTCAATAGTAAACCACGTAAAATGTGCGACTTTTTTTTTCAATGCGATAAAGAACTAATTTGATAAAAAAACGATAAACAATAATTAGAGTTTTTCTTTTGCAATTCAATTGAAGTATAACTTCTGTTAACTGTTGTAAATGAAATAAAGTATTTACTTTTTTCCCTTAATCAGATGAAGAAAAAAAAAGTGTTTTGAAGGAAAATTCTTAATCTGTTTAGAAAAACACTACCCAAAAATATCACATTATTGCAAACGGACTGATAGATTTAAAAAATGCCTTAGGGATAAAAGTATTATTTTTTTCTTTTCTTTTTTTTCTTTTTTTTTTTTTTTTTTTTTTTTTTTTTTTTGTGAAAGACATTTTTCAATAGCACTCTAATTAGTTTATCATGCTGCTTAATGGAGCGGCTTTAATTTGTTTACGAAATTTAATTATTTTATGCTTAAAGTCATGAAATATGAAAATGGTTGCAAAATTTATTTTCTCTTTTTCAATTTATTGCCTCGATGTTTAATTAAATTTATAGATTTTTGTTTTATATAAATAAAATTAAGTAGGCGCGTATCTATTAAAGTAAACAGCATAATTAATTGGTTTTCGCAAATACTGAAGAATTGGTTCGTTATAAGAATGTGTGTACAATTCTATCTTTAGAACAATGGAAGATGCTCTCCATATTACCTTGGTCTGGTTCACAGAAAGACTGGGGGTTGAGGGAATACGCGAAAATATTTTAATGAAACTTAATATTAACCCTCTGACTGATTGTCCCGATATGTCCACGTGCAACGTTCATGTAGGGATAATTGCTCTTCCTTCGATTTCCACGGGCATGAGCTCTTTAAGTATATTTAAAATAATATCCTTCTGTTTCATCGTTAAAACTTCAGTAATGATATTTCTCAAGTATTTGGACATTAATTAACCTTTATTCTCATAAGGTAGCACATATGCTATCTGGGGTTTAACGCTACTTTCTATTTGTTAAGTGACGTCAGCGAGTATGTTGCATTCTTATTTGCTAGCCCTTATTCTCATAAAGTAGCATATAAGCTACTTTATGAGAATAAGGGTTAAGGTTTTTTTCCGGAGATGGCTTTAGTTATGAAGTATACCAATTTTTAGCGAATCAAACTCGCTAATATAAATGAGCAGTTAGAGGGTTATACCTTTTTGCACTCGAGTCCGAGAGTTTTAATGCTTTCACTCGAAGGGGGTAGTTAATTTTTATTATTTGAATTTTAAAATTATTTTCCATTTTTAAATTGGTGATATTGTGTTAGCCGTATTGTTTGTTAAAAGAAAAAACTTTTAAAGTACCTGTAAAATAGTCCCCAAATATTAGGAATCAGGAGGTGAACGTGAAGCAGAAGCAAACAGCAGAGATACAATAAACTGGAAAGGAGCCGGAGTGAAAAAAAATAAATTTTGTGCTCCACTGCTCTGATTTTTGTTTTTACTTTTTAAATTTTCATCGTATGAAATATAACTAAAAATATATATAAAATAATCCATTAAAATTACTCGAAGCATGGAATGTAGACGGAACCTGAGCAAGTATTCGAAGTCGTATAGTATCGAAGTCGTATCGCAAGTATAGTAAGTCGAAGCATAGATGTTTCAATTCAAAAAACAAGGTTGTTCCAGATCCTACTATAGCCGAAATCGTCTCGAGTTGCAGGTTTGCCCCAGCGAAAAAAGCATCGAGGGCAAAGGGTATTATGCATTAAATGAATATTAAGGTAATTATGCATTAAATATTAAAAAGTCTTTGTAAAATTCTTTGTACTAAAATAATGAATTTCAATGAAATTTATTAAAACACTCTAGGAAACGTAAAATTAATTTTTGCGCTTGAATTTAAAATCAAATAGCAAGATCCTTAAGTTAGGAGCCGTTCATAAATGATGTCACGCCTTTTCCCATATATTTGACCCCCCTCCCCCCTTTGTCACACTTCAGTGGAAACCCCTCCCCCCCCCCTTTGTCACGCGTCACGCTATGTTGCATAATGCATGATGTCACACTTCTTGTAACCCCCTCCCCTCCCCTTGTCACACTTTGTCACAATTTCACGAACCCCCCTCCCCCCTCGAAGCGTGACATCATTTATGAATGATCCCTTATCTGAATGTACAATTTTCAGTGAAAACAAGCTTAACAATTTGCAATAGAATGTATGGCTAAACAAATCAAGTTTGGCTATTTTATAGGCAAAAAATTACGCATTAGCTAGAATACTGCTGAAAATTTTAAAAAAAACGTTAATTCAAGGTTTAAAAGGTGTTCCATTTTATTTTTATGCTTCGGAGTTCCCCTATAAAAAATGTTCCAGTAGCTCGATGAGGTGAAACGGATTTCATAAGAAAGTGTTTCACTGCTAAGGTAGTCGTATTGAAATGGAAAACAGATGTACAAAGCTTGATTTATTTGTATAATTGCAAAATGGTGATCAAACGTAGCGAAACATTATGCATGAAATATAAGGAAGTCTTTTTAAAATTCTTTCTACAAACAAAAAGGGAATTTCAATGAAATTTATTAAAACACTCTAGGAAAGGTAAAATTAATTTCTGCGCTTGAATTTAAAATCAAATATCTGTTTCTAAAACTGAGGCATGCCTCACTACGAGCAGGTTTTTAAATTAGTAATGAGTGCGAAGGTGAAACGAAGAGAGTTTTAAATAAACTATACTATAAGAGATATGTTTACTAATTTTATATTTACCAAGATTTGTTTAAAATCGAAAAATCATGCATTAACAGCAATAACTTGAAATGTTTCACTGTCACATCCTTCTGAAGCAAGAAACGTTTTTCACTACTAAGATTATCGCATTGTAGAAAGAATGAATGTACTGAATTTAGTACATATGTTGCTTTTGAGCAGTAAATAGTGTGTATTAAATCTATATTAAGTTAATATTATACAAATATCCATAAAAATACTAAAATACTAAAAATATTGCAAGGCTTTTTAAAAAAAAAACATTGATTTTGATAAAAAATTTTTATAAATCCAGTGACAGATAAAGAAAAGGATTAGATATCGCAAGTTATTTCAATCGAAAAACTACCAAATGAATATATTTTCAATTTCTAATGAGAACCGAAAGGTCATAAAAAAATATATCCATATCTCCCAGAAAATGCATTATTTTAACCACCTAGTGAGAAAAAAAAAGTTCTGAGGTAATTCTTTTGGTTTCCCAAAAAATCTTTTCTTCATAACATTAAAATATCTTCAGATATTTCTAAGCTAATTTGCATTCAAATGCGGAATTGATCCTTTTAAAGTATACTTCCATATTAAAAAAAAACTTCAAATGGTAAAAAAGGGGAAGTTGGATAGTAATAAAAGAAAATCTAACAAAAGGCTTAAACATGTACAAAATGTTCTCTGAATTTTAATTGAAGTAATCCCGTAAAGTAATTTTATAAAAGATAAAAAAGAACAAAACAACAAGGCATATTTCAAGAATATGTAAGCTAGATTTAAATGAATTAATGAAATACAAAGAGCTGATATTAAAGAAAAGTTTTTTCAAATACTGCTAAGCATAAAAAAACTCTGTAATTTACATTAACGGATTAATTTATGTTTTCTTCAAAAATTATTTGAAGTATTTTAAAGCCTGTGGCATTAGGACTACGCCCGTTCAATGTTAAACTGCATTGAACAACTCGGATATTTATGTCCAACAGTGAAAAGGGGGGAAAATATCGAATTAATTCACTTAAAAAAGATTAGGGATTCAAAATTTGGTTTTCAAATAAAACTTTCTTATATCATTCTAAATTATTTTAAAGTTGAAAAAACTATATTACGTTTTTGGGCAAGTTTGGTGCATTTAAAAATACGAAAGAGAAAAGGAATATATTTTTTTACCTAGTCTTTTCAACAAATCAATATTCCATATGAAGCTCGTTATAAAAAATCACTGTAATATGTACAGTTAGCTCTAGATATATAGAAATTTTATAACTTGATTTTTTTTAAAAACTCGAAAAGAAAAAAATTATTTCCCTGCACCTTTATTTCTTTTAATGTATTTTTTTCTCTTTAACCCCGAAGTTTTTCTTTCTTATTCTCGGTGACTCAAATTTCTTTCTAACCTGAAAATACTTCCTTTCTTCTTTCTATCTTCTATTTTTAGAAACTTTTGAAGCACTTTTCTAAAAATGAGGTAATTTATAAGTGTTATGTATATTTAACGCGTGCATCTTTCGACAAAAGGGGATCAGAATCGAAAGATGAACAAAAAGGTAGGCATCGACTGTTGTTTATTCAAAAAAAAAAAGATCCATTCATTTTATCCTGTATATGCCACTTTAGGACTCGAGTCTTTTTAAATGCAGAGAAGCTGTAAATGTCAAACTGTTTCGGATTCCTTTCAATTCAACAGCGGTCATCATTATATTTAATGTAGACAATGTTTTCATAAGATGGTTTAACTATATTTCTTTATAGAAATTAAGATGAGATAAGTTAATGCTTAGTTTCAAGCAGCTTTTGTAGTAAGAAGTAGGTAAGGGCTTTTCGACTGGGTATTAGTCATTATTCAATCGCCTTGGGGCATACTCGTAGATTTGAAACCTCCAGCTCAGTGTGCCCAATTTCGAATCCCAGCCAGGACAAAGTAAACATTCCATTCTCAAGAAATACAGACTGTCGTGTTACTATTGGATAGCTTCAGAAAATATACACATTCTAAATAGCAGCAGTACAAAAACTCATATATCGTTTTGATGAATTATTTTCCATCTTAGGGCGAGCTTTAACCAACAATCAAGGCAAATTTTATGCAAACAAAAGAAATACCAAACGGTTATTATACGCAGTAGGTTGCTTTTACCTTAATGATCAAGGGAAAACAAATAAGATGTGCTATCCTGGAAGTTGATGAAGATAAATTAAGCAGAATTTCTTCCCGTTCTCCGTACGATTTCTTAAGATAAAGTATCAAGAAAAGAGAACAGGTAGAAAAGTGCTCAAATTGTGATTAAGTGATCTAAAGAGTGCTTCTGATGTAAATGATTATTTCTTTTGTAAGTATTTACTTTTCCCTCCTGCAATAAATTTCTTGCATAGAGACAGGATTAGTTGTAGGTTATGTGCATGAGAAACTAAACAAATGTCTCCATTACTTGAATTACTTAAATATATAATTGAAATATTTTTAGTATATGTGCTAAAAATCCTGTGGAAATAAGAATTATGCAAAATATTTTCTTTGAGTTGGCAACACATTGTAAATTTGGAGTGAAAAGAATTTCAGTATGACATTGCCAATGACTTGAGTTGAGACGTTGTTTTGTCCTCCACTCCTGTATAGAGTGTAAATATAATGTAATAATGTAAATATTAAATTCTTTTAAATTAACGGAACTCGTTTAGCACTTTTTTTTAAGCACGGTACTTATCGGTTATACGCCTAACTTTTTCTTTTCTTTTTTTTTTTCTTTTTTTTTTTTTTTTTTGCTCGCCAAACTTCGCCAACTGAAATATTAACATAGTAATTTTATTATATGTATATAGCATACAGAGATTTTTTAAGATTAATATCATGTTGGCGACATTTCTAAAACCGTTCTTTTAGTAAAAAAATGAAATAGCTCTCTAAAAAAACTTTTTAACGACAGCCAAAAGGAAATGAAAAGAAAAAGGGAAAAAAATATCACTGAGTACTAAAAACCATAAGAATTCATAACAGGCCAAAAGTTTGAAACAAAAAAATTAGACTTCAGAAGCCCCTGCCCAGCAACTGCGCCAACTTCAGAATACATCAATGCAAAATCTGAAGCAAATTACTTAAAATCATGAGAAATGACGACACTAAAAATTTACTCGAATTTCTGTTCCACTTATTGAATACTTAGAATTCAGAGTCAAAATTCCCTTTTTTCACCAACTTGTTCTTTTGTGCATTAATTTTTGGCCTTAAAACATTGACAATCAAATTTTTCACAGTTTAGAATGAACGAAATTAAAATCTGAAAAATATTTTCTTTAGCAGATGGCATTAACTCGTGCAGTTCATCTGATTACAGAACAAATTAGATGTGTGACCTTAAAAAACACTGAAAACTAATGAAATATTTAGAAGATAACAGAAAAATCATAAATTTTGACAATATTTATATTTGTCAAAGTTTTCAATTTTTTCCAATAAGAAGAAGAGAAAAATTATCAAAAGAGTTTGTAGAAAGTTTCTTTTCAACTGGATTTATAGTTAACATCATACATTAACCAAAAAATAAGAATCTGGATTTTAAAAATGGTCATAGTAATGGTAATTTTAATTAAACTTTCAATCTTTTTGGGTCTATCAGCAACTAGGACCCCATCCCCAGTAACTGTTTGTGGCCGGGTTCTACTT
The DNA here is from genome assembly GCA_038502835.1 of Octonoba sinensis. Classification (NCBI taxonomy): domain Eukaryota; kingdom Metazoa; phylum Arthropoda; class Arachnida; order Araneae; family Uloboridae; genus Octonoba; species Octonoba sinensis. The sequence continues at coordinate 7,709,288 of CM076605.1, read as the reverse complement.
TTCTACTAATAATTTTGCAAACACTTACTACAAATACTTTCGTTAACTTTTTAACAAAAACTGGTTTTCTCATCGTCGGAAGAAAAGAAAAAAGAAGTAAGAAGTAAAACAAATTTCTATGAAGATCTTGGTACATTTGGTAGCAGGAAAAGAAATTTCAAGAGTAGATAAAGGATCAACTTTTAAGAAAACGGATACAAAACACAGACGATTTTTATTTTATGATCTCCAGGAGGATTCGATCGGAAATGAACATAAAAGTTCACCAAAATAGAAAAATAAAACAAAAATAGAGATGGCGATTATTGCTTGCTTGGCGACTTTGTCAGACTCGGTAGATTTCTCTCTTTCATTTCTTTCCCCCTTCTGTTTTCTTAAATGACGCGTTAAAACTTTTGGGACATCTGCAGATTCTTTTCAAAAGGTTCTTCTTCCTTTTGTACTAATTTTCTTTACACAGCACATACGAAAATAGTAAACTCCTGAAATTATCAGCTCAAATATATCTTTTATGTACATATCGTGGGTAAAAAAATCTTCTCCATGAAGTTTGTCTGATCCTAATTCGCTAGTTTCTTCAGATATGATAAAGATTGAATTTTCCCTTCAGTTATCTTCTAAAATACTCAAAGTAAAAATAAATATATCAGCGAAAAGAAAGATTCATCAAACTAAACTGAGCTGTTGAAAACGTTTGGAACAAGAAAAGCGTTAGTTGGTATCTGATTCAGACACACGATTATATTCAAAAGATTTCTGTTTGCTGTTCTTATTGTGCTAATTTTTCTTTTGAGGGGTGTTATTTAATGGAATAAAACAAAATAAAGATTAACGACTTAATTTTGTTTTGATCAATTTTTTTTACTAACATTGATCAAAACAAAATATTACACATACATTTTATTTTCTATTTATTTGTTTCATTGTTCAGCCGGCAGGATGGCGTCGTGGTAAGGTGCGGAGCTCGCACGCCCCAGGTCTGAGGATAGAGCCTGGCAGTGTCGGTGGATTTTCAAGATGCAGAAAATCGTCTGCGCTCATATCGTATAACTACGCGGCCTGTTAAAGATCCCTTGAGGAAATAAATGGTTTGGATGCTCTCGGCTAAATTAAATTCCTGGTGCAATTTCGCATCAACATCCGGGTGCTTGCCCTTTCAGGTGGAGAAACCGGAAGTCAAAATTCTCATGCGGCGATGGTACCACACTGCCGCTAAAGGTGCCGCTAAAATTGATGGTACCAATCTCTAGATCTGCAATTGGCAGAAGCCAACAGCAGCAAATTATAAATATAAATGATCATTCATAAATGATGTCACGCTTCGAGGGGGCGGGGGGTTCGTGAAATTGTGACAAAGTGTGACAAGGGGAGGGGAGGGGGTAACAAGAAGTGTGACATCATGCATTATGCAACATAGCGTGTCGTGTGACAAAGGGGGGAGAGGGTCCACTGCCGTGTGACACATTGTGGCAAAGGGGGAGGGTGTCAAATATATGGGGGAAAATTGTGACATCATTTATGAACGGTCCCTAAGAAAAAAGTTTCATTTTTCGTATTTATTCGACCAAAAATATCTATCAGATAGAGCCCTTAAATTGTGTAAACCTTAAATAAAATTTTATTGATATCTTTACAAAATTGTTTTTGAAAGGCGCGAACAATTTTGACATTACTACCAAACAGAACCATATGTTGTTAGTATGTATTTTCGCTATAACAAATCAGACCAATTGACAGATGGCATATTCCATGAAAATGTGAATCGGACTATGAAAATTTCAGTGTTAGCAAAATAATGTGTATTGTATCGCATTTGAAAGCTGGTACCATCTATTTTTATAGTGGGCAGACCAAAATTTTACGTTACGTTTTTTTTTTAATTAAAAAAAAGCTTTAATGCATATATATCTCCTTTCTGGAATTTTTTTTGATAATTTGATATACAGTAATCGACAGTTTTTTCAAAGCATTATCTATTTAGAATTTTAAAAGACGGTGTTTTATGTTGTACCCATCATAGACTTCCATTGGCAAGTTTATCTCAAACACTATCCTTATTGTCTTTTGTTTATGAACAATTAAAAGTGCAGTTAATGAATGTCAGTCAGTTACTTAAAAAATAATTTTTCACTCTTAGGAAAAAACATTTTAATGGAAACTTTCGCAAATTCATATTCTCTTTTTACACTATAAGTACTTAAATATTGAATAAATATAATTTGAAGTTTGCATCTGGAACACAAAAACTTCCATTGGAAACTGACTGACATTTTATTTAACTTCAAAATATCATCACTGTATCTAATTTAATGCTTCTAAAATTGTTCTTAGTTTAATATTTTGAAATAAACATAAAAAACCTAATTTTTATTTTTTAAGAATGCAGAGGCGGAAAATCTGCGGCAATTTTCATTCCTGATAACTACATCTGATTTTTAAAAAATTGAAGTGAGAATGTAGAGAAATCATAACTTTTAACAAAAATAAAAAACATGATCATGCAAAATAAAATATAAGTTATCTTCGATTGCTCTTTTTCTTTTTGTTTTCTTGCAAAAAATCATTTTTTAGTGCTTTAGAATTTAATTAAACTAGTGAGGACTAAGCATAAAAATATTAATACTACATCATTTATATTAACTTTATGTTTGTCTTTATAAATAAATTTGCTCCTACTAACTGTCTTTTTATTCTTATATATTTACTTTCTCTTAAAATGTAAGCAAACTTATGTTAGCACCAATTTATATTGTATATTTTTGTATACAAATATTTACAACTATAAAAAATGTGAATAGAAAGCATAAGTAGATTATTAAAACTAAAGCAACGTAGGAGTTTTATCAAAAAGTAATTTGGGAAGGAGCTCAAATATTCGAGAATGATCCTCATTCAAACAAGGGGCTTCCAAATTCATTTTATCACCATTTCTAAGTAAAGATTTCTTTCTAAAGTTATCTTCGAAGTTTATAAAAATTGCAGTCATCAATATTATGTGTTTCTGTTTACGCATTGCTTTTTAAAGTATACTTTTCTCTACCCGACCCCTACCTGTTAGCCGAGGTATTAGGATTGCTTGCGCACGGGGCGAGGTAGTGGGGTCCTCTGATTTTACATGCACGTATTCCCAAATGTACATGGTGGGTCTTGTTCTTGATTCAGTTTAACTAAGAACAGTATGATTTAATGCAGATCAAAGACTTCAGAAACAAAAATCTGAAAATATAATTTGTGTCAAACATATATACTTCTATTATAAGGTTCTACGTAGGTCCAAAGAGGGGAACGATTATATATTTCATTTATATTTATATTTATTTCATTTTTTTTAATTACCGTCTGCAGTTCAAACTTCTGCAGTTACTTTAACTTCCGATATTTAGAAACGACTACTACTTTTACTTATCGTTTGTTTTCAACGTCTAATTTCCCTTCTCTTTCGAAGTACAATGAGCAGCAATTCCGCTGTATGTATATAATGTATATGTTAGTGAATTGTAAATAAATGTAGTTATGTGTTTATTAGGAATACATTGAAATATTATTTAAAGAATGTCTACAGTATTTTAATAATACAATTCCATGCAACTACAAGAGTTACTTTAACTATAACAAGAATTGCCCTGCACTGTCTTTTAAATATCATGTGATTTAAATTCCATTTCATCTTTTTCATTTAAAGTAGGAATCAATTCAGAGTCCAAAGAACAACGTTTATCAATTCAGAATCTCAGCCTTTCCATTTAAATCTTTACTACTTGTCAATTAGAAAGGACGTCTATGTAACAAAGCCGTATTGTATATCAAACAACAAAGCAGTGATGCTATTTAAATCTCATCCATATAAAAGGATCTTTTTTCTTAGAAATTATAAATGTGTAAATGAATAATACTTTTTCCTACTAGGATGAGAAACATAGTAGAGTAAGTCAAGCGATCAGCATTTCGAGAAAAACGGTATTTTACATTATAAATGTTACGATACTGAATAAGAAAAAAAAACTTATGGTGCCATTTGTTGACAACTTTAAGAAGTACTCTTTAGCTTATTGTAAATAAAGGTAGATCACATCCCATATCATGCACTACAGTTTAAAAAAAAATTTACTTACACCAGTTTGTTTCTCATCCACTAATAAGTACAACGATGAGGGGAAGGGGAAATTCGTGTATGTTAAAAATATTTGTATAAAAAAACGTAATTTCTTCAAAAATAATCGTTTGGTAAACCATTCCTGAAATGTTTCCTTCGACAAAATGCTTTCTATCTTTTTCTAAATTCTCTACATTGAAAAACGATTACGGAAAAAAAGGGAAAAGAAAAGAAAAACACAGAATAGTCCTCAGGTGGTTTAGTCTCTCCCCCTGCCCCTCTTCTGAATTGCAAGAAGAAAACTTAAATGAGAAGAAAGAGTGGACTTTTGTGAAAAAACGGATATAAAACGATGATAATTATTATCTCAACATCTCTTGGGGAAAACTGGCCAAAAAGAACAGGAAGTGTCCTTAAAATTGAAAAACATGGTAAGAAATGATGATGGGGATAGCGTCTCATTTGGTAATTCTCACAAAATTTGAAATATTTTTTTTAATACTCATGGGAAATTAAGCGATCATCAAACATTTGAGACCATCGCGAACTTTGGCTGAAAAATGTTTCTATTACTTTCTATTAATTTTCTTTCAGTAAAATGTAATACTTAAAATTTAGTACATCCTGAGATGATGAGTCATTTATTATTATTAGATCAGTATTATATGAGAAGCTAAATGCGGTCAATTCCTTTTTTGATATTTTCTGACTTTTGTAAATTCCCGAAAAGGAATCAGCAATTTTCTTAGTTTAAAGCATAACAGAAAAGTAAATAATGTGGCGTTACATACGTTTCTGAAAAGAATTAATGTACTAAAAATACTTATTAAACAACATCAATAATAGTCCATGGACTTAACCAGATTTGCTTCTAAGCCACTCATGTTATCATTGTTGATTTTATGATGGTAGTAAAACTAGTGGACGACGAAAAGGAAAATATGTTTTCCCATATGATTTTTGGCCGGCTCAATTTGGCGCTACGACGTCAGGGGTTATTTTCACATGTGTCTACGGATCGCATATTGAGAGGAAAACTCTTGGAGAATGATTTCCTTAAAATTAGTGTCAGCGATGGTACAATGACTACAGGAGCGCAAATAGTAACTTACAAACATTAAATGCAATTAATTTCTTTTGGGAGTTTGAAAATACGTATGGACGTTCAAAACTGGCTGCAAGGAGCATCGACAGGAGAACAGGATGCACTGCAAAGAGCAACATGGCGCACTCATAAGGGCAACAGGGCGCACTCGTGCTTGCAACAAGGAACGCTTGTAAACTCATACGAGCAACATGGCGTAGTCGTAGGAGCAACAGAGCGCTGTAAGAGCAACAGAGTGCAGTAAGAGCAATAGAGTGCAGTACAAGCAACAGGGCGCACTCGTAAGAGCAACATGGCGTACTCGTAGGAGCAACAGAGCGCTGTAAGAGCAACAGCGTGCAGTAAGAGCAATAGAGTGCAGTACAAGCAACAGGGCGCACTCGCAAAAGCAACAGGGCGCATTCGTAAGAGCAACAGGGTGCATTCGTAAGAGCAACAGGGCCCACTCGTAAGAGCAACAGGGCGCACTCGTAAGAGCAACAGGGCGCACTCGTAATTGCAACAGGGCACATTCGTAAATGCAACAGGCTGCATTCGTAAAGAAAACAGCGCGCAGTCGTAAGGGCAAAAGGGGGCATTAGTAAGGGCAACAGGGCTCACCAAAAGGGCTATAAATGGGCTGCAACATCCCAAAAAACTCTGGTCACCACTACGCCATCCTAAAACATGCGCAAGCTTAGGTGTACTTCACATTCAACAAATTATAGGTTATAAAAACAATGCTTCGTAAAATGTCTTTAATTTCCCTTTTCTTCTGACTTTTTCGATTTCATTTCATTTTTTAATTTAACTTGCACTCCTCAGTAAATAAAGAGCATTTGCTATCATGAATTACCGATACATACGAATTAATTTACCACATCAAAACAAATTTTGCAGTGAAATTCAATTTATTTTCATTTTCGTGCAGCAGCTGAAAGTTAAATTAATTTCATTAAAAAAGAGAGAACCTTCTGTAAAATCCATAACGTAAATGCTAGCTGACAAGCGAATTCATCTTTTGCGCTGGAAATTGATTGCTTTCATTGAATTTTATTTAAAAATTTATTTTTAAGCAAATGCTTCGATGATGAAACCGAAATTGGTTTTGTTAAAACGAAATTACTTTTTTCTAATTTCTCCAGTTCAAAATAAGTATTGCTTGATTCATTCTGAAATTGACAAGTAAATTATGCTTTTATTCATTCAAATGTTCAACAAAATACCTGTTAGTTAGTGCTTATGTTCACGATCAAAAAAACACTGAAAGTTCAAAATTAAGTGCAGAGATTTATAGTCTAAATTGTTAACAAAGAAAAATTAACCGTAGAAAATAGTGCATGAGTTTACGTAATTTTAAAAGTAAATTTTAGTTTATTGTGTAAGATGTGTGTAACATCAATAATATGAACTTTTAACATCATGTATCAAAGGATCTAACTCTGTCCATAACATTTCGACTTTCCGTAGAGATAAAAAATAGGTGCACCTTATATGGCCGACCTAATGTTGAACCTTAGTGAAAATAGTTAAAACCGCAGTGATAGTTTTTTGCATAACAGTTTTAATGCTTTAATTATTTCTCACACATGAAAAAATAAAATCAGCAGCATTTGCATTTTTTTCACTGCATTAAGAACTGCTACAGGTTTTCCTTAAAAATATACATATGTTTTATATATATATATATATATATATGAATCTAAAGATGCAGGTGTTAGTAAATTTGGGCATATGCAAAATCGCCTGCTGCCAAGAACTGCCATTCTTTGAAACATTTCCCTTTTTCAGGTAATAATTTGAGACGCACAATTTTTTAGAGTAAAATAAACTACGGGCACAAAATATTTCTCATTGTATCAGCTTCCGTCTTCCAATTACTATAAAGCTATCTATCATTAACTGTTTTCCACAAATATACAGTTGCATAGAAATTATTACTAAATAAAGGCGCTCTACAGTGAGTAAATATATTACCATAAAGCGAAGAACATTTCGAAAAACTTTTACAGCATCAGAGTAAAATGCAATTTTGTGACGTTTGAGAAATGATTCTTTGAGTTTTTCATATTGTTTTATACGGCTAATATATGCACCGAATCTATAAATTACCATATTTCTCCGTCACAAAAAAGGAAAACTATGCATTAATACTTTTTTTTTTCATTAATCTTCCTCTCGAGACTACATTGGCAAGTAGCAGTATGAAACATTCATGTGATCTACTGGCGAAGCTCGAAGATAGTACAACTGGGTATGACGGATGGGCAAAGAGTAAATTTATATGTTTTATGAGCATGCCTAAAAGAACATATTGATCAGTTAACATTTTCACTTCAGTCCTACTTTCGTTGAAAAGACGGTATTTTGTCAAAATCTGAAATTAAAATATTATTAAAAATGACCAAAAAAATTCAAATAAAAAAAAAAAAATGTAAATTACGCAAAATACGATATACATTTTTCGTTGTTGAAAAGCGAGGGTTACCAGATGGAAGTTTCTGGCATTACCGTAAAATACCAAATACCCCTTCTACCGCTAAAGTTTCCCGAAATTCGCAAAAATATGAGAGTAAGCGCTTAAAAGATTCAAGTAAGGAAAAAAACGACCGATTAAACTCGCCCTTCTGGCTAAATAAGCGGCATAAAAACAAAACAGTTCGAGAGTATTGATCATAATTATTATTATAGGCTGTATATAAAACTATTATGTAAAGACATTTATCGCTATTGCACTTTCGTGGTGCAGTACATGTGCTGTGAAATAAAAGAATGTCTTTAAGGGACAGAGAACAGCAATGAAATTTTACTATATTTCTTTTAATATATAACTTAATTATAACATGGGATCTATTTTTATTACTTCTTGAAAGATCTCTTTGAAGAAAATGCAATCAAATACTCAAAATAAATATTTTCTTCAAAAACAAAGTATCAATAGGACTTAAAATTTTTAAAAACTGAGAAAATGACCCTTTTAGTTTGAGGGAAGAAACGTTCAGATATATTTAAATGTGAATACGTAATATTATATTACACATATCCAGAAGGTGGATGCACGTTATGGCGTGCAATTATGAAGAAGCACATATCGTTTGAAAATCATCGTTTAGGCAGCGTGCTGCTACTGCTGTGTGTCTTGACAATGAAGGCAGTTCACCGCTAGAGGGACTCATGAGCGATCGTCGCTGTCACGTGATATCCGCTGTGTGTTTACTAAGATTTTCAATTGAGTTCTACGTGGAGCTCACTAGGCAAAATTAGTTATCTAAAATTAATTACACTACTTTCACAACTTTTTCTGATTATAACCCAGTATTTACATTTAATTTAATCATTATAAAAGAAATTTCTTAATTATTACAGTAGTTATAGTATTTTATTTAGTGTTAATTTTATGTAATGTAGAAGAACTTTATTTAAGCCTAGTTTTTAATTAGGTTTGTCGAACTCGAAGTACAGCGATGCTATGACTTCCTTTGTTTACATTGGTTTAATCACTGCCACGTGACCAATGACGTTGTTTGAATTGCCTCCATTGCACCGCACCACAATTTCTATTGTAGAAGATAACGATAAAGAGCAGGAAAAGCCGCACGGGGAATCCCTTTATGCTTTTCAAAATAAAGTATTGCCTACAAAGTTCCACCTTAACTTACCTAGCAATTAATTATAATCAATTCCAAGGTATAGCTTGAATTGCAAAGTGCAATTCAAGTTTTAAAAAACAGGCTTTAATTTCGACATTTAAACTCATAGTCCCCTAACTCATTTTCATTCTTCTTTTACCCAATTTCTATTATATTTCTTTTGAAATCCTTAAGTAATCCTAGAGGTATTTAGTCGATTTACTTTTATTTTCCAGTTTCTTGCAAAAAAAGCTACTTAAGCGTAAAGTTTCCCAATTACTTTAATTCTCTGGCCATATAGGTCATCTTTTATTCAGGCAAAGATCCCTTTAGATATTAATTTTAAGCATCGGGTAGATTTTATGTTGATAGCGAAGGGACTTAAGATAAGTTATGAGGTGTCTGAGGTAATAAAGACAAATAGGTTTTACGGCAGCAGTTTATGTGAGATCTACTAACCTAAGTTGTAATGGAGTTGTAGCGCAATGTACATAAATGAAATGTGCGAGCAATAAAATAATTAAGTAAAAGGGAAGACAACACATACAGTACTTTTTCCATTCAGAATGCTTGTAATTTTCCATTTAGAGAAAAATGATTAAAAAGTTGTTTTTCGATTTTTCTTTTTCAACAATAAATTTTCCGAATTTAATTTTCTTCCTGCTCCTCGTTTTTAAACTATCTCAAACAATTACATTCAAAAAAAAATCTAAACCAGTGGCGTGACCGCCCCTATGGGGGCCAGGCCTTATGTGCCCTTCTAAGTTTGCACAATTTCATTCTGTACCATTTTATTTAGAAAAAAAGTGACCCTATTTCTGTTATTGAAACTCATCTAGCATTCTGTTTCTTTTACGTTTTTTCGCCCTTAATAAAAGAAAAAGAAAGGGAAAAATATGATCGATCAAGCAATACCAATAATAATAATCATAATAATTACCATATTTAGTAATTAGTACCCATACAATAATTGCCATAGCTTTTCCGATAGCCAATTAGAAAAAGGACTTGCAGGAAGAGGGAAGGGGTTAGACTCTAAATTGTATTATTTGTTAAGGAGAGGTTTAATTTGTCTGTGCTGCTGAGATTTTGGAATTGAAAACAATTACTTTATTTCGTAGAACAGGTATTCGAATTTTCACGCATAAATATATTTAAAATCAACGGCCCGATTAGTTGAACTCGTGGTCGGAGGATGCTGGGTTCAATACTGGTCTGTCGAAGATCCGCAGTGCACGCTAATGATGACTGGTGCAAGTTAAATCTGGTGTGGACACAATGTCCTTCATGTTCCCAAAACATTACCTCTGAGGCTGATGGACTAAATTTTTCCCGAACTTTTGGTCTATATATAAAATATCGATCTGTGAGAGATGGTGCTTCTATCGATAGTGTGTTGTCTAAGCGAAATCGCACTTCCATTCATGTAGTAGTCGTTAAATGGAAATGCGCCCGCGTGTCACCCTAACTTGGGTTGGTCTTAGAAAAACAGAGAGAGAGAGAGAGTGAGAAAATCAAAGAAAAATTCAAATATCGTTTGGGAAAAGACAAAGGAGATCTTAAATTGTTAAAGATCAATGATTTTCTAAATGTCGAGGCGGTTATATGGAACACATTTTAATACTTCGAGTACGGCCCAACACTATTTCTAGAAGTCCAAACTAATGATCATTTTCATGTTAAGAGATAATTCTAATCAGCAGAAGGTAAAGAAAACCTTAAAACTGCATACAACCTTGACAAACACACAGTAATTGATTGCAAAAAAAGCTTTGTATTTAATGTGTATACCATTTTCTGAATGAATAATAATTATTTTAATACATATTTATCACTTTGATTGCAAAACACAAAAACTAAAATTACAGCCATTTTTTCCTCCGGGTAGGTAAAAAATCAAATATCATCGCATGTTTTTCTAGTGAATAATTTAAGCATTTTTAGTGCACATTTCAATGTTTTTAGGAGTTTTATTTCTGAGAAAAATATACGTGGATTAATCATAAACGCACCTTTTTTTATACGGTGAATTTACCACGCTTTTTGAAGCATGGCGATGCTTGAAGCAAAATCATTTTCAACCGCGTTAACATTCTCATCGGTTTATAATTTTGAAATTTGTTTTTCATTTTTTAATGGGTTGAAAAATATAAAAAGCGAGTAATAAAGAGAAAATATTGAATTTGAGTATTTATTGAATTAGTGAACGCAACTAGAGAGCACATTTATTAATTTTCTAAAAGTGAGGTTATTGAACAAGCTATAAATTGCATAAAATTTTAGCTTTCTTTTTTTTTAAATGGTGAAAATTTTTAACTAAGTACTATTACTTAAAAGAAGCCTTAAATATTTTGAAACGCACGTTCTTTTAAAAATGGTTCGCTTATTAAATCATTTTTCTCGTCTTACAATTCCTAACTATTGTTCGTTGCAAACTTTTTTGCCTAAGCAATTAAGGAAAAAGTATCTGGAATTCAGAAGCCTTTTGTCAAAAGGCAAAAAATCAGTATTTGAACTTTTTTGGTAATCTGAAAAGGAAGCGCACTTCATTAACGAAATTGTTTGAGAAAGTACTAAAAGAGCGTAGTCCTAATGCTATTATCCGCAGAAAGACTTGGCTATAAATTATTGCTAACATTTTTTCTCATAAAAAGCAACACGATGATTTAATGTAAAGAAAAACGCTCGAAATCATTTACTTTTCTACATACTAAGCCATAAACCTGTGTTTATTTTTATAAAGCGTAATTTGCTTATGTTTATTAGTTAACGTGTAAAAAAGGAAGAAAATCTTCTGATTAATAACAAGAAAAATAAATTAATTATGTGGCAAAATATGCACAATTATTGCAGTCTTTTCTTCCTTTTTACATTGCGGTATTATTTTCGGCAAGTTTCTTTTTGTATATTATCCGAAACACTGCTTTTTTTCCCGTGCCTTTATGCATGAATGAGGAATTTAAATAATGATGTTTTTCTTCAAAAACTCACTTGAGGAAAATTAATGTCAGAATACAGAGATCGATTCGTACCTAAAAGATGAAGGTAGTATTGTAACAAGAAGTTCCGTATAGAACTATACGAGCCTACTTTCCCCTATACACCAACTTCAAATTTATAATCCAGCTATCTCTTTCTCATTTAGCTTTAGTTCTTAATTACTTCAAATACAACTTTTACAACGGATAATACATTCACTCACTCCCTCACTCACTCATTCATTCTTTCAATTATTCAGTCATTCATTTTTTCATTCATTCATTTACTCATTCATGTATTTATTTATTCACGTATTTATTTTTTCATTCATTCACTCATTTATTTATTTATCATTTATTCACTCATTTATTCATTCATTTCTTCTTTCATTCATTTATTCGTTTATTCATTCGTTCATTTTTTTCTTTCACTCTTTCATTTATTCATTCATTCACTCATTTATTCATTTATTCATTAAGAATTATTCTCAAAAATCCCGATCAAAAATTTCATACGAAAATAGGCTCGTCCAGTTCTTGTTGAACTTCGTATTTGTCCATGTTCTACAGCGTAATATATTTTCGATAACGTTTGTTGCAAGCAAATCTATCGGCTAGATCAGGATTTATATGGTATTGAAATTTCCCCGTGAGCGCTAATGTTTTTTTCTTTTTTGAACTGTTCAAAAATGGAAAAAAAAATTGCTCAAAACAATATTTCACGGAGAGAGCTTTTTCCAATAAGCTTGCTCATAGGAACTTGGATCTTGTGCCTAGAGTTTACATAATTTGCTTCACTTTTGCCCATAGGCGCTAATGTTAAAATTTTTTGAACTGTTCAAAATTGCACAAAAAATTGTTCAAACAAAATATGGAAATGAGATGTCCCTGCCGAGATCGTTCGAAAGCCAAAACAATTTTTCGAAACGGACAATTCGTTTAAAAGTTATTAAGGGGGGACAGACAGACCGTCAGACAGACCGATAATCATTTTCCCCCATCTTAAAGCCCGACTTTCAAATTTTTTATTTTCAATCTTTATTTAATTAACTTTTTTTTTTTTTGGCTATTCTTTATTTTTAACGATATTTTTACGACGCTATCTTTCATGCTTTATCATTATATTTTTTTTTACTTTTACGGGAAAGTAGGCTAAAAATGAATAAAGAGTGTATAATATGTAACTCAACAAAAGAAGAAGCTTTATTTAAAAGAACCTTCTTTTGGAAAAGACCGTCTCCACAAGAAGAAGACAAACAATAGGTCCTCAGTTTACCCGAAGATATAAATTACCTTGATTGTATTCATTCGTGTAGAAAAATCTTCATATATTCCATTCTGTTCTATTCTAGGTGCTTATGGCATCATATTAAGAGGTCTGCGTACGATGCCTCTGTTGGATCACCTAATTTTGAACCAGCTCCTAGGCCACATAGGTTCGCAGTTCCAGAGGTATCGTTTCACTTGGAGGACATTGGAGCCACGACGGATTTTAAGTGCACCAGCTCCCATTAACGTACACAGTCCCGGAGCTAATCAGTCCCGAGAGGTGGTCACCCTCGCAAACTCTGACCTCGGTCAGTGTTGCTTTACTTTCGGTGTTCTTTGGGAACCGAGCTTCTACCAACTGGTCTACTGCTGAATTTTAAAATCTTCATCAAATCACTTATACTAGCAGCTACAAATAACAGGCAACGAAAACCAAACGCATTCAAACATTCCAAAATAGCAAAATTAAAGTGATTAAATTTAGCATGAAGCAAGCATATTGTGTTGCCTTTCTCACCAAAATTTCATTTTATGTCTAATGCAGTTGTACTTTTTGTAATTATCGGTACTTAGTGTCTATGAATTCCCGCGTTAATGGGGCTATTCATGGACACTTCTGGGGTAATTCCTGGACATTGATATATCTGATGAAGGTGGAAAACCTTTTGTGTATAGTATCCATATCATCCAAGAAACTAGTGCACTTAAGTTAAATTTTAACCAAAACAAAAAGAGCTCAAAAAATACTTGCTGTGTTCTACTAAGATTTTATTGGTATCTATAAAAAAACAGACACAACAGAAACATAAAAACCATTGGTACTCAAAGACAATACTTGTAGGGGGAATAGCGCATCGGTAAAACTAGATTAATGAAATTTTGCTTTTTGGAAAAACTTATTTAAAACGCAAAATATTATTAAACCGGTATAAATTTTATTTATCTGGTACGTTATTAATTCTGGTACAAATTGAAGAGAGGAACAGAGAAAAAATTAGTTAGAAAGTTCGAGAATTTTAGAAAGACAGAAAAACAACGTATGACCGAAATTCGTGTTTTAATATTGCATTTGTTGTGAATGAATTGGGATTTTGGAGAAAATACGTATAAATGTAAACAACGTAGAAATGAGAGACGTACAAGTGTTGCTTTACTAAATGCGAAGTGCTAAATTTGTTATTTTCACGACCTTTTTAAATTGCCGAAAAAAAAAAAAAAGTTAGCGATGTATAATCGTATGTAAATGAAAAAAACAATAATATTAAAGACGATTAATTTGATAGATACATTTTCTTAACAAATTCCTTATGCATCATTTAAAGAATACAAAAGCAGACCCCACATAAACAGCAGAAAATAGACATTTATTTAAGAAATATCACATTCCACGGAGCCGAAAAAGTTTTATTCCCCCCCTTTGAAAGTGGATCTTTTAAAATGTTTATATCAATCGGCTTCCGACATTTCTGAAACTTGACATCTGCCCGTTTTCTATTGAGAAGATTACTTCCCATAGAGGAAAGAGATTTCAGAAATACATTTTCGATACCTCTTACGGGCAATTCAAAATGGATCGCTTGGCATTATTATCCAATATATTTTTTTAGGGTTTCCTGAAAACATGTTTTATTCCGAATAAAGACAAATAGCGTGATTTTTTACTTATTGTTTGAGACAAAAGAAGTCTTTGATTTTTTTTTCTTTTATATTTACTGCGGATTTTAAAGTAAAAAGTGCTTGGTCAAATTTTTAAAATATATTAGATTCAGTTAGTCGCTCTTGCATTAATTTTGAAATGTTGTAAATTAAAGTGCCATGAATAACCATTATGCCATCAAAATAACTTACCACTATATAAAATATAGTAGTAAAGTGCACTTTGAAAAAGATATGTTTACGAAATTGAATCTTACTGAATTAACGAAAAAAAAGGCCTCTGCACTATAAAAAATTTTTGCCCGAAAATCAAGTGGATTCTGACTTAAAATTCTAGGTAATAAAAAACAGGAAACTACAAAGTCTTTTTAAAAAAGTAAATTACTGTTAACTAAATTTGAATGTTTTTGTTCTTTTCCTTTGAAGCAGGCAAGTGGCCTCTAGGTGGCGTAATTATCAAGTTTATAAAACCAACAGAAGTAACGAATTCTCTTAATCTCGACCTTAATTATTTTTTGACTAGTTCTTGATGGTAGATTTTAATTTCT
This sequence comes from Octonoba sinensis, assembly GCA_038502835.1. NCBI lineage: Eukaryota > Metazoa > Arthropoda > Arachnida > Araneae > Uloboridae > Octonoba > Octonoba sinensis. Next base: position 7,694,031 of record CM076605.1, on the reverse strand, counting down.
TACGTTAAATTTGTTTTTTAAACAATGTAAACATTGTAAATAAATGTTTAATTTTAAATTTCAACTTGGAATTTACGTTTTCATTTGGAATACTTAAAGTCATGTTGTTTCTTATCCCCCTTGGGTAAGAAAGCCTACACCATTTCCAACGATCACATTGATCCATCGCTAAGGGTGATATGCAGCTTAACTTTAGCGAGGAACCACGAGGGCTGAAGACTAACTAAACCTCAATTATGTGGTCCCTTAATTTTTTAACCAGCTCCCAGATGAGAGACCGTCACCTGGGGTTGGCACTCCCAGAGGTATCATTTCACTTGGAGGACGTTGGAGCCACGACCTATTTAACGTACACCAGCTCCCTTTAGCGAACACAGCCCACAGCAACCAGCCACGAGAGTTGTCACCCTCCCAAGCACTGACCTCAGTCAATGTTGCTTCACTTTCGGAGCTTTGCGGGAACGGAGCTTCTACCGACTGTTCCACGGAGGGACACTTAAAGTCATGAAAGGATTAATTGAAGAATAATTAATTTTTAATTACAGAGAATAAAAGAAAAAACAGAGACTATATAAATTGTCAGCAACTGGTGATGTGCCGCAGTAGTGGTGCCATTATGTGAGTACTTTGAATTACCATTTCTTGTGCAGGTTGAAGGAGAGATTAGAACTTGAACTTATGCTGTTGTGATTCCGGTGACTTTGACCACTCGGGCATAGTAGTTGTGGAGTGAGGAGGGAAACCTGCCTGGCGAGGGCTAAGCTGCTCACTAGAGTTTAAAGTAAATGGCAAGTCAACAATATATAACTCAGATTTTGACAATTTTTAAGCTGGTAACCACATACAGATCATCCAGAGACTTGATTCGTGGCTTTTTGACAAGCACTTGCGTAACTTAATAGAGCTTTCTCTGCAAATGTACAGAATGCGGGACAACAAGAATTTGGAGAGAAACTGTTATCAATAAACTTGAATAATTGATTTTAAACGAGTTCTTCGTAAATTTACAGAAACACTCAGTTTCCTTTCTGTATTTTTACAAAGTTTTTTTAGCGTGTAGTGTCAGGGTAGGTTGACAGCATGGTGGTCCTGAGGAAAAAACGAACACTTCTTATTTTAATATTGCTTGCCCTAGAAACACTAAAATATAAAATTTGTGAGGAATTTCGCACTCTGTAAATAGACATTAACAATGTCTTGTTACAAATACAAATACAAACACAAAAGTGACGACCAGCAACAGGCTCAAGGCCCAGCTAGGCTGGTCCTAGTCAATTTAGCAGTCCCCAATGAACATCAAGAGCTTTCTTAAAAGTTTTTACCCCACTGCAATTAACAGTCGCCTCCGGTAAACTATTCCAACTGCCTACAACCCTACTGAAGTAGTAATTTTTCCTAATTTCAAGATTAGCCTGAGATTTGAAAAGCTTAAAACAATGACCTCTGGGTTCTACTTTCAGCACATAGCTGTAGTCCATCAACATTTCCTGTTTTAATGAATTTAAACAACTGAATCATGTTCCTTCTGACTCTCCTTTGCTCAAGACTATACATATTGAGCCTTTTTAAACCTAACCTCATAGTCTAAGTCTGAAAGACCACTTACCAATCTTGTAGCCCTCCTTTGAACCCTTTCTAATAAGGTAATATCCTTTTTTAGGTACGAAGACCAAAACTGAACAGCATACTCCAAATGAGGTCTTACGGGACGGGACGGCCTCCCCATTAAATTGAAAAGAAAGACATACTACAGCTTAAACACAACTAAAATGGTACCCGTATTACCCCATCTAACTGTATCATATATATAATCTTTATTATGAAATAACGTCTTGTTAACAAGTTGTAAAACCCAAAAGTATTAACTTTTGTCAGTTTCCGTGTATCTGCTATTCATGTGTCAGAAAAATGAAAACCAGCATAATGAGAATTTGTCACTTTATGCCGCTCTACCATCAAGCAAAGCGATCTTTCTGGCAGAGTGCCAAGAAAAATCAATTCATGTTCAAAGGTGGAACTGCTATTACAAGGAATGTGCCGTTTAGTTCCCGTTCTAGTTCGTTTAGCCTATTTGATTTCTTCCGAACTGATACTTTTCTCCACCAGACCCCTACCTGTTAGCCGAGGCCTTAATATTGCTTACGCAGGGGGAGAGGTGGTGGGGGTCTACGGATTTTACATGCATATATCCCCAAGTATACATGGTGGTCTTCAGTGGGTATCGAACGCGCGACCTTCCAGGTGGAAGTCCGGCGTGCTAACCACTAGGCTACCACGGCCCCCCGAACTGATACTGTGTGCCAGTTTATGAATTTAGTTCCTTCCAACAAACAAAGTAAACATTCTGATTCGCGTACTAAACAAACGCACCTGAAAATCGAACTTCCCTAAAACTCGAATGGATTCGCTCTTTTCTGCCATGCGCAGAAGCGTCCAAAGGTCAAAGTTCTTCCGTCAAACTGTAACTATTTTTACTTTACTTTTTGTTCTACTTTTAGGTCTTAAACCTTTTACTTTGTATGTCAACGACATAGTATCTTATGATACATCAATAAGTCACATGGTTGATACACATTTTTATAGATAGCAAGAATCCAGACAAATAACAGCATAAAAACATGTGCCCTGTGTTTTAATTTTCTTCAAATAGATTTTTATTTTAAAAATGTCTTCACTGTAGCTGCTGGAGGACATGTAATAACAAGATGTCATTCCAATCATACTTTCAACCTAAAATTTTGAACGCTAGTGCGGTCTATGTAGGTGATAGAGAAATAGAAGCAACGGAAAGAGAAAAATGAGAAATTTTCGTGTGACATACAAATTATATTGATACAAAAACGTGTTTTTTGGAAAATCTTTCAGAAGTCGTGGCTTTTTCACACACTGCAGAAAAGCTTTGATCCTTAAAGATGCAAAAAAAAAAACAGAAAAAATACATAGTGGGTTTTGAAGTAAGTAATTATTGCATATACTAATTGGCGACATGACGGGAAAATGACATTTGAACATTTTTAAAATAAGACAATTTGCTCATGACAGTAAAATCATTTGAAAATGTCAGTCAAAATGATATTCTTATATATAAGCGGCTTATTCTGTCTGTCCGCTATAGAATCCCAGGCCGTTTTACCGATCGGGACCACATTCGGCACGGTTAATGTTTACGACCCGAGAAACGCATTGCTGCAAAAAAGAAAGTTGTGACTCAATTAGTTTTTTTTTTTTTAATTAGGTTTTTTTTTTTATGTTTCAATGATTTTTTTGACCCGTTTTATTTTATTTTTGCGTTGTTGCCGTCGTTTCCAACCATTAATTACAGTTGCCGTGTGAACAAATAAATCAATGCAGTTGCCATTAGCATTGTAACAAATGTAACAAATATACTAATAATAATCAAAACGCATATTGAGTGAGGCTTCGCTGAATTTGCAATCTCCGTTAAAAATTAATGTATACGCGAAGTTAATTTAATCTCTTCTTTCTTTGTAATTTATTTATTTATCGTCTGCCCTTTTTGTATTTTTCTTATTAAAGTGGCAGCGCTCTTTTTCCCAGTTCCATTAAGACTTTTGTTTTGAAAAGCATAATAAAATTTTCAATAAGTTCTCTGGATGGTAAATATATATTTTTCACAAACAATTTGATTATATAGTAAATAAGTATATAGTAGTGTGGGGCAGTAAGCGAAGGGGCGTCCTTCGCCTGACCTGGGTAATTCAGTTTGAATTAGCAGACACCTTTGCTCAAATCATTTTAATTACAATTTATAATATCTAGAACGCGGTCATTTCGTATGACAGCCGGGCTTACTAGTATACACACACACACACACACACACACACATATATATATATATATATATATATATATATATATATATATAAAATGACAGTGTTCATTGTGTATTAGTCGGAGCGTCCTCACCAGAACAGCTCTATGAACATTTACATGCCATCCAGGTATCATTTTTCAAATCATATGTTTTGACAAATTACAGTAATTTATGTGCTTAATGTACAGTTCGATCGACTACGGACTTTTGATATTTTGACGCTTCTGCACATGGCAGGGCGCTCATTCCAAACTTCAATGCATCGATTCGAACAGACTGCTGCTACAGAACCGACCTAGACGTCATCTCTTCGAAAGCGTAGATTCCAAATCCTCCTTCGTTCAGAAGCTTAGGGGGAAAAGGAATTTCGTATCAAACTGGTGTAGCAGCCAATCAAAGCGTTTCTTCGAAGTTCTCAGCGCGGTATTGTTTTTTAGTTTATTGTTACGCGTTCTTGAGGGATTTACACCTCATAATTTTAGGAAATAGGGTGAAGTATATTTTCGTTTTACTGCAAAAATAAAAAAAATTACTTCCTATAGTTATACAGACAACATTAAACATTAAATTACTACAGTTACTAACTAAAGATACTAAACTAACTAACAAGATACTAATATTAAATTTAAGATTATAGTGATATATATGGTGAGTAATTCATGTTATATAATATAAATTTAAAATTGAATATTTTTACGTTTTCCAACATATTTCGAACTTTGAAATAGCTTAAACGTCCGAGCATTTAAATCAAAATATTTACTTCAAGATATTAGTAAATATGTACTTAAAACTAGAAATCAACTGTTACTTGTAAAAGAATATTAAATCAACTAAGAATTTTGAGCTTTAGAAGTCAGAGAAGTTATTTGAAACTAACTAAATAGAGAATAATTTTCGCTTTCCAGCTACGATCGACAGATATATCATGCAAATGAACTCAAAAGTTTTCAGAATTCATCACTTCTGCCCGATGCGAGATAATTAAGTGGCTCTGTATCTTTTCGTAAAGGGCGGTATACGCGAACAAAATGATTTTATTCATAGACACGAGAAATTGCTATCAATGGGGAAAAGTGTTGAAATTTAAATATTCAATATTTTATCTAGAGGGTATCTATCGCTGCGAATAAAATTGACATTTTTTTCATAACCATGTATCTTAAGAAAATAGTTTCAGAAAATAAAATTTCTAAAGCTTTGGAAAATGAAGTTATCATATCTTGTATTTACATAAGGAAACGCATAAACAGAAAGCAAACTGATAAGCATTTTATGTTGTTTACATTCCATTTTTGTACCAACATAAATGTTCGTTATTATCATTGGTTGAGTGTTCCACCATTTGTTTAATAAACAGAAATCATTTCAAAAATTGCAGAAAAACCAAAAGTAAAACAAATTAAACTGTCAAAGTCTACGAAACCCTTTTAAAGAATTAAGAAAACTTTAGAAATAAGTTGGAGGTAAAAAACAGTAAGATACGTAACTTATCCTTACGTTTATTATTATAAATTCTGAAATTAAAAATAATATTTTTGTTATAGATCTAAAATAAAACCTTAGGGGTCATTCATAAATGATGTCACCCTTTTTTTTAATTTATTTGACCCCGTTACTTTATTTGACACGTCACTCTTTAACCTACCCTTACCCCTCTTTATCACATATCACGCTGTATTACATAAGCATATATCCTTACAGTTCAGAAACAAAGCCACTACGTTATAGATTACATTTCCAATTTTATTTCGAACTTTTCATGACAATTGTGAACATAATAAAAATAAAAATAATAATATATAAAAATGTGTACTTTTTTTTTACAAAATGAGGTTAAGGTTTACAACAAAAAAGTGTATA